>CM020228.1:1695000-2895000 GCA_009819775.1 Phoenicopterus ruber ruber | reverse complement strand
GCAGGAGTCCTCTGGAGAAACCAGCCCAGACAGTCTGAAGCAGGAAAACCCCTGTTTGTCCTCCCGTCGCTGACTGCTTTGTAGGCTTAACTCTTGCAGCCAGGCTTGCCACAGGACCCGTCTTGCTGCCCTAACGCCACAACTACCGCTGGATGCCTCAGGGAAATGATGTAGGGAGTTACGTTGGGCCAGATTTAATTGCTACATCTCTCACTTGGCTTCATTGTTTGGGGGTTTTTTTATAACATATATATCTATCTCCTTGCCAAAATCCTTCGAAGATATTCCTGAAGCAGGGAAGAAGGGAGGCAGAGTGGGGAGAAGGGGAACAGCTTCCCTTTGTAGTATTCAGTATTATCCCTGTTTGGTTGCCCTTTGCAGAGGTGGTTCGGCTGAGCCTGCCGGAGGACCAGAAGGTCAGCGTTACCACCATCACGGTTGGCCTCAGCACCGTTCTGACGTGCAGCATCCGCGGGGCGCTGCGGCCCCCCATCATCTGGAAACGCAACGGCGTCATCCTCAACTTCCTCGACCTGGAGGATATCAATGTAAGTCCTGAATTACTCTTGTCATTTTCTTTTTAGGGCATTGAATATGACTTCATTTAACAGATGATCGTTTTAAGGGAACAAGTTTTATCTCATTATTATTATTATGGAAAACTGGAAGCTGGCGTGATATTTTGGTTTTATGTGAATATGTCTCAGGAATAAAAGCAAAACATCTATGCAGCTGAGAGCAGGGGTACTTGGAATATGTTATTATGAAATTAAAACTCAGTCCTGTAATAACGCAGCACTTAGTAGCGCTGGTACTTCATCCTTTGTTGCTCATCCAGTTTGGTGCAACCCGTGGTCCATGGGCAGGAGTGCTGGAAACCCAGGACTCGAGCAGCTCTACAGACCATTAACTCCTCAGGGATCTCATTCCCAGTACAAAGAAACAGGGTCATCAGGAGCATGAAATGGTACATTTATGGCTGGCGATGAAATCTCTTCTCTATCTAAATCAGATAATATGTTTTTATCTCTGTTCCTCCTGTTTCACTTACCTTTCAGCCAGGTCTCGTCTCTCATTCCTCGGCTGCTTTTTCTGATGCGCAGTTTAAAATACGGGATTATTCAGCAGGGTGTGGCAATACCCTCGTGGGAAGGAAGATGAATCTCTTTTAATTTGCAGTGCTGGTCTGATGTGTGAGTCATAGTTTGTAGTAAAGACAATACCTGAATAATGGTATAAACTTACTCATTTATTTAATAACATTTAATTACGGAGAGAGTGGAAAGTAGTGTACAAAAAATATGGTCTGTATTTCATTTCTCTTTGCATTAAAGTACACAGTAAATCAGGTTTTATTTTAATTACACTACAGCAAGAGTTGATTTATATTTTTGTTCAGCTCTTGTTAATTTGATAACCACTCAGTTCAGAGTTGTTACAGTCAATAGTGCAGCTCCCTAAATTGTTGTGTATCCAGGACTGCTGAAATGTGAAAAATCTTTGGTTTACTCTTCTGCATTAATACATGAAAATTACAGCATACAGGACAGAAATATGTACTGCAACTTGGTACGTTATTTGTTGACTTAGCAGGAGAATCGTGTGCACTGTGTATAGGCGATTACTGTGTGCACAAACTCAGTACTTATAACCATCTAAACATTCTTTTCTTTTCATCAAAGCAAATACTGCCCTTTTAAAATGCATTTCTTGTCATCTTTTGGAGCGTGACATTGAAATGCAACGCGAACGCAGCAAACGTCCCGCTGCAGGGCTGGCGGGGGACCGTGCCGGCGCTGGAGGGATGGCGCAGCCCGCCCGAGGCCGCCGTACCTGAGCGGGTTCCTGACAGCCAGCCGTCAGCGCCGGGCTCGGCGTAACGGCCTCCGGGTCGCTGGCGCTGAAAGGCCGCGGACCCCGGCGCAGGTCCCCTTCGGAACAGATCCGTTCCTTGGCGCGGGCGAAGCGTCGTGAAGATCACGCGCGCTGCCAACGCGCTCGGTTTAATCTGTAGTGAGCAAATTCAACGGCTTTGGGTGATCAGGGTCTAGAAAGAGCCTTTTCTTTGGGCGGTTACGTTCACTGGAGGGATCTGAGACATTGCGGTTTTAGGGTCGGTTTTGCTGGGCTCAAGATTGAGCTGGGGTTAGAAGCGCGGTTCAGCTGTTCTGAAGTCTTGTTTCCACACGCTCTGGAGGCTTGAGAGCGGTCTTAGAATTTTTTAGCCAAAAATAATGAAAATTCCAGATGTTTATCTTACCTGTACAAAATTTTGGTTGTGATCAGATTACTCTTAAAAGATTAGAAGTTCATGTGTGAACTGGACACAAAATGACAGTCCAGGAATTGCAGTGGAAACGCATCCGTGAAGGATCGATAGCACGTGGCTGAGGCTTCATTTGCAACTCCTGCTATTTTAAATGGAATTTTGAGGAGTGCATTTTCAGGCTGGAATGCCAGTTCCTCCCTAATTTAGCACTGGCCCGGGTGGATTTCTGGTTTACTTACAAATAATTCTCTTTCTCGTTGGTTATTAAATGCTAAGAGGAAGAGCCGTGTCCTTGCACACAAACTGGCTCCTGAATGATTCAGCACCCGCTAGGACAGCACTATGCAATACAGCAGAAAAAAAAAACAATCTCTTTTTGATCTGTTTGAACTGGTCTATCACTGAGAAACTATATCAAAGGAGCACTCTGGGGTTCTTACAAGGAGGAAAAACAGGATTTATGCCTCAGTTTTAATGTTCCACGTGTCAGTTTATGACCTCTATCACGTTGTCATGTAACACCTGCTCCTAGTGCGCATCAACTTTTTTTTATCTAATAAACACCTCCACACCTTTTTCATCTTTAATTAAACTGTAAAGTTTTTTAGGTTCTCTATATATCACTGCCATCTGTATTCTGGTCTTGAGGTGACACAGTTTGGGGATTACCATCTTCCATTGTCCCTCTGCCACTGCGGGCAGTCTGCAGGACTCGAGCTCCGGCGTGTCCCCTCTCTGGCTACCGAGGACGGGCACCTGCATGTCCGAAGCACTTGCTGGTAGCAGGGATGAAGAGATGGTCCTTCAGCTGGTAAACCCGGTCTTTTTATTTAGATTAATCACAAGTTTAAAAAGTCCCGTACTCGTGGAACGTGAGCCGCGTTCGCCTGCAGCGTGAACACGCTGGTGTTTGGGGTCGATGCTGGCGTGTGGCGTGGCGGCAGGCGCGACGCGCGCTTTGAGGTTGGCGGCGTGCAAACGCGCGGCCGCGCACGCTCAGCGGCACGGGGCGGGTGGCGGCGGGCGGTTCAAAGCGTCAGCCTCTGTGGGCGCAGAAGCTCACATTATAAACAATAATCTATTTAAAGGCATTGACAGCAGGAAAGTAAAGGCAGCGTGCTTCTTAATATACTTGAAGTCAGTTAATTAAATTACTTCAGTTTTCTTTTAGTACCCCTCAAGCAGAAATTCAATTGCGTTTCTACTTTTCACAATAAGTTTAGCAATTTGGCTAATTGGAAGTGCAACAGGAGATTAATTGTACCTTTTTAACTTCGAGAAAATCATCCCTGCTCCTGGCACGGTGGTAATCACATACAAACCTACAGGATATTCACACACTTGGAAAAATGCTCGTATTATATTTCAATTAAATTCTTCCTCTTCTAAATGCTAATTCAAGAAAACAGATGAAAATAGAAGCCCAGCTCTGGGAAAAACAGAATCCTTCCAACAAGGTGTGGGAGCAGCACAGGGCAGGCGCCGCTGAAAGTCCTTCGTGGCTTTGTCCTCTCCAGATTCTTGACAAACGTGGTGTGAGAAGGTAGACTGTGCTCCAGGTTAATACCAGAACTGACAAAGACGGTCGACAAAAACCTAGATAATCCTAAATTTGCGCAGAACTGAAAGGTTGAAGATTACTATAAAGCCTGGTTGTTTAAGTGCATTACTTAAATCATTTTTATGTGATAGCTTGATTGGCAACAAAATATAAATAACTTTTCATTGCTCTTTTAATCAGAAGCTTTCATAAGCAGCATATTAATAATTTGTCTTGTCCTGTCTCTGAAGAACTCTGTTAATGAGTTGTCACATAGCTATTGCAAAAGCGCCATCTTAATGGTACATGTAATTAAACAATTTTTCTTGCAAACATTTAAGATTGCTTTTAGCATAAAAATATTATTTATCCGTAAATTGCCCATCCATATTATTTATCCATTAGAAGTCCCTTTGCAGCTATACTTCAAAAACTCACATTAACTTTTCTCATGCAGAAAATAACTCTAATGTAGCTGCAACTGATAAGATTGTGATAGCTATAAGTTGATTTCTGACTACGGATAGCGAAGTGGTTAAAATGTGTCATCCTTCAAAATAATATACTTTTGTCCCCTAGACAAGCAGTATATTTTCCCAAATATGTGATTGTGAAAGCATTCCTCAATTTGAAAATATAATACACTCCTCGTGGAGTCAAATGTATTTATACAGTATTTATAGGATATTGTTTCACATGATTTGACGTTGTCTCCAGAGAAACGTATGTACATTTATAAACAAAATTTATAAACAAAAATGTGTCCTCCAGAAGCATGGCGAAAGCATTTGCAGACAGAGAAGAGAATATTACCATAAGAAAACAAATGTTGTGGAATACAGGTAG
The DNA here is from genome assembly GCA_009819775.1 of Phoenicopterus ruber ruber. Taxonomy (NCBI): domain Eukaryota; kingdom Metazoa; phylum Chordata; class Aves; order Phoenicopteriformes; family Phoenicopteridae; genus Phoenicopterus; species Phoenicopterus ruber. The sequence goes on along the minus strand of CM020228.1, from coordinate 2,890,345 downwards.
GTAAGAATTTGGGGAATTACCCAGTGTAACGCAGGTAGCTATAATATAAATTCATGAGTATCTTCCATTATTCATTTTGTGTTAATCTGTACACTTTAACTCAAATCTGCATTAGATCATTAGTTCAAAAATCAGCTTTTCATTACAGATCATTGAAATGCAGGCTTCCTCATTTCTGCTGATGCAGAAGGGGATTAAAGGCCGGGGGGTGAGAGTGCTCTGCAGCTAGTTATGACTTGTCTTTCTCCTTGTTTGATGAAAAATCAATAATTGCCCTTAAAAAGCACGCTCCCAGCAGTTAACGAAACGCAGCCTATCAGTTGTTTGCTGTTGTCGGCTGTGTGCATCAATCGGCTTATCTTGCCCAACGCCCGCGGAGAAATGGCCAGGAAGGAGGCCACGTGCCAAATTCTCGGCGAAGTCCTGAACGTTCCCGTCCGGAGACGCCTGCACCAACTTCATGCGTATCCAGATTTGTATTACAGCGTCGGGATGTCGCGCAGGCTGGCAGGCAGGCGGGTTGAAGCCGTGATCAGACACGTCCGGGGTCAGGGGGAGAAGCTGTTCATCTCAAGGCCCGAGTGCCCAGTTCGGGAAACGGCTGAGCAGCAGCGGGTGGGAGCGCGGCGGCGTGTCCTGCGAAGGCTCCCCCGGTTCCCACGCGTCTCCTCTGCCGTCGCCTCCTGTCAGGGGAAGGAAACTCGGTTGGAGAGACCTCTGCGCTCACCTTCAGCCCGTCTTGCCTTTGTTAAGGCCACGTGAAGAAAGTCTGAGTTTTGCTGCTGGGGTTCCTGTCATCACCCAGGACCCCGGAGGCACCTGAGATCCGTAGGCTGAGCTCGGAGATGTAAGTCCCTACTTGGAGGAGAAGGAGTGATTCTCTTCTCCAAACAGTTTTTCCTCCTCCCCATACAAATCTGCGTGCCTTGTTCTGGCTGAATCCAGCCCTGCCTCCATCTCTGCCCACCAAACCTCTGCCAGGTCCGCGGTGCAAAGAGCGTGTGGAAGTGGCAGAAATGAATCGGGGGGACACAGACCACTTTCTAAATCGTTGATTGCTCATATTCCACATCTACCTGTGCACCCGGGAGGAGTCACCTCCATGTATATCTCCTGGCTCTTATAAGATCGGTGCCTGCCTACACATTTCATGCATGTTCGTAGAAATGTCCATTTTTCCATGTATACTATTTGAAACCCAAAGCAAATGGCCAACCTTTGAAGTGCAAGTCACTTGGATTAGATTTCGCATTAAAACAGGCTGTATGGAGGCGATATATCCCTCTTGATGTTTTTAATGTAGTTTCACTGTTAAATAATAAAAAGATCATGTGTGAATAACCCACTTAATACCCTCTAACAGAAGTCAGGCCGTTAAAATGATCAAACCCTGTGTCCTCCTAGATGCTGCAGAAATACAGGGATGGGAGTAAATTACAGGAAGTTGCACGTTTAAAGCCAAGTTTTTTCTCTTTCAGATCAAAGTTTAAGAAATTGCACAGTGCTTATAGGATCGCAGGTCTCTGCAGGCTCTAAAATAGAGGTTAAGTGGAAAATTAATACTTAGAGTATTTTCAGAATATATATATAATCTCTCACTTTGCTGTAGTGAAGATCACGGAACTTGTATCCACTGGTGCCTTCAGTGGAACAGCTCATTTTTGGGTCACAGACCCAAATTTGTGGGTGATTATTGCAAATGCAGAAATACCTTCATGGAGACAATAGAGGTGTTCACCTGGTCCTAAATAACGGGTGGAGTATAAGGCTTCACCTTCCTAAACATCCCCGGTTTGTGGAGGAAGACTTTACTCTTAGCAGCCTGGGGTGGTTTTGTGTTGCTTGCACTATTTAGAGACGTACTGGGCACATACCTTGTGAAATTTTTGCGAAACCCGAGACGTGAGATGCAGCTCTCCTATAGATGAATTGCATGCACTCCGCCTGGGTGTTATAGCAGAAAAGCAGAATTATGAATACAGCGTGAATCCTCTAAAAATGAGCAAGAAGAAAGGAGTGAGCCCATCTGCCGTGAAGTATTAAGGTAACTAGACTGGCACACTTAAAAATTACATCAGGAAACAATTGAGAACGAGATGAATGAGGACCCTCTGAAATCGGTTGTACTCTCCCGTACCTGCTCTGACCATTGGAACTGGTAATCAAATTACAGACCAAAATCCATGAATCCCAGTTATCTACCTCTGTACTGTAGGGAGAAAGTTGGAGTTCATGAATATAATTTCCTCCCGAGATTGGTATTTTCCTGTTCATATGGTCTTTGCATTTCTCTGAAATGTCCAGTAGATCCAATTAATAGAAACATTTCACTAAATCCCTGATGTGCTCATTCCTCCCTTCCAGCAGCTCCAGCAGGAAGACCTACCATCGATTTTCCTTGTTGTATTGTCTCTGTGGGTGTCTCAGGATATAAAAGTCATCCATTTTTATCTATGTTATAATTACACAACTATCTAAAAAGTTCGTTTCCATATGTTCAAGCCAAAAACTTCTTTGGCTCACCAGCAAAGTCTTATGTTGTGCTAAATTCCTTGAGCAGAAAAACAAGAAAAGATAAATTAATACCCCATCAGGTTGTGTTTGCAATAGTTTTCTGGCATTTGCTTAAGGCTGAATTTTTCTCCATGTAAATTACTAAAGTGATAGCATGTGTAAAACCAAGAACAAATAATATTAATGAAGCATAAGTTCTCAGCTTGTCTCTGGAAATGAATTATTAAAAGCACCGAAGAAAGTGATTTGAGAGCCCATGACTAATTTAGTTTTTATTATTTTTATATGAATCACTCATGAATCTATTGTAAAAAAGATCAGAGACATTTGATTAGTGAGGAGAAATCATTTTCAAAGTGATAGCCATTGTTGTAGATTTTGCATAATAATCATCTCATTAAACGCTCGGGTACATTTTGTTTTAAAATCCTGTAAACATTATCAGAGAGAGATTTCTAGGACTCTGAGGCTCAGACAAGCTTTTTTAACGTGAACTACTTAATACATTTTTGTTGCTGTGCTGCTTACTCTGAAATTGTGATGGTGTTTCTCTTTGGCTAATGGGAAACCAGTGACACCAGCTAGCCCCAGTGCCGGGACTGGTTTCGTCAGTAAGTGCTGAAAACACATGGGGACGGCTCCCGGCTTCCCTGGGCTGAAAGGGAAGGGTCTAAAAGTGAATTATTATTATTATTATTATTATTATTACTATTATTATTATTATTGTTATTATTATTATTATTATTATTTAGGAAGCAATCCCAGCAGCCGGTGGGATTCTCCTAGGAGAAGAAACCCCTCGGGGAGCTCCGTTCCCTCTGTCCTTATTTCGGCCGTGGACACTTTAAGTCAGCACGGTGAGGGGGTATCGGCTGTCTCTGGGACTCGCCCCCAAGGTGTATTAGGAGCGTTCGGTACCTAACGGGGGTGGTTTATAGTCGCTGTGTAAATTTAAAATCGCATGGGCCGGGCAGCGGCTGCCGCCCGGGGAGCGTGTACCCCGTAGTGCCGTACCGCAGTGGGACGTGTGCCAGCGTTTGCCGGTGGCCGGAGAGATGGGGAGATCGACTGGTTTGTGCCACTGGGACGTGTTTTTCTGCTCCTTCTTCCTATTTATAGCCATAAGGCGAGGGTTATTTTTTCTCAAATAACTGAAAGTTATCCTAAAAAATGATAAGCCTGAATCTACTCTATGCTAATTCCCCTTCAAACTTCCTGGAAAATAAGGGATCCTCTTTGCCAAAAATGTAAAGGGTTTCAAATATGTTTCCGCTCTGGAACAACCCCAAGACGTGTAAGAAAGCTTCCTGAAAAAGCATCTGAAATGGGCAGAGAGGCGAGTCGGTCGGTGCCCCGCACCCTCCCGCATCGCCCCGGCTCGGTGGCCCCGGGTCCGGGTGGGCTCCCGCCCCACCGGCTGCGTTCCTGGGTGTCAGAGCGGGAGATCTGTGGCATTACAATCACACGTGGGGTTTCACTTGAGGCAGAATACGAACGAGATTTACAGGCAATATGCAATGTTTCACACCTTCCTAAGCGCGGTGTCTCCGAGCCGCGGCAGATTGCCTGACCAGGGAATGCATTGGAAGGGAGGAATGGGATAAATAAATATGAAAAATCTTCTGTTTGGAGAGACTGATGCCTTGGGTAATCAGCAGTGATGGAAAGGAAATACAATACAAAACAGAGTACATATCCATTTTCTAGGATCTGCTTTGTTATTTTTTCAAATTGACTGTGTGCAGTAGCAACTTTTTTTTTATTTTTTAGATTACTGAGCTCTTATCAATTTAAAATGTAGGATGCTGCATTTTTTCAGTCTTGAAAAGTTAAAACATACTCTGAGGTCACTTAATCAGTCCTTTATTTGAAGGGTAACTGCAAGGCGTGAAAGAAGCTCATGAAGGGCAGAGAACTTTTTATTCAAAAAAGGGAGAGAAAACAGGAGACAAACTGCTGGAGAAGTCAACTTATCATCTGCCACTAGTCGACCTTATCGGTTTTGAGAAATTATAAGCACAGCTTGCTGAATTATTATTTTTACCCGAACGTGTAACATTATTTTATAATGAAATTCACAAAATAGAGGTGATGAACACCTTAACCTTATCTGGCGGCTTTGACACAAGGCTCATCAGTTTGTTGGGATAGAATGGTTTCTGCCTCTTGTTCACACATTTTCATCACTTCTGTTTCTTCTTCACAAGAAGATTCCCCTTGAGTGGTAAAGGAGGAAAACCACGTCCCAGAATTGGCTTCTTTGCCTTTCTCCTGGTTGCCATCATCATGGGATGCTGCATAAGAAGGCCTTTGGGCATTGCTGGGGGTAGGAGTAGGGCAGTCCCAGCTCCCGGGGGGGTGCAGCACTCGCTGCGGCTCCGCACAGCCCTGAGATGCTCTGCTTTGAAGATGGGAGCGTTTCAGGGAGAGAAGAGTTAAGTTAGAGCATTCTTACAGATGTTTATGCTTCCCTCGGACTGCTTTCGGGCTTGTGGTGCCTTGGAAACCTGGCTTTGCAGGCAAAAGCCATCTGAAAAAAGTCAAAGCACACAAAATGTTTCCTCTCTCTTTTTTCCAGGGTGAATTCTTCCTGTTCCCTCTGCCCATCCCATCCTCTGCCCTGCCAGTTCTCCCAGCAAGCTTCCGTGTGCGTGTGTGGATGGAGGGATGGAGCTCAGAGCTTGGGTCTCTAAATATGTTTTGTGCTAACCCGTTTCTGAGATCTTCTGTTCAAAGAGCTCCCACTTGCTTGATACACGTTTTTAAGAGGGGTAAAAGTCCTTATTAGCCTGCCTCCCTTCTCAGCTTGATAAAACCTGAAAGGAGGTTGTAGAGAGATGGGGGTCGGACTCTTCTCCCTAGTACCGGACAACAGAACAAGAGGAAATGGCCTCAAGTTGCGCCAGGGGAGGTTCAGATTGGACATTCGTAAAAATTTCTTCCCCGAAAGGGTTGTCGGGCACTGGAACAGGCTGCCCAGGGAGGTGGTGGAGTCCCCATCCCTGGAGGGATTCAAAAGACGTTTAGACGAGGCCCTAAGGGATACGATTTAGTGGGGGACTTGGTAATGCTGGGTTAATGGTTGGACCCGATGATCTTGGAGGTCTCTTCCAACCAGAACAATTCTATGATTCTGTGATTCTAATTGCATTAAACCCCATCGAGGACTGCTTCGAGCAAACCCAAACAGCAGCCAGGCGCGGTCGGTGTTGACTGACACCCCGGTTGACACAGTGGCAGTGGCAAGAGATGCCCCTGAGCAGCTCCTGGAGCTCCCAAGGGCCGGGCAGTAGGAGGGGTGTGGGGAGCAGCCCCGATACCAGGCTGCCCACTGCCCCGGGACGGCTTCCCGCCGCGCGGCTCCCGGCTGAGGGGATGCGAGGTGTGAAGTTAGAGGCTATGAAAGAATCGAAGACTCATCATTTCCTAATGCTCTAGGGCTTGGGTTTTTACAGCACTTCCAAATCTACCTTTAAAAAATATACGCAGAAAGTGCTTGTGCATAAGAACACATACATATATATATATATAAAATGTAACTGTGAAATCCTAATTTACTAATTATATCCACGGGGAAGCATAAGGAGAAACCACGATCTGCAATAAATAAACACATGGGAAGAGTCATTAATTTGTTAGAGAATTCACTATTCTTTTTGTAGCAACAAAAGGTTCGGTATTGAACCTAAATTTTGTAATCACTTTTTTCTTCCCACATCTAATACTGGTTATCTTAATGATGTTGTACTCTTACGTGAATTTACTCTGTGTGTGCAAGTGCTAATACAGGGCAGATAATTTCCTTCTGTGCCTGACATAAATGATATGGTGTTAACCTAAATCGTATTTGATAACCTTCTTTATGTGCTAGAAGTCAGAAAACAGTTTTTAAAAGTCATAAACCATGCTTTTACCAATATAAGCTTCTCTTTACAAGAAAAATGCATTTGGAGAGGAAGAGAATAATACTACAATCTTGCATCAGTTTGTTTTTGCAAGGGTCTTTACTTATATTGATACATTTGTATGCATTGGAAAAAACAGATCGTCCATAAAAAGACAATTACAGAGCACAAACCAAGCATTCATAATATTTTTCTGAGATATCTTAAAGGAAGCAACATACTTAAACCAGAAGATTTTATTGTCCTGTTTTTCCACAGCTCCTTATAAATCATTCCATAAAAATAGCCCTCCTGCTTTTATTGATCTAAACTCAATTTGAGTTGCTTTGGGATTAACTTTAAAAACTGTTATTAAGTCGTCGTCCCCCACAAGCGTTTTCCCTCTCTCATGCAAGTATCATTGGAACAGGGTTGATACCCTTTCTGTTTGCAGTTACTCGTGCATCTTGGCTTTCCGGCAGGAAAGATCCAGCTGACCAGAAAACAGGCAAATGCTTGACACGGAAATTTTTGAGTAGGTATTTGTAATAAGTGTAATATTGGGTAACTTAACCAGCTTATCCCATCGGGTGGATGCCAAATCTGCCTGACACCCAAGGTGGCAGCAATATCTGAGATGCTTTTGATCACAGATAATGAATTTCAGGATCGTCTACGGATTTATTCTTTATAATTGTTGATACATTTGCACATTGGGGCAGCACATGCCTTAGGGTCGCAGACAGCAGGACCAGGGTGGTTGTGTCTGTGCCCTCTCAGGTCAAGGTCCGTGCTTTGGGAAGGGATGTTGTCCTGCCTGTAAACTCTGTGTTTCTCGATGCTCGCTCTCAATCTGCCTTGTAATATGTCTAAAAACTAGGCAAGTTCCCAAACTCCCCTTCCCCCTGCCAGTGCTGGCCTGCCACTGAGAGGAGAGGCCTGAAGACATTTCTCTGGTGCCAGACAGAAGCTGTTGGAGAAGGTTCAAGAGCCAGCAGAAGTAGTGCCAGATCAATCCCATACTGCAAGAGATGGGCTACTTTGTACTTCTCTTCAAGGGCGCCAGCTGGCATTGCAAGCCTGCATCAGGATCACAGCTTCCTTCGAAAAATGTTTGGTGTCGCGGCTGGGAAGGAAAGCTTCAAACTGTGAAGCAGATGCACCCTGAAGAGGCAGAAAATGTGAGATATAAGGAGCCCCAAATGGGTTTGGTTTAGAAAACAGCCTATCCGATGATCAAACAACTCTTGCTCATCGTTTCTGAGCACCTGGCAGGGGGTTGGCAGTAACAGCACGGATGAGGATGGTTCCTTGTAGCGTTGGACCTGCCATGGGCGCCGCAGGGAAAGGGAGCGGCATCAGCACCTCTGTGCACAGATTCCCTTTCTCCAGCCCAAAGAAACTGGGACCCAAGTTCTCGACTCCCAACCAGCAGAGCAAATTTGCATTCCTCTTTATGCTGTCCACCCCGGTAGGTTCGATCAGGTCGTGCTGGAAGACCCCGGCTGGGAGTTTTCGCCTCCTCACCGCACTACGGTGCTGTGCCTCCATTTCCCTCCCGGTGGCCCGCCGGTGTGCGGGGCTTTCCCGTACCCCCCTTGGCTGCAGGCTCCCTCCCCACCTGCACAATGGAAACGTGGCAAAAAAAGTCCTTGGGTTTTCAGGAGCAAACCCACTCTTCAACACTCACCCTGTTGTACTGGGTTTGTGCCACCCTGATTCTAAGTTGAGTTTTACCGTACTTTTGCAGTGAAATTCTGCAAAGGGTTTAGTTTAGCATGCTTCACACATGGAGCTAATTAAAGAAAAATCATTCTTTAAGCTCATGAACTGTTTTTTAAATGTATCTTTCTGGGTTTGCATAGAAGTACAAACATTCTGGAGCTGCAGAAGTCTGAATGTTAATGGAGTAACAAGAGAAGCTGCTTTGTATACCCATCAGTGCTGTGGCTCTGTTAACTATAATTGGAAATAAATTCCTAAGCAGGGCACTGGTACAATATATTCAAGTGCCAAAACCTCTCTGCTAACTCCTATTCTCCCCGTCTGTAATCAAAAATTGAAGTAATGCAAGAGCAGATCTAGGAAGATGAAGGGGATGAAGAAAGATACGCGTCAAGCAGTTACAGATCAAAACAAGTTTGTTTGAGAAGATGCTTTTTGTCGTCTTCCTTGTCTCCTGCCTAGGATATTGTCTGAGATAAGTGACAAACAGGTTCAGTTCTTTCTCATCAAGTCTCAAGGTTCCAGTGCATTTTCTAAGAACCGGCACAGATAAAGGAAACCTTAACCCGCCCAGAAGTTAGCGTTTTATGCATCTGAGGTTAACGGGTAGATATTAAATTCCCCCATAAATTAAACAGCTGGAGATTGCCATTTTTTTATGTGCAAAGAGCACCTTGTTAGCAACCAGCACAAAAGTTCATGGTCTCAGATGAGTTACTTTGCCTTACTCTTAAATTGCCGCTCATTTTCTCCCTGTGTGTTGATTTATGAACTATAAAACATATTGTTCAAAATACAAGGTGTGTTCCCAAGCTGCGGTGCTATCAAAACCGCTGAGCAGATAGTCTCCCTTCATGTGGTGTTTATAATATTTTTACTAAATAATAAGGCACCTTTTCTGTCTTCTGTTACATACAGGATTTTGGAGAAGACGATTCCCTCTACATCACCAAGGTAACAACTATTCACATGGGCAATTACACCTGTCATGCCTACGGCTACGAAGAGCTGTATCAGACCCACATCCTTCAGGTGAATGGTTAGTAAATGGCATATATGACAATCCATGAAAACGTTCCCGTAAGCAAAGTTGCGTGTTCATCTCATTCGCACCGAGACGTGAAAAGCCACGCACCAAATTGTCCGTGTATGAGAGCGAATGCAGCTCGGGGTTTGCTCACTCGTGCTGTCACACAGGCAATCAAAAAGGAAGGAGCAAGGGGGGATGTGTGTAATTACCTGGGCTTCAGCAGGTATCCTAACTGTAAAACAAGCTGTCAGTAACGTTTCCGTAGAGTTAAGAGCAGTGTTTCAAAGCATCTCTTAGACTAATGACTACTTTTGTCAACAGAAGTGTTGCTTCAATAATTTCTTCTTTCAGAAAATCGTTTCTGTTGTGTGAACAGGCTGCCCAGGGAGGTGGTGGAGTCCCCATCCCTGGAGGGATTCAAAAGGTGTTTAGATGAGGCCCTAAGGGATATGATTTAGTGGGGGATTTGGTAGTGATAGGTTAATGGTTGGACCCGATGATCTCGGAGGTCTCTTCCAACCAAAACAATTCTATGATTCTATGATTCTATGAAATAGCCCAGGATATTTAAATAAATACAGCACAGCATTTCCAAAACGAGCCATCTAACCCACAGCTATAGATGGGATTATTACCTGGTTGTAGTCCGCGTGGTTCACTGAGGGCTACTTACACAGGCTAAAGACGTGGCCCACTGGGTTGCAAAGTGAGGGCAAACCATTTTCCAGGTGAGGGAATCACACGGGCCATATTCCAGCATCCTCATTCACCTCCGTCCCCTGGACCACATTTGCGCCTGGTGGAACTTGTATTCAGGCGTTTGCTATCTTTCTTCTGACCTCAAACGCAGTCAGTTGGATTTAGTTTAAAATTACGTTAGCTTAAACCAGCATTTTGTTGAGGGACCAGCCCATGGAGTATCCACCTCTGCAGCAGCAAAATCATTGTCCAACTTTAAACCCGTATTTACATGTGCTAGTATGACCAGCGCTATCTCCAGAATAGGAGACAGGGTAACCCGTTGCTCACTGCGGGTAGATTTTGATGTACTCTGGTATGGAAGTATTTAGTTTTACAGGAAAAGTCAGTAACTTTATTACAGGGGATATATTACAAGGAAAAATAATATTTAGTTCTTTCTCTAGATGTGCGCAGACCTCTGCAAAGGAGAGCTTTCGACTGGCAAGAGCAGATAGCTACACGCAGGTTAGCAGAGAGAGGCTGACATGAAGAGAAACAGTAAAAAGGGATATTTATGCACTTTAAGAAGTGCCACGGCGGACGCAGGGTTTAGGTTTGACTGCAGCTCGGGTCCTCTGGACGTGCGCAAGTGCTCCCCACCCACAGCGAGTACCTGGAGGAGAGCACGAAGCATCCAGTTGATTTGAATGAAAACTGACTTAATGTTCCTACATCATAATTTGTCATCTTTTGAGACAGTAAACGGTAAAGGCTCGGCAATGTGGATAACTAGATTGTGCATGCTGCAGCTGGGAAAATAGGTTTCCTTCCTCAAAGTGCTATTTGTTTGATGAATGGCAGTTGAAAGAAAAGCGAGCTAACAACTTAATCCCGTGTATATGATGTGATATATTACGAGGCCTGAATGGAGTTTAGTTGGCAGACAACAATGTAGACTTTATCATCACTGAGAATATAAGGCCCAAAGGCTTTGAAACTAAACCCAGAATGAGAGGAAAGCTAGATGGAGCGTGGGGAGGGGTTGATTCGTTTCCTACTCATGCCTGCCACTTAGATTTAACTTGTTGTTGAAAGATCCCATTTGCTTTTCAAATGGAGGTTTCACACCACAGATACACGTGTTTTTTCTTATTAATACAAGAACGCTGTAAAACCAAAAAAGCAAAAAAACCCCACTATCCATGTTGGCTTTTTAATGTTGCTATATAGTCACTAAATACTGCAAAAAATGCCATGCGTTCTGGTAGCGACCCAGGCTTGCTAGAAAACACTGCAGGTCTAGAAATCTTTGTCTTACGGCATCTGATACTCCCGTATGAGCCCTTAGGCTTTGCAAAGCCGGGTTTTTGCAGGTTTTGACGTGGCTGGCTGGCTGCCTACGTCGCTCAATTCTCGCCTTTTCTGCCTGTGTCGTGGCTTCCTCCAGCAACTGAGGGTGGGGCCCCGGGACCGAGGACAGGACCACGCCGCTTACCTGCAGGCGCACGGTGGGGCTCCCGAGGCAGAGCCCTGCTCGCGAGATCCTTCGCGGTTTGTAGTAACGTAAAGGAGAAATTGAGAAATCTCTCTTGACAGGAGTGGAGGGAGGAAACCGAGCCGAGCTGAATTGAGTGAGGATGCCGAGAATCTAAGCGGAGTTGATGGGCTCTGCTCAGCGCTGGGGATTGTCTCTGTCTGTCTGTATCAAACTAAAAACTCCATCTTCAACACGGGAGGTTTTTTGTTGCTTTTCTGTGTTGGACTAAAACTGTAAGAGAATGTGACAGAACCAAGTCAGCCAGAACTCGGGTGTATCTGCTCGCCTGTCTCCTCCGGAGAGGGACCGATACGCTTTTAACATCAAAAACACGGGGGTGTTTTATTCTATGAAAACCATCAGATTTTTTTTTTTCTTTTTAATAGCCAAGTTTCTCTATTGGGAAAGAGTAGAGTAAGAAGAATGAGCTGAAGTAAAAGGGTTTATCCCCAACCCTTCCCAAGCTCACTGTGTCTGTACAGGCAGGTCCCAACTTCTAGACTGCGTTTCAGTTAATTCAGTGTTTTTCGGAGCTGCAGTAACTCTTCTAGTGTACTTTGATCCTTTTTGTACCACCTGGGCCCTGGTTTACTGTTCCCAGAGGCCCGTCAGTCCAGCCTACAAAATATTTTCCTTTTATTGCCTTTTTCTCCTTAAAAGAATCTGATCCTACTTATATGCATCCTCTTCATATGCTTTTATCCAACATATTATATTCTCTTTATCTTGCTTTCTCCTTTGTCTGTTTTTAGAACATAACGCTGGCTTGTAACAGCTCACTGATTAGGTGATATAGAAAATTAGGAAATACAAGTTTAAATAGAAAGCTTGGAGCCCAATTTTGGCAAAATTCAAAGTTTCTGGGATTCGGAGCTCTAGTTGAATGTATTATAGACTAATCAAATTTATCAGAAGTTTACCCATAGAAAGGCTTGCTCTCATCCCAGTATATTGTCATGGTTGTTCCTTTTCTTGCCCAAGGAAAGGAAATTCACTTCATCGCAGTCAAATCCTGCTGGAAGTCGGGCACGCGCTTGTCCACGCGGGCGAGCAGTGGCCTTGCCGACGCTTGCTGCTGCGCCTGGGCCAGCCGCGTGCGTGCAGCGTGCTCGGGCTCTTCAACCAGGCTACAGTGCGATGCTAAAAGCAACTCCACGTTGTCTGCCTCAGCACCGGGCATTGCACACTCGAGACGTGTCTAAAGATCCTCTCCAAAGCAGCCTTTCCAAAGGGGAAAAGGGGTGGTTTGCTCGACTGCTGAACGGCGTGCGGTGCTTCCCTTTGAATTGGCTGGTTCAGGCTATCACAAACAACACAGGCAGATCCAGAGCTCGTTTTGACAAGCAGAGATGAGAATCCTGTTAGGCATAAAACGTGAGGACCACCAGACGCATGTCCCAAACCGCTGGCTCACGTCTTCTGGGCAAGAAGCATAAAGCACATGTGAAATGCAGCCGACACGTGACATTTGATGTGGTAGGTTCGGGTTGAGCTCCTCAATCTTACAGTTCACAGCAGTGGTAAAATCTAAGTTGGTGTATTTATACAGCTGGACCTTAATGTCTTTGGAAGAAAAGAACGCGCTGAAAGGCAGCACAAAGTTTAAGAATGGAAAATTTATCTTGTGTGCTGGTATCTTTGATCAGGAGAAGCCAAGAACAGTAGGAAAATTATGTTCTCTCCTACGTATGGATATTGCTTGGGAAATGTGTACAGCATACACTAACTGTAGGGAGGAAAAGCAATTTATCACTTTCAAGAGGAAAAAGAGTTGCTGAGGATAAAGAATCTCATAAAATTGTAATCAACTATGAAAATTGATAGTTTGCAAATCAAGAGACTGCTGAGTGTAGGGCATCATTTTCCTTGGTCCTTGCACGCTAGAAAACATCAGCATAAATCAGAATATTGTGTTTCTTGAAAACAGTTTTAAAAAGCCATTCAATTCTCGGCCCAATTATAAGGGTCCAATAGAAGAAATTTTGCGGTAACGGAGAGATGTTTTAAACACGGATGTTTTGTTAATGTGGCTTTTCAAGGGAAAACATACAGTGCTGCAAACTCCTTTCAAATCATACATGGAAAGATTCAAACGTGTCAAGTAAATGATTAATCTAGTAATTATTATTAAGCCTTGGAGTATATAGGTCCTATAGCAGCAATGTACATCTTTGGGGCTTGATACCGCCATCTGTGCGCATCGTGTGCTTTATCACCTGAGCTGGTTTATTGTAATGAATTGGTCTGCTCACAAGTAAGGTACTACTCAGTATGCAGTAGTAGGCAATCCACCCGATCTCTACTTGTTTGAATACCTCTTCTTTCCTACTTTGCTTAAGATAATAGCATTTTTATATTGCCTTTGGCTGCAGCCACAGTAATGGTTAGCAATGATATATATTCACCAAGGGAAATAGCAAAGGATAATCCATATATTCCTGAGTCTGGAGCTGAAATCTTTGCAAGTTTAAAGTAAAATGTGCTTACTTGGATTGTATTAATTTGCAGCAAGGACAATAAAAATGCATTCTGCAGTTTGCTGTTATCACAAGGCAGTTGCATGCAATAATTTACCTGTGCAATGAATTATGTAAGACAAGGGAGAAGAAATGAAAAGTTTAAAAATGAAAGGAGCAGGAAAATGATAAGAGAGCAGGAATGGAGGTGCGACACATTTTTGTAGGTGAAAACAAGGAGTTTCCTTATCAATCACTCTTGCAAAGACACCTTGCTATGATTTCAAGTTAAGCTAATTTTCATGCAGAACATTGATTCAGTGTCTAGGACCCCTGAGCTACTTTTCACAATATAAATCTAAATCTGTTGTTTTCAGCTCTGCGGGTAAAATGCGTGGATTACTCACGTGCAGGCTAACATGGTACGAGGCACAAACCAGAGATGCAAGTCCACTCTGCTTTGTGAAGGAGTGCCCCGTTTGTAGGGAGCACGACCCTCATGGCAGTCGTTGGGAGTGCTGACGTGAGTGTCCGTATGAAGAGAAAAGCCAAAAGCAAACCACCGTCAGACAACCTGCTCAACCCACACTGGTTTGGAGAGCGTTAAATAGGTGATGTCTGGGACGGGCTCTATCTCCGTTAAGAGCTGGTGGGTGAGAAAACACCACTAGGCTTGGAGTAAAATTGCTCTGGTGCCTTTGGCCATTTGGGATGTGTTAGAGAAGGGCTTGAGCCCGGCTGGGGCATCTCCATCCCACCTGGAGCCGGGCGGGCGCAGGCAGGCGGCCGTGTCCTGGCAGGAGCAGAGCTCCGCACGGGGCACGGGACCTCGCAGGCTTTGCTCCGGAGCTGGTTGTGGTGTAGCGAGCTGCAAGCACGGGCGCACAAGTCTGTCGGCAAGAGGCTGGGGCAGGCAAACCCCCAGGCAGGGAGGGTCAGCGTTGCTGGTGGGCTGGGGGAGGCAGGTTGTGGCATCCAGAGAATTAGGGAGGTGCCTGGGGACGTTAAATACTGACTGCCAGCTCACTTCGCCAGGATTTGGGCATCTAACCTGCTTGGGTATTGCAAGTTTTCTCCTCTGCGTTTGTAGGAGGCAAACCACCTCCCCGCTAGGAGTCTGAATACATCACGTAGGCTTTCGATGGACCTCAGTTCCTAAATCATTTCGTTCTAAGAACGTTACTATTAGCAAGCAAATCATAGGTGAGACAAGCATTGAGTGCAGGACCTTCATAAAATTCTGTCAAAGTGGACAAAAATTACTATCTTTATCCTGTCGCGCCTGGAAACACTGACTCAGAGAAATTTAAATTAATTTTCCGAGGTATAGACGGAATCAGAAGCTCCCGACTCTCAGTCTTATTCCCCTGACTTGCTTGGGCACTGTCCCTTAAATAAGCGCAGGGATGGCTCTGACAGCTGCCAGCCGTTCCCAGCGGCAGGTCCCTTCCTGGGCTCTCCTTCCGCTTGATCTGCCACCTCCTGAAGTCAGGAGGAGCTGTAACCCTGACAGCGGTGGGAGGAAGAGAAGATAAAAAGCTAGTAAATGCTTTTATTTAGATTTTGCAAGCTCAATTTAATAAAACAAACCTTGTCTTTTTGGTAACCTCCTGATTAAAGAGCTCTTACATGGTGTTTTACTCACTGCCCTGCATCTTACAACACATTTTCTTTTCTTCTCAAGTAAAGGAAATAGCAGGTGGGCAAGTAAATCCACGCGTCCAGTGCAGAGGTGGAGTTTAAAGCCATTCCTTTGCTAGAAGTCCCCATTTTTTGTCTCTCCGGTTGCCCCTAGGCATTTCCTCTCAGATTACACTTGAACAATCTCTCGCTTTTAAAGCTATAAAAAACAAGTAGGCTTGAGGGCTTTCTGTCGGGGCTGATTTCCTTCCAAGCTGATGACTCAGCTCTGGTTAATACTTGGCAGCTGGTGGGTAAGACAGAAGTAAAATACGTCTCTCTCTGGTAAGGTTCATAAAAAATAGAAATAGGAAGATGGAAAGTATATGCTAGTGAATGTAATTATTTCAACTATCCCCATATGGATATATAGACACATAGCAAGCTGCAGACACAGGTTTCATTTTATTCTAAAGCAACTGTTAAGTCAATTTAATTTTGCCAGTCCTGGAGCCTAATGATGGACTATATAAAAACACAGCAGTGAGTTAGGTCCCCTAAGCCAGTGATTTCCAGTGGAAGTTTGTTATCGGCTCATTCAGACTTTCTAAAAAACCCCACAAGTTCTCCTCAGCCCTCCGCTGGTGCTGGCCGAGGTGACTCGTTTTCCTTGAGGAAGAAGTTGGGCCCCCACATACCGCATCCGCGTTTGACCGTGGTTTTACAAGACCGTACACCTTTCGACAGTTACATTCCCCAGGCAACGCTACAGGCTTGGGGGGGAGTGGCTGGAAAGCTGCCCGGTGGAAAAGGACCTGGGGGTGTTGGTTGACGGCCGGCTGAATATGAGCCAGCAGTGTGCCCAGGTGGCCAAGAAGGCCAACGGCATCCTGGCCTGTATCAGAAATAGTGTGGCCAGCAGGAGTAGGGAGGTGATTCTCCCCCTGTACTCGGCCCTGGTGAGGCCGCACCTCGAGTACTGTGTTCAGTTTTGGGCCCCTCACTACAAGAAAGACATTGAGGTGCTGGAGCGTGTCCAGAGACGGGCAACGAGGCTGGTGAAGGGTCTGGAACACAAATCCTATGAGGAGCGGCTGAGGGAACTGGGGATGTTTAGCCTGGAGAAAAGGAGGCTGAGGGGAGACCTTATTGCTCTCTACAACTACCTGAAAGGAGGTTGTAGAGAGATGGGGGTTGGTCTCTTCTCCCTAGTAACAGACAACAAAACAAGAGGAAATGGCCTCAAGTTGCGCCAGGGGAGGTTTAGATTGGACATTCGTAAAAACTTCTTTACCGAAAGGGTTGTCAGGCATTGGAACAGGCTGCCCAGGGAGGTGGTGGAGTCCCCATCTCTGGGGGTATTCAAAAGGCGTTTAGATGAGGCCCTAAGGGATATGATTTAGTGGGGGACTTGGTAGTGATAGGTTAATGGTTGGACCCGATGATCTTGGAGGTCTCTTCCAACCAGAACAATTCTATGATTCTATGATTCTATGATCGTGAGTCCCAAAATCTCCTCATCTGGCAGGAAAGTTGACCACTTGGTTATGAAACACAGCAGTCCATGGCCAGCCTTCAAATACCGTCAGGCACGATGCAGCACATCCTCACGCTTCCTTTTGTTATGTCCTTGAGGTGAAAGGAAGGAGGGTCCCACTGACACTGCAATAGGGCAAATTCTCCTTGAAGTATGTGAGCAAATTGTTAAGAAATAGTT
This sequence comes from Phoenicopterus ruber ruber, assembly GCA_009819775.1. Lineage (NCBI taxonomy): Eukaryota > Metazoa > Chordata > Aves > Phoenicopteriformes > Phoenicopteridae > Phoenicopterus > Phoenicopterus ruber. The sequence goes on along the minus strand of CM020228.1, from coordinate 2,873,181 downwards.
AATGGGTGATATTAAGCCTTGTTGATTTGAGCAATGAAGGCAACATGATTGAAAATCAATGAACTTGTCTGAAATTGTAATATAATTAGTAGTTCTGCCAGTTGAGTGTATTAAATAGTTCAGAGGGGCCTTCCTGAAAGAAGATAAGTCACATTTTGAAAGCCTCTCAGAAAAAAAGAGAAGCGATTTATAAACATTTTATTTGTTCAGAATAACAGGTAGTGAATGTACAGGCTGTTTCCCGATGGATGTTTAATTAAAATGTTGAATAATATGCTACTTCTGATAGGCAAGAACTCCGATTCCTTCCTTACTAGATTCAGGGACGGTTTGGAGTTTATACTTTAATTTTTAAATATGTGAGTACCCGCCTTAGGTTTTAATCCAACTTAATGAAAGCGAGCAAGAACGAGCAAGAACGGTCGAAACCCAAAACCGGGTCCGCAGCCGCCCGAAGGCAGCGCCTCTCGAGGGCCGGCCCTGGCGGGTGAGCTTAAAGTCGCCAATGCTTGTTTCCCGCAGTGCCGCCAGTGATCCGCGTCTACCCCGAAACGCAGGCGCAGGAGCCCGGCGTGTCGGCGAGCCTCAAATGTCACGCCGAAGGCATCCCTAATCCCCGAATTACCTGGCTAAAGAACGGCATTGATATCATGCCAAAACTATCCAAACAACTAACGCTCCTAGGTAAGAACAGAATTTTGATTAATTAAAGTATTGTAGACGGGGATTAAGGAGGATTATTTTGCACTTTAAACTAGAAGTTCTTGTACTTTCGCTAAGCCACGGTTGTTGGAAATCGTGTTACAAAACCCCTTTTCTTTCTTTTTATCTTGTTCTCCTGTGAATTTCTTGGGAAATACAGTATTGATTGATATAAGTGGTAACGGTGTTACGTTAAAAGACAGCGTGCCTGGCTCTCCACTGCCTCGTCTTCTGTGTACAGCTGTGCAAATCAGAAAAGAAATGCATTAAATTATTTGTTCAGGCATAAGCACTGCCTTGGATGCACGTCAGCTGAGAACCAGGCTGCAGCTCCCCCATCTTCTCGCACCCGCCTCTGCAGAGAGAACCAGGCTCTTGACTCCTGTTGGTCCTTGGTCAAATAAAGGTGCAACAGACACAATGGAAAGCAAAAACGTTTATTTGCAATTTTCTATGTAAAAATATCAAAAATATGACAAACCTCCCCACACACGCCCCAGTCTGGCTGTGGTGTGTTGCAGCCCTCAACCAGTGCTGGCGACACGGGTATCCCTGCACGGTTGGGTGCGATGATACCTCAACATCTTCCAAAGGTTTTAGGCAACAGTCCCGCTCCAGAAGGCAAAATGATAGGAGGAACTGTGGAGAGACCCGTCCCAAACCCACTTTTTTGGTGATCTGATGAAAAACAGTTTGCGAAATTGAAGTTAATTTTTCTTCACTAAAGCCAAAACATTTTTTTTAAACAAGCAGAAATAAATGAAATGTAATTTATTGTTTGCACTTGGGATTGTTCTTTGTTCGTTTCTGGTGCAGAGTGTGCATGTGCTAATGGAAAGAAGCAAAACACCCGCTCTCGTGAGAATCCCCCAAACACCTCTAGTTATGTAGGGGGAAACGTTGTGCGGTGAAGCCACCCCGTCGGGCCGTCGCCGGGCGGCTGCGGCGATGGAAGGCAGTTAAGGGCGGTGAAGCGATCCGCAGCGGTGAGGAACACTGTTTATGGGTGTCTTTCTTGCAGCAAACGGGAGTGAACTTCATATCAGTAGCGTTCGATATGAAGACACGGGTGCCTACACCTGCATTGCTAAAAATGAGGTGGGAGTGGACGAGGACATATCGTCACTTTTCATAGAGGATTCGGCAAGAAAGACCCGTAAGCTTAATTTTCCGTGTATTTATTTCTTTAAAGTGTGTTTGAATGTAGTGGTATACATGCAATTTAATAGTTCAGTCTGTTGCACGCGGTATGTTGGACTCTTACTCATAAGGTAATGACAATCTTGTCTGCACTTTGGCCAGAGGATTGGATACAGTTTTGGGAAGGAATCACGTGGGGAAGGTAAAGTCTCGTCCAGGACGATGGTGCCTTTCATGTGCCAGAATTGTACTGGGTCTGGTACGGATAACGTCTTTACTAAAGTAACAAAACGGCAATAGTTTTAGATATAAAAGAATCCAAAACATAATATTTTGTCAAATTATATGCCATTTCAGAAAATAAATTTCATTGATTTCCGTACAAGGCTGCTTCTTTTAAAGCCAGTTGCGAGTCTAAGGTCTCAAATATTTAGATGCTTGAAAAATGTTCTGATTGAATTATTTATTTTACCTGTATTTATATCACTAACTAGCAAAATAGGTTTCCCTTGCTGTGAAATTATCTCCCACTTCAAAGACAAATATTGTCCCAGCCAGTCTTAGCTGCAGGTCTCCCGTAGGAGTGCGGCAATGTTATTGTGACCGCACTGTCCCCGAAACACAATTAATGAAGGAGGTGATTAGTTGCCCCAATGGAAAAGCTCCCAGAGGCCTGATCCTTCCTGATTCTGTGGTCTTAACTACTTGGGAGATCGCCTGGGTTCACGGTGATACTAAAGGCCTAGGTGCAAATGGGGTTTTTGCTACTTTTCTGGCTGTTAATATAGAGCTAGAATTGGAAATGAAGTTAGCCATAAATACGTGCTCTCATGGCGATTCTTTGGAAAATATATTCTATTCCTCATTAAATAGATTTATGTACTCTTGTTAACGTCAGTCGTTTTCCCTTGAATACTTGAACAAGGGAATGTACAGTATGTTGAGAAATAATTGGATGTATCTTAAACAGAAATTCAAATACAGATGTACTTTCAAAGTGTATTTGAATCCTAAAAGAGAACGCAGGTGCATGACATTCCACGAAGTGGTGCAGCAAAGTGTGTAGCTGCTGTAACTGCCAGTCCCGGGCTCCTGAAGGATGTCGTGTTTGCTTGTTGAACCTGTACGGAAAACCACAGCCTGTACCATACCTCCGGTTACGTTTGACGATAACATCTTCTCTTTACTAAGACTTTGATCTTTGCACAGGCTAAAGCTGCCTTCATTTCAGTGAGGATTTTTCCCATGTCAAAGTTTCAGACCCGTCTCTAGAAGGAGCAAACGTATTTAGAAATACCTGTCTTTCCTGCTATTTTATTTGAATGAATGTTGCAGAGTTTTCACAAATGAAACAGTCATGTAAACATGAGTATTAATTCAGTTACTTGCTACAATGAAAATTTTGACATTGTTTTGTTTTGTTTTGTTTTCTTTTCCTGATTATTTTCTGGCTTTCCCAATTTTCTGATGCTGCAGTTGCAAACATACTGTGGCGAGAGGAAGGTACTGCAGTAAAGTTCTTTTGTCGTAGTGATAATGTGCTTGTCTGCTTTAATAATTCCATGATGGGCCATTCTCCACTGACTTGCCACTAACTCTATCAGCCTTCACAGATACCAGATTAAGTACAGACCAGACATTTAAAAGCTAAACTATTCGAATAAGAGATGTCACTCTCGTAATATAAATCATACCTATAACTTCTTACATTTTCCCACTATGAAATAATAGATGACCGTAAAATAGATAAAAATGTGAATTTTATATAAACTGCCACCAATGTGAGTAGCCGGAGATTCTCGAGCTGCATTAACAATTGCACAAGTGTCAGAAGTGCTCCCAAATTACCATAATTGACCAAGTAAGACATAAATTCAATACACTGCATTTTTAAGCAAGCAATTCAAGCTCTTCCTCCTCGTATTGATGTTTACTAGGTGAGCAACAAAAATTGTGTTCTTGACTGTTAGGCAAAAAAAAAAACCCCAAACCACAACAGGTCTTGCTTCCCTCTATCCTTTAAATCGATGCAGGGTAAAGGTTGCCCCATTTCTCCTTGTTGTAATTGGCAGTTAAGATCTCTAGTTTGATCAAATTTATAGCGTGCCCTGCACAAGGTCAACATCTGTGTGTCTTGGAAGCCAAATTAGAAAAAACTCCATCCTAAACAGCTAATTGACTCAAAGATATTATGGCGGCACTTGAAATGAAAATGTATGTGATTTTGTGCGTGCTTGTGCTGTCGTAATTGCCCAAACGCACAGGAAGGCGCATCATGCGAAGGCCCAAGGAACTCTCGGGCAGCTCGCCCGTCTGCGGTGCCCAGGCGCGGGGATGGGGAGCCCCCCAGCTTCGGGCTCCTGGGGGCGGTGGGCAGGGCATCCGCTCCCTGGAGGAAGGTTCTTGGATTGAAATCCAGGCGTAAGCCAGTTCTCACATCTGCCAGTTGCGTATGAGGAAGCTGGTACCCTGGTGTCCTTCCAGCCATGCAGGGAAGGTCTCTGTGCACATCCAAACTGCTCTTGACCACGTCGTCCTGCCCGCGGCAAGCCCCCCTCCCCGCCGTTGGTCCTGCAGGAAGGGCTGCACGCTCACTCTGCCTTGGGAGGGTGCCAAGACCCTTTCGTAAGTCGTGCCTCCAGGTACCCAAAATGATAGTTGTGCTTCATGCCCTTAGCGTGGAGCTTTCTGGGTTGCTGTGGCTTGGCCCAAAGGATTTTAGGGGCAGAAGGAAAGTGCCAGCCCTTAGCGACCAGGTATGCAAGCGCCCGATGCAGACCTGCTGTCCCGCTGTTGGCCGCAGACGCGTGCACGCAGCAGACACAGCTGCCTGGAGGTCAGGAGACGTGGCACAGCCACCTAAACCAGCTCTCCGGCACTTGTTCCCAAACACGCCACCTGCAAGTGCCCGGTGCACGGCAGTGACGAGTCTCTTTGCTGCTGATGTTCCTGTAAATGGCTTTATGGGCACTGAGAATTGCTATTTCCCTTCTGCTTGGAAGTGAAATCTCTAGTGCGTGTAATCAGTCCTGCATCATCTGCATGATGCTACATGACTGTTTACGTACTGCGTCCCTTATGCTCCTTTTTAAAGAAAGCAGTTGGATAACCCTCCCAGATGTAGAAGTATAGTAATATTTAAAGAACAACTAAGAAGTTGGTTGCAGAAAGTCTTATTATAATTCTGCTAAACAATATGGACTTACTGCTTATCAACTTTGCACAGTTTAAATAAAAGTATGAGCAATGCACGGGGAAAACACGGGCAGTAAAAGCAGATTTACTATTGATGTTCCTAAACAATTCAGTATCTTTAGAGCAGGTTTATTCCCCTGCCTGTGTTGTTCTATAGTACTTGATCAGCACATTCATTCTAGACAAAGAATCCACTGAACACACTTTAGCATGTGAAATCTTGGCACAGAGAAAGCTGGAAGAGAGGAATGGTATTTTTGTTTTTACATTTTGATGTATTCTTTCGATTCTGTTAAAATGAAAACTTCCGTGTAAGTAGCAATATTAACAAACGGATCGGTAGACTTGAGCTCCTTTAAAATGATCACATCCTCACGCCCACGAGGTCTGTAGTAACTAAAGCTATTGGGAAAATGCCTGGACAGAATATTGCGTAAAACAAGCTTTTGCTGCAAGCCCAAGTTTGAACACTAGTTGGTCATTTTAAAAGCCAGTCTATCAGTCTGTTCTCAAAACCTTTCACAGACCACGCACAAGAAAAACCTCAAGAAATGAGTGCACATAGCATGACCGGCCACTTAAACGTGGAACTGGAAGCACATGCAATATTTACTCAATGTACAAACTAGTTTTTAATTTTGTGCAGAGAAAACTAGGAGTAGCCCAAATGGACGGCAGAGATTTGTTTCCGTGCCAGTGTGCGTTTTTGCGGTGAGCGTTGCTTTCTTTATACCTGGATAAAGGGAGCGCATCGTGCCAGCAGGCAATCACCAGTTACGTGAATGTGCACACTTAAAAGCTGAAAGCCTTTTTGTTGCCAAATTTAAGTTCTAAAATACTTCCAAGCATTTAGATTAAATTGAGGAAAATTACTCAAGTATCAGATCAGAAGAGAGTATTCCACGGTGACACATCTGCCCTTTGATCTCGAAGGAGGGAAATACAAATGTACACGCAGATGGAGACTGTTCCTCAAATAAAGAAAACTCTTGTTGTCATCAGGTGTCCTCCTACAGTTTTTAAAAAATCAAGATGTTAGAGTCAACTACATGTGGAATGGTTCAAATAGGAACTGTTATGTTTCGGAGACCCTCCCCTTTCTTAACGGGGTTTTGTTATACTAAGTTTTTTGTTATACAGATGAGTTATGTTGCCTTTTATAAAGCCTTTAGTTGTGTCATCCACCTTGAAATGCCTTCAATTAAAAAGAGGAGAAAAGAAACACCCTCCTCATTAGTCCCCTAGTTCCCAATCTAGTACCTGCCTCGCTGGTGTAAATAACACAACGGAGCAAAGCTCTCCGTTGCCCACCTCTCTACTGAAAGAACTCCCCAGACCGAGGAGTTGTAGCAGCATAGTCAAGAGTAGAGTCTGTTTTACCGATGTCCGTGAGGTGGCTTAGTGATGTACCCCAATCAAGACTTGGCAAACACTTTGTAAGTCACAATAAAAGACCTAGTTTGTCTGTTAAAATCCTGCTTTTTCTAAAAATCAGTGTGAAGATTACTCTCTGAAAAAGGATTTTAATTTCAATTGGTAAACTTTAAAAAGAGAGTACCTGAATGCTATTAGTAATTTATATCAGATTTTAACCAGTCAGCAGAAAAACTTGCACTCATTTTACTGTAAAATAATAAGTGGTGGGACTTGCCAAGTCACTAACTCTGAACCTACTGGGGTAAAATTATTATCAAAGTATTTTTGTGACTAAGTAAGGCCTTAGGTTGGAAATACACCCTCATTGTAATCGGATCATCAGACAAAATCACGCTACTATCGTGCATGAAAATAATGATGAGCATCTTCACAATGGTCATAATTTGTCGCCTGCCTGTTTCCACTTCTTAGGGTTAAAATCCTTTACTCATGAAAATACGTGCACTCATTCCAGCCAGGGTCAAATTCTGCCCTCTGATGTATTCACTCAGCTCCCGCTGGAGCAGGTGGGAGTTGTGTGCATGCTGTGAGCGCGGATTTTGGTCCAAAGTGCCCAAATGAAACGTTTTAACAATGTACTTGGAAAAAATTAGCCCTTAGTCCATAAAGATCACTTAGTTCTCGATGGAAGTTCAGTAGCTATTTTTGCTACGTGCATGATCCCTCACTGTGGCATCACGTTTAAGGCCCACGGCTCCTGTACCCGCCTGATGCCCCAACTGGGGTATTTCTGTGGTGCGGCTTAGAGAGGCTTGGCTCGAGCATTGCCAGTACAGCAGATGCCACGTGCTGAGCAGCTGTACTCTGAAGCCACTTATTTGGCACAAGAAGAGGGGTTTTTAGCACCAAAAAACCCCTCCTAGCCTTACTATGTACTTTACAAAATTTTCCAAAACTGCATTTGTCCAAATTTTACATGTTTTTACTGTGACGTTTTCCTGTGATGGCTTAGACCTCAATCCTGCAAACACTTAAGAGATGTGAGAAACTGTAGGCGTGAGCAGTGTTTAGAGCTGCCACCACAGGACCGGCCGAGGGAACCGTAACGCTGAACGTTGTTCAGATCTGTAGCACTGGGACCTTATTTCTCCGTGGGTAAAATGTAACTCATGACAAATTACCAATTATCACATCACCATATCGTTGGCAGATAAGTACACTATCAACATCACTGGGGGTGACAGCGGTCATTGCAAACACTTACTGGTGGCGGTATGAAAAAGATGAGAGGATGCTTGGATCTTTCTAACTAGAGTGTTTGAAAAGATCCTGAACATTTCTTAAAGATGCCTGTTACTGCAATTGCATGTAGCTGAAGAACAACTAAATTATCCGTGTTTTAAGGCATTTCTGCATGACAGAAATGAGAAAATACGATCTCCTAACAGCAAAGCAATGACAGACAGCCAGTTTTCCAAATCTCCTGGAATGCCCCAGTTGGATAAATGAGTGCTATTGCGATGCTGAACTACTCCACATTTGTGAATTACAGTTTGCAAGATTTCAAAAATGTATTTGTTTTGGTGGCTATAGTTAGTTCATCCAGACAAATTAAGAAAATAGAGACGGTATTTTCATTCATGGAACAGATGCTGAGCACTTCCATTTTGCATCACAGTTACAAGAAGTCAAGTTACCTGTAACAGGACAACCTTCAGATTAATTTTAACTAAAGCTTCTCTCTCAGTTCTCAGATTATTAGCAAGCTATTTTTAATGAAATCATAAAAAAACCAAAGTTATAATCTGAGGGAGTTACAATATATAACACGGGGGCTGCTTGTAATCACATCCCGCTTTGGTACATATGCGCAAGACCTGACTTAGTCGCTTGCGTACAACCGCCGCCACCAAGGCAATGCATTTTTGAATGTGTCTGTACCTCTCCACTCCTTGAAGCCCTTGTTGTGACATGAAATTTGATTTTGTGAATGCACCGACTGCATCCAAATGACCAACTTTGATGTAAGGCAGATTTTGTTTGTTGGGGGAGGAGGGAGAGTTCTTAAAAAGACTCCTAACAGCTATGGATACATACCAAAAAAATAATCCTACTCCTTTTGCTTTATCCCCCTTCAAGGCCTGAGTGTTGGGAATATGTTCTATGTCTTTTCTGATGATGGGATCACAGTCCTTCAGCCAAACGAATGTGAAATCCGGAGACACATCAGGCCCGAAGAGAGGATTTTCACAAGCTACGTAAGTCTTAAACCCGGCAGCTACAGCCGACAGCTGGGAAACTTTCTCTTAATCCCTTCAAAGGTTGTTATTGCTAAAGGACCCGTTTGACACAGTGATGTTGGGGCTTGGTGGGCTTCGTGTGGCATCCCTGAGGTATATCATCTTCTCCTCTTGAGAACTAAGGGAACCACGTATGTTATAAGACTGACATGGAGGATTACTGACACGCTGCAGAGAATGTGACTAGTTGTCATGTCAAAAAGTAGGTGAAGACTTTCACTCGTCCTGCTTGACCGATTTACATATCCATGCCCAAAAGTTGTAACTGGGCTGTAGGGAAAGTACCGAAGTCAATAGCAGAGAGACGCACACATCACTCGCTGGTGCTAACCGGCCCCTTTTACTGATGGCTCCGTAGGCAAAGCAGTGGGCTACTTTCTGCCCTTTAGAAATAGTTTCCCAGGTTAAACCGCAGCAGGGAGGCGAGTAAGAATGCACGGAAGACGGTTGTGCCATGCCGGTCCTCTGCATCTTCTGCCGCTGAACCGGAGCCCCGCGCCATCCTTGTTTGCTGTCCGGCGTTTTCTGCCAGCACTGAGGTTACCCAGCTCTTGCTTTAGGAAATAATAAGGAAAATTTGTTCAAGCGTCAGTGACCGTCAAGCACTGGCTCGTACGCAGTGGAGCTCGACATGGCAAGTGGGATAACACGTGCCTGGAGGCCCTGCGAGGCCAATGTTTTCAGCGACCTGTGTTGTGTACTCTTGCGTGGTAACACACATCATATATGTGCTCATGAAACTATCAAATCTCATAAAATACAGGTGCCGAAATACATCAAGAAATGCTTTACTTAGGTTTTTTTTAAAGGCTTAATTTACAGGGGAAGCTGAGAATGTGGCTCCCTTCTGAAGAAAAGGACTCAGCCTTGCTTTTCAATTTTGGGAGGAATAAAAGGGGAGAATCACCGCCATGAGCCCTGCAGATGGGGTCAGGCTCTGCTGCCATGGGTCAAGATCTTCTTGTGAGTCTGTATTCAGTGGTTTTTAAATCTCAGTAAATTTCTGGTTGATATTGGGTTTTTTCCCCAATATTTTAATATACCTTAGTAGAAATCCAGACTGATGCTCACCCCAAGACTGGTCCTTAGCATGGGCTTAATATTATTAAGCCACACTTGAGCTGTTGCTACTCAAAGACAGACATCTTGCGTTTCTTTTCCAAAGAGCTGTAAATATTGAAGAGGTGGTTCTGGAGAAACAGCCTGAAAAGAACAGAGGAGAGAGGGCACTTAAGGAAATAATGTCAGCACAGTGGTGGGCATAAAAGGGATTTTTAACGTCATTACTTGGCTGCCTTTCAGAGAGACCTCTGAGGGTGTCCGACAGATATCATAGGGCCTTTTGCCTTGGTATAGGGAGGATTTACTTTTTTTTCCTCCCCTTTCCCTTTCAGTATGTTGAGCGTTTGCCACATAGGCAGTGACACCAGCCTGCAACTTCGGGAGGGTTTCTACAACAAAGGTTTCTTCACTTGCTGTTAGAGGGCACAAAAGCGGACAGAGCAGCTGCGGCTGAGCTGCGGCAGAAAGGGCCGTGACCTTGCCCGGCTCCCGTTGGCTTGGGTGGATGCTGTGCTGTGAGAGCCCGAGCCCCAGCGCGCAGCCGAGGATGAGGAGGGCGGTTTGGAGGCCATCAGGCGCTTGGCTGTGTGAACGGCTGCTGGAAGCCCAAGGCTGAGCTTTTGTAGCATGTTTTAGCTTGCAGTAGCGCAGATCCCTGGCCCGGCTGGAGAGACAGAAAGGGAAACGCAGCCAAGCTGTTGAGTCTTGTATCTTCAACCCTTACACGTGGTCTTCACCAAGGTACTGAGCTGACAGAGCTGGGCTGCTTCGAGGTGAAATCTTCTTATCCATAACCCTCGCTCTGATACTGACCTGCTCTTGGCATTGCTTTTGCTTGTACCTCCTCTTTCCCGAACAAGCTCTGCGGCTCTAATAGATTTCCCCTTAGGGAGGTTGTGCCATTATTTAAAGTGACCCGGCTGTTGTATTGACAAGATTTAAAACCAACAGTTGTGCTCACTGAAATACATACGTGTTCATTTGGTTTTACCATCGTTTCCACACCACAGCCTGGTCCCACACAAATGCTTTTGCACATAAAGCAACTCGACCCAAGGAAAAGCGACGAAGAGTAGCCAACGTGCGAGGCTTGTCGGTGAGATCACGTGTGACTCTTCAAACTCGGGGTACCAGTGAGCTCCCACTACAGCTAATACCAGTTTTGCGCAGGACTCAGTGAGTGGAGGATCAGAGACAAAATAAATACGGCAGAGGGCAGTTGTGAACAGGATTTGGTCCAAAGCAACAGGATTTGGTTCCTTTTGAACAGGGGAGGTCTCTATGTTGGAGCAATAGACTGTGGGACCCTGCTTGTTTTGCTACTGTTTCCCTGAGCACAAGCACCTTAGAGCACGCTCTCCTGAACTGAAAATGAAGACTTTATGAAAAACATAAAGCTGTGATTCAATTAATGTAAATCTCTGTTTTTTTCAAAGCACAGAGTGGTATTTTTGTTGCTAATAAATGCTGACAGCACTGCAAGTCTTGATGAACCACAGTGTACTTCAAAAGATAGATCCATAGACTGTGTGGTTATTTAAATTCAATGTGAGTTTGCAGGAGGTCCAGCTGTTTAATGTCACTGGGTAGAGCCAGCCTACACTATGCTACCTGATAAAATAATTATTTCATGTTTTCCAGGAAAGAAAGGGAAAAAAAAATCATCCTAATGGAATCCCCATGGAATTTTTTTCTATGGTTTTCAAGGCTAAGCCTCTTGCTGCTCCAGGCCCTGAACTTGTAGAAATTAAACCTTTTTTTCTCTTCTTTTTTTTTCCTCAGGAAGAGATCTGTCCTAGAGTGGAAGGTGAAGGCACTCAGTCCTGCCTCTGGGCTTCAGCGGTCAATGTCAGAGACAAGTACATTTATGTGACACAGCCTAAGCAGAACAGAGTAATGATAATTGATATCCAGGCTCAGAAAGCCGTGCAGGTACTTACAAGGGGAACGCTTTATTCAGTGGTGGCAAAAGACTGATATGGGACAAAAAAAAGTAGATCTTTGCCTAGTGGATCTGCTGACATCACTAAAAAGTTGGGCCCGTGTTGCTTTCCCCCGTGGGGTCACACTGTTTGTAACCTCACCGGCAGGACAAATCTCCTTTGCAGGCTGTTTAGCATCATCTTGGGGCTGGAGCTGCAGCCAGGCTTGCAGCTAGCGTGGTAAAATAATGCTGGAACAAATTGCTGGCTTACGCTTACTGAGCTGCGGCCTGACCTCGGTTATAAGCAGGTTGGGAAGAATGAACTAGTGTGGGTATAATTCAAGCAGAAATTGGCCCCTGATCTACTGGCTATAGGTAACAGCATAAGATGGAGTGATGTCTAGCCGGAAAGCGGCACCAAGCAGCCAGATTTTTCTACTGCTGATTCTGCTGCTGATCCCCCGGTTGATTTGAAGGTAATTGTGCAAAGCTGCACAAATGGGTGTAGCAGTGGTACGTGGGAATGTCTGCAGTAAACTAATACAATATTCGTCATGTGCATTTGGGTCGCTATGTAAATACCTCTCTCTGGTTTTTTTAAGTCCTTGGATGTTGACCCATTACCAACCAAATTACATTATGACAAGTCCCACGACCAAGTCTGGGTGCTCAGCTGGGGTGACATGCGGAAGGTCTCACCAACTCTGCAGGTAAGTCCTTGTGCGCCTGAGCCTTTGCCCTTCCTTGGCTTGCCATCATCGGCAGCAAGCTGGTGGCTCGTTGGTTGCAGGTAATTAACAGCATTTAATGGTCTGGATATAAAGCTGCTCTTTCATTTGCATATCTAGTGTGTTTTATTCATCCCTCCTCCGTCCATCCTCACATATTTTTCCTGCTGTTTAATTTGTTTTTGAGCAATGACTGTGCTGTAGGCTGGCAGCAGGACTGCTTTGTTGCCAAGGTCTGTTTTGTTTTAAGGCTGATGACAGAGCCAAGTGCCGTAAAGTCGTACAGCAAGGGCTGGCAGCTGCCTGCGAGCAGTACGAGCCTGCGATGCTCCAAGTCATTTGTGCAGCCTGCGTGAGTGCAGCTTCTTTTTAACTTGATTGAGGTCTAAAAGCAGTGGGTACCAAGGAGCCACAAAGAACACACTTTCTGCATGGAAATCTGTTACTCTTTAAGCTATTGGTAGTGTTCCATCGGAGGTGCAAGTCAGGCTGAGCAGCACATTCAAGGATGAGCCTAAGGTAGGGACTAAGGATGCGTTACTGCAGAGCTGCAGCGCACCCTCCTCAGACATTATGATGACCTGCAAATTTCTCTGTCTGCAGAGTTTGGGGGCGTTGCATGTAAAAAGAAACATTAAAAGGTGAATGAATTGTACTGTGCCCCAAGATTCATACCTCTGTCAGGATTACTAGCCTATCACCCTCGTTACCATCCTTGTTCTCCAGTTTGGTAAAGGCATTTACCTCTCCTTATTTTCCACACAGGAGAAGTCCAGGTTTTCTGCCAATGCACTGAATTGCTACTTATTTTCTTTAAACTCATTTTGTCACTTGTCTCTCACAAGCCTTCATCCTCCTTTTGGATGGCGATGGAGCATAATGTAGTAGAATTGTTCCTCTCACAGTAAAATGCAAAAAGGAGCTCTTTAGGGCATGAAAAAAACATAAACGGCAAAAATAAAACCTCGGGGACAAATTGTGTTCTTGGGTGTCAGTGACTCCGCTGGAGGGGTGCCAGCGAGCTCCCTGGAGCTGCTCCGTGCTCAGCACCGTCAGACCCCCCGTGATATTGGGCTCTCTGGGGCACAGTAAGGCACATCGGTTTGGACAACTAAATCAGCTTCCATTTCTGGATTGCCCTGGAGGATTCACTCTTCGGTTGACGGTACAGAAACGCTAAGTGCAGGCATCTAATTGGGCGTTTTGCTGCTGCTGTATGTCATACGACAGAGTTGACGCCAGAGCTGATTTGATCCATGCAGACATACCCTTCTCTAGTAGTTGTTTTCTGGTACTTGCTGCCCAACCTTTCTGGACACATAGGTGTCATATGAATACTCCTTCTACCAGAAATGTTTGCGTCTAAGTCTATGTTAAAGCATTCCCCAACAGGCAGAAAAGAAGGGTGGCTGTGCTTTCTGACCTAAAAACCTACAACTCTGGAGTCTACGTTAGTCGTGGGGCTGCCCAAGGCTTTGCTGGAGATGCTGCCCCATGAAGGTGGGATGAGCCATCCCCACCAGCCACCTGCTCCATCCGAGATAATGGCTGCAGCCTTTCAATAACAAGGAATGGACCAGCAACTCAACACGGGCGTTGTCAGGAAAAGATGCCAGAAATAGAATGGGGGCAAATAAGTGGAGGTTTCTGAGGCAATGCCACCAGCTTGTCTCACCTGGGGACGAGCAGTTTTCCTGTACAGGGTATAAGGAGACAAAATGGGCTCTCTTTACCCTTTCTGACTTCATTTCTTCCATCCAGCTGTGAGAAGTTTCTGTAATTAAAGGAGAGATGGCACAAGCATGTGATTATTAAGAAGAACACACCAGCTGCACAGTTGGAAACTTGTTATAAGGCTCCAGCTCTCAGGTAGTCCTTTCTGTTATCTTTATGAAGTGCAGTTACACACGTAGAGAATGAGATAAGCATCAGCATCAGCAGATCTTTTCTTTTTTCCGACCTTCTTTCCCAAAAGGTGGGCAATGACTAATTTGGGAAAGTTCATTCTTAAAACCTGCAGTGGTTAGTTGTTTTTTAACAAAGATGCCGCTGCAGAGGTTGATCTGAATTTCCACTCGTTCTTTGGCAGTCAGAGCTTTATCAAGCAGCCCGTGCAGCCGACTAATGGGACGCTGTTGTTTAGCCATTGCTGGCTTGTGGGAAGCAAATGTCTGGCCTCGTGAAAGCACTGTGCAAGAGTGGGCATCTTTCTTGAGCAATCTAATTGGAAGAAATCTAACTGGCACGACCAGAACAGCTGTCTGAACTAAACCTTGCAGGGTTTTAGCATTTCCTTAGTGAATTATGTAGCTGTAAATTCAAAGCAACTACTGTTGCACATTAGAGCAGCAGAAGTTCCTGATGAATGGACTAAAGTCATCTCCAACCAAGCAAACAATTTGAGTATTTAACATTTTAATTATTGAAAACTTCTACGTCTCCTTTTCCGGAGCGGTGGAGGAGCCGAGTTTCCACAACCGCGGAGGTGTGCGCTGTGCTGGAGGACAGCACGGGGGGCACAGCCAAAGGGCCTTCCTCGGCTCTTCCCTGAATTTTATGTGGTGCGGTGGATGGATGAACAGTTCTTCTCCTTCAGAGTGATAATTAACTGCCGTGAGTTAGCGTTTGATCCTTCAAGCTCGTAAATTATCGCTGTGCATTTAAGTGAGATGAATAAATATGACCATGAAATAAATGTTTATTTTAGACAGTGAGGAATAAATTACTATGGTCTTAGTGTTGTCATACTACTTCAGCTCCTGCATGACTGCTCTTTCTCGAGATACAAACATCTTATGAAAGTGGAGTTGTGTACTTACCTTACAAACGTCAAGCCTCAAATACTATTTATTAGCACACCTTTTTCAAGACAGCTACGGCAAACAACATTTTGAAGTCATTAATCAATTTGAGCCGACTACATCCCAGGGAAAAGCCACTCGGTACCGTGTATGACTATGTAATCTCTATTTACCTTTCTGCCTTATTGCTGCTTGTCCTGTGCTCAACCTTGTGTGTGTTTATTGTAGGTAATACCAGAGGCAAGTGCAGGGGAGGATCAGCGTGTTATCCGCACACCGTTTGAAGGAGTGGATGATTTTTTTATACCACCTACAAATCTTATTATTAATCACGTTAGGTAAGAAATGATCTTAATGAATAGCAAGAGCGACCATACTGCTCTCTTCTAGTGGCATCCTTCTGATAATCTTACAGCACTTGATGAATGTTAATGAATGAATTTGTGATCAAGCTAACTTCTCTTATCCCCATTTTCACATGTGCAATGGAGAAATGGTTGAGCAAATTACCTATAGTTATTCAGCAAATTAATGAAACAGCAAGAAGAAACCTGGACTTCCCTTGGGCCATGCACAGGTGTCGTAACCTCGATGCCTCCTTGCAGCAAAGCGGGGCACACTGCCCTGGCTTGCTTGTGCCGGGAATTGCACGGCCAGAAAGCTGCCTTCCCTCCGCAAAACCACTTTATGGCTCTGGGCAGAAACCTATGTCAAAGGCTTATTGCCTGACGTGGTAAAAGTCTATTCTGCCTGAAGCATAAAACATGGTTCTTCCACGTGTTTCCAGCTATTTACTTGTTCAAATATTGGATTTCTATGCCAGGTGTGCGGTTTGAGCAGAAAAATGTTATGAGCTGCATATTAAAAAACCCACCTCTGTGAACCATCAGGTTTGAATGTTAATGTGCTGTAGTGGTTAATGAGATTGTGTAACTAACATACTAACGACGTGGAGTAATACTGGCTGCTTCCCAGCAGGAACAGGAAGCCTCCCCTTAACGTTATCAAAATTGATGATAACTGCACAGCAATTTATACTGTCCTTAGCGTGTTATAACATAGCAACTGTTTAACCATCTTCTGTCCCCAGTCTAGTTTAACTAAGTTAAACACTCAAAAATCATAATGTGACTCCTTACATTAATCTCAGGTTCCCTGCAGTGAACACCGAGGACAAGGAGGGTCACACTTAAATGATTATGTGTTGAATCTGATCCAAAATAAATAATTTTGCTTCCTGAAACACAAAATAATGAGACATACCTCCTGGCTGTAATTCTTAATTTTTTCCCTACCTCATTTTTCCTGTTTGCTTTCAAAATACCGTTATGACTAATAGTGGTGCCAGGAGGCAGGTGACTCTGCTGGGTGTTGCAGCCTGAGACGCGAAGGTGTGGTCTGGGTTCAAAGACAGGAAGGTGGAACAATTACACTTTTTGTTGGTTTGTTTTATTGTCTTCTTGCTTCAGTGTGATTAACCGGCTGTATACCGATGATCTTCCGTAAGAAATATTAAATGTAGATAATTGTCTATAGTTTTCCATGTGGAAAGCAGAGAATGCTCTGCCTAATTTCCTATTTCATTTGTTCAGGGCCAGATCTTTGTCCGTTCTCTCTCACCCTCAGCACAGAAAAATAATTGCTCACAGTCTAATGAGACTTGCTGAGATCATGTTCTAAATTCTCCACTCAGAAACAATAAATGGCAATACCAGCATTTCCCAGGAAGGCGAATATTTAAGCACTCTCTTCCGCGAGCCAAAAAATATTTGTATGCAAATGTTCCTGCATATATATTTCAGCTGCCTGTTATTTCAGATGGATATCTAGGAATGTATCCATTTTTATTAGTTCCCAGGGTAGATTGTTGTCTTATTAAAAACTCTCTAAGTGCAAGGTTGTCTTTGAGATTTCAGATCACAGATTTCATGCAAGCGCTGCGCCTCTTCTGCAGCTATGTGCCCATAGAACACATTCTGACCCACTTTTTTAAATTAAACTTTATGATAAGAACCGTTTTTTAACTTCTTCGGGCATTTGGCCAAGTATTAAGGAAGTCTTGGGGAAAAAAAATGCTGTAAGGGAAAGCATTTTTTAAAGTGTACTTAAAAAGCATTCATCCAGGAGAAATAGAAGTGTCATATCCAATTTCCCCACACACAGAGTGCTACGAATCTCCACTGCAGATATTTTCTGAAGTCTCTAATGGATGTGAGTATAATGGGAAAATGAAAGGCTTAGCCCAGTGATTTTCATGGGATCACACACTACGTTGCCTCGTTCTTTAGAAGTGAAATCATTGCTGAGTGTCTCATTGACAGATGGATTAAGAATAAAGAAATAAACCCAATGTTTTAAGCAAAATATATATTATCTGCACGCAAGCATGTTGTCCTCCACATTTCACAAAGCAATTTTACATTTTTCGAGGAAGAGATACAAAACTAAGCACTCGCTTCTTTTCTTTCCGTCTGCATTGAATAGATGAAAAGATACTTGATGTAAAATTAGTTTTCCTAAGTCAGTGTCAGTGACCTGTGAATCCGGGGGAACACAAACAGGCTGTTTCTATGGGCTCCCTCTCAAATTAAGCAGAAACCTTTCTTGGCTATTCTTGACCTTTTCTTGTCTTCAGCAAAGGTCAGATGTCCTGCAGCATATATCTTTTACAGAACATTTGTTCTCTGCCCGCTGTTGTCTGCCCTCTCTTGAGACAGAAGACAAAGACCCCTTTCCTTCAGCGCACCCTGGCTGGTTATGGTCCTCGGGGAATGTTTTACACCTTCCCGGGGCTGGCGGGACGGTGTTTAACACAGGCTGCTCTGCGCCTCAGCCTTGCCAGCCCCTGCAGCGGTCCCCAGGCACCACGGGTAGCAAACGCACATCACAGCTCCGCTCCGATGCTAGAATTTAGGAGATGCGGTTGGACGTGGTCTTCACTCAGTGGTTATACACGTAGCTCAAAGTTGCTCTCTGGCCCCAGCCTGGCAGGGATATGCTTTATTTTGAACAGTTTTCTATTTTGAGATTGAAGAAGTCTTGAGTATATCTTGAATTACGTCTCTTTAGACCTGAAACAGATTAAATACAAAACTGGTCAACAGTAGCCTACAAAACACCTAAGCCTTGATACTATTCCTATTGTAAATTGGTCTTCCCAATAAAAGGCTTTAGCTCTTGAAGATGTTACTCAACTACCCAAGCACATATTCAAGCTTTCAGGATCAGGTTGCTAATTTTAACTGAAATATATCCCTCCTTTTAGCACATTTTAGAAGCACTAAAACGAGAGAGATTTCTTACAGAAAAGAGACGGCATTATTGCACACGCTTCCGAAACCAACAGGATAGAGTTTCCCAGTTCTGCTGACTTTCATCTCCTCTCAAGCATATCGCCGTGTCTCCAGAGATGACTCCAGTGTCATGTTTTCTATTTCAGGTTCGGCTTCATCTTTAACAAATCGAAATCTGCAGTTCACAAAATTGACCTGGAAACTGTGACCCACATCAAGACTATCAACTTCAAAAACTATAGCTGCGTACCGCAGACCATGGCGTATACCCACCTGGGCGGTTACTTCTTCGTCCAGTGTAGGAGGAACAGGTCGGAGGCTGCGTCGCCGCAGCTCATTATTGACAGTGTTACCGATGCCGTCATCGGCCCCAACAGCGACGTGTCGGGCACACCGTACGTCTCCCCGGACGGACGCTATTTGGTCAGTGCGGATGAAGACAGCGGCAGGATCAAAGTCCAGGCTCTATCTGTCCGAGGGGAAATCAAGTTGATTTATGACTTACAAACAAACATACACGTATCTGATCTGACATTTCAACCCTCTTTCACTGAAGGCAACCAGTACTATATATACGCTACTTCACATTTGCAAACAGATGTGCTTTTTGTAGAGCTGTCAACAGGGAAAATGAATGTACTGAAGAATTTAAAGGACCCTATCACATCCAAAGACTGGCCCTGGAGCAACTACAACAGAATTATGAAAGACAGTGGATTGTTCGGACAGTATCTCATTACACCAGCTAAAGATTCATTGTTTGTTATAAATGGGAGGCAAAATACATTACGCTGCGAGGTTTCAGGTATAAGGCGGGGTAACACAGTGGTCTGGGTTGGAGAGGTATGAAAGGGCAATAGCAGTAGAGCCTTCGGGAGGCAAGTACCGGTTGGACCTTTACGCTGCAGCAAAGGAGCAGTAGCATTGTATATTTTTACACTGGGAAAAAAAAAAAAAAAAAAAAAGAAAAAACAAAAAACCCCTGTATAGGCTTCATGGTACAACACTGGTCTACTTGCAAGTTTTATAATATAAGGTATGCTCTGCTAATAGGAGGTGGTTTTGAAGGGATGTTTCTTATTTGGGGGTATGATTTGTGGTTATGAGAAAAATGCTGGGAAGCGAATAATATCTCCACCGAGATATCGTAGAAGCCACGAAACCTAGTGATTCTGTAGAACAAAACAGATTTTGAGTTTCCGTACTGAGGAGCTTTTATGTTACGTTCAAGCCGTCGGTTTTCGTCCCCGTCTGCCTTGCCCGTTAGCTGTGCTGACCACCCCCCCCAACACGGAGAGGCTGCGGCAGCAATGGCTGCGGTTAAAATCCGCCTCTGGAGCATGAGGGAAACTAAGCGAGCAGTTTTCAACCCGCAGCAACCTAGGAGAGCGATTTAATGAAAACTGATCGGTTCTCTCTGCGGGATGGCTTCGGGAGGAGTCACGGATGGGATTTCAGAAGGAGGCATAACAGAAATAGTAACTGCCAGCTCGCTTTCTTCTGCGCTTAATTTTGCTCTTGGTACTACTGAAGGCGACGTTATGCGTCCCCCCTCTTCTAACGAATGTTTGTGTGATTGCGTTTGAGAAATTTGGCATGAAATATCCAGGCCATTAGAGTGGGTAAAAGCCAGGAAACACTGAGGGCGGGTCAGAGTTTGTAAAACGATTTGTTGCGAAGGGGGCATTAGTCTTTCAGCAGCTTGTGAGTGCGGCCAGCTTGGGCACAGTATGCAAAATCTGCTCTTCAGGGGCAGAGAATTCGTTACGGTTATTCCCATAGGAGGCAGCAACACTTCTAGAAATTGTTGGTTTCTCTCATTAAATATTTAGTAGCACTGAAGTCACTGGGTTCTTTGTAAAATAATAGCTACAATGACAGAGGGTATTTTTAATAGAAAACTCACTCATTTTCTAGTCATAGCCTTAATTTGCCCGTTTCTTTTCAGACATCCTGGGAAACAATTTCTCTTTGTGATTTTTCTCTTCCCATTTATAGTACACTTGTTTATAGTCAATTATCTTTTAGTTATGAGCGAAGAGATTCATGTAAAACCAGCTGAATCACCCTAGAATGCAACAGCTGGCATTGAGAAATTTCAGTTGAGTTCCCATAAAAGTATAGATCCATTTGCACGTTCGGAAGATATAAAAGCTTTTCTAGTTGCGTTTTTGTAACTTTCTATATCCATCACCATGAAGCGATCGGGGCAAGAGCAGCTACGGCTGGCGCAGCGGTGCAGACCAGGCGAGCGTCGCTGCCACCATCCGAGCGGTCGCGTCCCACGTGCCGCTTTGGAAACGCGGTCCCGACGTGGGTGAGAACTCTCCCTGAAGGTAAACATCTGTTGCATCGGAGCCACCCGTCGGCCTTTCGAAAGACCCGGCTCGTTTCGCGAGTGACCTCGCTGCCCAGAGTTTGTACGACAGCAGCTGCTGAACGCGCCCGGTGATGTGTAGTGGCGCGGTAATTATTTTCCAGCGCAGATGCTTAAAGTCACCCGTTTCACAATGCTCACAGAGGGATTTTACATGAGAAGGATGCAGACTAACACTGCTAATCTTTACTTTAAATGTTAAACTTTACCAAAAGAGTAGCATTTTAGTATGGCTGTAGACATGGAGTAATTTAAACCATTTTGGTTCTGTAGAGAATATATAAAAATCTGTTCAGACAGACGAAGAAGGGGAGCTGAATCCTATGAATTCATTAAACACGGAGTCCTTGAAATTGCCCTTCAACGCCCATAGGCTGAAACCTACATCTCTCTTGACTTATGAGCCATAGGGGTTAGAAGAGACTATCCCATCATTGCAACACAGACGTAGAAAACAGATTGGCGTAGCCTTCCTTTAGCAATGCATGGTGTCCATGATTTTCTACTCATCCGGTTAGAAAACATACCCGTGTCAAGGAAAGGAGAAGACCAGCTTTGTAAGTACCTTTAAATATGCACAACTCCTTTCTTGAACAGAGCTGTATCCATACATCGCAGTCATCCTAAATGTGTTTTACCGAGGCCAAACACTGCTCTCGTGTTATCTTTTATGACTTCTTGAATATTTTATTATGGCTATGGTAAGTTTCCCTGTAGAGACGTTCATTGTGTCATAGATCAAGCAAATATTACTTTTTTAAGAATATTTAAAAAAACTGTATATATCTGTTCAGGTAAATATTCTTGAGGCTGGTTTATATATAGGCTGTGAAAGATGTGTAACAGACCTCACTTCTTCCTGTTTGTCGCAAAATATTGGAATAGCGTTCACTTGAAAAATCCCACTTGGACCTTCCAAAGATGTGCCCTTTCTTCCCTCTTCAGCCCAAGTTCTGGTGATGTGTTTTCTAAATTATCCTGATGGTTATATATCATACTTAGAAAATGAAGTACAACTTAGATTGTCCACACGACTTGTGAACAGTTCCAATGACAGTCAAATCTGACATTAAAGTGCTGCACATTTGTTACTCTGATTTTATTTTTTTTATGACACAGAAATTTTATATATACTCAGAAAATATTTCAACTCATTTTTGCCTTTCATCTCTGTCAAAAAGAGACTACCTGTCCTTGTTTGCAGTTTCTTTCCCACTCCCTTCGTGTTCTTCACCAATTCACAATTAATTCCTAGCTAATAAATTAATTCATCACAGTGATTAATTGAAATGAATTTAAATTGAATTAATGACCATTTAGTTATCCCGTAGCACTCGAATATCAGTTGGGTATTCCGACGCTGGAATCATGGAAAAAATGGTCCCTGGTTGACAGGAAGACTCTAGTCGCGAGGTCAGATGCATTTTCCATCCATCGTTGAGGTTAAACAGCAGATAATGGGAATACTGTTGTGTCGTAGTATTTCCCTCAACATTTTCACTTTCTGAGTGCGTGAGAGTTTTTACTTAACATCTTTAACGTTCAGTGACTGTTTAGAAACCGTCCACTTTTCTTTTAAATTGGAGCGAAAACTCACGAGTGCCTTAATTTGGAATCTGTGACAATAATTAACATATTCTTACCATTTAATACTTTGATTATTTTTTTTACCACTACCAAAATATCAGCAAATACCCGACAGATTGCAGGGGGCAGAGGCGGGCCTGCCCGCGGGATGGGGGAGCGGGGAAGGCGGCGGGGCTGCTCGGTCACCCCTGCCAAGGGGCGCAGCGAGGGGGCTGGCGAAGGGCTCCCCACCCGCCCCGACGGAGTTTGGCCGTGTTGGCCTCCGTGAACACGGCTTTGCCCGAGAGACGCGCGAGTCCTGATGACCTGTCGACAAGTGCTTATTTACTTGATTTATACCATGATTAGGTCTTAATTACTGGAGTGCCCGGTAGTGTGCTAGGTACTGCGTAAAGCAGGTAGAAAGGCCAAGGTCTCAGTTCTGGGAGGAGATAACAGCTAATTCCCGGCGTGACCCTACAGCAGGTCAACAGGATGAACAGGAAAGTGGGAACTGAGGCTGGGGAAGACGTAAGAGTTGACATGAGTGCAATAACCTGGTTATTCGTCAAAGATACGGGCATGCCATGAAGCCTGGTTCCCTGAGACCCCCTTTGTCCCTCGTTCAGGGCTTTACCTCAAGGGAACATCCCCAGGGGTACATGTACAGCTGTTGCTCTTCGTTGAACCCCTGGGTCTGGGCCACTCGACCCCAGGGATTTCCCCGTCTGCTGCGCATCCTATGACTCGCCACGTCACGCTCGGATAATTTCTCCCTTAGAAAACCTGGGGTAAATCCTGCTTGTTCTAACGAAGCGCATCCCACAAGGCGAGCAGCCAGCGCCTGGTTTCCCTGCCGGATTCCAACTCCCACGCTGCCTCCCATCTGAAACCTGCGTTTATCGCCTGACTCGCTGCTTTGCATGTTTGCTCTTGGGCTAACCAAAAAAAACCCCCCAAAAACTCTACAATACAGTTAGGTCATGGCAAACAAAGCAGTGCTTAATGTTGTATTCACCTCTTCTAGTGCTGCTACTTGCTCCTAGGAGCTCATCCCCCCAGCCCGGCAGCCCTCCCCTCCGCCCTCCCTCGCATGCATCGCCACTGCCGGCTTTCGCAACGGGTACCACCGGCT
This sequence comes from Phoenicopterus ruber ruber, assembly GCA_009819775.1. Taxonomy (NCBI): domain Eukaryota; kingdom Metazoa; phylum Chordata; class Aves; order Phoenicopteriformes; family Phoenicopteridae; genus Phoenicopterus; species Phoenicopterus ruber. Next base: position 2,849,581 of record CM020228.1, on the reverse strand, counting down.
GCTCTTCCCCGAATGCTTTGAGCTCCTTTCTGGATTTCAGCCCTCCTTCCCTCGGTGCATCCCTGCCCCGGTGCTGCGGCACCTCGGCGGCGATGGGGGCCCCGCTCCTGCCGTGGGGCCGTGGTCCCTCCCACCCAGCCGCCGCCTCCTTTACCCAACCCCTCGGGAGCAAGAGAATTTTGATTTATTTTTTTCCCCTTGTGACTTTTTGAAGCAAACTGAAATAAAACACAGGGAAATCTCTCCACCTGGAGACCAGGAAAAACCTGTGTGTTTCTTTTAAAAAAGAGATGGTGCAGCCATATTTGGTGTTGAGGACAGGACAAATTCCCGGCCAAGCGCAGTGAGCCTGGGAAGAGAGTGCTCCTATCTGCTAGAGGAAGAAAAAGGCACCTGAAATGTCACCTTCCTTTTTAACCTGCCTCCACAAGGTTGGTTCTCTTTTAATACTAATCTCTAAAAATAAAGAAGGAAATAGCAAGGCTATGAGGATTTTTTAAATGACCCTGAAAACAGAGAAGAGAGACAGGCAGGCGTCAATCTCGCCTCTGCTCACATCTGGTAAAAATCAGGATGCCCCAAAAATGCAAAGGCGCTGACTCGGGGCTCGTGCCCGAGCGGTGGGGCTGAGCCGCAGCCCGGGCTGGGGCCGAGTTGCCAGCGATGACGGGGGCTGCAAGTACGGAGCTGCAACTATCCATTTATTTTTTTATTCCCTGCAACGTGAGCTGGCTGGTGCAGCCCGGCCTCAAACATTTGCCGAAATACCCCAGATGCCGAAGTCCCCCGGCTGCCCAGCACGGCGAGGCGGGAGCCACAGCCCGTGCAGGCGGAGCAGGATGGTTTGAGCACGGCCAGGGCGACTCGTTGTGTTCTTGGCTCGATCTGCTCTCTGCACCAGCTGAACCGATGCCCGTAGCTCAGGCCAGCGGCGTGTACAGCATTAAAGCTGTCAGCCCTGCAGAGCCCAGCGGGGAGATGCCCCCGTGCCTTCCCGCGGTGCTGGTAACGACCCTCGGCGCCTCGACGCGGGGTGCTCGGGTGCCTTACAGTGCTCGCAGGCAGGGCTGGCGAGTAAAGCACCTCTGTTTTCCTCTGGGGGTTTTTTCCTTCTTGTCGTTTTATTTGTCCCTTATTGTAAGAAAAAACGAAAGTTCCTGAAAAAGGGATGAAAACTCATGCCAGTGGCACAAAACTTAAGGGTGAACAAGGCTCTTGCAGGTCTCATCTTAAGTTTGGGAAACATGAGAGCTTGTGGGTCATATTTTCCAAATGCTTGTAGTTGCCAGACAAAAAGCAAGACCAAAAAAAGGTAATTCTTTTTTTAAACAATTCCCAATAGTAACTTTTAAAAAAAAAAACAAAAAAAAGAGCCCTGCTGCGGTGCTTCCACCATGCAAATTGCCGCTGCCTAGAGGCTTGTTTAATTAAGCGCTTCAGCATCTAACCCTTGGCAGTCTGTGGTGTCTTTGACACTTGTCCAAAGCCATCGGATAAAGGCAGTAAGCACAGCGGAGAGCAGAAAGCCAGCTGTGCCTAGTAAACAGGACAAGCACTAAATCAAACAAGAAACCCATCCCAATTTACAAAGGTCAGAGCTCTGGCATTTCCAGAAGTGAAACTCCGGTTCCCGGAGTAGCAAAGGTTTCTCCCCACAGCTGCACGTGCGTGATGCCGTGCATGGCTGAGGGCCGCACCGCGCTCTGCACCACCCGATGTCTTCGCAGCCGACCCACGAGCCGTGTGCTTTCCAGTTACTCTTTAACTTACGGCAGTGACGGCCAGCGCTTTGCCCGCAATCGCGGCCGGGCAGAGAGTGGAGCGTTACCTGAAGAGGAGATTTCTTTTATACTGCAGGGAGTGTTGCAGAGGGAGAGTTTTTAATGTTTTATTTAAGGCCACAGTAAACTCGACATTAATTGACTTCCAGAGAGTGAAGGGAAGTTTCTGCATAGGCAAGTGTGTCACTTCTGCGGAGGATTTGCTTTGAGAACTTGCAAAGCCTGATTGGAGTGGGGCCAGGCAGGGAGACCAGGCTGGCGCCTTGGACTCCCACCTCCCTTTTCTTTAAGAAGATCCAGCCAAGCTAGAAAAGAGTAATAAGGCATCAGCTAGTAAGTTATTTATTTTTTTTAAACAACCGTATTATTTCCTCCGTTCAACCTCAGCCATTTCAGCACAGCTGCACCCTGCAGGCCAGGCTGTACCTGCTGTCGGCTGGTCCTGAGCGTTAAGGACGCAGGATTTCCCGAAGCTGAACATCAGCCCCGAACACCCTGTTGTGCAGACGGTTCGGTATGAGCAGCTATATTATATTTATCTGTACTTGGAGTGTTGCCTTGCGCTCCAGTCTTATTTTTACATAGTATCGAAGACAATTAACTTAAAATATAGTGTCAAAAACATTGAGGGACCACAAATAGAGGCGAACGACTGGCTTATTAGTTACCCTCTCTAGCATCCCTTTCTTTCACGTGGCTGATCTGAAATGGCCTATATCCCACCGGATCGCTAAGCTTCAGGTTGTTCTCTTCATCCAGATCATCAGCACATCTAGTCCTAGTGCAAATAAAATTCCCCGCTGTGTCGAGCGCCGCTGAAGTCCTCCAGGAAGAGACGCAGGCTGCGGGCGCCGGCGAGCCCCGCTCTCCCGGCACTTTTCCACTTCCCAGGCTTGCTCAGCACAACGTCAGCTCTGTATGCAACACAACTCCAGCTCCGAGGCTGGCTGGCTCTGGCACCCAGCCGCTGGCACGCAGGATGCCATCTTTATCCCGTAGCCAAAATTACTCAGTGTTTGCTCTCTGTAAAATTATTTCAATTCGGTAGATGCATCAGCTGCTTTGTGGTTTCTTAAGCAGATTTTATTCTCTCAAGGCAAGGCATTTTCTCAAGCCTGAAAACTCTTTATGTGATTCTTTTTTATTATTATTATTATTATTTAATTTTTATATCTTCAATAGCCTTTATTTTTTAATGGGGGAAGAGGACGCGGTCACACTTGCAGACAACATCCTGGTGTAGCGTTGCCCTTTCTCCCCTCACACGTGGACCACATCGGCACCAATCACAGCCGGTACTGGCGAGTTCTAAAGCCAATAGGGCAGGAAAAATGCTGGAGCAGAAAGCGGAGTACTGCCCTGCGTTGCTACCACCACCGAAGAAACACAGACTTGTGTCGTGCACCGTGGCCAGCGAGACTGAGAGTGTGCCAGAGCCCACTGCCGAGCTAGCCAAAACCTTGCAGTAACCCAAAAACCCTCTCCGTCAGACACAGCGTACAGCGGAATACTGTCTGGGGAAGGGGGGAAGAAGAGGATTGAGGTAAATACAAAGGTTTGGGATTTTTTTTAGGTTTAGAAAGGAAAGCAGGAGTTGCTGCGTTAAACGTGCAGGATCCCGTGCCGGTGGTCCACGGCTGGGCCTTCCCCGCACCCATCCAGTGGCTTCGTCCAGCCCCACGCGCCGGAGCACCGAGCCTGGCACCGGTGTCCGCCCCCGAGGAGGTGGCGAGGCCGTTAAAACAGCCAGTTTGCTGGATACTTTACATTTGCACGGTTTAAAATAAATTACTGGTAGCCTTGGGTATGTGCATGTGAAAAACAATCGCATCCCTAAAGTGTACTAACTAAACTAAAAGTTCTCGCTTCTGAAGGCACGAAGCTTTCCCAAGCGCAGGACATCCCAAACGTCCCGCCCCTTCTCATGGACAAATATTTGGGCAAGCGTGTGGCCAAAAATAACAAGCCAATAAATTATGGTTCTCTCCAAATAAAAGGTGAGGGGACTGCAGGCTAAGAGCTGCTTTATTTCTTTCTCCAAACTTCATTGAGGACACTGAAAACTAATGAAAACCCGTGATTAAATTTGAAAGCTATGGCTTAAAAAAAACAAAATTCAAATACTTTTGTCAATACCTAAATCATGAAGAGCAGAGAGCAACATTTTAACACATTTGCATTTTAATAGACAAATATCTGCCTCTCTTGCTACAGCTTTGTGTTTTGGACACACAAGCCCGTGGTTTCCCTGTGTGGATTCCTTATTCATCCCGGACTTCAATGTGCCTGTTAAGTCCACCGTGAAGCACGAGTCTAGAACTAGGACCAGGAATCGCGAGGGGAATTCCCTCCCCGCCGTGGGAGCGAGCCGCCGTGGGGCTGAGGCGTCCCAGGGGAGCTCGAGGCCACGCCACCGCCTTGCAGGGCAGCCCCAGAGCAGATGCAGCACAGCTCGAGCGAAATCAAACGGGCAAAGCGTTAAGATAAATGTTTGAGGCGGGCTGCCACTTTTATTGGGCAGGGGCTGTGTTCCAAACTGAGTGGTTTTTCACCGTTTTTCTTTCTTCCCTTGTCTCTGAGGAGCATTTCCAGCTCCTTATTCCCCCCACCACTGCCTTCATCCATCTCTGAAATCTCTCTCTGCTCCCAACTCTCGCCAAAACCGGGATCCCGCACTCGTCCTGCAGACAAAAGCTTATTCAGCAGGTGAATCGAAACAACCCCCCAAGACCTGCTGAAAAAGCCTTGGGAACCTTAGTAGGTGGGTTTGGGGTGTTTTTTCGTTTCCCCCTTGATAGAAGAGCCTCTGCGTAGGTGGGCTAATTCACACACCAGTGTCCGCGGTGCACTGGCTTTACGTACACGGCTACGGCGTGTCAACGGCACATCCCTACCCTTAAATCTGGTTTAAGTCAGGTTCATTTGTCTCAAGACAGACTAACAGTAATTTTCAGCACTGAACACATACACTGGAAAATGTACAATGGAAAAATAAAAATCAACTTTGCCTGAAAAAGCCTCCTCTTGTAATGCTTTCACATGTGAGTTTTTCCCCTTATTTATAAAATATACGTATTTTTAATACATCAACTTTAGTAGAGATTCATACCAACGCAGTATTAGTGTGCAACATTTGAAATACATTTGTATTTACTTTGATGTGTTATATAGTACCACTGACAGTGTGTTTGCTGTAACACCCGGTATAGAAGAGGAGGGGCAAAAAAGAATCACACAAAGTGCTCTCTATAGATACTGTAAATGCTCTTTTTCTTCAAATTTTACAATAAAACTTGACAAAAGCTCACGCTGACAGTGTCTGGTTTATCCTTTCGGTGTTGGGATTATTGGTGGCAGGATGCTGTCTCCCTTTTGCGCTGGATGTAGGTCTGCAATCGACGGCTTTTTAAAAGGTGGGCATGCACGTTCCGCTGAAATGCCGTCGAGGTGACGAGCAGGGCTCCTCTCCGCCCGAAAAAAGCGGCTGAGTGTAATTGCTGTGCGGATGCATGTGTTGTTAATATGCACAAGTTTGTAACTGTGTATTGGCAGCTGGGAGCTTGCAGATCCAGACGGGACAAATAATACACGGAGATGTGCAGGGACAAATAATACGTGGCGAGGTCCGTGCTCGGGGCACGCCCGGACCTGCTGCCCATCGCTGGCGGGGATGACCTCCGTCGGGAAGGGACCGCAGCGCGGCGCAGGCAGGGCCGCGGCTCAGCGTGCCCTTTCCTAGCGCATCAGCGCTGCAAAACTCGGCCCAAGCCCCGCGCGATCCTACAGCAGCTTACGGGATTGTGCAGGGTGTGAGCCAGGGCAGCCTCTGGCCCTCGCTGATTGATTCAAAGACGTCAGTCCGTCTTTGTGGGTTAGGGGTGCAGCTTACCACACTCTGCTCCGGGAGCCTTCGTCCTCGGCGTTGCAGGGAGAGCGGCGAACAGCCCACGCCGCAGCTGGCGCCCGCCCCTCCGCAGGGTGATCTGGTGCAGACCTTCTCCGAAAAGCCCTAAGGTTGGAACGGGTGAGCTCCCGGTTTTCTCACGCGCAGTGTACCATGGCTGCGTGGTTCTGTATTTAAGATTAGCCTGCCATGTCTGTGCATTTAATTTATAATTATAATTTTGGCCTGGGAAAAATTAGTCTGTCTTCACAAGGAGCTATTGTAACACTGAGACACAGATGGCTGATTATCGAAATGTCTGATAGCATCTTTGTAACAGACCTAAGGCGAAAAAACTCCCCACTTTGGACAAGCGTTATTTGCTGAAACAAATTCCATTTAATTAAGACATGAAGTCTGCACTGAAAGACATCCTAGCTTGTCAACAATATTAACTGCAGCATCTACTGCTAGAGGTTATGCTTTGCATTAAGGCTAAATGGTAAAGGACAGGAGCTTTTTGAAGAATTTCTTAAGTTTTCCTGTGTAGCAAGGCTAAGCTGGTCATTTTTCTTCAACACTGTTTGACTTTAGAAGCTCAAATCAATGCTGATGAAAACACCCAACTTGACAGCTTTGGAGGCTAAAATCCTCTCTGTACCCTAAAAACCCATTTCACCAGCACGGGCTGCTCTGCACGCCCTGCCCCAAGGTCTGCAGAGCCCCGGCATCCCCGGCGCGGTGCAGGCTGCGGGCGCTCAGGGGCTGCGTCAGCAGGACCACCACCGCTCGTGAGTGGTTCTCGTAGCAGGACGGGTGTCAGCAAACCATCCCTCGTGCAGCCACATCACCTGGATAATACTGCACCGGAGACTCAGCAGAAATGGCGGGCTCAGCCCCAGGGATGCGGAGGTTGATGTGCACCGCTCGGCGAGTGAGACTCGTTAATGCACGGAGGGGTTATACGCAGAGCCGGCAGCTCAAGGTCCGCAGTATCCATATGGCAGTAAAACTGTTCAAGGAGAAATTATGCAGATAGTCAACACGTTCAAGCCGAGATGAATTATGCTGAAAACATCAGCACAAGTAGCACTCGATTTGTGTTACGGTCAACGAACGCAGCTGCGTTTGCTTTCTCCTGTTAGAGGCCCCGGGGGCTCAGGGGCCTGGGATGCTCGGGGATGCTCTGATAAACACCCTAAAGCCACGGCTCGTGCGTCGGTACGCGGCCACGCTTGGAAGCTAGTAGGAAAAAATGTTCAGTAGCAATAGCCATCGTGCACATGGCGCAGCACTCTTCACCCACCAGCAGCTCATCCGCTAGTTTTCCAGACACGCCAGAGGGCATTTTAATCGAGGCAGGATGGTTTTGACAAGTGTGGGAGGAATAAGGGCAGCAGAGAAGGTGCTATTTTTAATTACCGCAGTTTCGACTACAGGCTGACTCCCAGCTCTTGCTACTCCCTCGCAGTTTCCCTGGATGCGACGGGAGCTGCGGCAGTCCGGCCGCTTTGCAGGACCTGCCTCTCCCAGGCAAGACCAGGGAAACGCACTGGTCCGTGTTGCCGTGACAGGGGGAAAAGGACAATCAGCAGATGCGCTTACCTGGCATTGTACTGAAAGCAAGAGCACGGCGCTCTTCAAAGCAAAACTGGCCCCTGTCCTCCAATAAGCCAGGACTCTGCTGGTTGCTGCAAGCCAGATTTTTATGACCAGGCTTACATTGATTAGCAACTTCTACTGACGCCTTATGAGTGAGAGCATCCGCAGCGGGTCTGCCGACGCAGAGCCCGATGGCCACAGGATCGGATAAAATGGACTCTGGATAAGGCGCAGGTTTTGGGAGCTATAGTCAGGTTTGTGTCAAACATCTCTTCAAAGCGTCACCAAAGCAGGATGGAGGCTGATACAGTCTTCACAAAACATTGAGTGATGATACAGAATATGTTAAATTTGTGTTTATTTAAATCCTTCCAGCAATAAAATCGAACCCACTGGCAGTTGTTTCAAAGTGTTTCTTTAAGGCAGCCAAACAAATCCCTGAATTATCATCTGCAGCAAACAAAATGCAGACACGCTATTAAGCTGGGCTGTAAATATTGCTGAAAAGCACAGCCTGGCCAATAAATTAGGGGCTGCGGTGGCAATGGTGTTAATGCAAGCCTGGAAGGAGACGCTCACTAGGGGCAAATAATGTATTTGCGGTGTTGCAGGAGAGACGAGAGAGGCAGGTAATGGATGCCGGTTGTGTAGCACACATTGTTCACTAAACCGTTCGGACTGCTGCCAAGTGCCTGGCGATCGATGGGCGAGTGATAGCCGGGAAGATTTACGCTCGCTTTCGCACCTCCTCGGGAAGGCTGGGGCGGTCCAGAGCGTGCCACGAGCCTGCCGACAGCTCAGTGCCAAAAACAGCCCTGGGTCACCCTGCCCCGGGTGCGGGCTGCCGGCTTCCAGACCTTCAATAAAGTGGATATGGCATCTTCAAGGATTTGCTGTCCTTTCCCTCTGTCAGAGGGACAAATATTTGTCAGATGAACTTTACGAATGGCTGTAGCGAGGTGTCTGCTGTGTCTGGCGTTGGGAGCTGAAGGAGCACGGGAGCCTCAGCCGCCGGGATTTTGGAGGCTGCTGCACGCAGCGGAGGCTCTGCCAGCCTGGGACGTCCTGTGCTTCGCGTCTGCTGCAAAATCACAGCCCGACGCCTTCCGCCCGCTGTTTGCCGGCGTCGTTTGCTTGGCCCTGTGAGGTGGAACAGGCTCCTGGCATAACGGCGTTCGGAAGGGGTGTAACACCGTTTGGAAGGGGTGTAACACCGTTCGGAAGGGGTGTAACAGCGCTGGCAGCGCCCGCCGGTGGGTCTGAGCTCACTGGCATGGGGAGGCAGCTCCGGCACCATGGGTGGAACCAGGGCTCCGGCTCCGCAGACGTCAGGAGCAAGGGCTGCCGCACCGGTCACCTGGGGGGGTGACTTTTCCAGGTGACGAGGACAGGACACCGTCTCATTACTAGGGCTGTGCTCAACAAAAGAAGAAAGCCAAGAACTGTAAGAAATCCAATACAACATTACTATAATCCTTTAACAGATCAGGACATACTTCATGGTTTCCAGCAAGCTTCTGAAGATATAAACCTTTTTTTTCCTTATTTATTTACTTTTGCTCTTGAGGTTAGATTCAATTGAAGTGTCAGATGATTCATGGGGGACAACAAAGCTTTGCAGGATGAAACTCAACACATGATGGAGGTTTCAGCCTCGCAGGACTTACAGCAGAGGAGTTCCGACAGGCAGCAGAATAAAGCGCTGCAGGCATCCCCCGACACGCTAAACACGAGAAATGTCCGTGAGAGCCCTTCGCTGCTGGGGTTCAGGCTGGATCCCATGATGAGATAGATGGCAGGGGCGACGTGAGTAAATGCCACCTCCTGGATCAACTTCGGTGGGGTGGGAAGAGGGACAAGGACCTACCCCTGCTGCAAAATGTGCACGGGAGCTGCCTGGGAGACGTTAATCCCTGCTACAGACACACGAAAAACTGGAGCAGGAAACAAGCAGCAGCAATGGAGCGCATTGCAGGACCGGCATCTGCCACTCCAACTGCTCCGTGCACGAAGCGCAGATGTCCTGCCACCTTCTGCCTCTCTGGGCAGCACTTCATGGCACAAGCCGCTGCCCTTCTCTGCGCAGCGTCCAGAACGAAAAGGATCAGAGCCCTGGCTGGCTATTGGCATCAAAAATAATGGGGAGGAGCAATGGTCTTCTGAATATGGAGCAATCAATAGGAATACTGGATTTGCAAATATTTCAGGCATTGGTGGAGGTGAAGCCATTTTCAAAATGGAAAAAAAAAAAAAAAAAAGACAAAAACATTTCTACCTGCAACGCTTAAGGTAGCTGTTAGCAGTATTGATAATCTCATCACTGATGGCTTCAGTCCAGCGCCTGGGGATTTATGTGCTCAGTTCCCTGTGAAGATAAGGCACTGCGGGGTGGGTAAATCCCTTCTCGGATGTGAAGCAAACGCCCTGCTCCCGGACGGCGTTGGCGCGCCCTGTGCCTCCGGAGCCCTGGCCGGCCCTGGCCCGTGCTGCAGGGCTGAAGGCTCATCAGCTGCAGCACCGGTTTGTAATTAACTGCAAAACCAGACGTTTAAATCAGCATGCTTTTTCTTTTTTTAAAGATGCTTTATGGTCACTACATGGGGCATGCAATTTCATCTTCCTGGGGTAACAGATACTTTAGCTAAGTCGCATCAGTTCAGTGAAGATGATGTTTAAATCTTCATTAAACTCATCATTCCCATAATAAATATTCACAAACTAATAATATTTTTAATACCTTAGTGGGTGAATTTTAAGTTATTTAATCATTCATTCCATTTTATTTACTACATTTTTGGTGGTGCCATCACATGATTTAGTTATTTAATGACGGGGCAAGGCAGCAGCCCCTACCGTCTATTAGCAAACCATATAAGTCATGTATGTCACATGCATTAATTGTTCCTGTTAGGACTGCGCAAAAAACACCCTGTGATGACAAGAACATCAAGAAATGATTCTTCTTGCACCTTTAGTCCAGAGGCAAAGACTGGATTGTGGCTGTACGGCGTAGCTTGGGGTTACATGCAGTCGTAACCTTTGAGGGGCAGCCCAGGATCGCTTCAGTTAAAAATAGCCATATATAAATGTAAATAAATCCAGCAATTACTATGGCAGCTGGAGGCGCTGCATATAAAGACTACACAGAGGTGTAATAATTACATTTCCCAGAATTTTCAGCCTCGGGCAGCCCCACCGATGCTGCGTTGCCTCTGCACAGCCCCTGCCCCAGGACACCGCACCCTCCCGTGCCCTGGCAGGTTTGGACCGCGCGATCCCAGTATGGACCAGTCAGGCGTTACCCAAAGGCGGCCCCGTGGGTGCCCCGGGATTGGAAACCTTGACTTCTGGTTCCACTTTAGTAGAGCAAGTCTCACTACATTGACTTGATGTATGGGCACACGAAGGAGGAGTGGGAAAAAACAAGGAAATTTTAGTAGAGATAAATAGGATTTACAGTGCTGTCATCTCTAGCAACTTTGGCGTTTCAATTCATTAAAAGTCCAGACAAATTAGATGTTTGTATTCATTTAAAATAATTTCTCCTCTTTGACCTAGCTTAATTTATCATTTATGTCTTTCTGCAGTGCTTAGGAGAGCTGCTGCTTAAATGAACCCAAAGGAATATACGAGTAAAATATTAAGTAGTTATCATTAACAACACGGTACATTAAAACCCAGCACCATAGCTTCCCTACAGCTATTTTTGCCAAGTCAAACACAAAGCATTCTCCTACAGATGTAGGATTTGTATTTCTTGCAGTATTAAAGCCGAGACACCTTGTGACGGTGTTTTCACAATAACACATGTATCTCAGGAATTCACTGGAGTCACTGCAGAGAAAAAGAAACAGCAAAGGGGAAATCCTGCACCTCAACAGAAAATAATCCTTATTCAAATACATTTTTTTTTATATTTTTCTAATAAAAACCTCCCACGGTTTATTTCTGCCATTTTATATAAATTTGGGGATTTTATGTGCTTTTACGAGTAGCTACATTTTGGTGATGATAAGCGCTGTTTATAATTTTGTACATTCAAATACTTGCAGCAAAGAGAGGCTGGATAATCAACTGGCATCTACCCAAACATTCACCTCTTCAATTTTAGAAAGGAATTTTTGTTTACATCAGCCCTGTCGTACTCTGACAGGTCCAATGCAGAGTAACGTTTATGCAGTCACTCAGGGTTAGAGGTAACCCACGAGTAAGGTGCTCTCGTAACTGCATTATTCATTTCTCCACCATCAGAAATAGATAGTGTCAGCGAAGGCTGCATAAATTATATTTATCCAGTGGGACTAAGCAAAGACATGAGGAATCCTGCTAAGGGTTTGGTATCTTCTTTTTAAATGACATGTATTAATGTGGTTGTCGGGTGGAGAGAGGGATAAGGAAAAGATATAGGACTTCCCCGACATCTTGAGCGAATTGGGGACAGAATGGAATAAACTAGGTAAGGCAATACAAATATTAACTACACGAAGGTGGTGTAACTACTTCAGCTACCTGAAAGGAGGTTGTAGAGAGATGGGGGTCGGTCTCTTCTCCCTAGTAACAGATGACTGAACAAGAGGAAATGGCCTCAGGTTGTGCCAGGGGAGGTTCAGATTGGACATTCGTAAAAATTTCTTCCCTGAAAGGGTTGTCGGGCATTGGAACAGGCTGCCCAGGGAGGTGGTGGAGTCCCCATCCCTGGAGGGATTCAAAAGACGTTTAGATGAGGCCCTAAGGGATACGATTTAGTGGGGGACTTGGTAGTGCTGGGTTAATGGTTGGACCCGATGGTCTTGGAGGTCTCTTCCAACCAGAACAATTCTATGATTCTGTGATTCTATGATTACAGAGCTTCCTGCATAACACAAAACCATAAAAAATTCCAAACTGCAACAAAACCTAACATTATCACCAAGCAATTTCTTCCATAAATAGCTGATCTGGGCTGTGCTACCATCACCTCAAAAGATCCTTTCCAGCGTGGTCCTCTAGCAGACGCCAGCAAAAGCCAGTACTGTGCTTTGACCACAGCAGAGCACACACACGTGTGCCCTGCGCTGGCAGCAATACGGCACCTCTGTCCGAGGCGCAAAGAATAAGCTCAAAGAAGCAAAATGTGTATATATATCTCTAAATAAAATGTAGATAAATATATATATATATATATATGAAATCAAGTGGCTCTCTGAAGATGATGTGGACACGGTGCACAGCAAAGGATGTTCTTTCCCCTCTTTCTCCTACAGCACCGACGTCTGTGACGTGGCATTACTGCTGCTGCAGCCCTCCTTATTAAAAGCTTTTTAGAGAAGACTTAATTTAAATGTACACTTTTGCTGCTCATGGCCATGAGTTTCCCAGGTGAGGACGTTGGCTCTTAATGTCACGACTACCATCTGTTGACTGTCTGAGATGTTCAGGGGGATCTTTCCATGTGGACTGATTCGATTTCTGCCTGAAATCCGCGCCTCTTTCCTTGGATGACGTCCAGAAAACACCAGTGATTTTTCATTTTGAAATACCATTTGCAGCTTGCTACACGCTGACTTGGGAGTTAAGAGATCTGTGGGGAAATGAGTGACACCAGCATGAGCAATTTGTTATAATGACTCAGAAAACGACAGGGTAAAGCGTACGTATCAGCATTACAAGAAAAGGAGGGCTCACTTGCTCTCCCCTTCAAGTGCGTGGGACTTTCTGCTCCGAACCAAGACCCCCTCTCACCCCGTGCTGAACACGAAGCCCGAGGCAACGGGCCACGCCATGGCTTGCAGAGCGCTCCCAGGTGATGGACCCAGCCTCTGTCACCCCAGCTCAAGAGCCTGCAAGACTGAGGCGGAAGATGTTAGCAAAGAACCAGGAGCTCAGGGAACAGGAGGGAGGTGGCACTTTATCAGGTTTGGAAGCAAAATGGCCAGTTAGGTGTGGAGAGGAGAATCAACTAAGGATTGGTAAATAAACACGGTTTTGGCCATCAGCTAAGCCTACGAACCGCTGGGGTCTGCTTGGAGCCTTCCTGCTTGCTCTGTGCCGCGAGGTCTCTGCGGGGACCTGGCAGAAGATGAACCTTGCGAGAAGGGACGTCAGAGACGTCGCGGCACAGCCGGGCTCTCGACTGCCGAGCAAGCTGCCAAGAGCAGCAGGACTCTGCCAGGTGACAGGTGAACAGGCAGAGGGACAGGTATCCACAGAAAGGTATCTATAAAAAAGTCATAGTCCAGTGCGTTCTCCCTGGTAAGGCTCTTGCAGCCAATCTCTAGACGTGTCTGTGTGTGAGTAGAGGTTTCTCTTCATGTTCAGCAGCTGTTCAGAGCTCAGAAAGGGACCTCTGGCATGCTGGCTTGTAATATAATAATATATGTGTAATATCTGAAGATCAAGACCATCTCTCTATTAAATTAGATAACAAATAATTAGATAATTTTAATTTACTTTATGAATCTTCTAGAGAGTAAACTGCTTACAGGCAGCTAATGCAATAAACTTACTTTATAAGCAGAGAGCAACATCTGTTACAATGAAGAGTCTGCAGCAGACATTAGGATTCTGTGCGCACCCAGCCGTAGTTAGAGTAAATGTATCATTAAGTGGGTATCCTTTCCCATTCAAAGCACACTTTTCAAGATTTATGTACTGCAGACAATAAGATAGCAGCAGAATCGACTCGCGCTCGACTCTTCTTGCATTCGCCCCCTGTCCCGTGGCAAGATAATGTTAATAAAAAGGGTAAGACGGAGTGTGGAAGTTAGGTCACTTCTACGCATGGCAAAGGAAATAATCCAATTTCAGGCCCACACACGCACAAAGGCATGACAAAGGTAGGAGCTGTGCTACAAGGGCTTCGTTAAGGTCACAATATCAAGCCCTGAAAAAGCAAGCAGCTTCATCATACAGCCCTCCTTGCATACACATCACTGTCAGAGATGCAATTGCAGGGGGTGTCCCAGCCACAGCCTGCCCAGGGCAGGCAAAACCCTGGATTAATATTCTTGTAAAAAATCTTAAATAGCTTAGCTGAGTATGTGCAAACTGCAATTTTTCCAAAGGTTTGTAAACTCAACACACTAGGCAAATGAAAGTGACAGAAAGGGGCATTCTTGATAAAGAAATCTACTCTTACCATGGATGTGACATGCCTGTTCCAGACCTGAAGGATGCTGTAAAACATCAACAAATATATTTTCACGTGGGCAAAACAATGTATTTAAGGGACCGTGTAAATCCACGCACCTACCTTTTTCAAAGTCACAACAATACCACATTTTCAAAAGTGACCAGTGATTTCTTAGGTGCCCTCACTCTTTGAGCGGTAGAGGAACCTCCTTTTTGGAGGATGGATGCTTTATTGCCATTGATGCAGCTTGTCTATATTTGTAATTGAAGTGGCAGCACAATATAAAAATAAAACCAAATCAGCCGAGCAATGCTATTGTGCTTCTGAGCAGTAATAGCAAACCTCATTGTCCCTTCAGGCAGATAAGCATAGCACTAAAGATATCTCCTGATGTCATTTATGTGAAAGTTGCATTTCTATTGGAAATTAATCTACTGTGTCAGTCACACATGCAAACCCTGTCAACGGTCATCACACACTCCAAGAAAATGAGCCTTGCTTGCTACGGGATTTTGCAGCTGCTGACTTCTTCTGTTTAAGGAGAGGCCAGCAGGGCAGTATTCACGGGCAGGAGTGCGGCGATAAGCACAGCTTATCTGTCTTGGTAGGAAAGAGATCCAGCCCCCAGCACAAGCATTGCCCACGTGCTCGCTGGGGGTGAAACTGCTGGGAGATCCACGGCAGGTTAGTTGGGGAGAAAGACCGTTGTGTCTGCGCTTTCACTAGCAATCATGGGCTCTTATAACCCCCTCTTCTTCTTTTTAGAGTCTGGGGCAATCCCAGTGAGGGTCACTGTGTGCATGGATGGTTTGTGTCAACATCTTCCCTCCGGGAAGATTAAAGGCTTTGGGGAGCCTTGCCTGTTCAATTTGAACAGCATGAAATAAAGTAAAATAAATCAACACAGGAGCCTCATCACAGTCACCCATGCAACAAAATTTCCTCCCAAGTCTTTGTACGTGGTGGAAAAATGCAGCAAAGACAGCTGATTTACTCTTCCAGACAGAGCTATTGGCAACGTACCCTCCATGCTGAGCTCTAGATAAGATGCAATTGACGTTCCTTTGCTGCTGGAAGGTGTCACTTGCTCTACATAAGGAGACGGAGATACTGGTGTGATGGATGGCCAAGAAATGATCGTGACAATGCTAGTACAAGGTTACCGTACGAGTTGCTGTACACCGACACTGGAGCTAACCTCATCTTAAACACAGAGCACAAGGCCCTGTGATGTCCAAGAGCAGGAAACGAAGAGCAGAAACCTTGGAAGTCGTAGCCCTGATGTACCACTATGGACAAGAGCCCCTGGTTATACTTCACTGCTATACTCAGCAACGAGCTGCTAAAAAGACTCTTTTTTCTACCTCCTGAAGATTATTCCATCCTAGACTAGAGGTTATTAAAAATTCCTGGGGCTTTCGGCACCGAGGAGCCAATCCCTGTATATTCCCTACCCTTTGCCCGGTGGATGAGAAGAGCCTGTGTGTCCTGCGTCCTTCTCCGGGCAGTTACCCATGAAGCAGATGGAGGAAATGTGTGAAATTCACTTTGACTATGACTGTGAGTTTTCAAAATAAAACGTTCAATGCACATCTCAAGACGGAGCTTGAGGTCAGCATTTGTCAACATGCATTACATAGGAAACAGAGGCTATTTTTAATCTCTTTGTTCTCCTGGTCTTGAAAATGTGCCTCTTCCCCAAAAACCCCAAGCAAACAAAACTCACAGAGAAGCTTACAACTGCACGCACTCCGGAGGAGGGCAGATACCTCTGTTTGTGTGTACCGAGGCTTGCATAGGGGTGTCGAGCTGTGCTTTGCCCGCGTGATCCAGAAACAACCAGGCGGGAAGATATTGAAGGTACCTGAGTCTTACTCGGAGAGCGTTGGAGAAGATGTATGTCCCCAATCCTAAGCACAGGCACATCTGTACTGACGTTGGGCTTGGAGCTTGTTCAGCTTTAGATGGTCCACACATTAACCTATGGACCCTGTGATCGCAGTGCTCTGGCTGCGAAAATTGGGTTGAATGTGGGGCTTCATGCTCCAGAGTTGGACCCAGTATTTGTGGTTGGGTCAACTGGCATAGAAACACGTGCCAATGAGCTGCTTCAAAGCAGCTTTCAGCCTCATGGGCTTTTCAGAAAATTGCAGGCTCCCCACGATTCCCGTATGTGCAGAAAACCCTGTACAAGCCGTGACAGGAGCTGCTCTGTGGGGGAAGGAGGTACCAGCCTAAGATACACTGAAAATTTGATAACTGGATTAGGCACAAGAAAGAATTTCCTGAGGGGGGGGAAAAAATCCATGTCTTCTCTACTTTGAAAGATTTCTAGACCAATCTCATTTATCATGTATTCATTTGTTAAGTAAATATTCATAATATATAAATGCTAGTGTCACTTTAATTTTCTGATTAGCATGGTACATCTCTTCCTCTGTCTAGATAATGGCGAAAGTCATACTAATTGAAGTAATGTTGTGTGTCAAATGATATAGAGCTGATTTACTTAAGACTTGAATGTCTGCTCCAATTAACTTCCAAAGTAAATTGCACTGAAGTTCCTTTTTCTGTCTTTTATGAAATAGAATACATAAAAAGTATGTGAGTTGCAAAGCAAATCTGCCAAGTTCTCTTATATTACCTCTCCACATACTCCCTGACCTTCTGCCAGTCCTTTCCAAAGCAGAGAGAAGCCTCCAAAACTCCAAACGGTTATCCCCCGCTCCTGCAATCAATCTGTATTTGCAAATACAAGACCCGTGCACTGCCCCGTGCAGATTCCAGGCTTTTCCATACTCTGCGCAGCTCTTACAGCAAGCAGCCGTTCACGAGAGGAAAAACCAGTACGTGGAATAAAGGCTGTGAAAGATATAATGTCCATATGGTTGAGTGAAATAAGATCATTGTGTCTAAATTGCTTCTTTAACTGTTGCTGGATGTGTTTATAATCTACCTTTACAAGTCACACAAAAAAGCATCACTTGGGTGGGTTGCCATTGCAAGCCTGACCTTATCAACATCCACCGTACCTTGTCATTTGGAGAACGTTACTGGAATATATTGTACCGACTGCTCCTATATTTTTGTAGTTGAGAAGCGCATTTGAAAAATAGTTTACATGACAATGAAGCATCAATTTCAGGCCAAGTGAATGGAATGAATAATGAAATAAAAGGAAACATTAGCTAGGCACCAACAGTAAAAACAGAATTATTTTGGCTACATCGGTTTCTAGTGACATGAAATAGAACAAAATATTCAATGATCGCACAGATATTACTTAAGAATAAGGGGGAAAAAGCATGAAAGACTGGAATCTTAGTTCATTTGATTTTTAAATAGCAAAATTACTAGTTCAGTTGCCAGCACACTGCTCATATCTCAAGTCTATAAAAATTAACTGTAGGAGACCTGATTCAGGCTCTAATTCAAAGCACTTCGGCCCAAGATATAACTCCACGCTCAAACCTAAACTCACTCATACTCAGAGCCACGTAATCTCCTGAACACTAAGCACTTGTTCACGTTGCAGTGATTTTAAGGGGAATTGAGATACAGGCTTCATCACTTGCGGTGATTTTAAGGGGAATTTAGATACGGGCTTCATCACTCCGCTGAATCAGCTCTTAGCAGACCTTCTGGACTTCCACAATCTGTAGTGCCAAAGCCCAGGAAAGGGTTTATGCAGTACCTACGATGTCTAAGTGCAAAGAGCACACGAGGGATGCCCCAGCAGCTTGATGGGCACGGGTGCCCGGATCCGCGGGGCTCAGCCGAGGACCACGGCCACCCCACGCCCCCAGCCCCAGCCCGGGGTGCTCCCCTGCCGCAGCCCTGCCGCTCCTCAGCGTTTAGTACCACTTTAAATTCTCCTGATGAACCAGAAGTACCTGAGAAGGAAGAAGTAAATATTTAATCTACTGTCTGAGTTTTAACAGGTAGTTCTGAGGGGAGCTATTGAATTTCTATCTGGAAAGATGACTTGTGTGCTCAGAATATCCGAATCTGATGCTCACACAGGGATGTTCAGAACAGCGAACTCTCCCCAGAAACACTTGAATTACCAACGTTTCAGCCGGTCTTCTAAAGATTCTTGCCTAAGCCAAGGGTACTAAGCCAGGGAAGCTGCAACCACACCACTGACTTTTCGAAGCCGGGAATGAAGTTGATTGGCACTGATCGGCCACCAATAGCAATATCCAAGATGGTTCGATCAATAGCAGCTGGCAGGGCTGGAACAGCTCTGGAGATGCAGACGTGCACCCACCCAGATGCTCAGTGAGCACGGCGGGTATCAGCACGGTCGCAAAGGGGACCCCACTCCCACGGCTCGGCTCCAGCGGCATAACCTTTGAAAGGACAGAAGCGAAGAGGCTCAAGCCTGAACTTTCTTATTTTTAATTAAGTTAATTCCTTAGGTTACTTTAATTTAGTAATTTGTATTTAATTTCCTGTTCAAGGGGGGAAAAGGCTGAGGAGAAACAGATGTTGCCCCCTGCGGTCTGTAGAACAAAAAGAGCCATGAAAATTCATCCGTCCCTCTGATATTGCTTTTTTATTAAGTAACACAGATGCTGGGAAGGTGGCGAGAACTGAGGTATGTCAAAACACTAACTTCTGTTTGGGGTTTTTTTTCATTCTTATTTGAATTACCCATTAAAAAATAAGATGGAGAATAAGGAAGTAAACCTGCTTTCTCTTCCAGCCAGTGAATACACAGCAAACATCCGGTTTTGTCTTTTTTTCTAATATATGAGAGAGGAGCGCGACTGGGGCCTTTTTGCAATAAAGCACTGATTTTTCTAAAGGATGCTTAAGCAGAGGTTTATTTATGTGCCTCATCTGTAAAGGGTCGATGTTTCTGTTTCATGGCGAAGTTCAAAGTCATAACTGCTAAAAAAAGGTGCAGGACTGATTTAATACAGGCTGACATAAATGTAAGTTTTGGCCACGCTATTCGAAAACTTGTCAAATGGTGGAGCATTTTGATGTCTCCTCTCTGCAGCCTGGTATGGGTTGCAAATGCAAAAAGCTGCCTTCAGTTGCAGAGCAAAGGGAAGCAGGCGTGCTTCTGCGCTCCATGGGGCAGGAAGGGAGGGAAGAGAAAAGAAAGTCTTCAGATCTGTTTGGCTTTAGCCATTTTGTCAGATCTGTCAAACACAGCAATAGATTCGAAAGATGTGAAATTCTGTAGCAACAGATACATAGGTTCAATGGGGAACGGCCTCTTCTGAACGTGAAAATCTATTAATCCATTTCTAGAGCGCTCTGGTCGTAGTCAAATGAGTTTAAGATGATGGAAATGAGATTGCTGTAACTGTCCTTTGATTGCAAGTCCAGTCACTGTGAAACAAGGAGAGCTGAGAGCTGGAGGCTGAGCCTCGAGGAAATACAGAGGGTTAATCCAGAAGCAGGGCAGCCTTGGCCACCGCTTCGCTCCGAGTCACCTCTCCTGCTCTGCCGACAGGACGGCATCGGTCTCCCGGCTTGGCTCGTAGCTTCCACCCGGCAACTTCCTCACTGGCTCAGCCACGTCTGGTTTAGAGACCATTGTCGTTAAATTTGGTAGAGACCCTCCAGATCTCTTGGTTAGACCATTTATACTGAGAAATAGGTTGACTATTTCTGCTGCACTTTCCCGGCTGGGGGGGACACCCCTATCCCACACCTTGTCTATGTAAAGACCTTTTTATCTCCTTGGGTTTAACCAGCCAGCGAGCAGTGTGAGCTACACCTGCCCCCAGCTCCAGGGTATCAGGGTGCTCAGACCCAGAGGGCTGCGGTAGGTTTGTTTCTGCCGGAGAGGCGAGCACACGCGGAGGAGGCAGCCTGCAGGCGTTAACTGGAAGGAGAAAAGTCGTAACTGCCCCGGGAAAGTGTGCAAGCACCACATTTTTAGGGAAGAGACCATTCTGCTGGAAGAAAATTACACTGTTTTCTTCAATAAAAAAAAAGTATTTCAAATCACTAAAATATGCAAAACATTCTCGTATATTCCACTAGCTCCAAACCGTAAAAATTTACAGCTGAAGCCAACTCCGTGGTGGGCTGACGCTGGTAAAGGAGACTAGACCATGACTTGTTATGTAAATAAGCACATAAAAGTCTTGAGATTTTACATGAAAATCAGATCCGCAACAATCGTTCTGCCTTAGCTTTGTGGATTGTTTAATTTGTATGTACATGATTACACAGCGTTATTATACAGAGAAGGCATTTTATAAACCTTTAAATGATCAATCAGTTAAGTAAATAAAGCATCTCTGGCGATGCCATACTAACTTTTTAGGAAGTGCCTCGTCCTTCTGTCATTAACATAATAAACTTGAATAATGTTTTCACAGCAATTACCACCAGTGGGTCAATGTCTGCTACTCGCAGCCTTTCCTCCGTGGATCGTGAACATAATAACGCGTGACAGCCCCAGAAGACAGCGCGTGTCAGCAGACGTTCTCCGCTCTCGGTGCCAGGCTGCTTTACCGCGGCACGTATAGTGACAATAGATTGTCGAGGATCATTCAATGCAACAACAATTTACTGTCTCAGTGGGAGTTTTCTCATTTTGAGAAGTTCAGCAAGTGTTATAAGTCTGTAAATTATATCAGACATAAGAGGAAAGAACATATATACCAAAAAGTGGTTTGTAACAAATAGAAGTTGTACCTGCTCAGAAACTGCTTTTTCAACCTGTATTTTTTTTCCCTACGTTGTTACCTTTTGGCATTAGTTCACATGGGGTCAAGGTGGCACAACGTTCAAGCTTTAAAACATTTTGTTGCAGAAGAAATGCCAGTAAAATGTTTTAGAACAAGCAGTACTTGGCCACTAAACTTAATTAAAAGCAATGTGATTTAAACCCAACACCCAGAGGTTACCTGGGGGTTGTGGAGGTTAATTGCAATTGTCGCTGTATTACTTTCCAAACTCAAATTTTCCTTCCTTGTATGCAATAAATCCTGTGAAGTCAGGTTATGGAAAAAAAGAAAAGCTCTGTATACAAGACATGCATCTTCTCTAATTCAAGTATAGGAAAGTGTTCTGCAGACACGCAACAGCTTTGCACGAAAATACCCCACGTCGTAGGTCGGTGGGCCTGATACTGCAGACTTCATGGCAGACCCCCAGCAGCGTCAGGGCAAGTGTGGGAGCAGAACCCCCATCTCGCTCCCGAGGAGCCACCCGGAGATGCCACCTGCCCCGCAGAGAGGTTTCAAAGCCACAGGGTCACTAGAAAATGTAACGCTGCAAAATCTTCCGTGGTGATTGAAACGGACATTTCATTCTTCTCATAAATACATTGGTGGGATATTTATTTTCTTATGCAAAATCCATGCACTGACAAATTTGTCCACAGAAGTAAAACCAATTCTTCCTTATTTTAACAGCAGCGATAGGTTGCCCTTACGGGCTGAACCTCCAGCCTGGAGATCTGGATCCTCTGTTGGGTGCTTTGGAATAATTTGCTCACTTCTTACCGCCAGCCCTTGCAGAGTGAAACCATCGCCTTCTCCAGAGTGGGAAAGTGAGCTGGGGCTTCCCACCGGCAAATACCCTGCGAGAGATCTGCTCAGCCTTTGCGGTGGGCACTAATCCCTGGTAAGCAATAATGCCAGATTTCCTGAAAAATGTAATTTTACTGAACAAGCAAACAAAAAGCATCAAGCTCCTACAAGCGTGTGGTTAATATCTGAAGCATTGATTTGAGAATAAATTTTGCCTTATTTTTTTTAATTCTTTTCTCCTGCCATGTTGAAGTTACAACCATGCAAGTCTCATGTCTGGTACTCCAACATACAGTAAATTATTGTCTTCAGTCTGCAAAATCTAACGTGATTTATGCAACCAGGACTTTGAAAAACAAACCCCACCTCTCTCTTCTCTTCTTGGAAACATTTCAGTTATTCCCAGTTTCAATTATTTTCAACTCCACCAGTGTGATCAGCATATTTAAAATTCAATCAGCCTTCTCGTTTAAAACATTTCATGTGTGTGTCACACTAACAATCAACAAGAGTCCTGAATTTAACATCTGTTCCTACTAGTAAATGGTTTTAATTTGAGAATTGAAAAAATATATAAAGTAATTACTAGGCACTCAATCACAATGAATAATGTGTTTGCTACCAGCAGTTCTGTCCCGTCAGCAAAAACTCTGGAGAGGCAGAGCGGCAGAAAAGTGGAATTGCTGGAAACTGGGAAAAAACTCAAAATACTGAAACTGGGAGCAGGATGCTGCTGTGCCTTTCCTCCGGACAGAGCCGGGAGCACAGGGGTCGTTGCTGGGGGGATGTGCGCCAGCCAGCTCGTGGGTACCAGTGACGTTGTGTTGGCTTTTGCATCTCGTCACACCATCCCTCCGCTCATACTACACAGAATCACAGAATCCCGGGATGGTGGGGGCTGGAAGGTGCCTCTGGAGACCATCCAGCCCAAGCCCTGCCAGAGCAGGGTCACCCAGCGCAGGCTGCACAGGGCCGCGTCCAGGCGGGTTGGAATCTCTCCAGAGAAGGAGACTCCACACCCTCCCTGGGCAGCCTGTGCCAGGGCTCGGGCACCTCACAGCGAAGACGTTTCTCCTCCTGTTCAGGCGGAACTTCCCGTGTTCCAGTTTGTGCCCGTTGCCCCTTGTCCTGTCGCTGGGCACCACTGAGAAGAGTCTGGCCCCGTCCTCTTGACACCCGCCCTGGAGATATTGAGAAGCGTTGGTGAGGTCCCCTCTCAGTCTCCTCTTCCTCAGGCTGAACAGCCCCAGCTCCCTCAGCCTTTCCCCACAGGAGAGATGCTCCAGTCCCTTACTCATCTCCGCTGGGCTCTCTCCAGTAGTTCCTCATCTTTCCTGAACTGGGGAGCCCAGAACTGGACCCAGGACTCCAGATGGGGCCTCACCAGGGCAGAGTACGATGGCCAAAGCTGTGCCCAGCGTGGCCAGGCCCCCCTGCAAGCAGCCCACTGCTCCTCTGGCTTTGCCCCCTCCCCTCCTCAGCAAATAGTACTCATTTAGCCAGACGCTGACATTTTGCAAATGGAACCAGTACTTTTTCTGCAAGCAGTAAATCCAGTTCACTCGAGAATAAAGGGAAAATCTGAAATAAAATAGCAGTAAGAAAGCCTGTGCATTACAGAGCAAGTCCTGCCCAGTGTTTTGCGTGCAAACAGACCTGATGCCCTGCAGAAAAGATGTGCCTTTGCCATGCAAGTGGGGAAAGCAGAACTAGATACCTCAGATATCCCGAAGCAAAGTCCTGCAGAGGCTCCTGAAGTGGGGGCTGCTGGGGCTGCCCAGCTCAGCCCCGCACGGCCTCGGTAGCCGTTACCCCCGGACACCTCTCGGGTGCTGCTCCGGAGTCACTCTGCAACTTCCCAAGGGAGATGCTCTCCTCTCGCCAGGTCCACACACAGACAAAAAATCACCATGTTTTAAAAACCATGAATAAATATACAATATAGAAACTTCTAAAAAATTGTTTTGTCTGGTTTGTTTCCTATGTGCCTAAGCACATCATGCCCCTTGAGTTTTTTTTAGAAATCAAAATTCAAGCAAAGAATTCCTTCTATCCTTCTGAGCATTAAAAGCTTCAGTGTTGAAGACTTCACCGGGCTAGAGGCATTTCCACCCCAGGCGCTTCTGGAGAATATGAGACTGGATGCCAACAGGTCTCTGGAAAAGCCTGGACCAAGGACACAAACAGATCAGACAGAAATGTGCTTTTTAGCCTAACGTAAAGAGGGCACGCTTTTCTCTCCTGTTTTATAGCCTTGCAGGTAGCATTAGCGCAGCCCCACGCAGCGGGTTTCTCCCCTGAAGAGGCTTACCCCCCTGCTGGGTCTGGCAAACAGCACACGCCACTGTCTGACACGCACAGCTTGATTCCTTTTATGGGTTTATTCTTTCCCGAGTCGCTTATCGGGGAGGATTTATGATGGCATTACGCACCACCCGGAGCAACTGCCGGGCACGTTCCCTAACCGCTCGCCCCGTTGGGGCTGGCAGCTCCTCGTGTCCGACGCGCCATGGTCCGGGGTGATGGACCGACGGGGGCATCCGCCACTGCCCAAAACGCCTGGAACCAAACCTATGTTTCGTTTCTGCCCCGATATTGCTATTTGACGTTGGCACTTGACGGGGATTACGGTGGCTGCTGAACCTTCCAGAAATGGAAACCGCTGGCGTGATGTTTGGGGGCAGGCTCTCCGTTGAACAGCTCTGTTTAACAGAAATGATCCCTTGAAGCCTGCAGACGGGTAAGAGTGATTTCAAAAGCCGTGATGCCTGCCACGACACAGCTCCATCCTGTAATTATTCCTCTTTCCCGACAGCCCCTCACACGGGGACTCCAGAAGAGCCGATGCTCATTTGCCGCGCCAGGGAAAGCGGCCCCGTCTCAGCACTCTGCTCCGTTGACTCAACCATCAAATGCTTTTGGTATTTGGGGAATAAACTTTCTCTGCCCTGGGGAGCGGGGATCCCGGGGCAGAGGTTTGCGTTATTTATCCGGGACATGCTGCTCTTTGCACCCACATCGTGTTATGTCCCGGCAGAAAGTGGATTCTTTTATGAGCATCTTACAAGGGTAAGCAGTGCGAAAAATAAATAGAAGTCAATCATCCTAATACAGCTGAGCTTCACCAAGAAAAAGGATGACTTCTTGCTTTCCTGAAGCGCACTGTTTACTCCAAGCCTACCAAAAAGGGCTGGTCAACGTTGCTGCCAAATGCAATACCCTTTACAAAGCCTATATCCTCCGCGCAGCGCCACCGACCTTGCTGGAACAGGGAACGTTATTCTCTTTTTTCATGTAGTCCTCACAGCACGAATCCCCAAACTGCACCAAGAGGCTGCAAAAAATTCCCCATGCGGATTTCGGTGTTTGATGCTAAGCTGGAAGCCCAGTTACAGCCAACAACAGGAGAGGGAAGAGATTTGGCCTTCAGACCAGTGAATAAGCACGAACCTACGGATCCCTCCAGCGACACAGCTGGGAAACCAGCCCATCGGGCCGTTGTCCGTCAGTCAGAGCTGTTCTGGGAGGTGTTTGGAGCAGGGATCAGTGCCCTGGGGGTGGCACCGTGCCTGGCCCAGGGGAAGGTACCACCTCCGTGCCAATAAATAACAATAAACCACACCGCCGTCCCTGTTCCTCCCACGGGTCACCCTGGGTCTCAGCACCCTCCTCTGTAAATCGCTGCAGTTCTGAAACCACCATTTGAGTCTCCTATCGTTACCGAGGCATCTTATGAAATTGTTAAGTTTTCCATTGAAAGGAGAAAAACCGGCGATACTCCTCATCATGACGCCTGAGCCCCCGGGGCTGCAGGAGCCTCCATTCCCTGTGCTCCGTGGAAGTATCCTCAGCGCTAAATCCGTGCGTGCACCGAAGGAAGACGCCGCAGTGTGCACTGGAGCACAACCGATGGTACCTGTCAACACACTCACGCTACAAGCGGTAATTTTAATAATTTTCGATCCTTAGAGAAATTACCAAATTCTGCGCAAAATTACCAGGTTTTAAGTAACTGCATTCCTCTCAACATTTCTCTTATTCCAGAAGTAATATTTTTGCTTGCAAATCCCTAATTCTTCCATTGCAATTATTTTAACCATCATTGAACAGCAATTAAATAATAAAACATCCTAAACCCTATGCACGCTCTCTGCTGCGAACATTACTGATACCAATTCCACTGAAGGCATTGCAGAAAAAAATTCACTGTTTCCAGCTCATTGGATCTAACCCAGCAAAAAAATACATATTTTATAGAAACATCTTCTGATGATTCACTGTATATTGAGGAAGGGGAAATTGCAGAAGAAAATATGGGACACATTCCAAATGACTGCCATTATACTGATGTCAAATTAAAGCAGCGAGCCAACAGAGCGATTTGGAGTGTCTAGAAACAACTTTTTTTGCCAAAATGTTGTTTTGTTGAGTTTAACATGGGCATCTTTTGTTCATGGCTGGGAAATACAGAAATAAGATCATATAGCACTTTATTCCTAAGAATTAGTGCTCGTGGAGGCGACACAAGAGGGACTGGATGCTCTCTGGTGCGACGTGGTACCTGTATGAGACTAAACACATGCGGTAGCTCTCACTCAATAGGTATCCGGCCTTGCTTTGATATTAATATCAAATGATATATATTGATATTAAGAGACGAAACCTCCCTCAGTGCTGCAGGCAAGGCCGTACCTGGCGCCGTTCTGAGCACACCGAGGTGCCGCTTGCCAGCGCTGCGGAGACGCTGATACTTTCCCAACCTTGTTTGGAACTGTGTTTTAGCATTTTTGTTTATTTTTAGCACATTTTCAGACACAGGAAAACAAATGGAAACAAAACGGTAATTATTTTTAAATATGGTGATGCAGAAAATACGTACTCACTCCTTTTTGCCTCAGAAGCGAGCGAAGTATTTCACTTCTCATTCTTGCTGGCGATGCTCCATTCGGTTCATAATTTAGATGTATGATTTTGTACTTTGGATCTGCTCAGTCAGATGCACAACACAGTTCTTAATTATTTCAAAATGATTTAAATGGAATAATAAATCTGGCGTTTGATGTAACATGGCTGCCTGACCCAAAGAAATATGTGGGTAATTATCATGATTCCCAAGTGGATTTTTTTTTTTTTTTCCCCCCAAATCGGTCACTAATTATTGGCTACACTCGCAATGATCACTCGGAGTAATTGTGATGTTTCGCTGCATTGTTTCGGACAAGAACAGTATAATCCTCTTAATGAAAATAAATGTATAGATTTTATTCCCAGGCCAAAATGCAAATGTAGTTGGTCTGACGGTTATGAACATAATGAACAGAAGTGACTTAAAAACCCAAAGGTTAGGAACTTACTTGCAATACTAATTTTCTAAACAAGAAAACCTGGGATCAACGCTGGGCGCAGGCAATTTGTGCAGGCTCTGCAGAGACCTCCCCGCTGAAGAACCGCAACCGCCCGGCCAGGACTGCGCCCCGGCACGGCGAGCCCCGCCGCTGGCTGCTTTGCCTCTTTTAACCCGAGCAGGGGATTGATGCCATCGCTGCCAGGATCTACCGCTTCGTTATCACTGCAGAACCCTTCACAGGGTCACGGCAAGTGGAGCAAATGTAGATCAGTCTAGTAATGAAAGGGTCTAGCCATGAGTACAGACTTTTGGTTAGAAGAAGAAAAATCAGTGTACCTTAGGTATGTTTTTAAACTTTTTCTGTATAGTAACTCACGTGTGATAAAACACCATTCAAAATCCCACCTTCTCATCTAGCACAACCTCCCAACTTCCAACTTTAGGTAGCAAACTTCTCTTTAAAGGCCAACAACCTAAGTTAAAAATAACCAGCAGTAACAATATTGATTTATCCTCTTTAGAGGTATGTTGTTCACAAGTGACTAGTTAAACTTCAAGTCATCTCCTCAATTAGGACACACCTACCCTCAGTGCAGTTACCCAGGTGCAGGTTTCAGCTGCATTTAAAGTTGCTCTCAGGGCTCTAATCCATGTTCTGTCTTTGATTGCTCTGAGAAAACTAAATAAAAAATAGGTTGCCGAAGCATGAGCAAGGATGAAGAGAGCCACGAAGACGACATAGAATCATAGAATTGTTCTGGTTGGAAGACATGAAACAAAAGCTCTGCCCCCAATCCTGCTCCATTTCATAAATCCTTGATTAAATGTGGAGAGGGTGACATAACCTCAAAAAAATTTCCTCAGACTTCTATAGTATTTCAGATGAAAAGAAACGTTCCTTCTCACTTTCCTTTTAGTCTGAATGTAGCTTTTTTTCTTACTGCATTTGCTTTAAAGAAAAGTACAGCTTTGCCTACAGACGATGGTATTATAGAAATAGGTGTGTGTACACAAAAAGAAAGGGCAGGAGCACACAGCCCTGCCTTTTTGCGCCGGGCTTCCTGCACGTGTGCCTTGGGAATGCTCCCACAGCCTCTGTCTTTGCAAGCAAAATCCCTGGTTTACTAAAGTGTGTAGCGGGCAGCAGTGAAGTCCCTTAATGCAAGTAGTAATCCGAGTTGTGTTGTTAAAAAATGCGTAATAGAAAAAAAATATATATTATATACTACTGTCAAAATAACTGCCATGTATGTGTGTGTATTTATACGTGCAAATACACACACACACATATATATGTATATATGACATTTACCTGTCTATCTATAAAGAATAGTGTATCCTAACTATGATCTCTTTAGTGGAAAATTTTCCAAAACATAATATGCAAATGCATTAAATAAAACCTAGCGATATTATCTTCCGTGACAACATGGAGCTGTTTGTCATGACACACATTGGTAATTTCCTCCGGGAACGGCACTGCCAAAACCAGCACAGCAGTTCCCAGCCGGGCGACTTTTACCCATGGAAGGACTAACCAAGGGATCTGCAGCAAATGCGTTACGACTGACTTTGTGTTGCTGGCATTTCGTAGGAAATGCATGATTGTAAATGTCTGCCCAAACAAAGTCATCCCTAATTCTCTTAGATTTACTCTTTGCTTTCAAAAGTACAGAGCGTGAACTAGTCACAGCAGCTCTTTTAAAGGAGGAAAACACTTAGTGGGTGGAAATAAAAGAGGCTGGCTTGTCACTATTGTCCATAAGTCGGTTTTCTGCATATTTCATGAGGGGAACGCTCCGCCGGCTGCAGCGGAGGTGTGCGTGCCCCCGCGCCCGTCTCCGCCCAGCCGGATCACGCTGTAAAACCAACCGGCAACCGCGGCACCGTGCTGCCATCGGCGCGGAGGACGGCAGTCGCCCCTGCCAGTGCCCTGCGCCTCTTTGCTGTTCTGCGGCTCTTTTGAACGCGTTCGCGTAGGAGCGAGTCGTGCTAATCTTACTCTTATCAGCCGTTGCCAGGGCTTGGGACGGTAACTTTGAATTAGCACGAAGTGAGTAATTCCCCGAGTCTTTGCAAGAGCTTTAAGCAATAGCTGCTGTATGAAATTATTCATTTCCCATTGCTGTCAGCAGTCCTTTCATTCAGCATGATTTTTCTGTCCTTTATCCCCAGCCCTAATTTTGACCTTTAACTCATGAGTTACGTTTTACGCTTTCCACAGCCACCATCAATTCCTACTACTCCGAGAGGCTGCGGTGGAAGATGCCGTGTGACAGCAGGTACCGCTGCTCTTGCCCCCCGGCTCCGGGGCAGAGGGGCCTTATATCAAGTCCGATTTTCACATGTCTGCATCCATCAGAAGTGCCGATACATCGCAGCAACCCATCATCCCTGGCAGGCGCAGGAGAATGCCCCCGAGGAGTACAGGAGGGACACGCACAAAACTTCGCAGCTTGTCTCATAAACATGCACGTCACCCAGGCAAAATTAAAGTCTTTATGATGGCAAACGCAAGCCGGGGAGCTCAGCAGCTTGGTCCAGCCCTGTCCCTCGGGGCATCGTCTCTCAGTCGGTGTACAGGGCTCCTGGGCAAACAGACACATCAGCAACAGCGTTTGCTGCAAGCAAACCCGCATCTCTACGTTATCATTTTGATGAGTTTATCATCAGACACGCTCAGCTTCAGTCCCACCTCGCCCGTGCTCCGTGACGGTCACGAGAAGTCACACCGTTAGCCCCGAGGTACCTGGGTTTGGGGCCAGAGGCGCCCGCGCTCGCCCCTTCCCGCACACGCCCAGCGGATGGGACGGAGGGCAGAGCCCACTGCAGCTTCGGCTCCTCTTCCACTGTGACATATTTCAGTCCGAGCGGCTGGTTCTTTAATTATTTCCTCATCATATATGATAGACCACCGCTTGTGCACGAGCTGGTTTAGCTAATGTGATTTTGCAATGGAGAATGTGACAAAGCGCTTCGTTAATTGGCTTGCCTGTGAAGAGCAATCAACGGGACTAACACACCCCGCACGACCAGGAAAACACAAATTGAATCATTCCCGCAGCTTTCATGGATGCGCTTCACATCCAGGTGCACAGAAAACACATTGCACATTAAATCCAAGCCACATAGTGGACATCAATTTATACAAAAGTATTAAATTGTTTCTATTTATAAAGTAATTCTGGAGGAGATTATAGATTCCTGGCTCGGATTGACTTCAAATTCTCCATCCTGTCACTTGATTAAAATGCATTATGAAAGGAAGATGGCAGCAAGGCAGCCTGCATTTTCAAGTCAGGAAAAAAGCGCCCGGCTTGCCCTGCTGAACGTCCTTTCGAGCGGCAGGAGCTGCTTTAGCAGACCGCCACGTCTTTGCTGCACACGCAGATAAGCCCAGCTCCAGAAAGCCACATTTTCCATTCCACATTTCCATTTAAAATTCCTGTTTCAAATGCTATTGTGAGATGAGTTACTTGCAATCTGGATCTTAATGCAAATATTTAAAGCTTGACAGAGAAACAGGACTAGCTAGCTCCAGAAACTGATAAAGCATCAGAAAGCCTTTTATCTTTCCAAGTTACCATTTCACATTTGATTCAGCACAGTAAGTAATTGTGCATGGGCCCGTATGCGTATTGTCGTTAATGAAAATAAGGCCAACAAGAACAAACTGAAATGAACGTCACATGAAAATGCCATTTTTAGTGAATGAGAAGATTTCCCACTGCTGAGCCCGGGGGTCTGGGAGTGGCAAGAAGGGCCGAGCTGAACGCGAGGGCTGCAGCAGCCCCCCGCTCGCCTGGGGACGGGTGGGACCTGGGGCAGCGGGACTGGCCAGCGACCCACACCACCACCAAACCTTTTATGGCTGCTTTTTTTTTTGTATGTGTGTATATACATATACTTTATATAGATATCTATATATTCTTTCTGTATCTGAAGTTTATGTATATAACTTTATATACACACATATATATTGCGACAAATTACGAAGCCATCAACTCTGGTTTCATTCTGATTTGACAACTCTCTAATTTTTTTCTGGCATGAAACTACCCTTGAAACAGCCGATACTGTCAGCCTTTCTTCTGGAAGGGGAAGAGCCAGTTCCAAGCCCTTGCACTGCCCGATGCGGGCAAGGTCTGACCCTGCCCCTCCTGCTCACCCCGCAGGCTCCTGCCCTGCAGAGATGCAGAGGGATCCGTCTGCTGGAAAGCTTTACTGAGGAGGACACCAGCTTACAGCGGTGGGAGGCAAGGAACGCTCTTAGGACACTTTTCTTGGACACAAGAGCTGCCAGAGTCAGAAAAGATGCTGAGAAACCAAGTTTTACCCAGCCCAGGTGAAGGGCCGAAGCGGCTGGGACCCTCGCTCCTCACCGGCTCCGGCCACACCAGTTTTACAGGCTCATCGCCGGGAAACTGATATTAACAGGGACGCGTTACCAGAAGA
Organism: Phoenicopterus ruber ruber; assembly: GCA_009819775.1. Classification (NCBI taxonomy): domain Eukaryota; kingdom Metazoa; phylum Chordata; class Aves; order Phoenicopteriformes; family Phoenicopteridae; genus Phoenicopterus; species Phoenicopterus ruber. Next base: position 2,817,897 of record CM020228.1, on the reverse strand, counting down.
CTCTCGATGCTGCTGGGTTTGTCCTCATCTTCAGCCTCTTCCTTTTTCTCCCCTCCCATAGCACTTCCTCCGGCTGCGGCTGCTGCGTTTAGCTTTTCCCACCAATATCCCACTTCGAGGAATAAGTGATCTTCCTCCACGTATTGGCAGCAGACACAGACATGATAAGAAATTCAATTAAGCCGGCAGGCCAGGCGAGAAGAGGCGAGACAAAAGTGTTGAGGCCGAAACAATGACCCGAAGGCAACGCTGCCAGAGCGGCGGCTGCCGCAGCACCCTGCTTGCTGCAGTCGCTGAAACAGAAAGTGTTTCAGGAGATGAAGATATTGTCATTGGGAAGCAAAAAAACCCCAAACCTGTAGGAAACTATAAGGCTCAGCACCGTCCTTTGCCATTGGCCCTGCAGCATCTTTTCCCCTCCGGGTCTGGTTCTGGCTGTGCAGAAATAACCCAGAACTGACACCGGCGGCAGTCAAACCCACCGACCCTTCTCCCTTTTCTATTTGCTCTGCACGGTGCCTCCCATCGCACCGCGGCGGCGGGGGACGGCCAGGACCTGCAGCACCTCCCAGCAACCGGCCCCGAAGCCCAGACCCTGCCCGGTACCCAGTGACATATCGGAGCAGACGGGTTTGCTCTGTCCTGGGTGTGGGCAACGCGCACCGAGACCAGGGCTCCCGCCAGCATCATGGAAAACACAATTGTGCATCCTTTGCTAAGCGTTTCACTGTCCTACACCTCAGCAACTCTTTCCCTACTGCTCCCAGCAGGACTCGCACACACACTGCCACCGGCCGTAGCATGGAGAGATGTTCGTGCCAAATCAAATCCAAGATTTCTCTTCTTAATGCAGAAGCTGAGAGTGTCCGGACCTAGGTATCTCACGGGAGGACACGCAGACTCAGGTATTACTCTGCATTATCCCCACTTGATCGCCTGACATTTAAATTAAAACCAAAGCACACGGCCTGAAAGCTTTCCCAAGTGTTTGTCTCCGTCAGGTGTCATTGTGGCGTCCCTTGTAGCCGTATGAATAGCTAATCTTCCTGGAATCTGGCAATCTGACATTTCGGATTTATAAGAAAATTCCAAGCGGGCATTCCTGTGTTGTATTTCCAATCTCATCCTCCCTTACGCAGGTAACAGCAAAAGGCCCCTAATGTCCCTTTTATAGGGATAATGGAAGATATGTACCATAGCAAATACACCTCTAATAAAATGAAATGTCTGAATTGAATTAAATGAGATTCTGTTGATATCTTTTGCTGGAAAATCAACCTCTTTCTTCTTAAATTAACCCGGCCTTCAGTCTCTTAACACCTAATTGTTACTTCCCTGGTATCCGCTAATGGGTTTGAAATCAAAGGAATGCGGATGATAATTGGAACTGTATAAATTCCTTCTCGTTGATTGGGTTCAGCAGCTTCCAGCTTCTTGACGGTGGCTCTGCCAATGCACTCTGTGTGCGCGTGTGAGAGTGCATGCGTGTGTGTGCACACGTGTGTGTCAGAGTGTGTGTGCACACGTGTGTGTCAGAGCATGTGTGCGCACACGTGTGTGTCAGTGTGTGTGTGTGCACGCGTGTGTCAGTGCGTGTGTGTGCACACGTGTGTGCTTGCTTGCGTGTGTGCTCTGAGGATACACGCACACACGCGTGTGCTGCTGGTTTTGTACTCGTGCACTGCATGGAACCCCGCTTTGAAATGGGAACACCACAACAATGTGCATTCAGCCCGCGCTGAGTTTCAGTTTGGTGATCAAATTCTCCAGGTCTGTTCAAATGACACCAGAACACGCCCTTTCCTTGGGACTCGATGCTTCCGAAACAAGCAGGCTCTCACCTAACTTGTACATCCCGCATACGATCACCGGTGTGGGGCGAGGTTGTGCCGTAGGAGACCGGGCAGCTGAGTGCTTGCGGCTGGTCTGAGGGTACGATTTGGGCTCGGTAGCAGCTGTACCAGGTACCCAATGCTGTACTTCGTCTGCTCATATTTTAACCCCTAGTCCCAGAGGTCACTTGCTTCCAAGTTGTCACCAACTCCAACATGCAGCGACATTTTTGACAGTGTCACTCCCCCTCCTCTGTGGCCTGTTCAGAACTTGCTAAATAAATCATAAAAAAATGACTTTAACATTCCAGTCATACCTGTCTCCTCATCTGGTGTCAGCAATGCCAGCCAGGTGGAATTCACGCTCAGTGTAATCAATCCAGATAGTTTCCTTCCTTGATTAATTTTCTGTCTGAGTTAATTCTGCTCCCTCTCTTAATCCTGCCTTTTTGTCACTGGGAGGGGACCGCCGGGCCAGCTCACAGCTGTGCCTTGGGGCTGTGCGCGGCGGTGGCTGCTCACTCCCGTCCCCTGCCCTCTCGTGTCAGCCCCGGCATCGCTGCCCTCCCTGGAAACGCTCCGCGTCAGGGGTCCCGCGGGTACGCGCGTATTTGCTTCTCCCTTCCCAAAATTGGAAGCATGGCCTCCAAGCAGGAGCTTCCAGTCTATTCTCTCCTCCGCTCATCACCTCCATGGCACATGTTAATTCAGATTTTAAAATAGGCACCTTTTCAGAGAAAAAATATAGATTGCACATTACAAGGGAAGAGCAGACTCCCGGCAGCACCAGCACCTCCAAGACCCACACACGCCTGAAAAACAGAGGGTTTATCTCTGCATAACTGTGTATCGGAAACATTTCTCTGCTCAAATGAGGAGATACAGCTGAAAACCAAAAGATACAAAAAAGGTAGCGCTTTTAACACCCGGAGAGATAAAGGCAGTGTCATTCACGCTCACAGATATATTGGAAGGATTTGAAAAAATCCTGCAATTTGTCTCTTCTTCTGACACACCGAGGATGCTCGTGTGCAGCCGTGGGCAGTGCCGTGGCTGCAGCCGCACGGATCCAGACCGCGGCGCTGTGCTCGGAGGGCAGGTTCCCCTGATGGGCATTTACCTTCGGAGTGAAAACACCTTCTCTCCATTCCTTGCTGTAGAGCCCAATCAGCTACAAAAGCCTCAATTGCTCCACATTGGGCTTCTTGGTCCTGATTTCCAGAATCCCTTGAAGAAGAGCAATTAAAAAAAGGGATCATTGTTCTTTCTGAGCATTACCCTCTACGTACATAAAGATATACTACAGATATTTTCAGACATGGCTCCAGCCACGTCACCAATATTTATTTCACGTTCAAGCAATCCCTGGTTTAAACCCCCCTTTTTTAAACACGGTTCTTACCAGCCACAGGGCGAATGTATACGGTCTGACATCTCACCCTGCGTATCACCGGAGGAAGACGTGATCGGAGAAGACAGCGCTCTCCGTTTGGGATTCACGCGGTGGCTGGATGTTCCGCTGCTGCTTGGTCATTACCGGGCGCAAGCTTCGTTATAAGCCCTCCAGAGCAGCGAGGGGGGCACAGCACTCAGTCAGGGATCTCCACGGCTCTTTAGCCACACTTTGCAGCCTATGAGCTGAGAAAATACACATATTTTAACCTGGCCCCAGCCCACGGGCTCCAGGCAATCTCTTTTTCTCAGAAAATACGTTGTCGTGGTTCTTTGTGTGGTCTCGGTTCTCCCTTACCAGCACTAAGATACAGCTCCGAGCTGACCCACTGTGATCATCCCAATAATTTTGACACCAAACCAGGCAGGTGAGTTCAGTCCTGCACCGGAGCCCCTGCCGGAGCTGGAGGCTGAGATGGAGATCTCGGAGAGCCAGGAATCACGTCGTGAGAATCGCCTCATGCGGAGAGCGATCACCCTTTGGATGGAGCCGAGACCAACGGGTGATGTGCGAAACACAACACAAGACAGCAGAAACTGAAGCAACGTGTGCTCTTAAACTGGGCCAGGTGAAAAAATTAAACATTTTTTTTTTTAATGCTATTGGTAATTAGGTTTTAAATTTTTCCCTGGAATGAGGATGTCTGAAACATCAGACATATGTACTCATCGTATGTTTTCACTGGAGAAGATAATACAGGTACTATATGGCGCAGCACGCTTTGAAGCATAGTGTCTCGATCCCGCCTGGTTTTAATTAAGAACAGGGTGAGCAGGTCCTCTGAAGCGGATTGCACTGGGCCTTGCAGGGCTTCTCAAAGCTTCTCTGTAACCAGAAGGTGCAAGGCAAGTTTAAAGTAACCGAATTGTGTCTCCATCACTGGCGGGGTTTACTGAAAACGGGAACATTTTTGTGCACTGAATATTTTCTCACTCGAGGCGAGTTGGATATTTTCTATCAGATTATCAGCAGGCGGTAATATTTTGATGCTCTAATGCTACTGAAATGAAGACATCACAAAAAGCACACTGTACAATTTTTATCTGGAGGAAATCTAACGCAATATGCCACTTTGAATTTTAGTTATATGTCCTTACACCGTAAAGAACAGTAGGTATTTTGGCTGCATAGCAGAACCAATCTTCCAGATAGAGCCTGTCCCAGCTGCCTGACATTTCACCCTTACCTTTTTTAATACAGCATTATAAGACAAATATTATTCGCGCAAAAAGAGCTTTAAAATCACACTACGTGAAAGTTTAGACTCTTGAGGAAGACAGCAGTCCCAGAAGACACCAAGCACCACCAGGATCAGAAGCAGAGTAGACCTTCCCTGTCACGTCAACAAGTATTTGAAATCCTTGTTGAAAAAGCTCCACAATTACATTATGAGGGAAAGTATGTGAGCAAGTAAACACTCCGTGATTTCCCCTGATACAAGGGCACGCTGCCTGTGAGCTTTGCAGTTCAGGCAGGAGCTGATGAGCAGCCCATGATAGGTAACAAGGAAAAAAGTTCATCAGTTAGAGAGCTGGGAAACCTTCCGATGGGAGAAGGGAGTTTTCCCGTTTATGTGACAAAAGATCCCTTGTAATGAGAGGGTTCAGGAAAATGGCCCGGGACACACACGCAGCCCATAGCAGGACCCTCCCGTTGCTGACAGGTCATCTATATGAAACGCCAAATATTAAACTTGCTATTCCCTGGGCTGCAGAGGGGAAGACTTCGTCTCAGTTTGCTCAGAAAGAGAAATCTTCCCTTATTTCACAGCTCAGTCGCAGAGAGTGGTCAGAGAGACACAGGTGAGAAGGGGGAGAGCAGATCCGCCGAGGAAGGGGAGAGCCGCACAAAGGAGGAGTGGAGAAGAGAGAGGAGCACGGTGGCCATGGGACGAATCCATGTCTCGGTACCAAAGAGTTTTTCCAGCCGGGTATTTTGTCACAGACCTTCCTGCCTACCCGTAATGAGGGAGAATAAGGTCGGCGTTCACCAGTTAGCGCTGCTGGGGCAGTGAGATGATTGCAGGAATAAAACACGGTCCATCGAAAGAAGTGATGGCCACCTATAACCTGATACCTACCGGTATTGCTGACCAGAACAGCTATTAGAGGTAACGAGGAATGGAGACTTATGCTGTTGATGTCTCTGTTCACTGCCCGTCCCTCCTCTGCAGTGGTGCACCAATACTGCTCCTTGCAAAAGTCACAACGAAGCAGCAAACGTTACCTGAACCAGCCTTTTTTGTAAGTGTTTCAGCTGCCCTTAGTGTAAGAAAATTAAATTAAATAAAAATAAAAAGAAACCACGAACACAGCAGGACAAGAATCAATTTTGCTTTAAAATGATTACTCAAGCCTGATGACAAGCTTATATAAGCAAAAATATTAACAAGTTTTGCACTTTTCCTCCACAGCTCTCATTCCCTGTGAGGCCTCGTGGCTCCGTGCAGAAACCCCCCACCCGGCCACAGTCCTGCAGCCGGGTCAGGGTGAAAGCGCCACGGCCGCGGGTGCCTGGGGTGCCCAGGGTACCAGGTACCACCACAGACCTGCCCGAGAAACTCGGGAACATCCATGCAAAGAAATTTCTGAAGCCAAATATATGCAGCAGAAGTTTGTTTCCAAGGGTTATGCTCAGTCAAGGAACGGGGGTTTACCAGGAGACCAGCACGTCCCTTCTGCACTCCAAGAAACGTCTTGTAATGAAACGTCCATGAGAAAGCTTTGAGGAATTATTTAAAACTAACTAATGCTTAAAAACAGCAACTTTTTTTGCGGATAATAAGGAAGATGGGATTTATCAAACAAATTATGCACTCAACAGAAGCTGCTAAAATGTTTCCATAGGTTACCAAGGCATTTTCAGGCTCAGGATGCCTCATGAATATTTCTCTAAGCTGCCTGGTTTCCAACCAGCTGTACTGGCGCATCGTCCCTCTAGATGCGAGTTGAATTTACATAGCGTGTTCGGATAATCAGAGTTGTGATCATTTACATGAAACAAACGAGACAAATATTGAAATAAATAAACAGTCTATGGTTTTATGAAAACACGATGACTGCATAATTAATTCTTCCCAGGCACTGCGAATTCCTGCACGGTTTGAACCAGTGTCTTCAGTGTGACATTTAAAAAAGCGCTGGGGCAAGTCAGAAGATTGCCTTTCGTGGTGCTGGTGCCTCGGCACTGCGACCAGCCAAGAGGGCTTGGTGGGCACTTGGGTGGGCTCCTACCGCATTCCCTGGCATTGCCCAGGCACCCGCAGCCCATCCCGTCCCTCGGGAAGGAAAGGCTTCCCACGTCTTGAAGAGCTCAGAGACCAAAGCCTGAAAAACACCCTAGGCGTGCCCACCACTACAGCTGGAGTATCTCCTCTGCTGCCTTTCATTTTCTCGTCCTCCTGAAATGCTAAGATTAATGACTTTGCGAAGTCTGCCCAAGCACTCTCCTCTGGATGTTCCACTTGAGGACTCTCCGTTTCCTCAGCCACTTCCACATGACCCAGTCGCTGGGACAGTAAGCGCCGTTTTGATCTGAAATTCTTCATATTAATAATGTCATACATTACATTTGACAGCCTCTAACTGATTCTCTGACTTTTATATGGCAAAAACTTCTGGCAGTGTTATTGGCTTTCCCTTTTTTATTAACTGCTCTGACTGGCAGCGAAATCCCCAGCAGAAACGGATGCTCTCAGGGGAATTTTTCAAAGGTTAGATCTTCTCATGCTGATGCAACATTTTTGTCATTATTCAAGAAGACAGATTAATCACTCGGGCATATATCCTAATCACAGTAGGGAAAAAAAGTCAGTCAGGTGCTTAAAAAAGGTTTAAGCATTTAAATATACTTCACAAATTTAGTCCCTGGTAATCAAGCACAGAAACAGGGAGAGCAGCAAAGGGGGAGACTCAGACAAAGGAATGGACGTTCATTACGAGCCCAATGAGAATGAAGCAGTACAGCAGCAGGAACGGAAAACATAGCTGGTGAGATGTAGCAAACTGGTTTTTCCTTAACAAGAAAGAGACTAGCACGAAGAGTACCAACCCTCAAGCGCAATAAAAATGGTCATAATTCACAGCTTCTGAGGACACTGAAGCTACAAGCCAAAGTCATTCACAAATGAACTCCGCAGGTTATGCTGGAAAACAGCTCCATAGCTTCTGCAAAAGCCATAATGCTGTACTGCATTCCTACAATGGGAATACCCGAGTGAAAACACACGGGCCAAGAAAAAACAACACACAAACTGCCCTTGATGATTCATCGCTTATTAGAACTCGACGTTCAGTCCATTAGTCCACCTTGCCCTTCTACAGCCACAACACAGAAACAGGATAATAGTTACTTTTTGGAGACATTCATTGTAGAGAATTCAATTCACCTTAAAAGGACTTGAGATTACTGGTCTGAATTGAGACATTTAGCTACCTTGATCACAGAGACTCTTGTGATGGGTGAGATATTATTGAGAAAAGTCTAATGAAATTAGTTATGTTGAATATGTTTATGGTTAATGGAAGAGTGGAGCAAGAGCCTTTTTAGCCAATGTGTGAAAATGAACAATTCTCTCATGGAACGACAACAGCCCACAGAAGAAACCTTTAAACACATACTAAATCCATTACCAGCTCCCGTTTGAACCTCTCATTTCGGATGCATCAATGGCTACCGAGAATCTCTCTTCCAGAACTTACACACTAAAACACTTTGTCTTCTGTTTTCTTGTTGTGTACTAGGGAGGCAGATGGTTAGATTTCTTCCCTAGGTGGAAAGTCTTTACTGGCAATACAAAAATGTGCTTTAAATACCAATTCTGCCTCAGGTGCACCTTTAGCATGGCAGGACACTAGTGAAATAAAGGACCTTTTCTCTGATTTTCCTTCCTGAAGAATTTCTACTTTGCTTCTGCTCCAAAAATTCTGCCTTTAAAGGAATTTCTGTTATCTCAACAAGCAAGTCCTGCACTAACACATTGATTTAGCCCAAGTTTCCCGGGATCCAGATTACATCACTTCTACAGGCAGATGCGTGATCTCTTTCCCATAAGTTTACCGTGCCCCTGAGATAGCTCTGAGTAGATGGAATTGAACATGGAGAAGATAGAGCTGAACTTTCCCTCCAGCACGGGTGGTTTGTACCTGGAGGCGAAGGAGCATTCTTGGCCCCTTCTGATGGCAAACTTCCTTTGTGGAGCTGGGCCTCAGCTTTCGCATTCACACAATTAAAAGACTTATTAAGGTGCCTAAGGACCACAGAGAGAGGCCAATTTCCACCTCCCATGACTGACAGTGAACTTTAACAAATAGGAAACAGCATCTTATAAAAGTATAGCAAAGGCAGCCTGGTCTTTCGCTTCCAACTGAAGAAGAAAGATTCAGCATGATGCATTATGACTTCAAGTGTTCCCTAGAGACAGTGATATCCTTCCCCCACCAGCACACTGGCACCAAGCAGCCTGTTGTGTCCCGAGTACACAGACAGCTACACAACAGGAATAATTAATGAGTGTTTTCCATATTACAAGCAATTATTTTGGGAGAGGACAGAAAAGACTGCGTGGGAAAGGCTAAACAACTTTGAAAGACAATGCCTAGAACACTTCTGCATGACAGTGCTTCAGCTGGTTTAGGGATGGACTGGAAAGTTTGGGTAAACTTGCATTTTTCTACATGTCTTCACTCCAAGCTCGAGGCTGGTTAGCTGAAATCTGTTGAGCGTAATGAAACTTCATAGGTCGTTCCATTGATTTGAAGCCTTAAGTGGTGTCCCTCAGACAGATGGGGAGTCAAGGGATCTCTCGGGACAGGCTCTCTTTGCCAAACATATCTCTCCACCATAGGTTATAGGGAGGACAAGCACCCTTTGGGCACTATCTTCTGCTGTTGAAGGGCAGCCTCTCCTTTCCTTCCCTCCCTGCCCCACAAGGCCAATTGGAGGAGTCCATCTCCTTTCCCCAGTTCCCTTCCAAACCAGCTATGGATCATGCTCAAGGTCCACTTGACCGAGCAGTGCAGACCAGCCCCAGGTCCTTTGGCTCTTAGAGGGCAGATCGTCGCTCCAGTAATAAGTTTATCTTCCATCGTACTGAACGCTCTCAGCTCATAAATTGGGCAAAGGTATATTTTGACAGGTGAGGTATATTTTTTTCTTGCTGAGCCATGGTGGAGCTCATCTGTTCAAATCAGCTCCCAGATTGTTTACATTCCCGTGACGGAGTCCTGTTCATCACGAAGTCAGTATGAGGTCCGATTATTATGGTCTAACGGCTCTTAACTCTCCAGGCAAGTCAGGCATCGATCTCTGAAAAACCCTGATGCTACTTGACTTCAGGCCTCCCTGTGAACTCTAGATGAATGAACAGAGCTGCTCCCATGGGGCTTGCAGGCTGCGTCTCTCCAAGGCCATGTACGATTCCCTAAATACCATCGCGTTATCTGTCCCTATTCTGGGTTTCGTTGCAGGACTCTTAGTTGGAATGAAATTTGGCTGAAAAGACATATTCCAGCTCATGCACTAAAGTGCTCAAGGCAGCATCCTGCAATAATCTAAATAAAGTAATTCTCCTCAATGACCCGGCTCGGAGAGGCAGAGCCGAGAAAAGGCGGCTTTTGCGCTGCTTCCACGTACGTATGCAGACAACGGGGGAGTTTTCTTTGCAGACTTAGAAGAATCACAACAAAAGTGTTGGGACTTTGCTTAAATTCCAGGCTGTTAATTCCATCACATAACAAAGCTGACGTGGTTTGTCTTCCTTCCAGACGTGACAGCATCAGCCAGCAATTTAAACCAGATCATTCAGTACTTGTCAGATTAACGTAAATCCCTTCCTAACGTGCAGGACAGAACAAGCTTAAAATTAATAAAAAGACATGGGAGATCGCCCAAAGTTAGGTAGACTATATTTAGGGTTTCAAGGCCTGATACAGACTGTAGTGAAATGTTCCTGTGATCTTCATCGGAGGCTGAATCGTACTCCGGGACTGCTGCGAGCGTATGTGTACAAAAGCAAACATGAAAGAGCAGCTCACCTTCTGTCTCTGATCGCTGCTCAGGACAGAGAGCCCGGCATATTATGGGAAGTGATGCATTTTAGAGGAATTTATAAATCTTTTAAATTTATAGATTATTTCTTAAAAAGCGGAATTTATCACATTCAATTGAAAATGAAAATCTTAGTACCTTTTCATCCGAAGTAATGAGGAAATGCATTTTTTCTTTCCTCTGCAAATCTCCTCATTTCAGTCGACAGCACTTTTTAAATGCTGCTGTACATTTGCCATGGCGAAAGCGTTTCTTTTTCAGATTCCCAAGTATACGCTCTTCTGGAAAAAAAGACTCTCCTATTGTCCTCGGGATATTTTGTACAGGGTACAGACAAGGGGAAATGCATTTTCACCGTTCCCTGAGGAACTGAAGACATTATGCTTCGATAGTTAATTCTTTCCCTTCCTGAAGCACACCTTGTGCCTGTACAGACCTGCACTCAAATGCACGGTGCATTACAACAGAATTTAGAGAGCAGAATCTGTCCGTTATTGTGGTGATAAAATTTCATGCAAAAAGAAGAGTTACCCTGTGCCCAACCATTCTTACAGATATAATTGTAAAACTCAGCCAAGTATTCAGACTAACCCATAATTTATTTGTCAAGTTTCATTTATTTGTCTTAAAAATGTTCAAGAGAAGATGTTGAATTTATTATTGACATTTTCCCCCTGTAGATAATAGCTTGCATAAATAAGGTATGAATATTCAATGTTCAAGCCTTAAAATTTGGACTGTCAGTTAGTTACATAAATCATGTAGTATTATTGCTTTCCCTTCATGACATATGTAGCTAAGCAACAAATCATGAATTTAAATATTAAATTTATTACATTCTGCCCTTTTCACGGTGATAAGTGATATAGAGATCTCAGCACAGCAGGAGGTGGGTCATGCTGTCCTAAAGGTGGAGAATCAGAGAAACATGTCAACTCAAAATCCAAATGGCGCTGCCTATTCTGGATTAGAATCCACATAATGAGCATTATTGTCCTGGCAAGGCTCAATTTCCCAGTTATTCCCCAAAATTAATTCAAAATACCAAGAACAGGGTCAAGCCTAGACTTGTTCTTGAATTCAGATGACGATACAGAAAGACCTTCATGCCCGTGGCCACCACTTCATTGCCGGGTGTAAATTACCAGAGCACCTAAAGGATTTGCAAGAATTCCCGCAGTTAGTTGCAATCCAAAATGGGATGTGCTGAGACAAAGAGCTGGAAAAGAAGTGCAAAGTGAGAAGCTCTCTTCAAAAGAGTTGGAAGAGACATTTGTCATTTAAAACTAAAATTGAAGACTTCGAAGGGAAAAGATGGCAGAATAACCTTAGAGTAAGAGGTATTAAGGTACTAAAGGGAGTAACCTTTAAAACCTGCCTACAAAATGGATCCCTGAAGTCCTGAATCATAATAGCAGAGGGGAGGAAGAGAGCCTTGAAATAAATGAACATTAGTCCAGAAATCTCCCAGAGACGATGGAGAGCGCAGAAGTTTCATGCTAAACTGTTTTATTTTGTTGATGAAACCTGAACTCCTAAGTAGCATGGAGTGCAAGAGGAAAGGAGAAAGGAAGGATAATAGGAGGGGAAATAAATCTCTTCTTTTAAATCCATTTAGTGGTGTAGCGATAGGGGTAGGGATTACACTCAATTTAATCTGAATGGATAACACAGTCCAGGATATTATCTGTAGTTTTCTTAAAATCGCCTCTAAAACCCGACTTTAGCATCGCTTTCTGCAACAGTAGCTTTGCTCCCCGGCTGTGCCATTGACCACAGCACTCTGCTGCTCGGTTTAGCCCTCTGCGAAATGGGCCTTGTGACACAGCACAGAAAAAAATAGTTTAATTCAAGGAAGAAATTGAACTAGTGAATAGGGAGGCAGGAGTCCTGAGCTGGTTAATTTGAGGAAAATTATACGAACCGTTCATGCAAAACAGCATGGGATCCACCAGGAATGACCGTAAGCTGTTGCTGCTGTTAACCAGACAAGAAGAGATAAAAGGGATTGCAGGAAGACCTACCCAAAAATCAGCTATTTGCATTCACCTACTTTGTGCAGTCTTTGTGCAGCTGAGAAACCGTTCACCGGTCTGCAGTAACAGGTTGCAATATTGTCTTTGTAGTCTTGCGAAGGAGCGTACCTCAAGTGCTGCAGCCCAGGGGGGTACAGCTCCTGGCTGCTCCAGCTGGCCGTCCTGGACAAAGATGCACGCTACCCGCTGTCACAGGGGTGCAGGAATGGTGACCCCAGTGAAATTCAGGAGCTGTTTGATCTGAATTCGCTTCACTCACCCACTTCAGTGAATACCCCGTGGCAGGATTACACCTCCTGAATCTCTCATTGTGCTTCACGTTCACATCTTCTTCTAAAGTTGCTACCCAGATCATAGAATCATAGAATCGTTTTGGTTGGAAGAGACCTCCAAGATCATCGAGTCCAACCGTTAACCCAGCACTGCCAAGGCCACCACTAAACCATGTCCCCAAGCGCCACATCTACACAGCTTTTGAATACTTCCAGGGATGGGGACTCCACCACTGCCCTGGGCAGCCTGTGCCAGGGCCTGACAGCCCTTTTGGGGAAGAAATGTTTCCCAATATCCAACCTAAACCTCCCCTGGTGCAACTTGAGGCCGTTTCCTCTTGTCCTGTCGCCTGTTCCTTGGGAGAAGAGACCCTAGATACTTAGATACTGGACTAAGATTATTTTATGTGATCTAATAACACAGTGCCAAATATGGGATAGACAAAATAGATGAAGAAGATTAGTTCTATTTTTATGGCAAACTTCCTACTGGTGCTTAATTAACAACATTATAGCGGCTAATCACTTGGTGGTTCCTACCTCCACTCATTTTCTCGGTGGCACAAGGGCACGCGACAGGGGTGAGTGGCTGTACCACGTCTGCTTGCAATAATCTGTCACTTCACAAAGGGCTGTGGTGCCATTAACTGGGTTAATTGGGTTCATAATTGTTGCCAATCTGGACATCTGTGCTCAGCTGCTGCCACCTAAGAAGAAAAAAGCTAACCACAAGTTCCTTGAAATGCTGCCGATGAGAAACTTGCCCCCAGACAGCTTTTCCATCCCAAAGGAGTCACGGAGAGAAAGAGGGTGCACAGGGGAGAGCCCTCTTGGCTGCTGAGATTTTCCTAGTTTCAGAAGTTATTTCCAGAAACACAATTTCCAGAATATGAACCCCTGATTTCCCAGAACAGATGTGGGGAATTTTCCAGGTAAATAAGACGAGAAATGCAAATGGGATTTGGCAAAGGGAATTTCAAGGGAATTCTTTTAGCTAGCAAAACGTTTATTTTTAAGTAATCTTCAATGTTGGAGATGTCTCAATTCCTCTATAGTATCTTTCTCAGAAAAAACACTGGGAGGAAGAAGTCACTGGCTCACAGCTGAGGTGGGCATAGGATGAGGAAGCTTTAATTGCTATGGGTAACAGAAGAGTTACAGGTAAATGATAATTTAACTTAGTGAATGTATTGAATTAGACAGCATTTTGTGAAAACTCATCACTAAAGAGACTTTCATGAACAAAATTGAGAGGTTTGGGCTTTTTCTTTCCCTGTAGCTAACATTTAATGTATAACTGTTCTCTGTGCTTGGCATTACATTTTAGATGAGAGTTTTGTTTTGGTTTTTTATCTGCTCTGGAGAGTGACACTAAGTTATTTCATGGGATTAGCGATTTAAGTAATGTGAGTAGGTTGGTTGTCATGATTAGCAGAAGCTAAAGCAAAGCAGCGTTTGCTAACTGCAGAGAATTGAGCCGATGTGGCTGGCCGCAGCGGCTTATTAAATGTATAATGAGCTCAGGCAACTTATAAAAGGAATCAAAATTCTGTAATGCAGGGAACCAAAGTTCCTGAGTACCAGCACATTCCTGTAAGACTCTGAGGTGACATGAGATTATTATAAAGTATTTAGTGAACAGACATTTAATTGACCACATGAGTATAGGAAAAAGGATTTAGGACAGTGTGTTTTTCTGAGAAGAATTTCAAAGTTTGGCTTAACCGAGCCAATAATTATTTGCACTGCGATGCTGCTGAGGTGGGAATCAGCCTCTCTTCTTTCATCGCAGCCCATTTTTCCCAGCCACTAAAATATCACCATTTGAATCTGCACATTACTTCTGGAGATCTTTTTTGGCTTTCTGTCATCTACTCTACTCAAATTCTCCTGGCATCATAATATTCCCACTTTAATCAGACCCTGCTTTGATTTCAGACACTGTCCTCCCGACTTTGCCTTGCAGACCTTGCTCTCTGCAGCCGCTGTCTCTCAAAGAGATCGCAGCACGCCTGCCTCCAGCCTTCCCGTTTCCTTTGGTGCAGTTGCTACCAGTCTGCAATGTCAAACAACAATGTTTCCAGCAATTCTTAAACTGTTGATTTCTACAAAACACATACAGCTTACCCGTATCATCTTCCCGCAAACGCACCACTTCCAACAAGGTTAGACTTTGTTTGTACGGTATTTACACGGTATGTCCCCAAGGAGATACAAATCTGATCTCCAGAAGAGCAGTTCCAGTGTGGCATTTAAATACGGGATATGTGGGCAGGCAATGTAAATCTCATCGGACAGAGTAAGAAATTGGAAAGAGCCGTAGGAGAGCGAGAGCGCTGCCAGGAGCAGCTTTATCGAGGTTATCAATTTGGGGGGGTTCTTGCAGTCAGGCAACAGACTCCCTGTTTCCATCAGGTCACCGACACCCCCTCACTCCTCAAACCCAACAGTACTTGTGTCATCGAGTCCAGCACAGGAACATCCCTGCCGCTTTCTGACCGTGCTTTACAACTACAAAGCGCGTTGCTCCTGCATCCCAAACTCCTCATGGCTATTTGGGAGCACAGAGCGAGACTCTACGGAGGATGGCAGTAACCTCTGGGTTATGCCGTCCTCTGAGTAGGCGAAGAAGCAAAAGAGATTGTAAGTGGTGGTGCAAACTGAGGGTTGCAAGAGCTCTGCTCCCTCTTTAGCAGTTACCTCACACAGCATCGTCCCAAGAGACTTGGATCCTATTTGCAAGTTCTGTCGTTATCGATCCTCTCCAAACCATCGCGCCGAGAGGCGGCTCCCGGCGTAGGGGGCAGAGGACACACGATGAACGCAACGTACCACCAAAGGTGTCGGAGCAAGACTTACAGGAGTACGGCACGGCACGTGAACCAACAGACAAGAGCGTTAAGCATGTAACTTGCACTGAGTTTTAGCAAAATTTGGGAATCTGTCTCCTTTCCCCTCCCCGAATATCTTTAAAAATCCCATCCCTAATGAAATTCGGGTGCTGGAATTGATGAGGGTCTGCAAGCGAAAGGAAAATATTAATATAGCCCAGACTCCACAGCATTGTGCTTATTAGGCAATTCTCTGATTTGGGGAAATATGCGCTACCTCAGGGGCTTTTTTAACCATTTTTCTCCGATAGCAAGGAAAAAGTTTTTTCATTTCCTTTTGTGGAGAAATATATACAAGCTAGGCAAGAGGAAGGCCTCGGTTCATGTAAAATGTAGGAAGATATAATGGAAGTTTCACAATACCCTTTCAAAGCACCTTAATACGCATTAGGCAGGCTATTTCAGCTGCTGAATTCATTCAACATTTCCCTACTTTCTGCTCAAAACTTGTGAAATATGGTGGGTTTATGATTAGAGCACTGTCAGTTATAGGTTTGACTTCAGTCATTCATTTAGCAAAAAAACCCTTTGTCTGGCCAAAGAGAATAATTTCCTCTCTGTCCGGTTGGGGAATATCTAACGGTGTTGTTTGGCCGCAGCCGAAACTCGGGGCAGAACGTGCCACCCCACCTTTTATTTTCAGCTTATTCCTCCCAACTCCGAAAGTTAAACAAATTATTTTAAAATAACCAGCCTAAAGAGCTCATTCACTGGCAGCAGGTGGAAGAAAATTTCCTGCTTGCACAGAAGATATTATTCCAGAAGGGAAGCGGCAAAAGAGACATTTACTGTTCAGTTACGGACCCCCTCGCGTGCCAGCAAAGGTACTGCGAAATGCAGTCTCGGATTTCCGCAGAAAAGGGGAGACTGAGTGCTTTGGGCTGCTTTGTCGGGGGCTGGAATTCAAGATCAGATCTCACTGCAGTGGAACAGCGGAAATTTTATCATAAAATACGCACCACACCCTCTCCTCGGATTTATAGGGGATTTGGTAGAAATCTTACGCGTGTTGTTTTGTGACAATGATGGACTTCCATTATCTTGCTCTAAATACACAGGTCAGCAGGCAAGAGCATCCGAGGGAACAAGAGGCACCAGCTTGCACCTCCGGAGGGTTTGTCTTTCCTGCACACAGTAGTGGAATACACACGTGATTTTAAAAGAAACTCTTCGGTTTAAGCTGAAAAGGGGAAAAAAATATTTGGGTTAATAATTTTGGGCTCCTCCTCACCACAAAGTCTCTACTCAGAGGAAAAAAAGTACAGTCAAAAGGTAGCGAATTAGCTGTAAAGGGCAGATTTTTGACCCGATAAAATTGGCGTGGCTATTTAGGGAGCAACATTTCATTAGAGTTGCTATAGCAATTGGAACAGTTTGACAAAACCTAATGAAGGATTATGACAGAAACAGAGAAGGCTATAAGCCATCAAAAGCTATAGGAACAGAAGCTTCATAGGTTTCTGAGCAAAATCCCTCTGGAAGTGCACTGATCTCCCTGGAAGATATCACGCTCATTTCAAACATTTCTCGGGAGTATTCACTGAGCAATGATTGCAACAGAAAACTGAATGCCCTCTCTACGGCAAAGAGTTATTCGCGGATTTTCCCCTCTGAGAGGCACACTTAATAATAAAGTGCTGTATAATAAAAATACTTGGCACTTCCACGGCACCTCTCATCACAGAGCGGCACAGAAGTTACTCCTGATGCTGCATGTTAACCTCCTCAAAGTGGTATTAGATACGTCCTGTGGCTGAGTAAATGGAGCCCAAGACATTAAAGGACTTTATTCCAGCCTTTCCAGGGATGAAGTGGGGATGTGCATGATGAGGGGCTCCCAGATAAACCTCACGGCACATGAGTGGGGGGCACCTGCAGAGCTCTCGCCCACACGACTTGCCCCCATGGTGGGCACGTGCTGCAAAATGTCTTCTGGGTCTGGCTGAGCTCCTGCTGTGCTGCAGTGCCTCTCCAAGGCGTAAAATCAAAGCTACTGTCCGCGGGGGATGTTCTCAGCTCAGACTCTGCATGGGGCCAAAAGCGCTGCTCAGGAGCCGCATAACAATATATATATTTATTCCACTACATAATGCCCAGCACAACCTCTCTCACCAGGGGAGAGGGTTTTCCCCCAGATCTAAGACTGAGAAAAAAATTGCCTCCCGGCCAGCAGAGCACACTTAAAACAATTCCCAGGCGAACGAGCATGCACCGAGCTGGTCCAGCCTGCCGCTGCTCACCCACCGCAGGAGCAAGAAGGAAGGAGGTTCCTGCCTCACCTTCAGCTCTCGGCCCGTCCGAGTTCCTGTTGGGTTTGCTCTTCCTTTGTGGCCAGGGCTCTGATTTCCAAAGGCACGTGCAAACCTGTAGCCAGCTCTCAGGAAGGTGAACGGCACCCATTTTAGGTGCAGGATTTTTAGGCTGTTGGGTGCGTTGAGCAGCGACGCTCCAGGGTTCAGCAAGCGGGAACTGCTCCATCGCTGGGCAGAGCTTCGGCACGGCACGGATCTTCACGTGACAGATACTCACCTGGCAGCCCTGCAGCAGGGGGTGAGACAATTTTTTTCTTTCCTAGAGACTTCTGGGATGCATTTTACAGTATAAAACTCCAAAACAACAAGAAAACCTCTCCTTCACATAGTTTGACTAATGTTAATGGAGTTAAATGGAGGATAATAAGATTCTGGGCTCTTTGAAGCCTCCAGCCCCAGAAGAGCCCCCAAAGCCTCCTAGAAAGGTATTATAAATAAAGATGCAAATTAAAAAGTAGATTTCTTTCCAGTTTTGTCAGAATTGGGCAGTCAGGTCCTGGGCAGCCGGCCCCGGGGTGCCGTGGGGGGCAGCTGGGACAGAGCAGTGCGGCAGAGAGCGTCCAGAGCTTCTCCCTGCTCTAGGAAACAGCAGATAAAACACGTTTTCCAAACACCTCTGCTAACAGCTCTATAAATGAATTTTCTCTATTTGTTCAAATGTATCAGTCAGCTGCTGCTGAGTGTTTGGAACTTGCCGAAGCATCAAAAAATGTATTTTGACATTAACTTTGTTTCTGGCAGAAAAACCGCAAAACATTTAACACATTGGAGGCCTCGACGTGTCAAGTCGGTATGCTAACTACGCGGTGGTAGCTCTGAATCCCTTCGGAAAAATTACCTTCACGCTGCCTTTGTCAGACAGACGCACGAACAAACCGAGAAGGCGCTCACCAGTGTCAGTGCGGAGGGCACGCAGAGCACAGCACACGCAACCATTTACCCACGGCCGTATTACACCTGCGGGAGATGTCCCGCTCGCACCAAAGCCGTTAGCCTGCTACGTGCTGTGGTTTTAACTACAGTAAAGAAATCACAATCTTGTTAAATGATTTGGAATATGTCTGATGTTGAAGTCCTATCTTATTTTTATCCTGCTTTAAATACTTTAGAGCTAGACAAAATAACGAAACTTTAATAATTATATTAATAATGATAATAATAATAATAAAATATAAGGATAATAAAATATGTAAAATGAACGATGCACAATTTCTCACCACCCGATGACTGATACAGCCCGTCCCGAGCAGCAGGCAGGGAGCAGGAATATTCCCCAGCAGCGATCCCAGAACAGCAAGTTCCAGAGAGAGCAGGTGAGGGAATAAACAGCCGAACGAACAAAAAGGCCCAAATGAACCAAAAAAAAGGAAGAAAGAAAGGAACTGACCCACCGGCCAACCCTCACTTATACCAGCCATGTCATTTATGGTACAGAAACTCTCTTTGGCCAGGTTGGATCAACTATTCTGGCTCTGCCCCTCCCAGGTTTTGGCACCTGCACATCAGCAAAACCCGGGAAGCTGGAAGACATCCTTGATTGCTTAACAGCAACCAACACCATCAGTGTATTAATTATCAACATTCCTCACACACTCAATCCAAAACACAGTAGCTGCTGGAAAGAAAATCAGCTCTATCCTGGCCGAAACGAGGACGAAAGGTAAATGTGGGATACTCCTCTCCCAGAGAAGTCTCCTCCAATCTCCAGCAACAGGAGCCGGGTTCCGTACCACTTCCCACGGCTCCTCCCGGGCATCACCGCCCAAAGGCAGCTCGTGATCCCCGGGGCAGCGCCGCATCCCCCTGCGCCAGCCGGCGAGGACGGCCCTGCACGGACACGTTTGCTTGCCCCGGACCCGGGGAAATGCTGGTTTAAATTCAGAAGCACGAGCTTTTAATCTCCCTCCAGGAAGTTTTTGTTACGGTTAACTCTAATAACACTGCTTATTTCTCTTGGTCATATCAGATGGCTAATCCCGCTACCAGGTTCAAGACCTCAGTCGAAACGCTACGCCATGGCGTTCCCACTTGGCATTTAGACTAAGGACTCAGCGCTGATAGAGGGATTAGACATTTTATATTGCCATGTTCCATATTCTAATATACGAGAGGTGAGAAAACGATTTCCTTTGTGCACTTCTGGATTGCTGCCTTTCAGTTTCAGTGGAAGTTGCTTAGTACTTGCACAAAGAGATCAGGAAAAAGGCGTTTCCCAGCCGATGTGAGCATATAATGTACTCTTGAGCAGAAAATGGAGAAGAAAACACATGCTTTCCACTTTGCATTATTCATTCAGCTTTAACCATCGCTCCTGATACCCACCGCGAAGACGCGCGGGTGCGGGAGGGAGCTCCTACGGCCTGTTTATCCGCCTTACAGTTGGTCCAGCACGGCTCAGCAGTGAATGCCGCTCTGGAAGTGACCACTGACAATCCACGAGTTTCACATCAAATCTCCCTTGTTCAAGAGGAAGGTGATATCCTGAAAAGAGGTCCACAATCTACTCATTTCTACAGAAAGAGACTTAACACATGCAAGGGCATGAGCAAGCCCTAAAGAAGAAAATATAGAATTCTAGTGGTGTGCATATGAAGAGGGTTGTATGCTGATGATCCGAAACATTTCGCACAGAGAGATCACAGTTATCAATTATAATACCCTTTTGGCAGGATTTTTTTTTTCTGAATGAAAATTCTTGCACAATTATTACCAAGAAAAGAGAAAGGAACCTCTTTGGTTGGATGGGCTACCGTCCTGCGTTATAACCTGTTTGACTTTTCACTTCTTAAATGCTTTTATTTGGGGTAAAAAGCCTTTTCAGAACGTTTGCAAACAGAGTCTAGTACCCAACACAGTGTTATCCTGATAGCACCAACACATTTCTCTGACAGCGTGAGGCAATTTGGAGAAACAAAGAAAAAGACAGACAAACTAGTGATAAGGGAAAAGAGATCTTGGTTTCACTTCTTCAAAGGGATGGGGAAGGGAACCTTTGCAACGCTTGAGGGAAGTGAACTCAGCATGTGAAGTTTTTAGGTTGTTCTAACCATGTTAGCGATAGAGAATGAAAAATATGTGAACTATCTTCTCTGCGGGAAAGTAAAAACCCACAGCGCTGGTCCCGGGTCTGCTCTAAGGAGGCTCCTGGTGGTGCAGAGTCAGGCCCCGGCCGGCTCTGAGAAGGGTCGAGTGGTTTGGAAATGATGAAAATGAAAACTACGAATCCTCCTCCAAGGGGCCATTCTAACTTCAGAACAGGCTAATACAAAACATGTGCATGCTTTAGGGACTCCAATCTAAACACAGCTTTTCATTTTCCTTCATTTAATCGTTAAAATCCTCAAAATTTATTATTTGAATGTAACAAGGACCTGATTTTGCTGGAGAAAGGTAACTACATGCTGCATTATCATTTGAGACCCCCAAAAAACTTTCTGCTTTTTGGGTTGAGAACAAATTTGAACAAACATTTGTTAAAAGCCATTAGCAAGAAATAACAGTTTGAAAGAAATGAACAAACCAAATTCATTTGAATCCGTACAGCTAACTCACAGTTCTGCTGTGGCCATGGGAACGTTTTCTCTATTCCACTAACCCAGAAACCAAAGGGAAGTCAAGCGGCCTCCTCGCCCCTCTGTTCCTTCGAGCGCCCAGCAGTGATTGATGAGAGGTTAGATGCCTGCAGAAACAGCAATGCATCTCTCCACTGATGAACTGCACGGGTGGGAAGCAGATGAGCCAACATGCAAGCAAGAAGACCTTGAGGTGACAACAGCTTTGGGCATGACAGGAGCTGCCCAAGCAACTATTTTAAGACACTGAGCAATTCCCATTGCCAGGAGCTGATGATACTGGGAGTTGGAGCTGCACTGCATCAGCTCCTTTATCAACTACGCAAGGCTTTTCTACAGAGCTGTGGCTTGATAGGGAACTGTTACCATAACAGGACCAAAAAACCCTTTCATGGGCTCACCGTTTCATACCAAATGGCACTACCACACTCCTCACAACGTTAAAATGGTGAAAAGAAAGCACAGCGATGTTTGCAGGCTACTCTCACACCTCAGTATCTCTGCTTTCTTGCAAAGCCATTGATCCAACCCAACATACAAGCAAATTGAAGGACAAGACGATTAGGGCAGGTGGTCATTCAGGCCAGCGTTAGCCCCGTAACCCAACCTTTTCAGCCAGCCGCCATACTCAATGACTGGCCAGCGTGAATCACCTGCTTCAAGAACCTCTCTCCCTCCGCTGACTATAGAGGCAGGCAGGCAAAACCAGGCTCACTAGGCTAAGCTTAGGCCCTCTGAATACGTAGCAGAGGGAGTGGCTCAGAAAACGCTAGGAAACGGTGATAGTAGCTGGAAAAGAAGCAGGAAGCCTTGGTTCGCCTAAAAGATAATAGTCACAGCATCTCCCAAACACGTTCCTTCATTTTCCTCCCTGCAGTCACTTGCCAAGCTTCTCTCTGCAGTTAATGCTCACTCCTACGCTTTCCATGTGTTTAGGGTCACCGTGGAGTAACTGGCTGCAATATGTTTGGCACAGTCTGGAGTAGCTGGGGTTGCACCATTAGACCGTCATTTTCTTAGAACTTCAAAACAGCCCCAAAACAGGAAAAAGTAGCATTTGGGGAAGTTTTCAACATATGGCTACATGAGCAAATTTTAAACATATGGGCTATCAAATGCATTCAAGATGTGTTAAAGCCCATTCAGTGATCCCCAGTCAGTTATTCCATAAGATTTCATAAGACGAAGGAGCTAGGTGCCCTTTTCAGACTCGCAAATAGTCCGGGGGCACTCCATCCACAAGAGAAAGATTGAAATTCACCTCGTTTAAAGGGTGTTCATTAATTTATTGTCTGGGAATTTGAACAGTAAGTAGGTGAGTACCTTTGGGATTTCTCATCTGTGGTTCTGGTACTAAATAATATCCATTTGCTACTGAAGAAAAAAAAAGGAATGATCAAAATATGTATTTAATTTAACTTCACACAGGACATACAGGAGAGCTGGTTCATCCATCCTCTCTTAAAAATGAAAGCGATGGTAGGTATTGTTGACTATATTATCCCACTGGGAGACAGAAATAAACCTCAATGCAGAAACTTAAATCACGACTTGCAATTTCCTAAAACAAAACAAAAACTGAAAGAAATGCTCTGTCTTCTCCTTTCATAGCAATATCCAACGTAAAAATGACAACAGCAGCAATTCATAACTATGAATAAGTAACCGATGATAGCAGATCTTTTGTAATGCCGAAAAATTGTTATATAAAGCTGTAACATTTTTTCCTCTGAGAACTAAAGGGATTCCTATTGTCTTAACTATTGCAGTGAATCATGAAAATTATTCGTTTGAAGGGTGAAACTAGCGGGTGGCTTGTAAAAGCATAACCCTACCTCTTCCCTATAACACAACCCCAAATCAAGACGTCCATCTTAACTTACACAACGGATACTCACCAAGACAGCTGCAAGCAGTCAGGCTAACAATGTGAATTTTAATGTCATTTGTAGATTATTCATAACTAACTCAGAGAAGTTGCTCAGCCTTAGTATTCAGCGATCAACTTCAAAAGAGAGAGATTTTTCCTTTTCGGTTCACCTCGTTCCTCTATCTCTGGTTTTGCCTTTGTCCTAGGACTTGCCATCTGCACCTGGCAGCGGGTGAATGCATCTTCTGCTGCCAGAGATGTTGTCCTTGCCCTTCAGCTCAGCTCCAAGCGCCCTCTATGACCACTTCCAAAATGTCAGCTCTGGTGTTCGTGTCAGCACTAGTAAATCAAGGGAGAGAAAAAAATTCTGAATTTCTCCAGAAGTGCACCTGAGATTCACGACTGGAAACCCGATTCTGCCCCAGTAAAGACTCACAGACCGAGTCACAGATCTGCTATGGGGAGTACACCTCTCCGGTGGGTGCTCTGGATAAAACTGTGTTCCCCTGCTGAAAATCAAAAAGAATACTAACGGGGGATTAGGGGCAGTGACCAGGCATGGTGGTTTAAAAGAAAAAAAGAAGGAAAAAAAATAAAAGAAACGATTTTTAAAAGGCAATACCACCGTGTCGGAAGGAGTCTAGTTCTCCGGGGGAGCAATCCCTTTGCAAGCATCTCCCTTCGCAAACCATCTCCTGTATATCTGCACCAGCTCCAGAAACTAAAGAATCTTTCAGCAAATAACGCGCAATATCTGCCAGGTTATCTTCCCCGGGGAGAACAGCTGGGACTCGATATACTTCAGTGAGCATTTGCTTTACAAGGTTCATTAACACTTACAGAGAGTGCATAAAAGTTTGGGTTTCACCTCTGACAACCTGTTCACGGGCATTGCTGGTCCCCGCCGGGCTGGGAGGAGGAAACAGCCGGGCTGGTGGCACCGTGGCGACTCTGGCCGAAGGCTCTGATGCGCTCCCGGGAAACGCGATGGGCAGCACGGACGGACCGGGATGAAGGCGTGGGTTTTTGAACACCACTCGCGAAGGACAAACAAAATTCAGAGACTGTATTAAGAGGAAGAGTAAAAGTGGAAGGCCAGCGGGACAGTAAGATAAACATTAAGCGATGTTCAAAATAAATTAAGGAGGGAGAAAGCATGGGAAGCAGCAGCACCTTTAAGCAGATTGCCATGGGAGAAGTAATGTGTTGGGAGAAATGGAGTGAGGAAGCGTTGGTCAGAGCTCCGCGGCTGTTCCCTTTGGCAGTAATATTATCTAGCCCATTCCCAAGGTCCATAACCTTTGGATTACCTTTGATTTCAAGCCATCTCTTGGGAATCACGTCGGCTGGGCACCATGCCGCTGGCACGGCTGGGCACCCCCGCTCGCTCCCTGCCTGCGGGCACGGCTGGAGCTCCTCCTTCACTGTCCCCTCAGCAGCATCCCCATGGGGCAGCTGGCACGGAGCGGGTTTCGTGAGTGCCGGGAGCCGGTGCCCGCAGCCGCAGTCCAGCTAGGAGGTCTTGCTCTGCTTTGCCAAAGGGAGCATCTCCGCTCGCCCAGCCCTGCTCTCGTGCTCAGAGGGGCTGCTGACTAATTTCCACGTCCAGCGTGCTACGCTTGCGAAAAGAAGAGAGACCTTTTCTTTACCTTGCCTTTTATTCAATGGAATGTACTGTGCTCACAGATTGAAATCTGAGCCCTGGCTGAATTTAAACTTGCTTTTTTGGTCTGCTTATTTAGTCTGTCATTTTCTTATCCGTTTACCATCTTTTTTCCTAGCTGGCCATGTGTGTGAGAGGGAGGTTTGGCTGAAGGTCATTTACACAGGAGCTGTTGAGCTTGTCCGAACCCAGCCCCGCAGTACGTGCCCTGCCAGCAGCTTTCGGGAGACTGCAACGTCCCCATCACTGCGCTCAGCAAAACTGGGCGCTGGGGGGACTTCCCCCTCCACCCCGGGCAGTCAACCACTGGCTTAGATCAACGTGCAATGGGAAGATTAATATATGGAGGAGACATTTTTAAGGGTAAAATAAGAACCAGCACAGTCAGAGTTGCAGTTCTTTCCCAGCAAAACTCTCCATGGATGAAGGCTGAGGAAGCAAAGCGCAGGACGTGACCCTTAGCAGAGGAGACTCTTTAAAAAGTCAGATTTAATTGAAACCCTTGGAAGCCCTTCATTTTTGAGAAGTGGATCACATTTTCCTAACACTGAAAACAAGAGCTGTGTAGTGGAAGCATGAAATTTAACACTCAAAAGAAGGACTATAATATACAGTAAGTGCAAGCAGCCATTGAATTCCCTGGGAAAGCAGAACCAGAAGGATGGTTTCCTCTGGGAGCGCCTCCTCCAGACCGCCTGATTGATCTGGTACTTGCAATTTAAACAGCTACAGTTTCTGGACGTTACTACGACTCACACCAAGTGATTCAAACACCACGTGGTTCACAAACAAATATAAAATATTCAGTGGGACCAAGGCATTTTTGTTTGGGAAACCAGGCAAACAAATAAAATGCTTAGGGCAGGAAAGCCACAGAAGTGTTTGGGGATAAGAAAGACCTACCTGGCCTCAGGGTTTCCATATCGCAAAGTAATTGTTGGCCAAATTGGAGATGGGACATCTTTGGTTAAAACACTTTGAGAAAGCCGTCTCTTCTGCAGGCAGCAGTCACGGGGGACACTGTGGCTTGCACAGCGTTCGCTCCACGCCATCTCAGGTGCAATCAAAATTGGGTTTTCATATCCACTTCCTCATTAGTTAGATTAATGATTCCACCTTAGTGATGCAGAAAAACGAGGATGGCTGGTCAATAGCTACCCCAGCTGCTCCCAGTGCATTTGCTTGTCCATGCTGGAAACCAGCAATGAGAGTATAAGGCTATTCTGTTTGGGAATGGCACAGTCAAATTTCCCCCAGTGCACACTGTCCACACCTAGTGTTTCCCTGTTCTCACGTATATTTGGAGAATGTATCCCTCGTC
Organism: Phoenicopterus ruber ruber; assembly: GCA_009819775.1. Classification (NCBI taxonomy): domain Eukaryota; kingdom Metazoa; phylum Chordata; class Aves; order Phoenicopteriformes; family Phoenicopteridae; genus Phoenicopterus; species Phoenicopterus ruber. The sequence continues at coordinate 2,791,628 of CM020228.1, read as the reverse complement.
ACCCCATTGCTACCACTTTTTGGACTCTCGGCACCTTGAGGCAATGACTTTTTCCATGTGCTGACCAAGATGGGGCCCAGCTTGGCTGTCCTCCAGCCTTTAACGTAGTACAGAGGAGTTTAATAAAAATCAGCAGCCTTCAGTGAAACACCATTGCCCACAAACACCCCAGTGACTCGCACCTCAGCGTACAAGCAGTAAAAAAGAAACACAAACAAAAAGCTTTACGGCAGGACAAACCATGTCCCATATTCTTTGACTGTGCTTCATATTATAAATCACCCATGAAGGTGACAAATGTGTGCACTTAAAACAAAATACATGCTCTGCTCAACAGGGCTGTTCAGCATAACAAAGCTGCCTGAGGGCAGCTAAGCTAAAATAAGTGTATTGCTCTTACTGGCATTTTTTGCGGTCTAGATGAGCGCACAGCAGCAGGGTTTCCCAACCCACCGCTCGGTTTCTGCTTCACCCTGCAAGAACTCCCCGCCACGTTGGCCTGAATAAATGCAGAGAGCAAACGGCCGGGCAGGTGCTGAGCAGAGCGGCGGGCGGTGGGACGGGGCTGGTGCGCTTGGCGTGCAAGGCTCGCCTCCCAGGCCGGCTCCGCAGAGCTTATTCCAGGCGGTGAGCGACACTTGTCCTTCTGTTACACCGACTCCGTTTCTAACACCTTCATCTCATTACCTGGAAGGTTACGTTTTACAGGAAAGATAATTATCTGATTCTGTCAGCTGCTGTTTGATTTCTGTATTCCATTCCAGCGAGATTTTTCTTATAACAATGTCTTTGCTAATGGACAGTCCTCCGTGCTGCCCATTTATAACACCTTTCCTATTATACCTGCTAGACGAGGTCTGACACCGCACAACAAACATTACTGAATTAAACCTTAGCTGTAAAGTAAGCAAGCCTTATTATACCCAATTTTACAGTTGGGTAAACTTACATACTGGAGACATTTAAATGACTTTCCACAGTGTTACAGAATGAGCCGGTGAAGGCACAGAGCCTAGAAAAGTTCAGCTCTCAGTCACTTGCTCCAGGCCCCCTTCAAGAAAGCAAATTTATTAAGCATGTGGTTAATGTTAAGCTTATGAGCAAGGGGGCATTAAGCCATTACAAAGCTCCCTTCCTTCAACATGCCAAAAACCTGCTGCCAGCCAGGAGCGACAGGATATTAATCGTGCCTTCCACCATCCCCACGGTCAGAAGGCAGCGGTGATTTATCGCTTTGCAACGAAAGGATGTGACATTCTCTCGGCTTGTAACACCAAAGTGGAGGAAAGCACACCGGGTCAGGGGACATTTGGGGCCTGTTTGACCTCGAAACTTAAAGGAAAGCTACAGTAAAGCAAGCAAAGTGATAAAAAAAAAGGAGGCTCAGGGGAGACCTTATCGCTCTCTGCAACTCCCTGAAAGGAGGTTGTAGAGAGATGGGGGTCGGTCTCTTCTCCCAAGGAAGAGGCGACAGGACAAGAGGAAACGGCCTCAAGTTGCGCCAGGGGAGGTTTAGGTTGGATATTGGGAACCATTTCTTCCCCGAAAGGGCTGTCAGGCCCTGGCACAGGCTGCCCAGGGCAGTGGTGGAGTCCCCATCCCTGGAGAGACTGAAAAGCCGTGTAGATGTGGCGCCTGGTGACGTGGGTTAGTGGTGGACATGGTAGTGATAGGTTAACGGTTGGACTCGATGATCTTGGAGATCTCTTCCAACCAAAATGATTCTGTGATTCTGTGCTGTCGGGAGCAGGACCGAGTGTTTTGCAAAATTCAGATGTCCCTTATAGGGACGCCAGCCACCCCAGGATTTGCTTTCCTTTCAAGAACATCAGTCTCCAAAGATCAGCGAATTAATCTGGTGTAGGCACGGATGGAGTCAACCGCTCGGAGGTGACAGTCATGTCCGCGGTGGCCTTGGGCACAGAGGGCTGCCAGGGACCAGCTCAGTGGGTGGAACCCAGCCTCAACCTCCAGCACAGCCCAGGAGCAGAGCCCAGAGACTTACTGTTCCATAGTCCCCCGCTGAGAGACTACTAAAATCCCAACTTTTTCATTACCATCCTTTCCGATTACCTGCCCGGCTGTAAGCAGATGCTTTTTCCCTTCTAAGGGCCCAATTCATCCTCTTAGTCTCATTCAATAGTGCTGCCATCTCGCCTTTTTCACATCACGGGTCACGGGAGTTGCAGTTACGTTGCAAACATTGGATTGCCATTATTGGCAGCACGAAGCAGAAGGAGCTGGTGGTGGAGAGAAGAGGGTTTTATTCAGTAATAACCAAGGCAGATGAATAACTCCAGAGAGAATTGCACTAAATGCAAGCGCTGCAATGGACAGAGGAGGAGACTCGGGGGTGTAATATGCGATTTTCAGGGTTTGGGGGGCAGAGCCTGCAGGCTGGTTAGAAAATCAGCTGAGGAGAATTAGTTTGCAGTGGAAAACTTTAAACTGAAATCATTCCAAACCCAAGAAACTGAGTCGCTGGTGTATTTGGAAAGTCCTTGAGATGGGAAGCGGCTCTTCAGCTTAACTTGGAATTTGCCGTCAGACAACACGTGTGGAGCCGGGCTCTCACACCCCATTTTAGCAATAATTAATAACCTGAGAAATTGGGAAAACAAGAACTAATTAAACACTAAGAAAAGGGAGGCCGCTGTACAATCGGAGTAGGGCTACCAGGCCAGACTAGGAAGGAGTTGGGACTTGGTAACAAATTCATCCTTCAAGACATCCCCTCTACACCAGACCCCAAGCCCAACCTCTTTTCTGCAAAGCGCTCGAAAAGAGGTCGTGCCCAGGAGCAGCGTGCCTTCCCCCGGCTCTACCTTACTTTTGCTGTCCTAATTGAGTTTTTGTGCTGAAAATACATTTCTTCCGGAGGAACAAGAAAAGGGCAGGACGAATCCTGGCTGCCTTCCAGGAAGCTCTAGTCATTTCAACATCATCCTGAGATTTAGACCCTAAAATGAATTATAAATGGACCAATTTTGCGCTGCTTAATGGAGGCTTGTACAAGGCAGAGTGGGGATTCCAGGTCTGCTGTCAGCTGGGACAAAAGCCTTAGAGGTACCGTGCGTTTCATAACTTGGGAAAAACTCATTTGGGATTTCTTATCAGTTAATTCAAGGTGCCCACGAGCCAGAGAGTCCGCTCTCTTACACTGGCATAAGCCCGAGACACATTCACTAACCCACGTGGAGGGAGGGAGGGGACGGAGAAGCGAGGAGAAACCAGGTCGCAGTGAGAACTTTGGGGGTTGGCAGAGAGGGGCTGTGGTGAGCCCCACTTTGCTTTTTAACCAAATCCAAATGTAGACGGGCAAAAGATGCTTTTGCAAACACCAGCTCGGAGCTTGAGCTCTCCCTTCTCTTTCCATGACACTTGCTGAGCTGGGTTTAACTAACATCCCCAGAATTTTGTCACCCAACAGGACCATTTGGGACAGGTGACTGGCAATATGTTAAACAGGGCCGCATCTTTTGTCTGAATCACTCAGCCTTCACCATTCCCACAAGCTTCTGCCAGATCTGTGAGACCAGCACTTCAGAAATAATCATCATGCGTAAGTTATTTAGCTGAGGACAGCTGCCCATCACGCGGGACTGGCTGCTTTTCTCCCCATTCCAGCAGCTGCTGAGGAAGGACAAGCACCAACATGGTCTTTGCTCACCAAAAAACCCAGGGAAAACTCTCCTTGCTCAGTCCAGATGACATTACACCTCACGTAGGAGTTGTGACATTAAAACTTTCCCAGTGCATATTACACAGAAGCAAAGGAACGAGCTGTATTTCATCACGTGAACTTTACAACCAGAAAAATCAAGCACGTGTCGGTACCACTGCAATTTCATCCGCTCTCTGGTCTCCACAGCATATGGTCTGATGGTGCTATTCCATTTGCTGTCCCTGGGAGAGCAGTTTGAAACGGAGAGAAATAGCATGGTACATTTGAGTTTATGGGGTATTAAAAGGGCTACAGTGAATGGTAGCCAAGGCACCGAAGTGAATTATTTATAATGCAATTGCACTTTCTCCTAAACTACCCTTCAGACGGGTCAGGCCTCGGACATTCACATTAAAGTCTTGTTAAATCCAAAGAAGCCAAGGCTGTAGCCAACAATGCAGACACCCCAGTTTTACGTTAAATTGTGTTCAAGTAAAATTCCTTCAAAGTAGCACTCTGAGAATGACATTACTCAGTTGTCGGGCTAGGGGCAGACACAGATTTCACGTAAACCTCCCTGCATCTAAGGATGCTCAGCTCGGGCACCAGCTAGGTCCATGAAAATCTAACCTGCATGGAAAAATGGCACCAGGTCTGCACTGCAGAGCACTGCAGTGATTTGCTGCATCACTTTTATGCTGTTGCGATGTAGACCTAGGCTGGCAATGAAGTTTTTCGGCTGGAGGAGATCTCCCCTATCTGGTGCAGAGCCCAGACACTGCTCAGCACCCTGCGGAGCCCTCTATTTTGTGGGTAGAGTTTGCTTTAGCCAGGCTGGAAAAAAAACCAAAACCTAACAGCCTAGCAAATTAATCAGGAGTCTCTATGACAAAGGTATTACAGAAAGGGATCAGAACAAAGCCTTAAGCATAGTCAGGCCACAATTCTCCAGGAAACACTAATATTAAAGACTTACTTCTTAGCCTACGTTTTCTATCCAATTAGGGCTGGTAACGGCTCGTCTCGCAGCCCCGCAGGCAGGTATTTCGGATCCCTTCTTCGGGGCGTGGTTTCGTGGTTAGCAGAGGCTAGATTGCAGGGTTGGATTTTGGAGCAGGGTTGGAAATCACCGCTGCCCTCGGACTCCCAGGCATCCTGCACCAAAGCCCACCCCAGCCGATCGATGCCCAGCCCGAAGGATGCGAGCGGGACCTTGGCCACCCGGGCTCCGGCACGACGGAAAGATGGTGCCCCCCTATTCCTGGGGACGAGCAGCCGCCGCGCTGCACGCTCCTCCTCCTCCTCCGCCTTGGCCGTAAGCAAGTAGAGCAGAAATACTGTCTCAGCAGCAAACTAATGGGTACGTATCTTTATGAGACTTGATAGCACTTTAATTGATTTTATTGCAATTTATGGCATTTGCATAATGATGTGAGTCAATATGAAGACAGTGAAGCAGGAGGTTATAAAAAGCCTTTCAGAGTTTCGTTCTCAGGGAGCTGAGTCCAATCCCGGTATTTTAACATTTCAGTTTTCTTATTTTTGGTAACAACGCAGTTGTTTTGCATAACTTCCTGAAGCAAGTAGCAGCATTCTGACAATATGCTGACTAGCAATGGCATCTGACAGTGCTACCTAGGAAATATCTGATCTCATCAACTGATTGAATTACATCTCTAATCACAGGATTTTTAAGCAAAGAAATCAAATTTACACTGTTAAATCCCTCTATCAAGAACTTCTCAATCAAGCCAACAGTCTTACTTAGCTAATAGTCACAGAAGAGGTACCGCTTGTTTGGGCCGACTCACTGCGTTGCTCCTTTCCCTTTGCCTTCCACGCCGAAGCGGCTGCAGCCCGCAGCAGCGGAGCCACCGTCCCGCGCCAGCCCAGCCTCCACCGGCTCTGCCCGGCCGCTTAAGCTGTGCTCTTGCACCGGGGCCACCGGCCATCTTCCCATCCAAAGCACAAGACGTAAAGGTGATTAACGGGACAACGTTATGACTTAATGCAACTAAAGATAGTTGTCTTGTCTGGGAGCAATTCCGTAGATTGAACTGTATGGAAGAGCTTATATGTTGAGTCAATGCAATGGGGATCCATTTGAATGGAAGACTTGCTGGTAAGTAAATACAAGATTATGATCATTATTAGAGGTTTTTTTTCCAGCCCTGATGGCACAGCAGTCATGATCTATAACTGCATTAAAAGCAGCGCTCAGTAAACAAAGCTTGGCCAGCACCGTGCAAAATGGCTGCTGGAAATGGGAGCGCTGCCCACAGGCACCTCATCGGAGAGGACGTTCTGCCTTGGCAAAAATCGAACAGCCCCTGCGGGATCGGTGTCCCTTGCGCATTACAGTCCACTGGCTTCGTTCCATTCACTAAGCAACAGGAATAAACCAGCAGATTTTTCTTGTTCTCCTAATGGACTCCAACAAATGTGAATTGTTGGAATGAGAATCCTAATTATAACAAATAACGAAAAAAGCTGTAATTAATGCTTGTTAACAAACTTGTGGAAGTAATTAGACTACCTTTCAGCAGAAAACATTACAACTTTTTTTAAATTATTATTATTACTATTATTAAATATGATCCTTTCTAGACCCTCCTGTCCCACATACAAATATCCAACAGGCCAGATTTTTAGTACACTCACACAGTGCTTCCAAGGCCACATTACAGCCCAGGGATTGCTCTTTTAATGCCAGCAACTAAAGAAATTAAAGTAACAAAACATGAAAGAAGACGTAGGACTTAAGTCTAAATCAAATCCAAGTAATTGTTTGTTTATTCAAATGCATAAATGCTGGTTTGGTGCTAACAGCAAACTGGTGGCAGCTAAATATGGCATTCTTTGAAAGTAAAAGAAGCAAAATCAATCCTTCTACGGTAGAGTCTTTTTTTAGTTCCTCTGTAGCTAGATTGACACCCAAGAAAACGATGCATGTGATCAGTAATCCACGGTTTGCTCTAACGGCAAAATATCACGTTACCCCTTTGCCTGGCGCTGCGATGGCATCAGCTGGGCGGCGAAAAGCCGTCCAAAAGCACAAAGCAGGTCTCACGATATCCGTGGGTGAGCGGAGGGGGGCAGAGGGAGATCGTGCCCCCCCTCCGGGAGCAGGAATGGGGAACAGCACAGCCCAGCGCCGACCCCGTGGCTCCAGCAACCCCCCGGGACCCCCGGCCGAAGCCCAAGGGGCTCTGCCCAGCGGGGTGCAGGGGGAACACGTCTCGCCCCCGCGGCCGCTCTCGGGGGACAGCGCAGAGCCGCACGACTTGCAGCACCTCTGTGCCAGCCAGCTCGCCCGCGTCTCTTCTTGCAGCCTCCTATGGTCGAACACCATCCCAAAGAAAGTTGCCATCTTAATTAATTACAGAAATTGAGCGAAGTCCAGAACTAATACTCGTCAATACTTGGACTTTCTTTCATCTGATATTCCAAAAACACTTTCAATTTAATAATCTTCACAGCAGCCGTGTGATCTAAATGGGTTTCATTACACTCCTGTTAGAGATGAAAAGTGCAGGGACAATAAAATAAAGTCATAATCCCCTGACTTCGGGTTAGGTCACTTGGCAGAAGCTGGGACAGAAAGCAGCAGCCCTGACCGGGAGGGGAAAACCCGACCCACAGCTCTGCGACGGGAGCATCTCTCCTTCCCGCCCCCCCGGAGGGGACGCGAGACTCCAGTCACTCCACGCTACGACTGGGCGTGCGTGTACTCTGCAAGACAAAATTGCATCCACAGATGGTCTAGACAAAAAAACACAGCTAATTTTAGCTTAGACAGAACCTCGCGTATGTATCTGGGGGAATAAAATTAGATGCACTTTATGTACTTTCTGAATTATCAAGAGCTTACGCCGTAAATAAATATCAGCCCAAACCTAATTTTATGCTCTATACGATGCAGTTCAGCGTTTAGGTTTTTTCATGAAACATCACAAGTAGCAAAAAAGCGTATTTCTTTTTGTACATCTACACAGACACATTTAGAGCTGGATATTTGTTGTCCATCTTCTAAAATCCTGTTATCACACAGTAATGTGTCCCTAGTAGCCTTTATAGATTATTTTTCTGCTTTTCCAATTCTGTTAAATAATTAGTGGTAATTACCGTAAGCAAATGGTTACCAAGCAGTCCAACACTGTCAGTGAGCAATTTGCGCTTTTGAGATGTCCTTGTCTTCACATGTTCGTGCCCGTGGAGCCCAGAGGACAGCCAACATGAACACCTACTGCACCGCGCTCGAGATTCACGGAGGCAATTAGCGGGAGGATTTGCATCCATGCCTACGGATTTTGGCATTGCCGCTGGAGAAAACAAGGGCAGGAAGGTTGGGGTGAAGGATGGGGCTGCCCGGCTCCGCCGAGCTCTGCGCCGGGCGCTGCCAGGGCCAGGGAAGAGGCAGAGGCACCATCGTGCCGCGCTGCCTGCCAGGAGGCGGTGGGTTGTCCTCCGTCCCCAAACTCGCTCCTGGTGTGGTCGGACAAGCTCACGAGCCTGCGGACGAGAGCTAACGAGTTGGTAGGAAAGAGGGGAGAAAAGATCGTACTCTTGGGAAGCAGGTCTAAAATGGGCGTCTGCAAGAGAGCATCGCCAGACGGGACAAGGAGGAGGAGAGTGGGAAGCGGCTGTATCTGGAGAGAGATGCTTCGTGTCCTTCAGCACGAGCAACAGCTGAATTTTCTAAATGAACCAGGAAAGCTTCCAGCCTACATGCTTATTTCTCAAAATACCAGATTCCCTGTTAATAACGGAAAAAGCAGCGCTGCGGCTCTCCTCTGCGTACCTCTCTCTTGTTCCTCTGCATACCTCTCTTGGTCGTCTGAAGTGTTCTGGTTTAACATTTTACAGTACTTGCACAAGCTAAAAATAAAAACAAATCGGTATCTTTTAGTGAGAGTCCAGATGTGCTGTTCTTACCCCGCACACACTGAACCACCAAAACATGGTACACGAAAAGAAAACCAAAGATTTATTCTGCGCGTGGCATTGCCATTCTGCACATGGTGCATCAGGTCCTGGTTACGCCGCCCAGGACCGTTGGCTGCTTTAAAGAGCCCAAATGTTCAGTGTCACACATGCGAGATTTTCAAGCCTGCTCCTTGGAGTAATGACAGAAAAATAATGTTAAAGGCTATGAAGTCTTTACGCCGTTGCATACAATGCAAGAAATTCAGGCTTACCTGGAATATCTCTTCTCTGGGATTAATTATTTTTATTATGGACGGTCATCTTCAGGTTCACTGGCAGCAGCCAGCGGGTGTGAATGGTAAGTACAGCCTTTACACTCCAGACAAAAGGCAATTTGCAGCTTTTACACAGTGGTATGCAGAATAATGATGCTGTTTATGCTATTCAGTACCTTTCATATGAAGAATTTGAAGTTCTTTGCAAACAGTAACTCTTAAAAATCCCTCGAGTGGGACACTTTACCTTCCCTTTACCGGTGAGTGAGGCAAAAGCTGCCTCAACTCCTTCGGACAAGGCTGCCCAGTGATGGTGCCTCCGCTGTGATGCCAAATCGTGGCTCAGGCTCCCAGGACGACTTTTAAAGTAACGCATATCCTTCATTTATCACTATCATTTTATTACTTAATTCCTCCATACTAGCACTTAGTTCCTGACCACCTTTTCCAGGTGTACAAATTCTCCCTTTCATGTAACACCTTTTAACAGTTTACTAAAACACGTTAGCACTGTCAGTACTGACGTAGCCTGTGCTACTCCGATTTATGTTTTGACCTTTCAGCTCTTCAGAGATGAAAATCAAAACCTTCTAAATCTACCGAATAAATTACCATCTTTATAATGAAGATATGACTAATATCATTCTAGTCGATCCAGAATATTCTGAAGTATTGCTCATGGCACCGCTTCTGGATAAAAATAAATGTTAAACAATTTCATACTTCAGCATAGTGATATCTCTGTGATGCATCATCCTGGATCCACATAATTATAAAGTAAAACTAAAGTGTGTTTTAAAAGACCTTTTTCTCGTTTCTCATATATGTAAGAGTGTCATCACTCATGCATGCACGATCCCTGTAGCTGCAGAAGTGGCGTTGTAGCATTGCTGGTTTGACAGCACATTCTAAGCAATTTTTCATTCTCATGCAGATTATTTTTTTTATTTCTCTTTTTTATTTTTTAAAAAAAGTAAGACAAACCTTCTAACCCATTATGCATTGCTTCTAGCAGCATCCAAAATACTCCGTCACACGTAAAGGGCAGCGCTCTCCCAGCAGCGCGGCGGCGTTCCCCAAAGCCGGGGGCTGCGGCTCAGAGGTGCCCGGCCAGGAAGGACCCGGGCGAAGGACAACGAGCCCTGCGGCCCAGCAGACCCCGCCGAGCTCGTATCCCGCCTCAAGGGCAAAGCAACTGCAGCGCCCACCAAGACAAGGCAAAAAAACAGAAATGAGGAGGTGGCCAGGCACCGCGAGGCCCTTGCGCTCAAACTGTGAGGGGGTGGCCGGGCAAGGCCACCACAGCTCTCCCACCACAGCCCTCCCATCACAGCCCTCCCACCACAGCTCTCCCACCACAGCCCTCTCTCCCGACACTTCTTCTCCCCTTCTGCACGTCGTATCTGTCCCGACCTTACCTTGCAGAAAGCCCTCGGATGCACACCCGCCTGCGCTTTTGCTAACTCCCACACGGTACAGAGCCCCAAAACCTAGAGGGCACGGAGCAGAAGCACCCCCCTCTCCACTGCTGGTGAAAATCAAGGCACAAATCCCTGTTCCCAACAATGCTGGACCAAGGCTACGGCACCCGAGAGCCCACCTCCCCCGAGCATCCTCGGTACCCCAGACCCAGCGCTGGAGGGGTGTCAGGATTTGGCCACAGTGATGTACGTTATCTGTCTACCAAAGCCACCCATCCAGGTAGGTATTGCCAACCACGCAGCACAAAACGCACAGAAAACAGGCATTATTTCATGCTGGTAAGTATTTTACAGCTGTATGTCCAATCTCCCTTTTGGATTTCAGTAAAATCTTATCAAAATAAATAAGTCATTTATATGCAGGATCGTATAAACACTCTCCACTCTGTCTTTGTCTTCCTGAGAAACCGGCAGGCTGCATTTGCCTCTCAGATACCTGGATAAACAGATTGCTAATATAACCAATATATGTGATAATATTCCTAAAGCATCGTTTTACAAAAGGGCAAAATTATTTGACCCAGACAATTCCCAATATGCTTTATGTGTTACTGTTGACAGAAATCTCTCCTGCCTCTCACTTTAGCATAAATGAAAAAACAACTACAACAAAAGCCCTTCAAAATACGTTTTAAAAAAAATAAAAATCTGCAAATCTCCAGAAATTACTTTCTCAATGGCATGAGCAATTTTGACCTCATCACAGGCCTAGGAAGATCTGGTTCTCATTTTAGAAACTGCTCAGATCTAGAAACGTCTGTTTTATCCGAAGTTTGATGTGCCAGATCAGTCCCCAGCTCACGAAGCACTGAGAGGGAGATTTGCAGAAGTGTCTAGGTGCCTAAAAATGAAGATAGGCACCTCATGGGCTTTGAGATGAACGGGAACTAGGCTATTTTGTCAGCCTCTGTAAGAATTCATTCGGGCTTTGTAACAGCCAGCAGCAGAACTGACACCTCCATCGCATCCCAGCACAGATAGTCCAACACCCGCTCGTGGCTGCGCGCCCGCGCGCTCAGCACGGTCCGTGCCTTCGAGCTGGGCCTTCAGCTACGTTCCTTGGGGACAAAGTGGAAAAACATGAGCGTAGCTCACACCCAGCAGAGTCCTCGAGCTCTATCATCCCGACAGGAGACGCCCCGAGAGGCCACTGCCATTGCAGAGTGGAAACCTTTGAAGATGCGCGCTGCGTACATGGGTCATCATCTCCAGCGGGTACGTTGTTAATGGGTTCTGTGGGCTGACAGCGCGTTAATCTCTTGACCAAAGACTAGGACTCATTTCACTTCATCCACAGACATGTAGATAGATTTTAACAAGGCAAGATGGACCAGACGTTGTCTTTGCTTCCCATCATCCTTGACCTGCTACCTCGCCCCACCTTCGAAGCACTCCTGCCAGCACAGGCTCCTTCCCACGCACCAGTTAATACAGAAGGCGACTCCAGCGGGGCACAAGACCTGAATATCCCACTGCGGCTTAATGTGCGAATCAACTCTGAGAAAAGGCTGTCCAAGTCTCCGGCAGGAGTTATGTATTTGGCAACCCTAAAAACGCTCATTACTGACTCATGGTCCCATTAGTGGCTTGGGTCGGAGTTTGTGTAGCAAGAAGCCCTAAGCCCTCTGCTGCCTTTCTACTCCAGCACATCAGTGGGGCTTTGTCACTCAAAATAAGCTTAAAATAATGAAATGCCTCACTTGTGTTAGGAATACAAATTCGGCTTAGGAAAAGGCGAGGCTGCGCAACGAAACGGTGGGTCGGGGCCAGCAGACGGGCACCGGTCGGTGCTGTGCTACCCCAGCCAGGGGAGCACATTCCCCGTGAGCTCGGGGTGCCCACTTTGAACTCGGGGTGCAGCGCAGACTTGTCCTAAGAGAACCGGCCTTTTTCCCCCCTAATCCAATTTACATTTCACCCTCGAGGATGCCAGCTCTCTTTCTGCTCCGCCCAGACCCTGAGAACAGACTAAGCAGCATCTCGTGTATCTCACACCAGGTCCGTCGCCTGCTCTCCGTGCCCAGGCACAGCCTTGCGGTGCCTGGTTTGCTCTTAGGAAACGTCCGCATCCGCCCAAAACTCTTCTCCCTTTTCTAATTGCTGACAACAGGTCTGTGCCTAAATCCAGGGCCCGCGCCAAATGGCTCCGAGTTTGCATTACAATCAGCTGGCCGAGAGATCTTTATTCCTGTTTTATCTTCCTCGCAATGTGTGCCACAGTCTAGAGACAGAAGACGGGCGGCGAGGAGCCCTGCATCCCAATCAGGGGTCTGGCACGCAGCGGCTATGTGCGGAGAATCCTGAACACGAAAACTACAGAAACGCTAAGTGTGATTAACCTTCCCTTTCCCTACCCTGCAGTCTCCACCACCGCAAATTCGAACATGCTTCATTTTCATTAATAAAATCAGTGTGCATGCTCTTGCACATGTACCACTGCAAATTAACTTAAAAAAAAAAGAAAAGAAAAGAAAAGTCTGTGTGTGAGTCTCCTCCCCACAAACGGACTCTTGGAAAATATTTTCACTGGCTGTGTTTTTCTGACGTTATGAGACCACTCAAGATCTTTGACTGAAATGTTCAAATTTGGGTGCTAGACAGAGACAGTTCAATCCCAGATTTATGTTTAAATAAACGGCCTCATTTTTTAAAAGCTAAACCCGAGAGATCTCAGAGTTACATTAAAGGGTAGCATTTCAGTGAGAAAACAATTTCTCTTAGGGGTTTTTTTTTTTGCCATTATTGTAAGTGTTCTGTCGGAAGGGGTTTTGTTCTTGGCATAATGATATTTAATAAACCATAATGTCACTAATTTGCCTAGGTTTCTAACGAGGCTGGTCTGAAAAGCTCTATTCCTTTATTCCTGCATTTTTTTAATGACATAAACTTTGTTCTCATCCTGTCGTCTTTGCTGGGGTCTTTCATCTGCTGTTCAGCTATTCTTAAGCTTTTCAGCCCATTTCATAAGCTGCAATATAGACGTTGCCAGATCAAAAAATGCTGCATTATCACCTCCAATTAAGCAGCCGGGCTAAGTGAACCCCCCAGCGAACAGGAGTGTCTTTAGATGGCTCAGCCTGGTGTCTCTGCTCCCTTCGGCTTTAAATTTTCATTTCTTGGGTTGCCACGGGCAGTTATAGGGACGTGCTACTGGACAGCAATATTGCCATCGGTTCCCCCAGCCGGCTGCCAGGGCGGGGGGATTTCACAGCCCAGGTGGTCTGGGGGAAACCCAGGCTACGCCACGGCTTCTTCTCCAAAGAACCCGCGCAACCACACTGTCCCGGTCCTCCACCGTGTATAAACAACCGAAACTGCAGAGTTTTGTATGCGCGGCACTGAGCTTGGGCTGAAATATTAAGCCACGCAGGAGCGGCACGATGGGATCCACAGCGATGGGGAAACGTGAAGCCATTAGAAAACCATGGCTGGTCTCCAAAGGCCTCCAAAGGTCTCCAGCCACCGGACAGGGCAACTGCCGACCCCGCCGGCAGCGGGAGAGGGCTTCTGGGCAGGGTCAGAGCCGGCAACAAGCACCCAGAAAATACAATATTCCAGTCAATGGCAGTCTGGGGGATGATAAAAAAACCAAAACCAACACATTTTACATCTCATTTTACAAATGGCCTTCAAAAGGGATCTCATTTCTGGGGATTCGCCCCACACAAACACCCAAGGGGGGGCCCCACTCCGGACAGACACCGCATCCTGACTTTTTCCATGGGAAGGAAAAGGGCAGCCAAAGTGCAGCATCAACAACTGTAACACGCTGTGATCGAGTGTTTAAGTCATATTCTGAGCCTAAATAATTCCTCAGGCTCGGGGAGCCGGACAACCGGAGCTGAGGCGTGTGGGACCCGTCCCCAGCTCCGGGGAAGACACTTGCCCTTTGCAGAAAAGAAACCTTTTACAGCGCCCGGAGGGTCGGGAGCCTTCTCCCTGCAGCAAGACCTAATGTCCAGCCTAGCTAATGTCGGAATTTCTTTATGTTAAGGGCTCACAGGGCGACGCTGCGGATGCTCCCCCCCGGGCAGCACCCCAAATACACCCTGAGCTTTGCCCTCCTCTCCCCGGGGATGGCAGCACCCGCATCTGATCCTGCTCTCACAGCGTGCAGCTTCTTTTCTTTAATATTAGCAGAGGTTTTCAATATTGCGGGGCTTTTCTTTGTAAAATTTATAAAATGCCAGTTGAAGTGCCATTCGTGTTGAAAAGCTGCCTCTCTCCATCAAGGCTTCTTGGGCTAAACACAACAATCTAACAAACATTGGCCATTAATAATTGAGACAAACTCCTTCCCTGCATGTTATTTTTCATCAGAATGATGTGTTATTAGTTTATAGATATCTATTTTTTAGCTGAAGGCTTTTTTGGCAGCAATTTGGCCTTCACAATAATGGACTTTACTGTATGTAAAGCCTTGGAAAAATAATATTTTTGAGAGAGGCTCAATAGTGAATGAATCCGGTTTGGAGAGGGAATTTGCTTTACGGTGAAATAGAAAAATAGTGCCATCTTTTGGAGTAACCGGCTCTGCCAGCGTCCAGGCTGGGTGTCGAGACGCCCGAAACCACTTGCCACCTCCAACAGCTGGATTTAGGTCTGGCTATTGCTGTCTCAAAAAGTCTCATTTTTCCTAAAACCACAATAATTTCTGGATTCAGTACACACGCAAAGGAAAGAACATTTATCCTGGATGTCAGGGCTCGGCTCTTCATGCTCCCTGCCATGCCCAGCTGCATCCATACTTATACTTTATATATATACGTTTGTGTGCTTGAAAAGCTCTGCAACAACGGGACATCAAACTTTTCCCCCGGGATCTCAACTGAGGTTCCGGCTGTAAACCAAAAGGGCAAATCCCGTGAGTTCCTGAGCAGCATGGGAAGACTAACAGCTGTTTTACAAGCGTTTTCAGCAAAAACCACTTATATTAAATATAGTCCGAAGTTTTTTCCTCTCCCTCTCTCTATATATCATATATATCTCCGTCAATCCCGCCAGGTGCTCTGTCATCTTTTTGACGATCGCAGCAACGGAGTGTTTGGCCAGCAAAAGAGCATTTAGCCGTTCAGCCCCCCGCGTCGGTCCCTGCAGAGCCGCCCCTGCCCCTCGCTCCCTCCGCACCAAGAAACCGGCTTCGGGGGATTTAAAACTGCTGATTTTCAAGCCCGGTTTGACAAATTGCTGGGATTAATTCCAGTGCAGGGCTCTGGAAATCAGGAGGGAGAATTTGAGCCTCAGCTCTGCGTTCAATTGCCAACTGATTAAGGGTAGTAGTAGCTCAATAATCAACTACATAAAAAGGTTATACTCCCAAAGCGCGCCACACGATACCGAGATATTTTGCATTCATCTCATGAGTGTAGCTTTTAATCAGTATTTTTGCATATACATCACCTTTTCCCTTCTGGTCTCACAAATGAGAATCTTCAAATACTTTATTTTTTTTCTATAAAGCTGACTTATTGGAACAATTTGGTAAATGTTTATCGTACCGAGAAAAGGACACATTTTGGAGCTCTTCCTCCAGCCCAGTGAACATTACTCTACAACACTGCATTTCACAATGTTATTTTTGTTTCCTCGGCTCATAGAGAAAACAATATTCTAGTTTTGTTCCAAAGATTGGGAGTTATTTGACACAGAAAAAATCGTAGGTGAGCCAGCACCCAGACATGTCCTGCAATTAAGATCTTGAGTTATTGACTTCACATTGACATCGGGAAGTCTATTAAATGCTGCTGTGGGCAATATGTATTTGACATTGTACAGGTGCACAACGCACTGGCCAAGCATCCAGATGAACGACAAAACCCTACAGAGCTGCAAAACCACCCTCCAGCTACAAGAACGGGACAAAGCGACATCTTGATTACTCAGCAAAGGCTGCTAAGGGCGGCGATGGGGAGCCATCGCCCAGGAAAATCGCCGTTCAAAGGCGCAGGTGACATCTACTAAAAAGCCAAAAGAACCCAAACAAATAAATATGTATTGAATTATAGAGACAGACATATAGATATAGCTTAAGGACAAAACGATTGAAGGACAAAAGTCAACATGTACTTAATAGAGTCGTTTCAACTGCTGAGCTCGGTAGAGATGTTCATATTCCGGGGGGGAAAAAGACGTGTTCCTTCACAATTTAGCTATCCAAACCTTCCCTTCTCACGCAGCCTTTTATTACGTTGTTTCTTTAGGCATCAGGGTTAGTTTGGCTTTTGGTGGAGTGTTTTCTTTTTCCTTTTACACAGATAAGCTCTTTCGGGGAGTTTCCTCTGACCTTGGAGACGTTACGACTAGCTTAGCAATCATCTCGGATTTTATTCAAGCTTTAAAAGTGAGCAGGAGTGTTTGCACAGACATCACTGGGATATAGAGCCAGCTTCTGAAATGTTTGTCCTATAAAGACTCTAATGACATTGTGCTGGTTTTACTGCTGCTGCAACACTAAACCGTATCACAACTGACACCAGACTTTTCTGTCGGTAATGACTGTCATCTGCCAGCTCTGCCCCACGCCTGATTATCCTGCTTAACCTTCACTTCCCAGCAATTAGAAAAAGCGATATTAAAATTCCTCCCTAGGCATTTGCTTCCCAAAGACAACAGTTTGAAGCTTCAAAACCCCTGGTAGCTTTTAAAAGAACAGAAATCAGAGGAACTAAAACGCAAAAGGCAAGCGAGGAAACCCAAGCTGCATCGATCATTTAACCAGTTCAGGTATCGCGCTGTTTATTTGTCTTTGGCTACAACATGCCTGAGATTTTTTTTTTTTTAAATACCTTTTAGAAGAGGCAGCATTTGAAAACCAGCTACACTGAATTCAATGCATCATCTGGAATAAAATCGTAAACAACTCCCCTGTAAGCGCTACACAAACTTCGTGCCACAGGATCTTTTTGCTCGACTCACTGCTCATTTGAATTTCATGAACATGAATGTAAGAGGTGTGTGTTCTGGGGGATGAAAAAAACCCAGATAGAGATCAAATATTGCTCTGATGCGTGGCAAATATCATCAGCCTAAGTGGAACAGGAGCTTACTGCGGATCCTGTCCGTAAGGCAGGCAAATTCCCTGCAGCTCACAGGAGATACTGCAATGTAAAAGGATTGCATTCTCTATCCGGGGCTTATTTCTCTCGGAAAAGAAAAGAAACTCTTAATAGCTGCTGAGGTCCTCCACCACTTTCAAATCTCACATTTACCGCTCTCGCCCGTATGACCGCTGACAGCCAGCAGCAGGGAACGAACAGTAATGTCGTGCCAGCCCGGCGCCAGCTCGCCGTAGCTCTCTGCCTCTGCAGCTCGGGAAGCCTCTTCGCAGGCAGCAGATGATGCTGCACACGAGCCTCGTCGCCGGGCGGCCGCAGCAGTCGGGCGCTCGCGTTACGCTCCGGCCGTCTTCTAAAAAAATCCTGCTTACGCACAGAAACTTTGAGAATAGGGTAACACATCTAAGTGGCTTTGGGAACCTCAATTCCCACCTTCAGACGTGGCTTAGCCTTTCAGGCCAGAAGTGCTGAAGCGCCTTAGGATGCAGATAAGCAACGACAGGGATGCAGAGACCACCGTCCTCCCTCCGAAATTGAACACAGGCAGCTACCAAGACCAAGTACCTTTGGGAAATCCACTGCATGTCCCAGAAGAGCTGACAGGCGCTTACCTCGATTTGACTCGTTGGCCTTTGGGAGCCGACATTCACTCAAACACCACGGAGAAACCCAAGTTACTTGTTGCCTTGGGAAACTCCTCTGACACCCGAGCCTTAGTGACCAGCCCCGTGCCTGTCATTTTGACACCAAAGCAACATCGGTTCAGTATTACCGCTCCCAGTTCCAAAATCCCCATCAAAACGTAGCACGGCAGAAGCAATGGGAAGGGCTTTCTCCTTTTGCTGTGCCATTTACGGACTTAGCACCCTCCCTGGCGAATGTCTGAAATAGAGACAACAAAATCAAAGCTGGGGGACACAACCCAAAGCCCCGAAGTGTGTCAAAACAGATTTTACTTTGTCTTTGAAACGCTTGATTTTTGTGAGAAGCAGAAATAGGATTTAAGGATAGTGCTCCGTGATGTCGAACTGCACTAATTCTCCTTGACAACTTTGCTAAGCACTTTACGGTCTCGCCAGAAACTGGTGCAATTCAGCTGTCCCTCCCTGCCCCATCCAAAGCGGAGCTAAATCAGGAAAACCTTGATATATTTGCACCTTACTCACTACTGCTTGACCTGAAATGTATCTGGAGCAAAGATACCCACAAGGCATCCAGGAGAGGCTGCTTTTCTTCAGAAGATGCAAATTGATGCCAAAAAAAAAAAAAAGGGATGAAGATTAGAATCCTCCTAATTTTGTTGGAAATAGCTTTGCATCCTTTCTCCCGCTGTTGGAGGAAGGACCGTGGATGGACGTGGTGACCGGGTATGGCTCTGCGGTGGGAATCGGTCCCAGCTCCCCTGTCCATTCCCCAGCGGCTGGCAAGTCCAAGAGCTGGGCATTCCCTCTTCGCTTGTCAAAGAGGCCACGTTTGCATACGACCTCGTTCTCCCACAGCACTTAATATTCACGCTTACAGTACTGACACGGTGACAGAGCTCAGCAATTCAGGCTCCAGTGTTTCTTCGATCCTTTGCAATAAGCAGAACAACTATATTGGGCTTAATGCTATTTCCAAGCACTCGAGCTGCCTGTCACTGAATTATTGATCTGAAGAATTCAAGCTGGCCACACATCATTTGCCCATTGAAAAAGCCTGGCACGCTAGCGATACTCGCCGCATGCGGCCCTGGCTGCCACAGGCATCGGCGGCGGTGGAGCGGACGCCCCTGCCCGGTACCCGGCTGCCTGGCAAAGCGGAGCCAACCCGAAACCAACATCAGCGGCAGCACCCCGGGTAGACCTGGGTCAACACGCACCACGGGTCTCCCTCCCCCAGTCACTCTTCTTGCTCGACAAGACTAGATGAAACTTTCAGCGACGCCTGCAAGTCACTCGTGTTTGCATCACTCATCCACACGCACCCCGCGTAAATACCTGGCATCAAACACCAGCACACAGCCCGCAGCGCTGAACTTCTTCAACCGCCACCTGTGGAATAATAATTCAGATCAAAAAGATGAAAGCAGAGCATTTCTCCATCCTCCCCAGCCTTCGCTGCAGCTGGTTAGCAGCGAACCTTCTGCACCGGCACTGCTGTCCATCGCGGACCCGCGCGGTGCCAGACCTCAGCTCGGGCTCCGTCACGCCCAGGCGACAGCAAGTGCTGCGAATAAAACGCGCCCTGCAGCCCCCGCTTTTGAAGGCCAGGGCTGCGCTGCGTGTTTAATTCCCCACGAGGGCCCGGCTCGCACCTTCCAGGGTGACATTCACGAGTTCAAACCACCACGGGCACTTGACAGCGAGTGCCAGCGCCGCCGGCCCCGTCCCCGCTGCCGGGGCTCCTGCCGGCACAGGTCGGCTCCCTCTGCCCGCAGGTGACATTTCCACGCGGCAGGGAAGGGCACAGGTAATGGAAGCAGCAGGTACTGAATATTTTGGTGCGTGTTTTCCCTAGGCGTGAGGAGGAGAGCTCAAACAGAAGGAGAGCCGATGCCACATTAGTCTTTTTAATTGGCTCATTTCTAATTGACCAGGTTTCTGCACTTCTGAAAACCGTACCGTCGCCAAAGGCCGGGTTTTTAGTTTTAAACCGTATAATTGGCTGACAACTATGTTATTTTTAATATGTGCTTCAGTCACTAAGGGCTCTTCAAAGCAGCAAAGGTTTTACAGCAAAGTCAGTCGACGAAGCGCCTCCCCCTCGTCCCTCTGCAGGGAGACCTGCGCTGGAACAGCCTCCTCGGAGAAAGCGCAGCAGAAATCCAGGAGCTTTCTTAGCTTCTGCTGCTGCTCTTACCTTTAAAAATATTGCTGATGGTGCACAAGGTACTCTAACACCGGCAGATTTCTCCCACCCATTACTGGCCGGCAGCATCGTTTAATTACGCTGGGGCAGAGGCACGCTTCCCCGGTGAAGGAAACCACCGATGGAGATGGGATAAAGTAACGGCTTTGCTCCACACGCTGCTCCTGCATGTCCTTGCTTATTTGTTTTCTTCCCGATGTCAAACGTATTGTTGGAAAAAACCTACAGCCTTGTTTAGAAGTCACGTCTCCAATTACATTTAATTACTACTGCTGTAAAATCGAGGGTGACTTCTATTACATTTAATTACTTCCCTCTGCAGATGGCAAAGGCGGATGGCCAAGGTGTGTCTCCCAGGCACCGCGGCTGCTCGGTGAGAGACACCGCGCCACGGCACCGGCACGGTGCCTCTTGTCGAGCTGAGCTCAGAGGCAGGGCGCGACGCCGCAGCCCGCGGGGCGAGGGAAAGGACCACGCTCCAGGTGAAAAAAGCCTTGCGGAAAAGCCTGCCCGGGCGCCGCTGCCCGGCACGGAGCAAGGAGTTTTCAGCATCCCACCGTGCGATGGCTGGGAGGCAGCTCAGCCCAAACAACCTGCACGGCACCCACAGGGTGCCAGGGGCGTCTAATCACAGGGTGCTGCCGCACCTCAAAACCTCCGTCGCTTGCAGGAGCAGCCCTGGGAGCCAGCGCTGGGACGGGCACCCGCGCAGCACCTCCCGGGCTTGGCTTGGTGTGAAGCCACCAGCGAGCACCAGGTCCCACCGCAGCCTCCCCGGACAGCCCCTCTGGTCCCGCAAGCAGGAGCCCAGCGCCAGACCTTCCTCTCCATCCACTTTACTACTAATAGAGAAAATAAACCGAGGGAAAGCAAAGGAGGCGTCGCGTTGCAGCCGCGCGTTAGTGCTGTGTGTTCCCCAAAATACGATGCACTGAGGTGGAGACAAGGCGTGTTCGTAACCCTGGGCAAGCAGGTCACGAAGGTCTCCATCAACCTCTGATATCCCAGAAGAGTTTCTCCCAGGTTTGCGGCAGGCTTCCCCAACACTTGTTAGCCGTAATTCCCAGAGGATGGGTAAAACACCGGCACCTTCCCGGTAGGGTCAGCGCTGTCGGCCACCCCCTCCCGCAGGGAGCCGTGAGTTTTGCCGGGTGCCGGCATCCTGCTAAGCAGCGAAGAGGACTTCTGCTGCCCCCCGCGCACTTACCCTCCCCAGGACTGTTGCGCTTGGCATTGCTCAACGCAAGTCGTGTCTACTAATAAATGAGTTTGAATTTATAATAAACTCGATGGTGCCTAACTGATAGGTCTAAAAAAAAGCCAATTATCTGACACTCTCAGCTATGATCCTAAAACAGATGTTTGAGGATATAACATTATGTTGTGAGGTTTGAAACTGCAGATACAATTACAACCTTCCTCTTTATTGCTGCTCGTAAGTGTTAAATGCAACTACATCTGCATTTGAAATTCCGTTATTACCGTTTTTCTTCTTCTCTTCCAAGCCAAGATTGACTTGCAGCATTGTCACACTGGTAATTACTCTCCTCCTCTGATGAATACCGGGGAACAAACAGAAATGTTTGTGGAGCCCATTTAACGTTTGTCTTGTACAAATAACTTGTTTCTTCCTGCATTTCCAGGAGCGTTGGCTCATCCAGAAAAACAAAAGTCTGAAGGCAATACCCTGGGGAAAGACATCGGGCTTTTCGGCCGACGGGGCTGTGGGAAGCCGGCGCTGGGAGCCAGCAGCCCAGCAGCGATGAGAGCTGGGGGGGGTTAAATAAATATGGGTCTTCATTTCCTTCCCACTTTTTTTTTTTAAGAATACATTTATAGTTTGCATTTTCAAGGGTTTTCTTCATAGCAACAAGAGCTGCTTTACGTATCCCCCAAAAATGTCATCGGTTCATGTCATCGCGTGCCTCCGGGACCTGGATCTTCAGGAAAGCTAAAAATACCACGAATTCTGGGACAAACCACAAGAGCTGACGCCGCAGCCTTAAAGCGCATGGTGAAAATATCACGGGCTCCAAGCGCTCCTCCTGAATCGAGGTCGGACAAGGAGAAACGCTTTTCCTCCCGTCCCAAAAGCGCAGGAATCCAGCGCAGCAGAAGAGCACGGTGCAGAGGCGGGTGTTGGCACTCCCGGCGCTCAAACACGCTCCCTCGGGCACGTTTGACCCTCTCAATAAATGACCGACAGCTGAAACGCTCTGAGCGACCCTGCCTGCGGAGCCCCGCCGGCGCGCCACGGCCCCTGGGCGCTGGGGACAGCTCGGCCTCTCGCTTTGAGCAAACAGAAAGCGGTTTGCAAGCAGGCAACGTCTGCTGAACGAGCAGAGCGTCGTGCGTGCCGGGAGAGGGGGTTCGTCTCTCTTCTCCCATTTACTTTGGAGGGACAACTCTCGACTTTTCTTCGCACACATAACACACGGCCTTACTGCAGCCTAACAAGCAGTTACTAATTCTTCCCCGTAGAACCTGATTGATACTTGCTTTCCAGAAGAAAATTAGAAAATACATCGGTTGAACGCCCTCGGTGAATGAAACTCAGGTTTAGGTCAGCAGCTATTTGACGCACTGGCCGCTATTGCAGGTGACCTGGGGACCTCGAGTGCACCGAGTCTGAAGCTCTGTTAACGCAAGCAGCTACTCACCGCTCCGACAACTGCCGGACTAACCCCAAGGCTTGGGGAGGGAACGGGGAGCATGGGGAGAGATGCAGCACGGTGCGCATTGGGCTCCCACCCCGTGGCGGGGGAAGGAGACTCGGGGTGAAGGTCAGGGCTGAAGACCCCGGACTGCGGGTACCGTGAGCTGCTCCGTGCGGCCGGGGTCCGACGCACGTTTTGGACGGGCGGTCGCTCGCAGCCCCTCCACTGCCGGGGCCGGGCTCCCTCGTGCGCACGCTGCAGCGCACGCTGCCGTGATCTGGGGACTGTCGCGGCAAGGGGTCTGCACGCTCTGCCCGCAGCCCGGGTTTTGTGCATCCTCGCTCCCGAGGCGCAGGGCTGAAAGCAGGACGGCGTCAGACCCGGGCAAGGCTGAAACTGCATCGGGGCGAGGGTGCCGCTTCCACCTGCTTAATGTAATTGTAGATGAACAGCAACAAACTGGGCTGTGCCAAATGGCTTTCACAGCCACTAAAAGGGGAAATTTAAAAAAAAAATAGTAGAAAAAAAGCCCGAAATCAAAATAACTCATTAAGCAGGAATGCTCGCTAATGAAACCGCTTCTTCTTAATTTGATTTTACACAACAAATCGCTCGCTGTGCTATGGCCATAATGACACCAGGCTCTCCAGTAAAACCCGAGAGTACCTGCTGCCTTCACAGACCGTCCTACCGGTTTGCTGACGTTTCTGCCCCACGCACACGCAGCTTTACAACCTCCCACCCCGCACGGCGCGCCGAGGGCCCGGGGACGGCTGGAGACGAGGGGAGAAAAGGCCACGGCTCCTACAAGGTGGGATAAATATTACGGATGAAAAAGGATCGTCCAGACAAGCGAGGAGGAAATCTGGAACACCGGACGGCCGGGGAAAGTCCTAAATGCAAAGTGACCTGCCGAGCCCCGCGTCCTCCCGCACCTCGTGGCTTCGGGAGCCGCCTTGTCCCCACAGATGCCACCGAGGGTCCTGGGGCAGCCCAGGGCTGGGGAGCGATGGCCAAAACCCATGAGGTCCCCGCAGACACCACCGAGGGTCCTGGGGCAGCCCAGGGCTGGGGAACGATGGCCAAAACCCGCGAGGTCCCCGCTGACACCCGAGGGTGCTGGGTGCTGGCTGAGCAGCGCAGGGACCAACCTGCGCAGGAGGGGATTTCGCAAAGGCGCTGATAAAAGCACAGGCAATGCTGTCCTCTTGTGGCAGCTCTTTTTTCTTTTCCTTTTTTAAGAAGGACGGTAATTTTCAGACGTTTAAAAAAATTTTAGAAAACTAACAGCCTGCCAGAAACTGCCTGAAAACAGAGATCCCCGAGAAGAAAACTGAAAAGCCCCACCGGGGGAAATAAAACGGTGAGCGGGATGAAGCGCAGCTCTCACCGGGTCTGGCAGCGCGTGTGCAGCCGCATCCCCGCGTACGAGCAGGGAAAGGGGCTGCACGGGGGGAGAAGAAAACCCCGTTTGCACTGGGGAGCAAACAAGAAGCTGCAGGCTTCGCTTGCCCATGTGCACCCCATACAGAAGTGCCACGCTCCCTAAAAACAAAAATAAATGTACTTATCCACAGGGATCCCATGTAGCTTACCTTTTGGATGGTCAGTAAACAAACAGAGGGAAAACGGAGTTAGAAGCTGGCCCTGCCAGCCGGGCCAGGGGTCCCAGCGCAGCTCCCGCGCCCCTCGCCCATCCCACCCCCAGCTCCGCACCGGGGGCTGCCGGGGGCCACGGGCCAGCCTGCAAAAATGAGGAAAAAAAAAGAGTATTTTCAGCTCTGTGGTTCCACCCTCACTCCCTGCGCGTTTTATTTGTATTTTACAGGGTGTAACAGCCTGCAAGGCGCAGTATGCGGCCCGACGGCATTTCTGCGTCAGGCTTCATCTCTGATTTTCCTGGGTCGGACGCGGAGGCAGCCGTGCCGGGGCAGGGCCGCAGGACCCGGGGAAAGGGGGAAGGTGCGAGTCCCTGTCCCTGCGACAGCCGCCCTGCAGGGCCACGGGGCCCTTGGTGTCCCTGAGGTGATGCCCCGTGTTCCATCCCAAGGAGGGCTCCAGCACCGTGCTGGGAAGGATGGAGCTGCAGGGAGGGGACACGGCAGCCGGGAACGGGGGGCTTGGGGGGGAGAGGGAAGGAAGGTGAGGGGCTGCCTGCAGAGCAGCTACGCAGGCAGGGAGACCGCAGAGGGCAGATGGACAAGCTGCTCTGGGGGTGCGGGACAGGCAGGGAGGAGGGTGAGGGATGCCGGAAAGGTACGAAGCACCGAGCAGCGGGTGGTGCCTGCGAGAGCGGTGGGGGCACAGGCCCCCAGGCTGCAGCCATGGCTCCTTCTTGCTCCCCTTCTGGTGCCCAGAGGCCGCTTCCCCGAGCGAGGGAGGCTGCCGTGACCTGCGGCTGTCTGTCCGTCCCCTGCTCCCCAGGCTGTGGTCCCAGCGTCCCCAGCGTCCCAGCCGCTGCACAGCAAAGGGGACAAACACCGAACGCGGCTGGAGCCCGGGCAGCGCCTGCTCCGACGCCGGTTTTGGACCGGGAGCCAGGAGCGCGTTGCAACCGCTGCCGCTACGCCCTTCGCCGCCTCCCGGCACGGCTGGGGGCTCGCACGCCACCGGCCGCCCCCACGCCCACGCGTGGGCACGAGACGCGCTTCCAGCTGCTCCCCCATGGTGCAGGCTGAGACGGGGGGACAAAGCCAAACCCGGGGTGGGCAACGCTCCTGCCAGGCTCTCCTCGGCTCCCGTCCTCGAGGCTGCCAGAAAAGATCTGCTGGAAACAATTAATATATGTAGATTGTTTATTGATTCCAACATATTAACAGATTGGATAATAAACAGTACTTTTAAACATTCTCTTAACCAAAAATATAACAAATATTTACAGTCGCTCAGTAAAAATACAAAAAGCATACAGAGGCACTGTCTTTCTAAAAGACATAAGTGTAAGAGGTATCAAAAAATAGGAGACAAACATTGCTTGTTACAGAATACCATCACTGACTTGTGCAGTACAATTGCTATTGGAATATCATTACATCTGTGCAGTTTTGCCAATATGCTCACATATTTAGAATTTAATTAATACCAAGCTAAACTGCATTCCAGGTATATCAAAAATAAAGATAAAACAATAAAAAGCACAACATAAGCAAAAGCTGGGTTGCGAATTCAAGGTAGATTACCCTCTATACAAGCATTCTAAAATATAATGTGTAAAGCTTTTCTAAAGAGAGAGTATCCCTTTTTTCTTCTGTTTTCGTGAAGGCAGTGGTAAGTTTATCCTTTAAAAAAAAATTCTAATTCTAATGTTTTATGAAAACCTAAATGACAGGCTCGTGTTTCCACTGTTGCCTGCGATGAAATGACTTGGGAGATGATGGAAGAGGTTTTGCAAGGCCACTGATGCCACGCAGGCTCCTCCTGCAAGAGACGTCGCTGGCAGGTTCAGCCCTGGGGGGACGGGGACACCCTCTGCCTCCGGCAGGCGCAGGCAGGGCGCAGGCAGGGCGCAGGCAGCCCTCAGCCCATCGCTCACCCCTGCGGAACTCCTCACGCGAGTAACGGCAAAACAAAGGAGCCAGGGAAGCAGCGCGTTGCCCGTCGGCAGCGGCACCCACGCGGTCCTGCACGCCCGCACGGCAAAGCCCCGCGGTGCCAGCGCCCGCAGCCATCGCCCTCCCAGCGTTCTGCGCATCTGGGAGATGAACCCAGTACGCAGAGGCTCAGTGATCTCATTGTCCCCCTTTCTGCAACTGGAGAGGCCAATTAAATTTTACAAAACCGCACTGCTCTTTCGGGTGTTACTTTGGGAAGTTTAAGATTTATAAAGCATAATGAAATACCGTATGGTTAAATCATGAATCGCTGAAACCGATCTTTCACCCACAAGTCAAGAGCAAACAAACAGCAGAAAGCGAGCAAGCCGAGGTGCGGCAGTGGAAGAACGTGACATGAGGCATTTTAATTGTTCATGGAAATCGGAGCCCGAGCCAGAGGAACCCGGTGGAGGTACCAAGTCAGGAATCTGTGACCCAAAAGACATCACTTCAATAAAGCAGTGTGCAACAGGCACTAACCACCATCTCACTTCCATTTGAATTACTGAAAAAAGGGATAATGTCTCTTCAAATCCATACCAGACACACTACATTTGGCTATCGGCCCCGATCAATGTGATCGGTTGATTTAAAAACAAACAAACCAACGAAAATCCCAGCAAGGACCAGCAGAGGCAAGCCACGTGTGCGAGGCAGGAGAAGCAGAAGTAGTAGCTCATCTGTCCGTAGTTTATGCATGATTTATTTACACCAGCTGTATTGGATATTAGGAAAATATGATTAGCGAGACTTTCACTCACTTTAAAAACTTTTCGGCGTCCTGAAAAGCCCTGCAGAACAGACGGATGCTGTTGATGTGCGAACACCACGTTGCAACGGGTGGTTTATTCAACTGCTCTTTCCGGCTGCCAGAGGAGACCCCAACGCGCTCCCCGGAGGAGCTCTACCCCCTCCCCAAAGACGGCACTATCGGGTCTCTGGGGAAAAGCGAAGTCGCTGCAGCAACAGCCCCTCATCCCTCACGCTCCTGTTCCACAGGCCGAGCTAAGCTGCAGCTCAGCACCCGAGGCGACGGGAACCGTATGATTTAATTTACCTGGCACAACGCAGACGATTTGCCGGCGAAACACGAAGCCTGCTGCGCGCTCCATGTGGAAGTTAACAAGAAACTACAGCTGACGGTGGGAGTGCGAGGGCGTGGATTTACTTCCCGCAGAAATATCAGTTTAACAGTTACATTATCAACATTACATGTGCTGCAAGTAATCGCTCTGCCCTGCGTTGCTTTGATGCTTACATTAATCCTTACTTATTAAGGCCTGTGCAGGTTCATTATATTCATTAAGGCCTCAAAAAAGCAAAATGCATTTATTATGATATACCTCAACTGATTTTTGATATATTTTTTTCAACCATTTGCTCCTCCGATACTTGTGCCAAAAATGAACACGGCCAACCCACTACTCGTGAGTTAGGCATCCCTTCCTCAGCATCGCTGTTCCTTTACGGCTCCCGAATTCCCGTCGGTATGGGCCAGTCCCAGCCACACGGTAACGCGGAACCTGGCACCGCCACGAACGCAGCCACGGGCTGGGTCGCACGCGTTCGCCCGGTGGCGTCAGTCCCGAGCTGCTATGGGGAAAGCACATCAAAGGCTTTGGGTCGGTTTTGGTACTTGGGTCATTTTCAGAAAAATGCTGCATTCACCTTGCACCCCCTGCACACATACAGAAAAACAAAAAACCTTAAAGCTCTCCACAACTATGGATATAGAAATCATTTTTGAGGCACTGTAAAAATGACAAACATCATCTTTCTAGCTTAGGCTGTAAACATCACAACAAAGATTTACAATTAAATGTTTAAATACATATTCACACATTCATGTCTGATTTTAACACTAGAATGGGGCATCATGTGCTAGAAGGAAGAAAGAAAGAAAGAAAGAAACTGCAGGCGTTTCCAGTTTTACCCCTCTGCGCTCTGGCTGGCTAAGCAAAATCAAATAAACAATTTATTTGACCATAGTCCAACGAGAGGATCACGTGTTAATACTGACTGGCTGTAAGTCAAAACGGTCACTGACATCAGCACCACCAGGATTTTTATCTAGGATTTAAAACAAAATGTTTTGAGATCATCTGTATTTTCCAGATGAACAGAACAGGGGTTTTTAACCCATCGTAAAATGCATTATACTCTTACAGAAGCATTATGTCACTTAATACTCAAGTTTCACAAATTTTACTGCGAAAGGAAGGTGATTTATATTTCTTTTAAAGATAACCTTTGCACCTAAATCCTGTGCAACACTGGTAAAAGGCCAGAACGCGTGGGATGATCTTAAAACCCACAACACACGGCTGAGCGCTGGTTTCCAGCAACGCGCTTTGCATGCTGAACTCCGCGGGGCAAAACCTGGTTAGAGCTCTGTCGGGAAAGCTTCCAGCTCCCCTAACCGCTCCCCGTGAGCTCCAGCTTCCACGTTTCAAAGGGTTACTGAGCAGGGGAGGAGAGCACCGACTATTGCCTTAGTTGGCTGGCAGCTAAAAAATTTCCAAAAATACTTCAAGGGCGGCGGGTTTTCGCCGTGTCCGGGTCGGAGGGGAGCGGCAGACGGCAGGGCTGCCTGCCCGACGCGCGCCGCTCCGCAGGACTCGGTGCTCTGTATTTAATCTAAACCACGCTAAAATCCCTGTCTTTCTGCACCTGATAATGTCCCGTTTCTAGTTGTCTGTGTTTATTTTGAGAGCACAACTAATTTACTATCACATTGACTAAGCATTTCTATCAGCCAACCAGAGCACTCCCGACACAAATAAAGGAAATTCCCATCAAAAAAAAATTAAATTAATAAGTTATTTTCAGATACATTTCAGCAATGTCCTTCGCTTTTGCTGACATTTTGATATATTTCTTTTTTTGAAGTTCATAAAATAACACTCTTAGACTTATAATGGTCATGTAAAAAATAACGACGATGGAAAACTACCGAAGGGTTATATGGTATCATACAGAAGAATGCTTCCAAGCTCCAGGTGGTGGTGACAACTGGTCCTCCCAAATGCACGACGCCTGGTCCATCTCCGGATACCGACGTCGGTATCCAGGCGGTCAGGACGCTCCTTGACAACGGTTTTCTATTTCACAGGCAGAAATAGCTTGCTGAGGCGGTGGTCGAGTGAAGTAAGGTAGAGAGACGCGATCCAACCAACCCGTTCCATCTCGTCCGCGACAGAGGCAAATGCAACGGCTGAGGTTAGTAGCAGCAAGTTGTTAGCGTTCGCTAACAGAACCGTGTGGTCCTTCTCCCCACATCCCTTGTGTCGTGAAGCGGTTCACAGAAATAGCCCGATGGTTAGACTGCTGATACTTGTTCGTCTTCTGCAAAACAAGAAAAAAAACCAGTGAGTTACTCCGTCAGGCGCTGCCCGGGCCGCGGAGGGCACGGAGCAGTACCCAGCTGTTCCACTACAGCGCTTCTGTGAAGACCTCACTACTTCAGCGTGACGTTTTCACTGTCTTAATCATTGACCACAACATATTCAGTATCGTCATTTATCAAATCCTTAAGTAGTCTGAGGTATTACAGTCACGCAATAAAGATGTATCGCGAAACAGAAAATCCCAGATCCTCCAAAAATGATTTAGCATGCAGCTCCCAATATCCCAAAAGCGACGGATTTGGGAGAAAAGCCAGTAAATCACTTCCCATCATGCAGTGAGCGTTGTATCCCAAATAAAATTAACCAAGCACTTTAAAAATAGTAAAATAGGTGTATGTAAAAGTGTCTGGTTAAATTTAGTTTAGAAAAATTTGGATTAAGATGTTTGAAGCAATTACTTCCTTATTTTTACATCACAAACATTTAATATCACAACTGAATTAACGCTGGGCAACTTTACGTTTTACCGTAAGTTTGAATTGCAGTACTAATATATATGTTAAATACTGTTTACATATTTTAAAGGGCCAAGATAGGATCATTTTGCATCAGAAATTGTTTTAATCTAAATCCACGCTCATTTTCAGCCAGACTGAAATTGAAGGAAACGACCACAACATTCTAATAAAAAATGAGTTCACTGGCAAAGGGTACAGAGAGCTCACATCAGTGCGTAGGCATTGACAGCAAATCAGCAGATAAACCATTAAGTAGAAATTCCCCTAACTTGAAGGTAGTTTTGACACAACGTAAGAGCAGTCTTTTTCAGAAAAATCTCTTGCGTTTTGGTCACCCGCTACGTGCCGTGCTCGGCAGCATTGGCTGTTGCTTCAAACAAGATCAGGAAGAATTTAACTGGAAGAGACACTGTCAGGCCAAGGTGGGCTGAGAAGTCAGGTTTCATCCACGCACTTTCAGAAGAACAGAAATTCACTGTTATGGTGTTCAACGTTTTTAAACTGGATCTCCAGAAATCTCTGTGGAGGAAGAAGGCAGCTTCATGCCGCACGCGAGAATACAAATGCGAAACGAGTCAAGAGCTGTACAACACCCCACCAAATCCGAGTTCAAAATACTCATTCCAGGTCATCATCCCGACGCCATCCTCAAACAGCGGGGCATCAGTCAATGAACCCAGAGAGGCGGGAGTTCTCCCGCATGTAATTTATAGCCTGACAGTGTCCCTTGAAGTCATCGTCACCACTGAGAGGGGACAGATTTTAAAGAAAAAAAAAATAGTATCTACATGCTCTTAAGTGTCTCAGTTGTGCTTTGGGAGATCTCATATGTATATTTTTATATATATTTATTTATATATAATTTAGAGTCTGTTCGGTGTTAACATGCTTTTTCTAAAGGGAAGGCATTCTTTTTTTTTTTTAACGTGTATATACATGCGTACATATATGCATGTGTATACAGCCACACAAACGTATTCGTATATTTAGAGATTAATCGAGTTTTAATCTCCAAGAATAGCGAAGAGAAAGCCCAGAACATCGTTGTGAAGTAAACACCGCACAGACCAGATTCACACAGCAGTTCACTCAACATCTACCGAGCCAGGTGTTGCACATACCATCCTCTTCACTATCTGCGTCAGTCATATCTGCTAGTTTGGGGTTGGACGGCTGCCGACTATGCCACTGAGGCATCTTCGATGAAATACAGGCCACCGGTTCGCTACCGAGAGAAGCTGATGAAAGTCTAGAGAGGTCACTGTGCAGCATCTTTGACCTCTGCACTGCCACACTATAGTCTGGAGGTTTTAGGTGTGGGTGGTGGGGCGATCCTTCCTTTATGTCCGCTAAAGAAATCCCCATATATCCCGGAGGGGTGGGCGGTGGCTCCCTATACCTATTGTCCTTCTTAGGTGAGGTGACACAGTACACTGGCACAAGAAATAAGCAATGGAAATGTTAAAGAAGAAAACAAAGGAAACAAAACGTTAAAAAATCATGAAATGTTACAATGGCAAAACAGAAACTGATAACAAAATGCAAATGCAGAAACACTGGTTATAACGACAGCAGCAGATATTTATGCTTTCATTTATGTTTTCTACTTATTTTCAGAAGTCAGAGTAGCAACAGAACCCGTGAACTCATTAGGCAAGATGCCAATCGAGTGGAAACAGGACTACAACCTTCTCTACATTCGGCTTGCAATTGCAGCGCTCCTTACGCTCCCTACTCCCGCGGCACCGCGGGATGCCACGGAGCTCTGCGGTAGGGCTGGAGAGCCAGCACGGCAACGCTGCCGCTGAGCCTGCTCCCGCTCTCTGTTACAGGCTGGGAAATTGAAACGAAAGAAATTAAGGCAACTAGCCCAAAGTTACTTTGCACAGCGTGCTAGAGATCGATAGCAAGAACTGCTGGTTGACTTCAACAACATCCACTTCAGCACCCATCGGTGGCTTAACAGAAATTGATTATAATAAAATATCACTGTATCACTTCACGTGCAGTAAGACATTAAATCAGCTACGCTAGAGGAAGGAACAACCCCTAGTATCACATGAAACTGCCCCTATGAGGCAGACTGCATAGAGCCTGCGTTCATTGTTTTGCATTTTCTGCGAGCGTACAGTGGCTTGTCACGTCCACGGTTTCCTTCCCCGTTCATCGGCAGTTCAGGTCACACAGGCTCTCGCACCAAAGCTTAACTCTTTTTAAGTTCCCTCCCCTCCCACCCACCCCCAGGTCTGGGGCTCATGTGCATGTTAAATCGGGCTTTTTCCATGTACGTGTTGCAGCAGGAGAGTTTCAAAGCTAGGGTAATTTTTTAAATCTATTAGTTGAGTGAATTTGCATTCTTCTTGTGGATACATTTTAAACGGTGCATGTTCACTACAGTTTCATTTATTTCAGCAACTGTAATATTTTCTTATCTTACAAGAATGTGAAAGGGTGAAAATAAAGGAGTATTTCTTATTGTGTTGTGGACTTGTGAGCCTCTGGGTGTTGGTATCAGGAACAGAAGCTGGTTCATACCTGATGGCCTCGGTCCATGCTTGGGCTTACAGGAAAATAAAGAAAACTGAGTTCACATAGTCTGGGTTTTAACAGACACACGTGGGTACGGGCAGAGATTTATACTGCTGATTTATAGGAATCATTTTCATTTAACTAGCATTTAACTAGCAGCAAAGGAGGCTTTCTTCCCCCTGAAGGGCTGGGGAAGGGCTGGGCCCTCCGAGCAAAGCCCCCACCCTCGGTCTTCGTTGGTTCTGCAGGAGGACTGACGAGGGTGGGTATATTCTCCTTCAAAGGAGAAAGCTTCAGGCTTCCTTCAGCTAATATCTAGCCTACTGTAATAATGAAAGTAGGAATAATGTGCCCTTTGTAAAGTTCCAATTCATAATATTTTACAAATCCTACCAAAATAAAACATTCTAAGAACATGTCCACAGCATTAAGTGTCTGTGATTTCTGTCACCCACCCACAGTCTCAGGAGGTTACAAAACCCTGTCACAAGGAACCCTCCTTCCCAAGCAGCCGATTACTCAAATATTCACTTTGTAAAGAAAACAGGGTGAAATTCCACACAGTGGTTAAGGGAAACGTAACTAAAAGGCAGCAACATAAATTTTGATGTCTATTATAGGTATAAGTAATGGAAAAGCTTTTCCCTGTGGATGTACAGCAATGGCACGTCACCATTCCACACCTTCTCTGCTGGTAAAGCAAAGGTTGCAGCAAGAAACGTTCGATGTTGCAGAGGGTAGAGCTACGCATGAAGTTATGAAGCCATCACATTTATGGATTCTGCCAAGACCATGTTCTGCCATTAGTATGTGGGCAGTGGTTTTTCAGCTCCGTTTTAAAGGTTTTAGGCAAGAAAGCTTGTGCCAATCCTTCTGGAAAACTATTCAACACTCATTAAGCAAACGAACTGAAGATTCTTGTTTTGTTTACAATATTCTGAACTCATGCAGTCATTACAGACTCTGGCAACAAGCTGTTTGTAGAGAACAAGCAAATGGTGAAATAAAGTGAAAGTATCTTTGGCATATCGTATGATGGTGCATAGTTAACAGATTTGCATTTGCAAACCAGAAAGTATATCCACCTACATCAGATCTTTGCTTAAGCAGACATATGCATGCTGTACCGAAGCACGGTGCTGAGTGTTTCGTACCAGTGCACTATGACTGCACAAAGGAGGCGAGCTATATGGTGCAGTATGTAAACAGGATGAAAAAGAAGGGGCAGAGCTGTGAGGAAAGATAGCACGTACTGAAGAGCTAACACGCCGTCTCCTAAAACACCTCAGAGGCTCGTGAGCAGCTTTGGAAGGCTGCAAGGGCAGAGCACATGCACAGGAGCGAGCTGCGAGCAAGTCTTCTGCAAGGCTCCACCATGCTGCCCCTCTACAAAGCCAAGGAGGAAGAACGCAATCCAAGACCTCCACCCTACGTGCGATGTTTATTCAGGCAATTACCTCTGATAACATAAACGCCTCTAGCAATCTAGTCAGTAATTAAATTGCATTTCAGCTGCACCCTTGACTTACAGGCTAGAAAGCTTTGCGCTCCATGTTTTATCTTGTTCCTAACCCAGTTCCTTTAGCTTTGGCTGCTGAACTCACTAGGACAGGGAAAGAACATCTTGCTCAGTAGAACTATGCATCTTTGCAAAGACATTTTATAAGTTTTTCTGCTTTCATATGGAGCCAAACTGCAGTTGTATAACCAAATAAATGGCAGTTTAACACAGCAAAGATGGGAAGGGAATGTGCTTTGCCCTTAAGCTTCCAGAGGCCCAAGCCCTGTGGATGAAAGGTGCCCCAGCTCCAGAGAGGTGGGAGAGCTCTGCACCACGCAGCAGTCATGCTCTTCCCTCTCGGCTTCACGGAAAGTCTGTATTACATGGACTTCAAGAAGCCACGCTCGTTGCTCCTTGCCAGAGGAAGATCTACAGTGCTGAGCGCTTCCAAAATTGTCCAAAAAAATAAAAGGTCGTACTACCGAGAGGAACTGCCTGACATTTTCGTGAAGACAGTTCTCCTGCAGACCCATACAGTGATTGGGAAGTGTGCCGGTTTATTATTTCAATTTTCCTAATGCAAAAGAAGGTTGCTTGAAAACACGCTGTCTGCGTAGTGTTCTGATTAAAACCACATGTGAAGCTGAATTTAACATGCCATCCAGCCCCCGACCTGCTGATGTAATTTCTTAACAACTTACTATCAACATGAAAAACAGATGTAGAAGCTTCCATAAGCTGTTGGCTTGGCTTACCTATCAGGCCTTTTTCTGTACTCGAAGTAACAGTTTTGTAAGTTGTATCAGCGCCTGGTTTAGAGTCCAAAACCTCCGTCTGCTCTGCTGTAGAGTTCTCCAGCCCCCTCCGCTTAATTGTCCCATAGTTTGTTTCGTAGGTGTCTGACAGCGAGCTGGAGGAGGCCCAGCTCTGCCGAGACTGATCGTGCTCCACGCTGGCTTTCGACTGCCTGTTGGTTTTGGAAAAGGCTTCAGAATACAAATAAGCCTCCTCAGAGTAACAGTTTGTGGGATCGACTTCAGCTATAGGTCCATCCAGCTGGGTGTGACGGTAAGAATTGAGGATATCCCAGCTCTTCTGGTTTGGGATATTCTGGAAGTTGTCATGAGAACTACTTGAGCATGAAGTCCAGCTTCCCCGGCCGCTATCTGCTGCCTCTACCGTGATATGTTCATGGGAGATCTCCTCGTTGCTCATGGAGGACGTGAAAGCCATCCCTCTGATGAGAGCAGGCCTAGTGATTGACCAGCTACATTTGAAAACAACAGAAAGCAGGAAAAAAAACTCATAAGCTTTTAAAATAAGAGTGAAACAATTACCTGGTTTTAAAGGCAACTCATCTCTGGTTTTAAAACAGGTACACAGCAAGGTCAAGGCCCACGGGAGCACTGACAAGAGACACTGTTATTCCTGACCCATTACTGCACACGGCAGCTGGGCAGCTATTCCCAAGGGAATACCAAGTGTGCAACAGGCATTTACAGGCTTGACCCCAGATCCACAAAAATCTGGTCCACAGAAGCTTTCCTCTATCAACTACAGCAAGACAGTGCCTGACAGAAAGCAGAGGAGCAATTACCTCTTAGTTTCAGGCTACTACCACCTTTTTCTTTGAATTTATAAACTAAAACCAAAATAAATATTCAGAATAAAAAACAATCCCCTCACTGGCAGCAACATAAAGTTGTTTAGACAGAGTGAAGGTAGCTGTATTTCAATAACATTGGGAAATATTGGGCATAAACAACATTTGTGGAAACGTTCTGGAGTGACAAATTCTGAAAACCCAAGAACAAAATGCCTTGTTTAAAGAAATGGCTGCTAAAAGCTCTAATCGCTGTCAATACATAATTAAGGGGAAAAAAAATAAAACCAGGTTTGCATGAAATTAGAATACATTAAGTTACGATTGCTAGACATTATTCAAGCCTCAACTATTTCTGGTTATGTTAAATGCATGGGCAGCACAACATTAGAATTCAACACTATCCCTCAGCAGCTTACTGACACGTTGTGAAATCAAGGAACATTTCGTAGATATGCGCAAACAACTTCCTTTTTTTCCTTGCTTTTCTATTTTATAAGTTCTAGCGTAAAAACTCCTCTCTTCCCTTCAAAACCCACTGCAACTAAGGCAGAAAAGAACCACCGCAAAACATGAACAATATGCTTTTAATTTGCAAAGAGAAGAGCCCATTTAGAGAGCAGCAGCATCCTTGGTGCAACTCTGGACTTCAGCCACCACTGAGGGTGGCTTTTCATAGCCAGTACCGAGGGGCATTTCGCTCAGTACCGTTACTGTTCCGACTAACCATGTTCTCAGCACATGTTATGCCTTTCAGAAAAGGGAGTTATCTTGGTTTACGAAGCACACCTTTAAATTCCCATTTTAGCACAATGAAATAAACCGAATCACTAATTTCTTAAGAGCTGCATCACTTCAGCAAAGCATACACTAAAAAGCTTTTTTACAGGGGACAGAACACCATAGAATTAAAATCAATTATACAGAAACAACATATATCTCTTTATAGGGTTCAATCATTAAAAAAGTATATTGCTTTAGAGGTGAGCTGTAAAGATTATAAACGTAGGGAGCATCTCTCGTTGACTTGAATCCCCAACATCTGAGGACAGAATACGCTATCTCAATTAGATTCCCACATATTAAATCCTACAGATCAAGGCTTAACATCGAGTAAGACAAAACCAAAAACTTCCACTTCAAAGTCTCATCTCAGGACAAGTTCTCATTGCACTGAAGTAACCAAGACCTCTTGTGCAGAAACTCTCAGGAAGACAGTGGCAGAAAGCTTCCAGTCTGCCCAAGCAACAAACGCTAATAAGAAAAATCCTTACAAATCACATTAGAGGATGGTTAAGTGACTGGCCCTGCTGACTCAGAGAGAACTGATGATATCCTGTTCTTGGTCTGCTGCCTCTCACTACTGCACTGATTTGTTAAGTATCATCCTAGCTTTTAACACATTTGCAGTCTCCTGCAAGAGATGTCCATCCGAACCCCACCGATGGGAACAAGCTGTTGTCCACCCAAGTAAGTTTCTTGGGAAAACAGGCTCTTCCCACACGGAGCAGCCAGCTTCTGGTACGAGCTTAATAACCACAGCAGAGTTCCTAACCATGTCCTGACCAAAGCTTCGTTACCCTTCCTAACACCAGGACACCAAGCCCAACCAAAACCAGTTGCGCCTTACCCTGGGCACGGCTGGCCGTAATCAGCCAGCGGCTGAGGGTGCTCCTTTCTCTCTGCCCCCCCCGAATCCACCACAATGAGAGACTGGGACAAACTCCTCTCGTCCTGCAGCGCTGCCGACATTGAGTCCACTGAGCAGTTGCTCACGATGCTGGACCGGGATGAAATCTCACTGTGACTGGAGTCCGAGAAGTTATCAGATTTAGTGGAAGGTATGAGGGCATAGCCTAAAGGACAGGAGAAGAGAACGTCTTGGTCAAAGAGCAATTCAAGTTTACTAGGTACGACAACGAAGTATTGGCACACACATTTCAGCGAGGATATTTAGAAGAAAAAACCAATCAAACCCTGTTTGTATACCATCGGTCCACTCAAGTTTTTAGGGTACTAAAGCCTTTAGCATCTATCAGCATCTAGCACTGTAATTTATTAATGCAAGTCTGGTGACATCAATAACCTACCTGCAACTCCACCACTCTCCAGACCAGCAGGTTAAACCTACATAAACAGGATCAACAGTTGCAGCATGAACAGTGGGTGGATAGATCAGGTCTCTCCAATTTTGCAAGTGCTGAGTCCTCTAGTATAAATGCAGTGCATTTCCCACTATCCCTCTGCCCTGCTGTCGTGTGAGGCTCAAAAAAGATTTTGGCAGTGGATGGGGAGATGCTGACTAAGGTAAAAGCCAGCTATTAGCACTCAGGGATTAGCCATATGGTCCATTTCAGTTTTATTATCTGTTCCAAAACTAACAGAGAAGGAAGCAAAAGCGGGAAATACAACTTTGGCAGGAGCTGGACCAGACGCCACCGTTGCTCCTGCAGAAGGGAAACAGCTGAAGACCTCACCAGTTTCAGAGCAAAATATATAATGCTTTTTTTTCTGCTTGGCTTACCCTCAAATAACTTCTTTCAAACACAAATAATGTATATAGCCCCATATATCTAACACCTCCTCTTCCTAGTACCTAGAGTGAACATAAAAGAGACGACTATATTGGGGACTTCCATGGGCTCTGGCTGCACACATCCTGTAGACACTTCTGCTGGGATAGCTAAAGTGATTCCAGATGGGATACCTGTCCCCACACTGCATCAGAAAAAGCCCTTAGTACGGACAACTTGCCTAAATCATTTATTTTGATGACCTTATGGAATCAGGGAAAGAAGTGAAATGAACTGAACTCAGCAAAGTGCATCTGGGCTGGTCTGAGGGAAACCCCACTCAGGTCCTTCAGGTTTAGTGGCTGGTCTCCCTCCGCACAGGGCAACCTGAAAGGTGAACCATGTATCTAAGAGCATTGTCTGAACGCTTCTTCAACACCGACTTGGGGCCATGACCTCACTAGGAGAAAACAGTCTATGATATGTCTCACGTAATGTGCATAAAATTACAAAATTAGAACCTTTATTTGAAAACACTGGATCATCAACTGCTTCATGTATAGGTAAACGAGCATCTGTAAATTAATCAAAACATGGTCTTTCTTTACAGGAGACCATATTAATACACTGTTGTCATAGATAAGCATTTTTTCCCCACATTTCTATCAATCACTCGATTTCTCACTTCATTTCTACCTACATGTGCCTTTGAGCTGGACTGCCATAGATTTACATCAGTCAGGTGAAAATGTGAAATGACCAGGCAGTGTAAAAGCCACGCCAGTGATACACACAGCTTAATACAGAAGATTAATGCCATTAAGTCCATAAAAAATACAGAGGTCATATAATATGGCATCTGGAGCCACTGGTATACATGCCACTGAGCGTACAGCTCATAATTTGAGAGATTTCACAGCTTAAGCTTGATGATTGCTGTGAGATTTTAAGAGTAAATATGAACACTAAATATCAATATTCTCAAACTAAAGAACTGAACCTTACGAATGAAAAAAAAAATGTATTTAAGACTAGCATTTTTCAGATTAAATTGCAATTTCCTTTCCTTGACAATAATTAATACCTCATATTCTTTACTTTGTCTAATGGACTCCTTAAAATTAACACAACTATACTGCAGTAAGAAATGTTCTCACAGCACGTCTTAAGATTAAGACGCTCTTCTTCAAGAACTTCAAAGATCTGGAGAACAAAAGGACTCCTCTTCATTAAAGAGATTAACACTATCTGAAAGCCGAGTTATTAAATCACAGCACACGTATATAAACAGACTAAATGCAAGTCTTGGCTGGGCTGAAAAGGTTAGCAGAAGAAGATGTGACCAAGGCAAATACACACCAACGCTGGCAGCGAGCATTGGATTCACATCACATGAGGGACTATCTAGAGTCTAATTAAGAGAACGTTGCAGAACTTACTGTTTCATCGGCATTTGCGAAACACTAAGTAACAGAACTGCCACTGTACCTGTTCCTTGATTTTCTAAACTTCGCATTATTGTCTTCACTGCACTGTAAGGGTGATTAGCTATAAATAACTGACACAAATATCTGGAAGGGAAGCACATTAAACAGCTCAAACATGTAAATGAATAACGCTAAAATAACTTAGATAAAAGCAGTATATCTGACACAAAGTGGACATCATAGTCTTTCTTCTAAAAATACATCATATCGTCTTCCTTCTCCTTCTAGACTTCACGCATAGGCAGTAAGATGTCCACAGATCGCTGTTGCTATAGATACTTGCTGTACTCAGAGCATCACTGTCTTTCTCCTTTCGGTTTTCACTCCCTTCTGAGGCTTCACTGTGCTTTGCTTCCCTTTTTGCAGTAAAAGCTGTTCTTTCCCTGGAGAAGCTTCTTTCCCTAAGTCTTTTAAACAGGGGTCCCTTCGTTTTCCTGTGCTCACGCTCAGCTTCTGCCTTTTCACTCTCCTCCTCTCTTTCTCCCTTTTCACCTGTGTCAGAACTGTCTCTTGCTTTGCAAATCATCCAAATTTTCTTTTGTAAATAAGCCCCACCTATTCCGTAGCTGCGTTGTCCACTGTTCTTGTTGCTGGTTTCACTGGCGAGTGACGAGGAAGAGCCAGAGAGATTCATTTGACTGCAGTTATCCAACCTTTGGATGTTACCAACTACAATAAAGAACACACAGGCAGATCTTGACACGTGACGAGATAAATAACAGCAAAAATAATGTCCTGATTTCAAACCATTTTTTCTTCAATTCTATTTGCATATCACTTGGGTATAGCTCAAAAGAAAATGACATCTAAGATTAAGTGGAATGTGTTCATGCCTAAAATTATGTCTTTCTGCTGTCTGTGAAGCACCTAATTTTAGTTCTATGAGCTGTTAGCACTACACATACAACAGGGTA
Organism: Phoenicopterus ruber ruber; assembly: GCA_009819775.1. NCBI lineage: Eukaryota > Metazoa > Chordata > Aves > Phoenicopteriformes > Phoenicopteridae > Phoenicopterus > Phoenicopterus ruber. The sequence goes on along the minus strand of CM020228.1, from coordinate 2,750,715 downwards.
TGGATCACCTCAATCAAATTAGATCAGTGCTAAAAATACACTGAAAGCAAGTCGAATTAATGAAATAATCCCAAAGAAAAATATTATTTTCAAAGAACCAGATGAAAGTTAACACAAATAACGTGTTTATAAGCGATGCTCAAAAACCTCAGTGGAGCTAGGTTTGGCAACCCAAGAAATTAAGCTTCTTATACACACGCCGTGTTTAAGTAAGATAAGTGGCATTCTGTAAAGGAAACAGTATCTTGTGAAGGCAGAAGTGGACGGACCAGCATGATCTCCCACTGGAAAGGGTGAGAAGATGCAGTAAGTCACCATGCCATGCCATGCTAATCCAGTGGCCTCGGGCTGTCAGTGAGTCAAAAGCAGCACAGAAGGGAGGGAGAAATGCCTTACAGCGTTCGACACTGACCACACTGGCTGACTACCAAGTGGTGTTAAGAGATTTCAAATGAATTCCCATCCAAGGTTGACTAATGATGAAGTGATGTAGGTCTTTTAAGATGAAGACATCAAAAATAAAGGGATTCTCAGGGCATCATGATAGACAGGGATGTATACAAAGCCCTGTGCACAAGAACAAAAAATATGAATAGCAACTCCAGGATTTAGCTGGATGCACTACTTTTGCAGCTATCAAAACCATCTGTTCTGGAGGACTATGACAGCATTTTATCTCCAGTTCCATCTAATCACCTGATATTCCGGCTACCTTAGGCAAAAACACAAGATGTCTCAACAGCCGCAGTTTCTGTGCAACACTGTCGTCTTCAAGCCATCCCCAGGTCTGCGAATCCCATTCATATAACCGGCCACCTAAATCTCAACCGATGCACTGGCGAGCGTCAGCACTTAAGATCTACTGGGAATTCTGTCAGAAGCACTTCAGCAGTTTTTAAGAAAACAGTTGTTCCTCTTTTTAAACAACAGGTGACTTTTAAGGCCAAAACATATAAATGCATTGAAAAACTATGTCTATTCATAGAAAGACATGATTCTATTCTTGACATGAATATTCTAAACTACTATTTCTCTTACATGTCATTACCAGCAAATATTCCTGCCGCTGCCCGCCCTGGTTCTAGTACAACACAGGCACGAGTCCCCGAGATGGCTGCTGACATGCGCACTGTGAACATTCACGCAACGCACGTACCTTTGCGTGGAGAGCCCTGAGGAGAAGCAGGTGGGCTGGAGTGCAAAGAAGATGCCATGGACATAGTGTCATCTGTTTGTTTCTTACTACTGACTTCCTCAGACAAGCTTAATGACTTCTGTGGGGAGCCTGTACCTACAAAAACAACGGAACAATTTATCGCACATTATTCTTCTTTCAAGTTAGCGATATCTGTTTAAACTACAAATAAGCACCATGTTGAACACTGGAGTATCCAGCAAAGAGAGGAGCAGATGCTCAGACGAATTCTGCATGTGGAGGCAGTCTCCATTTCAAACTCAGACCGACCAGCAGTGGCCACTGCTGCTGGCTGCTCATCTGAAGTGTGTTGAAACACCCAGGTCATCACCGGAACCATTGCAACGGATACACTAGTTGTGGTTTTGGCAAAGGACTAATAACCGTGTAACGTATAAAGCTTGGAGGAAACTCTTGCCCATGACACTGTTGGGACAGCGTTAAAAACAATTTGTGTCATAGCCAACAAGTCAGTTCAAGATCTTCACAATCAGGAGTTCTCAAACCAGCACTCACGGGCACTATACACAACTTAGGAGGTTGAGCAAAACCAGTGTACCGCTGCACTTTGCAGACTGATGATTTGGTATTTCTTGCTCACTACTGACCACCTTGCAGAGGACACAGTGCTGAGGAGTTAAGTTATCAGTAGCTTGTTAGATCAACACTGAACCCTTAACACACGGGCATGGAGAAACACCTCTTGGCAAAGCTCCTGGAACGTAGCAAGTTGCACAGACTTTTAAGAGCAGACTTGAAATAAATACTAACTGGAAACGCTATTTTGTATGCTGCAATATACTGTTTTCTGAAGCTATTTTAATGGATATTGATGCTCGATGTATCATAGGATCATTTCATATCATTTACTGACTGCAACTTATTTAATAACCCACAATTGTAGCTTTCAAATGATACCACAGTTATGCAAATAGGTCAAAAGCTTTTTAATACATAATACTGCTTCGCAACTAGCAAGTTTAGAGGCAGAAAAAACCTGATGCTCACTAGGAGCAACTAACAACATACTTTGCTCCATTTGACAATAACATTGTTGTAATGGTGCTCCAGAGGTTAAAATATTAAACGTCTGTGATTTGTTTCAATGATTTCACCTAAATGTATTATACTTCATTTTGTCATGAAAAGAAACAAGCAACGCTGTTCTACTCCGTTTGTGCAAGATCCCTTTAGAATGCAGAAATACACAGTAAAAGACTTAACACGGTACATCTAACCTGTTCAAGAGAGAGAGACTAAGATCCCTTTAGTTAGAACGTGTTCTTTAGTTCAAGGAAAAAAAAAAGTGACAAAGCAAGAGCATTTTTGGAGACAGCACCTTACCGTTTAAGCAGAAAGGATGCTTAAATCTTACTGTTTTAAGAAAAGTTATTAAAGATTGTGCAAATGACTAAGTAAAGGGCACGCTCTCGTAAAACAGAGTAATATGCCTCAGCTGTTTTAAAATGAATGAAGTAAATGAAGCACAATGATACCTCAAATAATACACCCAGCTACGAACACCTCCTCCCTCTTATTTACTTAATCTATACAACTCTCCGGACAGGTGAACTGAAGATACTCACTGAACGTGACATGATCCTTTGTCAGTCCCTTTTTCCTACTGGGGTATAAATTCACAGTTGGAACCTGAAGAACTTGACTCATCCTGTTTTGTTGATGCTGATGGGCTTTAGTGGTTTGGCCAATTGATCTCATGGGTACCGGAGACATTTCTGAGGCTTTCGCTCCTCTTCTCTCACTTAAATTCTTTGTCACTGTTATGGAAAAATTGCATATAAATATCCTGCACTTTAAATTAAGGATTATGACAGTCATTGAGTACAACCATCCAGACAAAGCAACCACGGTATGAAGCAGATAAAACGTGTTTGAAACCATTTCTATTCCAAACACACCTATCTCGTTACACTGAAGAGGCTGTTACGTGAGATGGCATTAGAACACCTAAACTCCTTAAAGTGTCATAGAGGTACTTTATCAAAAGACAAAAAATGTGATTTATTTCTACCACAAGTCCATATTTTAGACATTTGCACATGAGGTGCAAAAGCATTAACAGCATCTCCTTCAAAATTACGTAATGCCACCGAAGGGAGAAGGAACGGCTGTTGGCAGTTGGCACCAAACCTTTCACTAGGTGGCACAATTGATTTACAGCACAGGGCACTGGTTCAGTTTCTACTTTAATCACACTGCAATTAATAAACTCTGAAGTTAAGGCCATCTGATTTCTCCTTAAATTCCCTTGGAAAAGTCTGGATTGCAGCATTACTGCTGCTCAGTCCTTCTGCAAGCCAGGCCAGGAGAGTCTTCCTACTGAGAGAAGAGACCGGGGAGCTGTACCTCCTACCTTTCTGGATATGTGCAAAAAAACGCCCATCTGCACAAAGACAATCTGCAACACCATGCACCAGGCTGCCCGATTCAAAGCTACCTGGTCAAAATTTAGACATGGGTAAACGCACCAAGGGCAGAGGAACTCCCTGGGGAGCGGCTCCGTGCTCCCACTCCACCGGAACAAAACCCGCGAGGGGGCTGGCAGCACCCTCGTGCTCCGCATCGCTCCCCCATCCTTTCTGCTAGCTCTGCAAACCATGAGTATTATCTCAGCCAGATCAATTACTTGTGTTTTTTGGTTTTAGGGGGGATTTTTTCCCCACTTTTTAAAAATAGGTACTTTAATAATATGCCACTCTACTACATATTTATTTGTATATCCACTTAACCTTCATTTTCCTTTTTGGAGGTTTAAGAAAAAAAAAGGACTTGATTTGCTTAACTACGTGGAGTAAACCAGTCAGTATATATTCTCTATTTTTACTTCCAAATATCTATGGCTAGCACTGTGCAAACAAGATTTTAAATTATTTATCTAAAACAACTGAAAAACAACCTCATACCATTTCTGTTTGTCTCCTGGGCACAGCATGGCCACCTGTTTTATTTGCACATAGATCATCTATCAAGAGTTCATCCTGAAACGCTTTAATTTATTGTTTCGGCGGGGGCAGGGGAGTAAAGCAGAAAACCCACGAGGGTGTTACCTCTAAGCAGAAACATTCTGTGCTGTGACATATCTGGCTGAAGACAGCACAAGCAGAACATCTCTACTAGCAATGTCCAATGCCGTGCGTATTTCTGTTCAGAGATACCTGTGATTTCTGGCGACCTCAGGCACAAGGCCAGTGTAAATACACAGAATTTAACATTTTAAAAAAGGGAGTCAAGTATGGCTGTTTCCAGGATTCCTATGCCAGTGCTATTTAAAAAAAAGGTTAAAAAAATTTGCATAGGAAGGCACCTTACAAATAACAAGATTTGCATTCTTAATACTGAATAATGGAAAGGGCTTAAAATTTTATCTTCAAAATGCCATCTCCTAGTCATGTTTTTAACTTACCTTGTCAGAGACAAAACAGTATTTGAGGACAAAAAAAGTCTTAAAATGCTGCATTTGGACAACAGACAAGCATGAAACATTATTTTGATTAGCAAGGTTGCTACTTGTCCACTTTGAAATAAATCTACCTTTCAAGCAAGTGAAAATTTCTAAGGATCAAAATAAAATGCAATTACCATTTCTCATTTTTAAGTAAGAACTTACTGAACTGTGTAAGACAGCGGGTCAGATAACAGTTTGCTTAGAGAGACAGTTGCCCAGGAGTTCAAATTATGAAAACTGTCCTGCTGTAGCCCTCAATTTTTGACTGTCAAGCCATGTCAATCCCATCAGTCAATATTGACCTAACTTCTCCTTCGCAACAATCTTTGTTTATTCTAAGCTGTAATCCATTGCAGTTTCTATATTGATTTTGTCTCTCTTCATTTTCTTGCTGTTCGTATGGTAAATGTTACTTTTATCCTTCCTAATTCCGTACAAGGACAGCAGGGCAAGAATAGAGCTAATGTGCTATTGAATTTCCTTCCAGACTGATGAAAAGACACACAGTTTAAGAACTGTAGGTCAAACCAGAAAACATCGCTGAAGTTTTCTGAGCTCAACCAAGATCAGAAGATAAACGCTGGCTTGCTGAAACTGTTAGTACATGAATTGACAAACAAGCACTTACTAGAATATTTTTTTCTTGAAGGGAAAAGATCTTAAATGAGTATTTCTAGGGAAGGAATAAGATTTTTATAAATTTCATATATCATGCCACCGTTCAAGACCACTGTACTTACGAGTGCTGTACGCAGGCTCACACTGAAGTGACAATATTTGGATCTTTTCTTCGTCCGTCTCTACATTCAGGTTGGACAAGTACTGCTTCACCTTCCTCGCCATCTGGGCATCCTCGTACAGCTTCTTGGCATTCAGAAGCGAGCTGCGTCGGGCACGTTTTTTGTGAGCGCCTGCCTGTACATCCAGCATGTTCGAGTTTGTGCTGCCCTGGCTCAGAGACCTATAAAAGAGCAAAGCAGTAAATTTTTAGTTCTCAGCAGCAACGAGGGGCTACAGTAGCACACGCCAAAGCAGATTAATACCAATAATCTTCAGTTAGGGCTAGTGCATGCTGATGCAAATGAGTTAAAAAGATGAACAGCATTAAAACAACACTTGTCTTAAAATATTCTGGTAAATTGATAGCAGCAATTTGAGTCTAGAAAAGGATTGCGTCCGAAAGTGTGGAACTAGCAAGAAGGAGGCGCAACGCTGCGTAAAGTACCCGTTTAGCTCTGCTAACGGATCGCAGCCTGGTGCTGCAAACCCGCGCTATTCCAACTGCAGATTCTAAGAGTGGACAAACTCGCTAACTTGGTTGGTTTAAGGGAATCTGGTACCCACTCTATGCATCAGGCTGACAACAGAAACTTCTTGCAATTCAGCTGAGTACAGAAGCGAGTGACTAGTGTAATCCTCTTAGTAAACTGAGCCTCTGACAGTGTTTAAGTAAGGGGGAAAATTATGTTAAATACGCAAAGCACATTTTATTACACACTTAACTTCTTTTTCCAATTAAGTAAAAACATTCACAGAAGAGCAGCTCATTAAAAAAATGTATCCCAACAGCGGTCAGGAAGGCAGCGATAATACACATACGCCCAGACTTGTACAGACGTGCATCTATGCAAGACGATGCTCCTCAGTGCTCCTAATTCTGAGCTCCCAATTCTATCAGCAACTGAAGCAAACCCAAATAATCCCCAAATTGTTAACGTACATCAGTTGCTCTCCCTGGCAGTCACTCCTATCCACGGTGAATCAGTGACCAAACAACTGATCTCACTATAGTTCAAATATACACATTACCGCTGTTTCAATTGTCCCAAGCCCTACGGCCACACCAGTCCTAATCCATTTGTTAATAAATGGAGATCACAGTATACGTTACATGTAAATTCTAATGGAAAGTGTCAATAAAGTTGTTTAAAGTCATTTGTGGGTTTTTTTAAACATTCAGAGGAGTAACTTTATTTTAAAAGGCTAAATTATTTGTAAAGATGTTTATCAAGATCTTGGGTGCGTTTACAGAATCACAAGTGGCAGAATAAACACTCTCCAGCACAGAAGAGCCATAACGGCCAAGAGTCAGAATGAAACATATTGTTTGAGGAAGTCTGAAGAATCGAGCACACTGGGCTTAAAAAATAAGTGGTGGAAAACAGCTGACTGCAATATTTTCAAAGAAGTGAAATAAATCAGTCGAAGAGAAAATAGTGTAAAAACTGGCAGAAATTCATAGCTTGCTTAAATAGAAAAGTAATGCTGTTACAGGCAAGGACCAGCGAATGGCATGATGGACTGCTCACACCTATGCAGACCAAGGGGGCATCCTATCTCCTACGGGTAAGGACAAAGCTAGTATCTATAGTATCATGAACAGCAAACTACATTATGTTTATTTTCAATGATATAAATATTTTATTGCTTATGCACACATTGTTTTTAAGTCTGGACTTGACTTTTTAAGGCAGTTTAATTCAATTTCCTTTAAAAATAATTTTTCCTTATTCACTTGTGTTCATATTAATCCCGAGGGTTAGAAATTACAGCAGCTCCAGTTGGGCATTTCTCGCCGTGAGCTGCACTGTGGGCGGTTGCTTATTGACCACCTAAGGCTGCCCGCCGAGCTCTCCTGCACCGAGGGCACCCACGCCTCGCTGAGTTCCCACCAGGGACCAGCATCCAGCCTGGATCCAGTATCCAATCTCCCCAGTTTGTCCAGCACAAGTCCTGGCACTGTCCCCATCACTGCTGGCGGGGGTAAATCCGTTCCCTGCGCAGAAGGGCCTGGATGCTCCGGGCTGACAAACCGCCTGGCCACACCAGGCTTCCCCTGCGACTCGCAAAGCGATTGCAGGGGGCAAAGCGCCGCGAGCATTCCTGCCTCCGTCCTCCGGGCAAAATGTCCGTACTAACCTACAGCTGGCTGTAAACCGGGTGCCCAGAGCACGAATGCAATCACAGTTTCAAAGTGGAAGGGCACGGAGGCTCAGGTACGCGGGTAACAGTTGATGGGCAAAACCACACATAAGAACACATAAAATACGGCTGCACCGACATCTTAAAACCACTGCCTCGTGCCAGGCAGGACTTTCACTCGCCAACCTTAGTACTCTCATCTGTAGTCATTTCAATGCTTGGTCCTTGCACAAGCAAGACTCCCAGTGAAATCAACGAGGATTTTGGTGTATGAAATGTGACATACATTTTAAATATACACTAAAAATAAATACTTTGAAGCTTGAACTTGAACTTCAGAGGGGAAATTACTGTATCATTACCACAATTCCATGTGTCCTCACGGTTTATAATGCATAACGGCTTAAACTTTTCTGTTACATGTTAAAAAGCAAGTTATTTATTTCCCCAAATAGTTTGCCTTCCAATATAACTGCACAGCAGGTTTTTTTACGCACAAAGCCAAAACTCAAACAACTTATCTCGTACACAAAAGCAACTCAGAATTCTTATAGCCACAGTGTAACATTGACTGTAACCCCTTATTCCTGTTTTCCAAAAAAATACGTATTGCAGGGTTAATAAAATGCATGCTGTATTTCAGATGCATGCACTAACGAGGAGGATGCAGTATGTTAAGAGTTGCATAATCTTTATTTATCTTAGTGGCATTCATCTCTACACTTACCCCAAACTTCTCCACCTCTTCTTCCTGTAAGCAAGAGCCATATACATTGAAGCATGTATTTGAACAGAAAAGCACAGGAAAAAAATAAAACAGTTGAGAGTCAGGAAGAAAGATGTAGACAGGAAAGAACAGAAAAGAAAAAATTTCTATACAGCAAAATTCTTCTCAAACAATAACACAATGTTTTAATGGAATGTAAGGGCAGGACTTGCTCAAACACTTTAATATGGAAGAACATCTATCAGTTTTTTGTTTATTTTTACGTTTAACCTAGGAATTTAAAAACCAAAATCGCATTAAATTTTCTTGTTAAGTATTTCCCATACGTCAAATTCAATTTTGATGGAGTGAGTGAAAACTGTTTAACTTATTCATATTGCAGAAAGCATGATTAAATTTAATTTATTCTTTGCATTAGGACTGCAGTAAGCGTAGGAGAAATCATCATCAGTATTCAAGTTTATGATGTTGTTTGCTCTTGATTGCTTGCTGGAAAACAAGCTAGTTGCCAAATACACACTGAAAAACTAGATGCTCTATATTAATTGGTAATGAACTTGCTAGCAAGTCTCATGTTGCCACTAACAAACATCTTTTCTTGTTCATTTTTAATCTTCTTCAAAAGCATTTATTGGTGCTTCATAACACAAACTGATAGATCAAACACCAGAGGCAATGAAAATGAATATAAATGATATGAAAACATGGAATTATTTTCTTTTAATCTTTGGCACTATCTCTAATATTAGATGCCTAAGCATTTTATGTCAGTGTCCATGTTTTAAACTCTGGTCATTAAAACGTGTTCTGGAATTCTGAAAAACATACTAAAGGTAACTATTTACTGTTAAATTCATTTAATGATTAGACTTCATTAGGTCTTAGAAAGTGCACAGGGCACCAGGGAAATTTATTTATAGGCTGATTTCATCTGTGAATGCTGAAGTTTCTGAAAAGCAATCGCCACCTATCAGTAAGTGGCTTTATAACTTTATGTTAAAAAGGAAATTTTGCTAATTCAAATGCAATAGTATGAAGGTGAATCTCCGCTTTGAAACGAGTCCATCTTTAAACAACGTTAACAAGGGATCTGTTATTTTTGTCTCAAGCCTCGACTGGACCAATTTTAAACAAAATACTTCTGTTTCCTGATGGTCAGCCTTGAAAACAAAAACTGGAGAGGATTCATGACCGTCTGTGAATCCTGACCACGGGAAGACCGCAGGGAACCAAATCCCTGTGCTCCCACATACGCTACATACCCTTGCGTACGCTCTCCTTCCACTGCGCAGATGTAACTGAATTCATAAACCAAAGACAATTCCAACTGCACAGGCGACCTATCCACTGGAATTTGGCTAGGGCTCGTGCAAAGCACACTTCACCCAAACAACTGTCCGTTGAGCGTCCTCTGTGCCCTGCTCACCCCACGGTGTGCAGAGCGCTCTCCGCTGCCGGGGACACGCACGTAACGGATGACTCAAAAGACTATTCTGTCATTTTTTGAAGTCAAAACCTTGTAGTGATTCAGCACAGGACATCGTCTTGTCACCAACTCGCCACCTGAACTGCATCCCGAAGGGTTTTTGTCCGGCCCATTAGCTCAGGAGGCAAGCTAACGGTGCGAGGAAAGGACGACATCCCCCTTCTCGGCAGGGATCTACAGGCACCAGGACCCTGCACGGACGCAGTGGAGTCGCTGATGCTTTTAGTTCAGCCAGTGGGAAACAAACAGATGCAGGAAATTATTTAGTTCCACTAAATATAATCTGGAGCTAATCAGCACCAGATTAGAAGTCGTGGTGCTTTTATTCTGCACTTTGTTAACACAGAGCCTGATGACATTATGCATCAGAAAAAAAAAAAAAAAAAAAAAAAACCACAAAGAAAAAATAACACAAGAAAACACCCTCCACCTGCTTACAGCCTGAACATATCAAACATTATGTAGGTGGAGCACGCTAGGTTTAGAACAAATAAAAATATTTTGTTTGTTTTTAATATCTTACCAGTGGGGTTTTGTTTTGAAGCAACATTTCAGATTTATACATGGACGATTTAGGTGCTTTTTATAGAGATATACGATTTCCCCCTTAATATTATACCTCTCCCAAAACTCTACTGACACTGACATTTTATTTAGCAAAAATATGAATCATTACAATTAGAATCTATTCCTCTTTGCGTTTTAAAGACAACAAATTGGTTTAGTAGTCATTAAAAGCAGGTCTTGGAAGTATTGCCATAACGTGACAAAGATTGCGGTTCTGATGGCAAATGTCGATGGTAAGTTACACAACGGAACATTAACGTGCTGATGCACACAGAGACCCGGGTCCCTACCCACTCTGAGACACCGTCAATCCTACTGCCTTTCTAAATTGCACACCTTTGTCTGAACATCACAGCCGGATCCATGTTTGCCGAGGTCATTCTCACAACTTGGCGAATTTCTTTGGCAATCATTCTGAGTTTCTCAAAATTTACCAGGCCGTCCACTTTAGAATCGTTTCCTGCATCATTGAAACACACACACAGAAAAAAAAAAAAGAGAATAAGAAATACTTTTTTAATGGGCAATGTGTTTCTAAGTCCCCCACATCAGCCTTCTTCCCTCCCTGCCCCTCCATCAATGAAACTGCTTTAATCAAAACAGCAAGAAAATAGGAAACTCGGGCAAAACACAAATGACAGTCAGGCCCACTCAGACCTAGCACTGCTCTTGGTAATCTATTTCTAAAGCAACAAGTATCAGTAGGAGGAGAAAGGAGTAAGAGAACTATGCCTAAATTCATGGGCATAGATGTTAAAATAATATAAATATAGAACTGACATCAACAGCATTCACATTCTGAAATTAGTTCAAATAGTTCTGAAATATCACAACCAAGAACGGGGCGTATTTGGAAATGCTTAACACCTTAACCAATTGTGAACGGAACTTTGTGTAAAAGGAAAAAAATGAAATGTTTAAACAAAACCCCTTGAAAATGCTGAAAGCAGGAGTAGGAGGTGTTTTATCCTCGTAGCTGTCTGAAAGCCACAACATAGAACAAAAACCTAGAAACATCGCAGCAACAGGTTTTTGTAAGAGGAATATATTTGAAGGAGCGTAAGTATCAGTTCGCATGCTCACCCACTCTCCCACCCTAAGCCTTAGCACAGCTGATGAAGATTAAGCATTGCTTTTGAAATATTAAAAATATGCATTTCATTTTTATTTTTTTGTCTAGGATCAGTCTCTTCCATTATGCATTCAGAGTTCTATTTTATTTTACTCCTACAGAAGACGCATCAAAAGCATCCTACTGGTGGCAGCTTCTTTCAGACACTTGTTGAATCGCGGAGCACTGAAGAAAGGGCTAAAGCATATTCAAGGTTCAGTTTATTGTTTCTCTCTGTTTGACATTACCTTCGTGCAGAAACGTGATATCCTTCTTGACAACAGGAAAAAGCGGAATAATTGGAGGCTGCATGCTCTGGCTGCTAAGGATGTTGCGGTACTTTGCCATGTTTCGAGATGGATCAAAAAGATCTTGAAGGTCTCTGAGGTGCTTTTCATATTTGCTCGGTAACTTTTCCCAAGTGCCTCTGAGACGTGCTACTGGTGCTAGATTTAACCCACTGTAAGGCAGATACGTTTCCTTATTAGCTGTTAGTGGAATCATTACCTTTCATAAGGAAGTAAAGGGTTGGGGTTTTGTTTTAAGGATTAAAAATAGCTTTCACAAGGTTAACTGCAAAGCTGGGCGAACGCCAGGCTGCACGTTCATCACAATAAACCTCTGCCGTTCACTCTTGTGAGCATGTGAAAAAGAGAACTGTAAAAAGCACGACTGCTTCCTATTCACAAGGTACAAATTTCAAGTTAGCCTGCCAAAACAATCTCTCTGTAACACAGTACTGATGCCCATTTAATTTAAGAACCGCTTCTCTCCTGTAAAAATATATACCGCAATAAAGACAAAAAGGGTGAAAAATTAATGAGGTGAATAGACGGCTACAGTAGCAAGTGAGAACAGGGCACAGCTTATCCCAAGCACAAGTGGCCAGACTTAAGAGGAGCACGTTTGGAGCGTTTGTAAATGAGCACCAACAGACCGAGAATTAGAAAGTAGCAGATATGCTAAAACTTGTTATTGTGCCCTCATTCTCATTAAGTAAAAATATATCCCGAATTAGCTGGATGCGATAAAGAAAAAAAATTAAAAATGGAACGTATCCATCCTCCCTATCATAATTTGTCACCAAGTTTGCTCAAGAAATTTTGCAATGACTGCAAAGTCCTTGCGGCTGCAGAACTGGAAAGCGATATTCTCCAGCGTTCATTAGTAAATCCAGGATCATACAGGGACTGAATTTGCTATTGTAAGAAGATTTTTTCTCATTTTGAAAGCTTTAGAAACTTAGTTTGTATTTATTTTTTTACACAGATTTCTCTCCGTGCTATTGGCAAACCACATACAAGGCCTTCTCTCGTGTGAAAAATCGAACATGTGCCACCACACAGCTCCTCTTCTACGTGCTACATGAGGACGGTTACCTTCCCGTTGCATGAAACACACGGCACCGTGTTGCTACGCCGTGCAAGGCAAGGCAAGAGAGGGAACCCCCGTGGCATATGCTAACAGAAACGTATTCCTCTGGAAATAAGGGTGAAAAAAAAGTGAATTTATTTGCCTTTTTTTGACCAAAGACCACTTTAGTCATGGCCTGATTAGACTGAACTGAGAAGTAGGAAGAGTCGTTTCTCCCCCTACAATAAACCATGAGAAATTAGGAGGCAGAACATAGGAATTCGATTCAGCAGCCACATGTGTATTCACCATGTAATGAGCAGCCACAGCCCCAATGGTTGCCCAGTACCCTTTAAGGAAATTCATGAATTCTTTAATGTATGACTAAACAGAAGCCAATACCATTTGATAAACTGGCTAGACATGGAAGAAAATATTAAAAAATGGTATTTTCAAAGATAGCGCTGGTGCTGGGATACAGCATGAATCCAGATCTTTGCCTGATGAATCACAGCGCCTTTTTTTTTTTTTTTAAGTAAAACCTGAGTATAAGATAATTGCAAATAAAGAAAATGCTGAACTCATGCTGTTAAAGTAGCAGCATCTAGTATAAATCAGAAGAGAAAGTATAAATGTGCAAATGAAGTAGGGAAAAAAAAACCCAGAGAAGCAAGCAGATGACAGGAAAGAATGAAAAGGAAAATTAAACTAAAACAAGACTGATTTGAGGAAGTCCTTACAATGAAAGGAAGAAATAAAGTAATCTCATCATCGCAGATATGACTCAGTGCACACTGAAAAAGTAACAATGGCTGAAAAAAGAAGGGAAATTGGGTGCCAGAATCACGGAAAATGACAGCAATGTTCAGGCAGGTTTCTGAAGTTCATCAATCAAACCGTGCTTTTGTCCAAATCCTCTCTCTCCCTGCTAGGTACCCGCTGAAAGAGAGACAGTCGCATCAAGCACCGCAATGAGACTGAACTTCTGAGGCCGAGGAGGGAAAAGACTGCAGCGACAATACATCTCTTTGTACAGTCTGGCTTTTGAAAAGCTTGGCAATTCCCTTAAAACCACCCGGCTCCATCGGTAATCCGCTCAGGGTATACCTATTCCTTTTCTTTCCGTTTAGATTAACAGAATTGCCTTTGACAGCACAAATCGGACCTGACAAATGGGAAGTATTTTACCTTATAACCGCGAACATGGAATTGAAGTTCTTGCATTCTCGACAGTGGAGGGCAATTTTAATGAAATGCTTAATAATCTTCATTCTTTTGAGTTGGTTGGGCTCTGCTAGAATTTCCATGGCAACCCAGAACGTCTCTTGATTTATGACATCTTCAAACTGTTTCAGGTGAGCGTTTCCTGTTTTGGAGTCCAGCTTATAAAGGTCATCGATGTACTCTGTAGGCTCAATATTGCGAAATAATTCAAAGTCCCTCATGGAGAGCTGAGTGGCGACCTCAATGGTGCTCAGCTGTAGGAGGGAAATTTGGCTCTCTCTCAGTAGCTCTTGAGCATCCTCGTCTGAGCATAAGGTCTCCGTCTCCATGTTGTTTTTCAGATAATACCTAAAGAATAATTGAGTTACAATAAAACAAGAGATGCTCTTCAGAGGGTCTGTGACATTGAACTATACCCGTCAACATGGACATTACTGACACCGCAGGGGTGGTTACGTGGGAGCATTTACGTGTTACTGTTGACAACCCCGAGTAAGAGGCAAAGACAGAGGCAAGCAGGGACAGCATAACCTTGTACTTAGCTAGTATAAAATACCATCATTACTGAAGTAAAAAAACATTTCAAAAGCTGCTTTAATCTACCTCTTTGCTAGTATTTTCTATCCTGTAGTCCGTAATACGCTCTAGCTTTCACCTTCAGAAAAAGGGCAGTTACTTTTCCATTTGTAAATTCAGCAGTGAAATAACATTTTAAATACACATTAGTCCTGAGAAATCTCTTGCTAATGTATTTCTCCATTTCTTACACAAATTTAGTGCGGTTTCTTACATAAATTTAGTGTGGCATATTAATATTTACATAAAGCGCATAGTATTCAGGAAATGAAAATGTATCTGGAAAATTCATTTCCATGGTCCCAAGCAGATCACTTTCAGATATACAAAAGTTTATTCCTCATAAATTGCCTCTGTTGCCTAGCAAAGACAACTAAAGAATTTTTTACTTAAACTTTCTTCTGGTGTGGATCAGATCATCAGATAAAATCGAAGCACTTAACATTTCAGAAACATTCATAACAGTTTACATAAAAAAGGAAGGTTAGTATCAGTTCATTGCAACATGACATCACTGAGAAAGAAATTAATTGTATGCTTTAATCCTGAAGCACATGTGGAAAGTGTCAGAATAAGTATCTTTTTTTTCTTATTAAGTGTAAGCTGCTATGTAAGTTATCCCGATCTGCTAAATTTAGTTGTCACCGAGCAAGCTGGCTGTCGCTTTGGGGAGGGGTTTTTGGGTGCAGAAGAGGAAGGTCAAACAAGGAAGCAAAGAGGAAAGGGAAGTGTAAGTTACTGACATTTACTTGCTTGTTCTTCTAACAGACACCTGTCTATTTCAATTTAAACATCCCTCCCCGATGTTTCCTTTGGATGTTTCAATCCTAAAAGGCAAAGGCAAATAAACCCAAACCGAAATAAAAACAAGGGCACATTTACCGTCCATTGAGTTGAATCCTGTCGGCCAGTTTGGAGAACTGATCTGGGAGCCTCCGTTGTTTGATGACTCCCTCGGGGCTGACAGACACTTCGCAGAGGGAGTAGGTCTCCGGGGCTCCCGTCAGGTTGAATTCGTGGACGGCGTGACTCACAACCTCTTTCGCTGTAGTGTCTTTGCTGATGATAATGTAACAACTCTGCTGATCTGCTTTGAAAACTCTTATTACTTGATCCGGAATATCTAAAATAACAGAATAACACCTTTAATGTATGAAGTTGCTTGTTCCTTGGAAGGACACGAGGTCATTTAGTGTCTCATTTGACAGCCAGAAAACAAAAAGCAGCTAGCAAGAAAAAAAAGCCATGCTGGACTTGATAAACATTCATTAAAATTTTCAGTCGTTTACTTCAACTTTGAGAGGAAAAAAAAGAGGACTCTTCTCCCCTCTGCATTTCCACAACTCAATTACTTTATCATCGCATGACCACAATCAAAGTACAAGACATCTAGATCTATTACTAAGCTGTACACTGTCCTTCTCAGCGTGTCTCAAAAACTTTGGCAGCATCATTCCTTCTTTGGCTCTCTTGTCTTCGCGGGAGCCAGCACCAACGCGCGTGCCAGGGTGCCCTTCGGGGGCCGGGAAGCCGTCGAGCACGCGTGGGCGGGCTGCGGCAGGAGGACGCGAAGGGGAAAGGAGATTCGGTTGCTCCCATAACTAGCTCCAAACTTTTACACACCCTCTCTCACCCTGAAGGAACTCATCTGCTGCCAGCAGTTAATTCTTTGGCTAGTGTACTTATTTACAGCACACTTTATGTATTATAAATGCATTAGAGAACAGCTTTATCTGAGGCAGCCTACAGCAGGAAATAAATATCTAAAGAAACACACGTTTAACCTACAGCTTGATGATTGGAAATAATTCGCTCCATTAGTTATTACAGAAGGCTTGATTTTCAAAATAAAACTGATGGGAAAAAACGTGTCAAGAGTCAGAGTGCGCGCTAATTTAAAACTCAGGGAAGCACAGTTTTTCCCCTCCCTAAACTCTGAAGTTTGTGAATTTCACAAGTTTGCTGCAGACCTGAGAAGGTGAGAGGCTCTCGCTGAGCCCTCAGCCACGTCTCCAGAGCCTGCAGCTATTCAAAAATGGTGTCGGAGGCAGATGTGCCATTAGCTCCTGCATCAGGGATTCCCGGTGAGAGAAGTGAAGGGCCGTTATTACAGCAACAGCCTCCAAACCAGCCCTTCGCTTCTCTCGCTGGTATCTGACCAGCCTTTAACAACCTCAGCGGTAAGTGCCTAAACCAGCCCTTCTGCCAGGCGACTCGTCCCGCCGTGCTGAGCACCGAGGTCCTCCCAGCAGCAGCTCGCTCTGAGCACCGAGTTTTACGTGCTGCTTACCCCACCGCCTATACATTGATTTTTCTCTGTCAAAATCCACTGCATAAGGAAGAACTGAAGATCTCTTTAATGGGGCAGTGATCTTGGGGTTACTTTTTCTTGCACCAGGACTTGGTGTTACGGGGGCAAGCAGCAGGAATTTCAGGGCAAAAAGTAAGTAGGTAATTTATGATTCTGCACCAAAAGTTTCCCCCCATTGGAAAAAAAGAACCCTCAACAGCAGCTGCAAATAAATTGGAAAATGGGAGGAAACAAGGTGCTAGAAAAAATCCTGACTGAAAACTAACCCTACTAACAGTTTCATTATTATGACTATCGCATTACCAGAACAGTCACGTCAATAGCTGGGGAGTAGTTGAATTTGAAAAGCTCCGTGCATACATGAATGGGGGCAATAAAAGGGAACAATAAATATTATGTACTCATTTCAAAGTGGTGAGAATACCACATTGAATAATTTGGGAAATGCCTGCACTCATAAAAATCTTAATAAATCAACAGAAGAGCCAAACATCCCTATGTAGGTGTTAACTAAAAATCAGAACATACTCAAGGTATAAAATCAAAACTGAAATGTAATTGGGGGTGGGGGGAATCACCATGCAACCAAAACAGTGTAACCTGTCAGTGACAGGTGATGGAGACTTATATTACAAGCACGTGTCTATCTTCATAGTCTGTGCTTTTAAGCAGGTAAACATTAATAAAAATTCTTTTGCTACGCATGATTCAGCTTGTGGCTACAACACAGAACACGTTTCAAGTTTGCATGCACAAAATTTTAGTTACACGGAGTCCAACAGAAGAACAAACTAAATCTCCGACTATGTTATCATCTAAAACTTCAGTTTCTATAAAGGGGATGTGAGCAACCTCGTTCCGTTAAAGCAAGGTTGCAGAGAAGTGAAGTAACCTGCCAAAGTCATTCAGCGTGTCGGTGGCAGAAATGGGAATGAAATGAAAGTCCTCTCAGCCTCAGTCCAGCACTGTGCCCATAGAGAGAACCTATGGATTTGTTTTATGAAAGGGAAGGTTACAGGGCACGCGACTATCTCATGCCCTAACAGTAATAACTACGTCAATGCAACGTATGGAGGTGTTAAGTTTACAGGCAAGCCATGCAATATTAAGGGCTTCGGGATGCTGCACATCAGGATACTTACAGTAAAACCCAACAGCTGCGGGCAGGAAAAAAAGAAAAAAACTGCGTCAACACCAAATCAAGATTTAGATGGTAACAAAACTTATTAAGAGTATGCAGTACACTGTCAGAAATGTTTTGGTTTTCTCTGCCATTCAAAAATGACAGCATATTTGTTATAGCAAACCTTAAAGGTAAGAAGGACTAGTTAGCCACATTTCATATTACGCAGTAACTTGTATAATACTAAATGAAGATTCTTAGAGTACATGTGTGTAGCTCATGCAGACAGCAAGAACCTGGATTTGCAGCAAAAAGGGAACTTATTTGCTATGGATATTTATGCACTTAATAGAATGTATCTGTGTGCATCCCTTTTAAAAGGGAAATCTGCAAGTTTACATAAATGTAAGTCATAGTCAGGAAGCACTTTACAGAATATGTAATTACGCACAGAGCTTACACTTGAACTAGGGAAACGTGATTCTGACTTGACACGTTTATAGGCAGCTGCATATAACAACAAATACCTCCTGCAGCCACCCCATAAACTGCATTCCTACAGTAACAGCAACGAAAGTATAGGCTACACATCTCAAAACATTTTCCAGACATACAGTTGAATACACATGATGTTTGTAAAACATTAAATTTAACATCACTATGTTGGCACCACAGCAGTCCTGTCCTATTCGCAATACCGCTTGAAATATATATTCAAAGACGGTGGATGGATGAGCCAAATCACCAGGAGCGCCGGTACTGGGAAGAGGTGGCAGAAGAGGAAGGTGCAGACAAGGACAACTCGCTTCCACCAGAGCTCTGGTAAACTCCAGTAAATCAAATACACTCAGACGTGGCAAAATAGCTTCTTTTTACAAAAAAAGACAAGTGTCACATTACAAAAAAGCAGGCAAGAGAGGCTCAGGCAGTTTGGGTTTTCAGCCAATCTCCAGTTTGGACCTGTTAGAGCCACAAGATAACAGGTCACTGCGCTCGGCAGGTTTGACGCTGGTAAAAGATGCGACTTTCCCCCTGAACCAGCTGCCTTGTAATCATCCTGTAAATCAAGTTAATGCTGCTGGTTTACCTGAAGGATTAGAGAAATCCAGAATGCTAGTTGTAGGCTGCAACAGGTCAGGGCTACTGGACGAGAGCGTTCCTGGAATAGGCATGATGGCCAGGCTGTGTCTGCACTGCCGAGTCCCGACAATGCTGTCGTCCTGCGACTGGCTCACGCTGCCATCACTGCAAAACAGTTTTGTTTCAATTATGTGCGTTAAGCTCCTTGTATTCATCTTGGGATGAATGAAACTAGGAAAAAATCACAGCACTCGGATGTTTTAATTACACGTTGTAGACAGGCTTTCAAAACAAGGACAGAGGAAAAACATATTTGAAAGTGTTCACCGGGAGAGAAAAGATGTCTTGGTCTTGTTCTGCATTTATGGGTCAGATTTGCCACATTTTTTTTAAAAATATAAGTAACATGGACATAATGACTGAAGATACTACACAACTAAAATACATAACAATTTAATAAGGAACAATTACTGTTTGACCAGAAGAGCGACAAACCTGAACAGTTTCGGAGGCAAGATGCTGAACCGGGTCTTATCTAAAATTTTCCTGATTCTGTTTCTCCCACCAGAAACAGTGTTTGCTTTCAGTTTCTTGTTTCCTTTTTCACGGGGAAACATCTGTTCCACATCTCCAGGCATATCTGGGATAGAATAACGGTTGTTTTTCTTTTCTGCAATTTTTGGAATATGTGGAATTCCATTCTTCTCTTGTCCTATCCTGCAGAGCAGCTCCTTAAACACTGTAAGAGAAGATACAATCATTGTGATTTACCTTTGCTCACAAAACTCCACAGTGAATTCTTCTTTCCCCTCAAACCTTTTGCTTCCCACATCCCTGCAGAAAAAGTGAACCAAAGAGTTACAAACCAGGCAACATATTGCATTTTAATTTTGATTCTAAGGGTGTGGGTCTTCTCCCATTTAAGTTTTGCTTTTGATTACCTTGGCAGAAAGAGTAACCCCTAAATGTTTAATAAAAACGATGAGACATTCCGCATAGCTGAGTTCTCCTAACTACTTTTGAAATTAGCACATATCACAGCAAATTTAATAGACCTAGTCTACCGTTACCAGATAGATAATAAGGAACCATTGCGTTAATGGCAAGCAGCTCTATGTATTTATTGACTTTTTTGTCTGCATCTTTTAGGTAATGGAGTGCAGATGCTTCCTCAAGAATAACTGCAAGACAGACTGATATTTTCCAAAACTGCCTTTTTTGCTGTTAGTAATACTACTGAAAAGAAGCTGCATCAAATTTCCTGTTGCATTTATCAAACTAAGCCAACAGTGACATTCCCGAAAATATAACTCCATGGATAGTGTTTATGTTTTTCTTTCCACATATAAAAGGTGAAAACAAATTGTTCAAATTGGTTTATCAATACCAATTATTTTTTTAAAGATCTTTTAAAAATCTTTTTAAATCACTCAAGTGAGAAATTCAGTATTTTCTGTCAAAAACAAGGTGATACTGGGAGAATGCAGAACTGTACAGAGCAAATTACTCAGATTGTCCCTGCGAGCAAGGTAACCAGGACTTTCCGTATAGAAAGTCCCAGTCAAATTGCGTATTTCTATTACGTAATAAAATCTAAGGCTACAAGCCTTTACAGTATAGATTCAAATCCAAGAGCAGGAATTGCTCCTTGTCAGCACCAGGCACTTAGCACTCAATTAAAAAGACAGGATAATAAGTATCACTGTTGAAAAAAGCTTCAAGACATGAAGTCATTAAAATTTATCAGAGAAATCACCTTGAAATTATATCAGCTAGCAGGAAGAGAAGAGATTAGGATCCACTCAAACATATGCTGCTTACATTTACAATACAAATGAACAATCTATCACTGTCTCAGTTACAGTTATGCTTTATTTTATGTCATTTCACATTAGTCTGGGCCACTGGTTACTGTGGTTGGTTTACGCTTTTTTGGAATTATGCTAACAGGCAACTGCTTTTACCTGCACAGTGATAAACAGAAAATAATAATTGAGAAGAAAATCAGTAGTGAACAAGGGCAGGTAACTGGAGGAAGAAAATAAGAAAAGGAAACCATCGGAAGGTCTCAGATACAGCTACAGAGGCAGGAGTTCTTGTGCACGGTCTCCTCCTTTCTGTAGCTACGGTTATTCTGTTGCCTGAACAGGATTATGGAAAAAGAACAGATGGTTTGACTGAGATTTTAAAGAGGTATTTGTGTGTTTACATTCACATTGACAATTAAAAGCCAACATTTATATGTCATACCACTTTTTATATCCCCTTTTCAATTTTAGATATAAAGGCAATTTATCCTATCATTCTTACAGCCATTACAAAAAGTTTTACGAAAGCTCAGTTTTACATTTTTGCTGTTTCTTGGCAAAAATATTTTGGCCCAGATCCCTTGGCTCCATTTCAGCCATATCGCATGAAGGGACACTAAAGCCGCTTAAACAGTCATTTGAGGATTTCTCAGGGAGTAAAGAGCTGGCTACGCTGGCTTTGTGCCACTTGACGTGCAGCCCTTGGCACACGAGAACTTATCCGAGCAAACGGAGGCACAACGAGGGGACTTCTGCACAACTTTTCACTCCTAGAGCAAGTTGGAAAAAAAAGGTGGAGTCTTATTGCACTTCTAAAGCCAGACAGACTGGAGTTTTTCTTCACATCACAAAAATACATCATAGATAAAGTCTACTCACCGAAAATGTTTGTTTTTACAGTAATGGAGAGATGAGTGTTGTTCCGTAAGATTTCCAGAGCTTTTACAAACGTAATGTTCTCAAAATTCTGTCCATTTACTTCCATTATCTTTAAGAAGAAATAAAAATTGGACTATTAGGAGAATAACTGTTTATGACAGACTTACAAATACATAGGTGAAAATATAGACACAGTAAGAACTTTCCAGAAGTTATCATCTATCTCACCTTTACAGCAGCTGTAGAATGAACAGATTCCTTGTAAAGTAACTATTTTCATCATGTCAGTGAAGTTACGCCCTGTAAACAAGCCAGGACTTCCACTTCTCCCTGACAAATGCTTTAACCAAATTTATTTTGTGGTAACACGACATTCTTGCAATTAGGAACTGCACCTGAATCAAAAATGGTGGATGATGAACCATAGCACTAATATTACATCAAAGGCCGGATCTTCACCTGGTGTGAACTGTCATTGCTCCACCAGCCTCAGTGAGCCAGGATGATTTACACTAGGTGGGAATCAATCCAGCACAACAATCTGATGGCTTCAACTTAACCATATCTCCAACCAGAAAGTTTCCTAAAACAACCACAATTTGGTTTCTTTTCCCATGCTGTTTTTGAAATATTTAAATATTTTAAATACTTGGAAAACTGTTTCATAGAAACCCATTTAACGCATGTAAACTGAAGCTGAACTGTGCCACTCACAATAGAACACTAGCCAGTTGCTTTTACTAAACAGCATAGTCTTTTTGTTGGGAACACTACAGTTCGTTGAGCCAGACTTTTTTTTGATAAATAAGAGATGGGTATTTTAAATGAACTTTATTCTTTTTACCTGATCACCACGCTTGAGTCCGGCTTCTGCTGCTTTACTGCCCATTTCCACAGTCTCTACAAAAATACCAAACCCCTTGTCGCTTCCTCCAAGGAGGCTGAAAAACAGTGGCGAATCTCTAGAAGGTTTTTGCAGGGTAATTTGTCTCCATTTTGCTTTGGCAGCACAGGCAATATTCAGCAATCTGAGATGTCCTTTCATTTTCTGTAACACAGAAAACACAAAACAGAGTGCAATGTTTCTTTTGCTAGAAATGGAAAAACAGCTGTGAAAAAAAAAACCCAAGTGGCAGAAAAAGGACTTATGATGCCGTGTATCCAAATCGTACTAAATAAACCTTGTCCTCTTTTGCAGTAATGCAAAAACACATAAATGAGTGCCATATGTACTATTTTATATGGGCTTTATATCTGAATATATATTTAAGAACAAATATGTCCATGTTAAAAGCCATCTATTAACCGTTACGCTTACAGACTACAATGTGTTAGTCACTGGTAACACACTGGAAAATGAAAACATGTAAGATTAAAAGTATGACAGTCATTCTTTTTTGCTCCTACCGTATCTTCCAAGTTCTTTTCAAATTCTTCCAGAAATCGAGTCATAGCAGGATCTCCTTCAAAGTCATTAAAATGATTGTTCACCCACAGTAAGACCACTCTGGTAACCTGTAAAAAAAAAAATTAATGTATATATAAAGGTACCCATGATTCTTCTCCTATAGGGTTTAATCTATAAGCAAAGAAGAATACAAGGACATGGCAGAATAACATAAGACAGATTACTGCATCTGTTAACAAACAGAAGCAGAAGACATTTACACTTGAAATCATTTTCTCTTTTCGTTTATTTGTGGAAACAAATGAAAAATAAAACCCCAAACATTTTTGTACCTAATTGGCTACATCACCCGGTACTTAGTAGTGCACAAATCCATCTTCAGTCAACTCTTCCTTATGCTGTTTATAAAACTTATGTTTTTAAAGCATCCTAATGAACTCCTTTAGGAAAGTTCTAGGAAGTACGTTGTGATAATAAAAAGCTTTCTTTTAGAAACTTTTAGTTAAATCTTCAGGTTGCTTTTGTACACGCTACAGAGTTGCTACCATTCATGATAAAGTCAGTCTGACAACTATTTTATCCATCCATGTTATAAAAAAAGGTCAATCTATAGCAGTTTCTCTTCTAAAAATAAATAATTTCCTTTTTGATTTGCTGAGACAGTTTTCTTTTACTTTCCTTTTCTTAAAAAGGAGTAGTTGCCAAAATGAACAGCATGGAAAAAGGTAAGAAGAGAAGCAGTAACCACAGCAAAAGACCCCAGACAATTTCCTATGCAAAAAAATACAGCACTTGGATAGTCTGTTGGGTTTCCTTCAGCTCAAGAAGAACATATAAAACCGCTGGCTAAGAATTTTACTGCCATAATTTTCAACAAATTGGACACGGATACAAGTTCCAGACTATGAACATTTTTCATGTGTATGTGCATACGGTTACACAGAGTTGAACCTGGTTCTATTTATGGAAGTATTTTTATCAACTGCACCTGTCTTGAGCAGAGCTTATTTTAAGTACAGACTTTGTAATAAGCTGCTCAAATAAAATGTGCTCAATACACTGAAAAGCTATCTTCTACAGTAGAAAATTATGGAAGACAAGCACAATGCTGTTATGAAAAGAAAGATGGTATGTCCAAGAGATCATGAACACAATTTCCCTGAATTTCTGGTGAAAAGGGATTTCAGAGACTGGCATTTTCATCTTTAAATTCAATAGAAAACAGTATTTAACATTCTGTAGAAGAGAAGCAGTGTCATACCTAATTTAGGATAGTACACTATATGCATACAACACACTGGAGAATCCTTTCTTGATACCAGTGAAAAACACTCTGCTTCAAAATAGTTCATATAAAATAGCTGGAGCATAATCCTAGTTTATCAGCAATACAAAAAGGAATCAATGTGGAGACATTTTCACCAGAAATACTCATCCCTTAGACTCAAACCAACCTTATCCCTGAGGCTGTCCACTGTGAACCACTCCAAGAGTTTATTTCCAACTTCCAGGGGGCTTGTTAGAAATGTTCTGTACGTTAAAAGGAAATCTTCGATGTAGGTTGGATCCACAATAGAATGTTCTTCTATTAAGTGCATGATGAGTCGCTCGGGTGTTGCCTTAAAAATTAAATGCGAAAAATAACTGGTATCTCTCATCACTACCTCTGCCTAGAGAGTATCTTAACATAAAACCATGTGAACAGCGTACTCCCTTTTCAAATTTCAGTTATGGCAAACTCAGGAGAAAGCACATTAATGTGTCTAAATCAAATCTTCATGCTTCTCTCAGCCCAAATGTTTTGCGTAGGTAATACCTGGCTAAAACAATTAGTAACTTCCCTTAGTTTTATCTTTAATATACAGTTTAAGTTCCTCTTCCAGATTACAAAAACCAGGTCAATACATAAAGACGCACAAAGGGTGTTCTCAATACAAAACTCAGTATATGTGCTGAAGAGGTCTAAGTTAATTTGTAAAATAATAGAAATTCCTTCCAATCAATTTTTTTGAACCAAGACAGACAAAACTGAGTTATGTGTTCTAGATTCAAACCAAAATTGTATTTATTTACTAATAAATAAAGGTTTAATAGATTAATGGAAAGCATAGAAAGAAATTCACCTTGATAACTATGTGTCCTTTTCTGGTTCCACTGCGATCCAGCTCCCTGTGCTCCTTTACCATAACAATTTCTCCTTCTTCCTCCACTTTATGAGTGTTTTTTTCCACGTGGTTCAGAATCCTCCAGTAGTCTTGCTGGGCTATACACACAAACTGCCCCAAACAACAAGGGATTGTTAACAAATACCCCAAACGTGAACGCATCCCCATCTCTGGGCTGCTTCGGCACAATCACGACAGCACAGCCTTTGGTACCAACCCCACTCTGTTCTGCCAGCTACACGAGAGAGGAAGTTAGCAATAGAAGACAAACAGAACTGGTCCTCGTCTTTAATCTCCAAAAGGTTGTTCGAATGGGCTAAACATATGGAGGACACGGCCTGTAAGAAGTGGAAATGGGTATTTTCTATTTATCTGTTCTTACTGCGTGTCAATCACATACACAGCATGACTGGGGTGGACTAAGCTTACATTTCAGCACAAAGCCCAAGTTCCTGTTTCTCACATTACAGCAGCATGAAATAAATCTCAGCTACTAAAGAGTGCACAACTCAACATCAGCAGAGCCCTTGACCCATAAAATACCAACCTCCTTTTTTCTGCTCCTGGAATAAAGATCATGCCTTAAGATGAAAGTTGTCTGTTTTCTTTTATTAGATACTTAAAAATACGAGGTAGTTGCATAGAATTGTAATCTTACCTGACAATCATCTACTTTGGTTCTGACCACTCCATTCATGTACTGTTTTTCCAGAGAGGGAGTAATCCCAAAACTATTTCCCATACAGAGACTCTCACTCTTCCCATCAGGATAGCTGATTTCCACTGTGCCATTTAAAATAACATACCAAGAATCGAGCTAGAGGAAGCGAAAAACAAATTTAAAAAGTGAAGCTAATTCAACTACTTTTAAATCTGTTCCAATGCTCTTGTCTCACAAAAGCTTATTCTTGCAGTCTCCAGTTTGTTGTCGCCACAGTTTTGCAACATTTAATTCAGTAAAAACGTGCACTGTAAGGCAAGCAATAAAGACAACTGAAACAAGAATGCTTTTCAGCACTCTTCATTCATTTCAGAACTAATTCAGTAGGGAGGAACGCTGATGAATAGATTGCTTTTTTAATCAGCGGGCTAATTGCTGCAATATATTTATATCATCTATTGAGAATGAACACTCTTCCCCTGGGTACCCACTTGGTCACTACCAGAGACGAGAGGGATGACCTGCTACGGCCGTTCCAGATGTCTTGACTCAAGGACAGCGAGAGATTTCAAGACAGCGATTCAGAGCACCTATGCTGGGAGCCTGACCACTGACTAATTTGAACATCTGTCTCCTCCCACTGAGTATGTATGGAAATTGCTCCTAATTTAGACATTTATGTTACAATGCCTACATCATTGGGCAAGGATACCTCTCTGTGTTAGTATTTAAAAAAACTACATTGTAAGAAGAGAGTTATTTTACCAATGGAAATGATGCATTCTTCTATGCCACAAATAATCTCTGAAATAAACTCCTCCAGATGTTAGCACTTCCCTGATCTCAACATACTGAATGCTGGTTTATGTCTATACTTGGCCACGCTGAAGTCTTGAACAAGCTAGTAATACCCAGGCAGAATCTCCCAAAGGAACGGGCTAAGGTTTGGGGATTTTGGATATGGGTCACGACGAGAGAATTCTCCTCTAACTTTCAGGTGCGGGAGAGGTGCAGAGCTGGGAAACGGGTTTTCCAGCCCTTCGTCCCCAGATGGCCTTGTCAACCTACTGCCTATCGCACTCAAATTGTGTGGTAAGCAGTAACTTACTTCTTGGCCGTCTTCAAGTATGATGGCTCCTGCTTGCTCTACTACTTCAAATATCATCACTGAGCAAAGTTCTCTTCTCACAGACATAGTCATGTTTGCAAAGGCAGGGAGTTGATGCATAAATTCCAATAATTGCTCTGTTAGACAAAGGAAACGTTGGTTTGAAGACTGTGAGGCCCAGGGGTTCCTTAGATACCTTCCCCTCCACAGGTATATTAAATCTCAGTTAAGTTCATGGAAAAATTGCTCAGCGGTGTTACAATCCCCACTCGTGCCTGTGGCTAAATGAGCCCAGTATGTGTTTTGTCATCAACAACCGGAACTTGGCTCTACACTCTCGATCGTGTTCTGATTGACTCTTAGGGCAGCAGTCTGGCTACAGTGTAAAAGCACTTCAGCTTCAAACATTTAGAAAAATTAAAAATACCCTTACAGTACAGTAATTATAAGCTTGATAGGAGCATGAAATGACTTTCCAGTGTTTAGAGAAGTAATCTGAAGTATAGCATAACGCAAATTTTACTATTAAACTAATGCCAATTTCTTGTTAAACACTGCAGTAAATTATTTTAATCTTAAATGTTTTCCAGTTTACAATTATGTAAATCTATAGTGCAGTAATGGTATATTTCTTTGACATTTAATAACTAATTCAACAGTTTCAGGCAGTCAAAATTGCCTTGCTACCTATCCCTCCCTTATATCAACACATACAATGACTGTAATACTTAACATCTTAAGCACCTCAAAGACTGTTTTTTAAAGTACTTAGGTTCTCAGAACAAATACTCTCTCAGATAGTAAGAGGAGAAATCATTCAATTAACAGTACCTCTAGAGCCAAGTGATCTCTGGAAGGCATCATTCATAATTATGAGCATATACATTTAACATTAACTCATTAAACAGTTTTCAGATAGGCTTCTCTTACATATGTTATATGATATAGTTTTACATAAGTATCTCTTTTTTTCCTCCTCACCAATATCATCATCAGTTTTATCTGCAGGCTCTTTCTCAAGGCACTCTCGTACAACATCTCGCCCTAGAAGCGGATCTGAAGTTCTGTCAATATCTTCATCCTCCTCTTCTTCCTCGTCTTCAGAGTCTACAGGTGCTTCTGGAAGACCTGTTAAATCAACGTCTCCCATCTCACTTTCTGTAGCCTACAAAGAAAACATCCATCAGATAAAGAGTTCAATATCTTCAGTTTAATCATTTATGGTCTTATCTCAGGTAGCTAACACAACAAAAAACTCCATGACCAACAATTCAAATCAGAAATTGTAAGAGCTCCCTTTCTGAACACTGAAAAAAACACGTCACACTGAAATCTACAGTTACAGGATGGTGCAAATATATACCATTGGCATAAAGCAACACCATGCTACAGGAATTATGATCACAACAAAATTAACATACTGGGACATTCGTTCTCTGTCTTTACTTATATCCCTCCCCATGAACAACAGGCAATATAAACCCATCAATACCAACCGTGTGATAGAGGAAAAAGCAAAGCAGACTGAGCGGCTAAGATGAAAAGGATTTGATCTCATTTTTAATTTTAGTATTATAACATGGATTTTAGTCCTGGCATAGAGTAAGTATGTCAGGTGGAGTATATAAACTGGGGGAGGGAGATGAGGATGACTACTGTTTCCTCTATTGGCTGCTTCTGGGTTTATAGCATTTACTCTTTCTTGCGAATTCATGTAAACAAAGTGGTTTTTCACAATTTGAGAGTCTGTATTATTAATGAAATAATAATATAATTCAGTAACACCATCGATTACCCAATGCCTGTAGACACATTTCTACTGCCATCAATAGATGGCAATATAGACATCACACTGAGCAGAGACACGAAGCAACAGAGAAAGAGAATGCAATACTGGCAACAAAAAGCAGAATCACACAGGAATCATTTGCAATAATTCCTTATGTAAAGTTTAAATGATGTAATTGAATGAAAATAACTTTCCAAACAGATGGAAGGCAAAAAAAAAAAAGTAGTTTCAAATTTTTGATTTCCACAGAGTAGCTGCTCAATCACTTTTTTTTTTAAAGCCAGCATGCAAATCATTTTTCTGTTCAAATTCAAAAATTTGAACAACATGATGTCTCACTGAGAAGTATAAGGCAATTATATAGAGACTTGCAGAAAATGGAGTTTATTTTTTTTAAATGAACACGTTTACAATATTCACTTTCACTTTAAAAGAAATCCTTGAGATTTTACAAAAACACTGATGACAAACTAACACATCAAATTCTCTGCATGTTCACAAACCCTCCAAGATAAAGGACGGGGTCCTGTCCAACCTGGCCTTGAACACTTCCAGGGATGGGGCAGTCACAACTTCTCTGGGCAGCCTGTGCCAGTGTCTCGGTTTCCTCGTTGTAAAAAAATGTCTTCCTTATATCCAAGCTAAATCTACCCTTTTCCAGTTTAAAACCGTTGCCCCTTGTCCTGCCACTACAGGCCCTGGTAAGAAGTCTTTCTTGTAAGACCCTTTTCAGTACTGAAAGGTCTCCGCGGAGCCTGATCCCCTTTTCTCCACTCCCTGGGGACTTCACTGCCACGACTTTTCAAGTAAGATGGAGAGTGCCTTCGCAACTCCCTCAGCCAGCTCCCTCGGGACCCCGGGATGCATCTCGTTGGGTCCCACGGACTTGTGCACGTTCAGGTCCCTCAGGTGGTCTCGGACCTGATCTTCTCTTACCATGGGAAGGACTTCGTTCCCCCAGTCCCCCCCTTGAGAGGTGTGGGAAGAGTGACTACCAGTGAAATCTAAGGCAAATGAAATTGTTGAGTACCTCAGCCTTCTCCACGTCACTAGTTCTCCTGTCTTAATTACGGACACACACACACACGCACAGATCCAGTACAATTTCTTTAATCTTTTTTTCTGACTAATGTACCTGTAGAAGCTCTTTCTTGTTACTCTTCACGTCCCTTGCCAAATCCAGCTCCAACTGTGCCTTACCTTTCTGATCCCAACCCTACGCACCCGGGCAGCATCCCTATATTCCTCCCAGGATACACGTCCCCGGCCCCGCTGTATGCATCTCCTTCTTGCGCTTTAGTTTGACCAGGAGGTCCTTATCCTTACCCAGCCATGCTGGTCTCCTGCCTTCCTCGCCTCATAAAAAACACCACTCATTTTACGTGATTTAATCACAGCAGACTGCTCTGCCTCCATCTTCCTACACGCTCCATGTTGACGGGCTAACGCGAGCCCCAGCGCTTGGACAGATGAGCAGCATTTCCTTCTTTCACTAAACAGAAAAACACTGGGGTTTAGATATAACCTTGGAACTTTGACCGTGGCCTCATTTTAATAATCAGCCAGCAAACCTAATAAATAAGGTTTAAATGATTCAACATAAATATTTCTTTCAGAGGACGGTAACAATATATATATGGGGTTAAATCTGTTTTACATTACATCACTTTACTGGCTTATGTAGCTCACATTAACAGTTTTGGAATTAAGCCCAAGTGCAAATTGTGCTTGGAGAGTCTCAGCAGCACATGATCAGTACAGCATTTTATTCAAGGACTTTTCTAGCATTTCTTCATCTAAATAGCCACAATTTATATCAACTTCTCCAGACAGAATAAGACAGACTACAGTACTAATTCCCGCTTTGATAACCTCAAGCTAAGCTAACAAAACCGAGGCTACAGGTTCTACAGAAAAGTGGTTCTTTAAAATTTTCATTGTATATGCTATATAGGACAATAAATGAATCATCTCTTTTCTTGATAAGGAAGTTATAATTTGATTGAGCTATGAAATAAGAGACAGTCCTCAAACTGTGTTTCAAAGATTCTGTGCAGATGGTTGACAAAACGTTGGCAGGTCAGGCAGCGCTGGAAGGAACGGGAAGGACTGTGCTCATAAAGCTGTCTGCAAAGTAGCTGCGCTTCCCAAGCGTGATGCCCCGGCTGTTTCCATTATCAAATATCAAAATCATTCTTAACGGAAACATTTATGAACTACTAATTTACAGAACTAAACCAGAAGCTGCAATCCTCAAATCTTACACAAATACGGATTTTCAGGATTGGGTCTATAGGGCAAGAATATCTATTGAGAGGGCAGCAGGAACAGACTCAACTGGCGTGTGTCACGTAGATCATCTGGAAAGTTAACACCAGTTTACTGTCAAAACATTTGTTTGCTATTTTTGAAATCATACTATTATTACTCTATATATAGCACTGCAAATTTTGCCAATGAACACGTTTCAGCTCTGTTTGCCAAACGTTGATCAGGGAGGTGTCCTGTACACCGCCCTGCGCTTTGGGAGCCAGACGTAAGAACTAGCCCTTGCAAAGTTTTGGCGATAATGATAGGTATTCCAGTGCAATGTGTATCAGAAACATACACTGACAGAAAAAAAGTATTAAATATGCCTCATGTAAAAGACTTCCTGTGCCGGAACAACTCCATATGATAATGTATTTTAGCACTTATGACTCCTGATGCAACCTGCTACTAAGAGTGAGGGTTTTTTTTCCCCCTCCCTTCGTGTCAATTCTGCCAGGGGAAAAACGTCCAAGCCTTTTTTCAGAATTGACAGAAAAACCCTCAGTAAGGCCCACTCCCTGATGCATATTTTATAGATAATCCATTTTAATATCAAAACCTTAACCGCAATTGGAATTTTTGCTGGGCAATAATGTTGCTGCCCACAAATAGTATATACTGCCAAAGTGATAAATGAAAGATTTTTTAAAAAGAGAAAGAAAGAGAGAAACTTTAAGCACACCACTGACAGAACTAAACGGATAAGAAAAACCAGGCACAGACGTGTTGGTCATTAAGGGAAGAGCATGGCAAGCTGTTGATACGCGGAACTCGTTCCTCATAGCAGAAGCAAGACCCTCCCCACCTACCTCCAGAGACAGGGTCTGGGTTACCTGCGCTCCCACGGCTGCCGCCTCAGCCGCTGTCCCGTGAAAGGGCAAAGAAAGATCACTCCGCAATACCTGTTGAGTTATTTTTCCCTGAGGATACCTATTCCAGGGGAAAGCAGCTGTTTGCAGAAGTTACAATCCCTCATTTTAACTTCTGCCTGCATCACCCCACAGCTTCCCCTACCTCGGTCTAACCACCACCATTCTGGAACTAAGTGCACTGTCAGAAATGGGTTGAATGAAAAAACTTAAAACATTAAAAAAAGAAAATCCACTTCAAGCCAATTAAAGAAGTTGTCTTAAAAATTGTAGGGAATAACTTTTTTTTTTCTGTATCTAAAAAAACGTCTACAGTCCAACAGAAAAACAACTGCTCTGCAGTATCCCAGGCAAGTTGGACTTTGCAACACATACGTTTGGACATTTGACCACATAAAGACTGAAAGCTCCAACAGGGAGCAGTAATGGTACAGGAGAAGGGAGAAAAATATCTTCATATATTTATTTTCCTAAGTTTCTGCAACTGAGGGTTTAATACAATGTGTTCCCAGCAGTGCTTACAGGCACGACTCCTTTCTGCTGGTCTCACCTTAAGCTTTGTGTTCATCATTTCGGATGTTTGACATCCTGGACTGGGAAGCAGCTGGAACAAGTGAAACCTTATTTCAACACTATCGATGAATATAGTGTATGAATATACCCAGCTGAACGGAAACCCTTTCCAAATCTTAATAAAATTTGTTTCATTCTTTGGTTCTACCATTCTAATCATATTTTCCTATTTTGGAATTACGTTTGCCCTACTTACTGTAACAATTAATGTTAAGATACCATTAATTCAAAAGGTCATTTCAAGGCTACATTAATCAAAATTGTTCAAAAATGCTCTCCTCTGCTGACATCAATGACACTCCTAGAGAGTTTGGCCTGGAATAGATGTGAAGCTGACTGCAAAAGCAAAGCATCATTTTCCAACTAGTTTACTAGTTATCTGTATTTTAATGTACCAAAAATGCTTTCAGCTACTGAGCCAATAAATTCTACGCAAAACGTAGGTTTATTGCGTAAAGAGATTCTCTGCCTTCGTAGTATCATGATGAATATTGGGGGAAACACTTTTCTTTTTCTTTCCGATTTCAAAACGTGTCTATATTGATGTGCCACTGCAATATAAAGCCACGTTAAATACTGGGCCGTGACATTATTACGCAGTGTCCATCCATGCACTTGTAACTGCGTGACAAACAGCAAGACACTTCTGCAAAACTGACTGTTAAATCAACTTTACTGCAATAAAGCCCATAAGTACCCAGCGCCTTTTGAGAGGTTACTGTTTGCACGTGGCGCATACAAGGACAAGATATAAAAAATTCACTAGAAAATTAAGAAGGGAAGAAAAAACCAATGGGTGGTTTGGGGTTTTTTCCCCTCGTGACATGCCTGTTGCACGTCGTCTCTTCACCCACAGTTTATCAAATGGTTGATTCTCCGCTGCTGTCTTCCAGGTTTAGTGACACCGTAGCTATGACCACACACCACTGCGATGTTATCTTTGAAGGCCTCACACGAGTCTAACAGTGGTAACCAGCCTCAGATACTCACCCCGGCTGCCCAGAAATCCTCAGCAAAATTTACAGATGTCCACCTGCCCCACAGGATGCAAAAGCAGACGGGCTAATGTCCCTGACAAGGAGACTCCTACCTGAGAGGTCCTCGCTCCTCAAAATTAATAGAAAATCTGCAGTCATTTTCACATTAATAAATTAGTAATTCCTCAGGGTACCAAAATACATTTCACCACTGTTTATTTGCTACAGTGCGTATAAATACGCTACTCCATTATTTCTTTTATTTATATAATTCTTATTTGTTTAGCAATTATGCTCTTTTGGCATTTTCTGAAGAGTAGACATAAGGCATTTCAAATGCAATTAACCACACATGATAGAGTATCCACTCATTACTGGAATGATATTTTCTTTATCAATAATATATTTTAAGTGCTTTTCACTTAGAGCAACCTCTCCAAACTACTCAGGTAGACAGGCAGGCAGACGATGGTCAGGAAAACTGCCCATCAGCATCCCAATACACGAGATGTTGAGGCACAATACACAGACTAGTTCTGATGACTCTGACTAATTAAATCAATTCTGTTGACTCAGAAAATTTTAAAAAAAAAAAAAAAAAAGTCAAGATACAGAACAAAATCTCCCATGCAAGCTACTCCTGACCTAGCTGGCAGCAAGCAAATCTAAAGTAGTAGAAAGGCAATAGATTACATAGGACAAAAATGCATAGACACACTTCATGTTCTAAAAAGATTTTTGCTTTTAATGCTTTATTTTTAAAGTTATCTAGCAATACTTTGCTGTAAATAAGAGGCATCAATAATCAATAGTGTATAGAAATAATATCCAGACAGAACCCAAGGGAATAGGTGTCTAAAATTGAGCTACACCTACATCGTGTTCAACAGCTGATATACTCAGTACTGTAGTCAGATTTCAACTTGGAAGTGGAAAAGCTGTGAAATTACTGATCAAGACTGTCCTGACTTAGGCTGGGACGAAGCTAGTTTTGTCTCCAGCAGCTCCCGTGGTTTGGATTTAGTGTGAGGAACGGTGACAGCACACTGATGGTGTTGGCTGCTGCTGAACGACCAAGGACAGTTTGCAGTTTCCCAGGTTTTGCTGATGTGCAGGTGCCAAAACCTGGGGGGGGCAGAGCCGGAATAGTTGATCCAAACTGGCCAAAGAGAGTTTCCATACCAGAGACGGCATGGCTGGTGTGAGTGACGGTCGGCCGGTGGGCCGCTGCCCTTCTTTTCCCTTTTTTCATTCATTCGAGCCTTTTCGTTCATTCGTTTGGCTGTTGGTTCCCTCGCCTGCTCTCTCTGGAACTGGCTGTTCTGGGATAGCTGGGGGGGGATACCCCTGCTCCCTGCCTGCTGCTCAGGACGGGCTGTATCGGTCGTCGGGTGGTGAGAAATTGTACATTGTTCGTTTTATATATTCTAGTATCCTTATATTTTATTATTAGCATTTTTAATACATAATTATTTATTATTTTTCCCTTGCTGTCCTGGTGAACTGCTTTTATCTCAACCCACGAGTTGTCCTTTCTCTCCGATTCTCTTCCCCACCCCACCGGGGAGGGGGGCAGCGAGTGAGCGGCTGCCTGGTATTTGGTTACCAGCTGGGGTTAAACCATGACAAAGAAACCCAAGATGAGCACCCTCATCAACCAGAATGAAAAAACCCCATGAAACTAGTTCTGCAATTTGACATGAGACAGGTAACTTATTAAGTATATTATCTGTAAACAAATGAAAGCCATCTCTGGATTTCAGACC
Source organism: Phoenicopterus ruber ruber (assembly GCA_009819775.1). Lineage (NCBI taxonomy): Eukaryota > Metazoa > Chordata > Aves > Phoenicopteriformes > Phoenicopteridae > Phoenicopterus > Phoenicopterus ruber. The sequence goes on along the minus strand of CM020228.1, from coordinate 2,715,261 downwards.
ACTTCCATTCTCAGCAAGCAACACTAGAATTTCGAGAGTCAATTAGTGCAGAGAGTACATTTATTACTACGCTTTTGTTTGCAGATCAGAACATCTGTTATTAACAATAAATACAAACAATCAAGGAAGGTATCTGAAACACAAGAATGATTTCATGAAATTTGTTCCATCTCAGAAAGAAGGAAAATGATCCCATAAATCATCAAGTGTGACTTTTAGAAGCAACAGCACGCTTGTCAGTATATAAAGACGTGAAAAGCAACAAAAAAGAGCTTTACAAGAAGTTTGTTTCACTTCTGTGTGGCTGTGGAGGTGGCAAGTCAGGCAAGCAGCACAGGGATATGCAGAAGCATCGAGAGGGCAAGCCTTGGATAAACGGCCACTGTTCTTATTTATGGAATGTTTAACATAAAGGAAGGAAAAATAAGAAACAAATGGGATTTTACCTGATAAATATCAGATAGGCTGCTGCTCCCAGAATCACTGGCAATGCTACAGCCCGACTGGCTTGAGGGGACGTGAGTCACCTGAGGATGAGGATTGTCGGTGAGATGCATCTTGGTAAGATCAGCTGGAAGCTGTAAATAAAATGGATTTGGGGAAAGACAGGAAAAAGAAAGGAAAAGAAGATGTATAAGTCTGATCTGAAGACAAAGTTACTCATAAAACTTCTGTTACACATTTCAATATCCACCTGTAACTTGGCGTACATTTTGAGGAAAAGCTAATTTAGACTAAGCTTGCCCAATCGCATTCGGATTTTATACGACTGACAGAAAACAATGCACCTTTCTAGAAAACAAAGGTCTCGCCTCTTTACAGCTAACTGACAGACGCCAACAGGACTAAGAGCGCCTAAGATGACAAACAGATGATGCCGGCCAAGGAGCCCACAGTCTTCAACATTAGCTTATGTTGCAATCCAATATGAAGCAGGATTTCTGTTTGTAAATTCAATTCATGTCTTAGTTCAAGAATAACTTTTAGAAAACATCAATACAGAGCAAACAGTAACGTAATCGAAACAAAAGGTTTGGTCCATAAAATGCTTTGAATTTTCTTTAAGAAAATGAGTACACAGAATATTACGCATTCTTGGTACATGTATGTACAATAGCACTTGTATTTTATAAATCTTTCTGTAAATGAACACATGTATATAGATATATAAATTTTAGTGCATGATTGAAGCCCACAAACATGTTCTTCCTGTTGAAAAGGTAAGAGTCAGTAGTAGGCTTTTGAAGAATCAAATATAAAATAACCAGTTCTTTAATTCAGCTGTTCATGTATTTTCTGCCACATACATTTCTAGTATTTTTTGAATTTGCACTCAACTATATGGAAAGAACATTGTATCACAGAATCAGATTCTATGATAAAGTGATAAAATGTATATACTTTTACCATTTATAAATGATAAAATTATATACTATTTCTTTAAAAAAATGTTCTGATGTAGGAAAACAGTCCAAAACTACTCTGACAGCATCAAGTATCCTGATCAAAATGAAAAGGTTTCTTCTGTAAAAGAAACAGAATTCCACACAGTCATGTCAGCCCCTAGATATTCAGTCCTACGAATTAAAAAATAGTATTGTACAAGTGTTCTTGACCCAATATCAACTTTATAAATACTGACTAAACTCCTGAGAAGTGGAAACTGGATCTTTACTTGGAACCACATTTTCACATCCATTTTTGAAGAGCACACAAGAGAAGCACTTCACCAAATACTAGTTCACGTATTTTCTGAAACCGTAAGTAGCACCAAAGGTCTCTCCAAACCTTCCCCATCCCCAGGAAAAAAAGGTTGAGAGCACCTCTGACACACGCAACAGAATTTTGATTATCAAGATCGTTCTGACGAACATGGGGGATGTTGTGTCATCTGTAATTTCCAATGACATTCTCGTTGCCAATCGCTGCTCAAAGCCAACCATCTTCTGGGCTCTACAAACCAGCGCAGATCGTTACTTGCAAAGTAATTCTGGGAACTGAAAGACTACAAAACTATTTTTCCCTATCCTAACATTTACATTATTCTAGTTTTGTGTATATTTTACTTACAAAAAGAAAGTATAAAATATCCACCCTGTAAATTAATAGCTATGTTCACATGTATTTGGAAGAGGAGAAAGTTTGAAAAGCGAGATTGCTCAACTTTCACAAACTCCCATTAAAAAAAAAAAAAAATCCAAGCAGTAGGTATAAAATAGTGAACTCGATCCAAATACAAAGGAAACACAACACTTTAAAGCCTATGTTTAGCCACCAAAAAGTTGTACAGGCTGAAAAATCTATTTTGGGGATTTGAGAAGAGCAAAAAGGTCAAATCACTCGGCTGACAGAATTCAATCCAGTGGCGATAGGTACGCTCGCTATCGGTCAGCACACGCGGCGAGAGCTGACGTACGCCGAGATGCGACCTCTTCAACAGCAGCAGCAACGAGAAAGTACAGAAGTGAAGCAGGAAAGTTGAGATTTAATTCTGGCCTGGAGCACTACCTGGGTACTTTTAAAACCCAAGTGAATACTTCCTACAGCACGTGGTTTTGTGCCACGGACAGAAAAGCACTGTCCATCTACTGCTTCTAATGGACACGAGGCAGAAAAGGTGACGTTATCTCCCTTAAAGCCTGCGGCAATTTGGACGTGAGTTAAGGCACTGATATTTCAACGATGCCGACCGCGGTGCTGGGGGAGGCTGGTCCCTGGCTTTCCCCGCCTGCTGCCTCCATCTCGGCTCCCGGCGGCCGCGCAGAGCAGCCGGGGCAGCCCCCGCCGCTGGGCGACACCACTCCTCCGCTCCCCGGACTCCCACACGTCCGCCAGCTCCTCGGCAAGCACACCGCCGCGCTATCGTCCACGCGGGAAGACACGAAGGCACGTACGGGCAAGGTCAGTGCATCATTTGCCAGGGAGGACGATGACAACCAGCAGCAACCCAGTACTTGCTAGCAAATTACTAGGCAGGGCTGCTGGCAGTCACTGATACGCTGGAGGTCAGCATAAGTGAAAAATCCAGGAGTTTTAGTAAATTACGGAACAAATCAACCCATACAGATTCACTATCCCCAGCTTAACAAGACCGCAGTTTTGCTGCGAACTCCTCGGCCTGTCCCCATCTTTATACCCTCCCTATTCCAACAACCGGTGCCGAGTTCCGCTTCAATCAGATTTCTTTCCGTCCATGAGCAAGTCCCACGCTGACTGTGATAGTACAGGCACAAGGAAATCTCATTTAAACTTCCCTGCCATCCAGATTCATAATTATTTTCAAACTTTCAAAACGGCTCCAGGAAAAGAATGAGCAGAACCAAGAGCAGAACTGCTCTCCACCAAAAACTGGTGCTACTGGAGCCCACTCTGGCCCAAAGACAGTGACGCACACGCAGATACACACTGCCACATACAGTTTTTCTTCCCTAAATTAGTTTCAATTTTGAGATTCTTGTGATGAAGACTGTTCTATATACTTAGGTTGAGAAGTACTCCTGGAACAAGACACGGTTCTCAAAATAAAAAAGTTGTGTATGTGCTTTGTATGCCATTTTCACAAATACACATCGAAGACCAACTCAGAACAGCCCCAGCCTTCCCAAAGGAGTAATTCTTATCAACTCATTAATCATTTACAACCGTTCTTCCTTCCCCCTGCCCACGCTCCCATTCATTTCCATCACCTATAAAGCACACGGGCATGTACGATGCTGCTGCTGGACTCCGCAATATGTTCTTGTAAAAGACACTTAACGCAGGTTAGATGCAAGGAAACGCAGCAATATCTCTTTAAATTTGAGAGAGAGATAAGGTTTATTTGAGACAAGTGACCTTTAAAGTGCTGCTTGCCACTCTACTCAATCTCCCAAAATAAATCACAGCTTCTGTCTTTTGTATGTCGTTTTTATTACCCAAACTGCTTGTTCTTCCTTTCAGAGCTCACGAAGCAGCAATACCGGGGTGGGGTGTTCCTGCCACAACAGGACAGAGGACACGGGAAGGACTTGCTGGATGTGGCTGTGAAGTTGCTGAAAGTGCTATAACATGGTCTTAACCGTTGGTGAATAACGTTCACTTACTATTTGACTATGAGGTTTTTGTGGGAAAAACTTAGAAACTGTTGTTACAACCACATCAGTATCTTGAAAAATTTTGTGTTAGGGAAAGAAGTTCAAAATAGCAACGTTCACCTATGTCCACGCTAGAGGCTTTCAGATGCAGACGTATATACCTGCATTATCTTCTGGCTAGCCGTGTGCCCCGGCAGCCACAGACAGGAAAACCCTGAACGTCTGATAACCACTCAATACAGAAATAGACTATCATTTGCCTCTTTAAACCATAACAATTTCATTTTTTCACAAGGAGGAATAATCTGGAATTCGAATACGAGTGCATCCGACATGCTGGCACAGCCAGTCCCTACATCGGTGCCAGCACATCCTTGTGACTGACCTTTCCCAACAAAGGGATATTTAGCACCAACCCCCCCGCTGAAATGCCATACTGTGCGGTTCAGAGCTGTACGTGAAAGGAAGTTAAGAAAATAGAAGTTATGGTCTGCACAGCCACCTACAGCTCTGCCCTCCCACAGAGTCGGGAAAACACAGTCGGTGATTACACCGAAAAAACCTCAATCAACAAGGGAATTTTTAGAGAGATATTGCAAATTGCAATAGGAGAAAAGGAAAGAAAAAACACTACAACCTTCGGAAGCTCCTCCTAATGGTAGCATCAGTCTGTCTTGCCACGCAAACCCTAAAGCGCCAGCAGCCTGGACTGCTTTCTGTGAAACGCGTGTGAGGTTTCTGAAGGCGGTACGCAGCGCCCGCCCCGTCCCGCTCGCCGGGACGCAGCCGAGGCCGGCTCACGAAGCGGCAGCGCTGGGAGAGGAGAGGGCACAGGACACGAGTGTAAAAGCTGTTTGTGAGTAACAGTTAATAAAAACGACATGCACAAAATCCTAAACTCTACCCACAGCAACCTTGAAAACACCCACGAGGTGAAGACTCTGCGAGAGAAACCCCAAAAACTCCAAACCCACAACTAAACCCGAGAAACCCCAAAAGCCTCTGCAACCCCCAAACCTGTCATTTCTCCTACTGCACAATACAAGGCAGAAAAACCCCACGAAGAGCAGTATACATAAGTGCTTTTTGTCCTATCTGGACAGAAAGAACACTCAAGTCTTGCACATGTTGTAGAAGACAAATAGCATCGAGAGACTGATTTATGGGTTTGAATGGAGAGGCAGAGCCGGAGCGGCAGACCTGGGAGCAGCACTGCTGCTCTGAACGGCTGGACGAAGCAGAGGGACATCAAAATGCAGCAACAGGACACTGTAAAAGCAACGAAGCGTGGGAGAGAAGAATCTCTGCTCGTGTTTGTCCTTGGGCACCCTTGGAAAAAAGGATGGTCCTTGGGAAGAGTGTGGAGAAACCAGTGGATGTCGGGATAACAGATGAAGCCCAGGGAGGTTGTGTGGGGGAGACAAAGAACCAAAACGAGGAGGGAGGAACCAGGAGGGGACACAGACCCTGCAACAGCAGCCACCTCTGCCCCGAGGTGTCCCGGGGAAACGGCTCAACGGTGCCCTGCATGAACCGGGGACAGGCGCGGGGCCACACAGACCCTTGATCTGAACCAGTAGACTTTCTTTAGTTCGCTAAAATTACCAGCTAACAATGGCTAAAGATGAAAGAAAAACCAAAGAACTGGTGAGAACCAAGTAATACAGCAAAAAAGCTATAAACTTCACTCATGCGCAATTTATACTCTAGCAGCCAGTAAACGTGTCAAATAAAGAAAAACTATACACCCAGTATTCCAAAATACTCATTTACTAATTAACCGTTCAAAACATGCAATGCATTTCAATAAATTAATTTATTTATTGTAAACAGCCTGAACGGGAAAGGAATTAAGGAACAGCACGCGGTAAGCTGACAGCAGTACCTCAGGATCACACCTGAAAGCGGCAGGTTTGGTGGGCTGAACCGCCCCCCGGAGCCCAGCTCCACCTTTCCACTTCCCAACAAGGTATACTTGCAAAGAGTATTTGATTTCATTATTTTTTTTAAACAGGTAATCAGGACATCCTGGTCTAATATAGAATTATCAGCTTTCTAAAACTAGTTTGATAACAAGGGCAGAGCAACGACGTGGCGATTTCTCTCGGAGAGCGCGGAGGTTTCCGACAGTTCCCTAGCAAGAACTGCGTGAAGTTTAACAAAGATGAGCAAAGTTCTGCACTTGGGAAGGACCAACCAAAGGGCCCAGGACAGGCTGGGACCTGTCTGACTGAGGAATGTCCGTCAGCCTTGCCGGAAGGGACCTGGGGGTCCTGATGGACAATAAACCGCATGCGAGGCAGCGTGTCGCTGCAGCAAGGAAGGCAAATCAGATCTCGGGCTGCCTCCGCGGGGGCATCGCTACAGAGATAGAGACGTGCTCATCCCACTCGGAGCTGGTCAGGCCACGCCTGAGTACTGCGTCCAGTTCTGGTGCCTACAATCCAAAAAGGAGGTGGATGGACTGGACCACGAAGATGATCAAAGGGCTGGAGAACCTGCCCCATGAGGCAAGACTGAAGGAGTTAGGGCTCTTCTCCCTGGAGAAGAGAAGGCTCAGGGGACCTCAACACAGTATTCCAGTACTTAAAGGGCAGCTACGAAGAGGACAGAGGCTCCTTCTTCACAAGGAGCCACAAGAGAAGACAAGGGACAATGGGTACAAGTTTCACCAGGAGAGGTTTCCCCTTGATTTGTTTTGTTTTGTTTGGGGTTTGTTTGTGGGGTTTTTTTGTTTGATTTGGTTTTTTGTTTGGGTTGGGTTTTTTGTTTGTTTTTGTTTTTACTGTGATAACAATCAATCACTGTAACAACATCCCCTGGGACACGGTAGCGTCCCCATCACTGAAGTTTTCAAGATGTGATTGGCCAGGGTGCTAGATAATCTCAGCTAGGCTCCCCTTCCAAAAAGGACCACTTCGGTGCCAACGCTGACAACTGACACTGCTGCACAATTACCAAAATCTCATGGGTTATCTGGCTTTTTCTACAGCTGATGAGTACCGGAGGCGAATCAACCAGCCAACGTCCAGCTCACTTCCTCTTGGATAACAGGAAGGTAACGTTCTTCAGTTTTATTATTTCACTACACTTTCATCACCAAAACCACCCCAAATTTACAATGGGGCAGTACTTTTCCTCCATAGCCACAAAACACTTTGCAATGATTACGACTGCAGTGAACTTCTACACATAATTTTCAAGCCATCCGGTGCAGTAGACTGAGCTGCATCTCACTTGATCTCGTCTGAAAGTATTTCATTTTCAAGATACCCAGTTTGAGGTGTCTGATAACCAAAGATGCAGGCAAGACAACAAAAACTGCCAGGCTACTGGGACACGCATGTCTGAACAGAGATTTCCCAATTAACACTAATTTTCTAAATTAATACTTAATTTAGCTTTGCAGTAGTGTTTCTATCTATACCTATGACAACACATGCTATACAAGAAGCAGTTTGCCAACTTTCTCCAAGTCTTATGTCCGTAATTTTGCAATTAATTGGAGTATAAGTTCTGATACATGGTATATCTCACAAGCTAACAGACCACGTCTACAGGCCCAAGTAGAGTGCGTCTGCAGTGACATTTACTTCCTACATAAACACCATTTACTCTCAGCAATGAAGTCATACAGCATACTTGGGAATTAAATTAAAAGCTAATTCTGGTATAACAGATTTTTAAGATTGCACATGCCCGGTACAACAGAGCAAATTACGTGATCTTTGACGAGATGACCACCAATCAACTCTTTTGAGAAGCACACTAAAAATGATTGTTAGCCTGAGGACGACTTTCCTTTGTGCGCTCCCCAGGAAGGTTTTGCTCGAAATTCAGGCTATAGAAAAGTCATTACAGAGTTTAAATAGAGAGAAAGGCAACCACAGAAGTCATAAGTGAAGTTATGTCATAGGAGGGCTGAACTGAGACTTTTCTCTTTCTATTCCCCATTCTTTCAGGGAAAGGATAACCGAAAAACATGCTGAAAAGGTACAGACAACATGAATTTGCAAAATAGTCTTGACAGATGGACACAAGACCTACAAATTATCTTTTTTCTATGTGTAAAAGAAGCTTCACCATCTTGTTTCAACCTGCGGTAAATGGCATGTTTATTAAACATATTCAGAAACATCCTGCAATGAGGGCAGCGGCCAAAGGACTCATCATCAGAAACCAAATTACTAAAGGAAGCACAGTCCGCGTAATTCTCCCAGTGTACAGTGTCCATTACAAATTCAAATTAATGGAAAGAAAATGGGCAATAAGGAAGCAAAAGTTTCGCCTCATTCTTTATTTGATACTTCTTGATAGCAAAGTTTTTCATCAGTTTTCCCAGGTCCCCGTATGGATGTTTACAGCCGATCGATCTAGTCCGGACACAGTAGAAGCATCAGCCTCCGAGGGAACAGTCTGTCCTTGTATAGGCTGTGTAAGCAAATTTTCTGTCCTTGGTTTTACAGATTGTCAGTAACCTTATACCTTATTTGCTTTTCTGAAGTTTGCTGAAACGCTGCCAGCAAGAGTAATATTCAGAAACAACACGGGGTTTATTTCCATGAAACACCCGAGGACAAGCACGGCGCAGCCCCGCAGCGTCGGCGTAAGAACCACCACACGCCGCTACAGCGACTGCCTGGGCCACCCCTAAAAACAGCTCTCCAGCTCCCAGCCTAACAATCCCAAGTTTAAGGCACATATATTTGTTATTTTGTTTATGGCTTGAGGTTTTCCATTAAGAGGTTCTCACTGTTTTAAGCTGGAACCCATTAACACACCCTCGGAGCGTTAGCTGCGATTACTCTTGGTAACCTCTGAGCTTCAGGCAACGCTCCCGCTCAGCCTCCATCGCACCCAAGGGGTTTAAGGGTAGCAATTTTCCTTTCTCAGCTGATACAGAAAGTTCAGACTGTTACAAACAGCCAGTTAAAAAAACATGTTTGCCTTCAGTTTTAAAAAAATGAAATTAAACAAAACTGCCAAACTAAAAAGACCACTCGATCAAAGAGCAGAATGGGACCGCAGTCATCTGAACCCTCTGCCAGCTGCCCCCTCGCCTCTTCTGGGACTGTATCCTTCCATTCCCTTCATATGCCTTTTTCTCTTTGAGGCCCTTGATTCAAAATCCTTCACGCAGTTAATATCAGAATGAAATAGTTCTGCCCAAATTTCTTCCTTTTAATTCCCATTTGCACTTCCAGTCTTTGGATCCCCCCGTTTTTTTGGCAGCCCCGAGCTTTCCTCTTCACTCTGCAACCCCGCGTACGCTTCCGATACCTTCGCCATTTCCCATGAGCCGACCCCCACCGCAGCAGAGGAGAGCTTTCTCTGGGGAGCTAGAGGGTGGGATGGGTTTCCTACGCGGCTCATCCAAGAGCACCCTCGCTCCTAACGCGTTACACCATCTGCGGTCCCGGCCTTCTGACCAGGTCCCGGGCAGCACGGCCAACCCGCGCAGGACAGCGCTGGCTCTGCCACCCGGCACCTTTCCTTCCGCTGGCACTACAGCTGTCACAATCCATACCCACTTGTTTTAAACACTTCACAGTCAAAGACTACCATGTTAAAAAGGCTCTCTGTAGAAACAAAAAAAACCCTCCAAATTGACATTTAACTTTCCTTGATCCGTATCAACTGTCAAGAAGCAGCTGACCAACTCGCAGCTGGCTGAAGATGAGCCAGCAGTGTGCCCACGTGGCCAAGAAGGCCAACGGCATCCTGGCCTGTGTCAGCACTAGTGTGGCCAGCAGGACCAGGGCAGGGATCATCCCCCTGTGCTCGGCCCTGGCGAGGCCGCCCCTCGAGTGCTGGGGTCAGTTCTGGGCCCCTCACTCCAAGACAGACACTGAGGGGCTGGAGCGTGTCCAGAGACGGGCAACGGAGCTGGGGAAGGGTCTGGAGCACAAGTGCTGTGAGGAGCGGCTGAGGGACCTGGGGGGGTTTGGCCTGGAGAAAAGGAGGCTGAGGGGAGACCTTCTCGCTCTCTGCAACTCCCTGAAAGGAGGTTGGAGCCAGGGGGGGTCGGGCTCTTCTCCCAAGGAACAGGCGACAGGACAAGAGGAAACGGCCTCAAGTTGCACCAGGGGAGGTTTAGGTTGGATATTGGGAACCATTTCTTCCCCGAAAGGGCTGTCAGGCCCTGGCACAGGCTGCCCAGGGCAGTGGTGGAGTCCCCATCCCTGGAGGGATTCAAAAGACGTGTAGATGTGGCACTAAGGGATATGATTTAGTGGGGGACTTGGTAGTGACAGGTTAACGGTTGGACTCGATGATCTTGGAGGTCTCTTCCAACCGGAACGACTCTATGATTCTATGATAACTCTGTGCAGCACAACAGCACTGCTTTGCATTTCTGTTTAGCACCGGTACTTCGCAGTTCCTCTGCCAGACCCCTTGCCAGCTTTACCGTCAGCGCTGCTTCACTTTGCCTCCAACCTGAGCAAACTCTGCACTCCAGCATCTTATTTGCCAGCTGTTTTGATGGTCTCATTATGTGCCTGCGATTCCAGTATCAGTTTGTTCATTTTCACAAGATAACAAATTTCTTTAACTAGTTGTATTTTTTCTTTCTACTACCTACTGAAACAAGAGCAGCGATGCTTACTCCTGCTGACATGCAGCCAGCCCCTCACCAAGCAAACCTCTATGTATCCCACCTTTTGCTCTCATCCATCCCATTCATTCCATCTAATGAAAAAAACCAACCTCTCGGACTTTTTTTCTTGGCATCAGCAAGTAAATTATTTTAATCATCACATATATCTTGTCAGTAAAACAATGAGAAACCACCAAAACCAACTGGAGTTCTCTGAAGTTATTTTGCAGAGTTTCCACTAGCCTTTTTCCCAAGGATTTATATAAATTAACTCCGGTTAATTCTGCTCCAGTTTAAAAATGTTTAAAATACTCTTAGAGCTGCATTAATGGGAGAGGAGAAAGTTGCTCCTCTGAGATATATAAAGAGGCCACTTAGGTATCCACAGAGAGGGTAAGATCATAGAATCACAGAACGGTTTGGGTTGGAAGGGACCTTAAAGATCATCTAGTTCCAACCCCCTGCCATGGGCAGGGACACCTTCTGCTAGACCAGGTTGCTCAAAGCCCCATCCAACCTGGCCTTGAACACTTCCAGGGATGGGGCAGCCACAGCTTCTCTGGGCAGCCTGTGCCAGGGCCTCACCACCCTCAGAGTGAAGAATTTCTTCCTAATATCTAATCTAAATCTCTCCTCTTCCAGTTTAAAGCCACTACCCCTTGTCCTGTCACTCCATGCCCTTGTCAAAAGTCCCTCTCCAGCTTTCTTGTAGCCCCCTTTAGGCACTGGAAGCTGCTGGAAGGTCTCCCTGGAGCCTCCTCTTCTCCAGGCTGAACAACCCCAACTCTCTCAGCCTGTCCCCACAGCAGAGGGGCTCCAGCCCTCGGATCATCTCCATGGCCTCCTCTGGCCCCGCTCCAGCAGGTCCATGTCCCCCTTGTGCTGAGGTCCCAGAGCTGGAGGCAGCACTGCAGGGGGGTCTCCCCAGAGCGGAGCAGAGGGGCAGAATCCCCTCCCTCGCCCTGCTGCCCACGCTGCTGGGGATGCAGCCCAGGGCACGGGTGGCCTTCTGGGCTGCAGCCAAATTACCTATGCGGACATCAGTCCTCAACTAACTTAATGCAAACAAAAACTTGTCCTCCTTAAACACCACAGATGTTCCACCAGTGGCACAAAAGAAGATTTCTTCAGATTTTTAAAGACCAGCAATGTCATCTTTTTTTTTTTTTTTTTTTTTTTTTGGTTTTTAAAGCCAACTGATGGATCAAATATTTTCCCAACAGGTTCAGATAAAATCCTGTAACTTTCAATAACATGATGCAAAGAAAAACGGTGCCTGCCCAACTTCAGATCATTTTCTTTTTTAAGCATACAAAAGATGAGCTCACTGACAATATTTATTTCAAAATTTGTTTCATTAGCTACAGTACATACTTACTCCAGTTATTATTAGTACTACAGACATGAATCTCAAAGAAATAAGGACCAAGTCGATACCGTTCACGACAGCCTTGCCGTGCCCTGAAAACTATCCTTGTAGCATTCCTAAAATAACTCCAGGCTTACGAAAAAAAAAACCAAACAAAAAAACCCACAGCAAAAAGCCCCCCACACCTAAAAGAATTAAAAATCCCTAGAGGCTGTTCTATGCCTCTGGCAGCCAAGAGCTTCTTGGTCTTCATGGCTCCTACAGCGCGTAGAAAATAAAATCCTCTGAAGTATTACGTTTCCTTAGTTACAATAAGGTGACATGAGGACAGAATTTCAAACTAAATTCTGATGTTGCCTTAAACCACACATGTAATGCAATTTTAATTTGGTTTTCATATGTCTAAATTATAGATTACTGCTATGCCTTAACTCATGATAATGCTAAGCATCTGACACGCAAATATCTTTGCTTTGGAGAAGAAGTGGTGACTTCAGCTGTGAAAATTCACCTGTGAAAAAATGTACTGGTATTGATGAGAGCTCCATAATACCGGGAACATCCGACATGTAAACATAAGTTGCATTTTTTACAACCATCAATTAATACAGATCAACTCTTCTCTGGTCTATTCACAGCGTAACATTTTTAAAATGTCAAGAATTGTGTTCTGTTATTATGAAAATGCAACAGGAACATTCAAGACGACTTATTTTCAGTGCCAGAGTTCAAATTTTACTGTTTGTTCTTGCCACTGAAAACGAATACATTGCAAGACTAAAAAGAGCCTTGTCTAAATAATTACAGTAGAAAACAAACTGTGACAGCAGCTAGTGATGGTATGAGTTCTGCACGGAGCTGAAGTTTCACAAGTCATTAAAACTCCGGCAGCCACGCAGGCGACAGCAGCCCGACGTTTGGGGAGCTCTCATCCTGAGACAATACCGCGGGGCACATGAAATTCCAAATCTACATCCAGTTTCATCTCAGCTGAATAATTTATAAACTCTTATATACACTGATTGGTAAAATACCATGGTGACGATGGTCCCTCTTCACACATCCCCAGGCTGCTACAACCTCGCTTCACTGTAATGACAGGCAAGTGACGATCGGCTCCGGGGACGCACCTAGGAGGGCTACGATGCTGCAAGCAAGACTCGGCACGTACCACCTCTCAGCCGAGAGCTGCGTAATGAGGCCCTCAGATCTTGTATATGCAAAAAAAACAAAGGAGCACCAATCTTCCATCTACATTTTCTTTCTGTATTCATAAAGAAATGCATTCGTGGAAGTGAGAGGAGCAAAACAGGGTGGTCCCGAACCAGGCTGTAGCTGTAAGCAGAATTGTAACAAAGCAGGTTTAAAACAAACAAAGTCTAGGAGGAAATAAATGAGCAGATAGGTGTTTATCTGCATATTAAGAGCCAATTTCCGACAAAAACAATACTTCAGGAAAAGGCTTTTTCTGTAGAAAAGTAGTACGATGTGTTCTTGCATTTAACCTCAACATACTATATCCCGGGGTGTAAGACAATCCAAGCTTTCTAGAGTAAATGGCCACACAGCACATATTAAATCATTCTTATCTTAATAAACTATCAAGCAAAAAGTGCATTTAAAAAGTTTTACAGAAAGTATCCTGCAAGTTGTTACAGAAAACAAGAGTTAAACTTTTAACGAAGTGTGAGGAAAACCGTCATTCGTCGGTCCAAGGACTCACACTCCGAGTGCTCAGGGCTCAGAGTACTGAGTATCCAAGAGGCTGTGCTCCTGCAAAGCAATTACGATGGAGAAACAAGGCAATCCTTCTGTGCAGGGGATGGAGGGGAAAGAGATGAGAAAATATGGAATAGGAGAGACCATAAATACCCTGAGGAGCCAGCTGAAACTCCAGAAACTCAAAAGAGCTAAACCATGCAAACCAGAGTTTGTAGGAGGGAAGAAGCATCAGGAACCGGAGGAGAGGAGCTCGCAGAGCAATCACCCGCTGCCTGTGCCTGCGCGCAAACTCGCACACATGGGTGACGAGCACCTGCAGGTCCCGCTCGGAGCGACGACAGGGTGCTCCGCGCCGCAGAAATCTGGGCTGGAACCTGCAGGCATGGGCAGAGAACGATTGGAGAGGCAAGGCCGAGAGAAAGAGAAAGACGCTGTCAAAATTGACTGAAAAAAAGAAAGTGAAGGATCACTTACTTTATTTGCACTGAAAACATTTAAAATTCGTACTACCAGGGCTATGTTCCATATAAGTGCATTAGCAAAGACAAGGATGACATCGAATCAAATCAAGGACATACTATCCAAGCTCTGTTTTTCTTCTGAGGAGCTGAAAATAATCTTTAATTGCATGAAGGTTTCAACTCAAGATCCTGGAGATCAAATTCATGCCCCTTGGAATCAGAAGATGGTGTTACACTGATTTTAGTTACAGATAACTAAAACTTGCATCATGTCCCTGTGAGACAACAGCAGAAATAGGAATGGGCCTGAAAAATGACTCCAAGTCTTCTGCTCTAACCCAAACACAAACTTTTACAGAGTAAATGTATCTTGTTATTATGCTTAGCATTATTAGATTTTATCTGAACAGCAGAAAGAAGAACAACACAGAAGCCTAGAGAAAATAAATTACTGTCTACTGTCGTAGACAAGTTTAACATGCACCTGGGATCTTAAATGAAACTGTTTTCCTTCAGGAACAAACATTTTAGAAGCTTAGATGTTAATTCAAAAACCCTTATTTTCTATAAAAAGCACATTATCTCAAAACGCATGCCTTTTTAAATATCCTCTATAGATACATTATCCAGTCACTCCGTATTTTCCCCATCAGACCCTCCTGCTACAGAAACAGGGTAACCGTGTATGCATTGGAGGCTTGGGAAATTGTTAGGATGTGCATGAAATTTCTATTACAGGAGAAACGTATACATCTAAATCATTTAGAGCTCTCTTTCGTAGTGACTTCATAACGCATCTATGTTTAAGAGTCTAATACCACAAAGTGCATTACAGACAATTTAACAGACACTAAGAAAGTTATCATCAGAATTAGAGACTATTAGAATCTTGCTGCAATACATTTGAAATATTTTAATTTTTTTGCTTTAAAATATTGCATTGGTACCAGAGGAATTTCGTTTAATAGAAGCTGAATGTCTCTTGTCCTTGCAAATACAACCAGTCTGTGGAAGCATCTCCACAAGAGCCGTGCAAAGTCCTCTACCTTCCTTCATCTTCCTCCAGAGCAGCAGTGGCTTGAGAGCTGGGACTGCTTTGATTACTGTTCGCCACACTCCTCGCTGCTTAGCATATTCACCATGTTTGCTTAGGGATGCCTGCATCTATTTATCTCATCTCCCACTGTCTATCGTTCCAGAAAGCGTACGGTCCCCGGGGCAGAGACCATTTCTTATGATGTGCTTCTGACACGGGATCCTGCCCCTGCGCTGGTACCTCCAGACACAACTGGCAGAGGAACCACCATCACCTTCCTGCAAAGGAGATGGTGATCTCTCTAGGACACGTTTCCAAGTATCAGCATAGACTTGAGAAATACTGTTGACCTCTACAAGAGCCCGCATGGAAGGGCTCAACGGCTCGTGCAGCTCATCTTCGGGTGCACTGCAGAAATTCTCAACGCTCAGCATTCTCTCAGTCTATCCTCCTTTCAGCAGCTCTCTATGCAGGGAAATAGATTGCATTGATTACAGATGTCTACTCCGTCCCCTTTACTTTCGGAAGCCAAAAGCAACAGAGTCTCTGGGAGACGTGGGGTGAGTGCAACGCAAACCGGTGCGGACAACCCTTCTACTCGAAGAATTTCTTCCAGGAGGCGACAGAGCTCCTAAACCTGGCTTCTCCTGGGCGTCACTCCACAGCCACACAAATTAACCTCCTTAGGTTAAGGTTAACCTTCAGAAGTACTCTCCTTTACCTACCTTCAGGAAAGCTGGCCTTTCTGATTAGTCATATGAAATATGACTTCATTTTGCTCTGATTAAATAGATGTACCATTACACTGCCACATTCAGAACGGCTATAATTACAACTGAGTCAACAGCCCATTTTCAGACTATTGTCCTATACCAGTTTAAAAGCAACTAATTAAAAAAATTCTAGGACAGATATCTACGTAAATCTAAGGAATTTTGAATTTAATCACTGAGAAAGTAAATGAAAAAATCAGATGTTCACTGCTCTATGGCAAGAAATAGTTCTAGTTTCAAAACAGTATCATAAAATACTTGGCATTTTCAAGTTAAAAGTTATAAACTTGCATATTTGGAATTCTGACATCAGTTATTTTGCTACAACATGTATTATTATAAAATACCCATCATAGAAACAGATTTATGGTACAAAGCTCAGATAAAACCAAAATTAACTCAGATATAATTCAGCTCATCAGTGTGTTTAATCCTATACACATTTCTCTTCAGAGTTGCAGGACATCATGAACAGATCAGTTTAAAAGTTGGGGGGGGCTGCAGGAGTTTTGGGGGGCTTTGTGGGGTTTTGCAGAAGGGGGCTACAGGTGCTTTTTCTTTTGTGGTTTTAAAGAACTTTTAGCTATGGATTGGAATGCAAAACCAGTTACATGTTTGCATCAGCCATTTAAAAAAAAAAAAGAACGAACGACCAAACCTCCCCCTCCCCAACATTTTACACTGTTTCATTTATGAATAGTAAATGAGTGAATAAATGGCTTGACTGGTACAGCAGCAATCCCCTGGGTATCATCCACAGAGCTGCCACAGGGGGCCAAAAGCCCTTTCATTTTTTTTTTTTAATTATTATTTTTCCTCTGCCAAACCCTTATTTGAGCACAGGGTTTCTTTTTTTTGGTTTCTCACTTTGGCCCAAACTCTGCAGAAAGAGCAGTCTCAGCTGAAGTACCAACGTGACTAAGCATTCCCATTTTTTAAGCAATATTAGATGTTCAGACCTCCTTAATAAGGGTGGTACAGGTAAGCCCAGCTTAAGTAAACTGACCCTTTCATATTTCATGTCTACAGCGTAGGTAGAGAAGAAAGGGAAGGAGTCGACGCATAGACTCGAGACACGGAGGATGATACCAACAGGCCAACGTTTGCCAGCAGGAACTCCAAGGCGAGGACCCGCAATTACCTGGTTGAGCACACGGAGCCCACCGGCCCTTCCAGGCAACGAGCCCCTGCGGCCGCGCTTCACCTGGCGACGGGGCGCGTCAGCACCCATGGAACAGCCAGAATTCCGCCACGCGTACGCCCACGCGTTTACCCGTTGATTCTGGCAACTGCATACGGAAACCCTGAAGCCCAGCATTTTCGCCCCCTTACACCGTGAGCTTCCATCTACATTTCATCAGACATAAAAACCAAACAAGGAGAACCATCCTGCACGGGGACTCCACACACCCAGCCGTGCTTCTCCCTTCTGCCTCTTACCACTTAGACTCTAAACTTTTTGGGACCGAAGTCAAGAGCAAATTTCTTGCTCCAGAGTCAATGCCGTATCTCATGATGTCAAGAGCACAAGGATTCTGCCCACTGCCTTCAAACCCTGCTGGCTTTCGCACGCAAGAAAGTTGCACAATCTTTATTCTAGCCTGTATGAGCTGCAAAAGAAATACAAAATTGTAATAAATAGTAATGAATATATGCCCGGCCTCAGGTTTGTAAGGCAATTCCCATGTCTTGGGTGACTACTTCTTGGCAGTAGCATTAATAAAATACCAGCACCTCGGCTAATTTTCTGAACAAGCTTATCAAACAGTAAGAGTCTGACAAATAATATATTTTTTAATTTCTTTAAAGGCTTTTATCTCAATAGGTGGGTTTGCTCGAATGTTCTAGATTTCATTACTTCCTTTAAAAGAAACACCCTTCCCTCCCCAGTTTCACAAAAATACTGCATCTTCAGACACACAAAATAATTTGTCATTTAAAGCTAATTGTAATTACATAGTTCAGCTAAATAATTAACCAATTCCACAATGCTGCACAAAGGAAACAAGCAGCACAGCTTCACACAGCTTGGAAATTAGAACATCAGTGGGTTTGTATATCAAGATTTTCAAGTTAGCAAAATATGCAAGCAGTCATAAAAACGTTACGCTTCAATACTACTTGCTTCATATATGAAAAGGCTAAAAAGCAAGCTTGACACGTTTCATAAGCAAACGGCATTTTTTTATACTCCCTGTTAATTTATAAGCTATTCGTATACAAAGCGAATTTCAAGATTTCAAGGTCCCCCCTTCCCGTTTAGAAGTGATTCCACAAGCACAGTCCATGCACAGCCTGGAGTCCGGCATCTCATCCGAGCAGCACTCGGGGTTTGAGCAGTGAACATGAAATAGCACCACGGTTGTCAATACATGTCAGAGAAATGCAGCACAGAGAGAATCGTACTTACTTTGGAGGCCCACGGTTGCAGGCAGTTGGCATAACATCGAACAAGAAAAGCCATTTCTTAGGCTGGGGAAAAAAGTTTCCTTTCTCAAATAAAAGCCACAGAGGAAAAATATGGAGTAAAATCCCTTCTGGATTCTCTTTAAAAATCATAAACCAAAGCAGCAAATGTACATGTATGCAACTTCTCAGGCTTGAATTTCACACTGAATTTGATTACAGCTTCCACTAGATCGGAGTAGTTTTCAGTATTGCAGTGAGTTAGCAGCAGCAGCAGCAGCAATTCCTATAAAAATGTTCCAGTTTTAACAAGCACATAAATTCAGATCAAAATGTTTCCTAGCTTTTCAAATACAAATATCCATACGTTCCCTCAGGCAAGAGGCATGTACCCAAAAAGTGCTGCTAAAATTGAATTAATTCTGAAATGGATTAAAACTGCAGGTTAAAGCAATAATACATTAAAAGGTGAGATATGAATTCTTCAAATTCCTTTTTTCTCTTCACTAAAACGCATTTACGAGTGGCTTATCTTCAGGTCCACTTTTCGGAAACTTCACATTCATATTGTAGATGAAATTTTGCAAAGGTTCTTCAGCATCTTAGGCAATTCAGGAATCCCACACCCTGGATATTAAAGTTTCTTCTTTATACTCTTGTCCATCGTAACTGCAAAAATTGAATTAGCGTCCGGATCGTAGCTCCAGGATATATGCTCTAACAGGTTTGCACTGTGGCACGTATTAAAAGCCTCTGCAATACAAACCCTTTTCTCTTTTGCCCCCCCCCCCTTCCTTTTTTAATGCAGTTTACAACTCTGCAGTGTTGCTTAGTATTCTAATGCATCAGTCAGATACCACGGTTAATCCACGCCTAGCTTTTCCAATTAAAACATTTCTGTAATGCACAACAAAACAGTACGTCCATGGCTACAGCGAGACTGACTGCTGGAGTCCTAATTCCTACTATCTTTGCTTGCTTCTCAGCAGCTCCCTCAGGAGAAGCTCCCATCGATTGGATGCTCCGCAGCAAGATGAAATATCTAATAAGGAGGAAAGAGAGTGGGAGGGGAACCGAGCTAAAAGGATGACATCACCTGTATAGAAAGCCTTTAGAAACTGCATTAGATCAATTGGCTACTGTATCTGCAGATGCAGCCAACAGAGCATCTTTATTGACCTAATATAAACACACATATCGGTACAGCAACTGCTCAGCAAAACACCCCTGCTCCACATTATATTTTATATCATTTTATGATCTATTAATGCATATATTGTAACTCTGATTATTTTTCTTTTTCAAAAAAATTTTTTTAAATCAATCTATTAACACTTCCAACAGCATTTAGGTGGATTATTTCTCATCTTTGCACCCCAGTTTAGAAATAAGTAAAATAAATATCTGCAGACATTCACATGCATGCACACACGGATACACCCAAAATCAGTTCACAATAAAGTAATTTCTGCTTTTATGTATGTATGTCACACAAGAGCCTCAACATTTTTATCTCATCCTATACACTCATTAGGAGATTTCTGTACAGAATGAGAAGTAAATTTCTTATTGAAAGGTGATGTTTATAATTCTCATAATTTAATGGGTTTGAAACCATGTTAAAAGTTTTGGTGGGTGGGGTTTTCTCCCCCCTTAATCAAGACCAATTCTGTTTCTAACCAAAACTGCCTTAATTCTGCAGTAGTCAATTTAGTTTTATAATTTCTTTTTGCAACTAAAACCTGAAATATTTGCAAGCAGCTTAGTATCTTGGATGGCAGCCCAGCCTGCTGGAGAGCTGCTCTGAGGAAGCACCTACGAGATCCCACACCTTTGAGCTGGGACTGCCGCGATGCTTTCAATTCCTAGAAGGCAAATGACTTCTGCTACCGTGCAAGGCGGGAGGAGAGCACGGCAGAGAAAGGGAGGGGGACAGAGGGTGCTGGCTCTGTTAAAGCCATCATTTAGTCCTCTGGATCAGTTACTTCATCTGCAAGAAGGGGCACTCACTGTTTCCGTTTTCCTCTCTTTGGAAAGAATTTTCATCGCCATAGATCTCATTATTCCCAGTCTGGATCAGACTCGAGGGTAATTCTCCAAAGCCAAACTAGCCCTCGATGACCATACCTCCCGTACAGAAGAGGAGCTTCCAAGAGTAGCCTGGTGGCAGTCAGGGCCAAAAATCCCTTTTTTGTTGTTTGCTTATTCCCGAATACGGAATCGGGCGGTTTCAGGCAATCCACAGAAAGCTCTTTTTCACCTCTGTGCCAGGGGGCACGTGGAAGAAGATTCTTACATTTTGGCAGCCAAGTTGCACCAACAGGACACCCCAACCCATCTCAAACCACAGGCTCCTTCCAGCAGTCATCCAGAAGTCAAATTCTTCCCGGCATATAACCCAAGTTAAGATGGGAGTTGCACCTTAACTAAGAAAAACCCCTTCCCCTAGCACCTTCCAAAACTGTCTTAAAAGAAAAAAAAAAAAAAAAAAAAAAGGTATTGATGTCTGAATTTACTTAACCTCTACCAGACAATGAAAATAATAATAGATGCAACCAGGCTTCATAAATATTACTGGGTTTCATTTGTATTTAAACAGAAAAGACAAAACTGAACTTCATTCCTGCACTTGCAAAATTTGCAAACTCAAAGTCTATTTGATATTTAAAACCTGAAAGAATTTTAGATAATTACTTCAGGTTTTTAAAATGCACTACACCAGCTATATAAATAGCTGTTTCTTTTACTGTTCCTTCAATACTGAACAATAGGCTAGATGTGTCAGCTTCACCTTACATACAAATGTATCGCATCTCTGCTAACAATTCACAAAATTGTATTCAGAAGCATCTTAAACATCAAATATAATAATGCCACACTGATAAATCTTCAGCAGCAATGAACATCCGAACACTTCTGTGCAGCGTTACCTGCATTACAGTTAGCGCCATCACAATTTATATCAAGGAGAAAAGAAAACCCACCCAGCTAAAGGAAACCTCTCCCTGCCTGCACGCACACCGATAGCGCACAAACTCCATCCCTCGGCTAACCGGGCAGATATTCATCTCCCAGCCGCCTTTTAAACCCGCTGCATCGTGCTCGAAATCCAGTCCACTCAGGATTTTGGCGTGGATGCCGTATTTTACAACTACTGTAAACACGAGCTCAATAATGGGAACAAAATTCTATTTCCTTCTAGTTTTGCCTTTAAGTGAAGATGACATCATCGCTCTGCCCGTCCCGCCAATGAGCGCGGCGGCGGCGGTGGTCCCGGGGGGCTGCAGCCAGCTCTGCGCAGCCCTGCCCGCCCGCGCAGCCCCGAGCGGGGGGAAACCTGACCTAGTTCCACACCCCAGCTTTTGGGGCATCCCCCCCCTCATTTCTCTTCGGGTTTGGGTTTTTTTTTTTTTTTTTGAACGCATGCATTTCTGCAGCCCCTGCTCCCTGCAGCACAAGGCTGTAAGTTTTTATAAATCGTCTGTTTAGCGACAAATCTCAAAATTAGAGCAACGTGGAGATTTAAAAAAAAAAAAAAAAAAAAAAAAAGGGAGGGGATACCAAGGCTGCTCCACAGTGATCGCAATCAAAATACTTGTGAAGAACTGCAGCATCAGGCATCACAAACAGTAAATCGCCAGTCTCATTTTAAGCCAGATTCCAAGTTTTCAGAGAATCTTAAGGAAAAAACCCTTCAGTCTACAGTCTCTGAATTAAAGGTGGTCTTTGTTTCTTAACACTGATTTCTTTCCATGCTTGAAATACCACTCCGTACATTTCTATGCATCATTCCCTTTATGCTCCCATAATGCTATCTGAGTCCTCCCGACTGTTAAATAAATCTGCATGTTCTAATTGTCTAACAAGAGTAAGTCACTGAAAAATGGGATGTTTTTAAAAGGATAGTAAGGCCTTTCATAATTTAAACGCACGTTCAGTTAAGCAGGATTAGAGTCTTCTCGTATTTAAGGACACCAGCAGTTGAAGTTCTGCAAAAGCCGAGAGCACTCGCAGCTGACAGCAGAAGGTGCCCCTCGGCCAGCACTACTTTTTCCTGATCAATCCGAGAAAGAAAAGCCCATTGTGCGGTGCCGGCGGGGAGGACGAGTGCGGATCTCAAAGCCGTCACGGCCCTGGCTGGGAAGGCAGAAGCCGCCGGCGTGCCAGTGAGCCGAGGGGCCTGGGTCCGAGGGCTGGGCTTGCCGCCTCCTGTCCCTTTGTCCTCAGAGCCAGGCGGCCGCTGGCACGCTGTCCCCTGCCACGTCCCCCTGCAGCACCGCTCGGCTACGAGCGGGGACCGCAATTTGCTCCCCCTGTCGCGAGCACAGCAGCTAAGGTAGCATCCTGACTCCGAGCCCGCGGTGGGGGCTGGGGAAGGAGACCAGCTGCTTGGAAAGCAATCTGGCACTGCACACGCTCGGGCAAAGATGTTTCAGGCTAACATAATTCATTTTAATACAGTTTTGCGAGTGGGAATTGCCAAACACAGCAGCATAATGCAGAAATATTTTAGCATTAAGGGCACCTGCATCAAGAGGTTATTTCAACGCGTTTGAGTACTTTAAATCCTTTTGGAAAGGCGGGCGATGGGGAGCGTGGGGTGCGGTACGCAGAGCCAGCTGCAGCGCGAGCTGGGTGCAGCCCCTGCTACGCTGGCACAGCCTGCTCGGCTCAGCGTCGCTGGCATGCTTCTCCCATTTCTCCCCGCCATTTAACTTGAGCATCTTAAATAAATCATTGTATTTTCGTGGCAAGGTTAGCCTCTCATTAGGGCTTCTCAGGAATTCCTGTTTAAAGGAAAAAAGAAAAAAAAAAAAAATTACAACTCTCCACCCTGTTCCTGACCCTTTTAGGAAGCAGAGGCAGGGAAAGCAGCGCCGCGAGCTCCTGTTCCCCTTCAGGGGGACATTACATGGTGCGATCGCATCCTTGCGTATATCGCTTTCCACAGTAGCACTTACTAACAGGCTGTAGAAAAATCCTACCGAAAGATCTGTAGGACTCATAAGTACTATGAAAACACAATCCATCCTAAGGGAAGGAGCGAGGGAGAGCGGGAGGGAGCGGGAGAGGGAGGGCAGAGACTGTCATCATCCCTGAAGTGATGTAAGCTTCTAAATATAGCACCAGCAATACAGAAGGAACAATAAAAAGGCACCATGGATTCAATTTCTCCATCGCTTTCGCACTACCCCAACCATCTTTTTCCAGCTGTTGTGTTAAGCACGGAAAGGTCATCTCCTATTTGCAGCGATTCAGATTTATATGGTTTATAATACTTTCTTAAATATGTTTATAAATTACAGCTCTGTGCTGCAGATCTGTCTGTTGGTGCACACTCTCTGCAGAGTCGGGCAGCAGCATGATCAGCATCGCAAACAGGGCCAACGCCAGCGCGGGGGGAAGGGGGAAGCCCCCTCCGCTACGGACTCAAACAAAAAGTTCATTTCTACAGTTTGAACCGAAATGATTCATATCACGCTCCTCCCTTCCTTCCTGACATCTCATTTCGGCAAGGGGTGGGGAAGTTTGGGAAGGTACACAACCCAAAAATCCCTGGTGATGAGGAGGAGTGGATACCAACCCCGGAAGGGTCCGTTTGTGAGACTGAATCCACTCAGAGATACTGAAAGGACAAAATCTCTAATATCCCACAGTAAAATTTCCCAAACACGTTTAGAATTTTGTTCACTAAAAGGTTACCTTGATCTAGTCTCAAAACTGAAATCACAGCCCAAGCCTAACACGGACCTGGCTGTAATTTCCTCAGCTGCCACCTACGCGGGAAGCCAGTCGGAGTTTCACGTTTGGAAATTGCAAAGCCCACCAACGTATATATTCATTTTCATCCCCCAAAAGTTGATATGAAAGCCAATACAAAATACCACTTTTTCACCCCTCATTTATAAAAACTGTACCTCCAGTTAAAATGAGCGGATTAAGACTATTTAGAACATAAGGTACCAGCACACCTCTCACAAGAAAAAGGCCTCTGATTAAATGACCTTGAGAATAATACATTAACTCCACAGATGAGGTTAAAAATCATTAAAATGCCACTTCCAATACTACCTCTGTCATTTTTCTTGAGGATTAACACCAAACTGGAAGCCTGAAAGGAGGAAGGGGGGAAGGATCTGACTCCTTCTACCAAATTTCAAAATTTCTCTCTAAGCAAGGGTGATTTTCAACAGTCACCTTTCATTTACTAGTGGCCACGGCATCCAGCTTGAAGAGTGGATGTGACACGAGTATCGTCTCAGGCATAACATCTCATGAACACTTTTTTTCCCAGAACAGACCCGTGTCTGCAGGCACCACGCTGCTTTTCTGCGTGCAGAGCTTACACCGACAGACTTGCCCGGGCTCAGGCACAACCCCACGCGCCGGAGTCTCAGCTGTCCCCGGAGCCAGGCTGGGACCAGCCAGGCAGAGCATAGCCTGAGCTCGGTGACAGCGTGAGCAGGGGAGAAAGGGGTGGGTAAGGCACCAGCAAAAGTGCTCCCGAGGGGTTTACAAGGAGAGTGGCCACAGCACGACGCATGGAGACCAAAATCTGCTGTGTTGGGGAAGCGCAGCGCAGACCCTAGAGCAGCTCTGCAGGGCTTCCCTCGTCAGACGAAGCATCAGATGAAGCATCCCCCTGTACTTGGCCCTGGCGAGGCTGCACCTCAAGTACCATGTCCAGTTCTGGGCCCCTCACTCCAAGACAGACACTGAGGGGCTGGAGCGTGTCCAGAGACGGGCAACGGAGCTGGGGAAGGGGCTGGAGCACAAGTGCTGTGAGGAGCGGCTGAGGGACCTGGGGGGGTTTGGCCTGGAGAAAAGGAGGCTGAGGGGAGACCTTCTCGCTCTCTGCAACTCCCTGAAAGGAGGTTGGAGCCAGGGGGGGTCGGGCTCTTCTCCCAAGGAACAGGCGACAGGACGAGAGGAAACGGCCTCAAGTTGTGCCAGAGGAGGTTTAGGTTGGATATTGGGAACCATTTCTTCCCCAAAAGGGCTGTCAGGCCCTGGCACAGGCTGCCCAGGGCAGTGGGGGAGTCCCCATCCCTGGGGGGATTGAAAAGACGTGTAGATGTGGTGCTTGGGGACATGGGTTAGTGGTGGCCTTGGCAGTGCTGGGTTAACGGTTGGACTCAATGGTCTTAGAGGTCTTTTCCAACCTAAACGATTCTGTGATTCTATTGCAGGGTAGCAATTTCCAAACTTTCTCATTATCTGGTACGATCCAGCCCTTATTGCCTTTAAAAATGGAAAGCCAAGTATGGTCTTGGAAATTTTTCCCCAGCATTATTTGGGGTCCCTCCCTCCACTGCGAGCAAAGCAGCAGCAAAAGTCCAGTTATTCTCACCCGATCTGAGAAACTGATCTCAACCGATAAAGCAACAGACGGGCCAGATGCCATACCTACACTCCAAGTTTACAAACCACAACGGTTAACCAAACTTTAAAGGAAACAAAATCAAAATCATAAAGACAATACAAGCATCTAGTTTATTGTGGCTACATTACCTCAAACTACAACTTAATCATATAAGAACAAGAAATTTTAATACTCAGCGATAGAAAGCAGCTCTGACTTGCAAGAACAAAGTAAGTATCAACAAGGAATTAAGCTACAATGATGGTCCCATTTAGCCAGAGACTTCATTTAATCAACTATTTCAAGTATTTCATCTGTCAAATAGATCCCCATTAAGAAAGTTTCCACATATCAAATGTAAAATTACAAATGCTGTTAAATGTCATTAGATAGCAATCAGTTCTATGCCAAAACCAAAGATATTCTTCTAGCTATTCTGTCATACAGATAGTGGTTTTCATGCCAAGATTTTCAAGGAAAACAGGGCATCCAAATGCTTGCATTATGCACTGACATTTTCTGATGGTGATTTTAACTGAAAATTGCTCAGGATATTCACAGTCCCTAACTTGGTCCAGAAGGCTGCCGAAGAACATGACTGAGTTGATGCGAATTTCCATATTCTAAATCAGAAAACCATTTTAACTTGAACACAAAGTTGAAGACAACACCATCGCAGTCCTTTAAAGAAGTCCTTCAGTGTTACATGACATTCAACCCAACGACTCAGACTTACAACTCTTCAGGCTAAAACACAAAGCAACCCTTCACACGACTGCTTCCCTCTAAGGCATGAGAAACCTCAAGCTAAGTGAAAGGTTGAGTTGGCTACAAACGAGAATACAACCAGGCTGCTACACTTCAGTACAGCATATTGAACAGAAACAGCCCAGATGGAAGACAGGAAATAAAGAGCAGATCCACGCGCGCTAACCATCTCCCCGCATGCAGGCGACCAGCTTGCTGGCTACTACCCTGTCGGTTTTCTACAAGAAGCCACTCAATATGTCATTTCAAGAGACTGAGACAATAACGTTAACAAGAAGGATCTGACAAAGAACTGCAACTCATACACAAAAGGTTTTTAAGTCCCCCAAAAGACTGAAATGCCTTTCTCGGGTGCAGAGTACTGCTTTTTACCATTAACCACCTGAGCGACATGATACAATTATGAGCAGCAGGCACAACCCTTATACATCATTCTCCATCTAGTTTGCATAAGAGGCTGCTTATAAAGAATTAATGACTTTGGAACTGCCACCCAACCCCTTAGGGTCCATCAAAACAGAGATTAACACTCTGAACATGCTACATAAAATATTTTCTCAGGCATTTTCCAAGGAACTGAGTTAATTTCTATCATGGTGTAAATTTGTCTACGTGGTGAAAGGAGGAGGAAGAAACAGATAATTGATTATTGTGCGGAGAGCATCTTAAAAATTACCTGAATTTTTACTTCTTGTGCATGTTAATTTGCAAAATATCTAGAATTTTTGAAAGGTGGTTCTGCCACAAGCTGCCATGGAGCAGCAACAGGCTCAACAGTACATCCCTCCCACAGCACTGCCAGCACCAGCACGCAAGGGCTGAGCGACTCTCCAGTTCAATCCCAGTTAACGGAGCAGGGAGGTTTCCCTGCAAAGGACAGCCTGTGCTTAGGATCCGTTTCCAGCCAGTTCCAGGCTTCCTGGTGAAAGTGCTCAGTTGTAAAAACACCGATGGGTTTGGACTGCAAGTAGGAAATAAGTGCAAAAACATCCACAAGTTTTTCTTGAATTATCACACAGACAAGTGCAGTTCTGCTCTGCTTAGCGAGGGGAGGGTAACACACAAACCTGCTGCGGGGACGGTATCGGGGTCACGGGGCCAACCATCACCCCAGCTTCCACCGCACCTGGGGAGGGAGCAGCTGTACAACTCAGTGCTCGTCTTACTTGAGGAAAGAGAAGAATAGAAGAGCAGAAAATTATGGTGTAAGCACTGGTAGAGGGGAAAAAAAAAGAAACAAAAAGGGAGAGAAAACTTTAAAGCAGTTGGCAGAACATGTATGTGTCCATGTGGCAAAAATTAACTGCTGCTTCAGCTGTAGGAAAAAAAAGGCGAAAGATGAAGCCCTGAAGAAAGAAGGGTAAGTCAGCCCTGTTAGCAACCTCACAGTGTAGCTCCCTCTAACAGCAACTCGGTACCTTGTCCCAGGACGGAAGCTGGCAGAGCAGGAAGACGTCCGTCTGTCCTGCAGGAGAGCGATGCCGCATCCCAGCGCGGTGCCATCACCCACCGCCACGGGCTCTCCCACAGGCAACAAAAAGGGCTGTACGCTACTGCCAGCAGCCAGGTTTGAGTAAATACAGGTGCTCGCCTAAAATAAATCCTCCCTAGTTTCAGTTTGATGTGGTTTCATTTGTGCATCACTCTTAAATGCTGTTCAACAGCTGCGCATCACCTCCCAATTGAGGTGATTTCTGTAATTCACAGTTTATATATAAGCTGCTCATCAAGTCTGTAAAATCTTCAGGGAAACTCCTGAATATAAGTTTTGAATAACTACAACCGCTTTCATTATGGATAAACTGGGGTTTACATGTCACATGTTATGTTTAAAAAATAAAATTTTAATCTGAAAAACACAGATTTTAACCTAAGGGCAGTATTTTCAGTAAGTATTTTCGTATTTTGTGCGCAGCCTAAGTCATTACTCTTTGGAAACTGCAGACGCTCATTAATTGGTTTGGGAAGCACCAGTGGTCTATGGAAATTCCTAGGAAGAATTTTAATGCATGGCACACTTCAAGGATTGGCGTTTTGTTAATGACCATCATAACCAGCGACAGACTTTCAAGGAGTCCTTGACAGTATCAGTGCTGACTAAAAAAGCAGACAGAATCAATACGTGAAATAAAGTCTGAGCAAAGATGCATTTGGTGGTTCTCCCCCTGCTTACAAAAGCAAAGGGAAGTGCCCCAGGGCCGCCGCCTCGGCAGACCAGGGTGAGCTCGAGATGCCGAGCCTGGGTTCCCATGCCGGACGCCAGCGGGACCCGGCCGGAGGCTGTTCCCAGCTCCGCCGGTGAAGCAGCATTTAGCCGGGGAAGCAGACACCTCTGACATCATTAGTTAACACAGCTGCTTAACTGCTACATCATTCACGGCCTTTTCCCCCACCCGCAGAGGCCGGCCTGGCAGTTCGACAGTCATTTTCATTTCCAGGAAGCCGGGGGCTCCAGCCACGTGCATTCCCCTCCTCTCCTCCGCCTTTCGGTGCCGGGTGCCGCAGCTGCACCCACGCGCCCGCCTGAGCGCCGGCACACCGCGGCCGGCTCCGTTCAGGCGCAGGCCACAACAAACCTGAAGACGTCTGCTCAGGAAGCGAACGCGCTGCAGACGCAGCTTCTTTTTGATCACAAAAGCAAGAAAAACACTTTATGTGGCAGGAGTTCAACAGAGCTGCAAGCACGTCACCATGCGCACGGGCTTTTACAGGGGTAAAAGGTAGCCTGGCTAACGGAGGCTCCTGCACACGCTGCTGCTCTTGAGCACAGACAACCTGTGAGTTGGGATCCAACCTGGGCCACGCAAAATTTAAGATGGAGATTAGAACAGAGAAAGTCCTCATGTTGTAAAAACAGCGTCAGGAAGAAGGAACCTGCATTCTCTCTTTGCATCGCACGACACCTCCAGAAAGCACCCAGTGACATTACTTTCTGTACCCACTAAGTACACAGCAAGACTCACGGATTTCAGCAAGACCCAAATCTTCTGATTCGTCAGTTAACAAAGCTAAAATTGTGTCAAGCATTTTTTAAAAAAGCGGCAAAAAGAGGAAGCGTGGACATCAACATATTAAAAAGCAATGAGCTGCAAAGAGAATCATCCTCCAGCTCAAGAACAAGTGATTTTAGCCACTCAGATCAGCCACAGCCTCATTAAAATGAACTGATATTCCAAATAAACAGATGCCAGCCGATGCTGCATCCAAGTTTAACAAAAGGCAGCTGGAGGCATGCTGTAAGTTGCTCTTACTTCTTTTAGATCAATAAAAGGTACCATTTCAGCAAATTTACCTGGTAGTTAAAAATAGATCATAAAAGACCCATAGTGTTTTATAGCATTTAAAAGGAAAAGGATTAGTGATGGTAAAGAACCTAATGGGTTTGATCCAGTATATTGAAATGTGACTTAACTTCCTAAATTGTGAGATACCCTGCGCTAACTCCAGCCTCTGACAGGATTACATTAAGTAATGATCAAAGAACAAGAAACTTGCCACTCAAGCAGTCTTCAGTGAACGACGTCTCTGAAGATAAATGCTTCTACAAGGCTCCAGGAAAATTTTTACATGATGCAAGTATTAAGATACTGTCCATAAGTCTTAATATTACAATAAATCTTTTAAACCTCATCATCCTCTTACAGGAGTTTAAAAAAGGAGTAAATCTGCATCTCTGAGAAAAGGGATTACTACTAAAAGTTTGGTACCAATTTCTTTATTCTGTTCTGCAATGAACTAACAATTGAAAAAATTCAAAATGTTGTCACAACTCCATGGAAATAAGCATTACATCACACATGCACTACTTTTAGAAATACAAACATTCTTCATTTCAAAAAAATCAGAGAGAATTGTCAAAAATGTATGTAGGTAATAAATCAGTAAAAAAACCTATTCAAATGAAAAAAGACTTGAGCTTACAGATTTGATGGTCATATAGAAATTTGTATCAAATTGTTAAACCCCATTTGGTTTTGATCACTGCAAGAAATACAAGTGCAAAACTTACTAAGATTTTATTTTTTAGTTGTGAAGATAAATACTTGAACCATTTATTTTCCAATTGCTTGATCCAAGATCAAACCAGCAATTTAGTTTTTATAAAGCACCAGAACTACCATTACACATTATTCTCCTACATCTGTTTAGTCTAGTTTTGTAAGCACCTCCTGTACGGTCACAAAAAGTTTGGGACATAGTTGAACAAAGACCACCACAATTACTTTTTATTTTGTAATTAAAAAGATACAGTTGCATTACTTATTAGGCTGAGAACTAGACTAAGAACTAGAAATCACTAAGCATTTATCTTAGTTGTGATAATGTCCTGCTACACAACCCTGGTTGCTATCTAGATTCTTATCTACATTACAGACAGTAATATGCACAGAGTGCATACCCAAAAAGATATGCAATCATACTAACAAGCAAGAGCGGGCATAATTAATACCATGGCACATTTCCTTCTAATCCATTCAGTTTGAGCAAGAGCTTTCTCCCTATGACTCCAGCCTCCCATTTTCCCCCCTGTCAGGATGTCACTCCAGGGACGACACGCAAGACACAGGGAGTTATCAAGCGGCAAAAATGAAAAAGGCAACAGAGGCCAGAACCGCTGAGGGATAAGAGCTCCCAGGTACCTGCGGCGCTGCTCAGACCGGCCCCAGGTAGAGAGCCGGCCACCCGCGCTCGGGCTGCCTCCGTGGCCTTTGCCTTGCACGTGACCCACCACGACAGAGCCACCTCCTCCGTCGCTTCGTGGGCAGCGGTGCTGTTTTTGCATCCTGAAAAAAAAAAACATCTGAGAAGCGTTTCGCCACATACACATTTCTCCTCAGGATCTTGCCGGCTAGCTATGCTGTAGAAGGGAAAATCCCAGTGCCAGCAGAACCTTGACACGGCTGCCGGGCACCCCTGCCAGTGGAAGCCAGACCCCAGACTGTTCACCTACCGAACGAGAGCGAGTCTAACATACTTTCTTGCATATGGATTGCGAGAACAAATTCACATCACTATGCACTTCAAAGATATAAACAGAAATATAAACCTGTTCAGTTTGAGTGAGAAGAAAGAACACTGTCAGCATATGTTCACTGTATTTTACTGGGAGGGAAAAAAAAAAAAAATATCCCCAACTTTAAATACTTATTCTGCAGGAGACCAGCGCTCTTGTGAAACAACTTTGCTCTATGAACCACAAAAACGTAATAAAGGAATCTAAATGGTAACTCCTTCACCAAAGAAACCAACCAGATGATCCATTTTCAAACATTAGTTCGTTCGGGGGGGGGGGAATTTGAAGATACCCACAATAATTTGAATGTCAACTATCCTGAAGATACACAGTTAAATTAAGTACTAGGGCTCTTTTACTTAAGTAAGAGGCATAAGAGAAAAGGAAGAGCTTCAAAGATTTAAAATATTACTTAAAGTATCTGCATACAAAGCTTTATTCCATGGCCAATCACAGGGATTTCTACAGAATGAATTCCAGCAATAACAAGCAGGGAGCTCCATGCGAGAAGCAGATGCAAGCTCACGTCACAACCTAACGGGTAACGTTTTATAAAAACAAAGATTAACCTTGATCATAAATATTAATCATAGTATATTTAATGTGCAGAGATTTACATTTTAAGGAGTCAATGGAGATTGCATAGATAATTCCCCTTAAAAGCAAACACAAGAAATCTTCTATTTAATTGTGAAAGGAACAATTCTGAGCTGGGATAAAGCAACCCCCAATTTCAATACCTATAGGATCTAAGTTTTCTTTAGAAAGCAGAAAACTACCCATGTCTGAGAGATGAGGTATTTAAAAAACTTAAACAGCGCCACGTTGCGTACTCTGACATCGCACCACGGAGCCCGACTGCAGTCCCTGCGGGCTGGCTGGAAAGCAGAGCCCTCCCTGAGCAAGCAGGGCCCACAAAGCGTCCCCCGCCTGCATTCAGCATCTGTCAACCAGCATTTCGCAACAGCCTGGCGAGTGAAATGCAACGCGGGTTCATTCATTAGCGCCATGCCAGAGAGGAAGTCTGCTGGCGAGTTTGTAAACAGTTTTCCCACTCCAGCAGAAACGTTATTGCAAGTTCCTGACAAATGAAAGTTTCATTCAAAACCCCTCCTCCTTATCCTGCCTATTCTCACCATAAAGCCTGTTTCTCAAGACCATTGGGAACCAACAGCCACGTACGAGCAGACTCATACAGGTAAGAGTTAAACCTAGGCACAGAACAAACCATACCTCAGAAAAAGTCATTATTTTCCCAGATTATAATGGAATATGGAAAAATACAGGCACCCAATTTTTATTTACTTGTCAAACAGGCAGCTGGTTATCATGTTTTGATTTCTTAGTCATCTGTTGAGTTACAAATTACTTTTTGCTACACCAAGTACTGTGGGTATGACACTTCCCAATTAGGAGCTTACAGTCTACAAAGCAAGGATTGGTATTTCAATTCAGACTGCTGAAAACCCAACAGCTTGCAGATTTTCTATCAGAGAGGTGGTTGTTTACTCCTTGCCACTTAGCACTCACTCATCCAGGAAAACACCTAGCAGTGTTAACAGGACTCTCTTTATATATTCCTAATTAACTGACATAAAAGCAGATTTAGGAATGTGCTGTTGATTTATGAAGTTTATACCATTTCCCATCAAATGCTGATCAAAATATATATATTCATAAATCTGAGGAAGCCACCAGGTTTGCAACATGAAACTATACGTGCAGAGACATGCATGCGCTCTGGGTGGCTGGAAACATAAAGCAATAAATCAACACGAAGAAAAATCCTAATGAGGACATCATTTGTTGCCTCATCACAATCCGGCGGGTGTACCCCACTGACTCCTCGCATCACCAACTGAATCTCTGAAATGGTTCAAGAAGCCCTATAACTTGGTCTTTCTTAGACCGGAGCCGCCGAGTCCCTTCTCCTGCGCCCCTCCAGGCAAGCCGCACGGGTAGCATCAGCATTGGCTCTTCCTGGGATTCTCTTCCTCTTATCACTGACGTCTGAAAATTATTTTCCGTGTGCTTATTCATTGTCACAAACACCAAAGAGAAAGAGACAGATTTTGTCATACACAGATTGGAATTTAAGTCCTAATAAAGCCTCATGCATGACTGCCCAGAGCACGAGGATCCAACACCTCATTTCGTTAATAACTAATTCAGATGACTTACTAATGATAAAATCCAACACATGTGACAGTTCTTGAAATGAGATGGCAGAGGACGTTAAACTTCAAGAAGCATATTCTCTTCCTGACACAGCAACGAGAGCTTTTCTGCTTACAAGACAAATACCGAAGTAACCTTCCACTCAGAGACATGCTAATGCTGTGGAGAGTCTAAAGTCACCACCTGCAATCCAACAGCCACTAACATGCAAAAAACCAGCAGTTTATTCTGAAACAGAAGAAATTTCTTAAGTTTTTACCTAACTGCACACATCGGATATTTTGAAGTGTATCAACTAAGAGAGGCTTTGTACCTTTTGGGGAAATGAAAAGGAACACAAGAAAAAAAGCAGAGAAATTGAATTTGAGGGTTTTTTTTTCTTTTCTGTGCATGAAGACTACTCAAGGTTTATGTACTTCAACATTAGTACTGGTTTTCAACCTTTGATTTCCAAAGCAAAGTATCCAGAACAATTATTTTCAATGAAATAATTTGTCTAGATCACATGTATATCATGCTACCAAGCAAGAAGTTTGTATGTGAAAAATAATGGTAAAGAGAAGTCTTCATAAAAGCATTGTGGCCTTGAAAACCACAGCTGTACGTGCCTTCACACAGCGCAGATTATGTAGTCTGTGATGTTATTTAAGACCAGCGAGTTGCCGTTACTCTTTTTGATGCTTGAATTACCACTATACTATTTTTAAGCAAGTAAACAAGACGAAGTACAACGATAGTGTTAATACTATACTGAACTGCATTCGTGATTGACTCAATTCCAAACCATAGTTCAGATTTCTTAAGGAAAAAAAGAAAATCACCGATTCCTACATCTTGCCAAAAGAACTCCAGGTAAAACCAACGAAAACCAAGAACGACCATTTCTTCATCCAGCAAACATGTTAAGATTTACTTATAGAGCTCAACTGAAAACCTCTGAACCAAAAAACCTCTTTTCTAACTAGTGCCTGAATCTTCCCTTCCACGTATCGCGTTCAAATCCAAAGCACTCTGCTGCTCCCCGACAAGAAAAAAAGTGTTCTCAAAGCTGACAAACACAGACTGTTTCACCTCACCAGCTTTTCTCAATAAAACAAAATGCCAGCCGCCGTGCAGACAGCGCGACGCCAAGACGACCCGATGACGGAGAGCAGACTCACCGACAGGTAACTGCTGGAATCCACGTTGTCAGTGATGGTCTGACGCTCGCCCCTCTGGTTGATCTTCCGAAACCTCCGACGGGACTGCCTGAGCGGGACTTCTCTTTGCAAGATGTTTTCCTCATTGTCTTTGGAGTTCTCCACCTGAAACACATGTTCAGGCTCCTGGTTAAACATCCAGTTCTTCCATATCACCGAGAGCCGATGGAGCCGTATGAAGCTCATGAGGAAAGAGCAGACATAAGTTCAGAGCAGTTGAACTCTTCTTGAGAAAATGACTGCAGACGTTTCGGAGAACCACTGCTGCATGTCTCAGAACTACGTTATTACAATGAGCCGGAGGCCACAGTTTCCTTCCAGGAAACAGGGTTTTTTAAAAAAAAGTAAGAAAGGCACACGTACCGTCTAAACAATGTCACTCACCAGCAGAAACCCTTTTGCATCCACACATCATACAACACGAGTTACAGACACTGCTCGTTTCAAGTGTATCTTCAACACAGAAGTTACCATTTCTTTGAGTATTTACAACCTGGTAAAGGCACTAAATTATATCCTATTTTTATTGGTGTAATTTTTAAAAAACATAACTTATTTCTAGTACCGGTCACAGCTAAACCACTTTAAATATTCCAGCTTTTTATAAATAGCTACTTCACCTATGTCATACTGACTTCTAATCAATTCCAGCGGATTATGAAGAAATAACTGGAACTTGATTCATATCTTGATGTTAAATATCATTTGCGACTAAACATTAAAAATTAGGTAAATGTATCTTGTTAGTAAAAGCCAACATGAAACCTTTTTATCTCACTAGTTACAATTCCTTCTTCCTATAAAAAGCAGTCCCATCCTTTCCCGTTTCCGTTTGATGTTTTGGAAAAACACCTCCCAGCAGGAAGCAGAACAGACTCACATGCAAATAGGCTGCAGCCAGGCAAGCATCTCCTCTGCAATACATTCACCATACAGGAGTTTCTACTGTCCTCAATGATTTCCCCACCCCCCTCCAAATTTCACTTGAAAATCCTAAACATAAGACTTCAGTACTGGAACAGGAGAACGTCTACGCGGTCTTATGCAGCCCTCACTTCATATGCTTGAGTAAATGATCTGAAAATTAAAATTCAAAAGGTACAAAGGAAACACGTAACAGCCATGAACAAGAAAGGAACCGTAATATCTAACCCATCACAAAAGCAAGATCACATCTACTTTCCACATCAGTTTTTCCAAGCAGCTATGTCTCTCTGAGGTCAGAGAGGAAGGTGCAAGCAGCTGGGCTTGCCTTGTGGGTTATTTTTAATGCCATAGAGAAAAATATACATTGACAACATAAGTTAAAGATACAATAGTCAAAAAAGAGTGAACCTCACACCACAGTGTTATGAAAAAAGAAAGCAGAAGAGCAGAGGTCCCCTAGCAAGGGACAACCACACTTTTCACTAGAATTTTACTACCTGTCCGCAAAGGTACAGGACAATGAGCAAAGGTATCTAGGCGCAGCGTTGCTGGAAGCATGATGGTACAAGGATGCAAAAAAAATACAAGGCATGCAGGCAGACAAAGAAATAAAACAACAAAAAAATCCTTTTAAACAGGCTATTTAGCATCATGAAAAAAAGTAGTAAGATGTTGGATATAGAAGCCCTTCTTGACCTGGCATAAAATACGGATTTCTAGTTAGCAATAATGTTGCTCTCAAATTATACAGAAGGCTTCCAAAAGTAAGGAAGGGTAGTTTCATACAGAGTTACTCTATTAAACAACCAAAAATTGTGTTGATTTCATTTTTAATTTTTGTACGTGTGCTACAGTACATGAGCTCCTTCAGTAAACGCATTATTTCCTTTTTCCTTTGCGTTCAATCTCACAGGATCATAGAAACTAAAACAAGTGCTGACCTTCTCCAGTACAGCCGCCTGACCCGGACGCCGAGGGCCCGTGACGTGGCCAGACAATGCCTCTTCCAATACTGATGACCCTTATTATTATGAAGTCCCAAAATGAATAAGTATTTTTAAGACTAAAGTAAAACGAACACTCACTGTAAGATGAAATTATTTTTCTTCCACAATTCTAACTGAAAACTGAGAAGTGAGCATAAATATACTATTTGTTAGCACAAAGGCAAAACAACCAACTGCTCGTGGAAACTCTGAGCCCACCTGCTTCCTTCGGTTAATGCCGCTGCTGCTGACAAAAGCAAAACAAAAATCAGAAACCTGGGAAAGACCTCCACACCACAGAGTTCCAGTTCAGCCCCACCAGCACCATCAGTATTTTGAGTCCAGCTGACCATCAGACTGTTTACGCTTACGATTTACAGGAACGTATACAAATGATCTGTGAAATGCTGCACATTAACAGATAGGCAGGCCAGGGCTCCCTCGCACTCAGGCCTGCCTTCACCTGGTTAAAACTAAAAACGTCTGTTGGCAGAGAGCATATTCAGCCTCCTCCCAACCCCCGAGCGGGATGAGCACTCCTCCGGAGGAATTCAGCATCTCCGCGGGTGCTGCGAGCCGGGCCCCGGCGGGGGAGCGGAGGGAGGACCGCTTCCCCGGGCCATCGTGGCGGGGGGGACCACGCCGACCACCATGTCTCCAGGTCAGACGGTGACTCCTGCCCGTAGACTTCTTCGTATTATGTCATTTTCAGTATGTGACAAGAAGTCCGGAATAGCCTATTAGCCGGCTAGTTTCTAATCGAGGGTGGCGTTTTATGAACCTGGAGTACTGGCGGCAGCAGAACGCTTCCGTACAGCCAGCTTCACCCCCAGCACTCGCTGCCACGTGAAGGCGAGGAGGACCGTAGGACCGTCCTCCGTTCCACTCTGCAGTCTGTGCCAGCAGCGAAATATTTTCCACCTCCAAAGATCATGCTGCTTTTCTGAAATCTTACGCTTAGTTCTGAAGCAGAAAATGAAAGCACCAAGGAACAACAGAAAGGAGACCTCAGTACATTGAGATATGCTGCAATTCTGGGCCATTTTCTTAAGTGATAAATGGACCTATTATTAATTCAATAGATTGTTCAGCCTCCAAAAATATGAGCTACAATGCCCATTCACACACTATCTGTTATCCTCATTAACTTAAGTTGACCACATTTTATGGCCTTTAAAATGGGTCAGTTCCCAAAGGATTCCCGCTACAAACTGATTTACATTCTAAAAAAGAAATCCGTCAGCAGCACAGAAGGATGGTGTTCCTTAACTACATTAAAGTAGCTAATTCTTTTGCTTGAAGATAAATATTCATTATGTATTAAACCTCATTAGTATGTCGCAAATTAAAAAAAAAAAAAAAAAGAGAAAATAAAAGAATTAGGATAAATTAATAGGAACTAATCAGGGAAATGAAACTCAAGTACACCTTGTGTCAGTGCAGATCATTTGCAAGGTGCATGCCACCACACTGATGCTTTTTTCTTACCCTATTTGAAGTCCTACCTGGAAAACTAACAGTTAATAGTACCTTTAGCTACATTTATCTGTAAAACATGAACATAGAAATAATGAAGAAACCATTTTGTACTTTTAGTTCTCCGATTTTCCTACAGAAAAATATAGTGAAGTTCCAGAAAAAGATTTAAGGTACTTTCAGGTATCTCTGTATTCTCAGTGGGATTTAACTACAATTACAGAAAGTTCGAGAAGGTTAAAACACAGCGGACAGTTGTCCAGGTCGTGCATTTGTCTGCAGGAACAACCGGCAGCATTTGACGTTGCTGACACAGCCAACGCTGGCCTCTCCAAAGGCTGTGACAGTGTGCTCCTCTGAAAAACAACTCATCGCAGTTTTAGCTACTCAAGCTATACACACACAAAACTCTCCAGTTTCTCCATAAAATATTTTAATAAGGTCATTTTCTCTCCAGTAGCACACACTACACAGAAGCCACTCTTTTATTTGCATCTTCTTGTATTATTTTTTTTTTTTTTTACAACAATGGTGATAAGGCCAAATAAGGATTGCCTAAAAATTTCATGTTATCACATATTTGGCCCATGGAATATATTTCATGTAAACTTGCAGGTGCACTTGCAGTGAGCAAGTCAGCAGCTGGCCCCGTAAGGAAAGTCGCCTGCTTCCCATGCCCGCTGCGACTGCTCCCGCTGCCAACGGCAGCAGCCTCACCATCTCTTAGTTTCCATAGGAAGCAGCACACCAGGGCTGGTAATGTCTGCAGCACCAGCTACAGAAGCTAAGAGTTGTGTAACTGGTTTGTTAGTGAAATTAGTCCAAAACAGACCAAATGTTTTCTCTGTTACATCAACTTGGAGGATTACAGAGATACAAAAGGTCTATATATGATCAGGTAAGTGTGTGTTTGTCATTCCATGCTCCAAGATGCCCGGAGCGTTGAGGTGCAAGGCTCAGCTCACCCCAGGCAGCGGACGTAGGTGCACTCAGCACACCAAATCCTCGGCAGCAGCAGCGAACAGGCAAAAATGCAAAGCAGCAGTGGCAAACCAGAGTGCCTGGGGCATTCACGCGACGTGGCTGCACATATCGTCACCCAAGCAGTCCTGTGGCATCCCTCAAGGCATAAATCTCTCCCCCAAAACTCCAGCTTTGAGAAGAGACTGGATAACTGGGAATACACAAGCGAACTATTTCACTCCAGAGGACTGAGACAGGCTTCTTGCACTCTTACCTGCGCTTACTTCATGACACAGCAGACTATAGCTTAAAACATCTGCTGCAGCAAAGAGCGTATTACTGATGCTGTCAAAGCCCAGGAGCAGAATCAGACTGACACTGCACAGAAAGAACGGCACAAAGGACAGCAAGCGTACTCGGTACAGGACATCTCTGACGCCCACGGCTCTACTGTGAGAACCAAATTTCTCATAGAAGCTGAATATTCACATACTCAATGAGTAAGAGACATCATCAAATACGAGTTTTAATGTTACAGTATCTAGATATAAGGAAGCTAAATCAATCGCAATTTGGAGATCTAAGCCTGCTTAACAGGCACTTGGCTTCTCGGAACAGCAAACATTTTTGTTCCAGCTCCGTTAGCAGCATCTCCTAAGATCAAAGTGGAAAGAGATCTTCCCAAGTCCCCAGCCACACTACTAGGGTACAACGTTGGTCTGCACTACGGAAAAGCAATCCTGATATTCCAGCTGCTGACCGTAGGCGTGCATCACCCCGGGAAGGAGTGAGTTACAATCTGTAAGCACACACGAACTCGGCAATATTAGTAAGTATTCTGAAGAAGCAAAGGAAAGCTGGGCATGGAAAAGGTCGATGACAACTAAGCTGAAAACCTTACCCTTCAAGCTTGGCTAAGCACTCTTACGTTCCTTCTCCTCTTGCCTAAAAGCCTTCACACTGCGTGGAACTGCAGAGAAGGGCCTTTCCTACCAGACCCAGTGAGGCTGCCATGGCCGGCAAAAAGCAATGAAACAGGGGGTGAGGATGTAAATAAAATATTCCAGATAGCAGTCTGTCATTGCCTGACTCGGGAATGCTCAACTCAGCCGTAACTGGTAAGCTTTTGAAACTCAAGTAAGCATAATTTTAGAAAGAATGACCTAATCATCATCATCATTTACCCATCTAGATTAAATTTACATAGCTATTGCTGTTACGATAGCAGCCATAGGTATAATTGAAATCAAGGCAATTTTGCTGCAATTTTATAGACTCCTTTACAATAAGCTTTCTGCTATAAAACAGAAAGAATTTGCTGAAACCAGCAATAGATTTAAATACATTTGAAAAATCTGTCTTACCACAATCATTTCTGAAGGCTCCAATATGATACATTCGCATCCTCGTTTTCCTCCAGACTGCTTGCCAAAACTAGAGTGGGATGGAAAAAAAGCAAACGGAAAAGAATGAGATGAACGGCCTAGTTTACCTTTTCAGTAATAAAAATAATTGGCGATAGTGCATGTTACAATATCCTTAAAAAAAAAAAGGACAAAGAAAAATTGATGAAAACTATTGTGTGAAAAATTCTAACCAGATAGTACCTTTATCATAATTTTTTTAATTTACTCAGCATCTCTCATCATAGCCTGCTCTGCTCTGTAAAGCCTAAATATAAAGGATGTTCTTTTGTACAATCATTATTACTTGCAGATAGTCAAAACCACTCACAATGCATTTCAGTGTTGACAAGAAAACATGAGTAAATGTTCATTAAGCATTAAACAGGCTTTGTAAAAATAAATATACATAAATTCCAAAAACTCATAGAATCATAGAATCGTTTTGGTTGGAAGAGACCTCCAAGATCACCGAGTCCAACCGTTAACCTATCACTACCAAGTCCACCACTAAATCATGTCCCTTAGCGCCACATCTACACATAAGCGTACTTCTTTGC
Organism: Phoenicopterus ruber ruber; assembly: GCA_009819775.1. NCBI lineage: Eukaryota > Metazoa > Chordata > Aves > Phoenicopteriformes > Phoenicopteridae > Phoenicopterus > Phoenicopterus ruber. Next base: position 2,673,986 of record CM020228.1, on the reverse strand, counting down.
ACAGGACATTTTTAATGAGGGTTCCCTCGACTCGCACATCACCCCTTCATCCTCCCAGCAAATGGGAGGACAGGGAACCTCTTCTCTAAAACTGAGCCTTAACTAGTGACCTCTGTCTTTATGTTGCTTCTGGTACCATCACATGGAGCACATCAACGTGACGGGTCCTGTTGAAGAAATACGAAAACCCAGAAATGCAACAAAATGCAATGGGCAGTGTAATACAGCGACTAAGGAAAGAGGCTAAAAGCAATCTGATGCACTTCAGCCGATCGACTCTAAAAGGCGACTACCTTCAGGACACCCAAGGACAGAGGTGGCTTCAGGGGAGCCAACTCTGGAGAAGGTACCAAGGTACCATGCAAGCAGATCTGAGGCTGCTGGAACTACCAGCAAAAGAGATCTGAGCTGGATACTGCTGGGGGTGGGCTGTGTTACAGACCAATAACCTCCTACATCACTTCATTTGTGACCGTAGTGGCACCTGGAATTGAAAATACCTGGCTTCACATATTAAGTAAGTTTGTCTTCAGTATAAACCTGTTAGCTCGAGTTAGGTGTGCTCGACCTACCCCACTCAACCGAGCTCAAGTGAAAGTGATCCCATACAGACGGCAAATTAGAAAAATCCTACTTGATTAACAGCACGGTGGCTGGATTAGCAGTTTGGCAGTTGTAGCTGCTGTGGTACAAACTCAACCTGTCAACAGCAATCACGTTTTACCATATGTCAGCAGGTGAAATAACCGAAGAATCAGTTAACTCAAAGCAGAGAGTAATGTGTGAATTAAAAGGAGGGTAAGACAAGCGAGGAGACAAATCCTAAAAAAGTGGGTCAGCTCCATCTGTTTTCACGGAGGTTATGTTTGGAACATGCACCTGTAACTTCAGCCACACAAAACACCGAGTACGCGCAGGGTCACCTCCACAGCGGACATCCACTCACACACCACCACTTCGTAGAAAACGTTTAAAAGACTCGTGCTTATAAACTACGTTATCAGGGGAGCACACAAAAACTCATGTAGGATACCTGCATTTTCAGGAAAGGAACTTAAGCAACTAAACTGTGAAGTTATTCAAGTGAAGCTTCAGATTATTCCAACAAAGAAATTACCAGTGTAATCTGGTGAGGATAAAGTGTTACAATTAACAGGAGCACAGCAATTCAAACTGTCAAGTTTTGATTTTGCTAATGTTCTACTGAACAAAAAAAAACCAAAACAACCTTTAATTACATGATGGCCATGGAGCCAGGAACGCCAACTGAAGTGTTCTCACCCAATGCTCCAGCGGGCCAGAGAAGCACAAGTTTCACACGGAAAACTGGCATTTTCACACATCTATAGTAAGCAACTCAGCTAAAATCTTCGTGCCTTCTTTCCTGATTTTTCCACGCTGCATGTGATCCAGGCGTGACAGTCTTGTGTATTTGCAACATATCAAAAAGAAGGGCCAAACTACTCTGATTATTACAACAAAGTTAATTTAGTTCAGAAAATACAGAAATGTCGTTTTTCATGGAAGCTCAATGTAAGCTCTAACTTCAAGGCGAACTGAAACTCCACGTCATGATTTCTGCACAAACCAAACCCAAAATGAAACCAACTTTGCTAAGGTATCATTTGCAACTGCAAAAAAAAAAAAAAGTTACAGTTCTAATTCTATTCCATACAATAGAAAACTAAAAGACAACAGATTTTTTTTTTTCCTCGACAAAATTCTACAGGAATTACATGCAACTGGAAGATTCAGTTTTTGTAGCTTTTTAAAACAGAAATAATCACTTACCAGTTTTATCACAAAATAGATTACTACTATTGCTATATCCCCAGCAGTCAGGAAAAAACTACAATTTTGTGCTGCAGGTTGCTCAAGCACAGCATTTTTATTGTATAACAACAATTTATCCAACTACCGGAGGTTGAGGGAGGGTTGTTTTGGTTTTGTTTTGCTTTACATAAACACATCCATGAAATTCAGCTACCATCAAGCTCCCCTCCGCTTATGTTGCAACATTTGCTAATTAAGTAACGGCAGCACCCAATAACGCTGGGAAGAACACCACCGCTTGTAACAAAGGTCAAGCTCTTGGCACTATCATTTCTGGTCCATCAAGCACTTTACAGCCACCCAACGCTCAGAAAAGGATTATGTTCCAAAGACAAAACCCACCCGTCTAATCCTAAAGAATAAACTACTCATATTTACAAGTCAATAGGTCAAGTTTAATTATTTCCTGGTGCGCACCATGGGATGTTTTATCGATTATACCACAACAGAGCTCCTTCAAAAAGACCATCACATGGTCCTTCCCCAGCCATAACCACCACCACATTTTAAAAATACCAACTTTTAACATTCTTCTTAATTAACATACCCAATGTGTTTTAGAAACGTGGATTTTAACTTTCTTAATGACTTACTCCATTTTTTTCTCTAGAATACAAATGTGTAGCTTCTCTATCATTTAAGAGGTCTGCTGACATCAATATATTTCACTAACCTGCCAATTTTAATCAAGGCTTCAGAACGATGTTCAGTCCTAATTGTCTTGTAAAACTACACAATGAAATGCTTAGAATAAACAGAAACTCAGCCCTGAAACGATTCACCAGGGAAGCCTCGTTCTTCAGTAGTAACATCCACTAGCATTAATAACAGGCAACAAGCAAACACCATTAGCAAACGCGTAAGCAACGAGGTACACGTATTTGTCTAACTGATAGAAGGTGGTAAATGTACATTTGTCACGACTTTTTTTTTTTTTTTAAACTAAAGACCATTGTGTTGGGTCTGGCTGAGATGGAGCTCCTTTTCCCCGCAGCAGCCCTCCCAGCGCTGGGCTTTGTACTAGTACCTAGCAAGGTGCTGGTCACAGCCCAGCGTTTTGGGCACTGCCAAGCAGTGCTCCACAGCATCGCGGCTCCTCTCCAACATCCCCCCTCAACCGCTACGCACACCAAAGCCCTGCTTCCCAGGAACTGGCTGGACGTCACCTGCTGATGGGAAGTAGGGAATAAATCTTCTGTTCTCCTTTGCTTCTGCGCACAGCTTTTGCTTTTTAAAACTGTCTTTATCTTGACCCACAAGTTTTTTTTCCATCTTATTTTCTCCCCTTCATCCAGCTAAGGAGGGGAGCGATAGAGCAGCTTGGTGGGCACCTGGCATCCAGCCAAGGTCAACCCACCACAACCATTAATCAGCATTAAAGTTCAAATATTTGCTTTATTGGTTTATTGTCACAGAGTTAGAGCCTTAACTAGTTCAGGCGAATACATTACAAAAAATAAAAAACAGCCAGAAGCAGAATGCACACACATCCAAGGGAAAGAGAGAGAGGAGGCACAGGGAGGAGCAAGCAGCAGCGTACCAGCCCCAGAGACATCTAAATCTGCTCTGAAGTGATGGTTAAAGTCTTTGTGGGAATTTTAGGTAATCAGCAGTTACTCACTTTTTTTTTTTTAAAGAAACTATTTCAAGCATTAAATTAATAACGAGCATTGCGACAGTACAAGAACAGCATAATTAGGTTTTGGAGTCACCTAGTTGTGTCTAGTATTAAACCTGCCATCTTCTAGTTAATATTTACATTAGAAAAATTAACAGTACAATACTTACAAAGGTATGAAAACGCTTAAGAGATTAAATGATTACAGTATCAAAACGTAAGACGACGTTTGGAAATGGAAAAGGTTAAGTTGAACAAAGCTCTGAAAACGGAGGAGACAAAATCCTGTTTGGAAAGACAAGAGCAAGCTTTCGTGCGGAACATTCTTCCAAAGGAGAAGGAGAATGTCTGTGACAACAGACTATTCAGATAAGTCTTTATAATCGGCCAAACCCAAAACATGCTGCTTCTCACAGAAGAGAGCTCAGAAAAGTTGTACATCTAATTCTGGAAGAGAGAGGGCTATCTTTCCTCTTGGGACTAACCCATCCTTTGCTGTGGTGCCAAGAACACGTGGCGTTGCTTGCAGGAGCTGTCATTCCTTAGTCTTACTGGCCACCCAACTCAGCACTTCCACAGACCACCACGTTCCTGTGAGACCGTGACCATGAAAGTCACTTCACGGGCCAGGTTTGCTCCCTGGGGAGGTCCGACCCGACAAGCCCATTTCAGCTGGCCATCAGCACCTCTGCTCACCAACCATCGCAGCTTCTCCAACCGTAACACATCCCGAAGCATTAAGTCCTCTTGATGTTGTACGTGGCGAGACACAGAGGAAAAGCAGGGAAGCCTCACTGAGGTACAGCATGTTGCGTGCGCTTTAGTGCTTTCAAGCGGAGAGTGGGGAAAATAATCCAATTAAGAATTTAAACTAATACAAATACTGAAAGTGTGAGAAAACATGAAACTAACGTAAATTAAGCTCTACTTACAGTAGAAACTGTGTCAAAGGACATACTAGCAAAGGTACAACCATTAAAGTTTTAAACGCTTCAACAATTACAATTTTTCTTGATCTGCATATTTAATCCCACATATTTTAATAGGGTCTTAAATTTAACATCATTATTCTATAGCTTCCCACTGTTGGAAGCCCAGAAAAGTCAGTGCTATAAACTATATTGCGCTTTTTTAATTTATAATTTTATTGTATGCTCCTGTCACTTAATATTCATCTATTACCTCTGCAACATTAATTTTCAGACACTCACTCACTGGCTTGCAACACTGTCATGGGGAAAAAAATGTCTTCCACATACCAATGGCAGCTTTGTTTACCCATGATTTATGGATGCCTCATTTGCAAGAAACCTTGTTTTCCTCCTGATTCACTGCTATCCATAATTAAAAATGCTTAAGCAATTGCATCATGTGAGAAAGGAACGTCAGTTGGACTGGCATGGTATCATATACCCACCACTAATGGGCGTTCAGGCCGCGGGATCAGACTAGAGCTACCGAAATGTAGAAGCCCAGAACTGCAAATAACACGGTTCTCAGCATCAGCTGCTTCGCTCCGTTCATCTGTCCCTCTTCCACTGCATGATTTACTACCTTTGGTATTTGAGAATACTCCAGTTTTCAAACTCATGCCCACTCCCCAGAATACTGGAAGGCATTAAAACCTCTTTAAGGCACTGGAGCTGTTATAACAAACCTTACTTTTACAGAGAAAACTACTTAGAAAAGCTTCCAACATAACGTATTTCGAACATAATAAAGTAGTTCTTTAAATAGGATGTATACAAACACTTACAGCTTTCTAAACACAAAGGTTTAAAAATGCTTAATATCCAGCTGTTACACAACCTGAGTATTTGGTGCTGAAATAAGTCTGGAATTTCAAGACTGACTAAGGAACAGCAACCACATTTAACTTGAGAATTTCTTGATGTCAATATGCTGAAGTTATTCATTACTGATGGTTTCTCATTATGCAATGCTCAAAATACAGTCCATACTTTAAAGGTAAAAACACAGCCTGTCCTGAAGAGCTTTCAGCCTGCAAACAGATGGAGATTGAGACGGAATGCCTTCTCATTTGTTTGAGCACTAATTAGCAGGCATCTTCAAATTCACAATATTCTACTGCATCCTGAAACAGTATTTTCAGATATTTCACGTAACAAACCCTTCAATGACGAGATGTCAGGTACTTTAAAATTCGTTCTGCAATTTGTTCTGAACTACAAAATCATAAAATTATCCTGGCTGTGTAAGTTGGTATCAGTAACGCACGCAGTTATCTGATTGTCGATAAAGCTATCTGCAGTAATACTCGGTACTGTATTGCTTGTAGGACCGGGCTAGGACACCGATATACCGGTTTATCAGTATAACAAACAAAGGGTTTGTAATTTTTTGCAGATATTTTGTTCTTATGAATATACTTGTCTCTCAAACTGCCTGTCAAGCTGCTTTCAGGAACATAAAGATGAAGACAAATTGTACTTTTTGCCACTGCGAAGAGAACCCCATGACCCCACGCATCCAGTAACCTGGCTGGATTTCTCCAACGCAAAAACATTTTGCATGCAGGTGCACAGCTTGGCCTGGAAGAGACAAGGTGCACAAGAAATGGACATGTTGTTTGGCTTTTTTTTTTTTTTTTAACCAGATGAAAATGGTTTGGGTTTTTTTTTTTTTCCACAAGTCAGGGCTTACCCTTCATTTGAAAAGCCTATCATCTTTCCTCTCCTCAAAGAGTGCCTCTTGTGCAAAACAGCTGCTCCAGCAAACACCCGGGACATCTACCGCAATGTAGCTGCTGTTCAGATCCGAGATAAAATCCATTCAGTTACCACTGAATGTACTATACAAGTATATTAGGAATGGCTTGGAACAGCCATTAGTATTATTAAACCCTAATCCAAATCCTCTAAAAATGTAATTTTACACTTAAATTCCTTGTCATTGGCCGGGAAGTAACAACGAGGGGAAAACCTGCATAGCCACATGATCGGCAGCAACACAGCCACGCAGACTGCGGACAGAGAAGGCAGAATCTGCCCTTCTCGCACTGCAGTCGTGGCATGTGACTGTAACCGACACCAAAATCCTCACAGGAATAACTTGTTTTTCTGGGCATCTGCATGGAGGTCTTAATTTCTCTAGATTTTTCTCAGATCGACCATCATCTGAAGAGCTGGGCTGCTGGGGAGTCTCTGGGCTCCCTTTCCGGAGCGCAGAGCGGCACCAGCGCGGCACCGTCAGGAGCCCTCGCAGCGGCGTGCAGCATTGCCCACTGCACCGCACGCCGCCGAGCAGCCCCAAACACACTGTCTGCAAAACAAGAGTGTGAGATGGGGAAAAAAGTTACATAAGCGCAGACCGAAAGTTTCAGCAAATGTAGGTGGCGGGGTTTTCACGACACTATATACTGTGCAAGTCCTGAGCATTTCAACGTAACTTAATTATAAAAATATTAGAACACTTAACTCCATCAGAAAATGGTTTAAAGGAAACCTGAAACCACAAGATACATGGCTGAACACAAAACACCGGTTTCAATTAATGCTCAGTCATCAAACCCCATTTTTGCATTAGCTCTCAATAACAACAACATTTAGCAGGTTTATCTCTTAAGCCTGCTGAAAGTTTTAATTGGGAATGATTTTGGAGGCTGCATAACATGCTACTCAATTTGCAAGCTGCAAGCTCAAGATTAATTACTTTATACTAATAATTTAATACTAATTACTTTATACTCTGAACACAATGATGCTTTGAGGCAGCCAGTATCTCACCTACCACTTTCTGGGAAGCTTTGCAGCTACTCCAGGCCGTGTGACTAGATAGTCTTAATAAAGTTACATTTTAGATATAAACAAACAGCACATTACCCTTTGCTTCCAATTTCACATCTCCTGGACTTTTTTAGTTTAGCCAATAAAAAACTATTTCTGTGGTGCACTCAGCATCCCTTGTGTTCTCCCAGCCTTCTGCAGGGAAGCTGTTGTAAGAAACTACAACCAGAACAAAAGGAAATTACTGGGAGATGGGGAACTGTGGACAAGATTATTTGGTCATTTAGTTGTGACAGGTCTGAATACAGTCTTTCTTCATTATGTAATCTTTTGGCTTTCTTAGAAGATTGCCCCATGTCAAAAAAGATGCACCACGTGCTCTCACTTTGCAACACCTTCCCAGCCCTTACTCAACAGCAGCACCTCCAGTATGAGGAGCTGCACGTTGGGAGACCAGGACACACGGCCCCTCACCAGCGCGTTGCCTCTCCTCATCCACGTTCCCTTTTTCCTCAGAGTATTTTCATCACAGCACTACCACTGCCAGAAGAATTTCAATATGAACAACCCTAACTGAATTAATTAGCTTTACAAAATACATTTATTGGTAGCATTCCCAAGCTGTATTACAGCGTTAGTTTACTCACTGGCTGTCAGGCAATGCTACAAGTTACAGCCACCACTTACAGAAATACCCAGGGAAAACAGCACCTCGTCTAGAGCCACAGACGCACTGAATAACCACTGCTTCTTATCCAGCGGCAAGTATAAAATCTAGCTGGTCTTGATAAGCACAGGGATGCAAGCCTAAAGCTGTCTTCCTGAAAGCAGAAAAGTAGTCTACAACAGTTAGTTGCAAAGAGCTTTGAAGTCTGAAGCAAACACTCGTTGATGGAGTATCGTCCTAAGACCTCTGCAATTTTTACAGCCACGTAAACAGTAAGAGATTTAAATTACAATTGTTTCAACCAGCATCACAATTCAGAACCTTACTGGCAACTGCAAGTTTGTCAAAAATTATGTTTACTGTACGCCAGCAGCGGACTGGCATGCGCGTGGGTCTAGAGCTCGGCAGCTGCTGGAGGAAAAGCAATATTCCACACTACAGCCATTACGACTCAAATAGCAGCGACCGGGATGGAGACACGAAGAGGAAGAGCAGAGGCCAAGGAGCACTGGGAGAGAGCTTGGATACAGCAGGCACTCTCTAAGCAGAAAGCAGTATTTAAGAAAGATCAATCTGGAAAGGAAGGATCAGTGGGAGAAAAATGCCAGTACACCTTTTGCTGGCAGAAGCTGGGAATGCAGGAGCTCTGAGCTGCTCATTTATTTTTTCAGTGAATGGCACAAATTCATGAGAGTTTGCAGAAAACAGCACTACAGGTTTTAGAAAGAAAACTGATCTGGTTTTAGATGATATATCTGAGGTATAAATATATTTGAAAACAAAGTTACATGCATCAAAATTTAAAGATTTTTAAAATACAAGAAATTTAAGTTGTGCAAATTGCAAGTCTTTAATCCTGCATTCTTATTTACCCACACTGACAGTCCTGTAAAAGCACAGAATTTTCTGTGCTTCTGGTACTTCACATAGAATAGACTGAAACACTATTAACAGACATAGTAAGTTTCAAAATATATTAAAATATTGTTATTCACAAATGTTCACTTAATACAAAACAAGCTAAAATAATTTCAACCCAAGCCGCTGTTCATAATGCAGAACTGGAGTTCCTCTTCCATTATGACTATTTTCTTGATCCAAGCATTTGCGCCTTCTCCTTTTACCCGAGAAGAGAAATGGCTTATTGAGTCATTGACGCGCCTACAACTCTCATGAAAAGATACCACAATACGACCATGAGTCCATTCTAAAGAAACTATGCGGTTTTAGCCAAGAAATGCACTACCTGAATAGGACAGTGATACCAATTTTGTCCACTTGTGAGATTTTGGAAGGGCTGTTCGTTAATTTCTTGGAAGGGCTTGGAAAAGAGAAGTGTTTGTTTTTAATAAGACTACATCTTGCATGTTTCAAGACTTTGTATTTTTCCCTTCGAGGTTCAATTCTCACAGCTGTAGGAGGCTGTCATCCACATAATTGGCTTCAAAAGTTCCTCCAGGCCCTTGATGTATTTCCTATGGCTAATCTTGCTGTGAGTAATCTCCTTCAAATATCCTGTTCACATGAATTATCTTGATTAACAAGCAAGGTTAACACAAAAACTCTTTAACTTGCTGACATGATTTTCCTTCCACAAAATCCGTCAATCCTGTTCTTTTGTTCCAGCCATCGCTTTCATGTTAGAAGCGAATTCTTTTCCTACTATGCCAAATCTATTGACAAATCCATTCTCCAGGCGATAGGGTAATCAAGGTTATGCCATCTTTGTACCCGATATTATTGATTGATCTGCTTCTTACCTTAAAAATCTTACAGGGCTTTTTTCTCATCACGATCATCAGTGTCAGAATATTGAATAGATTTATCATACCTGGATGCAAGTTTTACCCCTCCAATTTTTAAGCCAATTTCTGAATTACAGCTTGCATACAAATTCAGCCAAGTTGAGCAAAAAGCCCTTCTCAAGCACAGTGAGCCACAGCTTACACGCTTACTCATTCAAAAACTTATAGGAAGTTAGTAAAGCAGTGACTGCCCACCTTCTTACGCTTCCGTGGGGCTATGCCTCTTTCAGGTGTGAATCTATAGAATATTTTATTTCAAACAGATCTGCAGAAGATGATTAAGGTTTCCCTGAAGCTCTTTTGACACTGAAACTACCGAATGGTAGATAGTGGATGAAACAAGGTGTGCAAAAGAAGGAGAGCTAAACTTAACCTGGTTAAGATGTTGGTTTACAGTTATCTCCTACAGTCTCCTCCTATCTGTCAAGCGAATCGTGGGGCAGAAAAAGGACAACTATTGTGAGGAGGTACCAGGGAACAATCAGTAAATCATCACCGCCTTCCAGTCTTATTTATGGAGACTGAAAGTATCTCGCTAACAATCAACTGTAACAGCAGTTTCTCATATAATTATTAAACAAAAGTTGCTAGGCAGTTAGATTATAATACAATCCTGAATTTTGAAGAATGATTGCCAAATAAAACAGATTAAAAACAACAACTTCACAAGAAAAGGGGGCCTTAAACCCCGCTATTGCCCAGGAAACCAGCTTCCTCTAACTGAAAAACACCGATATCCTGCTTCTCAGATTTTATAAAAAACCGTTCCAGTATTCCAGAAAAAGAACCCTAAAATGTACAGAAGTTCTTGAAATATGAAGTGTTTGTCAAATGCTCCAGAGGACAAATATAAAATTGAAATTACCATGTCACCATTACAAAGAGAGAACTGGAGAGCGGAGGGTGTTATGAAGTATACACAAAGATTGAGTTTCAAACTAGAATCCGTTTGCTAACTATTACCTGTTTTACAAAATGCCTCTGTCTACCCCGTTCTTCCAGAATGACAATTATTCAAACCTGGCTCTTGACCTTTTCAAGGCACTAGGAGGTCTCCAGATTAAAGCCTGAATTCTCATCCTCGGTAGGTATCACCTTCCTCACATTAAGGATTCTATTTTGGTCCTCCTTCATTTTCCCCCTGGACGTCTCAAAGCCATCATCAGTCTCCTGCATCACTTTTGTGCAGGTGACACCTGCCTCTAACCTCGCTCACCGCTGCTCGCGTGTTGACACATTTATACCACATTCAACAAACCGAACAGATAAGCTGTACCCGATGCCAGGGTCGGAGCAGCAGTAAGCCTACCAAGAACCTAACTGGCTGGAAGGATGTCTCCATTCCCTTCAGCAATCTCAGAACACTTCAAGCGTGGTTTTCTTTTAATTCCCCACACTTGCCCACCACTTTCTTGCTGTGGAAATTAAAAAAGCACAGATAAATCAGTATCCCAAACAACATACTCTTCCATAAAGTTTATTTCACTAGTATCATACAGGTATAGGATCATATCCTCATTAAGCATAGGGAGCATGGCATCAAGATCTTCATCAGACAAAGATGAATTCTTTGAATGGGCAAGTGTCCTTCATATCCTCTTTTAAACTCATACATTTTTTTTCCTATTACAGTAAATAATATTACCAAAGGCAGTCAGGCATTATCTAAAAATCAAAGCACAGAGCAACACCAAACTGCAGCCAGAGATTTTGCTAAGGGAAAAACAACCCCAAACAAACAAACAAACCCCACCACACAAAACACCAATCAATTCAGGTAATTATCTTTACTATGTTATCAACATTAAATAGAAAGTTTTCAAAAATAAAGAAACTGTATTTCAAAGATTATTTACATCTAATGGTATACTGTGGGTCATTTCCACTCTTACAGCTTAAGCAAAAGTAAAAAAAAAAAACAGAAACAAGCAAACAACTTGTTTTTGTTTTCTATCAAAAAGAAGAGCTCAGTACTACCCAAGGCAATATTGCGTTTCCTTACAGACGTGTATTTAAGCCTCTTTTCAGAATGACTCACATAATCAGGAACTTGGTTGGGGACAAGGAATAATGCACAACATTAAGTATTACTTTAAATGTAATTAAAATGGTGCTAATTACAATTATGAAAGAGTACTACTAAATTATCCAAGGCACTGTTTCATATGAAAATAGCCTGTAAGTGATTGGTGACTGTGCAGCTCCCGCAACTAAAACTGTGTTACACAAGGTATTCAGACCAGGAAAAGTAACTTAAGTTTATCTCCACTGTACTTAAAAAGCACGAGGCAAAAAAGCATTATATTTTAAATTCTAAACTGAGGTTGGACAATGCACGAATGTAATTCGAATTAAATGGAAAGTGAGCTGCACCCTTCCTTCTCACGTTCTCGTGTCCAAGCGGCACTTCTCCCCCACCCGTGTGCGTGGCCCCGAGCCCCAGGGAGGAAGCAAGGGGGGGCAGGAGCTTACAGGTGGCCCCAGAGTCAAAAGCATTGCGGGAAACAAAAAGGTTCAGATTTTCAGCATCCTTTTGCACTCCTCAACTCCTAACTAACAGTAATTATAGTTTATCTAATTGTACACGTGTGCGTTTCTCCTTCAAACCTTTAGCACACGAAGGCTTCTCCGACATTTGCATTTTTCGTTCCCCCCCACTGCAGTGAAGACAGGGAACAGCCTGGCTACCCAGCAGCAGAGTGCATCCTCTTCCTTCTCACATGATCTCACTACCTAAGGGGACAACGCACCCCAGGAACCACACCACGTACGCTCTAGCCTGCCAGCAGCCTCATCTAACAGAACTCTGGGACCCTTTCTCCATCTAGCAGCTATTTTTCCTCATTATCCATTACAAAACTAGCTGTAATCTTGGGAACTAGCAATAAGAGATCTGTTTTGCCTTTTTTTATTAAAAAAAAAAATAAAGCACAAAAAAACCCTTAATAATGCACTTATGTGACTTATTCCTCAAGTTTAGCAAAACAATTTTATCTAGGTTTTATGCAAATACCAACTCGCCATGTCCTCACTTCTGGCACTGTTGAACTTCAATCACTCAAGCAGCATGAAGAGTTTGACATGCAGCCCGCAGCTAACCAAGAACAGAGTTGAAAAATTCAGTCTTACATGTTCTTATTGGTACTTACCATGAAATTCAAGTATACAGAAACGTATTTGAGCTGGAGTTGACATTTTTAAGTCTCTCAACTCATGGTCAACTCAGGCTGAGTAAAGCACCACTGAGTTTCACAGACACCTCGGTATATGTGCATTTGCAAAGAAAGAGAAGACATTCACATTAAGCTGGCATCCCCTCTTTATTAGTCTCACCGTGCCGCGTTATGGCTGTCAGGGAAGCAGACGGGCCTCAGCCCAGCAGCGACAGCGTGCCGCGGGAGCGGGAGAGGGGACCACGCCAGCACGCCAGCGGCGGCTGCAGGGGCGAGCCAGTGCCCCAGTGCCCACGGGAGACGGAGACCATCACAGAACCACCACGCAGGGGAGAGCCTTTATCTCATTTGATACGAGGCAGCAGCAGTTTTATTCATCTCTGTGCTGGTTCGGGCTGGGTGAGAGTTGGTTTTCGTCACCGTAGCCAGGATGGGGCTGTGTTTGGGATTGGTGCTGGGAACAGCGTGGATAACCCAGGGCTGGTTTCGTTACTGCTGAGCAGGGCTGACACAGAGCCAAGGCCTTTGCTGCTCCTCACCCCACCCCACCAGCGAGGAGCTGGGGGGCACAAGGAGCTGGGGGGGACACAGCCGGGACAGCTGACCCCGACTGCCCCAAGGGATGTCCCACACCGTACGATGTCATGCTCAGTGTATAGAGCTGGGGGAGAAGGAGGAAGGGGAGGACGTTGGGAGTGATGGCGTTTGTCTTCCCAAGTCACGATTACACATGATGGAGCCCTGCCAGGTAAGTAGTTGCCAGCTGGGCTTAAAACCATGACAATCTCATCAAAAACTATCCAAACCAGGTACCAAGGAAAGTCTAAATTTTATTTACTTTTTATTTTATTTTAAAACACTCCTGCCTAGCCTAGAAGGGCAGTCTGAATACAAATAAGCAAAGTGCAGCTTCAAGATACAGGGGAATAAAATTTCTGAGTGATGTACAAGGTCAAGCAGAGTGTTACAGCGCAGCAAGGCCCAGCTCAAGTCAAGGAGCACGCTTCGGTGAAAGCGTGTCGCAGCGCTCACCGCGCTTCAGCCATGAGCTGCAGTCAGACTCCTGGCATACGCTCTCTGTAACCAATGCTGCTGGCCTCTACTATCTTGTTTCGCATAAAAATCATATGCCACTAAACACAGCCTCCAAACAAATGGTAGTAGCTGTGTGATCTGCAGTCATACTTTTTTGAGACAGGGGACTCTATACAAAACAGTTACACAACAGGAGTTATTCAAAGAGCCCCCAAGTTAACAAGCCAACTACAAGTTCTCTTACAAACTTAGAAATCCAGCCAAATGAGATCTAAAAACCATCAAGTGCAGTGTTTCACACAGAATTTCAACACGCAGGAAAAGTGAAAGGGAATTTAAATGAAATTAGCAGAACATTTCTTCCACTATCAAACTTTAGAAAAACAAAATAATGAAAAAATATTTTAAAATTGTGAAAAATTTACAGTAACATCAACATATAAGAAAGCATTTATTTAAAAAAATGTCTTGCCTTACCTTTAAATAATATCAACAGCTTTACATACCTGCAAGGTGGTAAAAACATGGAATCCTTCATGAGCACAGATCCAGAAAGCAGTATATACCAGCATCTTGCAATAGTTTCTGAGCTGTAAGAAAAGAAATCATTGATATCTACTTTCTTCCTACAGCAACTCAAAAATATATTATCCAAAATGTTATTGTAGTGAAATAATAATCTACCACTCTACCAATTTGATATGTGGACTGGAAACCTAAGAACTTTAATTGAATGCTACCAAGAATTAACTTTTTTAAAAACATCTACATCCAGAATGTTTCTTATACCTTACAATTTGACATTTAAGTCAACTTAAAAATTCATTGTATTAAAATTAAATTATTAATTTTCTGTAAAAACCATTTCATTCCAATGAAAGTGTACATAAAACTACAAATACAGGAAAATTTTTATTCTGTGCTAAAGTTGATTAGCGATTCAACACGGACAGTAACACTACACTGACCTGTCAAGTGTTACAGATAAAATACGAGACATCTGACTCCTGCTTTGCATTCCTGCACCTCTGCCCTTGCATCGCACGCATGTGCGGCATTGTGTGCTGTGGTGCCACTCGACCCCAGACAGACGGACAGGGGATCTGCCAGCGTTTCAGCCTGCAGCCCAGAGCCGCAGGTCTGCGCAGAAGTTACCGTCTCTGACTGCAGTATTTTTGCCTCTTCCTGGAGCGCTGCATCGACACGTCCCAGCTACAGCCTAGCATCACCTTCCTCCTCGCGCACGCAACCCCACACGTACACATCGACCTGGTCCTGGAGCAGGTCCGTGTCACACATACCCACCACGCAAACTAGTAGGTGGCATCTCGCTTAGACACAGGTGTACTGGAAGACGTGCCTTATACAGAAAGCTAGGATTGGCTGTGAGAAGATAAATACACCATAAGCAATGCTGAAATGGGGGGGGGGGGGAGGGGGAGAGTATATTTGCCTCCCAGGAGGAACCTAAGGAGAGCTCTAAGCTAAAACACTAATTCTAGCAATTTGGAAGAAGAGATAACGTCTGAGCTCCGTACCTCCTGGGACACAGGACACTCCTCCCAGGCAGACGGTCCCGGCAATGCAGCCGGAGCCAGCTCCAGGGGAAGAGTGCCACCTACTGAGGCGTCACCACCGCTCCCTCGAACCGCTGAGGTGACACTACCTGCGGCTTAACTGATCTTGCGTGTGCACAGACACGCCGCCGCTGTCCGGGGCAGCCGTGCCGGTAACTCACCGGCACCTCACCGGCACCTCTCAAGTGTCAGCACCGCACTACTGTTACAACCACCTCCTGTCAAAGCTTTTAACCCATCTGGCCAAGCTTAAACGTTGTAAAGTCTTATATTCACAATTACTGGAAAAGCAAGCGATGTATTACAGCGTGCAAAAGGTGGTTTTGTTTACACTTCTACTGAAGAACTCCAACAAGCGCTATGTACTTACCAAAAGAGAACTTGGTTGCCCTTGTACCTCTCATAGCGGGCACTTGATGACATTATTCTGAGGGAGGAGGAGAAGTTTAATTTCAATTTTAATCCCCAAAGATCATAAGCTATTAATCACCACATTTCAGTAGAATCACTCTAAGGCTCTAAGACCTCAAACTATTTTTTTGTCCTAAACAAAGGATGTGCTTAACCATAAAATTCAAATTATTACGGTGTTCTTCATTATCCAAATAGATAATATACAGCATGTTCTCTAAGTGTTTAAATCACTCCCACACATTGGAATTACCCATAGCAACAGAACTGAAGGAACTAAAATACTTCCAACGCACTTTTTGTGCTTTGTTGGCCTTCCATTTTATGTATTCTGAGATCATCCGAATGTCTGAAGCATTAAAAAGCTTTTTTAATCTAGAGTTAACATAGGGCACTGTCTGCACAGTCCTTTGTAGACAAATGGGAGTTCTCAGCCTTCCTTCTTAGCAAAGCTAATTAGTTTAGATTCCATGCCATGTTATTGCAATGACTTAACTCAGCAATGGACTTGGCCAATGCTCTGCCACCTCAAAGTGCGGGCAGACAAAAGCTTTGCTCATCTCCACAAAAATACAGTCATAGATACCAGCTGTGCTACGCAACACTAACTAGCTCCACAGTACTTTACCTTAGCTGATGTTCCCTGAAATGTGAAAGTATGTCCAGTCCATGAAGGAAAGAATAGATAGTATTTAAGTCCTAAAAAGAAAAAGAAGAAAAAAGACGACATGAGTAACTTCATTCACAGGATCTAATCACTTCAGCATTACCTTCTCAGATTCTGCAATAAGTTACACTGACTCACGAGACCTAATTCTAGAGACACAGCCCAAATTATTAGATAGGTCAGGACACATGCAGGCTTGAAGAACCCTGTCCACACTTAAGCTGTGGAAGTGAAAAGAGTGAAGTCCAACTGCTGCATAAACACTTACCTGGAAAAGATTTATTAAAAATATCTCTGAAAATATGATTTACATGAATGGATAGAGCAAAATAAGCCAAATAGGACAGTCCTATTCATCCAAGGTCAAAAATTGTTGAAACCTTCTAACTCCTCTTTAGAGAGGGAATTTTGCAAAAATTAGTTTGCTAACAGCAAAGAAGCCTAGAGAAAACCTAAACCACATAGTCTAGCCACTATATATGGTGAAGAAAACCACAGTACCTTTCCACAGTAAAAGTGTTATGTCTAGAAAGAAGAAGCTATTTCATGTCCACCTCAGACCTAGCTGGTACCCTACTACAAACTCTGCTCCATCCGACTGCCTCTCTAACTCAGTCCAGTCCTTGGCTGGAGGGTAACATTAAAAGTTACTCCAAAATACTCTTTGGCAAAGATGAAAACAATGAAGTTTTAGATTTGTCTCCCACCTCCTGCTCCTAAGACTCAGTGTCACATCAGTGCCATCCATCAGCAACCACAGAAGCAAACAACTTTTCTGAAGCAACAATATTAAAACATGAAGATTATTTCATTTTAAAAATTGGACTTTACATAGAAGCTGTAATTAGGAGATACAGCTGTTTAAACTTCTCACTACACAGGATTCTCTTCAGTCACAAAAATATCTGTGCTGATGGTACAGACCACATGCTAGGGAAAAGCTTACTAGAGCTATTCATCATTTAATTTACTATCCCGAACAGGTGGGCTGTTAGCATTAAATACATGCACAACAAAATCATTATATACCACACAGCAGTCTCTCCAGCTTGGCCTTGGAAAATATGTTCTGAATTTTCAAGTGCTGCATTTATACAGTGTTTACAAAAGATAAATCAATATGAATGCTAGCCTCAGAATTTACAATGGATTTACTTTAGAAAAGTTCTTTGGCTTAATAGTCAATGTTTGGAAATATAACGGATATAGACTGTTATACCAAATGAAAGGTCATACGTAATTGCAGGCCATGTAAAACCAGTAAAACTCTGACTTTTTTTTTTTTTTTTAATGTCATTACCAAACCCCATGAAAATTAAACAGAAGACCTGAATGCTTAACACATATATTTATAAAGCGCCCATTTCACGCACTCCAATCTCATTTTAGTCCTCCAGCTGTGAATTGCCACAAACTTGATTTTCTTAGTGAAACACCCAAGAGCACTAGCGTGAGTCAGACTCCAAACACACCACTTGCTTTGGTGATCCAGCTTGAGCACCAGCGCCTGCAGGAGATGGCTACCTGGCAGCCGCGGGTCACTCGAGGCATCGGACCTGCTCCGTTACTGAGCTCTCCCCCTTTCCGAGCAGGGACCCGCCTCAGCTTCACCACCAGAACACACAAATGCGGCAACAACACCCTCCGACCGTATAGCGTCTTAGTAGTTAATAGTGTCTTAGCAGTTAAAGGATTTATGGACCAACTGAAATAAAACCCCCGTGTTCCACATTCCTCCTCCTCCACCCGGAGCCCACCTCGCCCAGGCAGGAGCGCGCCCGGGCGGGCGGGCAAAGGAAGGATGAGCAGTGGATGCTCTCCACTCCTGTTGGAGCTGGGCTACCAGGCAGCCGAAGGGAGTTAGTATTTGGTGTTACAATTAAAGCTAAATTTTTCAGTCTTCATAACTCCTTGAGTCTATATATGCTTTCCTACATTTTCCAATATTTTTCTACATAATTGAGACTAAGATCTAACAGAACGTCTTTAAAATACGTTTTAGATTAGCAGTTCTATTGTCATGAGTTATGGAAAACTGTAAGCAGAACAAACGCTTATGTTCATGTTTAATCACAAAGTTTTTAAGTTGTACACATGAAAAATGACCACATCCTCACTTGAGGATTATTCTCTACGACCCTACAGAGCACGGCCCCTTTGCAGGTTAGTTCAGCAGGGGCTGTCTCCTGCAGCCAGGTTCCCACCCAGGACTCCTGTACCGACCCACCACGCTTATCCAGGAGCTTGATGAGTAAGCAGTTGGTAAATTAAAGAGACAAACATTTGCTTAAAGGGATTCATGCCTGGAAAGCATCCCTCAGCTCAGACTTCGGCTGTTGAGACATGCAGCGGCAGAGAGAACAGCTGAGCCAGAGCACAGCACAGGGAAGGCAAAGCTTCCTATTCCCTCATCACAGCAGAGGGCATTTAACTTTCGCTGGCCAGTATTACTGCTTTAATGTTGATAAATGAAATACGAAACATCATATCATTCACTACCCAGCCAGGTGACATTTCAACAAGCTAAACATGTTAGCTACTCATGCATCAGTTTCTACAGGTGTTTTTAAATCAGGATCTGTAACACCCACCCTAAAAATAACTGCCTTTTAAAGCAATCACCTCTCCCAATTAAGCAGAGCAGGTGATTTTGTCGGGTGTCGCTGAGCCCAAGAGCTAACTCGGGGACCGCGTCTCCCGGGAAGGGCTGCGGGCTGCCTCTTTCCTCTGGTGTGACAAATGTACCGACCCGACGTGTGTTTTACATGGCTTGTTGAAATAATGCTTTTTTTGTTTGTTTAAATAGATTCTTTACAGCCAGCCAGGTGAAATTCCTCCTCTCCCTCACATGCCACTTCAAAGTCTAACAAGGGAGGTTATGTGCAGCTAATCTAGCCCAGTTTTTCCTGGTAACATGAAAATCTCGTATCACTCATACTTTGTGAAGTCTTCTCCATTAGTCCCATCTCATTTAAGAATAAGTGCTTATAATAGGACTGAAATTGTGTTTGAGAGACTACATTTAGAGCCTCGGTTTGTATTTTTGCAAGCGAGAAGCACAATTCAATCCCACAGCGGCTGGAGGCAGGTGCTGCAGCCACCTCGTGGACAGACACTGCTGGCACCGCGCACCCAAAAAATCCCCAAATCGGAGAAATGAACACTTTCATCTCTAATTCAAGCTTTATAAAACTGAAAATAAGATCAGACGCTGTTATTTCTAAAAATAACAGATTTATGTTGCCACACCAGCTATAAGCAGCAGACAAACACATAACCACAGTACAAAGGGTAGAGATAATTTTCACAGACACCCACTATGAAAAGAAAGGGCTATAAAAGGACGATGCCAAAGGGCAACAATCAGCAGAATGCAAAGTATTTGCCAACAAGTTACAGACCCTTTCCCTACCCTTCCCTGTAATCTCTTAATGTGCTTTTCTGCAAAAATCCAACCAAAACGCGATTATTGATGAAAAACAATTTCTCCACATGCTCTAAACTAGGGACCAAGGTCAAAATCATTTTAGTTTGTAACCTTTATCTTCAGAGCTTTTCATCAGCTGAAATAATAGCTGAAACCAAAGCACAGTATCTACCTTTAAACAGTATGCCCACACATACTCTTCAATCTTCGACAGAAATCTACCTTGCCTCAGTTATTTAAGGAGCAATTAACTCACATTTTCTATCCAACTAGCTAAAAATGCGGCTCCAGTGAGCCAAGGGAAGGAGGGGAACTGGGAAAAGAGCGGAGGGAAGCAGACAGGAGTTGCTAACCTTGGTAGCCAGGAGGTTTTCTAGACTATAGAAAGCGAAAACATGAGCACTGTGACTACAGCGATCCTGTACAAAGCTGCCCGGGATGGCTTGTTTTCTTTGCCTCTGGTTCTCACGGCACCGAATTCACAAGCAGAGGTGTTCTCAGCTGCTACCTCTGTTTAAAAAGCAGAGGACATCTGTTTCTTCATAGCCTTCACAGGAAGGAATGCACTGTATAAACCAGCGCGCGTCCAAGCAGGAGTGCAGCAATCGAGGGCTCGCTCTGCGGATGGCACCGCTCTCGCCAATCCCGGCCACAAGGAAAGCGTGGCCCGGCGCCGGTACACCAGGAGCCCCCAGCTCCGTTCAGCAGCAGCTTTTATCATCCCCGACACACACATCCTTCCAACAAAAAGCTCAACCAGCTGCTCAACCAAAAGCGGTGTAAAAACATGGAGATTTTAGTAACAATAAAATGTTATATAAATCCGCCTTCTTTTATGGGAGCATCCTCAGCCCAATACACTATGAAGTGAGCCACTTGAATAACTAGAGCACTTCTCATTTTCCCTGCCAGATGCCAACTCACGTAATTACCACAAGATGCCACAACTGTAGAGTAAGGGGAAATAAAAGCAGCACCAGTAGCATCAACTGAAAACTCATCACATGAAAGCAAGTCAGATAACTACTACCATCACTCATTTACCCCAAAACACTTTTATTTGAAAGTAATTTGCTACTTCTGATTTTTACAAGGATGGTGAAATATTAATCTCTTAGTTGCTAAGATGTAACTTTTAAGAAAGAAAGAAAGAAAGTCAGACAAAAAAAGTCATCATGAGAATATAATCAAACACCAAAATTGCTGGGGAATTGGTGACCATCCTTAGTTTTGTTATCAGCATCTTTTTTAAAATACGACCAAGATCCAGATGCTTCCAAACAAGTACAATAGCGCAGACGCACCAAGTGCTGCTGGAAGCGATCCTCTCCCCTACGGCCACCTCTACTTCAGCAGCACGCCAAGCAACACAACGGCCTGTGTACCCTTTTATTAATCCAGGAAACTTGTTGAAGCATAGATTACGAGTGTCCTAAGGCTAAAGCGATTTACACAGCCGCCTTTGAAGTTTGAGTTAACTTTTAACAATTTAATGTCCACCCTCAATACGGAGTTTATCCCTGCCACCTGAGCTGACGAGCAAAGTTTGTGAGTTGGTATTGTTTCCTTCTGCTTCACCCTTTTCTCTCCCAGTCTTTTGCCTTTAATCCAGGGAGCAACTTTACAAAGCCTGGAATTAAGGACCCAACGGAATGACAGTGGTCTCGAGTATGGAGTTCTGAACACAAAGTTTTCCAACCAACCAACAACAACAAATCCGGCTAGTACAACTGTAACTCACATGAACTGCATTCATACGCTGTACGGCCGCAGTAAGGTCCAAGACAGATTCCCCTGCAGCGTTAAAAGTGGGCAAAAGCAGCGTGATGCTCCGGAACGACGATGACATGACTGCATCACGAGCAACTTTGCTCTTGACAAACATAAAATGAAACCCTGATGCTTTACTTGCTGTGACACCAGCCAGGTGTTCCAGTAACACATGATTATTTTAAAACACTAAACAGGAAATCTGTTCTATTTCTAAGGAAAATAAATTGTTCCAAAATGACCTCATAGTTGCAAATTCTGATAAATCTCACGAAGAGCCATCCTCGACAATTGCACCGAGGTATCAGGGAAGCTGAGGAAACCATAAATCCCCGTGGATACCCTTTAGCACTGCCTGGTACGTTATGTGCTTCGTGTCCTATGAGAGGGGAGCGGCAGCACAGTCCCGAACAGCTGCATCCAGCTGCGGCCGCACTGCACTGCCCGTGGGACAGCTGCTCGCTCCCGCGGGGCCGGGGCTCAAAGATCCAGCAGGCTCCTTCCAGCTCCTGGATCCCGACGGGCTTGGACTTCATAGACCCCCAGATCCACCTTAAACGAGGGGTCTCAAAGAACGCAGACTAGCAGGTATTAGTCAGTCAGTCCAGAGTTTTGCACAGGGAATGAGAAAAGAGCAGAAACTTGCACAGCAGTACCAGCACTTCAAAGCCGCACGTAAGAAACAGCTGTGTCAGCAAGTTCCAGACAGATTGCTCTCACATGCAAACCTGTCCCAAAGAGCTACGCAAAACCTGTCTCTCAATTCCACCCCAAACACATTAAATTCCTGTTGCAAGAACATATGCTTGGCTCGCTGGAGGCTCCCCACACCCAACCCGCGCGGGCTGCCAAGCCACCCAGGATTCCCTGGTTCACATACAAGAACCTGCTTCTTACGGAAGCGCAAAGGATGGCTGACGGGATTTTGCACTCATGCTTTTTCCAAGGCAAGGCAAGACGGTTCCCAGGATGCATATTTTTATATGCTTCAGAGCAAACAAAATTCTTAGTATTTTCTAAAGATCTGTTACAGATTCAGCTGTATTACAGATAATATACTTTAAAAGAAACAGACACACATTTCTGCCTTTGAAACAACAGTTAAACCATATGGTAACAGCTTCCCCAATTCCACTGACATTCAAAAAAACCCATCAGGTACGAAATCTTCCAGGGAGGGAAGCGGCATGGTTGAAAGCTGCCACAACCTCCTGATTTATTTGTTACAGGGAGCCGCTTCTTTCTCTTCAGTGCTCTGACCAGAAAGCCCCAAGCGGGAAACAAGGCTGGAAACAAACTTCAGCAGAATCAAGCACTCACTTGGTATCAGGACAAGGATTTTAACACGATCCTGGACAGCGGCTGAATTTCTCTGTATTGAATTCGTTATTTAAAGCACCTAGATTTCAGTCAAGCAAACAGAAGTAGTTCTTGGAGCACGGAGAACAGGTTGTGTAAGCTGTAAATGGGAAGCTTTCCTCCAGCCTGCTGCCATGACTTGCTTCGCAGTGATTCAGCAGGCTCCTTATACAGATTGAATGCATCGTTTATTAGGAATCCTGTCAGGCTCAATAAAGACTTTGTCACCCTTAGGGGGGTGTAGCAGAAGAGAGGAAATGTTACTCAGCACGGTTTATGGTTTTCATTGCTTCCCTTCCTGTTACTTCATCGAAGGCTGGAATCTGCACCGTTTCCTTTATTCTCTGTTTAAGGCCAATTGCAAAAATAGTACTCCCAAATTCTTTCCTGATAATGTAATACCAGAAATAAAAATACAGAAACATGCTTAAGCTCTCTGATCCACGTTTTACATATTCAGGTATCTGTACAGCAAGTTCACCAAGCGTAGCGATGCTGGTTCAAGGAGCCCAAGCTACGCACCCGAAGCCAGATGACACACACCAGCAGCGACCTCCGGATATTTGCAGGTGGAGCCGTCAACTACGCTTGAACGTGTGTAGTGGAGTGTACGGTCCCTCCACTAAAAGGAAGATGATGAGATGAACCAGAAAGCAACTCCTCCATCCTACTTACTCTCCCTGTTCAGTGGCATAAACTTTTGATTTTTAAAGTGCATGCGGTGCAGAAGAACATCAGCACAGGACTCTCCACTTAGAGCTGGACAGCATACCTAGAGTAACAATTCTCTTTAAAGTATCCTCCTATGTAGCTGGAGGCCTTTTAAAAAAACCCAAGATTTAAATACAAGCACTGAGGCACTATTAAGGAGGAGAATGGATGGATTAGTCAGTCAGATGAATGAAAGTGTTCTCAAAAGACTTTAACAAAGTATCTGGCAGAGAATGACATAGTTTAAGTAGCGCTCAGAAGGAATGAAGCGCCATCATGCCATATAAGAAATACCACCAACGCAGAAAGCCTAATTAAAAGTACTTCTCATAAAACACACTAGCAGCAAACTCCTGCGTGATCTTAAATCACTGCCTGAGACTGCACCCAATAACATTTGTATAAAATAAACTGGTTCAGCCACTCCAGAGCCATGTCCTATTATTCAGAAAAAAACAGCATATATTCCATAAAGAAGTTTTCCATCTGTGGTAGCAGGTGATGGTTTTCTGACCTCAATTGCCAGCCTACCCACTATAGGCATTTTGAGCAATGCTGAGTTTTCCTAGGACCTTGCTGAAAATTGTAATTCATTTATTATGACTTTGTAGCACAGGATCACTACACCTGATCCACTGAACAGCTTCAAATGACCAGGAACTTGATTCCTTAGAATTACAGCCTTTCATATGCCCACAACCTCCTGGTGCATATGTCCAACAGACTGCTGTGGGCCGTATTACAGCCACGATACAGGACTCCTGCCTAAACTCTAGACTTTACATTTACCCATATAGATGACAGATACTGGTTTTTCCAAATGAGGAAATGTCAGTCTAGTTATTACAGTATCTCTATATAGGAGAAAAGAGATAAAAGGGACTTCATTTCACTCTCTTGTAAATCCAGGAAGCAATTACCATTGACAGCATCAGTTAATAACAGTCTAGCCACAAATAGGAAACTAAAATCTGGCTTTTGTTTTTGCAGACTGTCAGAAGTAACATTTGCATGCTTGGATTTTTATCTTTTTTTTTCCCCTGCAAAAGTAGCATGTCTCTCAATGGGGCTAATACAGTTTCCTTATAAATTATTTCCTTGTAACACGCACACAGGGCTACAGGCACAGACTTAAGAATTACAATCCACTCCTAGGAATAGAAGTATCCTTAATAAAATTTGAAAAAGCCAGATCTTGTTTAAGAACAGAGGCCCTAGACCCACTATCGCAGTTTATTTATAGACTGAAAGTACCTCCATTCAGCAGAATGTTTCTGAAAATAAAAAAAAAAAGCAAAGTATTTCTATATGAAAATAAAACGTTTCTCTACCCACCAATAGCTCCCCACACCCAATACAGATAAACACCTTCCACCTAAGAACCCTGGACTATGTTGATATAAGACTTTGGGAGAAAGCAAAAACATTTAAAGTAACAAGGGAGGGAAAATTTTATATTATTTTTACTGCTGTTTCATCACACTGAGTCAGCATTTCTAGAACCCTGACTTCGCCAGAGAAAAAACTTCCTTCGGAAAAGCTGATTTCGCAGAGTGAAATACCAAGGGCCCTGAACTGGAGAGATGGGAACGGCAAATGTCATTGCTTCAAAGCGAGCAGCTTATGGAGAGTTTTGAATATCTGAAGCACAGTTCAGGTCTTATCACGGTTCAGAACGGAAGTATAGCTGTGAAAAAGTATCTTCAAGTAAAACATTACCATCAAGTTCCCAGACACTCATTACTTAGTTTTAAAATATCTTTCAGACTTACAGGCTGATAATAGAAAACCAAAACCAAGCTGCCTTGAAAACACCAAGCTCTTAGAGTTCAACAGGACAGGAAGCTCAGAATATCCAAGATTTATCAAAGCGCAGGAGTTTATACCAAACATTTTTCAGTAAGAAATCAGTAAGAGACTGTAAAAGCAGCCTCCTTACCCAGGCTCCTGAAAAGTCACCCAAAATCAACAAGCAAAATGGGCAATTTCAGGCTTCCAGTTCAATCAACGCTTTGCTAGTCAAGCAGCTGACTACTTGTCAAGATTAACAATCTCCCTTCCAGAGGACAAGCATCCATCAAATAACAGTATTTCGGTTAAACCTTTTTTGCCGTAACTCCAAAAGCATCAGTGTGCCTGATTCACAAAGAAACTCCCTGCTCTTTTAAGAGGAGCAGGCAAGAAGTACCAACATCTGAAATTTCCTTTTAAGAAAAAAAAAAGAATCATGGTAAGAAAGGTCAGAACACTGAAACACTACAAAAAAAAGGTAGATTCTTATTAAATAAGAAACCTGGTACAGGTTTTGGTACAGAAACCTAGGGATGAAGAGAGAGTAGGTGGAGGATGAACTCCAAAGGTCAATTCTGTGCTTATCGGTAATGACAACGTGGGAGTATGTTTGTATGCAACTTGGTCATGTTGAACCTCCCAGTTCGTTACCTATACACGACTTTGCTCTTATCGTAGAGAATGCTCTAGTTTTTGTTCTCTTCCCTCCCTCTTGGACTAGAGCTCCATGAGCTACTAATGAAGATTCAAATACTTTTTTTACCAAAACATAATCCTGTTAACTCTAAACCAGCTCCTGTCGTAAAAGATCAGCTCCAGGAAGGGCGCTGCAGGAAGGCACGGAGGCAATGCCGTCTACCCAAACACAAACTGGTCCCACAGACACGACAAGGAAGAACGAGCTACGTGCAACGCCGAGACAGGCAGACAGATAAACAGGCGAGAGAGAGATAGCTGATAACAATGCCTACATACAGAGGCAGGAAGATGTGTTCTTCTGAAAACCATTACTGCCTGCTTCCCCCCCAGTAAAGCACCACGCAACTGCTGTTTCACGTTTAACACACCAACACACTCCATTTAAGGATTTCCTCACTCGTTTTCATCATGCTTTGCCCAACGTACCTTTGCAGGAAGTGAACGTTACTATCAAGGTCCCATAACTACAGCTTCTGTTCAACAGGTATCTCAAGCAGAGAAAGACTAACAGACAATAACTTTATTGCAGTTTGTTTCCACCATATTAATCATCAGATTTTTATACAAATGGAGAAGAATATTGTTATTTTTATAATGGCACATTTATGATTTTGCAGTATATAATTTCATGTTTCTTTGTGAATTGAAGCAAGCAAAGATCATGTCTGTCAGGAAATTAAGTCCTGCTTAATAAATAATAGTGAAGACCAAATGAGAGCTCTTATCAATATTGTAACTTAAGTCACCCACTCAGTATCTAGGTAATGGAGAGGAATACAGCTCTACAAACTGTCTCAAAACGCTTCAGTCCGTCAGCAAAATATTACAGTCACCACACTGCTTCCAACTAAAATAGTCTGTGTGTTCATTCAACATTGACGACAATGCACCAGCACATTAGAAAAAACATGAGAATGAGAAGATTATAACTGGAGAATAAAATACCACACGAAAGTAAAGATCTCCTACAACCTTTTTCAATAAAACCACTAGAGGGAAAAAGGAGAATCAAGCTCTATTTTATTCCCATAATAACGCCATTACAAACTACAAAGGAATTCCTGTAGAGGACAACAGTAATATGTTCACCAGTAATTCCTCCTGCATCCTGGTACTGGGGTACCCAACAGAGCAATCCAGGAAAGTTACTGCAACTTACAGGAGGCTATATCCCTTAGAGAAGCTGTAAGCTACCGCAATGCAGATTCCCACAATTAAATTGTACTACTACAATACGCTCTCGCATGCAGAGAAATGCTAACGTGCCTGTGTACATGTCTATCCATATATTGGCCACACACATATATCCCTCACCAAATAGAAAAGTGTAATCAGTAGCTCTTAGCATCTTTGCTTGTAGCAAAAAAATAAGCCAGATGTACCCTCCTGCTACATTTGAATGCAAACCACCACAGCAAAACTCTAAAAACTGACACCCTACCACTGCTTTAAGATCTACTTTTGTACTTCTCAACAATACCTGTGCCATAAACCACAAAGCAGCTTACGGATCCAAACTGAAGAGTTATATTCTATGTATACATATTCATGTATCTAGGTTAACAGGTTTCAAGTTTGAAATCAAATCAACATAAATATCAGAGGTACAGATACCTGTGCACTTCCTCAGTAATTACAATTGATCACTGATGCATAATGTAACAAAGGAAATAATTCTAATTAAGAAAATTAACAGCTTCAACGTTAGGAGAAACAACAGACGAGTGTACTGTCAGGGACTGAATCAACGACAAGATAATATTGTTACTCGGGAATTTCTAGCCCAAATCCTGCAGCCTGCCCAGCAGGCACCCGGCTTCCCAACGCGCAACCACCTTCAGGACTAACATCCATGGAATCACAGGCAAGACGCAGAGCAACTGTCTTCTCCACCTCCGTACCAAATCAAACGGGTACTAATGGATTACACGTGAGACGGGCTACTTCAGTTGGGTTGTAGTGTATGAGACGATACGGAAATCTCTTCTCCTCCAACCAGCCATTCCACCCTTAGTGAGAACAAAAACTTCAGAGACTGTAATTACCTTTGAATACAAACCCAAAACAAGCCAATCTCAACTTTCTCATTCCTATGAAACCATGATCAACACCAATTTGTAATGCAACATGCCAGAGATTCCTCCAACACCTCACTCCTCCAGTGTTATTCAACCACAGCCTCTATGGAGGTATAATAAACCTGCTTTTAAAAAAATCAGTGTTGGATCTAAAAACACAACTTCTGCTTTCAGAGAGCAAAAGTACCATTATTCACCAAAGATGGGGAAAAAAAAAAAAACCACGCTAAACTTAATCTGCGTATCAATCTTAGGTTTATAAGCAGCAATGCAATGTATTAAATTAAGACTCAGACTTTTGACTCATCAGCTCACATTAAAGGAGAAGATTTGTACAGGGTGATGAAAGGCAAAGTCTGGGCCCAGCAGCAGAGCGCCGCAAGAGAAGATTACACCACCACAGTCTCTGGACAGTCATGCTTGTGACTACAGACACAGAGAACATACATTCTAGACCCCAGCCCACCCCCCAAGGAGAAACGGAAGGATCCAGTACTGCAGTTCAGGCTTTTTACACAATAATACTGAAAATTAAGACATCGCCGCTGTGTGTTTGCTTTAAAAGCAGTGCATCTAGAGTGTGTCAGCCTCTCGTTCAAGTAGCTAGCCCAGTGCAGTACTTACTAGGCGCACTCTGTACAAGTGTCAGAAGGGGTGGAAGACCTGTAATCTAAAGCTTCTCACTTTATTACATAAGCATTCACAACTGAGCGCACAATATAATTATTTCAGATAAAAACACATTTTTTTTAAAAAAAAAAGTTTGAGCAGAGCTTGGGAAAAATCAAAGCAACACTACTGTTTGCAATACTAAACACTGAACTGTGACATCCGAATTCTACATAGCCAGATTTGCTGTGTTTGAGACACCTAAACTATGTGCAAGGGAAGTTTTCAGCTTTTCTTAAAAATATGGTTGTGACCAACTCTGACTGGTTATGCAGCATCTGCTACCTATAGGTCTGCTATACTCCATAATCCCCTTCTTCTAGCTGTGTACAGGTGGGGAAAAAACCAAACCAAAACAAAGCACAGTTCTCTTGAGCCGTGAACTCCACCCAAAAGCACAACCCAACGGCGCAGGAGTCAGGCTGACACGGTAGGCTAGCACAGACACGCAAGAAGAGAGATCTTTCCTGATGATCACACCAGCTGGATTATGCCCCTTAATTTCTGTACTAAGACTGCCCATCAGTTAGGAAGAACCAACACATTTTGAAGACTCCACCAAGAATCTTCTAAGTCACATACAATGGCATCTACGGAAGAGTTTGCCAAAGGAAGCATTACCATCCAATTCAAATGGAAGCAACAAATGTATTTGACAGGAGGTCAGCAGTCTAACGTAGGACTGCCAGCTTCCTTCCTACTTCAAATGGGAAACAGGAACAGAAACTCCTTCTGCAACAGTTGGAAAGACCACTTCTACTTAGCCAAACCAACCCAGCCTACTGTTACACAGAACCCTGAGAACGTAGGGTAAAGTAAATCAGATTTAAGTAGAATATCCTCCCTAGATAACCCACAATATCTAGTGGTCACTGGCAAGCACAACCCCTTGCGACAAGAGCATAAAAAAACCTCCCGCAATCAATGCGCAACAGAAGTGATCCCATCACCTTTTACCGCTAAATACACAGTACAGTTTACAAAAGCAAACTTCACTCTCCAGCTCTTTCAAATGCAAATTGTCAAGGCGAAAAATATTACAACAGCTCTGGAACTAACTCTCTGTAGGAATTCATACGCGGCCAAAAGGCCAAACTGCATGTGTCTGCAACGCAACACACCACAAGAATTCTTCCCCTCTAGACCAAAAAGACCAACATTTGAGGCTCATTATTAATCAGTCTATGGAGGACGGATGGCTTAAATGGCAATGCTTTAATCGGGCACAAAAAGATTACAAAGAGAGAATCCCTTAAGGCAGTTATTTTTGTTCTATTCGGCAAGAATTTGCTAGACTCTCTTAACATGCTAAAAGATAACCAATAATTAGCAGAGCTACGGAACCCAGAGAAACCAGATGCAGAATGCTAATAATTTGTGCACGCTTCCCTAAACTAAGGGTATTTCCAAAATACTGTATTGAAATCATCAAAAGAGGAAGAGGGGTGTATCACAGTTTCATCAAACAAAGGAAAACCTTCTATATTTTA
Organism: Phoenicopterus ruber ruber; assembly: GCA_009819775.1. Classification (NCBI taxonomy): domain Eukaryota; kingdom Metazoa; phylum Chordata; class Aves; order Phoenicopteriformes; family Phoenicopteridae; genus Phoenicopterus; species Phoenicopterus ruber. The sequence continues at coordinate 2,643,460 of CM020228.1, read as the reverse complement.
AGCCTGAGGTCATTGGAACAAGAAGACCTCCTAGTTTTCGAAATAACTTGTCTGGCAATACTAGCACGAGCAAAACTATTTTATGGCAACGGCAGGCCTCTTACAAGAAAGGACATCAGAGGTCCAGAGATCCTGTGTAGATCTGTTCTCCAATACACTTCTCAATGAAAACTAACTTTCACACGTGCTTGGGGGAGGGAGGCAAACCCTGCAAACTGGAAGTTTATCCAGAATGGATAAATGGTCCTTGGAAGTGTGCAGTTTCTTTGCCGTTGACAAGACCACCACAAGCCACCTTTTAATGCCACGAGACTCGTTTCCACCTGAAGATTGCCAGCTCTTTACACTCTTGTGCTGGGAGTATAAGCACAGCCACGGGGCAAACACCGGCAGCGTGTCATTGGAACAGCAGCATGTCAGGGATGCTTCGACAATTGCTTAAAAATATTTGGCTTCCTTCCTTCCGCTCCTCAGAAGCGGTAACTGGGCACAAATGGGCAACACCTGGGCACTTTCACCCCAATTTCCTCCCACAGCATACATACATACAAGTTCATTTAAGACTGAGTATTATTTTCTTATTATTTATTTGCACTACAAACAGATATCCAGTTCTCCTTATACGAAGTGATGCAAGAATTGGTTTTGTCAAAATAAACATTGTGGAAAAACTCCTCTGTAAAGCTCATATAAAATAAGTTTTTGTATACCTCTTGAAGGCATTTTCTTTTAAAAACTATTAAATTTTTCAGGACTACTTTTATTCAGTACGGTATATTAGGGCTTTAATACTGTTTCTATGAAGAATTAAACACCTACACATCTTGACTGCTTGCCCTCCACCCTTCGCAGTTTTGGAGAACAAAAGCAGAATAGAAATGTATTTTTCTTCCATTTGGCAACTTTTCTGAATGCCAAGTGTACTTGCAGTTCTCTCCCACCTCCTTCCACACCCTTTTCTCGCCCTTCTTCACTATTCTAATATCTCCAAGGAGTTCCTATTGCCAGGTCAGTAACAAGGCACTGGGCTTGCCTTTTAACTCAGATTAACAGTTTCGTAAAACAAACCCTTACCACCGAAGAAGTCCCTGAAGTTCACTGTTTACATTCAGATAATACAATAGAAAATAGGTTTTTAGAAAAATGTTACATTACATATTGAAAGTTTTTATTCATCGGTGAAAACTTTTAGTTATCACTCTGCAGATGAAACCAAGTGCATGACCCCACTGCACGGGGAAAGGTATACACTAAAGGAAGTAAGTTCCAATACAGAATTCCAGGACTCCATCATAATTCCTGGTTTCACTCTCAGAGCTGTCACAGCTGCCATTAAAATGAAAAACCAGTTTTTCAGGAACAGTAATTGGAAGCAAGGATAGGAAAAGTAATCTTAGAGCAACAACACTTCACACGCTCCCTGGAAGATCACTGGGAAAGTCACCTTGATTCACTCCAACTTCATTTGCTCCTTTAACAAGGTTTAAAGTTCATATGAAGCAGAAGTCTTACTACCTTCTGAAAAGAACCAAACCAAGCTCGATACTGGGAAGTTACAGGTACGAGATTGTACTCCAGGCTGCTGAGGTCAACCAGGCAAAGAAGAAGACGCTGCAGCCACTATCTGCTTGCTGACGCCTACTGCGGCACGCTCACCGGCGTGCAAGATCCCCACAGCTGTTCTGTAGCATTAAGAGTCTTCCGTGACAGCAACGTTCAGAAAATGGGAGTCATTTTTCAACCTCCTACAAGCTAAATTTACTGCCACCCTATCATCGCAGTTTAGAGAACTAGGCTTCGAAATATTTGATCAATAATAATGTGTGACCTAGTCTGCAAAATCACATCTGTTGAGCCCTAAATCCCACATTTACTGTGAAGATTATCACGAAGCAAGCTGCTCTGATCTCTGTTCTTTAGTTACAGTTACTTTGGCCAACAGCTTGAAAAAGATCCATAAATACTATCTGTGTAAGCTTCAAGCATGCTCTGACAACCACGCAGTGAAAACAGCGAGTTTCTGTTTTACAATAACCTCCCAGATACAAAAGCCTTGCTGACAACTATATCATCAGGCCAGAAAACCCCAGAACCACTGAGCGCATCTGCCAAAGCCAGCTTCTTGGAACAAAAAGTAAGTAAAAAGGATGGGAAGAATGTGCATCCCTCTCAGGACATCCCAACAGCCCCTGAAAGCTTGCTGCTACAGGGGAAGGGGCTGCACACCGAGGCATCTGAAAGCAGATAGACAAGACTGTTGACACAGCCCAGGTCAAAGCAGAGGCCACCAGAAAGACCAGCCCAAGAGAACAAGCCTCCCTCCAAGCACCAGAACCCCCCAGGCAAGGCGAGCCGTGGCGTGGGTGCTCTTCCCGGGGGCTGCTGTCGGGATAGACCCAAAGCACGAAGCGGTGAGAGCTGTTTGCACGCCGTGCCTCACGGGCAGCAGCACCGGCAACGAAATCCGTCTCCAAATACAATCAGGCCTTGTCAGAGATCAGGCTGCAACACCGAACCTCCCGGCTGCACCTTCTGAATTGAAGTGAAGGGAAGAGAAGTGAAGGGCGAGAGACTTGGGGAAGACTTTGTGCTCTGAGAATCATTTCACACGAGGACTAGGAACTTGATGTATTCTGGAGATGTTTGATTAAATATTCTTACCTGCACCCACACCAAATTCTCAAATTCCTTTAACCAGCCACCAGCACTGAATCAACACGCACAGTGCTAATGAAATCAGAGCTACAGTATCTCTCTGTATTGGGATTATAACAGAATAAGAAGCCTAAAAAACAAAACAAAAAAGCAATAAAGAGAGATCAAACCACACCTGGTAACAGGAGTTTCAGACAAAGCTGTTCCTACGCATACCAGACTCTGGAAACATTAAGTATGACACAAAATACTCAAGAGCATTTCTTTTAGGCTGAGGACTGCTCTTGCAGAAGGAAGGCGAGTGAAGACATCGCCACCGACCATCACTAACCAGGGGAGGTTCTCCCCCCAGCTCTGGGAGCAGAGGTCCCGCGAGCACCCTCTGATCTAGCGAGCTCCGCAGCAGAGCGAGCAATACACACAGAACACAATCGTCTGTCTTCATCTCATACAAGATTCTTATATAGAAGTGTCTTAGAATACAATTTCCTTTAAAATCCTTATTGCATATATATCTTCCAGAAAAGATACCTAAAAATCATACACAAGGCATGCAGTAGACACCCATACGTACGCAGACACAGAACAGTCATAGAAAGCAAGCGACACTGACACACAAATTACAAAGCCAAAATGTTTTGTTACCGCTTTTGTTGTGGCCTTACTTCCTTCAAAAGAATCCCAACAAGCAGGAGCAAGTAACATTAGGCAATAGCCTCCGACCTTTTCATGTAACTACACTCAAGAGAGATACCGTATGTTCATTACGCTAGATTAGGCTGTTCAGATTCAACAATTCCACCAAGTTTTAGACACACAAGTGCTCGAAGCCACAAGACCAGGCAGCACACAACTGTGCTCATCAGTTTCATTACGATCGCTCCCCAAGCTCGCCGAGGCTCAGACTTGTAGCTCTGTCTCAGCTAGACCTAACTGCACACTCTTGTCTTCAGGTAAGCTGGACTAGCACTTTGAGATAGGAGCACTACACGTTTCAAAAGGCCAAGACAATGCTTGAAGATACCCATTCACTTGTATCCCATAACAGAACCACATTCCTACTCACCGCTTCATTTTAATGAATCAGAATTGGAAATTACATCCAGTAGACAAACAAGGATGGTGGAAGGGCTTTTCACCTTGTCGTGTGTGACTTAGTGACTCACTAAGCATAAACCCTGAACTTTCTGCAAACAATGCCAATACACATGAGCCATTGTCCACAGAGTCATTAGCGCACTGTAATTTGATCTTCTCTTTAATACCTCCATGCTCCGTGTAGCAGACTTCACACTACATGAAGGAATTTGCATTAGTCAGGACCCAAGAGCAACAGTTGGGAATCGAAAACGAAGCATCAAACTCAGTTGGTTCTGGCTGGCTACTGAGCAGAGCGAAACAGCTAAGAGGAGAGGGCCAGGGCAGCTCATTTATAATAACCCTTCCAATTCTGTACACAAAGCCAAAAAGCAACACTTGTCACAGAAGCAACATCTGTACACTTCTGCTCTTACAAAGCCAAAGAGGGAAAGATACTCCCAGCGCAGCATCAGCACAGGTAAAGGTTAAAGCCTGCCGAGCTTCATACCAGCGGGGACTGAGATGTTAGTTCAGAGAAGAAGGTTCGAGCAGCCGCTGCAGACGAAAACCCGAGGCTCTGCCCACGCCGGGGAAAGCAGCAGCGACGCAGCCCCAGAGACCCTTCACAGACCCCTTGGAAAGGAGATGCTTTAGAAACCAGCGTGGGTGTGACCAGTTTTAACGTATCGCACCAAGCCGATCACCGGGGCGCTTCCAGGAGGAACGCTGATTACTTTACACCGTAGTGACGCAAGGCTGATTACTTTAGGTCGTAGTGACGTAAGCACCAGGTATCTATTTAACCGATGAAAAAGCCTTGATTGGACCTCAGCTGCCAGGGAGATCAGCAACCAAAGTCACAGCTATCAGATGGAAGAACTGTAAGCAGGCTCCCAGGTTATTAGCACAGCCTTAGGTGACAAGTAACGAATGTTCAGTCTAATTTACTTTTCTGAGTTTTTATTACAAGTTTACTTTCTTTGGCATTTCCCCAACTTGAAAGGTGAAAAAGAAAATGGTTTGGGGAGGGTTTTTGTGGGTTTTTTTGGTCACTGGGGTTTTTTTTCTTTGTTTGTTTTAGTTTGGCTGGTTTGGTTTTTTGGTGGTTGTGGGGTTTGGGGTTTTTTTGGGGGGTGGTGTTTTGTTTTTTGGGGGGTTTTTTTTGGTTGTTTTTTTTTTTACAGCTTTGGTTCATAACACTGTTGCAAAAACAATTAATCAGGAGAACTCACACACCTACTTCAGGGCACCTTAAGAGTCATAATGTTTCCCTGTTTCCATCCGAGTTTTTTTACTCCCTTCACTCCTGCCCAAGTTTTCCTTTCCAGGACAGTCTTCAACATCCTTACCCACAACATGAGTTAATACGGGCACTGACTCTGAAAACAAAAAACCTCACCAAACCATCAACATTCATGTTGTTTTCTCTACTTGTTTAGTATTAAATTCTTCAAACAAAGAAACTTTGTAGATAGATTCTAAATTTAAGAAAAATCTATTTGTCAATGACATTTCAGTAAAGCCGGTATACGTACTCAAAGCTAAAACAGTGCCCTGAAACCTGATTTATTTGGTTGGAACCATTAATCTGTATTTGACTGAACTCAACAGGCCTTAACTGTTAAGCAAGATGGAAAAAAAATATTTATTTCTGCGAACCACTAGCAAAGTTTCCTTGCAGGTATTCCAGACAGACAACAGCTGCAGAACAGCCCAACCAGAAACCCTCCTCTGTGAACGCGGTACCTTGTCTGAGGCTCAACACAACATTATTTGTGTCTCCGAGACATAAATAATCAAAAGACTAACATGAGCAACACATTCAGTCTTGCTGCTGAAAGCACAACAAAAACAAGCTCAAAAAACTGGTCAAAAACAAACAAAAAACTCCTCCCAAGACAGACATTGAAGCTCTTATAGCTGAATATTTACATATATTAACATTTGGTTAAAAACTGGTAAATGCTCCAATATTGTATTTTGGTTCATTTGAAACAACAGATGGATTTTATTTTTTAAGTGCAACTAATTTAGGGCTGACTTCAGCTTCAGAAAGTGTGTTGTACTGAAGGTTCCAACTAGTGATAATCTTAATTACTTGGGTACTAAAACATACGCCAGGTTGTTGAGTACTTCTGGCCAAGAAACAGGCGCATCGACTGTACACCACAAGCGCGGAGCTGCGTCCACATGGCAATGAGAACAACCGTAATGAAATAGCCAAATTCCACTGATTTCAAGTAAGACTTTGTGAATTCAAAGTCAGCCCTGCAATCAGCCACAGATTAATAACGCAAAAGGAGGTTAATGTTAATTATCCAGAAGAGAGATTTGAGCCTGCCCAGTCTCGGGGAGGGGGACACCGCATTTCACCTGCACTGGTTGCCCAGGGATGTTTAGCAAGACTGACCGACTACCAGCAAACACACATTGATTGGTATCTATTTGAATTTTTGGAATGAAAGATTGAGACGTGTCTATTGAAGAACATTATTCTTGATCACCTCAGAAAACAAGGTGCAAACACAAAGTTTATGAAGATGAATTATCAAGAAGAATTTTACTGAGGTAGTACAAGAGTTTGCGTGCTTGGCTTTTTTCATCACAGGAAAACCACAGGTCTAATTGAGATGAAGACTCACGACACTACACAGTATTAAGAAATAGAACAACAAGAGACAACTGCCCACCCAAAGCACTCTTACAAGACAAAATAGAGAAAAACATAGCAAGCACTAAAAACTTCCTAACTCATCAAGCTGGCAGCTGAAGAGACGCAGCTCTCCCAAAGCTCCGAGGCTTGTCGGACAATCCTCCAGGATTGTCAACACTGTATTTATCATGAGCTTAAATACGTTAATTTAATGAGCAGCTTGAAAAAAAAAAAAAAAAAGTGTGTTTGTTTTACCTTCAACTGAAAGCTATGTGACAGGCAAGTGCAGGAGGAAGAGAGAAGGTTTATTACTGTTTCATTAAAGTAACAAAGAATTTCAGGACCTTCTTCATTAACAAAGAAATTATATTCTGCTTGTGAACAAGACTAGAACAATCTTAAGAGCTGTCAGCCGCCAATACGATACCCAACGTGTCACTCCTCAGGTATTACTGCTCTGAACTTTAATTTTACTAGAAGGCTACAAAAGAAAAAAGCTTTACTACACATTTTATTTAAAGAGACTAATCTAATATTTAAGAAAACCTCACAATTTAGGTCTTTTCTAGTCTCAGAAAGATGCTAACAGAATACGGCATCAACGAGGCGGCGCACAGGACTGGAGTGCAGTGCATGCACTCTCAAGTCTCTCTCTAACGCTGCAGTTACTCAACATTTCTGCTAATAAAACAACAGATATTTCTGCATTTAATTTTTCAGTCATACAGAACAAAAATAAAGCTGTATCTGTCGCCTTCGCAGGACTGCTTATAAAGCATTCATAATTATCTTACAAGGGTTTATGTTCTTGTAACTGTAAATAATAATTGTTGTCATATGAGTACAGAAAGGCAATCTGCATAGGGCACACAACGACCCAGCCAGGAATTTATTAGTAGCAAATTGCAGGCATGTCAGTACGTGTTCGCAATCGCTCTGGTTATCACCCAGTGATAACCAATACATCGACTTTAAAGGTCTCTTCCAACTTCCAAGCACAGTCCCACGCAAAGACAGAACCAAGTCTCTGCAAGGTGAGGGATAACAGTTACGTAGCACTGATCAGCTCGTCTTCGATACACAGCTTGGGGAGGCCCTCTGGCAATGGCACCAAAGCACAGAGCTACAGAACCATCTCACGTACTTCGTACCAGTTAGCTGCTGGTCGTCTCCAGTTCGAGCTCCAGAACTCTTACTCGCATGACAAAGTCTTACAAAGCGTCAGCAATAAAAGAATGTATCACTAACAAAAAAAAAAAAAAAAAAAAAGGAGAATGAAAATGCAAGACAGAGGTTAGGTAGTAGAAAATTATGGCAGGAGTCAGGCTTCCACCGCTCCTCTTTCCCTGTTTCGGAGGCCCACATACTAACAGTAAGGAATTTTTATTAAATACAAACCAGCATCTGCAACTTCATTTAATACCAATTTCTTTTCAGCTTTAAGATAATTGCAAGCATCTAGATTTTTGTAGTGATTCTACAATTCTGATGATTACATTAAATGGCTATCCAAAAACACCACCATTGTTATATTAACACTGCTAAAAGCTCACTGCGAACTACAGAAACAATGGATTTTAACAAAGGCTAATCCCCTGCTTCACCTACTGAGTTTACAGAAAATTATTAAAAGGATGAAAAAAACCACTTCAAAATACCAGTTATTTCTGGAAACAAGAAGCAGATGTTCTCCTCTGTTTGGCTCAGCTGTGCTACAGTACAAGAGTGCCTTTGTTATGCTGTCAGCAATAATTTATTTTATTTATTACAGCCATTTTATAATGCCCATCAACGTACTATTTGTGCATGATTTAGATTCATGCAGATCTATTTCTCTATATATAAGCCGTCAAGAAGCATCACATACACACTCCAAATAGCAGACGCTGTTATGACACGATTGTGTAAATTACGTTTTTTCTCTTTCCACTGTATTAATAAAAAGGGAACAGGAAGAGAAGGAGGAGTTAGTATTGCCAAATAAAGTTGAATTAACATTAATTCAACTGAATTACTGAGAATTACTGAAGCAAGACAAAGTTAGGAAAATACAAGAGCTTAGAGTATAAAAATAAACTCTAACTCTTTGAAGTCCAACAAAGGCAAAGCTTTCTGAACCACGGAAAGGAAATACTGTCTAGAACAAAGTCATGGAGAACTAAAAGGAGACTATGTGGGGGAAAGGATCCATTAGAAATGGAAGAGAGCATGCTCACGGGAGGGGGGGAGAAGGAAAGAAAAAGAAAAAGGAGCGTAATCATTTGCTATTTCGCCCTACCAGCCACCGAGACCTTATCTGTGGTAGGCATTAAACCACTCCCCAAAAGACTAACATCACAGCCTTTGTACGGATCTGATAAGGAACTCCGGGCCTCAAAAAATTAAACCTTTAATGAGAGAACATACACGGTGGCATAAACATTCGTCCTTCCCTCCTGCTGCTTTGAACAAACTATTTCCTTCTATTAAAATATCCCCAAATTACTAATTTCATATCCCCACCTGCGACACAAGGAAGAGGCAGGATGATGTGCAAGACAAAGCTACAACGCTGCACGCAAGTACATAAATCCCGCATTCCCAAGCTGCAAGAAATGGAAGATCTGCCTGTATAAATCCTCGCACATTTAACACCACACAGACATCAGCACAACCCTGGAAGACAAACGCAGATACTAAAATATTCAACAAGTGTATGAAATCCTATAGTTTAAATATAGGTATGGTTTTTTTTTTTTTTTTGAAGTGATTAAGTGTGCAATTACTGCAAAGGTTTTCTCTACCTGACACAACCGTGCACACAGAAGAGATGATTTGCTGGGATAATCTGTTATCGAAACTAACATCTGACAGAACCCTCGCCAATTCTGTGCTTTCAGGCTGAACTTGAGACACAGACAGATTTATATACAGCGTCAGCACACGGTCACACTCCATCTATGTAACCAACGAGCCTTAAGTTTTACAGAAGCAGGACTCACAGCCCAGGGTGGCAATCTGCCACATACGTGGGGATCACTCCACGAGCAAACATTTTGAAAGACTTTCCACAAGAAAGGCCAGCTTGCATCATCTATCTGTACAGTTTTATGATGCACCAGAGCAGAGGGAAGAAAGAAAATAAAAGAACAAAATCCAGAAGATATCCCAGACTGGGCTAGTACCAAAGAAAGTGTCCAAATGGAGTAACAGAACAGCAATTACATAAAAATGTATACATCATTAAATGTTAGCTACAATCTCTAGGAGTTCATCAAAATAATTCCCCCCGCCAAATAAATTGAAGATTATAAAACATGAAGTATCTGAGCAACAACCACCCAAAAAAAAAAGCCAACAAGTGTGTACATGTCTAATATGCATAACTTATACACTTTAACAATTAGCACACATTGGAATGTTACCACAACACTGAAAACTTGCCCTAACAGAGATTTTCCAAACAAAAATATTTGTAGCATCAAGAATTAAGATTTTTACTTGAGCAAGCCATCAAGACAATTCCCCAAAATAAGTAAACTATAAAAATATTTTAGTATCTCCCTGCTTAGTTCCTTAGATCTTACAAATTAAAACATTTTGTCAAGAAGTAGTCCTAAAAATCAAAATCATACAGATAATCGTACCGCTCAAGCGAAATGTGACGGGTGGGTTATTTATCTGTATTTTTCCAGAGACTGCTGTACAGATGATGGTTATGAAGCACCAGACCATGCTACTAATCAGTGCAGCCCCAACCCTGTAATTTGTGATACCCAGGTAAACTGCTCATGTAAACTGCAGGATCAGAAACAGACAGGGGTGCAGAGAGGGACTGAAAGCCATTGAAACTCATGTGGTCAAGCAGCGCTGGCTCATCATAAAATACCAGTCATGGCTTGGGGAATTTGGGGGGGTTTCCTGTACAAAAATGCAGTCAAAGTGCAGGAGCAGCCCCATGCAGCTGACTTCACGTGGGAGGAGCTGATGATACCTTCCTAGGAGAGTAGGAGGGAAGAAATGAAGCCACACTTTTTGTCTGAGCACAACTGGATACTTCAAGACAGGAGTCACCAGCTCATACACCCTGTGCAGGGACACCCGAAACCGGGGTCCAACCCCAAGGGCTGCGCTAAGCAAGTTTCAACTTCCCTGACCTAAGTCTTGCAGCCTACAGAAGAACGTCGACAGGTCAGCATGCTTAGCACGAGTTTTTTTTAAAAAAAAAAAAAGAAAAAAAAGGAAAGAAATTACGTTGCAATTGTTTCCCGCGGTTCCCTTATCACCCTATATCCATCTGTCATCACATCTCAGAGCATATGCTTCGGAAATCTGGCAGCGCACGGCCGCACTGGGGAGGCTCGACTTTTTGCTCCGTGTCTGAACGGGTGGTACAGCTCCAGAAAGGGGACCCGCAGACACCCCGCGCTACAGAACCAGGGAAGTGCTTTTCTGGAAATCAGGTTAAGTTTCTAAATGTACAGAAACAAAAGTACCCCGAGAAAACAAAAGTGATTTGACTGTAATTACCCACTCGGCAACAGGCAACAAGAACAGAGACCCAATCCTGCCAAGTTCTAAGTACATGTTTAACTTTAATCACGAGTAGTCTCACTGTGCAGTATCTCTAAATGCCTGCCAAAAAAGGGCCAGATTAACAAGGGAATGAAGTTGGGTTTTTTTTAAATCATTTTAGAGGTGCTATTAGTTACATTAGCAAAGATTAGATTTTTTTTTTCCCCACAACTGAGATACCTTGGCAAATTCAAACCTGCACACGACCCTGATGTGAGTCTCAGTGGGAATCTACACAGATCCACATGAACCCACAAGCAGTTGGACATCACGATATCTGACAGTTTAACGTTACAAGGTTAAGAAAAGTATTTAAGGCAGTTTAGCCAAAATAAGGTGATAACCCTAAAGAATTCCACAACAATTGCTGGGGGGAAAATTGGGGAAGAAAAAAAAAAGGGGGGGGAGGGGGAACAAAAAGCCCTACAGAGCCACGAGACGTTGGTATGGCAAGCAGCAGCAGTGGGCAGATGTTTCGGGCCAGGCCAGATTACCTGTTCCCCAAAGTCAAACCCACGCCGAGCCAGCACGGAATGCTAGCTCATGAATGGCACTTCTGTCATGAACCCGGTTGCCCAACACTGCAAACCACACTAGCAAAGGAATTTTGCTAACTGAAGACTAGAGCTGAAGAGAAAGAAAGGAAGGTCTGAAGCAAGAGGGGAGTGATAAAAATAAGAAAATAGAAAGAGCAGAGAGACTGCCTCATCATTAATTTAGGGAGCAGAGACACAAGGAGGAATGTATCAGATATCCCAAGGCAAGTAAACATCGGGACTGAACATGTGTGTTCCACTTGCTTCTGAGCCCACCTCGAAGGGGAACTGGGGCTCTGTCCTGCTAGGACCCCTCCGAAGCAGTCTCTGGAGCAGCTCTCCCCGAGCAGCCTTTTGATAATTAACTTATAAGGAAGACCAGGCAGGACACTCTGCTCTCCATGAGGTATCAAGGGAGAACAGATGTTTCCCAGTCTCAAAGGGACAAGCTCAAGAGTGTATCATTTCATACCACTAATTCTTGAGCACATTAAAAAAAAAAAAAAAAAAAAAATCACAGTAAAGAAAACAAATGAAGGCAAGGGTAAGCAAACAAACTCCAATCAGCCTTTCAGTGAAACGCAAATGCTATCAAACATATTTCATTATTAAATTAATGCTCCATGACATTACCATTCCCCAAAATACACGACTGATTACAGACTAGCTTGTGGGGAAGGGACAGAGAAGGCAGTTAATTGGAAAACGTGTTTTATTGTAGCTAACCAGCCTCGCACATTTCTACACTCCCACTCACTGGAGAAACATCTCCTTATGAAGTCTGCGAAGCATAATTAGTTTGGTTTTGTTTAAATCTGCATCACTGTACAGGTAAGCAAAGTCTTTCAGCTCGCTAACTTTTCCCAGAAGTTTTGCATCACTGAAATATGCGTAATTTTACTTTTCAGTGATCTACCTCTTCTTCTTCTTCCTACAGTTTGCCCAAAGTCGTTCATAAAGCGCCTTATGTCTATATCCAGCGTGTTACTGGATGTTTAAAACACTGCTGATCGAGAGGTCCAACTTTGGAAAGCAGAAACAAACAAATAACCAAACTCTCCACAGAAGAAGTTTGTGAGCACCAGCCTGGTCATGTGCAACACGCAAACACCACGAACCCCGGCACCGAGCAGAAAGCCTGCCGGAATACACATTTATGCGAAGGAAAAATAAAAAATAAATCGAAAGACGCGGCGGGGAAGGAGCCGCAGCCCCCTTACCTCCGGAGTCCTTTCTGCGGGCTTCTTTCGCAAAGCCTGTTTAATCTTGGGGTCCACAGGAGAGGTCATTCTATTACTCTGCTCCTCCGGGTCCGTAACTCCTCGGAAATAGCTGGCGGGGGGCGATGCCTCCAGGGAACACGAAACACAACAACACAACGCGGTCAGCCGAGCCTCCCGCCCGGGCTCCGCCGCCGCCGCCCTCCCGCTCGGCAGCGCCGGCGCGGCCCCGGCGCGGAGCGCGGCCCGGCCCCGCCGTCACGGGCGGCCCCTCTCGCCGCTGCCCCGTGGCGGGGCGGGGACGCGCCCCGAAACTTTCCCCGCGCCGGGGCCCCGGCGAGGCCGCGCCACCTCGCACGCCGCCGCGGGGCAGGCGGCGGGCCCGGGCGCGGAGAGGAGAGAAGGCCGAGGCGGGAGAGGGGACCGGGGCCGGCGGGGGCGCGGGGAGGGCAGGCCCCGGGCCGGGGCCGGGCGGGCGCGGTGCCCGCTGCCGGGCTGGCTGCTCACCAGGCGGGCGGCTCCTCCGCGGCGCTCGGGGCGCCTCCGGCTGCCGGTTCAGCAGCGGCGCGCGGGGCAGGTGGCGCCGGCTCCCGCCGGCGCGTTCCCCCGGCGGCCGGCGCCGCTCCCCATCGCGCGGGCCCAGGCGGCGGCGCGGCCCCGCCGTGAGGAGAAGTCGGCGCGGGCTGCGGGAAGTTACCGGCCGGAGCGGGACTCCCTCCGCGCGCTCGGCCCCTCCGCCGAGCGGCTCCGCCCGCCGGGGCCGCACAAAGCCACGCGGGCGGGTGAGGAGTTTCGCGACGCGGTGCCAGAGGCTCCTTCGCCTCGCCCCGCGCCCGAAGCCTGGCCCGCTCCTCCCCTCAGGCCGCCAGCAGTCAGCACGGCCGTCCCGGCCCCCTGCCGCGTTCACCCACCGCACATCCCCCCCCAGACAGAAAAGTGCGAGAGCGGGCTCTTTAACCCAGAGAATCAGCAAGAAGGGCGGAGGGCGGGGCTACGGCGAGCACCGCCCTCCCGCCTGCGGTAGGGTGGGGAGAGGGCGGGGTCAAAGAGCAGCGCGGAGGGAAGGCTCGCGAGGGTTGGGAGGGGCTCGGCGCATGCGCGCTGGGGCGCGGGGGGCGCCTCGCGGGCCGTGCGGAGGGCGGCGGGTCCCGGCCCTCGCGGCAGGAGCGGCCGCAGCCCCGCGGGGAGCAGCGACGCCCCCTCAGGGGCCGCGGCGGGGGCTGCCGGGTCCGTTCGAGCGCGTCCCGGCCAGCGCCGGGGGTCACCGCGCCTTCCTCCCCCTCACAGGCCGCCGCCCCCAGGGCACCCGCCGAGTTTCCCCTCAAGACACCTTCTGTTCCACCGCTACACCAGAAATGGCTCATTTTCTTCGTTAATTACATTTCGACACCAAATGGGACATACTTCTCCAAGTAAGAGTTTCCACGGGCAGGGATACTTTCTTGTCATGGCACCAAGCGTAGGCACGCAGGTGGCTCACCGTTACCGCTGTGCTTTGCGCGCGGTCCCGCCTTCCCCTCACAACCGCAGCTCGTAGAATATTTACCTTCGTTCTTGAGCTTGTAACAGTCTCTGGCTTCGGGCCCGGAGCTGCGGGGTTCAGATTCCCCAGACGTGTGGCCCCATCCCGGCTTTGCCCACCGAGGCCTCGCAGGCGGCCGGCACGAGGGTGAAAGGACCAACCTACCGAATTCGGATCTCGGCCTTAAATAAAAAGCAGTTGCACGGCTCAGAAGTCCTGCGGGGTTCTCACCAAGCAGACCCGGGCTGGTTCCCAAGTCCTCCCGGGACCTGGATTTCCAGTGACGCCGGCCCCTCGGGGACAGCAGCCGGGTACCAAACCTGCCTCGGAAGATTTCCTTCCTTACCCCAAGTCCAGCTTTGTAAATTTATGAGATCAAAGCTGTGCAGGCACACAAACTTGTGTTTGTCCTTTTTTTTTCTCTTTCCTTCCTAATAAACAAGAGTGTTCTTGTTTCTTCCCTTTCTCCAGCTATTCCTTCCCGTTCTCTTTACCACTTGCCCTTTATGGCACAATTGTCTTTGTTGTACTGAAGGACTTTATTGGCCATTCCAAGTTGTTTTATAATATTTCTATGTTTCCTTCAAAGAAAAATCTGAGGAAATTTGACATTTCCTCAACTGTAGACTTTTTTGGTGCTGTGCCTAGTGTCATTGCAGGCACAACAACAGTGGAACGGAGAGCCCGGATCTTAAAAAGCAACTATTCTTAACGTCACAGAGTCAGTACGCTGCTGCCACTAGAGAGACGATATAAGATGCTCTTAAAAACGACAACCAGGTAGGGACACAGTTTCAGTCCCATAAAGTCTATCAAGACTTTTTTTTTACTTCATTTTGAACCTCTGTGGTAGAATTAACATTTCCAAATACCATGTCTATTAGTGTTCCAAAGGTCAGAAGTTTGCACAAGTTATTTGGCAGAACATGTTATCCTTTTTCAACTTCAGTACATAAAATATTATTTCCAGTAGTGTGGGAATCTTCTGAGATTCCCTGCCAGGAACCCAAATCAAAAAGCTGGAGAGAAAATGTTCTCCTGAGTAACTGAGGAGAAGCAAGTAGAAAAGAACTGAAGCATGAATCCTTCTTTATTAAGAGATTCTTTTTTCTTATTTTTTCCTTCTTGCTTGCTTTTTATTTTTTTTTACCAGAGATGTAATAGCAAATCAAGTAATTTTTCTCCATCAGGTCAGTTTCTAGTTAAAGAGCAGGTAAAAGATTAGTCAATACTCCCCAAGTGCAGGTGGCTGGAAAAAACTTAATGGAAGACTAGAATCAAAACGTAACTGAAATCTGTGCTATGACAGTTCTCATGGATCGGGAATAATTTAAATCCTCATGCCATTTTTTTAGAAGGTAACTCATTCTGCCACCTATTCTAGCTGTTGGGCATTCCTGCAATCAGAGTAACGCAGAAGTGGGCACTCGACACAGGAATAAAATTAGTAGCCCAATAATTCCTTTTTCTTTGGCACACGAATTACCTTGCTTGTTGGCTGTCAGCCAGCAGACACACAGGGAGCAGTAAGGTAGAGGTCCTCGGTAGGAACAAAAGCTGCTATTCCAATTTAATTGCTTGCCTCAACTGACCCGTGAAACAAGACTTTCCTCACTCCCAAAATACCTGAATTTGGGTAGGCAATGGCCCTAATAGCTGCAATTATTCCAGGGGCTATTTTAGCCATCAGGTTTATTTTCCCAAATATCTGGAGAACAATGGAAACGAGTGTCATGATCCTAACTGCTTACTGGCATTACTGCCTGTGTCTCCACATGGTAAAGCCTACGTAGTTAAACACAATTAAAAAGCTTTCACAAGTGAGTAATTTCAGGGCTGGGATTAAGGGATGTGGCTGAGCAGGATGCCTATTGTCTGTGCAGAGGGGAAAATTTGCTTCCCTTTTGTCTGGATTGTATCACTTTGCCCGAGTAAAGCATCGTTACTTATCACATACGTCTTTATTTATTGAAAAATAACAATATCTGCAGTCTTACATACAAGAACTGAAGGTGTCTTGCTATTTATACAGATGAGTTGCAATCTCAGGAGATTAAATGTTTCGCTTCAAACATCCGTGAATTCGAGAAGATCAGCTAAATTACAAAGTACATCTCCTCCTCCTGGTATGTTCCTTCAATTGTTTGGGATCACTGACACTCCCAAAGATGTCTTTTAATCTCACGCCTTTCACCACCATATGCACATCCCAGATTCTTCAGGGTAAAACTCAACTTCCTCACCTCTCCCAGTGGGAAAGATACACAATCGTCATACACTGAAATATTTTTTAACTTGTATTTTATGTATTCTATGTATTTCTTGTTCCTGTGAGTTTTATTACAGCCTGGCAATTTCCTTCCTCTCGTTCTCCAATGCGGCTGGTAGGCTATTGTTTTTGATTTCTTAGCTTTGGAAAAAAATTCCCCTTCAGAGATTCATTCACATCATTGGCAAGGACTACTAGCTGAGTATGTGGCTAACACGCCGCGAGGAAGACACAAACTAATTCTCTGCCTGACTAGAGGAAAACAAAATGTTCTGGGATCCCCCAATGGGAAGAAGCTTTTCAGTCTGTTTTACCATATTTGCTTGTTCTGATGATTAACTTCCCGAGTAGAATATGTTTGTGACAGTGCAGTAAAAGTGGGTGAAATTGGGGAGGCAAAGGGGTAATTAGTAATTTTGTGCAAGTGCACCTTTTGCAGGAAAGTTACATTTTTGCAAATCACATGACACTGATCAGGTACCCAGATACAAACACTGATCTCCCATCTAAAACAGCATTTTGCAGCTCAAAATTTCGATTTCTGAAATTATGTCCCAGAAAACGTGAAATACCAAATTATTTTTTGCAAAATGAAAAGCGAGAATGAAACGGTCATTTTGTGCTGTACCACGAATTTTGCTCTTTCCGAGGCAAAGTTCCCCACTGTGCGTATTCCTAGAGCTTCAGTGCAAAGGAGAATGGTAAAATGTAGAAACAAAGCATGAGAATTGTGAGATCTTTCTCTTTCTGCTGTGTCATAGTAAAATTTTTAAAACAAAAACCCCATCTCTTCTCTTTAATGCGAGACTAGCATGGCTTTCCTTCCACGTACAGATTTTTCCTGAAGGGTAACACTAGAAAGCCGTGCACGCATAAGCAATTACAGAGGTCACCGCGGCAGTCAAACCCTTATTTTTCAGCCTTAATCAACAAGACTGAAACAAATGGGAAGCCTAACAACTTTTAAATGCAGGGATACAGGCTTTCTCTACTTGTGCTTTACCTTCAGCCACAATTTTCCTTGCTTTTCGAGTCTCCTGTCACACATCTTTGATGGTCTCTAATGTGCTGAGTGCTGGTGTGAATGTACTGTGAATACAGGGAGCCTTAAGATTGAAAGGTCTTAAGAGTATATTAACATGCAAAGAGGGGGGTGAGAAGCCCCAGCTGCTCCCTGGAGCAGACTGAACCGTAGCTCCGGGAGTGGAGAGATTAACCATTTCCTATGTCTTTGCTCCCGACTGAAGGGAACATCTCCTCTCGACGGAGGCCACTTTCTGGGATGTCCACGGGAAAGGCTTCGTGGAGGACAGGTGGAAATTCTGAAAGAACAAATACTGCATGCTTGAGGATGCACAGCGGGCCAGGAGCACCGCACCCTGGCCATCGTGTCGGGGAACGCCCAGCCCGTCACGCACCGCACCGCTTCTGGAGTCCCAGTTCTCGAGTTAGGAGCAATCTGCTAAAGCAAACAGTGAATTAGGTTATTTGCTATTCATTTACAAAGGTTTCTAGGAAAACAAAGGCGTGCATTGATACGGGCTCTCTGAAAGTTGCCAGTGCGGACAGTGAGAGCTATTTGTATTGAAACAGCAGTGGCTGTCCCGTGACGCTTGCATGTACGTTCTCATCTACCTCATTTCCCTTCCATGCCCAAATGTGAAAAGACACGTGTCAGGAAGGGCATTCCTCTCCCTTGCCGGCTGGTGAGTGGCCTGAAAGGTGCTCCTGAAGTGAGGAACGGCCATCTGTCCGTCCTGCGCCGGCTGCCACCCTGCCCCTGAGTTACCAAGCTCTGTCAAATGTGAGCACGGGGGATCAGGAGTGGGAGGACTCCTGCCAAGGCACCAGAGCATCCCGTCTGCCCCAGGCGTGGTATAGCGTACAACATTACCAAAACCGTCTGATAGAACAGAGTAAGAACTGACAAAAACAGTCAAAATTGTTATAAAATACCATCTAAAATAAAAACAGCTGGTTTGCTCAAAGCCAGAAGTTCTTGCCCCAAACAGACACACACTCCGCAATGGAACAGCTCTGTCTTTCTGTCTGAAACAGGCTCTTTTATCAAACGGTTTGTCTGTCTTCTGCCATTTTATTTTTACTGCGCACAACCTACAGACATTTGATTCCAGCCCCAGCGCTCTGTTGGCAAAAGCTAAAAGAGCATATGGACCTGTCTAGATGTTGGAGGTATCCAGCAACGGCATACAGATGTCCAGGCTCTAGCCTGAAAAAATTAAAGATGGGGGCGGCGGGGGAAAACCTGCCCTGACAGGAGGCAATCTGGAGCCTGGTGACTACCCCATTTGCATTTTCTTTGTTGTTTTAATCAGGTTGAAACTTTAGCTGAAAGATTTTCTTCATCTGTCATAGGAAACCTCATGCCGACAACCATTAGAAAAGGGAGGGTGGGTAAGAGAACGGGCTGGGCGTAGATAAAGATGAAGCCTTAAAAACAAAACAAAACCAAACCAAAAGAAATAACACTCTTGCCACGGGAAACTCCCCACCAGTCATCTGGCATCAGTAGCCAACTCCATGTATCTTATTCCAAACATTTAATGTCTCTCTCATTAATTTTGGGGGTCTGCTTAAAGTTGTACAACTATAAGTTGCAAGAAGATTTCACAAACAGTGGGGATGCTGTGACTGTGACCTGTTATAACCCAGAGGGAACAGGCAATGGTATTTGTATTTTTCTACTGAGTAGTTATTTTCAGAGGCAAAAAGCCAAACACTTGCATAACTCGACATTACCACTCTGTGTATCTATGACATTTGCAAGTGGAGAGCGCTTTGGCTGACAACGTTGAGCTAGTAAAAGTACAGGGTATGCCTACGGAGAGGAGCGAGTTTAAATATGATAAAGATTAGAGTAAATAGGATTTCAGTCCTCCCCTTTTTTAAGTAAATGGAGTAATTCTCTGAGCATGTGGAAAAATAATAAACAACCTCTCTGCTGCCAAATAACAGGCCAACAGTCTAGACTTTTTCTTAACTGGCAATCAACTAGATGAAGAAATTGCGAATAAACGCCTGCCATGCTATTTCTCTGCTTTATGCAATCAAATCCACGCTACTTATTTGTGAAATCCTACGAGAACTATTACAGCATTGGAATCAAGACCGAGACTTTCAATTCTTACCATTTTCTTGCTGCTGGTGTCGGTGTCAGGGTACTTTGGAACCGTGGGCATTGCTGTCAGAGCTGAGACCGGCGCAACAGTTCAGCCAGCGTCTCATCAGCTCCCCACTGTATGCGTATGTTTTGCATGTTTGTAGGAAGATGGGTGTCTGTGTGTTTGCGTTTCTGTGTCTGTATAAACTATAATTTGATTATGAAGAAATGTTGCACAGTTTAGTAGACTCAGTTCGGGCCTGAGAGCCAGGAATGCTCGGTGAACTCATTGCAAAGTTATGTAGGCCAAAATTCCCTGTATCATCCTCTGGTTTTAGTCACATTTCGATGCCGTCGGTCTGATTTTTCTGACGAAGAGAGTGTAAACAACTCCCGCTGACATTAGTGAGTGAGCAAGCGCTCAGCTCCTCCACGCTGGTAAATTGGGTCCCCTCGCATCGAAGCACTCCGTGTCAGAGGCGGTTGCTTTTATCATCTGTCTTCGCACGATGACATACATCCTTATTATTCCTTATGATCTGTTCTCCGGCTTTTAATGACCCTACAGAGCTAATGAGATGTTTCATTCCCCCACCCAAGCACAACCATATGGATGAGATGATATCAGGCGGCTCGCTGAAACCATTAAATCTCAGGCATGCAGAATATCCAGAAAGTTCCTGTTTTCGGCATGTCGGTTTTAGTCTTCAAATGCAGAAGCGTTCGGCATGCTCACATGATATCAGCAGCATAACAGAACAAACTGTCTTCTGCAGACAAACTGCTGTCTATTTTTAGCTTTAAAAAGATCTGCAGATGACTCTTCTTCCACTCGGTGTGGTTTTCCTCCCTTCCTCCCCTCCTTCCAGGGGCCCTGGCCTTGGTAAAGTCACGCAGTAATCCTGTATCGCGGGAGATGTGACGGCCGGGGATACAGATCCACGGGAGTGTCCCAGAGCCTGCGGTGGCCTCTTCCCATAGCCCAGAAGCTCTCCTGCAGCAAACAGCTGAGATGCTCCTGCTGAGAGACCACCAGGCTCTCTTTCACCTTCATGCGTCAAAAAGCCAAGACATCCAGGGATCCCGTCCGTCCGTCCGCAGCTGCAGGGGAGGGACACGAGCGTGGACCCGGGAGGAACGGCCTCGCTGGGCGCGGAGCAGGAGCTGAGGGTACAGCACCAGCAAGAGCCAGCACGCGGAGTTAGACTGCTCCTGGAAGACCTGCCCGCTCCTCCTTTCGGCACACGAAATGGGGAGGGACCCTCCCTGTCACCCCACCCCGAGGGTCTGCAGGGTCTCCTAGGAGGGGTTTCACCCAGGAGGGGCAGGTATGACTATCATACAGTGACGCCTGGAGTGCGTATGGGGTGGGGGGTAAATGTGAGGGGAGAGGGAGGTGTTGCTCCATCCCGTGCTTGTCGAGTAGGTGATTGTACTGGTCGGGTTTTTAAATGCTCGAAGTGCAACCATTCGCAGTCCTCCTGGAATGAAAGGAAGCACTGTGTATGAAACACAGGAAGAATTTCCTTTACTGTAACTTGTAGGGAGCAGAGGAAATAAAAGCAGAACAGCAGCTAGAGGAAGGTCAGATGATCGTATGAATCATACGGTGATGCAAGTTACCGAGTGCGCGGCTCAGTGCGCCGCCCAATAAAACCAGATGCCACCTAAGTACACAAATATCACTTACCTCCAATCGCTTACCCCACATGGAAGTAATTTCTCTTGCTCAGAGCAGAATGGGCTGCTTTTTCTTGGTTTCTTACTGTGATACTGTGAACTTAAAAATCGGGAGAAGATCTATCAGGTAGGACAACAGTGATGATACTGCGGCAGAAGCAATTTCTCTAGATTTTCAGGCATTTCATTCCACCCGGGTGTAAGTTGAGATGGAAGCGTTCCGCAGTCCGAAATACCGACGAGGTGATGGGGGCTGCTGTCAGGGCATCGGCAGAGCGGTGTCTGGAAAATGTATTTGCAACTTCCATGAAAAAGGGGAACACGAGGTAATTCGTGCAGGGACCTGCCTGGCCTGGAGGAAGCACACTGACTTCCAGAAACACCGTGTCACCAAGAACAGTCTTGTCAAGGAAATAATATTTTGAATAACTGCATATGAAATGTCTGTGCAACTTGAACCAGCAAACTGTGACTTTTCCGGAGAGCTGAACGGGGCTGCCTGTATTTCGGCCCGTGGCAGATGAGCTGCCCTCCGCGTGCCCTACCTCCCCTCCGTGCCCTTAGGAACGCGCTCGGTGCCGTACCCGCGTGCCAAAAGCCGCGGATGGTACCAGCAGAGACCTCAACCTCTGAATTTTTCAAACTGTTTTAGTGACCAATATTTTTCTCAGAGCCTTGGCCAGTGGGCAGATTCTTTCCATAGAAGTCTGCGTTGCATTTAAACAGTTGGCGTTCCTTGCTGTCTTTATCCAAGGCGAAATTGCCTTTGCAGTAGAAGTGTTTTCTTTCATATAAACAATTGCTGCAGCAGTTGCTGTTTTGTGGACACTAATTGAGCCTGTCTCCAGGAGGGTATTACAAACGCGCTGCACTTTTTAAAGAAGGTACCAAGAGAAATGGAAACAGTTTGCGGGCTTGCAGTTAAGGAGACCTTGAGGTAACAGGAACCACCCCAGAGTTTTGTTCCAGTTGTGGTCTAAAAGAAGGATGTGCGCACAAACGGTGAAGCATCTGCAACCAAAACCAGCGGTAAGAGTATTACAAAAAGCAACGAAGAGAGCAGAGCTCAGCAGAAGCCTGTGTCCATAATGGGAATCACCACCAGCTGCAAAGGCGTCTCCTGGGGCCTGGCCCGTAGCTGGCACCGATCGACCGTGCGTGGAGACGGGTGCCAGGGAGGACACGAGCACGGAGCTGCGGCGACTGTTGCGCAGCCCACCAGTGACGGGGGTCCGGCAGGCGACGCTGCTGGTAACGCCACGGGCGAGGGGGGTCACAGTTCTGTGGGCAGGAGTCTTTTCCTCGCCAAGATAGCAAGACCGCCGCATGCTCCAGTAACGATGCTCAGCTGCCTCTTTCGCTGCCATTCTGAACAGGCAATAGCCGAATCACAAATTAATTAGAAACGCTTAATGAGCTCTCATGCTTCGACTGAGAGCGATGAAGGCAGAGGACAGACACTGCTGATGGAAGACATGTCCTCTAAAACTGCCTCTGTTGTACGCGTTCTGAAACAGAGGGAATTCACCCCGTATTTCTGAGCCTGATGACTTGCACTGAACAAATCCCGCGCGGGCTCCGGCCGAGCGCGGCCCGAGCCGGTGCTTCCCGCGCAGAGCGAAGGGCGACCTGCTGCAGGAGCCTGCGGTCCAACGGGGCCGGCAGCTTCCCAGCGAGCACGCCCGGGAAAACACAGGCGAGGACGTGACAGCGAACTACAACGTATTTGAAAAATTGTATTTAGGTTAAGGATTCTTTTTCCCCTAAAAATGGGAGCCTGGATTCATAGCTGGGAAGAGCTGCCATTGCCAGGAGCAGCGGGGCTTCTCGCTGCCCGGACGGGGCCCTTGACTTTCACGCTAAATCAGTTCAAGCCTACGGTTCTTCAAAAACTGTATCTGTTTCCTTGGGAAGGGCCTGCTTTTCACTAACCTATAATTTAAGAAATGGTTCGCAGATTTAAGCTGTATTTTGAAAAATAAATTTGCCTCCAGGCTGATGGCTTTTACAGCCTAACCAGCCTCAGAACAACGTCATGTGAAATGACAGAGATCAAGACCTTTATTTAAACTGTTGGAGCTGCACAAGAAAAACAAGCTTGGAGAATAAAGCGCACGATCATTAATTATTGCAGCACAAGCAGCACAGCTGTAATTATCTTGTTCACCAAGAATGTCTCCCGCAAATTTTATCAGTCATATTGTTAATACATGCAAACAGGAGCCCTTATTCTTTCGACTCTTTTGGTAGTGATCAAAATTAGACAAGATTTCTAGTTACAGCTGCTATTAATAAATCTACTCCTTGAAAATTTGGTAGTTAATTTCTTCGGATTCAGCGCGCTCAATAAGCTATTGAAAAAGATAATTGCTCGTGGCTGTAATTTTGAAGTAATTACAGAAGAATTGCTGAATGTAGTCTTTTCAAATGCATTGAAGTTCTCCAAAGTGAAAAGCATCTCTGGCAGGAAAAATCAAGCGCACAAACCCATTTGTACCCTCTTCCCCAAAGTCGCTGCCTGTAAACGCCTTTGTAGCGTAACGGCCTTTCGCAAGCCCGACGCCAGAGCCTTTGAACGCGGGGGTTTGCTCGGGAGAGGTCCCCCGCGTCCGCAGCGCGGGTCCCACGGGTCCCAGTGCTCCGACATCGGCGCCGGGAGCCAACCCAGTGACTTGCCGTGATCATCCCTGTACGGGCTCGGGCTTTTCCTCCGTGCGCTCTCACCGCTGCGTCTGTGCTGGCTCCGGGCCCTTTATAAACCACTTTTCTTTTGGTGACATCAGTGGAAACATTCTAGAAATTCATTCTATTAGCCAAGACAACTAAAATAATATGTCTTTAGGAAGCGAGATGCTCACTTCTCAAGGAACTGCTCTCACCCATCTTTATCAGCTTGACTCCACACACTTCCACGAGAAGCACCAGGTTCATTTTCTACGCCACTCAAGGAAAAGGTTTGTTTTCTGCTAACAGGCTGGGACAAACTCCACCTTCAGCTCTCCCGCCCGGCCCCAGCGATGCCACGAGCGACGCAGACGCGTGTCTCAGAGC
Source organism: Phoenicopterus ruber ruber (assembly GCA_009819775.1). Taxonomy (NCBI): domain Eukaryota; kingdom Metazoa; phylum Chordata; class Aves; order Phoenicopteriformes; family Phoenicopteridae; genus Phoenicopterus; species Phoenicopterus ruber. Next base: position 2,619,119 of record CM020228.1, on the reverse strand, counting down.
TGCGACTTCAGCCCATCCTACTCGAGAAGGAAATAACGGCGAGCGCAGCCCTGCGTCTCGCTTATCGTGATGGCTCCGACGCAGCAGAGCCGCGGCGGGACATAGCTGCAGCATCTCCTCGGTGGTTTTCCGTAAGAAAAAAGCTGGGTCTGTCCCACCAGTGGCACCAAAACTCACGCTAAGGAGTTAACGAAGAAGAAAAAGCAAGTTCCAGATTAAACAGACGCTCTGGTTACGGTGGTTAGAGACTGAACGACAGGAGCAGCCAAAGGCACGGCGGTCGGAGAAAGTTCCTCTCTCTCAGCGGTTTAGAAAGCGCAGGATAGAGGAGATCTTGAAACAAAAAAAAAAAATACCAGCATTAAACAATGTCTTTACGGGCTAAAACCTGGTGGGCCCAGGGACGGCCCCGACCTCCGGCATCTGCGGCAGGCGGGGGCTCCCCCGGCCCGGGGCTCCCCGGGCTCCTGCTGTGGCTGCGTCGGAGGACGTGCCTCCCTCTTGTTCACGCAAGGTCCTGATGTTGTAACGGGAGAAGGATGAGCCAGGGCGGGACGTTTCCCTCCTGCCCCCGAGATAATACAAGTTGGAGACTTTTCTTGGTCTATAACGTCATCTCTGAGAAGACATACCCACAGAAAAAGGGTTACCAAGGGAGCCGCGTTGCAGGGCCTTAAGGAAAACACCAGCAAACGGAAAGCCCAAAGGTGTTTGGGGAGCGAGGGGTGGATCACCCCGGGACCCCCCCAGGACCCGGACTGAGCCTCTCCTCCCTGCCCCGGGCCTGGCCGGAGACGGGGCGCAGGCCGAGCAGCTCTGCCGCCAGAAACGGGCACCTGCTTATCTCCGGGGCTGCTTTCGCCTCACCACAAAACGCTGGTGCTGTTCTTCAGGTCGCCTTTCCTTCAGCGATAGCGTCTCAAACCACAGGGCCGGCTACTTGCTGTCACCTGCCTTGCTGCTGCACCTTTGCTTCGGTGCATCGTTACCGGTGACCGGCAGCGAGGGCTCTCCGTGCCCGGCTGGGGCCGGTGCTCGGGCGGTGACTCCCCGCCCTCGGAGCAGATGTCTTCAGCTCCAGCTGGGAACAAACAGCTGGAACAGGCAGAGGTTTAGAAACCAAATTCTGCCGCTGTACAAATATTTTTGGAAATGAAAATAAACAAAGAAACGTGAGCAACATGCTTCCTCCTGCTACTACGCTTCCCAGGGGGAGACGGGCTGTGAGAGAGCAGAGGACCTGCACGAGACCCAAGCGGGGACGTGAGGGTGACGGCTCACGCGAAGCTGTTCGTTTCCAGAGGCCACACAACGTGTCCAGCCTCGCAGGGCGGCCAGCAGACGTTGTCCACGCAGAAAACGCTGCCCAGCAGCAGTGCCTCGGGGGAAAGGAGAAGCCACAGCACCTCTCGGACTCGCGGCCCCTCGTGCCGGCTCCTCAGCTGATTCCCGTGGGGCTCCGCGGCTCCGTGGGAAGCTCCGTGGCTGCTCTTTCCAGGCCGGTCGGGGCAGGACCTCACAGTGCCGGACTTCGGTGCTGAGTGAGCTGCGTGTCCTGCAGCGACTCTGACAAAGCTGGCACGCTGCAGCTGCAACCCGGAGGAAATATATTTAAAATAATGTTTTTCTGTTAGGGGCAGTAGCACAGTGCGCGCCCCGGGGCAGCAGTTAACCCCTGCTCTGCTGGCTGAGAACTGCGCGGTGCCTCTGGCGTTACCGCGGCCAAACGCTGCTCGTGGTTCTCCTCCTTTTCCCCCAGAAGGCAGCCGGGCCGGCAGCACCAGCCGCGCGCTTCGCTGCCCCGCTCCTTCCCCCGGGTCCCCAGGGAGGGGCAGGATTAACCCCCCCTTCGGGGAGACGCCGGGCGCATCAGGCACAGCCAGTCTACGTTCCAGCTCCTCTGCCAGGAGAGGGCTGGAAGCAGAGCCCACGTTACCGGGGAATCAGATTCTGCTCTAAAAGCCTGGATAGGTCGCACCAGGCTTTGAACTTGTGGTTCTTCAACTGTCAAAGCTGAAAAGCGCCGATCCCGGTAAAGCGGCATCTCCAGCGAGCGCTAGCAACGCTTTTCAGCAACCCGAGCACTGGTGCATTTAGATTTGCCTGTAGCAATAGCAAAGACGATGTTATTGTACACAGGCATGACAGGACGGACGCACAGTCGGGGTACGGAGCCTGTAGCTGCTCCTGCCGCCCGTGAAAAAAATGAGGGGATGGCTGGAACGGAATGTGCGCGCCGCAGCACACGAGCAGAGGCGTTCGTTTCGGCAGCACCACGGGCTCAGAAGACGCGTGTGTCTCCAGGGTGTGTGCTCATTTTTACCTCCAGCTACAAGGCCGCTATTTTTTATAACGATGAATGTTTAAGTCACGTTTGCAGAGAGAGAAGAAAGCAACAGCAGCTCGGCAGCGAGCTGTCGAGGAGCTCCGGGCGTTCGCGCAGCCAACAGCGACGCAGCGAGCTGCTTCCCGCCCGTGGGTCCGGGAATCGTCCTGGGGTTGCGCTGCACTAAGCTGCGCAGCAAACACTCACCTCCTCTTCCGCAGACCCCCTGGTAATCACGCGAGGGGGGAAGGCGCTGGGGTACTCGGATGCCTCTGGCCTCCTTCCCGGCCTTTGCCTAGGCAAAAGTGAGTTAGCTTTCCCCTTTGTTTCAGGAAAATTAAGGGAATTACAGAAAAGGAGTAACAATACATTAAAAAATATTGGCTAGCAAGTACTATATCCCAGTCTAGCTGGAGGGTTAAAAAGAAAATCAGTTCTGGGCATGAACATCAGCGTTTCCTGGGTGCTGCAGTGCTGACACGGCTGAATTGCCTGCTGACATCATCGCTTCCAAGCGCTGGCGCAGACCCGCGATCACCAGCTAACCTGGCGCGTCCCTTGGCAGGAGGACACCTCCCGGCCGTCTGCGTCCGACAGGCCGTCTAAAGCCGCGGTGCACGAGCGCGCGTCTCCGAGAGCCCGCAGCGGAGCCGCTGCCTCTCCCGCGGCGCCGGCTGAGGCCAAGCATCTCCTGCCGCGGGTTCTGCTGGGGCCCAGACTCGGTGCTGCCGCTTTTCCGCTCCGGCCTCTGCCTTTGGAATCCGTCACGGCACAGGAACACCGGGCCAAGGAATAAACCCCTGTGCTATAGTTATTAAAAGGCAATTGATTCTCTGTCACTTGCTTTTACCCCACCCCACCCACACGGAGCATTAAGCCAAGGGGGGATGGTTTTAAACTAAAGGAGGGGAGATTCAGACTAGACCTAAGGAAGAAGTTTTTCACGCTGAGGGTGGTGAGGCCCTGGCACAGGTTGCCCAGAGAGGTGGGAGATGCCCCATCCCTGGAAACATTCCAGGTCAGGCTGGACGGGGCTCTGGGCAACCTGCTCTAGTTGGGGATGTCCCTGCTCATGGCAGGGGGTTGGACTGGGTGGCCTTGAAAGGTCCCTTCCCACCCAAACCCTTCTGTGATTCTATGATTTGGTATCACGCTACTCGGGACAGGAACTGAGAACGCACAGTCCGAGCAATTCATCGTTCCGTGCTCGCAGGAAAAGCTCGCGGGGGAGTTACAGGACCAGTTTAAACACCCGCGAGTCTTCTGTTACAGCTTTCATTCCTCCTAGAGATGAAAAAAGAGTAAGTCGGGGAACAGGTATCTTTTTACAAGACAAGACTTGGCAGGTGCAAGTGGAAATCCTAGAAAGCCCCGTCTGTGCCGTCCCGCCGCGCTGCCCGTCGGATCTGCGGAGCCGCCTGCCCGGCAGCCGGTCTCTGCGGGACGGGGCCCGGCGCCTCTTGCCTCTGCTCGCGCCCCGGGCCAGCCCCGCGCCTCGCGCACCCAGGGATGGTACGTGCCGGGAACGGAAACCACGAGAAAGCTCATCAAAAATCGCGATGCAGCCACTTCAGGCAAAGGTCTCCCCCCTTCGCTGATCAGTTACTCCCTCTGCCGCCGTGCAGGACCTGAATGCTCGAAAAGCCGTTGTACGTACACTGCTACATCTTCCCGAGTTAATTCTTTTTTCCTGTTGTCTGATTATTACTTCACTTTTCTTGACAGCACTCTATCGTAATTTGAACTTCTATTTCATAAAACCTTATGAAGGCTTCTCAGTAACCTTTACTCCTGTGCAGCAGCCCAGAGAGACAGAAAAGGGATCGTAACTGGGCAGATGGGCACAAATACGGTAGGTAACTCGTAGGAGAGGAATTACAAACCCTCTACGAGCGTGGCAAACTGCTTTGCAGGCAAATTCGGGAACGGGTGTACAGACCCGTGCGAAGACGGTGGCTTTTGCACGAGGAGAACAGACGTGCGCGTAAGTTGGGCATCAGTAGGGACGGTCAGGACCACCTTCCCGGCTTCCCATCGCTTTTTGGGCCAACGACATCCACGGCTGGCGGGACAGCGAGTTCAAACACCAATTCCTGTTTGAAACGCCTCATTCCCTAAGAGACCCCAGAGGAACGGCTGCAGCAGCTCCGCGCACGGGGGAGGCGGCTGTCGTTCATACACCCACCCCCCCACACATACACTGCGTGTACGAAAAACAGACACAAAATGTACCCCGAGTAAATTGACATACTGTATTTATTGCACAAATTTCCCCTCAAATTGGGAATGGTTATTATAATACAAGTGCACATCTTGGGAAATATATACAAAAACAGAAGAGAGAACAAGTATGTACATTTTACCCAGCATTTTACAAGTACCACCATCTAAATAATTTAGAGAAAGCAAAAAATTGTCATAAAACATCTATAATAACTAATAGGGAAAACATATGGAAGGTGTAAAATCCTTTCTTTTAAATACCTTTTGTTCTTAGCAGCCCAGTGTTTGCCAATTGCAACAGAAACGAATTTGCTAATTCGCGCGCCCAGTACGCTTAGTTTTCAGCCAGAAAATTAAGACATGTTAATGGAGATCGGTAATAGTGGAAAAAAGAAATCAAACATTAGTTTTCTATTCACATAAAACAATCGCGATATACTTTTTCAAAGTTGATGCTATAGTCCTGTAAAAGATCCCTTTTTGTATTATTTAACAAATAGACATACGTACCACGTCGTTCAGGTACCCTAAAAGTTAACTTACAGCAAAACCTCCCGGCACACGAGGGTTTTGGTTGCCTTTTGGCCACGATACTGCTCGTGAGGCTGCCACCGCGCCGAAGCCGCCCCCGGCCCCGCGGGGACCGGCACCGGCAGGCGGGCGACCGGGAAGCCGCGTCGGTGGCCGCTGTGTGCGGGACGGACCGAACACGACGTTGGCGGGTTGTGCTTGGCAGAAGGCGGCAGGGAAGGACGCCACCGAGCAACCGCCCGTTTCTCCTTCTCGGTTAATACTCATTCCAAGCTGTGCAAGGGCCTTTCGCGAGAGTCAAACCCCTTCCAGAGCAACACCCACAATTCGCCCCATGATGGTTAAATGGAGGGGAACATCCCGTCTTCCCGTACGGACGCGTTACCGGCGCGGTTCGGGGAGGTGCCAGCCTACGGCGCGGCGCTCCCCCGCTCCCTGGGCTCGGTCCCAGGCAGGGAACCGAGCGCATCCTCGGGGCTCCTCAGCCGGGACCGCAACGCCAGCACCCGGCAGCACTAACACCATCAGGTTACAACGGCAAATCTATGTACAAGGTTGAGAATCGTAACTATCGCCTATATAATGTACCATAGCAAAGAGTTAAAAATTCGTATTCTGAGCTCAATCCTATATTTCATTAAAAATGTGTTTACACAACTGGGCCCCTACGTTTTGTGCTCATTCCAAAAGCCCGATGCAGTATAATTGTGTGGTGAAGAAAGGACGTTTGAAGAACGGGGGAGAAACACATCCTCAGATCCCATATTAAACACAAGTTTCTTCCCTGCAGCAGTCAGCGTTGGATTTTATATACAAAAGAGTTTCGAATGACACTGCCGATGTTAACGTGGGGGTTACTTTCTAACGTAGACTCAGTCCCACACGGAAAGGGGCGTGGGTTGGCCGTGTAGATCTTCCCTGGAACAGAGTCTTCAGTTACAGATTTTAAATATTACTGAAAAAACCGCTGGGTGAAATCCTGGCCCCAGCGAAGGAAGGGAGGAGAGTTTCGCCGCTGACAGCGGTGGGGCAGGGATCTCTCCTATTGTTTTCAAGTTTATCAAACGGTTAAAATAGATTTGTATTTAAAATAACTCCGCAAACAACAATAGCAGGCATGCTATACTACTGAAAAGAAGATTACAGAATGACATATTTATAGAACTGTTTATAGAGTTGAGCGACCAAGTGAACACGCATCTCCTACTTCTGTGGATAATCCATGAATTCCAATATCCTGAACGTAATAGAGGAAAACAGAACCTAAAATCAGCAACAGGAATTGGCTGCTAGGACAAAGACGCGAAGAAAAGCCTGTAATGAAGTGTCCAGTTAAACTGAGGTAGTAGAGCCTTTGAAAACATAATCCACCTACCACTGGATATTTACATTACTTACACCAGATGGGTCCATCACCTACTCGTACAACTATTGTATATACAATGACAAAACAGCGACGGCTGAGTAAAGGAGAAATGCTGAGAATAAAATAAACATCATCTCCTGCTGGTAATTACACAAGTGAGTAGAAAAGGGATTAGAGTCATCTGCATCGAGGGTATATTCGTCAAAAAATAATTTTGATATTCCTATACTACGGTGTAGTCAACGTTCATTGTTTGTAGAATGGTTTTAAAAAATATATCAATTAGTTACCTGAGCAATTAAGGGTAATAGTCTATTCATTTCTTCCCCAATGCTTTGGTACGTTTATTTCTAGTTCATTATTTCAGTAGCTGACTGGCTGCTGTAAAAAGAATGTGATGTTGCAAGAACATTGCAGACCATAGAAAGGTTAGAGGTAATAGTCACGTCGTTCTGGGGACCCCACGGGGAAACGTCAGCCAACGTTCTATTCAGAGAGATATAGATGTATTTTTTTACTGTTTTGCTTACGTTGTGGAAGAAAAGCATCACTTAGTATAAAGCAACATTTAAACATTATAAACATTTAATACTGGTTACAACATCCGGCCAAGAGAGAGAATCTCCATCGCTGGTTTGGCTGCTGGGCTCCTCCTCCCTGTCCCCCCCCTGCGCCCCCCGCTGTTCCCTCTCCCCAGGAGAAAGATCATAAATAAATTTTGGAGCTGAGTGTCATTAATAAGCTTTTTACAAAACAAACCAACCCCCCCCAACCCCTCCTCTTCCTCTGGGAAGGATCCAGAATTTGACTGTGACATGAAAAAGTAGAAGTTGTTTACAAATCGTTGCAGCTTGAGAATTAGAGATCTTAACGAGATCCTAATCAGTAGAAGCCAGTCTGAAGACAGCTGCTGCATTCTCTTGTTAAGTTTATAATTGGCGACAGCATCACATATTTCTCAAAGCAGTTCTTCCTCGCATTCCCCAATATAAATTACAGTTAGCCATTGTGGCAGGAACTGATAAAAAATGCTTCGGCTTTTGCTAAAATCCTCGCTCTTCTGCGGTTGAAATCTCGGGCTTACTCGTTTTTCTTTTTTCCTTTCTTTATCCTTTTCTATAAACGACCAAGCGGGAGAGGAAAAGCCTCCAACTGTTTGCATAACGTGCAGTCATATATGGAGGTGCTGCAGCTCAACGAGCAGTTTGTTTTAATTGCTTCAAAGAGAAAGGAGCCAGAACAAGTTGTCTTCCACTTTGTTTCCAGAGGGGAAAAAAGTCAACGTCTGTGGCCTCTGGCATTTTAAAGTAGTATCTGGGCAACATACGGAGAGTGAGTGCTTGCTACAGCTGCCAGCAAAGGGAGGTCGCTGGATTCAATCCTAAAAGGAAGCAGAAGAGTCACATTTAATCTAACCCGAAACGTAGCTGGGCTGAACACGTGCGTTGGTAACCACACTGCCTGCTCAAGCCCGAGTGTCTGGGCTCGGGCCGGGAGCGTATGCAGCTCCGAGCGGCACGACGACGTTCTGAAGTCAAACTGAAGCCAACTGCACTCCTCCCCTGACGCAGCACTGCCGGGTTACGCCTCCAGCCACCAGCTTGTTTTAACAGCCCCTCCAGGGTGGGGTTTGTCACGGGGCCAGCAAACTGGACAGAACGCAGAGGGAGGGAGGAAAACCAGCGGATTCCTTCCTACCCTCAAAGTAAAGGGAGCAATAGTTGGGGGACAAAGCGCAGGAGCACAGGACTAGGCTAAACTACTTCTGCAGCTACCAAGGAAGCCCTGGCACCGTCTGGGAGCTGCTGCCCCATCCCCAGCTCCACACGTGCTCCGTGTGCCGTCCTGCTCACCCTGGACTCCTCTGCAGAAAAAGATATTCAGTCTTCCTATAAACACCCCTTAAATAGCTGCTCTGCCTGTGCCCCACACCCACAGAGAGGTATTCTGTGCCTTACATGACCCAGAGGGTGTTTTCTGCCATGTAGGGAAAGGCAACCTGGAGGAATCAGGTGCCCCACGTTGTTCCGTGATGACTGACCAGCTAAGGAAGGAGTCTGCTAAGCTCTGGAGTGCTGAGCCCATCTTCCTGCCCGGAGGGAAGAGAGAAAGGCTGGGGCATCCTCGGGATCGAGCAATGGCTAAGGAGGAGCCTGCAGCCATGGGTGATTTATGCCACACTACGGTTCCAGTCCCATCTAGGAATCCATTTCGCTGTGCTTAGAACAAGCCCAGGCGAGGCTTTGGCACCAGGAAACCCAGGGCAGCACTGCTCGGAGGAAGTTTGTGATCGTACCCCAGCACCACGCCCAGCTCCTTGACGTGGACTCTCATCTGGCCCTTGAGATACTCGGACAGCATCTTGCTTTTGAAATAGAGCTCCTGCAGCCGATCTTCCAGGTGCATAACACACTAGAAAGCAAAGGGAATTGTGTCAGGGAGAAGACAGCGCTATATCCAAACCGCACCCAGCCTCAGAGCAAAACAGCACAGACCCCACACGTCTATTGCCTTTTCCGTGGCCGTGTCTAGGTGAATAATTAGTAAGATATTCACTGGCAAGACTCTCACTTTTGAGCAGAAGCCTTTGATTGCGTGTTGAATCAGAATTAATGAGACAGCTGTCTTGATCACAGAGCGGCATTTAAATGGACAGCTTGAACAGCTACATCAGGGGATGCACTGGCTACTAAAATTGTGGCTACGGATAAACAAACTAGGCAGAACCTTACACCCTCTTTAACCTACGAAGTGAAAGGATGCTTTAAAAAACAACACTCTCTCAACTGTCATTTGTACTTACAAAGTTTGGAGATAAATTATGCTTGTAAAGCTGAAGAGTGGAATGAAGCAGGTTGGAGACGAGACTTGAGACTAACACTTCTTTTCCCAGCTTATTATCAATAATTCGTCTCTGGCTACTGGCCACTTGCACCGTCCACTTGTCCGTGTCTGCAATAATGCAGACGGCTTCCGCAATCGGTTCATCCAGAACAGGATGCTGGAAACAAAGAATGAATAGCAGAACCCTGAGAATGACAAATCACAACGATCTTTTCACAAAACATCGTCATCCTGGACAGCAGGGATAGCATCCCAGACACTGCTTCATCTAAAACACAGTAACGCGTGCTAAGAATTGCATTCCATCTATTAAAACCAGAGCTTTATTTTAAGCAAGGAGAGTCTTAGGAGGATAGTCACTATTTTACGTTTTATTCCAGGCTTGAACGTGTGTCCCTGGCTGACAATTATATCTTTTGATATTTGATATAAAGAGTTCTGACATATCTAAAGTATATTTTAAACCCCTAAAACTGAAAGTACCAAAAATCCAACTTGCTGCTCAACAGGGCTGTGTTAATGCGGTCGGTTCCACTCCCAGTTGTCACTGGTTTCCCCTTACCAGGGCCAGCAGAGGGAGTCAGGAACCAAGCCTGCGCCCAGCTCCTCCATTCCTTCCAAGGAGCGTTTCACCTCTCTAAAGCCACGGAGGTTTTAAAAAGGGAGTATGTGGAACCCCCCAGTCCTTCCCCAATACATTTTTGGGGCCAGACTGTTAGGAAGCACCTATTTCCAAAGAGTCCCGCAGGCACTTCACACAGGGCTAGGATGTAGTTGTTATATTACTTGAAGAGAAGCATATAAAATCTTGCTCAGTCCTTTTGTATCCCCTCAATCTTTGACTTTTGCGATTGCAGTTTAAGTCTGCTGATGGACGTGCACCGCTTATTAGGTTACATTTCAGATAAATCTGTTTCATAGCAGCAGCTACCGCACACTGCTGCCTCTGTTGCCTGAAGTTCAATTACACTTCACAAATGGCTTAAACATTCGGCCTAAAACACAATGGCTTAAAACAGCGCCTCGAACAGTCGTGCGGGGAGCGAAACTCCCCTCCCGTGGGGCTGGGCACGAGGAAGGGGGGACAGCAACGGGGAACAGCCGCAGGAAGGGCAGCTGTGCCGGCTGCGCAGGGTGTGATGCACACCGTTAACTCGGAGGTGTGCAAGAAGGGGACATTTCGGAGGCTCCCCGGGGAGCGCTCAGAGAAGCAGACTGCCTGCTCACCAGTCTGCGCGCGGGTCCTTCCCCATTCCCTTGGGAATAAACTAGAGGGGAGCAGAATCCCACTTTTCAGTGACAGCCTGTTTTCCACTCCCCTCCTGGTGACTTATAAAAGGGGTAGGAAATACCACACTTCCCAGTCATGCCCCAGTTCATCTAGGGAAAACCTGCTGGGGAGGAGAGATGATTTCCAGCACACGTGAGACATGTGAGTCCCCTTAGGACGATTCTCTTCATACTGGTTTCTCCATTTCCAATGAAGACGGCACTATCAGACACTTTGACTACAATCCTAAAACAGGACTAATGTCCCCAAAACACTGAGCATTCCTCATGGCTTCACCGCAGAGAACACGTTCTGCCCCACAAGCGGCAGCACGTTGCTTAGACGTGCACGGGAAGAGGAGGGAGCAAAGGGAGCTTCTGCACCACCGCTGCAGCAAGACTCCGTGCCTGGGAAAGGTGCACAGCAACCTCCGCGTTTGCTCTTGTTGAGCATCATCCCATCCCGTGGGCACGCAACCACCAGCAGGCTGCCACGTCTGCAGGAGATGAGGATTTCTCTGTGGCTTAGCACAGAGATCCATCTTCTCAAGGGCACAAGCCTCTCAGCTGGTTTCAGCGCGAGTCTACGTTTTTGTGCTCCAGATTTGCAGCAAAATAACCACGTTTTTCAGATACGTTAATTGAGAGAGGAGAAAAAATTGGTGACCTGGGACTGGAGAAACCTGAAGAGAGCTGCGACAGTAAATATTTCCACTTCCAGCAGGTTTGTACATTCAAAAACATTTGCCTTTCCCTACTGTGACAAATACATTTACCAAATATAGCTTAATTACCTGCACAGCATGAGACAAATCTGACACCAAACAATGCCTCAGCTTTTCATCGCTTCCTATTCCTTGCAAAACAAAGTCAGGGACATAAGATGAACAGTAGCCACCTAGTAAGGATCTTCCAAAATTGGCAATACTGGGCTGGACAGAGTTCACTTCAACTAATTTTGACCTGCAAGAAAGGCATATCAAAGAGATGTACAACAGTAAACACCGAGTTCAGCTTACAGAGAGGTCGCACTCTCACATTTGTCATATCTCTTCTAGCTTCCATTCAAGCACTTTTTAAAAAGAAAGAGTTTAAAGTCAGCTTTTGCAGTCAGACCGTTGTGGAAGGAAAGGATATGAGCCAAGATCGCAATGCACAATTAATATTTTTTTCCAGACCACTGATCTCTCTATATTCTTTTACAACCAGCAAGCTCAAGAGACACTTTTCCAGCCACTGATGCCAAGTTAGGCTACATTCCTCCAAACATGTGACATGAGAAGAGGCTGCATCTTTTTTAGGCTCTGTTACTGCTGAATAGTACTTACCCAGGGAGGGGAATCTCATACTCTTCTGCCCAGTCTTCTTGCTCTCCTCCGTAATAGTTACCGCTTGGTCTAGTTAGATCATGACCTGTATCCTCACTTTCGCTGTCACCCAGGGCACTATCTGAACTCTCATTTCTTGGAATGTCCCAGTCAATTCCCGGGGCGACTTTTTTCTCTACGTTTTCTCTGTCCCCATGGGGGACGCGAATAGAGATTTTCTCTCTTTGGTCCTGCTCATTAAAGCAGTTTTTGTAGGTCTCTTGTCGAACAGAGTCCATAAATTTACAAAATTCGCTAGGTGGTTTGCTAGTCTTTGTACACAGCTTTTTAGAAAACTCTAAACTACTGTTGTGAGCAAGAAGGTCTGTAGCTGCTTGCCCTGGAATATCATCAATAGTCCGGGTTTCGATTGAACTGTCATCAGTAAAATATTCGTCAAACAGACTCATGCTCTCGGCGTTGTATGGATTTGGATTCCAGCTCTGATGCTCACTAGCAACTTGAGGAAAGGGTTCAGCTGTCCCACAGTCTCTATTTTGGTCCTCAACAGTTTGTTTAGCTTCACAGTTCTGATCAGCAGACACTCCTTCCTCCGTTGCTGGCGGGCTGTGATGCCTAGCAATTTGTTCCACTACTGCCTGACTTCTGAGTTCGATGTCTGAATCGGGTGACATGGAATCTCCGATGAGGAAAGTCACCTTTGTCTGAGCTTCGGCAGCACTGCAAGGAAACGCGTCGCAGAAGAGCTTATCCGGCGGCTTCTTCTCCACAGCTATCCCGGGTGACCTTGTTACACTGACCGCCTGGTTGCCCGATTCCAGCGAGTCTTCGTTCCTCCACACGTTTGCTGGTGGCTCCAGACCAGATTCCGTCACTACACGTTTTTCTGGTGAAGCTGACCCCGTGCACACCACGGCCTCTAGTTTTGCATCCAGGCAGGGTCTCGGTTGCTTATCAACAGTATCTTCCTGGCAATCGTCAGGAACAATAGTTCTGTTCTCATCTGAAGAAGTTTCCAGCTCTACCTTAGGAGTGTTTTGTGCATCTTCTCTCTCCTGCTGTGAAACGCCTTCTATGTTTTGTGCAAGGGAAATTGGACATTTGCAATATTTACAGCTACAGTTTGGAGTTCTCATTTCTTCAGACTCCGTCGGTAGCAAGTTGCCCCTGTTCTTGTGCATTGTGACAAGCACATACTCAGATTCTTCTACTTCTCCTTTCTCCAGCGTAGTAGTTATAACAGTTCCAGGCATGACAATGGCTTCATCTTCCCCATTTTCTAGAAGATGCGTCTCTTGAAGTTCAGAGCATCTGATGAAGTAAGTAAGGAAATAAAGCAATCTCTGTACCAGGTCATGCCTTTTGCCAACCACGACTGTTTTTGCTAATCTCACAGGTGATCCAATAGCCCCATACAGGTCACCTAGAACAGGAAATAAAACAGACAATTATTTTGCACCTTTGAAATAACGTATTCTTCTAGCAGACAATTGTCGTGGCCCGTTTTCAAAGGCCAAGTCTGCAACAGAAAAATACTAAAGCAGAAGAGTGAGGACAGCTATGCTAGTATTTTGTTTTCAATACAGAGAATCCCAAAGATGCTGCTGGTATCGTATGTAAGGTGACACGCTGGTCAGGGAGACATCTGATCTCACATATTAGGGAGTATTCGCACCACCTAACTTCAGTCCCTAGCTCTGGAGGCCAGTCTCCTAGGTTCCTTATATAGCCATGGGAGAGAGGAGGCATCTGCTCTGAATTACCCTGGATAGTCTGGAAACTGGGCTGAACTTTTACCCACCAAGAGAAAGCTGTAAGGAGAAACAAACCTATGCCAAGAACGAGGGCAGAAAGTGACAGTGGCGGGCGCGTGGCTGAAGCCAACCTTCTTCTCTTCCCTCCCCTTGAGCTCTACTGTGGGTTGGATGGGTTGTTTTGACTGTACTCCAGATTCACCTGGGGAAGCGCCTGTGCGTGTGTTGTTCTGGAGGTATTAGGGCACTGCATGGATGCAGGGATGGGGGGACAAGGGATGCAAGGGGCCTCGAAGGCCAGCCTAACCACAGTGGATCCCTGGAGTCCTGGGAGCTCTGAAATCAAGTCTTCTTGCCAAGCCCCTGGCCATTCCTGCCTGCACCAGTATAGGGCACCCTGGCAAAACTTTCCGTTCCCTGCCCTAACCAAATTCCATGAGAGTTTGTGTGCAGAGCAGGACAATCTGACCAGAAAGCAGAAAGCCCATCTCCTCTTCTCTACTCAGCCATTAGAAGACAGTATGACTAGCTACTCTATCCACCAGGCTTTGAGACCTTACCTAGGCGGTTGCCTAGTCATGATGTCCTGTACTGTGTCGCTCCTTTGCCTGTTGTTTTGAGAGTATGTTCATTTCTCATCAAATTTCCTTGATTGGCTCTTTCCAGAACTAGGCTTATTGATAGCAGCATCCCAAAAAATAAAAACTGATTTTCCTTATAGAGGGAGGACCAGAGGAGGACTGGAATCCTCCGTCATCACCAGGGCAGGTGACCTTAAGAGACCTGCCGTAGATGACTAAAGAGATAATGCCTTAAGAAATTACAGCGCACATAAAAAAAACGCAGTGACCACCTCTAAGCTTGAAATACACACTTTTTTGAATAAAAACAAATTTTAACTTGGGGAGAAGTAACAAGCGCCCATAAAAACCACCGCACGCATACCCGTTTATGTAAAGCTGTTGGCGGGTTTAAGAGATGTTTGCCACATACCGAGCTGTGCCCACAGTGGGTTGTACGGATGAGTTTTGGCCAGCATGTCCACGCTCTGGGAAGAATGCTTTTCCAGGAAGATTCTTATAGGCGGCTGGCCATTCGGCATGACGGTAGGGACCCAGGCCAAGTGGTTAGTCAGGACTGCAGTCAGTAAAGCTGGTAAAAACCTGAAAGCAGAATGTTCAACATAGTGTTTTGCCAGGTACGCACTCAGGATGTTAAACTGACAGCAGTTCTACAGTCTATACGCATCAAGGATTGCAGAAACAACCTAACAAAGTCAGCAGAGATCATCCCTTTGGTCTTGGTTCTTTGGGAAGAGAAGGGAGGGCTGTACCCTCCCTCCCACCCCTGCAAAGCTCTGTTTTAGAACACACATTTAAAGTAGAATGAAATATTTTAAACTTGTGGCATCTCAGTTCCTCTGTTTGGCAATAATTATGAGACTTCCTATTTTGCAAGCTTTATGTTGTAAAACATCTCAAAACCAACTTACTTTGTTCGCTGTAAGAAAACAGTGGCACTGCGTGGCCTCTGTACTCCAAGGAGGAGGTCCCAAACCCTTAAGATCTGTGACTATTGATGAGGAGGAAGGCTATTGCTACCAAACCTGTAAAATAGCTAGGTGCTGTGTTCTTTCATCTAACTGTTATGCAGTTTAAGCACACATGGCTGCTCCTTTTCAAAAATAAAAAACCCCAAAGTTCTGTAGCTCAGCCAGAACGGCTGTGTCCTTGCACCAGCAAAACAGTTTTCACTAGCTAAGCAAGTAAGGCGAAAAACCTTTCTGAAAAATGTTAACTACCTGATTTATTGTAACGACAGAGCACGGTTTCTGCTCCGTGGAGGGAAGACTTTCCTTCCCAGTCCCCTTTCCGGGCAGGAGGAGCGTGCAGAAGCACAGCCCAGGAGCCTCCCGCACGCCGACAGATGGTGCTGGCGGCCGCTGCAGCGGCTCGGGCGCTCGGGGAGGAAAACGGTCAAACGCCACTGAGCCTCAGAATCATGCTATTTGAATAGTTTACAAGCTTCAGGAACCCTACAGCTTAAATTTAGCCGTTTCCTTACTGGAGACAGCCAAAGGAGGAAAGGAGATTTAAAACTGGATTGAAAAGGATGTGGGGCTTGATTTTCCTCTTGCTTCTATCAGTGTAAATCTTAGTGTATTTAAAATAAAGCAAGCAAAAAAACCCAAACAAATGACCATTTAAATGTAACCAAGATGTACAGGGCTCAGAACGGCAGGGACCAAAGGGGCTCATCCCAAGAAAAAGCTTACATTGCAGCAGGAACTGATTTTAGGAAAATACATTTGAACCCCTCAACTCCCTCCGGTTTCTCCCCTTGCACTGAGGCAGGAGAGGGTGGACCATGCTGCCCGCTAATTGTCACCCTCCCATCTGGGGGAAAGGAAAGGTGACAAAGTTGGCGGCAAAGCTGGAAGATGGGGAGCAGCAGCCCCTTCCCCTCCCTGCAGAGAGCAGCTTCCCTGGAGCTAACAGCTGGTCTTTCAGTGCCATCCCCACTCAAACTTCACATGTTTGTGCTCGTTTTAGGACTTCAATGGAGCCAAACGCTTTAAAAACTTCCCCTATTCATGCCCCGGGGAAAGAGGATGAAGTGTTGACAAAAGAGTAAATTTATCAGATTCTCCTGAGTTTATCAAGAACATTCTCTTTCTCAATTTTTAACAACCGCTCACAGCTTTGTCCTGAGGGCAGAAAGGTGAGCACTAATGAAGCACACAATTTCTTTAGTGGCATTTTACAGAAGTCAGGTTTAAGAGCAATTTGCGGTCAGACAGTATTACAGACATGGCTCTTACTGAATGTCTAACCTTGCTCATCATATGATAACTGATTTTGAAAGGTAGATTAATGCATTTCATAAGGTATGTTCACCCCCTTCCAGACATACACACCCATCACGCGCTTCCTATGGACAGGTTTCAAATGTTTAGCCTCTACCAAGACTGAGAGGATTGTGGGGAAGCAGGCATTTAATGAGATACTTTCTTATTTCTTTTTTTTTTTTAGAAAGAAGATATTTATGGATGGTCTTTTGATTCTTTGATTACCCAGATTTTAAAAACAGATTCAAAAATTGTTTTGAAATATGAAGGCATAAACACATATGTAATTTAAAAACTAAAATCCACCGTACTGGTTTTTAGAAGCATTTTCCATCAAGAAAGTGAATTCCTTCATGAAGCGATGGCAAAGCTGGTTCTTTTCTGGTGTCCCCGACATCATAGTAAGCCAGACAGGCTCCCCGATCCGTGGCATCGTGTAGAGATTGCAAATAGTCGTTCTAGAAAACAAAAAATCCAGAATACTAAACAAAATAACAAAAGGCAGAGATCCCTATTCAAAGAGTTTACTGCAACATTTAGTTCCAGCTGTCATTGCTGTCAGAAACAAAGTTTCCCTCATCAACCATTACCCAAACCGTGTTGTTCGTTAAATAGCATGAATTCACCCTTCCACCCCGGCGAGTTAAGGCTCTTCGTGCATGCACCTGAACGGATCCCAGGCACAGTAACATTCACTGTCAGAAGTCAAGAGCTGCCCTGTTCCGAACGGAGAAGAAAGGAATTATTTTTTCTTCTTGTTGTCTCCCTGGTTTCTCTCCATTTCATTCAAAACATGTAAACCCTCCATAGTTCTGCTTGATTTATGCCTAGGGCAAGTTTATGTGTATCTGACTTATACAAATACTTTAACTTCCTCCTTGCTTTAAAAAACTGGTGTATCTCCAGGCCAAACCCACCGAAGTGCGGATTTGCAGAGAAGGGGACCAGGTTACTTCCTTAGCTTTAAATAAAGCGTATGAGAGTCAAAGCTACCCCACGGTTTCAAGGATTACGCACCTACCCACATCCTTTTTGACTCTACAGAGGACAGTAAATGCATGATTGCAACTTTTGGCTCTGCAGTGAAACATCAGATTAAAATCCCTCAGATTAATTTGGTTTAGATTTTAGAGGAGTTTAACAGTACAGTTTTAAGTACAATGCCTATGTTATGACACTATGGGAACCTGTATTTTCATCCCAGTAAAAATGTATGCCTGAAAAAACCCAGAACAACAAAGGAAATGCCTGATCAATTCAGGTCTCTCCCCACCTAATGCACTATTTCTAGAAGAGATCTTTTTGTTTTACAAGACAAAGATTTACATTATCCCATTATCCCTAGTGCCACCCATGATTTATAAGAGATCTTCTCTGGATATGTTGGTCTAAAAATTTACAGCCACTTCCAGAAGGAAAGCGATGGCTGTGCACGTCAGGCAGGCAAACACACTCGAGCAGCAGCTGCCAAATCTTCCGTGGTTTAGTGTTTAAAGTGAAACTCCCTGGGAAGCGAGAGCCGGCACGTCAGCAGCAGAGCAGCACACGAGGGCAGCGGCGTGAGGGGCAGGGGGAGGACGGAGTTACTCCCTGGTTATTCAGCAGAGAAGAAAGCGGCTGTTCGGTGACAAGACCCCCCGAGCAGCTCCCCAAAGGGCGGCAAAGGTGACCATGCGCCGTGCCGAAGTCACCGGGACTGCTCCAGAAGAAAGGGGGTGAGGGGGGCAGTGGCATTTTCTGCCTTATTTTTTCTACCAGTTTTCATTAAATACAAAATCCATCCTGTGCGTTCACAATAGTCAAAATCAACCCCGTCCTCCTCAAAGGTTAGATTTTCAGAGTCTCCACCGCCGCAGGCACGATGGGAAAGCCAGAAAACAGCCACTGGGCTGGAGAGGGGGAAAGCCGAGTTACTAGACCCCCCAGCACTCAGAGGGGTTGCTGTTTGCTGGGTCAGTTTAGAGCAGCCTCGGAGCTGCTCTGCGTTATCCCTCCGCTGCTGGTCCTCTCTCGGGAGGGAAGCACAGGCTGATTACAGACCTGGGCACAACAGTCCTGCCAGGGGAGGCACGAGGGGGACACGCAGCCGGGGGACACCGGCACCGCGGGGGGAACCGGAGGGTCTCCGGCAGCGCAGCGCTCTTGGGGCACGGGGATTTCATGCCCCGGCAGAAGCAAGTTGGGACTAGAGGTGGGATTATTAAGGGAAAGCTTTCTGTTCACAGCCCATTAACTGGAGTGGATGTTAAAGAGGCCCAAAGAAAGGGCGAAACCCCAAGTCCAGGGACTTCAAAGCTCCATGAGTTTCAAAGCTCAAAACAAGCACTGAAAGTTACACCCCCCAGACACAGCTGACCTTAGAAGCTGAAGATAAACCGAACAATTTAACATAAAATACAGCTTATTTCTCCTTCATATGCAAACTAACCCAAGCCAAGCCTCTTGCAGCTCGGCTGTTTTGAAAAAAGAAACTACTTCTATACTAAACCCAACACATTAAAATATTTGTTTTCGTTGAAAAGATAGACCGAGTCTTGTGATTCGTTATTTACTATTCTGGTAACCCTGGCTGCATCTGCAACTGATAGTGTTTCCTCAGAGGGAGATCAGATTGCCCTGGCCGGCGGCCAGCAGGCATGTGACTGCAGTGCAGGGAACCTCCATGCCAGCGCAGGCAGCAATGGCACAGAAACCAAGGGCAAGGATTAACTGCTTTCCAGCTCTGCAAACACGGAGGGAAACGCTCTCATTCCATTTAGGAAAGAAGAAAAACAAAACCAAAAATAAAATAAAATAAAAGAAATCCAACAACAAAAAAACCCCAAACCCTACAGGGAAGTTAACTGGATTTAAAAAATAACAATCATTAAAAATCAAATTGACCCCTCCTGGCCATCTGCAGCAAGCAGCCCCCTCCCCTCTGCTCGCCCCCCCCAGCATCGCACACCAGCGTGCAAGGGAAAGTCAGTTAATGAGAGAGACTGTTCTTTTGCGGGTTCCCGTACATTTAAAATGGTTTCTATTTGGAAGTGTTTCTGGGAGGCTGAGCTCCAGCCTGGAGCTTACGAGCACCTCGGGTGCAGCCGGCGCAGGGGCTGGGGGAGCTCCTCAGGAAACACCTTTGCGTCCAAAGCGGCTTGAAAGCAAACAAAGCACAGCTCAGCCAAACGAAAACGCAGACCCGAGCAAACCCCCTCCTGCAAACCCTCTGGGGTTTGTCTGCTCTGCGGGCGCAGATGGCACGGAGGCGAGCGGCCCTGCTGCTTACAGACGTGACGGCACTCGCGGGGCCGCGGCAGCCGCCCTCCGCTCGGCACGGCCGGCCGCGAGCGAGGTGGTGTGCTGCTCCCTGCTTCCCCCTCACCCAAACCCACCCGCAAACCTCCCCGGCCCTCGACCGGCACTTCAGTACCACTCTGAGACATCTTTCCCTGGCGCTGCACAAACCAAACGAGCCAGATGGTTCCTCGGGGATGAGAGCATCCCTCCGCAGCCCCCTTCCTCCCTACGGGAAACACTGCCGACCCTCAGTACTGCGCTGCGCGAGCTGCTCTGCTATTTAGGAGTTGCAATACAAGGGCAAAGCTGAGCATCTCTTTAGGGATGGTTGCAAAAAAGAAGAAACATCAGCAGTTTGTAAAACTTACTTAACATGCATTTGCTCCCTATCCTCATTCTCTCCTTCCATAGACGATTTTTCCTTAAAAAGGAAAAACAAAACGAAGGCAATAATTGCTGCAATGAGTGCAGGAGCCGGGCTCCCCGCGCAGGGAGCCCATGCGACTCCCGTGCCCGTGCTGGCACAGGGGCCAGCCCGCACCGCTGAGCAAAATGCACCTCTCAGTGCACAGCAGCATAAGCTGCTTAAAAATTACTGGCATAAAATAGGATCAAATTTGGCTGCCAGAAAGCAGAGGGGTGTTTCCCTAGGCCTTGCGTTCAGTGTTTCCTTGCCAGTCTGCGTATTTGCCACACAGGTATTAGTCAGATACGTAATCTGTATTATCAATGTGCTGCATTGGCCCCAGGGACCGGGGGAGTCGAAGTGTTTATGCAAGTACAGTAGCTTATTTCCCAAGTCATGTGTCTGCACAGCTGACATCCAAAGAGAGTTTTAAGCCTCTAAGTCAAGTGTTAATAGCTAAATCCATCAGGGCTTTAGAAAATTAAAAATTGCTGTAAAGTGAATAACGATGCACAGGCAGGCCTGGAGCTGGGCACCAAATCGATGGCAAATTTATCAATAGCATCAATTCGCAGAAGCAGCCTGGGCCTTTCAGAGAAGGCAGCTTTGTTCTTCCCTGGATGAGACAACAAGAGCAACGGAAGGGGTCTGTTTTGCTATCTTCTTCTCTCCCCCTCCATCCTCCAGTATGGGCAGGTAAATGCCTCACTGACCCTGCAGCCAGCTCCTTTTACACTAACCCCGCTTGCAGGCAAGCGAGCTGACCCACCACCACAGCTCCTTCCCTGCAGAAGGGGGGGGCTCAGGGGCAGCAGGCGGCTACGGTCACAACCCGCACGCTCCCTCCTCCCTTCCCTGATCAGCACCGCAGCCTGTCGCCGGTCCCCCATGCCCCAGTGACTTGAGGTTATTCTAATCACCAGAGGAGTGCACGTCAACTCACACTTGAGAACTTCTGAAAGTCTGGGGTTAAAAAAAAAAAAAATTCTCCTAAAAAAAAAAGGGGGGGGGGGGGGCTGCAATGAGTTAAACCAGCACAGGATTATGTTTTAGCAACACCAACCCACTGGAGTCAGCACCCTTCTTCCCTCCAGCAGAATTTCCTAAGAGGGCAGGAATCAACGCAAGCCTCAGGTTCACCAAAGGACTCGGGCTCCTGACTTCCCCGTGACTTCAGTAGGAAAGCAGACGCCCCAAGAGATAATAGTGGCCTAAATGGGTTTGCTGAACCTGTGCCAAAGCATCTTTGCATCCATCCTCCAGTATTTAAATATGCCTTTTTCTTCTTACCAGTCACATATTGCATTGCTTTGAAAAGCAAGTGGCTCTTGCGTGTTACAGAAGTGCTTTTCGTGAGGGCAGCGTGCACTGCCACCCGAGACACGGCGGAGGCACGAGGACCTCGCCCGCCGGCAGACCAGCCTGGCTGGGGGCACCGGCTGCTGCGCGCCTCTGAACACGCTACCTTTAAAAACCCAGAATTGCCACAGTCTGCTGCCCCAGGAAATTCATTTATATGAAATTAAACTGGATTTAATTTACCTCATTACACTATTAAAGAGTAATATTTATGTCACCATGGAAACCTCTGCATAAAACTGGTAGTTAGACACATGCTTCCAGCGCTGGTTACGCAATGGCCGTGTCATGTGAATGATCGCCTCTTGCAACGGCTCCGGAGGGGAGGGTGCCAATCCTCCGACCTCCGGTGGGACGTTATTTTCCTCCTCAGCCCGATGAGAGCAGCCTTCCTCATCCCATCCCAGCTCAGCACCGCCGAGCGTCCCTCCAAGGAGGGGAAGGCTAGCAAGGGGGACTTGGCTTGTGTTTTCAGGGTTATTTTTCCTACGTTTCACTCGGGATACACGCCCCTCCCCAGCACTCTGGAACTGTTTAACTTGGAAGGACAAAGGAGAACGGGCAAAGTCCGCTGAATGTATCTTGAGGGGGAATGTTTTGGGGGGAGTTTTGGGAAAACAGCTGGGGAGGTGGTGTTATCAGGGGGTGGGAACGCAGAGCAACGGCTCTGGCTGAGAACGGGGAGGAGAGGCAGAGCAGAGCTGGGGGAGCGGAGGAACCACCGTGGCTGCTCAGAGTTGCCGAACTCGTCTCGGGCCCCTGGGCAGGATCGGCGGCTCCCAGCAGTCACGAGCTCCTTCTGCTCCCTCTCTTGGCACTGTTTATCCCATCCACCTCTCACCGCAGGCCCACGTGCTCTCTCTTCCCTGCCTCCTGTCCCTACCGAACAGAGCCTCTGCCCTTCCTCGCAACTGCCCGGAGGTGAGGTTTTAAAAAAATAAATAAATAATTTCAAAAAATACTGCGTCCTCATCCTGCAACACCACCTAATCCATGGCATGCAGGTAGTAAGTGGAAATGTAGAAAAATGAGTGAGCCCTCAGGATCCTTCACTGTTCAGTAAGATACATCCTGATGTCAGGATTTTCTTTTTACAACATCAGAGCACTGTCTTCTATCAGGTCTTTAAAAAGTAGCTCTACACTGGTTGTAAAAGGAAGCACCCTGCCACTCCCATCTGAGAGGAGATGAATCACTTGAAACAGACGGATTTCATCTTAATTCCCTCCCCATGACTTAAACCATGGGAAGAAAATACAGTTAAATGCCAGGGATGTGCTTATCTGCGTTACTTTGTATATTAACTGTTGAATAGAGATGCTCTGCAGGTACTGATAGCAAGAGATTACAGTGCTGCATTTTACTGTGTGAAAAAGATAGTCCTTCTTAGTAGCTGGTTATCTGAAATGCCTTTAGAGCAGAACTTAGAGCAGGGTAAAGGTTTGCTCACACATCAGGAAAATATACACTAGAGGAAGATTTCCCTAACATGGCTTTGCAATTCTTTTCCCCCTCTCAACGGGCCATAAAATTTAAGAGGTTGTCGGGAGCTTTATTACCACCTAAAGCACAGAAAACCTTCATCATCTACGTCCTGTCCACACCAAGCCCTGATGGATATACACACTTGGCAAAACCTAAACACACAAACAGATTACAATGGCTTGCTATCACAAATACCTTTACTGTACTTACTTTTGCAGGAGACTTTAGACATTGTAAGTTACTTATCCTGCACTAAGGACATCCTTCTAAAACAGACTTGAGTGCTTTTGAAGAAACAGACACAAAAGACAGGAGACAAACTGCTCACCTGAATTCATTAAGGGCATCAACAATTCTGTTATATGCCAAACTCCGCTGACTGGCATCAGCTGATCTACGACTCATTTTCATAGCCTTGAAAACAATCATTAAACAGATAAGTAACACATAGCTACGGAAGTACAGAAAATGGAAAACAAAGTCATGTGTTTAACTTTATCTTCCATGCAACTAGTCATGCAAATAATTTTTTTTAAGCGATAAAATGATGTTACAAGTGCCAACTTTCATATCTGAGGAAAGATAGGTGAGGCACATGCATTCACAGCCTCTGCTTCTTCTGTGCTTTTCATCATTCAAGGCATAAAAGGGGTCAAAGTTTTCATTGCAGTGGCAAAGTAACCACTAAGTATTTCCTAGAAGAGAGATTTGAAGCAAATCTAACCGCACATTTGAAGTGTCAATCTTTGAAAATTTCCTACACATCAGAATCAGGGGGTAAAACAAAGGGAAATAAAAAAAGCTCGGTATTTATTTACAGTCTGGAATAGCCTAGAGATAGGTCCTTACCCTGCAATCCACTAGACTCAGATACAGCTGAAACAGGGAGGTAGAGGTGGCCTTAAAAGCACCTTTCCCCTGGGCTGAGCCAGGGCTTGCCGGGAGCTCACACAGCCTAGCGACTGTTGGAGCTTTCAGCAGTCCCGGTAGCGTAATGCCCCATGCTCTGCCCTCACCCCGTGTTGGGCTTTTGCTAGCAGTGAGAAACAGCATCAAAGATGTTGTGGAGCAAAGCTCTTCTCTGGTGCAATCCCAATACCCAACAGCAAGTTGATCCCACTTTTGTAAGCTAGTAACGAGTTAGGAATTAAATCTGACGGGGCTGGGGGGAACATGGAGCAATACAAGTGCAAGAATCAAAAGAGACTGTGTTTACCTGTTCTATTGCACTCTTCAGTTTGTTCATGTGACTCTCAAAAAGAGGAAAGTGTGAGAAGAAGAACTCATTAAATTTGTTGTTTTCATCTTCATCTCTTGAGAGTGAAAAAATAACTCCAATTGCTATCTTTTTCTTCCTAACAATTCCTGGGCTCGGACCAGAGCTGTCATCTGACAAGTTAAAGCTTTCATCCATGGACCTTGAAGCATGGAAAAAATAGAAAGTTAATGTAATCCACTGCTTAAAAAGTTGTACCTTGGTTTCCTGTGTAATTCAATTCTTGAACGTTTAACTTCAATAAACACCTTTTGTTTGCACGTGTTGTCAAATCATCACCTTTGATAACATGCACTTTGCAATTTTTTACAAGCAACCCTTAATTGATCCTGCAGTCACACCAGCTGGAACCAGATCCAAAGTGTCTGTGGGATCAGAATATGGTGTTGTAGTTCCATCTCTGCCAAGAATTCGTGTTTTGAGTAGGATTTTAGGGCTTCTTATCCTCAAAAGTACAGCCTACAGGTTTACATTTTGCTGAAGGCTTTCTAGTTAGTGCAAAATAGTGAATGCCATGAAGAAAACAGACACTAAAAAAGATCAGGCACTGAAGTGCAGCCTGACCTACACCTCTGTAAATACCCCACAGAAAGCAACAGCGAGAGCAGATGTACATATGCAAGAGCAGAATCAAGCTGACAATGGTGGAAAATTTATGGGCAGCAACCAGCATTTTTATTCCCAGCTCACCATCGAGGGAAGACCCCATTCTCCAAGCTGGTAGTCTGACTGCGACGCCAACGCCGCTGGTAACTGCTAGCACAGCTTTTGTTAAACGAAGAGCCCGGAGATGGAAACGGAGTGATGAGCAGACTGCTAAGAGATGCTGCAATAATAAGAGGAATAAATAAAAATCTCTCCAGAAGAAAGAGCATTTGGAAAATAATACCAGCAACTAAACGAAGCCCCTCAAGATAAACTGGTGTTGCTTCTCAAGTGCCTTCTCTTTTGCTTATCTATGTTTCTTATCTAAAAATAACCAGTTTATAATAACATTAACAAGATATACGGGCACTACAAAGGTGGGACAGTCCTGCAGCTTTACATAATAGGCAACATAAAGGCTGCACCTTGCTCATCAGCCCTGAGTATCCGGAAATACATTCTTTGTGGAAAGGAGTAATGTTAATCACATCCTTTAACAGCCTTTCCAATCCTAACCTTAAGTGCCCGATATCCTGAATTTGGGGGGAGGAGAGGGGTGTTGTGGAGGCGAATTCATGTTTTAACATTACCGTCGTCCTCAATTTGGAAAGGAGGTGACAAGAAGTATTGTTTAGAAATGCTGCAAACGCATTTCAATATTTAATTTGGCTTGCTTATTTGCAGCAGGCTTTAATGAATTGCACTGCTGTCCCGATTACCTCTGTGAGATTCCTAATGCAATACCCTCCACACCTACAACATTTGTACGTATATATATAGGCATGCATTAATGCTTTTATATAACAAAACAGAACAATCACATTTCAGCACCAGAAAAACTATTTGATGATGTCTGGACATCTCAGGGACGAGTATTACTGAGTATTTTTGGAGTCTACACGGTTAACACGTGGAACTGACATTACCAGATCTCGCTATACCGCTGTCTCTGTCCTCGTTCTGCTCCCTCCCAGGCATATCCATAGGGTTGCTATGAACTGTAAAACAAGGAATACCAATTAGCAGGGGAATATACAGTTCCTTTCTTGTTTGCAGATCTCCATGTAATTAATGAAACAAAAACATGCTCATTAATTCAGATCAACAGCACTGCACAAGGCCATCACCAAGAAAGGCTGCTTAGCTGAACAAGCCAAAACACTTATGTGAAAAGCTTATATGCATTTTTCTGAAGTCCATACACCTAGTTTAGTACAAACTAAAACTAGTACACTTTATTTCTTTACACAGATATTTTTCAATGAAATTTTAATGTACCGAAAGGATGTTGGTCACATAGGTAGTACTCAGCATATAGACAAAAACCCCACCAAACCCCAATATAAACACAACTTCATTCATATACCAGCTTTCTCAGGTATTATATATATAATTTTAAAAGGATTTTACAATGCTGTCTTGAAGAAAATAAATACTTTTAAATGGTAAGCAGTGCATTGGTTGTTCAACTAAGCCGTAAGCTGTCCGGATTCACAGTCTGCATATACACAAGATCAAAAGTGTCTCAGGCTCATATCAGTCTTTACATGTGATATCTTTTACAAGTATGTGTGTGAAATAAAAGCTACTCAGCCATGGAAATAAGACTCAGCCACTAAAAGCAAGAAATGTCCGTTTTAAATGAACCTAGGTTAGCTTTAATTTTTACAGTTTGGTTGAAACAAGTCCAGATCAAAACAGCTTGGTATTACTGTGAAATATTATTTCCAGAAATATGAAATCCACCATTAAATATATAAGTTTCCAAAACAAAGCAATGCAGCCAACCAACCCCAAAGAGGACTATTAAAATGTCCGCTGTCCTCTGGGGATTTAAAGCGTGTATCCAAAAAGGTAAGAGAGCAGACGTCACTGTCCATTTTGTATTTAAAAAAAAAATAAATCTTATTTCCAGGGCTAAACTACAAATCCACGCAGTTTTGTCACACCAGCTAGACTAGCCACACAGCACAGCACACAGCACACTGCAAACCTGCAAAGAAAGAGGCGCTCCGGATCAGGCGGAGCGGACCTTGCTCTGAGAATGCCCGCCTAGGGCTGCAAAGCTGTGAAAGACCTACATGGCAAAACGTAAAATACACATGAAAGAATGAGGTTAGTAAAGCAGAACAGTCTGTAGGGAGGGGGCCAGGGCAGGGAGAAGATATAAGCCAACATAAATGCAGACTAACGTATGCAGGAGAACAGCGCTCACGCCTAACAAGAACATTGATTCAAGGATACGGCTTACAGTTGGACTATATAGTATTTATGGAATTAACATAATAGACCCAGCTTTACACTGTCTCCCATACAAGGATGGGGTTTCTCTCCAAAGGCTTTTCTTTTTTTAAAGTTGAAAAATGATTAATTTATGCAGGCTCAAAGCCTAACTTTGTCACAAACAGGAGATTCATCGTGGAGTACAACGTTTGTTTAACATCCACGCTGGTGGGGTGGCTGAGGAACACTGTTGCTGAAGACGACAGGGAGGAAGGGGGAGAAGGCAGGCAGAAATTCATCTTAGTGGAACCAACAGAAAATTATAGGCTGAAGTAGTTGTTCTGAGAACAGTCAGTACATCAGTTTAGAGAAATGATTGTACAGAAAATAAATGTTAGCAGTCTCAGTAGTCCATTTTAAAAGTAGTACTGGATTGTAGCCATACCAGGGAAAGAGTGTATTCACTGTGCATAGAGCCAGGAAAAATGCATGGGTATTTTTAATGAGTTAATTGCCAGTCCCTCTCCTAAATTTGAAGCTACTGCTCACTCAAAGTTTTCTGATTACACAAAACATGAAGGCTGCACCTCAGCAAAGCTCCCTTCCATTCTCGTAGGTCTTCACTCATTAAAGGAAAGGACACAACCAGTGCTGCTTTTTTTTTTTTTTTTTTTCCAAACCAGCATATCTAAAAAAAGCAGCTTGTAAATAGTTCCCAACCAAAACACATAGATCCTTCTCCTATCACAGGCGGGCGAGAGCCAGCGAGTCCGGAGCAGTCTCTGCTGCTGAACACAGTTGTTGGAAACGCTGCAGTTACAGATTAACTTCTTTACCTCCTTTACCCATGGTTCCCCCTGCGCTGAAACGGGAACTGTAAACAAACACTGCCGAACCGACTGAAAACTCGTGCAGCTCAATGACAAAGAAAGTTTCAGCATCGTCTTCTTGCAGGCAATGCCATCGCTTCTTGCTGCATGCCCTTGCGCCGAGGTGCCTACGCCTCCGGCCAGCTCTCGGGGCAGTTATCCTTTCTGCTCGGTGGGAAGAGTCACCGTCGCTACAGAGCCGGACACAGGTGAACGTGTGGCACCGGCTACACCTAAATCGTATCGAGTCCACGCCTAATAGTTGCATTATCTGAATTTGAACTTGCAGTTTAGATCACACTGGTGATACAGCAAACTTTTGCCAAGCACAAACCACAACAAAACCCTAAAAGTAGATGAAGTGAGTTCCTCTCAGATCAGGCACCTCATTCACTCATGCACTGCGAAAAAAATCACAATTGAAGTCTGAAAGGAATACTGAATATTAAGAAAAATACATCTTTTTAACTTTCCTGACTCCGTAAATTCAGGAAGCATGTAATAGATAATAGGTTCTTACAACTTTAATTGGTTTCCTTTATAAATGGACTATTGGGAATGATTTTAATGAGGTATACAGCTTTTGAGCCTGAAAAGCATTTAAGCCCATGCTTAGGTGTAGTCTTATCAAAGTCAGCGTGAAGGAGAGAAGAAAACACACCCAACAAGAATTAGGACCATGTCAAAGCCAGAAACCCAGTTAGAGTAACAAAGCCATCAAATTCACTCCTTACTTCCAACCCTAGAAAAGTGTATTTTACATACAGCAATATTCTGGAAAGCAAACGTAAAAAGCAGCCCCTTATTCCCCCTACTACAACAGACATTTGCTTGGAAAGTCAACGATCTACACCAAGGGAAAGGGAGGACGTGCTGGAGAGCTCATGAGGCTGCTACACTGGACAACCAACCCCTTGAAGTACAGTATCTTCCCTATCAGCTCTGCTGTTCCCACGGGGAAAAGCCAAGCCCTTCCCCTCTTTCTGTAGTCTAACGTTCACGGAGCCTTCACCCACAGCACCTCCACGAAGGCTGAGAACCAAAGATGCCAGATGGTTTTTCAAGGCTGCTTAGCTTCCACAGTCAGACAGAAAGAGGAGAGAACAAGAAGATATTCTGTCCAATCTGACCAAAAACTCCAGCGCAACTGTGCAAGGGTAACTGAGACTAGTACGAAACGCGGCCACATGCGCTCAGGTAGCCAGAGTACAGAACAGAATGAAAATTATTAACGAAAATAAAACTGGGGAATTGAGCCAGGCAGAATCAATCCTGCCTGATCTGAGACATGCTGGTTAGAAAGTTCCACAGTCTGTTATTTTCCAACATTTTCTGTATTTGAACTTAAGTATATCTAAATATTTCATTATGTATTTATATACACATATACAGCTGTATGTATTGAACCACTGCTAATTCCGTGAACTGTCTGATTTATTCTCCTCTAAACCCCACCAACATTCATTTTCTGTTACGTCTTTAGCTTTCTTTTTTTTTTCAAAGTTGATTCCATTTAGAAGACTTTCATGTTCCAGAATCTATGATTACTCAGTTAAAGATACCGGGAAATAAAATCTGTTTGTAATTACCTATATTCCCAAGAAGTCCATTCATAATTGTACTGTGGTCAGGCTTTAATGTATTGCTGTCTTGATTAATGAACTCAAGACTGTCCTGCAACCTATAACAAACATAAAACATACAACAAAAACAGTGATTTGCATTTCAGTAGAATATAGCGTCATTATAGCCCGAATGGAACGGACAAGATAAGAATGCAGCCTTCCACTAGAACAAGCTTTCATAGTCTAAGCCACGTTCTCAGGTGGGTCAATTAATACACAGAAAACTAAACACTGAACCCTCTGAAGCCAGATGCTTTTCTAACACTTTTTTCTTCATCTTGGACTGAATTCCTCAACTCCAGCGTTCTGTCCTCATCCCTTCTCCTTTGGTGGCTGCAGGCACCTTACAATATCAAACTTCACCGTATCAGCATTAAAGGAATGGTTCATTCATTCGCTTAAAGCAAACTGAGGTGAAGACAACCGCAAGGGAAAGGCGAGGACACTAGTGACAGGATGTAACAGATCAGGGAACAAGAAGTTATTTTTCTAGGGAAAGAATCTGGAGGGTCCAAAAAAAGTCTTCCGTGTTCTTACATTCATCTGCTTACGTGCAACAGATAGAATTTGTAACGGACTCACGTATTTAGACTTCCGTAGATGCTGCTTCCAGTGCGAGCTGTGAAAACCTTGCTGAGCATGAGCTGAGGAGGTGAGCTAGAGGACACAAAGGAAGATGTCAGTCAGAAACACAGTGCCAAGACAGGCTTCGCTTTCCATTTCACAATCCTCCAGATTTTATAGACCTAAACATGACATAACAGCCTTTTGTGTCAAAAGTGACATCAGAATAACTTTAAAGCAAACCCAGAAATTCCTTTTACTCTGCACTTGTGGCTTTCAATTCATTGCATGTTAGCACTAAGGAGTAAGTCTTCTGAAAAGACCCGCAGTAAAAAATTGATCTTACCGGATCTGGTGAATTTTCAATGTGGAGCCCTTGTAGCTCATGGCCACAGAGCCAAACATCATCTCTCCGAGCATGTTAGCATCTGAGGAGCACCGAGAACCCTGCAAAAAAACCAAACACATTCGTTTTTAAGCATTTTAGAAGCACACTTCCATTAAGGCAACACACAACTAAAGAAAATATTCTTTATTTAAAAGATGAACATGCAAAATGTATCTTGCTATAACACCACTGAACACACTAAGTTGAACAGTTCAATAAAGATAAAGTTGGCATAGAAAGTGATATTCACATTGGATGATTTTAGTGGTTTAGCTCACAGCCAACAAACCTAACCTATCTAACAGGTGTCGGGGGGAAGCAGATTCAAACTGCACTGAGCCAGGGGACTAAAAAGTTATAAGAGCGTGATAACAGACTTTACTGAGTAAGAAGCATTAAGCCTAAACCTTGCGTTTGCTTGACAAGAAGGATCACAAGTTCACTGGTGATCTTATACAGACTGTGCATTGCAGTCAAGCTGGACCAGTGCTTTCTTGACAAAGACGGATTTATAACTTATATGGTATTTTATATTTGATGCATCTTTCCCTGGTGCTCCTGCGATGGTACCAGCAAAGAGCTGTAGCGTCATGATGCCAGGCTTAACTTGTGCAATTCCTGCTTCTTGGTGGGTGAGAGCTTGCTGTAAGGCATACTGGCTAAACACAAATGAGGAACGTCTCTATGCAGCATCACAGGCTAGATCAAACACTGCAAACAAAACCCTAAAATTAAAAAGTTACTCAGGGCAATCAACTGGAGACGACTGCTCAGCTGACAGTCATCTGATTTATGTGCTTTCAATGACCGAGGTTACTGTCCCTTTATCCAGGGCGGCTCCATCTCTAGGCTAGCAGAATACTAGCGCTGGCTCTCCGTTTGTGCCTTGCCCTGAATAATATAAAGTATCGTGATCACTGACTTGCAGAGTTCAGGCAGTTCATAGGTGAGGTACTTTGGTACTGTGCAAGCAATAAATTTCTTTTGAGGTGTGTGATAACTAGTAACACTTCCTTGGAGTAATCCTTCCAAAAGGTCCCTAAAACAGTCACAGAAATAACCTTGTGTTTGGAAAATGCTAAGTGCCATTTCTCCATATCCCTTATCCAAGCTCTGAACAACCAGGATGCTCACCCGAATTCCTGTATAAGCTTGGAATATATCTAAATATTTTGCTCAGTGTCAGACGGTGAGCTCAGACCACAACCAAGGACACACCATGGATTCCTACCAGGAGTAAGGAGGGACATGAAAATGACCGCTCCATGTTTCTGCTCACGCCAGCCCGCGGGACAAGGGCAGGAACAAGGAAATGCTAATCAGCCACAAGGCAACACACTTATAACACTTTTCAATTTTTAGCTCTTCTCAAGCACTCTCAATTAAGATGATGGTACTTTAACAGAGATACTATTAACCTCCGAAATCTGCTGTCAGTGCAAGAAAGAGAGGGGATGACTAAAAGTAGCAACCGCAGTTATAAAAATGAGGATACAATGGCAAGGTTTGTTAGTGTTCGTATGACAGGGCAAACCGATCGTTAGCTGGGTCTCAGAGAAATGTCCATCTTTACCTCCCGGGGTATCACGCTGCCCAGGTGCACTGTAGGCAGTACTGGAAAAACTAGACTTTAAAATCAGTCAGTATGACCCAGCAGCTCCAAGGAAATCTAAGCATAGATGGTAATGGCTCTAGGAAATGATAGGTCTGCCAGCATCATGGAATCCTGAAGTAGGAACACTGCAAATTACTGCAGTCAAACGTTATGATTGTTATTTTTACATCTGTTGCCGATCTCCAACTGAAGGACTCATTCTGAACAAATGTCAAGCCCTTGATGGCTGGTTTTGGTTTCAACTTTCTGTTACTGCGAAGACCTAATTCTAAAGCTGAAGAAAAATACTGTAAGATAAATTATTGATTTTCCTTGTCAAGCAACCAAATTAAAAAAAGGCAAGTGAAAATCAGCTGCTTTCAAATTTAATTATAGGGGTTTCCCTTTCCTCTGAAAGACACAGACAAGCAATGCTGAAGGCAGAGAGCATGGTAAGATGCACCCATGGCCTGTTTCAGTCTGGCATTTCATCTACACTTAATAATTTTACCATGCATAACAAGACGCACATATTTAATGCATTTAATATGGAAACACTGCTACAGCTCAACTCTGCGGGCCTTTAATGCTGCAAAATAAAGGTCACTCAAGACCAAAGTAGAGTGCAATCAACTGAGGAAAGGGGTTAAATATTAAAAACTCAAACAAAAAATAGCCAAGGAGCATCTGGCAAAAAGGGCACAACCCCCGGCACTGACAGCTTGGACACAAACCAATTCCTTAGGTCATATGTACAAGCTCACATAAAAACCGATCATAAAATACCCACAAGTGTTTGTTATTGCACATTAGCATATTAGAGGTAGTAAAATTTGCATGATTTGGAAATGACATTTCTGAATATAGTATTTACAGCATTTAATATTCCACTTACTGTACACATTGTCCTATCAATAACTAAGTACATATGTAAATCAAAAATGCAGTACAGAAATAAATGTCAAATTTTGTGATCAACAAATCAGACTTTCCGTCCTGACTACACGGACAAGCAGGTACAGAGGTAACACTAGTGTCATAATGCGCAAATAATTGTGGACAAGCTTAGAACCATATTCAGCTTCATCTTAATGGCTTCTAATCACATTTGTGAGGGATCTGGGTAGGACATAATTAAAAATATGGAAGCCTGGAACAAACCTCTGGATTTCACCTTCCAATTAAAGTTGTTCATATATAGTCAGTGTATTTAAACAAGGAAACAAAAACTATTTAAAAAGTCCTACAGCATTCTATTATTTGGACTTCCATTTTATAGCTTAAAAAGAAACAAACAAAAGAACTTATAAACACTGCAAATACATTAAGTAACTTCTGATGTTATCAGACACAGCAGTTAGAAGATAGGAAATGCCAGGCTGACTGGTGTCTGGACAAACTTACTCTGGCCCTTCTGCACACATGATACAGGATTTTATTGTGCAGTAAAGAACTCTTGTATTTACAGCTCTCCGCTCACTCGCTGGGGAGGCCTGGGAGGGGTACGGGGAACACAGTGGACAGTTCACAACAAATACGCTGTGGAAGACCAGCTTAAGCGGAAAGCTTCTCGCACGCTTTCTGAGCCAGTCACATAGCCACAGATCATTTCAATTCAACTCGGTAAGATTTTGACAAAGTGATATGCATGAGGAAATGGGGACTTAAAAGGGAAAACTTTCCACAGCTTTAAAATATGCTTTCATGCCAACCACTAAAATTAATTTCCTTTAATAACGTTGACCATTGTTTGCACAGAGCCTGCCCAGTAGGAGAGACAATTTCTGGATAGTGGGGGGGCATCATTTTTCTTGGTCACACAATGCACGAAGGAGGTTATTTTGTGCTGGAAGGAAGCTGCTGACAGAAATGTCTCTTCCTTTCATAACCGCAGCTAAATGCCCTTCCAGGAAGGGAGGAATAGAAAACAGATCTTCAGGCACCTTACTAAAGCTGTGGAAAAGAGTGTGATGAGAAAGAGAAAACAAGAATACGCAGCTCACCAAATATAGCAAGAGCTAACGTGACAGTGGGAAAGTCAGCACTGAAAGGTTCTTCATTTTTATCTCCGGTAGATTAAGA
The DNA here is from genome assembly GCA_009819775.1 of Phoenicopterus ruber ruber. Classification (NCBI taxonomy): domain Eukaryota; kingdom Metazoa; phylum Chordata; class Aves; order Phoenicopteriformes; family Phoenicopteridae; genus Phoenicopterus; species Phoenicopterus ruber. The sequence goes on along the minus strand of CM020228.1, from coordinate 2,584,835 downwards.
CATCAGTAGTACTGTACTTCAGAATAGGTTGTGGAGATAGCAGCTTCCCTCAAACACACAATTACTTCATTACAAAGAGTGGAAGGGCTTAGTTCTATTTTAGGGTGGCTTAATATAAAACACTTGTCATCCATGGAAGGAGAGATGACAGAAATATATCCGTGTCAGATGACTCTAGCTACTCTCATGGCCAAAATCTCTTATGTAAAATGTAACCCAAGTGCGCTGAATCCCTTGTTATAAAGCTGTTACACGGACTATCCCTATAGATAGTGCATTTCTCTGTTATTTCCCTGTCATTTAGCAATAAAGTAAAATAAACTACCTCGTCTATACCAAGATAAGATATTTGTGCCAAGTCTGATCGTATCAAACGAGTGTTACCACCCAGGTCATAAGACAGAACAAATGCCCTGGAGAAACCGCTGCCATTCACGACACATCCCGAGAGAACCAGCTGGTTGGTTTTAGACTTGTTCAAACCCAAGCTACAGAATTAAACATTACTGAGTCAGAACCAAAGTCTGAAAACTGGTCTTCACTGCCAGCCTCTAATTTCAAGCATTTTAAAACATTCAGTACCTCACCTGCCGTTAGTATGTGACATGGGTTATGCAAAAAAAAGGAAGAGTGACTCACCTGGTATTTTGGGCATTGTTCTTTTGGGTCAGAGAAGGACGAGGATGAATTGATTGAACTATCCAGGGAAGAAGAGCTGTCTCCTCCGGGCTTCAGTTGGCAACATTTCCCAAAAACTCTCACCTGGGCATCGCTGCAGAGTTTCTGAAACACAGACAACATATGTGCCACACTAAGACCCACGACCCAAAATCACTGTTTCTCAGCATTGCACTTACCTGTTTAGGTAAGACATATAACAGCAGAAAGGCTTATGCCCCAGGACAACAGTTTAACAGAATATTTATTAGCGTCTCTTGCAGCCTGGCTGTAGGAAAGCAAGCTGAGCTGGTTTATTTCCAGTTAGCCAGAAGCTAAAAGGTCACTCCAACTCCATTTTCCTAAGTAGCCATGTGTCTCTGAAGCTTTACAAATTACTTTTTTAGACCCAGGATTAGGAGAAAGGATGGTACCAAAGCGTTTAAAGGAAGGATGGCAACGATAGGCTCCACCTGTCTCCACCTCGCTCCCCGTGCCCACTGGGGCGGCGGCGACACCGCAGTGTGACGGGCACAGCCCTCCAGAGCGACGATGCCGGCCGGATCACGATACACAGGAGAACACACAGATTAGGAATAATCGAGCAAGAACACAGAGATCAAGAGAGATTCATGTTACCAGGATAAGTGCAGAGAAAAATATGTTACTTTCATAGACCTCTCCCTAGCTGTGTCTAAGTCCCCGTGTCTTTTTGAAGAGTGGCACAGGGGCGACACGTTCCTCTCATTTTCAGTACGAGGAAATTGTGAGGCTGAAAATGGACAAAGCTGAAAAACACAGTTAGTGTTACAAAGCAGCCAGATAAGTTTCACAAAACGATGGAGAAATGGTCCAAGGGGTGATTTCTGGTAGAGATTCAGACAGAAAGCGTAGCAAAAAAGGGAGTTGGGAGGGCTGAGATGGAGCTGGAACTGACACAGAGGATGGGTAGAACCTGTGTCCGCTCTGCACACGCAGCATTATCAATCACCGGCACTGGAGATGCTCCACTACTGTTTTGTTCACTATTTATAAACATTTGTAATTTCCCCTGCGAATCTCAGCATCCCAAGCAGAATCAGCGTCCGTGTTAGTTAATGCCATTTACACTAGCATTAGGCAACCCTCTTCACCTGAAGATCTCAACGTATTTTTCATACACTCATTACACTTCAAAACACCCACATAAGGTTGGCATTATTTACATTTGCTAGTGGGCAGCACTAGGAGACAGAAATAGTCTACACTGCTCAAAATTACATACTAACTCTGCCCTAAGACTTTCTTAATTAACATTTCCTATACAGTCACCAAGCCAGTAAGAGCAAGCTGGAAGCAAAGACGACTGGAAGCAAGGTTCAAGGGACAGATGGAAATACAGAAGTGCTGTCACATGTCACAGCTTCATCTCTGGCCTCACAGCTCCATATCACAAGCTCCCCCTTCATTCAAAACCATAATGTGTCTCAATCTTTAACAGCTATGAAAAAAGAAAAGGCAGAAGGAAAAGTGTGAAATACTCAATGCATAGGGTGTTAACTTCACGACTCTGCTCAGTCATCAGCAACAACTGTACAAAACGACGACTGCCCTTACTGCTGGGGGGGATTTTGATGAGGGACAAGATGGGAATCCCATGCCTCTGTCCTAGGCTGTGTAGGTTACTTTTTTCTTTTTTTTTTTTTGGCTAAATCCTACCTGCAGTTAGGGACAGGTGACTTCTATTTGGCCCTAGCTGTGGGTGAGATTTAGCAAAACAGCAGAAAATGTCAGGGCTTATCGAGCTCCACGCAGCAGCCTGCACTGCTGCTCCCATTAGAGAGCTGCTGCCACAGAAAGCCTTAAGAAAAAAATGTGCAGACAAATCAGTAATTCTGTGGCAGAGGGGAAGGAAGCATTCACTCGCTGCTGAGTCCTGTGCTTTACTGACATATACAGCCTCCCATAGTAGTATCCTCTCATTACAACATCATGGTGAGTACGTTGAATTCATGCAATATGTAGATTTGCTAACTGCTAGTATCTGTGGCTTGAGCACAGTACACAATGGCTGGAACATGTGAATGATCATCATATGACTTCAGTAGGAACTCGTGAACTAGAATTGCATTTTATCTCTGACACAAACAACAATGTCCTAGGCTAGGCAAGCATCATGTGATAAAACCACATAAAATCCACAGGGTTACAGAAGCTTTTGCAGGCAAACCGCATTTCAGCTTGCATTTTCCATCAGATGTTGAAAGTTCCTTCTAAAAAGTTACAATTATAACTAAGCTTCCTTGAGACTGTAAAACCAGTAAATGCATTTCTACAGGTGAAAAAAATTTCTGTGCATTAAAAAAAATAGGCTAAGTTTGCAAATTACTTACTTTTAAATCATTTCTTCTCATTATCACTGCATTTTTCTGCACAGCAGCTTTCCCCAGATCTACTGAGGAGTCTGGTACCTTGAAGTAATAGTTGCCCAATTTAAATAGCAAACCAGGAAAATGGCTGTTTGGTCTTTGCAGTGTAGTTTAATGAACCAAGACTCCTGCGAGGAGTCTGTAAAGGAGGTCAGGATCTTTCAGATACCACTTTTCAGAACCTTGTGAACAGTAAATCCCTCCTAAAATGCAGATCACTGATGAATTTTGGTGTTTGCTCTTTTACAAACTTAGCCATGTGCGTAAGAATAACCTGTTGGACAATGAGATCAAGTACCTGCAATGTCCCTCTCCTCTGCAGTTTCTGACTCCAAATGTCAATGAAATTTTAGATGCTACAAATCTCAAGATATTATGCATCAAAGGAGTGGGATTACTTGCATTCCAATATAATATTCCAAAGTTATTCAAGCCAGGTTTCCAAAAATAAAAAGGTAACCTAATTATTTAAGAACTGTACAAGGGGAAATTTCAAAGTTGTGGATTTTCTTTCCAAATAGACAGAGTTGCAACAAATGAGATCCCTGGGCAAAGTGCTGCTGGAGTCCTCCGAAACGCTCTCTTTTGCTGGAGAGCAGAACATCTGCTGGAAGGCTGCCGCGGGCAGCTGCCGCTCCTGGCTGCCACGCTCCTCTCCCCGCTGTGGTCACACTCTCTGCTCTTTCTCTGCCAGCTCACTGCAGATACCGCCCAGCTCCGAAGACTTCCTGGCAGTCACAGTTCTTACATTAGAGGTCATCGTCTGCTGAAAGTCTTGGAGACCTATCAGGTAGTACTGAAGATAACTGAGAGTAAAACGTCTTTATAGTACGACAGGGTACAAAGTAGTTTTCTTCTACAGTTCTGCTTCTGGAATCTCTTTTCTCCACTTCTATCAGCAAAGACCTTTAACTCTTTGCCACAAGGTCTATAAATTCCTCAGTAAGTGGAAAGAACATTTCCAGTGCTGTGCACAGGAAGAGGAATTTCTGCTGGGCAAGTTTTCGTTTGGGGATAATAAGATAGTTGAAAGGAGCCTGGTGTGTTGAACTAAATCCAGACTGTGTGCATGTGTGTTAGGGCTGTGAGTGACAGAAGGAAAAAGAAATGTCATCATATGCTTTACTCTTTTCTACCTCTCTGCAACAGCAGGTGCTCAAATACCACTGTGGTGGTAGTGAGAGAGAAATGTGCATATCCAAGTCAAGCTGCCATTCTTTCAGACCTCTGTACCTCATTTCTAGGGCAGGTTATTCAGCAAAGACAAAATATTAGTCCAAAATAGATAACAACTCTTTTGCTTTATTAATATCTGTTGGCCTGAATGTGTAATTAAATGTATGCATCCACCTAGGACATGAGAGTAACTTGAACAGGCATTCATTCCTTCAAGTGCTGCTATAAAAATCCAGGTGTCTTTCTTAAAATGTAGCTGTCAAGTGCTACATTCTCCCTTGATTTCCAGAGTTGTCACGTTCCTCTATTTCCCAGAGGTCAGTGAAAGAAGTAAAGACAACCCTAGGCTCCCCCACTTCACTAGTATTCTTCCATTTCTGTTTAGAGAGAATAAGCAGAGCTAAGAAGGTGGGACTCGGTCTCTGTGCTTACAGCTGGCGTCTTTATCTGTCTGCTCAGCCCGGCTAAATGGAAACCTGCGCGCTGAGAGCCAGATAGAGACCAGAGTCTCCATTTCACACAACTCACCTAAAAGCAAAAGGCTCACTATCCAATTACTAATCCCTCAGAGCAATTTGCTGTTCAACATTTATCCAGTGCTGAAGTATATTAGAACACGTGGCTAATCCTGGCTTGTTTAAAACAGCATGCCATTTTTCTACTTTGGGATAAATATGACATTTGGAGTGAAAGAAATTGCCACAGTAGGAGATCAAATATCATATGACCTTTCAGTTAAATTATCCCAAAGAGAAAGACGACTAGGTTACATGGCAAAAGTGAACTTTTTGCTCCCCAAATCCAAGTCCACTGTTGCACCTCTAGATCTCACATTCTGCACCCCGGGCCACCCTTTCTCTTTCATTTCTTCAAAAAACCAAACCAAATCTTGCTTCTTAAAATCCTCTTCTGCCTCTGGGTCCCGGGAGCAAGCCACTGACCTTCTCTGATTCCTTGTCTTTCGCCCTTCCCAGCCAAACCACCCAAACTCCAGATCCCCGCTCAGCACAGTGCACAGCTTGGCTCTTGTTTTCTTTCCTCCCTTCTCTTCCTCGCGGCCCCTTGACACCCTTCTTCCTCCCTGGACTCCACACCTTCCTCTAGGCTGATCTTTAGACACACGGAATCTTTTAGCTTCTTTCTTGTCCATCAACACCTCTCTTCAGTCAAATCCCTAATGGCAAACGCCATCTTGTCATAAGTCACCAGTGGACAACATAAAAAGGAAAACGAGCAGTTAAACGAGATAGTTAACCCACGTCCCTGACCTCCTTCAGCCTGCTCCGAGGAAAGCCCTGATGCAAGGTTCCCCTTCCCAGCTTCTTCTTTGGTTTACTCCCCACTTCTCCCTCGTGGCACCATTTCTGTGGCATCCTCATCCCAGGCAATTGCCGGCCCTTAGAGGAAAACTCCTCGTACTTCAGTTGGCCTTTGCACGCTGACATTTATGGCGACATAACCCATCTGCAACAGCAGCAGCAGCAGCACAGTCACATACAGCGCAGCCCTTGCGTAAGGTTAGCGTGAATGCAGTGTCAAGGTTGAGAAGCCAAGCACAGGGGTCAGGAAAGGCAGAGCCAAGGCTGAAAGCTCAGCTCAGCACTGCCTGGGCCACCTGGCCTCTGCACCTTAAAAAGGAAAAGGAGCTGCCTGTCGTGCTTGATTTGAAATTCAAACCACGCCTGGCATCACAGCTCTTGGAGGAGTATACCTGCGTTCCCACGTGGCTCCTGGCTTGGAAACAGTCCCACCCAAGGGGGTGGATGTGCACAGGTCGGTGTGCGCGGGCCCTCGCGCAGCCACGAGGCACCACGCGGGGACACGAGTGGGACTGGGGGTGCGGGCTGTGGAAAGCAGACTGGGAGGTCTTAGAGGAACAGGAGCAGACAAGCACAGAAATGAGTCGACTAGTGGAAATCAGTCACGGGTTGTAACACTGTCACCTGTAAATCAAGTAATATAGTCTCATTAGAAACGAGACACTTATTAATATGAGGAACAAACTCTGAAGAAACTCTCTAGAGGAGACAGTGGATCAAACCCATGAGCTTGCCCGTAGAAGCACTTTGACACCCAAAAACCCAAGGGATGTGGATGCTTGGGTGTGGACCGAGGCTGTTTAGTAAAGGCGTCAGTAATGTCTACTTTTGGTATCACACGCCGCCCTGGTATACTCAATATGCAAATGCCTGTTCTGATACATTTGCTCATGACCTAGTGTCACAGGGCTGGAAAGGGCAGCCACTCTCTTCTGGGATACCCTGGCAGAACTCAGACAGGGGAGTTGCCCAATTTTCTGATGCTCATGAGGCAGCAGCCTTTCAGCTCTGCTTACAGAGCCCGGCTGATCAATAGCCCATCCCCTGGAAAGCCGGGGAAGAACCTCTCCTGCTTAGCACCAAAAAAGGTATAGGACTCACAAAGGGGAATCTCTCTGCCTCCCCCCCATGCCAAGTGCCCACAGCTGCCTAAGGCGGATCTCCGCCTGGCCTCGGTGGAAACGCCTGGCACAGCCTTCGGCCAACATTCCCGGTGCGGCGGCCGCCAGCCCTCCGAGTCACCAGACTGCTGCTCGGCTTTGCTCGCCAAGTTTAACTCTAGCAAGACCCAGGGAAAACATCACTTCTCCTGCGCAATTAAAATATTTTAATGGCCATACTGCAAACTCTCAGCTGCCTTCTGTCTGTCTCTGTGCAACAGCCTCCCCAAATTCTTGTTTACCTAATATTTAGCTTTGTTGAAGACATGAAGAGGCTGATTTAATATCCAATGAAAACGCAAAATCCTTATTTGTGCTATAGTCACATTTCCCTCACGGATAATATGAACCTAGTAACGCTTTAACAATTAGAGCCCAGCTTGGTGTGAGCACAAACTCTGCAGTTTTCACTCATCAAAAAGTCGGAGCCTACTGTTTTATTTCTTGAAACATCTGTGTCCGGAAAAGTTTGCTCTGATGCTCCTTAAATTTTGTAACCATACCTTCCCTTATAGAATTCAAATGACTGAGACACGTTCCACTTCGGTCCACCGCACACAACTCGACACATGTAGAGATTAGATATATAAAATAGAGCAAAGTATATCTCACCTCGCTGCAGGCATACAACTCTTAAATCATAATTGCTTTCACGTCTCATAAGCAACAGAAAATGGGAACTGAAGCACACAGCAACATAAAGTAAACGGAAACCCTCTTGGTTCTCCGCATTAGACTGATTAGACTTCAACCAGAATAGTCTGGCCACTGCTAGGCACTCTTGCAAATCTCCCCCCTGGTGTTATTTGTAAATCCAGAGGTATAAATCACGTTAGGAAATGGGGGGGTGGAGATGCAGAACGCGTTGGCTTTTGTGGGGTGGCGAACAGATACCCTTTCAGAAGGGAGAGTGCCCAGCCCACACGCATGTCTTGTTGCAAAAGGGCAAAAGTGCCTTGGAATGTGCTTAGAGCCAAGATCTGGCTTTCTATAGGCAGGGTGTGTCTTTGTTAATGAAAATCATGATAAAGAGCGAGAAAAATAAACAATGCAATTCCTTGAAAATGGCCAGTACGTACTGCTAACTGTACAAGCCTGTACTAAGCTCGCAGCAAGCCGAGCCGAGGACTCGTCTGCACGTTTTTACCTGCATAATGTTTCTGGTATTGCAAAGTTTTGTTTTACGAGGAAAGTTTTGCCTGACATGACATTATCCGAGTACTGCAGAAGGCAGATATCACAGCAAGCAAATGTTTCGATATGTTCTCTTTCAAAGTCTCCTAATACCACAAAAAAGAAGAAATACATCGAGTTACTAGAGATGAGTACTGGGCATTTTGAACACCCTGGGAACAGTCTTCCTCCACCAGTCTCACATACTCATTTCATAGAGATGGTGAATACAGCTATTTCCCTCCTCCTTCCCACTTAGCAAAGAAAAATAAAGGAGAGATTGATATGGAACTGTATTAGCCTCATTATCAGCCATTTATTCTGTTGCTGTTGAGCTGCCACAGTCAACGATCTTTCTGAAATAAACCAAAACAGTGAAGTTTGCAAGTTCGCTGCGCAAGTACAGATCTATCTTAAAGAGGTTTTAGGCTTTCAAGAAATCAATTGAAATATGGCAAGAGGATTTATACTGTACAACGTCTTTTTTATTAATGAAGTAATAGTAATAAGCATAGCCAGCAACTCGTACCAATAAACCACTTATAAAGATCTCTTGTCTTTAAAAAACTGTTTTCCTGGCAAGAACACCTAGAACAGGAACTTATAAATTATAAAGCCATTCTAACAAGTTAAAATTAAAAAGGAAGATGCATTTTGTTCAACATTTGTGAAACCTGCTTTACTTCACAAATTCTCAAAAAGAACTAGGAAATTGGGATCTTGATTCATGGCTATAAAAGCGCTAGAGTAAGCGATGAGAAGCCTGGAAGTTAGTGCCTGATGAGACACAAACTGACTCCCTGAGGTCAGGATACATGGCCATAGGAAGCACGTGGGTCCAGGATGAGAAGCATCAGGCTGGCAGCACTCAACAATAGGCCAGAAAAGTTTACAAAGCTGGGTGAAGAATCTTCTGGCTGTACTGCAATACCCAACATGAAAACCAGGGCTTGGGGGTAACGTGTTATTTTGTGTCTCCTGCTTACAGAACTTAGTAGGTCCTACGGGTAAAAGCAACTGGGATCATAAATTTCAGTTCACACAGTGCTTTCTGCTTGCAGAGCTTAAAATGGTTTGCAAATGTTTTTAGAGATGGTGAAAAGGAAGTTCAAAGCAGCAAAATAAGTTGTCCAACCTCACACAACCACTTACATTAGCACTGTGGCTAGAAATTAATCTTCTGGCCAGAGCCCTTAGAAGGAAGTATCCTCCACTGACTGCATCCATTACAGTTTCAATTAATAGATTACCATGCAGACCATGCCAAAAGGAAAAACAGAGGTAAAGTTTTCAAGTAACTTTGTGTGAAAAAACTGTCAGCGAAGCATAAAAACAATTGGCAAAAGCTGACCAAACAGGACACAAGGACACAGCACTGGGAGGACCTTCCCATGAAGAATGCAGACCCCACCATGGCATAAAAGCACATCCATAAATATCAGTCTATGCTGCCTGCTGCAGCCCCAGGAAGGAATCCTTCTCTCTGAAAGAGCAGAAAGCAGACGAGCCCAGGAATAAAGAGATCACTATAGTATTTAAAGCTGTTTAGAGTGAAATCACTGAAGCCTGAATGATTTGCAACTTAACAGGCATTTAAATATAGCCCTGCATATAACCGATGTTTCAATGTTAATGTGAATAAAACAGAACATTTTTGTTTTCTCAATCTTGCCATTTTAAAAAATATAGACTAAAACCATGTAAATTAGTAAAACACTCACCGACACGGAAACATCCTCTATTTTTCTTTTAGCACTGGAGTCAAATAAGACATTCCGTCCTCTTCTTTCGCAGTCCTGATACACAATCAGTCGAATCTGACTTGGGTCAAACTCCGGCAAAGGCCAGCTTTAATTAAAAAATAAAAGAGCAGAAGGATCAATTACCACAACTCTTTATTACACTGTTCTTTCTATATTATCTGTATATACAACTTTATTAAAACATGAAGTCGAGCAAATGCAATGCCATTTCATCAAACCCTTTGATCCTGTAGCCAGAACTATGCCTTTTGGTTTTTTCTTTCCCTTACACTTGCCAAATTACACTGGCATAAACAGCACTAATCCACTACAACCATATACAATGATGTGCGCCGCATTACTAGCTCTTGTGCTCTGTCTTGTGATATTTAATGTTTTCTTCAAGTTCCAGCTTTTTGAAATCCAAGTCATAGAAGAACTCAGCGTTTGTGTTTAAAGACAAAAAAAGAAAGTGTCTCTCATCATTGCAAGCACCAGCTTGAAAGCATTCACAATTCAAAAGCAAAAAGAAAAACATGTATATATTCACGCTGGCCTCTCCCCTAAGTAATGAATTTCTGCATTTGCAGTCATGGGTTTTCAGCCTCGTGGGTTAGCAAAGCACTGAACTCCCCAGCTGAAAAAATGCGAAGTACCTCTCCTACCTTTCTTCAGGTTTCACAAACACCGTAGTAACACACGTGTATAGAACTAACTGCAGTATTATAAACTACAACATCCATACTAATATATATGCTTTGATGGTGGGGAACAGAGAACCACGTGTAGCTTGGTCCCAACTAGATACTCAGGTCCTCGCTACATTCAGACTTAGAAATAATCTCCACTTAAGCCACTGTGATTCAAGGCCACGCTGCTGCCTGGGTCAGCAAAACGCACAGCAGTCCTCTTCCAGCACACCGATGCCCAAAGGGGGTGGCAGTCGGTAACAAGGAGAGGAGCTTTCCCGAGCCTCGGCCTTCCCCAGTGCCACTGACTTCAGAGGAGCTCTGCAAAGCAGAACTTGCAGGGCTCAGGCTTGAATACCCTCGCATAATCTGGCCTTTAAGGGTGCTTTGTAGCCATCATCTTAAATTTCCATTTTAAAAATCCAGCCATCACTTTAAAGCCCAGCAAGCATTGTTGCCCATGGGCTTGGGAATCCATTTTCACTGATACCTCTCAGTTCTTGGAAGAGAGGAAACAAGACGCCTGCTCTATCCATGAAACCAACAGGAATCATCTTTCAGCTAGTTACGAGCCATTTCCTAGATCAAGTGAAATTCTATCTTCCTTATCCTTGGCTTTCAGGCAAGCGGCATTAGCATGAAACCCCAAGAAGTGAGAAACGAGGCCCTGGAACTTTCCAGCCATTAATGAAGGATACAGGCTCCCAGTTTACAAGAAGGAGCTGTACATTTATTTCAGAAAAAGACACCCGTAAGTGATAACATGGATTAAAGTAAACCCGGCATGCTAGACTCCAAGACTATGGTAAATTTTCCTCTCCTCTGTCCCTCTAATTCACCACCCAAAGGGTTTCCTTCTCTGCGCCCATGCTTTCTGCGATCAGTACGCTAATGGTGATTTGTAACCCAACAACTTCTCTAACGGGTCACAGCAGAGAATCAGTTTGATCACCAAAGCCATGGTCGTCTATCCGAAGTTTTTAAGACTGTCCAATACAAATTCACGGGCTTTACAACTAGTGTAGTCCCAGCGAGGTGAAACTAAGCACCAAGACGTACAGTTACTCGGTCTCTTGAGGGAGGAAATCCATTTCCTAATCTGCTCAGCCCCACCATTTAGCAACAGGAGAGAAAAACAGAAGCCGCAGAGAAGATAGTGTGCAACAAATGTCAAAAGCAACTTATTACAAGAAAAAAAACTTGAGCAACTTGAAACTGAAATAACTTGATGTCTAGATTTGGGGGCAAAGAGCCGCGCACCCTCTCTGTTTGGGCACCTGAAGCCAAGCATCGCCCACAGAGGGACGTGCCCACACGAGGAGCAGACCGCAAACTGAGCAAATTCTGCACCAAAACCCAAGCACAGTGACAAACTCGGAGCAGAGCTTACATTTACTGGGGGCTCTGCTAATGACCCCCATCTTGCATTTCAGAAAAGGTAAGAAAACAAAATCCATTATCGTTTGATGCATGTTTGGAGTGTTATCAACCGAGAGGCTCAAAGGCGCTAGAGCTGGGGACGGCTACTTGCAAGAGCCTGACTGCAGCCAGAGGTGAGGAGGCAAGTGAGACCGCTGGATAAACTGCCTTCCTGGAGGAGCCATCTCCTCATATTTAAGTGAGATCAATGGAAGTCTGGAAACTCATTTTGTTTCCAGATAGGCCACTGTGGTTCCTATAAAGAGACAGCATGTGACAATAACAACAAATTGCTTGCCAAAAAGGTGGTATCGCTTGCTCCACCCTTGCAACGCATTCGAATTTCCTCCACTCTCAGACAAAAGCATGTCTTCCATTACCTAGTACTTTTGATATTTGACTTTGAAATTACTGGCAAAGAAGGGCAGTAGCTGTTCCAGATCTTAGGAAAGTCTACTTATAAAAAGCTCCAAGAGCTGATTACACACTAAGAGGAGAGAAAGCTAAATATAAAACTCTTGCTGTATTCGGAAACATATTTGATCAAGGTAACAAGAGCTTGTTTACTTCTCAGCTTCTTCACATGACATTTTAACTTTCTCTAGACAGGCATTTAGTAGATACTATCCCTCATAATTTGTGATAATTCCAAATAAGCGTTATCTCTGTTACATAATAGAGTCCTTAAGCACATTTCAGCCTTGCAAAAGCATTCCCTGGCAAGAGCGGGCCACTTCCCAAACCAGAAGAAACTTTAGGAGAGCTGGGGGAAAGTGCATGTAGACAGACAGTAAACAGAGGCAGACTGGCACCCCCGGCTCCCCCCCACCTCCCAGCGAGGAGGAATCGGACTTGGAGCAGCTTTGCTTTTGTTGTTAGCAGCTTTAAAATACCATTAAGCTTGATATCTGGATAGATTATCCCCAGAAACGTACAAATTCCTGCGCGAAATACGCAGGGCACGTTCTCAAAACAAATATAACAGGGCAATACTCCAGCGCTGCTCTTCAGGCGGGTGAAAACTGACCTAGATCTTCTGAATATAATTAGTTCTGTTTAAAAATGGAAGCTAACTTTGACATTTAACTGATGTTTTCTTGAGATTCTTATAGGAAAACCAGGAGACGTAGACTCAAATGTTCTAGTAATGTTAATGAAAGGCGAGTCTCCATCTCCCACGCTGTTCTGGAAATGACGGTTCTCTTAATGAGGGCTTTTTCCTGCGTGACCTATCTACCACTCTTTGACCTTTCCTTGAAACTGATTATATTTAAAGAAAAAAAAAAAACAAACCCAGAACAAACAAACAAACATAAAAACCACCACCAAGAAAACCCAAACAATCTTTTCACCAGTGGAAGTGTTTGTGCTTTTGCCACACAGTTAGTGCTGCGAGCTCACGCGTCGAGCAAGAAACGAAACAGCGACAAACAAATTATTTCTGCGCAGGACACCAGTCCTGTGGAGGTCTCCACTCCGCACATGGTGATGCTTCTAGAAGAGATGTTCGGAAATACCTATGTATAGAATGGGGTAGAAATACATTGATGTATACGTGCTGTGCGGGATATTTCAGAAACAAATGACGTAAAACCAGATGTCCCACAACCACGGACCAGTTGAGGCTGGGAGGGACCTCCAGAGGTCATCTGGTCCCACCCCTGCACAGATGCTAACGCAAGTACAAAGCACAAAGGGACAGGAATTATTTGGGACAGAAAGGCAAATCAAGGCCTGAAAAATGGTATTTTAATGCATGTTCACACTTAAGCCCTACTGTTGTTCAGCTCTCCTTGCTCTTTCACCCGTTTTGTCTTCCTGCCTTTTTCACGTTCAGCCACCAGCGGTATTAGTTGTAGTTTCCACGTGCAGCCCCAGTACGTGCTCCCTGACATCTCTACCGCGAGTTGCATGGCAATCCAGAACTCCAAATTCTCTCCAAGGAGGGATTCTCTCACGTATCTAATTCCTGGGGTTTATTACTGCCATAGACATTTCTCAGCGAGAGGCAACTGAATGGCTTTAAATTGGTATTATTATGCTCTGTGAAGTTTTAATAGATGAAACAACAGACACAGAAATCCTTTGTTACCACTCCACTAATTAAAATACAAGATTTTCCCTTGTAATTGAAAGCAAGTACATTCCATCCTCCTTGTTTCCACTACAACATCAACAGCACTTCTTCATTACTTTAAGGGTTTAGTTTAACACTATTTTTCCTCCTGCCTGAGACTTTACTTTTAAAACAATTTCATACTAACACAGCTTAGGTAGTATCCAATTACTTTTAATAATTAACACAGATATTTTAGAAGTCCTGAAGAAAAGCAACTGAAGCAAACTGATTGAGATATTAAGCAGGTAAGAATTGTAAAAGAGTTTGCTAAAAAGTGAAGTTGCTCAAAACCAGAACATGACTAATCATTGAAAAAGTAACTTGAAACTACCAGTCAAACTATTGTTTTCCTACATCATGTTACCCATAGTTATAAAAACTGCCTGGTGATGAATCACTTCCAACTATTTTTAAATGCATCTACGCAAATGATATTTATAGTTTATGCTAGCTTATCTGTTCTGCGTGTTTTTCATGTTAGCACCTTTTTAAAAGGCTGACAGGAACAGCCAGGGCAGAGCAGACGGCAGGCCCACCTTGCCCCATGCCCTCCTCGCGGGGCTCCGTGCGGAAGGAAACGTCTTGCTTTACTCCTGTTAAGATGAGCATCAAAACAGAGGCGTAGGGATCCCCAGGGCTTATCTCCAACTCCTGAGACGATCCTCTTCGTGTCCTGTTGTTGTTATGGTGGTGCTTAGACCCAGCCAACTTCTACACAGGCGTTGGACAGAGACCGTCCCTGTCTTGAAGAGCTTACGTTGTAAATAAGAGACCGTTCCACTGGGTGCGCTGGGGTATTTCAGATTATCTCCACGTTCCACGGAGATGTACATTCACATCGAAGCACACTCACCTGTACATATACAGCCCAGTGGTATTTAGGATCCTGCCGTTGCTTTGTTATAGGGAAGGGTGATCAGAAGCAGAAAGCAAATGGTCCTTGCCTAGTCCAACCATCGTATCGTACACCTCTCACCCCCGACTGAGATGCTTTTTCCAACAAGGGATTCCTTTCTCCTGCCCAAATTCCTCTACACATGTCTATTTTCTGTTACTGCGCTTTTTTCTTTTGGCTTTGAGAAGATACAACAAAAGTTGAGTATATAGGACACAAGGGGAGGGTATTCTATATATTTTAATACCTCCTTACTGCAGTTCAACAATCTGCTTGTTATTTGACCATTATTGTACAGAGACAGCTGTGTAGGCCTTTCTGAAAGAGCACAACTAATTCAGAAGCAATGAAAACAGCCATGTATAGCATGTTAACGATGCTTCCAGCTTTGGAAGACCATCCCCTAGAAGAGCTTTTTTAAAGAGGCATGGGCAGTTAGTTATTTTTTTAGTAATAACACCTGAAGTGCCGAAGAACTTCATCAAGATTCACATGACAAGGATGATCCAGACTGCATCGCTGATTTGCAAAGTTGGCATTTTCAGCGAGAGATTCCCTTCAAATGCTGGTGACATAACATGACCATAGGGCTGTGAGGAGGAAGAAGGTCCCTGAAGTAGAGAAACCACGGGGCCTATACTTAGAAAAAATTTTGCAAGATAATGGTCTTTACGAGAGTTGAGGTCACTTCAGGGTTGTGCGACTGTTGTGGTGAACGCCTGCTGATTCTGCAGAGAAAACCGGCATTTGTGACTTGACCAAGGCCATGGAGGGAGCCCGTGACGATCAACTGCGAAGAGTTTACCCAGCACTTTGGGCGACGCTGCCCTCTATCACTTCGACCTCAGTTGGGGTTTCGCAAAAGTCAAAGGATCTGTACTCTGGGTAGCTGGGAAGAGCTGACAGACGGTGGATCATCGCAGAGACAACCACTCACGACGGGTGACTGCTGGTAGCGGTTACATTTTTAAGGTTTATCACTAGGAAATAATGTTTCTTTTTTAAAAAAATCCAAGCCTCCTTTTTTGCATTTCTTGAAGGCGGGCAACAAGTCCACAGGCACTGCAGCACCACAGAGGTCAGCTCCATGCTACATCTATAAATCTGTCTCATTCATTTACCAGCTTAGCAATCCTCACCTTGAATAGCTGCACTACTTGAGCTCCAGGAAACTTCTGCTGCTTATACTAAGCACATATTGTACACTAGGCACATATTCAGTCAGCCAGATATTTCACACTCAGTATAATAAACTTGGACCTAAACTTCAATTGGCTTCCAAGGTCCTTGGCTCTGTCCAATTCTTTAACTGTATATGAAGCCGACTTTAGTTTGTTTTCATTTTTTTCTCCCTTCTACCAAGTCACTTGGCTCTCATTAAGGTACCTAATTTATACTCTAAGAGCCAACACATGAGCCAGATGCCTTTCCACAAGCAAAAAGACGTAATATATACAGGTTAGGTGCACACCAGTCAACACATTAATCATATCTGGAGTGTGATATTGCAAATAAGTAGGTTGGAAGGTTTTGTTAAAGACGTGTAGCATGTTGAGTAACTTTACAATTTACACGGCTTCAGAATTTACACTCGGTATTAGCAATTTCATAGAGTATTTTTGGAACTACTTCACGTATGTCCTTTCAAAAAGTACCTGTTCAGCTTTTCGCTGATTTAAGCACATATATGCATGCAAACATACGCACATACACGCACGCACACACAAGCTCTGTGCTCTTTTGAAATACTTGTTTTAATAAAAAACACACACAAACAAGACACAGTTCCTTTCAGTTAAATTCACCAGCACTGAACACAATGTTTTACATTAGACTGCACTTCGCTTTGCAAAATTATAACAGATAGAACCAATTCAGGGAAAAAAAATACATTAGTGCCATTTAACATACGATTGTAAGAATCGTTAAAAAAAATAAATCTCTAAAAGCTTCACATTTCTAGAAGAGAAGTACTTTCATCACAGTGACAATATTAAGCTTTCAAATAATTAAAATAATCTCAAGAACTGTGCAGTGACCGTACCTGGGAAGCATCTTTGTCCCCCGAGCAGTTCCACTTTTCAAAATCCCTATAAACTCCTGTTGTGCCCGGCTGCCAACTCAGGTTAATAATAGCAATGAGCCATATTCATCCAAAACCACAAGACTGTCAGGTGACATATCAAGAGGTCTGAATTTAACTCAAACAAAAGACTCTCCATGCTGCAATGCAAAAGGCTTAATCCTAGCAACAGGATCACAAAAACCACCTTAAAGAAAGCAGTTCGCTGAAGCGCAATATAGGCGTTTGCACCAGGCTGCGTTCGCACTGCCCTGGAGTTTCATAACCCAAATCCTGCCCCTCCATTCTGTTGCACAGCCCGGGATTTCTGCTCAAGTAAATATCGCCCGTCTTCCCCGCTCCTTTGTCTCTTCCAGGGTATTGCTGCAGAGAAGATCAATCTAATTCATCGGGAAGCGACGCGCTGCTTTGGCAGCCGCCGGAGCGTACATGTCAGTCCCATCTATCCTCCTCCTCTAGCGAACGCGATCGGAGTTGAGTCTCATGACCCAAGTCCCCTGGCAACTGTGGCTGCCGTCCTGCACCTCCACGAGCCGCGACCGTCGGGAATTCAGCCTTGCTCGGACAAGAAGGGGGGCGGGAGGGGGGGGCCAAAGCAACGCGGCCTCCTTCCAGACTGCACCCCCAGCCTTTACATTCCTGGAAGCGACGGGATGCTTGTGCCGGAGCCCGGGCGAGCGGAGGCAGAGGGGTGGAAAGGCGAGCGCTGACAGCCATCATGTGACCCAGCTGTCAGCGTGTGCCACCTGGAGCCGCCATCCGCCCCACCAGCCATTTCACCCTTAAAACGCAGGCCTTTACGAGTTTAACTCCACGGGGTCGCGTCTGCACGCGCGCTGGGAAAGGGCGAGAGGTGCCTGCAGCCCCCCGTGTTTGCTGCCTGCCTTTGCATCGCTGGCTCTGCCTTCTTCAGCGCGTTTGCAGGCTGAGTAAACCCAGCTCTGTTCCGTGTATCGCAGCGGCACCCACTCCCCCTCCCCATCGGCTCCTATAAGAACAAAGAAAGCACTGTATGCCCTGTACGGGCTCATTAATATTACAAGTGAAGCATCAGGAACATGCAAGAGAATTGGATGGCAATATATAGGGTTTTTTTTTGGGGGGGGGAGTGAAGTAATGCCCACAAAGAAATCCTGACCAACCTGATAGCTGTAAACAAGGTTTCATGATTGCTCTCGTGGTAACCCCAGCCATGCTAGGAAGGCTGCCCGGTACATCACAAAAGCAAAGAGCTTGCTATTTAAAGAACTTTTTTTTTCTCTAAATGGTGGGGGAGGAACGAGAGATGGATAGGGAAGTGAAGAAGGAACCGGGCAGCCAAAAAAGCAACGCAGATTAAAAGCCATCAAGCATTGTCACAGGCATATGTGGGGCTAATCATTCATACTATTAATTTTGTATTATCTTTGGACAAAACTCAAGAAATATATAAAGGCAGGAGACTGTAGCATCATAGCTCCTACTTCAATTTTTTTTTTCACTGTCTGAAAACCTACAGGTTTTGCCAATATTTCAAATACAAAGGCAGCAAAAATCCGTTTATCATCAGGATCTCGTGTCCCACTGCACCCCACAACACAAAGTTTAGGGCTATCGATGACTCCCCTACATCAGAGTGGGTGAACTGATGCACTTGTTCACGGGCTCTGGTCCCACGACCCAACAATCCCAGCACGCCTGGACGATGTTTTGCCACCCAGGATGGATTCCACCGGAGAACACCGAGCTCCCTCTTCTGCTACACATCTGCTGGATTGAAGTTCAGGGAGAAATCCTTAATCTATTGACACCACAGCAGTTTTGCTGCTGACTTACAGGAAGGTAGTATTTTTCTGTTTGGTTCTGGGCAAGTGTTTTGACACAAGAGCAGTAAAACTAAGAGATAAATACTTACTTGGTTCCAAATCCAAAACCATTATATTTTGTGACCATGAATGTTTTATAGGACATTTCTCATTTAGAAATTAAGAGTTGAGGTCCTGACCCCACACAGACATAAATTATAGACCTGACTCTTCATACGTGACTAGTGCCAGGGAATTCAATGGAGTTACTCACATGAGCAGAATTGGGCATGTGCTGTTTACAGGACCCATGCCTGAAAACCAAATCCTGCCTTTAAAGCTTGAAATGCCAAGCCTCAGGAGTTGTAAACAATAACATTTGACCTCTGCTACCTTCTTGATCTGGTGAAAGGAATGTGCTGTGCACAGTCCCTTTCTTTACCTGTGTGGCAAAGGCATCACTCTCTAAAGGTTACTGATGTCAAAAGTGACCTTTTTTCCTTAGACATGCAATGGTGAGAAGTTCAGTGCAATGTATTATGTAAACGTTTATTTACAGGAGTAACATCTAAGGTTTCCACTTTACCTCCGGGTAACCTGATGTGCATTAAAGACCAGTACTTTGAAAGCAGACCCAGCCTCCATCCAACAACTGACCAGGAAAAATACTGGAAGGAATTTCTCTTCAAATAGAGACAGACTCAAAGCGTACAGAGACTAAATAGTGCTTTAGCCAGATCAGTGACTATTTATTGCTTGAGGAAGGACTTCAGATACTCAATGTTGGTTCATACACACTGTCACCATTCCCATATCCAAGAAAATACTCGGGCCTCTTGAAGATTAAACAAGCACCATCCTCTTCTCTAGGTGTATATCCAGGAACCGCCAACATCCTAGTTACTGATCTGGAACAGAGGAGGTAAGTTTTCAAAAGAAACGTCTGATTCTAAATTTCTGAGGACAGCGAGATTTTCTGGTCACACCGGTATATACCTATGGTATTTTAAACCCAGGTCCAAGACCACACTCAAATCCAGACCTACTGGCTGCTGACTGCAGACGCAAAGCCACGCTCGGAGAAGGTTCAGGCTCTGCAGGGATGGGGGAACGCAAGGCGGGTGTGCAGAACCGTAACCCACCCTGCTCGACTGACAGCAGCCTGCAGTGCAGAGGGGCACGGCACAGCCCCTCGGCCACTCCTCGCTGCTTACCTGTGCTGTTTCTAGGGGGGGGAATAAAAATAAAACCCAAAATGGGCCATTGGTTAGTAAAAAACCCTGTAACTACAATATTGGTTGTATTCCAGACACAGTAACTTGTTTTCACCCATGCTGTGAAAGCTTTATGGGGTTTGCAACAGGCTTACGACATCTATCGTTGAAAGGTATCTCTGGAAAAGCAGCTACTTTTTTTTTTTCCCCCAATTCCAAAAAGAATCCCTCACTTACCACCTAGGCAGTATTTGGCTTGGGCAGGGAATATGATACTCTCCATCTCTTTGAAAGTGCGCAGGCTTTTTTGTGTGTGTGTAAATTTGAACTTGGAAAACAAAGCTGATAATATTATCTAGCTTCAGAAAAACACTTAAGTTCAAAAAATAAAGTGATCAAGATCTCCCATCACCTTCCAGAGAGATCCTGGGAGGGCACCTCCATGCGCATCCACCCGGCGGCAGATGGGAAGGATGTGGGTGACGGCGTCCAACTGCATGGAACAGCCCCGAGGATGAAGCACCCGAGAGCCCAAGGGACTCTGACCCCGGTGCCAGACTGGGGCTGCGGCTCATTCTTAAACACACATAAGCCAAAAAAACCCTCAAAAGAAAACAGCACCGAAAAGAGTTACTTTCTTCATCTTATCCAAAGGCGTTTCTGAAAACATTTAAATCTACTGCAAAAGGCTCATACGCACCTTTTGGGTTTAAATCATCTGATTTTAAACCGAGCAGACAGAGTTTGCTCCAACCACAGGCTGAAAAAGTAATGAAATGATTCATTTTTGGTCTCCACTGCCTTAACGGGTTTTTTCAGTCTTTCTCCTGAAAGAAGGCTTCCCTCACACATGTTGTAAACGCACAGAACAAAGAGCCAGTAAGCAAGCCAAGAAATGTTTATTGCTTAGCAATGCACGAAGGTAGGAGATGGAAGCCACACTAGACAAAAAGAGAGAAAACCAATTAGGATTTTATTTGAAATCTGACTGGAAATACTTGGATACCATCTCTCTACAAAATACTCGCCTTAGCAGGATTACCACTGAGCTAGACTTTTAAAAAAAAATGTGCTTTCTGTGCATTTTTGTATCCCTGCAAAAAAAATTCCACTGAATTCCTCACCGCTGGAGAGGAAGAGTGGACAGTATTAAAGCACAAACCCTCTGTATACAACTGGAGCACACACACATACCTGCACGCACCATAGATATGCACGCACAAACATAAGCCCAGCCAAAGGTCAGCAAGAGCCAAAACGATGAGAAAGATCACTGCAAGCAGTCGGCAGGTTTTTCAAAACCTAGGCCTTGTTTTCTTTAAAGGAAACTGGATTTTTAAACACTAAAAAAATGCTTTTCATATGCAATACAAAAAAAAATAATCAACAGAGAACCAAAGTTTATAAACTGTCCACACACAGGATTCCCACCAGCAGCAAGAGGTCTCATGACTGGAATAAACTGTCTGCGGGGAGCATCAGCATAAACACAAATCTGCCCGGGAGCATTCCTGGAGGGTGCGACATGGAACATTATCTTTCTTTTTAAGAACGTGGATGCTGAGACCTCAGCAGATTGACTGTCCCTTCACTGTTGTCATTTTTCAAGTCATGATAAAAGATGCTTAAAATAAAAATAACTATCAAAGTAAAAATCTGATGCATGGTTAAGCTACTGGAACATTGGTGTTTGTTTTGTATCACATTTCCAATCGCAATCTACTATAAATAAGACACCGAACAAACCTCCATAATACCAACTGGTACTGCAAGACAACAGGGCATTTTCCCCCTGCCAAACAGTTATTTTATTGTGCACTCTCGGGTGTCCAGAGCAGAATAATCTTTTGCTGTAGCTATTAAAAATAAAGTGTAAATAGTTCAGTATCGTGTGTGTTTAATGAAAAGTTGGGAAGAAAAAAGTTCCAATACAAATTGCTTTTGCTGCACATAAACAGTTGGTGGAAATAAAGAATCTTCTGAAGTCCCACAGAATTATCTAGTGTCACAGAGGAGGGTTGGGGGGGAAGTCTTTTTCCCCCTCTTTAAGTTGTGTCATTCTGGAGATGCCTAGAGAGATTCCTCAATCCTGATATCCACACATAAAACCAACTTCTGTTTTCCATCCCCTCCTCAAAATGCAAATGACAATACGACACTCAGTGACACGCATCTATCTTTGCCTGACACACGAGTTTCCAGCAGACAATAAAGCGAACTTCACCCGTGAAAACCAGCACCTATGTTACATCTGAGCTACTACCGTTGTGCGTTACTAATATGATAAAAAAGTGACTGTTTCACAGTGCTAGACAGAACAAAAACAGGCTCACGGGCTTAGATGTATCAACTGCAAAGTTTATTGCTTAGGTAATTTAATTGCTGCTTTTTATTTTGGAGATCACAGATATTAATAGATGATACACTGAAGAGAAAAGAAGATGTATTAGAGTCAAGGTTGACTGCAAGAACTCTGTTGCCATGAAAATGAAGATATCTTAGAGGGATCACTATAGCTCCACTAGTGCTATCAATTCTAATATTAATAATAAACCCTTCAATGACTCCCGATGTAACAAGAGTACGTTGGTTGAGGAATCATGACATTTTCATTTTTTAATAGACAAACATTGAATTCCCTGTATTTATCTTCAGCTTAAAGAGTCTTTAAGGCTTTTATTTTCATGCTCTTCCCAGCAACTGTAAAGACTATGCCAGTTTTCTTTTTTTCTTTTTACACAAGTGAGAACTGAGATTCTCAATACATTACTTCAGGAGATAGGAAAACAAAAAAACCTGCAAGGTACATAAACAAATTGTTAGTGTACTCTAGCTATGCCTGACATGCCACGTGATTTCTGCCCCAACACTGAGTAAACACATCTAAATAAGCTTTTTTTTTTCCAATCAGATAGTTACATCAAGAAATAAATAACTTTTTAAAGGCTAAAAGCCTAGAATGTAAACAGCTGCATTTTTTTTTATGCCATGCTTTTTAACATGTGAGCTGTGCCGGGGTGGGCGAGCGGGGCTGGGCGATGCTGCGCCGGGGTCCCGGGAGGCAGGGGGTCCCTGCTGGGGCAGCCCCCCAGACCCTGCTCCCTCCTGGGCTGAGCAATGCCCGGAACCCCCCCGGCCTCGCAGCAGGCAGGCCAGGATGACCCCTGGTGGATATCCTCAGCTTGGAAATATCGCACCACGGAGCACCCAAACCACCGCTGCCTCCAGCGCCGGGGCAATAAAACCGCCCGCCGTAGAGCCAGGCACCTGCTGCGCAGCCCAGCGCGTCCCACGCGCTACCCGGGAGCCCACCGCCAGGTCAGGGTGGAGGGAGCCATCTGCTTACGCCGATTAAAACAACCTGTAATACTTGTTTCGTGAGTTTTATAAGGGGGGGGGAAAAAATATCGCCTTGGTGGTGAAAGTCATACGGCGCGAGCAGGCAGCGTGGGGATTTGAGCATTCCTTGGCTGTAGGCCACGTCCGTGTAATTGATTAAGGAGGCTGCACTTGTGACTGAGTGATAATTGAGAGCCCAATAAATCTCCATGCAAGTATTTGCCACTCAGAGGTGGAAAGAAATTGTTATGGACCCTTCATAACACGCTGCGAGCAAAAAAATTACAACTAATGTTAAAAATATCGAGAATCCCCCCAGACCACTCAGAACCTCCTTACCCAACATTCGCATTTTCAATTAAATTACCAGGAGCGTCAAATGCACAAAGACTACAGCTTCAAGCTTTCAGCTAAGTCATCCCCAGCACAAACTCAAATCATTCCGATTTCTCAAGATTTTGTCCGGTACTTCCAAGTCTTCTCTTTTCCCTACCCCAGGTCTCAATTATCTGCACAGACAGCGTTGCTTTAGCCGAGGTTTACGTGATCCTTGGGGGGGTGCGGGGAGGGGGGGCAGGAAAAAAAGCAAAGCTGCAGCTGTTCAGGGTTCCTTGGAGAGGGAGGAAGACAGATGTAAGTAGTTATTCTCCAAAGATTCACAGTGATCAGCGCCTGAGCAGCATTTTACTCTGTCCCTCATGTGACTGTTTAATTAGGTGTTGATTCACTCAGTCATGAGACACAAGGAAACAGGACTGCAAGCCCTAACGTCAAAGGAAAAGTAATGCCTGTTCTGCCAGTTTCTGTATTAGCAAAGCACAAAGGGGACATCCAGTTCTGAGAAGCAAAACTCATGTTTCCTTGCCCATAAGCCAAACCATCAAATCACTTCAACCTTTCCATATGAAAAAAAAAGAAAAAGAAAAAAAAAGGCATCTCAACGATTTCAGAGCAAAATGCTTGTGAACTCCCCGATTATTCTCCACCGTAAGAGCTGAGACCAGTGTGGGTGTTTGCGGTGCGAGCTCCCCAGCCGAGCTCTGCAAGCAGGGTGTGCCCTTCCATCCGTAACCCGGGTCCAAGCTGCTTCAGGATATCATGCTTTCTCCTGGGGTTCGTTTGTTTGTTTGCTTGTGAAAAAAGAACACAAGCTATTTTGCTATGGCTTTGTTCCTCAATGTTAACAGAATTTCTCAGCCTTCTCATTACCAAAAAGCTTTTCTGTTATGGGCTCCAGTTGCCATAGCAACAGGCTTTTAAAAATATCAAAGAAATTTTCAGCACATGGTAAACCAATTTCACAAACTGTGTATATTTGTAATAGGAAAAGCTGGCGGACAATTATTTGTACGTACTCAGTTCAACCGAGGTTTGACATAGGGATAATCCCAAAGTGCTGCTTTCAGTCTAAAGCCTGGCAGTGTAGAGGACAGCAGTGAACTTTAGCTTGCTACATTACCAGGTCATTTATAAAGACAGTCACATGAAATTAACAGATGATGATCATTTTTCCAACAAGGGCTACATTTAAGATCAGTGTGTCACTAACGTGCATTAAATGCCAAAAGCTTTCTTCCTGAAGAATACTACCTTAAACCTTTGATTTGTAACATTTTAAGCATGGTGTGCTGTTTGTAGTCTTACCCTCATTTGTGTAGATTTTACTCAAAAAAAAAAGTTAGACTCTGGATCAGCAACTTATTTAAAACACATGCCTAATGCTAAGCACATGAGCGGTTTCATTGGGAGCAATGAAACTACTTACATACCTAAAGTAAAGCACATGGCTTAAGCAGAGTGCTGACTCAGTCTTATTCCCCCCTCAGATTTCACCCAAAACCCGTCTCAGTTACGCAGGAACAACTGCAAACTAAAGACAGAGGAT
Organism: Phoenicopterus ruber ruber; assembly: GCA_009819775.1. NCBI lineage: Eukaryota > Metazoa > Chordata > Aves > Phoenicopteriformes > Phoenicopteridae > Phoenicopterus > Phoenicopterus ruber. The sequence continues at coordinate 2,559,773 of CM020228.1, read as the reverse complement.
GATTGTATAAACAAGTATAACAAATTAATATCTATGGAATGAAATCCCAGTCTGGCCCATCTCTACGCGATGCTCATTTACACCGATATCCCACAAGTGCTAATGATAGATACTCCCCATGAATCAACAACTGTCTGACACCACTGTGGGTGTCACCTGTGGTCTAAGCATCCCCTGACACCTTCAAAAATCCGATGCGATGCTTGGCTCAATTCTGCAACCTTTCTGCACACAGAGGAGTTACTTGCTTCTGTGACAGCTCTGCGCCTGGGTGCCTTTAACCAGCCCCCTTAGTTAACCCTCAAAACTGCTAACCAGGAAGTTCACTGCCAGGCTCTGAACCAGAAACAATTAGGAACACCTTCATAGATCTGCCAAATAACACTAACGAGTATCTAGGCAGACTGGATCTATCCTACAGCTGCTTTTCAGGAGGGAAGACTTTTCTAACTTGGCTCCAACCCGTGGACCGAACATCCCTCCCTTACTGGCTCTACAAGTTGAACGGGCCTCTACTTAATTTGCGGAAGGGATGAGATCTTGATTTGCGTAGATACTGCAAGAGCCCCAAGACTACTTTGAGGAGCCTGGACTGCTCAGTTCTCCAAGGCAAGAGTCATGCTGCTCAATTGTTTTCCAAATTAAGCATGCAAAGGTGACCTGAAACTATTTCAGGTAGATCTATATAGAGCAGACACTAAAGGCAGTGCCTGACTTCACTTTTATGTAACTCCTAAGGACATGAGGACAAACAAAAATCAGATGCTCGAACAAGCCACGTGGCCATACAATTTCATTTAATATTTGCAAAAAAATAGACTGCCAGAATAATGGAACAGCCTGGCACCTCACAAACAAACGCACTAAAACTGCGAGGTCCTGACTACCTTGATTCCCCAAAGCAGAAGAGCACTTAAACATGCTTTAGGTGTCAGCCAGCTAGTGGTCCCTCTGATTTTAAAGGAGCTGCTCAGTCTTTAAACCAAGCTTAACAAAGTGCTCTACCGGGTTTGCACTAGAGTGCTTTGCTAACCGCCATACTGAACTCTGTACTCTCACATTTTCTGCTGTCCCTTTCGGTTTTCTAAGTCTCACTACACGCTCACAGTCTTGGGTTTCTAAGAATTGCAGGAACGGAAAATACAATGTAGGACTGACCATTGCCCTGTGATGATTAAATCAAATAAGCTTTTCAACACAATTATCCATCTAGAGGGACTTTCCACTGCAGAGCAGCTGAACTGGTCAAGTCTTACTGAAAACTCCACAAGACATACACGCAAGCTCTGAGCATCAGCTGACAACAGCTCCTATGTGTCCACATAGCTACTGTTAAAGCCTTGGTCTGTGATAAAGAAACTGCAGGTTCAGCTTGGCGTGCTCTCCCTGGGTATCAGCACTGAAACTCACTCCAAACACACACCTTCCTTATCACGGGATTGACCTGGAACACACACTCCAAACCAGTTCTGCCTCACAGCTCACAGAATCAACAGAAACACTTGATAAACCTACATTGTTCCACTGGGAGAGGTTGTACTTAATCAAGATATATATATATTTAGTGTATGTTCAATAAATCCCTTTTTGCCGGTGGTAATGGATTTGATGAGACTGTAGTTCCAGACACTCCCAGCCAACACGCCTCGCCAACAGATGTGGCTGGGGCAACTCCTGCCTGTCTCCTGTCCGGGGACTCTCCTGGGCTTGCTGCAGAACAAGCCATTTCCCAGCTAGCTCCGATCAGCTCAGCATCGGCACTTGCATCTTCTGTAGTTTACGTACCGCAGTCTAACAAGAACAAAAAAACATTTATTGTTTCCTCTCATTCTTATGGAGTGGCAGACGCAGCTTTGCTTCCTCATTCAAAAGTATTTTCTTGCCTCATCTTTTTTCTCCCTATTCAGTGTGTCCACACAAGCATCCGTAAGATGTGGGAACTCGAAGCAGCCTTGCGCTGCAGGTATCCTGCTGTGAACCAGTAACAGCACCACATGAAGCTATTTATTCCGCTGCATCAACAGGAAAGAAAGGCTCACGTGCTGGACAGCAATAGCTGTCAATGCCACCGGGATATTTTGGACTGGTTGGTTGGACTTTTTTTTTTTTTTTTTTTTTTTGAAAGGAGCTGTTGGCAAAGTAATCGCTCACTTGGCCCTTCGTTTCCCTTTCCCCTTCTCATGCTAGCACATGTCATTTCAAGTGACACAGCAGTAACCCCAAACAGGATGCACCCTACTGCTTGTGGCAGGAGGAGGAGGGGACGGTACAGCACCCAGGGGAAACCTTCAGAAAGGAGAGGCGGCACTGAAGGTCTCAGACAGGACAAAACTAAGAAGAGAACAGAAAAATGGAAGGGAAAGTGAGCTGGGCTTTAACTCTTTTCTCCCTCTGGGTGTGTGTGCGCGCATGTGTGTAATACTGGTCTCCAAAGCAGAGCACCAAGCAACAAGGACAGCGATGATGAGGGAGAACATTACGAGGCTCAGGGAATACCAAGCAGAAAATCCTGTAAAATGTATGCATTAAGTCACAGCAGTACCATCCAACTGCTTCCAACTACACTTGCACACATATCTTTATCTTTCTGAACATAGAGCAACTCCAAAATGCCACCACTTTATACTCATTACACTCACTTCACACCCAGCGTTTCCAGCCTGACTTTTATTTTTTGTACTTAGCAGCTGTTGTTCATGTTATACCTTCCAAATAAAAGCCCACTGCCCCCCTCTGCCTTGCTGCTGCTATGCAGAAGGGGGAGCTTGACCACCTACCAGCCCTGGCCCCTTCTCGCCATTAGCAGATGCCCGAGCAGTGGTCTCCAGCTGCTCTAGGGCCCCGAGCACCGCACTGATAAACGCAGGCAACAGTCTTCCCTTGTGGACAAGGAAATAAAGGTGATAATTTTCAGAAGTCTCTCCATCTCTTCTGTTGCTAATATCTTAGCTTATATTTGTACAGCACCTATGACCCCCCTAAATCCTAACACAAAAGTCTTAGAACTATGGTTCTGATCTAAGAAGCAAACGAGTCTGTCCAGCATTATATTACAACAATTCAGGCCTGTCTATGCAGTGTACGCGTATACTGGATTTCTCTCTCACTGCTGGGGGAAACGCAAAAGACTTTACTACAAAGGCAACGGTCAAGCACTCTGCTGAACAAGGCAGGTAGGCTTTCGCTTTACGGTCTTCCGATTACTGTAAGTCTATACAGGTGCACATACACTGAGCCGTGACAGCAAGTGAAGGCACCTGGGTATATTCTGAAATATACATATATTCACACACGCATATACATAGGAAACAGACCTGAGAGTAGGGTCTTTCTTGCTCTCAGGATCTCTTTTCTTCCAGCATAAATATCCTTTAACAAAGCTCAAGGTTGCGGCACTGAAAGCCTCCAAGCCCCACTGAGCTGTGCTGAGGATGCTCAGCACTTCGTAGGACCGCGCCGTTTTGTAGTCGCCTTCATTTCTAAGTTTATTTCTTTAAAATTTATATAGAAACAATCTCTTGTCAAACTCCCTGTTCCCCGTACATTTTGTTTTCCTCTGTTTTCTCTATCCATACAGATCAGAATGAATTAGTGAATTTTACTTTATCTTGCGTGGTTTTTTTTCTCCAGTGTGGGTGTGGACTAATGTCATCTCTTGAGTGTAATTCAGCTTATTTGTCCTGCCGACTACTAACAGAAAAGACCAGTCTTTAAATGAATACATACCAAACCCAGGGGGACGGAGGAGGCATGGAGGGGACCAAAACCAAAATGCAAACAAAAAACTTAATACTCAGTGTCTTACCTACTGACCCCAACGTGAAAAAAAGTCTTACACAACACATAAACACAAGCTATCTAGCAGTTCTGTGAGCATTCTTCAACGGAAAAAGAAAATCTGATGACACATTTTAAAATAGATACACTTTCAGACTAACCAAAATAATTCATTTGAAGATAACCACACGTAAGATACTATGAAAAAAACCACTAAAAAATAAAGCAAGTAAATTAAATCAATCTTATACCAAAATGGTATTTTTGCTTATCTGAAAAGAAAGTTTGGTAAACATTCCTGATTATATAAAGATACAATTCTGTTACAATCACGTAAGAATTTATTTTAAGTTGCCTTTTTTTTTTCTAATTCTATACTTTTTAATTATGTCTGTTTTGGAAAAAAAGAGGTCATGAGTGCATGATTAGCATCTCTTGTATGACTAGAAAATACACGCAGTTAAGAAACCAACATGCTCATTTTCACAGCTTCTTAGCCCTCCATGCTGTCAGTAGAACATTTCCTTTTCCACTAAGAAGGCAGAGCAATTTCCAGTAACTCACAGCAGCTGAATTATGTTTAAGTACTGAAAAAACCAACCACCTTTTTCTGTCTGACTATTTAAGTCAGAGTTTGGGCTGCCTTTAAATAGAAACACAGCACTGTAAGCCAATTCACTGTCCTAACATTTGAGGCATTTCTTTAACTCTGTCTATGGGGGTAACACTGTTATTTTTCCTGTAGGAACAAGAAAATTCTGGCAGACTTCTTCCTTAACAGCTTCTCAGATGTTCAGACAGTGTCATTCAACTAGAACAAGCTTCTGAGAAGGAGAGCACGCTCTCCCCGTGTTTTGCAGCCTGCTCCCCGCACACACAACCACACAGCTTATCATCTGCGCCTATTTTTCATTAACACCTGAACTAACAGTGGTGTTCTACTAATTTCTGGTATCAAGTTTCATGAGAAGGAGTAAAGAAACCATTCGGCCAACTCTCCAAACAGCAAGAACATTTTCTAGGTAGGTCTTCAGGGGGGGTAGGGGGGCAAAAAAACCCGACAAGAATCTCAGTCCTGTTTGATAGCTCATTTCTCAGCTAACTGCTCACACGTGCTTCCTTCTGCCTTACCCTCCTCTTTCGTAATTACCCCCAAACACGGCAAACTAAGTGCTGAGTCCACAGTCCCTGGAGACCTGGTTTTTCCTTGGGACAACGCTGTGCAAGGAATGTAAGAGAAGAGAAGTGCGGGTATGTAGTCGACGGTGTATATGTTAGTACGAGCTAGAAAGCAGAGTAACTCGGCAAACAGAGGTTATGATATTCTGGTATTCGCAGTAGTCCAGGACTGGCCTTTCTTGTGGTCACACTATAGCTGTTCCCTGAGCAAACTACGAAGCCACAGGTCTTCCAATATGCCCATGCTCTGGCTGTCCCCATGTCTCTTCTGACATGCCCACTGGAAAGAGCAACACGACGAGGTGGAGCCAACTCAGAGCTTCACGGGTACCGATGGGCAGGAGGCACCCAACAGCACGTGCAGGGTTTTCTGTAAATCTGTAAACTGAAGTTACAGAAACTCAGCTCACTCGGACTTGTGTTCTCGCATTCTCCACCACACATGACTGAAGTCGATCAAAAGGTTTAGAAATTACTAAGAGGGGAGCGTGAGACGGAGCACAGCACCGCGTGAGCCACCATTTCCATAGGTACCAAGGCTAAAATAAAAAACAAAGAAAGCATATATAGCAAAGCAACTGCTCCTATTATGGGTGACGCTCAAACAAACAATACACCTTCTCTCTCTTAAAGTGGAAAATGACACAGGAACTGGGGTGAAGATACTGCTCTGGCTTAAATCGGCACAATGCCAGGACCTTAAGTCAGGGCTGAACCAAGCTCAAAGTTTCTTCATTTATCAACTAAAACAGATGGCAGAGAACTGTAATTTGGCTCCGGTTTCTTTCCAGTTATATATCACACAAACTGAAAGGGTAGAGGGTTTGTGGTGCTATTAGAAGTTTTATGTTTTGTTGACATTTTGGCTGGAGCAAGGGAAAGACATTTGAAGACGCTGCTAATGAGGCACATGCTGATCTGGAGGAGTATCAAATACCATGAACACGCAGGGCACAAACAGTACCTATATTAAAGGAAATACAATTGTTTCTGTGATGTATTTTACTCATTTTAGGCCAAAATCACTGCTGGCGATGTTGTGGAAACACTCTGGAGAAACAGAGCAGGATCAGTGGTGCGTGATGGGTCATTTCCACGCCTCGAGATCACCGCTTTCAGCAGAGGCTGCCTCCCAGGTTCACGCTCATGCTACAACCCATCGCGGAGCATCGTCGGGTTGCTCAGGCTGAAGCGGACAGGGGATGTCTACAGCCAAGGCTGTTGTCACTAAGCGACGCTGGCACCGCTGCAAAGAGTCCTTCACCTGTACAAAATGGGGGTTCTTTCAAGGCCATAGTTTCAAAGGCAGATAATACATAAAAGCTGGAAGATACCCACATTATCACCCCAAAAGCATCAAGCAAGACTGCTGAAAACAAAGAGCTTTTACATGTAGTCAAACTGCTTAAGTCCAAAAGTTTAATCACTTGGTAAGGGTTACGAAATTACTTTTTCAGAAAAGACAGAAAACTTTGTACAAACACACTGTACTCATGGACACATGCTATATGCACCTACTGTTAATATTCCATATGTAATTTGTGTAGTATTTTGTGCTGCAATTCACATGTTGGAACAAGTTTCTCTGTAGTGTATTGTATTCTGAATAATAGTATCTACAGAAGCTATTGGTTTCAGAAAAGAAAAAGGTCGTACTTCTTACGCAAAATGTGCAGAATTACCTCAATTAAAAGCTTCAGTTGAGCACCAAGCAACAGCACAATGCATTGTTGTAAAAATAAATAAATCCTTTTTGATACAAAGGCTACATAATAACCATTCACACTTCTATGGAGCAGAACGCATTTGGGCAAGTATTTTTAGAAATAAGTGATTAATCCTGCAGAGAGGACTGCCCCTTTTGGACGTAATCATTATGGTCACATTCCTCAGGCACAGCAGAATCACATGTGTATTTTCTGCAAATGAGTTTTTTCAGATGAATGTTTCCCATATATGAATTCTGTTACTACTCAGTGTAAGGTGGAGTAGCTGGTGCATTAGCAAGTCATTTACAGATGACTAAAATTACTTCCTGTTTTTAATGGGCATAACTTTTTTTTCCTCCAGCAGGTATTTTATAGATTAAGGTTCTCTATCTATGCCACAAATGCAAAATTTTTCAAGTCCTCAGAGACAAATTCTGCTCTCAGCCGATTCTGGAAGCCCGGCACAACCACGCTGTGGATTCGCTGGTGCAACTGAGCTCTGCATTTTTCCTAACGTTACTCACGAACATGTGATCTTGCAGACATTCTGCTCCAGATGTAGCAACAGGAGGGAACACAGCCTCTGAGCATGAAACCACCGTGTGCGTTACTTTCCACTCATAAAACATGCTTCTAAAGTGGTCACCTCCAGCATTAAGCCAAAATTACGACACAAGTTTCAGGCTCCAAGTCACACTGGACCAGTTTATTCCAGAACAGAAGCCTGAATTCATCCAAGCTGTCACCATGAGCCTACGCTAACTCAGAAGCGTGCACACAGCGAAGGATAAACCCCTTTGAAAACACAAAGACAATCCATCAGTCAACCAGAGGAGCTGATCATCCCAAGAGAGCAAGGTTTACAACACAAGACACATAAACACACCTTCAGTCACCAGAAAACAAACAGTGGAATTGTTCCAGAAAAGGAGAAGACCTCACAGTGGACAAACAGGACATGCACCCCATGCTCTTGGCACACCTTCATACCCCTATGAACTCACCTGGACAAGGGGGGAGAAAAACCAGTACCCTTACGTTTGCAGAAACACCTTCTCACAACACTTGCCAGCGTAACCCAAGTATAAATAAGCATTTTTACTCTAGTATACCTACACATACATTTTCAGACACACAGAAACCATGGCAAGAAGCGAACATACTCTTTCTCACACGGTGGAGACGATGGGCCAGCTCACCCTGTCTCCAGAGAACAAGCGTGGGAGCAGGGTCTGTCTCAGCCCCGTTGGGTCAAGCCCGCGGGGAAGAGGACAGCAGACATCCATGCCTTCCAGAGGGAAAACTGCCACACTCGCCTGTCTGGCACGTACCATCAGAAATCCAAGAAAAACTCGAAGTAAAACCAAAGGATTCACCTGATCAGCTGGCAAGATCCAAACTGGTACCACGGCCTGAAGGCCAAACCAGCGGCGATCCCAGTGGTAAAACACACCACGTGATTCACTCACTGCAGCCTCTCCTCAGAAAGACTTCTAACTTAAAGGAAGGAGTCGAAAAGCTGCAAGGGGAACCAAGAAAGCGACTGTTCCAAGGGCAGCTTAGCAAGGCAAGAGACCGCAGGCCATCCTCAGACAACCCGTGCCATCCCAGGGGGAGGAAGCGATGTTGCAGGCTGGGAGGAAGTCGAGCGCACGCTGACGGCACCGAGCTCGTGATGTCCACTAAGGGCAGCGCGACCTTGTGATGCCAAGTTCTCAAGTCACCGCAAGATCCCGACCACCACGGGAGACGCCAGTACGAAAGGCAACAGGGTGACCCTTAACCTGAGTGTTAGCTCATTTGGTATCTTTACCTCCTTCTAAAAAAGTAGAGAAAAAATGAGCAGAGGGCTTTTCCACCCCACTGTTCGTGCTCCCTGTTCCACAGGCAATGGGAAGAAGCCGAAGCGAAGCGAGGGCTGGGCAGGGTGCATTCCCATCAGGACAGAGGAAAATTTTCCAAGGCACAAAGTCAGGTAGGCACAAGCACCCCAACAGTTTTCGAATTATCTGGTCATTCTCTGCACGCACCTAGCACGATGGGGGTACTGATCCAAGTTAATTCCTTTGGATCTGGCAATAATATGAGTAAATAACAATCACTGGCTGGACCGCCGACCCTCTGATTTGCAGCTCCCTCAGGCACTGTACAGACCCAGCTTGCAGCGTTGCCTTATTCAGAGCTACCATATAATCTTCAAGGACATGCTGGATCTTTTAGCAGCAACAGATGCCCACCTCGAGAAGCACCTGGAGACCTATGGAGCGGCATCAAGGAGGGCTTGGAGAGTGGCCCCTTCAGCAGAAATTGTCAAAACTTTCTCCGTGCTCCAGAGGTGCTTACTGGAACCCATTAATTTGTACGTCTCCGCTTCCAAGACAAAAGTTGACTTAAAGCACTGGAAGGTACATAAAAGCTCAGATGACAGGAAATGCAAAACAGAATCTGGCAAAAAGAAGTACTTTAGACAACAGCAATATATTTCAAAATACAGGCCAAAGTCATCATAGCGATAGAGAAAACTGCGCATAAATCAAAGTGAAGTATTTAATAAAACTTGCTACACTCAAGCTGATGAATGCAACCAAAAAGCCAAAAACTCTTCCAGAGATATTACAGAAGCAATGGATTTTTTTATAAAAAACAAAACTTAAGGGACATTAAAGGGCAGAAATGAGCTTAATAGAACCACAAGAACACTTCAGATGTTTAAGAATTTGTATAGTCTTAAAAAATTATGGGACAAAAGCTTTTAAAATTCATCAGATAACTGGAAAAGATGAAAAGCTGGAACTATTACAAAATGAAGTGCCGCTAAAGCTCTATTTGAAGATAGACTTTGAGGTGGTGAAATTCCAAGACTTTTACAACTATTGGTGAAAGACTTGCAGAATGCCAGAAGTGAACAAATATCAAAACACACTATTTCATTAGTAGCAGGTTTTGATCAGACTGGCTTAACGCATCGACAGCACTGTTGAGGAACAGCTTTGAAGAGCCTTGTGCAGTGCTGTCAGGATAATGAATTTGCTGGCTGTATTGCACACAAGGACTGACACGGCTTGGTAAGAGGTTTGCCTCCCTGGGCTCAGCCAGGCTGTACACAAAGCTACCTGCTGTTGACAGAAAAGCCTTGGACTGGGTGGAGTGGGATGCCTTGTTTGCTGTGGAAGATGAATTCAGTAAGAATTTTGGCAGTGTTTTCATCAGTTCAATTGTTTAAGCTCCCTCTCAAACCTCAGACCTGATGATACTACAGTGCCCAGACACCGCTGGCTCTGAACTCCTTCAGCACCTCATGAAGCCGTACCTTAAAAATGGAAAGCAACATGGCAGTCTGTGGTGGTTACCCCTGCTCTGAGCACAGGAGGAACAAACACAAAACAGTCCCTGTAACACCACCACACCATTTACGTCACCAGTCTTCGCCACCTTCAGAAATAATGCGAAAACTTACCATGAAGTTTTGTGGGTAAAACTTTAACTGGAAAAATCAATGTAAAGACAACTTTCATGTTCCTCCTTCACCTTACTCCAGCCTCCACTTTAAGAAGTCCCCAGCTACACGTCCTTAGAAGTCTCCGAGTCTCTTCACAGTTTATTTCAATAAATTAGCTCCCGGGTCAAGAAGCAATTATGCCTTTGCAAGAAAGCATACAGCATTTTTACTGTGCAAGAACAATAGCTCTGCAGAAGAACTGGCTCATGAAGCATCTTTGTATCATGCTACCCGTTTCTAACTCTAGGTTTATTGCAATTCCCTTGATGAATCCCGCTGCCAAAAATTATGTGAAAGGAAACAAATCTCAGGATACCATTTAAAGTCACTGCCACAGAGAATAGAAAGAGTCTGGGCTGATGGGGGATACTCGCCTAGACAGATTTCAGGAAATACTACTTTGCAGCCAGCCTTAGGCCTTTCATATCTCAGGAACCTGGCAAACTAATCTCTCAACAAAGGAGCAGCCCGTATTACAGAAAGACCCCAAGAAAGCACATTTCCAGGATGAGCGAAAATGGCCTTCTCCATAAATAAAGTAAAGAACATTTATTTATTCCTGTATCTTCCCACTTGGAAAACTGCACTCATCCTCAGAAATACCCAGATAACCAAAGCAAACCTCTAAAGGAAGAATGTGCCCAAAGATACTCCACACCGTTGGTAAGACTCGAAACTGGAAGGGGTTCTTTCAAGCTTGAACAATCACCACACAGCTGTACCTCTACAACAGGTGCTTTAACAAGAGCAAAACAGAGTTTGCAAACATCGGTGGAATGCCCCTCGGGGTGAGAGGGTTCTTTAGAGCTCCCTAGATTTAAAAAAAAAAAAAACAGACACTGAAACTTTTATTGAGCTGTAGTGTAAAAAGAGCTCCTAATTAATAATCCCTCTGTCCCCCAGCTAGGTGGGAAGGACGTCTAGAGAAACAAGGGAACAAGTATTTCAACTTTATACATAAGATGGAAAGAAACACTGAGTTTCCCTCCTACATACAACCCCAAAACGTACCGGTCCCATAACTCAGTATTACAGGACCATCCCTCTCCCTCTGCAATAGGTTAATAGTGCTCCAAGCCCAATCACTATCCCAACGGACGCACTCTCCTGCAAGAACTCTGCTGCAGTCCCTACAGCTGTATTTACCCTTGGTAATACTGCCCACATATCTTAACAACAAAGATATAAAGCCTGAGACCTCTCGGTAATTTACTGAGCCCATTCTGCAGAACAAAAAGCTGGGTGAGTTATCAGTGGCTTAGCAGCTCCCTCTTCCCCAAAGCGCTGAAGCAGACCCCTAGAAAGCCAGAAAAGAAATAGTAGCTCAAAATCGTTATCTGTGGCAGTCAGTAACGTAAATGCGCAGTGGAATACTTTGTGCACCCATATAATATTTAGCGGAAACGTGTGGCTGCTTCTGCTTAGTTTAAGGAAGTTTTTGTGAGATTGTTTCCATTTTACTGGGGAAATTGATCAGAAAATTCTGGAAGAGAGTTCATTTAATTGCTATTTAAAAGCGCATACACATTTTAGACATGCACAGCACACAACTCACGTGAACAGCTTTATGTATTTTACAACAGGAATACTTTGATTCTAAAATTCTAGAAAACAACATACCTGAAACCTCATATTTCTGATAACTGTACGAGGCCAAGCCTGGGCTGAGCTCTCCTGTCACCAGCAGCCGCCAGGGCCAGATGCTACAATATGGCCATGAGCTCCTATTTATAGTAAAAGTTACCCTCAGGGAAAATCCACTCATGTGAGGAGTATTTGCAGTAGACAGCGGGTGCTCTACACCTTGGAACTTAAGGGCTTGTCTCTTCTCTAGAATACTTGCAGGTGTTTCTGTGTTTCTTGTAAACAGATTGTACCACTAAAATTTTGAATATTCTTGTTCACTACGCGAATGTCGAGTTGTATCGAGAGATTTTAGTCTAAGGGCCAAGCCTGCCAACTGCCCTCGGTTAAACTGAAGAGCTAAAATAGTAACATGTAGTGGATCTATTGTGATTTCCCAAGGCTGCTTCTGTAAAATAAACTGCTTATATGTAGGAGAAGGAAAAAAAAAAAAAAGGCAAACTGGTACTTTACAGTTGCTAACTTACTGATCGCATCGCTAGAACTGTTAACCTCTCCAGCACCTAGTTCGGAAGCATTTTACAGAGTTTGGCTAGACCCAGACTCATAAAATTTCACACACCCACAGCACAAAAAGAGATTCTGGGCAGGCAAAAAACCCAAGCAAACAAATAACTAAACAAAACACATTTCCCCTGAAAAGTAGTAATAATTTTATTTATAAAACAGTGCAAGCTCAGATTAAGTAGAATTTACGTCCTAGTAAATTTTCACAATAAGCCTGATGGAAATGCAAAATATATTCATAGTCAAAAAAAGAATGAGCATCAAAATCATCCTTAAATGTTCTGCTACACTGATGTCACCACCAGAGCAGTTGGGCTTTTCTCTCTAAGCACATATTATTCACAAAATACATTAAGAGAATTTATGTATTTTTTTATGGCTGTTCTACACAGTCTCCTCAGTAAGAGGACCAAGCTTTCAAAGTGAAGACAGTCAGAAATAACAGCACTCGGAATATTTGGAAAGTGTTCCGTTATTTAGAATATAAACGGATAATAATATATCAATCCATAAACGTAACCTTGCCCCACTGAAATCAATGAGGCTGTTGCCTTCAGGTTTACTGGAACCAGGAACAGTCTGAAAACCCAGGGGGCTTGTTTCCAGTCTCTGAAGACCCAGCTGTAATAAATAACGGTCTTTATTTTGTGTACTGTCCAAAAGTTTCGCCAGTAACCGATAAGACCATACATAGTGAGGATTAACCAAAGACTTATCCCCATTTGGAAAATGAAAGCAGCCGTTAGGCAACATGCCTAGAAGGCATCTGTATTAGTGTTCAAAAAATAATACTTGGCTCTCCTAAGTCAGAGCCAGGTCTCCCACCCACCCAGAGCCTTAGTCAGAAGAGCCGTCAGCCTCCTCCTGGGATTTTATACCTGCGAGTCCGCCAAAAAAAACCAACTGCAAATTCACTAGTTACCCGTTGACAGTTCACATCACAAAGTGAAACAGCACTACGTAAACGGAGGAGGGTAAGAGCAGACAGAGTGACATATCTTTTTTAAATTTCACGTCCAGTTTGGCACGGAACGATGCAGGGAAGAGGGAAGAGGAGACCTTGCCGAGTACTCACTCTCGCTCCTTTCAACACAGGCGTGATCCCCACGTTTCTGCCCCAGGGTCTGCATTGCAGCTGTTGAATTAACCATCAGTCTCCATACAAATCCATCGCTAACAAACGCCTTAACGGGGAACAGGCAAGGCAATTACACAGAGCAGCCCTAGTGCCCCTTCCCCACCGAGGGGTCTGATCCCAGTGTGAAGCTGGTTTAGAGAAAAGGAACCACCTTCACGGTAAACAGCAGAGAGGTGTGCGAGCAGCTGTGATCAGTGTCTTTAAAAGGTGCGTGCTAGCAGCTAAAGCACGTGTGAGCAGCTTAAGAGAGTGTCCTGACTCTATACAGACACAAAAAGACCCAACAATATTCTGTGGAAACCATGACGCTTAAATGACTGCAGATATACTATCAACCACCTAAATTGTATCACTGCAGTTAAAAGGAATATCCCACCACATGAAATTAAGCCCATCAGCCAGAGATCTGCCTTTACAGAGCAACCCAAGGGCTGATCATTTGTAGGTAATAAATTTCAAGGCAGCGGGTGGGAGGAGAGCTTTACCGCACTGTTAGAAGTGTTTCAAGTAGCGCGTAACTCTTACTAATGAAGCACATTGTATTTGCATCCAAGTCGCAAACGTCGCACTTTAAAATGATTTTGCAGGTTACCTCTTCACGACGCCAGCCAGGACCGGGACTGCGTCGCTTTCAAGCGTAATTATTATCCACTCGTGGAACAGCACTTATTTTACAGCCACAAAAACTACCTGTTTCCAAACTCACTAACCCCCGAGGAGGCCCTGGGAGATCTCTAGGCCCCGGTGCAGAAGCGCCGAGGGAAGCATCTCTCCCCGCACCGAGTCCCCACGCAGGACCGCGAACCAGAGCCGCCACCAAAACCCCGCCGAGGGGTTTCACGGCCCCAGGGCCGCCCAGCTCCGGCCGCCCACCCGACCCGAGGGGCAGAGAAAGGTCTCTGGAGAAGGGCCGCCTTTCCTGCCTCCCCGTGTTGTGCTTGGCACCTCTCGGCGGATCCAGTTTTGTTGCGGTTAGAGCATGACAAATTTCACCAGAAACCCTACACCTCTCTTGGCGGCGGCCAAAACTTCACGTTTTCTCCCCCCCTTCCTCCACGTTTCCGAGGTTGCTCCCCGGGGATGGCCAGCCGCCTGCCCGCCTCAAGCGGAATGGCGCCTCTCCCCCCTCCCCGGCCCGCAGCATCCCCAGAGGGAGCCGCGGGGGGCCGGCGCCCCGCACCCGCCCCTGGGGAGAGGGCCGCCGCTGATCGCGACCGGGCGAAGCCGACAGGAAGGCGGCGACGAGCCGACCCGGGGCTGAGCCCCGCTCCGCTGCGGGCTGCCGGGGGGCCGCGCTGTGAGGGGGCCGCCCTGAGGGGAGGCAGCCGTGAGGAGGCAGCGCGGCGTCCCCGACGTGGCGGCCCCATGGGGCTCCCGCCCAGCGCCCGCCTGAGGGGCCCGGGCCGGGGCATCTCAGCACCCCCGGGGCTCCCGCGGCAGGGCGGGGGACGGACCCCGGGGCCAGCGCTACGTGCGAGGCTGAGGAGCGCGGGGGAGCCGCGCCAAGCGGCCCCGCTGCAGCACGGGCGGCTGCCGAGCGGCAAGGGGGCTACGGCCGAGGTGGAAGGGGGCTGCCGCCCGCCCTCCTCCGGGGCAGAGCAGGCGGCGGAGGGCGGCAGGGAACTCGGCGCAGAAGTTTGGGGCAGGGGAGGAGGGCGGCCCCGTCCCGGTTACCTGAAGACACAGTCGTCCCTGGCGTCCCTGGCCGGGGAGATCAGCCCGTGCTTCTTGTTGAAGAGCTTCTGGAACAGGGTGGGCGGCATCTTGGGGCGCCGCCGCTGGCCCCCGCCGCCGAGGCGCTGGGCTCCGCGCAGCGCCGTCCCCTCGCCGCGGCTAGTTCCGCCCGCCCGACTCCATTCGGTGTCACAGTCATATGACAGACATTAGTCACTCGGCGCTGCCAGCAGGGGCGGGCCGGCGGGCGCTGCGCGGGCCGCTGAGTGGCTGCGGCGGCGGCCCCACGTGGGGAGCGGAGCGGGCCGGGCCGGGCCGGGCGGAGCCGCCCCGCAGCCCCGCGGCCCCTCGGCGGGGAAGCGCCGAGCGGCGGCCGGCGGGGCCGCGGGGCCTGCGGCCGCGAACGCCCGAGCGAGCGCCGGCGGGGCTCCCCTCCAGCCCCGCTCGCCCGGGCAGCCCCTGCGGCCGCAGCGTGGGGGGGGGACCCGCCTGCCCCCCGCGGGGCTCGTTCGGGAGGCGGGACCGCGCAGGGGCTGGGCCGAGGTGTTTCCCCTGGGGCTGGGCAGCGAGGGGCGGGGACCGCGCTCCGCTGGTTTGTTTTGCTTCTTCGGAGGGAAGTTAAAGACAGAAGCGCCAGAAAGGCAGAACGAGGTCAAGCCGCGGGTATGGAGCCCTCGTTGCCGTACCCGGCGCGGTAGGGACTTTCCGTGCAGGGGCGCAGCAGGCAGGTGACTTCTTTCACCCCTCGACCTAGCAAATCCAGCTCCGGCCCCCTTCCGCCTCCCGTGTCCCTGCGTGGGTGCGCGCAGTGCGTGTCCCGGGGCAGGCACCGCAGCGCAGCTCCGTGGCACCCCGCTCAAACCCCCGCGGAAGGCGGAGCACCTGTATTTAACTGCACGCAGAGGAAGCCATCGTCACAAGACACCCCATCCATGCACACACAATACCCGGCAGGTGAAGCCAGAGCAAATACACTAGCGGGGGGGAAAAAAGTGTGACAGATTTTATAAAATCAAAAGGAGCTGTGGATTTTTGCAAAACTCTTTATTAGTAAATGTTTAAGTGAAATGGAAACACCGGTTACAGTTAACACTCTGCTGCAATCTCTCCCTGTTCAGATAGAAGAACACTACTAGAAGTTTAATTAAGAACTGACAAAACTGACTCATCTACTTTCCCTAGAAAATGGAATTAAACTAAAACAGCGTATGATGTAAGATTAAATTAAGCAGATTATTTTTAAAAGGCATAATTTAGTGCATGTGTAACATATCTTTGTAATGATTCCTCATAATCAGCCATCTGTAGGAACTTTGTTTTTCATCTACTAGAAGTTGAAGATAAGTTGAAGATAATTGTAATAGAAAACAGGAATTAATGTTTAGATGCATCTTCTTCCCCTTGTGCTGTGCGGAAGATACACCTGCCTGCCATAGATTTACAGATGACCGATCTTGACGTCCTTTCACCATGTGGAAGCCTCCCAGCTTCAAGACGGGCATGTAAATACAGTCTCAAATATAAAAAGTCCTCAGGGAACACTACAAAATAATAGAATTCTGGCCAGGATATACAACTCAGCTTTCAGTAGTTTCACAATTTCCAGCACTGCAGATTTAGCTCATCTCAAGTGCATTACAATTCAAGCTGATAGAGTCCCTTTAAAAGTAAGTATTAACCTGTTCCAAAACTCCTGAATGAACAGCAAGTGATTCTGATAGGCCTGATTGACACACCTTAATCAAGGGAGTGGAGGATGGACAGTAAGAGGAAAAGGGATAAATACAAGTTTAAGCATCCATTTTCCTGTAAAAACCTCCCTGTAGGCAAATCTTCATCCCTACACAAAGAATACGCATTTCGACTCCTGTGCCCACTCAGTACGCGTTGCCCTGGGCCCCAAACCTGTGCCTTCCGCTTTAGAGATTAGGAACCAAACCAGAACCACTGGCACGTGAGGTCGTTACCCTCCAACGGCTAGCACACATACCCCTATACACCCTGGTGCGGGAAGCAAACATCTTCCATCGTCTCCGAGCACTTTAAGTCAAGGTCTCCTAGAAGTCCACTTCAGATAACAAAAAACGTGAACAGCGTTAATGAAAAACCTCTTGGAGATTTATGTATGATACATTCACTAAACATGCATCTGCGATGCACAATTCCTCCTGATAAAGGATTATCACAGTTCCTGCATGGACTGCCTCGCTGTGAGCGATTCCATTCAAGCCATTAAGACTTCATCATGTCTAGGATGTGACAGAGCAGCCCTATTGACGCTGAACAGATTTCTCTCCTGAGTCACTGCACAAATAAGCTCTTCTGTGCTACCCGCTAACGGGCTGTGACCCATAACCTTTATCCACTAATATGGAAGAGCCAGTTTCCACTTTGAATGAAATTTTATGTAGTCATTCTTCAATTTAAAACCAAAACATGGGAAAATGCCTTCCCTTTGAGAAAAGCAGAACAAGAGCAGATATTGTTGCGGCCTCAAAATGAATAAAATTTCCTTCCCTGGGGCAGAGAGCTAGCCTGGTAATTAATTACACTTTCTCCAAGAGTCAGACAAAAGATGAAAATAAGAAACCGCTTTCGTAACTGAAGGGAAGGACAAGAGAGATTGTGGTTCATGATATTTCTGTCCTCCTATATAGCCTCATCACATCAAGAAAAACAAAAGCAGAACTCAGCAATATTCAGGCTGCTACAGCCAATGCCAGTTACGTGCCATGTTTTCTTCTCTTGTAGTCTCCAATTAGTTTGTCAGTATTAGTCTGTTTCTTGTATAGAAACTACAAAATGGTTTGGGGCAAAATAAGTGTTTTGTCCTAGGACTCCTACAATACCCTTATGATAAACACCTCTTTTATTCCGGACCAACCTTTACTTGAACAATCATCATAATCACAACTTACTAGATACAGAAATTTCAATTTTGCTTAAGCTACATCGAGGAGCTCACCTCTACCTCCTAGGGGCTCTAGGTTCTTGCATAATTACCGGTGGCTTGGTATTTGCAAGAACAAGGATATTGATAATTAGAAGCATACCTGAGAGGACTCCAAGGGGTTATTGGCAGAACTCATTCTCCTAACGCTTGCAGGAAAAATAACTTAATGATATCATTTTTAACCTTGAGCCATATAGTTTGTTTATACAATACTTTTTCATAGACTAACCTAGCAGCATTTATTTGCACTTCCTTCTACCCCAGAGCAATGGGAAAAGGCTCAGGATCTGAACTTTCACAGGTATTTTCAAGTGTAGTCAAACTAATTAAAGTCAGGGATTTTACATGTCTTCTTGACATGCTCTTTTTGGAAATACAGAACTATTTTCCAGGGCATGAATATTCTGGGTGGTAATACTGAGAAACAAGCAGACTCCAAGTGGTTTGGAAAGCGATACTATCATTTTAAAAAACATGGAAAAACTTCCTTTATGTCTACAAAAGACCCCGAGTAAGGGGTGTTGTAGTGAGAACACTGCAGGGATCCAAATTACTTTAGCCTGCAGTGAATGCAAGCGGAGAAAAACTGTGCTCGCCAGTGTTTTGTGAGGCATTCAGCACGTTGCTGAAAAAACAACACGTATGGATTAACAGCCACAAGCTGAACTGGAAGCACTGGGAATCTAACCTATGTGCCAGGTAGCGTGAGCAGTAACCTGAAAATCCAGGATGCCAATATCCAGCTCTTGCGACAGTTCAGCTATAAAATGTTTTTTCCACCCTTGTACTCATGTAAGGCACCGACTTCCTCTGCACAAGTCTAAAGCTGCTAGAAACAACAACTGAGATAAGCGGTATTATAAAATAACTGAGATCAAGTGGGAAGCATTCTGAGATGACAGTGGATGTGCCTAGAATGGTGGTAGTGCTGACCATAAGAAGCTGGCTTGCAGTGATGGTAGGGTGAAGACGACCTACATTCACGTTTAGAAATCAATTTACGGCAGAACACGCAGAGTCGTGTACCTCCAAACTTCTGCAGACCCAAGCGTTCAGGGAGTTTAATGGTAGGGTACTACTGACTTCTAGGTCACTGAGAGTACCTGAATGTTTACATACCCATTTTCAGGACATGCAGTTACCTTTATAAACAGTGTTAACACTTCTTAACTCAAGTAGAGGTCGCATCTTTCGATGCTAATGCTACTAGAGAAATCTAGAAATCTTGGCACAGCAAGAGCCAAAAATAATTCCATGAACACAATTTGGTCTGCTGTTCTTGAGTCACACTTTTTAAAAATCTAAATGAACTGAAAAATCATCTTTTTGAAGTCCTTACAGAAGAATGCCCAGAACAAAATCTAGTTGCTTGTACAAAATAATTTAATATTAAATACTTGAGTAAAGTATTTACAAGCTTACTGCAAAACATTATACTAAATTTCAAACAATGTATGTGCCAAAAAAACGCGGCCATTAATTACTGGTTAGTAGTTCTGTTTCACCTCCCTGCCACAGCAGCAAGACAATTATTTCTTCTGTTGACTCCTGCTGAAACCCAGAAATCTCATCTGTGTTTACAGTAGATCCAGTTTTTGGTACTCGTAATAGTATCTGGGGAAAAAGTGGTAAGTTAAATACTATCAGTAAAGTGGCACATTCTCAAGTGTAAGAGAAAGCTCATTGATCTGACAAGCTGTTTAGATGCTCACGAGATATCTATGCTATCATTTGTTTGGAGGAATCGGAATCTTGTAGGTCAACTGCTAGTGAGAAGAGAACGATCGTTTTGAGTGTATGTACATTCCTCATGAAAAAGAGCATCATCTGAAAGACTCCTCGAGCAGAGATGAAGACCCCACCACCCCCCTGAGGCATTCTAATTCCCGATTCCCAGGCTCCTCTAGAAAACCAGTAACAAAACCAAACTTCTGTTCTGACAACACCACGTGCTGATTTCTGAGATCCACTTGCCTACCAAGTACAACCTATGTTCTGTATTACCACAGTTCTCTTGGGCACATGACTTAACATCCTTGTCATCCTTGTTCTTTGGTCTGTACAGAAGCATCAGGTGATTGTCATTAATTAACACATACACACACTTAAAAGCGCTTCCCTGCATTCTAGATGCTGTATGTACTCAATCTGTAATAAAGCGGGAGAGTATTTGGAGCTAGGAAACTGCAATTCCATTGGAAATCTGTGTATATTCAATATTTTTGAAAGCTATTATGCTTACGCAGTATCTCTGTGTTAAATTAAAACAGCATAAAGGACAAATATAACTTGCAGAAAACTTGCAGACATTGTCTGTAAAGAACTACCTTAACCTTGAAGACATATGCCATCCAGTGGCACACTGAGAAACTTCAAGAGAGATCAGAAAGGGAGGGGATTTTACCGCTATGGTAGCAATGAGACAGTTTTGTGCACAGTTCTAAATTTTGTTTAACAAAAATCCACGAAGTGAAGAAAGGAGCTTCCTCTATGTTAAGGGTCTCGGGAGAAAAGAACAGAAACTTTAGCAAGCAACTGATAATCTTTAAAGAAAAACAGACCCTATTACTTGAACTACTTTCAGGGAGAAAAAAAATACTGGATGCTAAAGAGCTCCGTTTAGCTGAGCAAGATACTAAACACACCAGTGGCCGAAAGCTGAAGTCAGACATACGCACCCTAGAAATAACGGACAGGATAGTAATTTACTAAACAAGCTGGTATCTTTTCTAGGGAGTCTGCATACCAGCACCGAAGCTCAAAGTTGTGTTTAGGAGTAACCTGAAGAGGTGCAGATATTCCCAGAGTTACCTAGTAGCACCTTCTGGCCTTAATGATCTAGCCTATGAAATGGCCAGGGCGTACTAACTCCTAAGCTAAAGATCCTCGGAGGAGAAAACGTTAGTGTAGTTTGTTAGTGAAGTACTGTTGCACGAGAACACTGTTAAGTCAGAAATGTGAAGTTTTCAGCGTGTTTTACTCTTTAGCCCTGTGATTTTTCCAAATATTCAGACTTAAAAAAAAAAAAAGACCCAACACCTTTAAACACTCAAATAGCCAGTTACCACCTGCACAGTGAACCAGTTCTCTATTCCGTTACCTTCAGGCACTCCTTCGGGAAGGCAGAACGCTTTTGTGTTAACTGGAATCTGGTGAAGCCTGGAAGGCCTCTGGCACGGCGAAGTTCTGACAATGGAGCAGATTTCCTGTCTGCCACACAGAGGCTGAAAAGATTAATGACATTTCATTCACACAACTATTTCCACTGAAGAAATATTCTTCTAGCTTTCTTCTAGGGAAATTAGAGATGACATGCAGATTTCGAGGGATGTCATTAGAAAACATTTAAGACTACTTGCGTACACTTAATATGCTATTGGAAAGGGTGACAGAAAGCTTCAAAGCTTGAACGTTTTTTTCAGCTGTTTGTAATACTGTAAGGCTTTAACATATGGTACATTACATACTAGCGTGCCAAAACTGGATTTAAAGAGTGCAATAAAATTAGAACCTGAAAAATATTCTTTTCTTCTGGACTTTGAGGAATAATTTCTTTTTCTGAGCTCAGAGATGCAGGAACAATTTCTTCTGAATTTACATATGGACCTGTGGTATTCAGGAATAGGTCTTCCCCAGGTGAGGCTTTGCACACTGGTGACAAGCTAAGCTACAGCTCCGTCAAAATACAAAACATACAGCAATAACCACCCAATTAAATAATAGACAACAATTCAAATTGGCCAACACTTGTTCGCTCATGCAAAAGCTGTTCTATTGCTTCAAAAATATGACTTAGGACTCCAGTGATTCCTGTCTTCAGCCTCCAACAAGACCCTCATGTTCTCTGTTACTCTAGTATCCTTAAACTCAAGTATGCTTGCAACAACACTAGGAAAGCCCGGTATGTTTTCCTGCCAATAATCTGGTGCAAAATTAAGCAGTCTTTCTGTTGTAACAGCTTCCCAGTTTCCCTTTTTCTAAAAAAAATTTAGTTTGCTGATTTGGTTGGGAGCTATGGCATGAACAGGACAGAGACTTCACTTCTACTCCTGCAGAGAGAAGTGGTAGTACTATACTACTTTCACTGACAATTCAAACTGGCATTAAAATCTCAAGTTAGCTTGTATCAAAGGGGTAATGCAAGTGAGGCTACCAGGTGCTGGTTTTATGTTAGAAGATGTTGCAAAAATACAAAACAGATACCTAGGGATTTTGTTGTAGTTTTTTAACTGTCCAACTGATTGAATTTAACACGTAGTTTGTTGTGCAATTTGTATTTTAGCAGAAGTATAGCCAGAATTGGGCTGTGCCATGAAGAACCGTTTGTTTGGTTTTAATCATTAAAAAAAGGTATCAGGACAGACACTCACATCTAGCTCTGCAGGCTGAGCATAACCAAGATTTTTTAGGGCTTTATCTTCCTCCGTGATCAGCATGGTGGAACTCATCTGCTAAACAAACACAGAGAAGAATTCAGTATCACTTTCAAATTCTTTGCTGTTTATTATTAGTCCTACAGTATTCCCCTAGTACACAATACTATAACAACTCCATTTAGAATTACTAATCGTTCTTAGGGTAGAAGTACCGAATTCCTGTCATTCACTTGCTTTTTTTTTTTTTGGTCTTACACTTTCCAAAATTAAGACAAAGAATCAGTTTACTGCAGCACAGAAGACACACATTTCACGTCCCCTTCACAACTAGGAGATAAAGCACTTCCTACCACTTCTCCTATTTAATTGTAACTTTTGCTGTGATTCAAAGCTCTCACTTCAATCTTATGCCTTTGCTAATCCGCGGGGCACAACGGGAGTACTTACCACCACAGCTGTCTGTTTGGATGGCAGTACTTCTGCTGTCAACCCCACTGATGTGGCTGAAGTGTCTCCTGGGGCATCAAGCTGACCGAATGACGATGTACCTTCTTCTAATGTATTAGATTTTTTTCCTTTTTTCTCACACTTCAGCCTTTTGGGTTTAGCAGGTGGATTGTCAGGCTAAAGGGTGAAACAATTATATTTTGTGTTATAAAGTGAATCTCTGTAGCATGGTAAGCACTAACAAAGAGTCCCACTGTCACACTCGAGCTCTACACAACTGATTCGGTACCACTGACACAGTCAGTCTGAAAAATGGTGAGCTCAGGGGGCACCCAGGACTAGCCAGAGGCAGAGGCAAGCTACATCCTCGCGCTCTGCCATTGTCTGCAGGCACCCCTTTCAAGGGAACTACTACACTTCTAGGTGGAGTCTTCCACCTCTACAAGGAAGGAGCAACTCATCTATGTTACAACCTGGCTGATTTCTTAAGGATCTTTCACCTTTCTTGCCGGTCCTAATGGTGAAGAACTGCGCATACCAGTTTTTAGGTCTGGAGTTCTCTCTCTTGCAGCTGTAATTTTACAGACTTTTTTCCCTGTGATAAATTGCCAACAAATTAATTAACTTTGAGACAGAAGACCACAGCTACTCTCCAACCCACGTCCTACAGGACGGTTTTCACAGAGGGATCATTCCAAAGCCACCCATGTAAACACACTTCCACCCTTCAATATAATCTTCATCTCCCTCTCCCCACCAACAGGGCTGCTTTACTCCTCTCCCTTTCCTTGGGGAAACGAGGTTGCTTATTACTCTTATGTTCACCTGGCTATTTACTGCTAGATACATACTGAGGGAGCAGAGCAATTGCATAATCACAGCACTCTTTGCCAGTGGCAACTTCTGCTGCTATTACAGTCCAAATTAAGCACAGGAAAATTATGTGGTACCTGGGCCACAGCCAGAACTGCATCAGTCACACTTCAGAACTGTAGTTACATGAGGGACTCCTAATAGAATTTGCGAAGCTGATAGGAACTAAGTTCAAGTAAGGAGCATGACACAAACAGTTCTGTTCCTGGACAAGTTAAATAAGAAATGCTAATTTTCATTGAGCATCACAGGTGATTAAATGGAAAAATGCAGAGTTTGGGGTTTGGGGGTTTTTTTGTTCTTCTCCTAACATGTTAATTAGAACCAAGTCTTATTTACAGGGAAGATTTTCAATTCACACTTTCCCTTGTAGACACAATTGAGCTTAGCCTGTGCCAGGGGGACAAACGACCCAGTGGAAGCCTGGTTCTGATGTTTTGCCATCATTTAAGTTTGGGTAGAATATTCTGTTGTCTCACAGCTAGTACAACTGCTTCAGGTCATATTTTACCTGCCAGAGTAGTTGAAACACTTAATACTGAAGAACTGTAACTGCAGTTTGATGGTCTCTTTCTAGGAGAGGAGGAAAAAAAGTGAACAACTATTCTGAATGAATGTTAACATTCAAAAAAAATGTATAAGGAAATCACAGGAAAAAATAGACTGAATGAAAAAGGATAAAGCTTATTTTTAAAAATATTGTTACTGAGTTATTTCATCACACTTTACAGTTATTTGATAGTTTATCACCAAGTCACACAGCTTATTCTGAAGATACTTGCAATTTAAGACCCACAGAAGACATTGACTAAAGTACTCAGCACTGAAGCATACTAGGATGGAACATATTTAAGGAGGATGCAGGGGAAAATTAGGTTCACAAGAAAATTCAGATTGAATTGTGTAGAGATCTGTAACACTGTAAGATTGGCATAAATGAGTTATGAATGGAAATGTCTGCATGTAAGCCTGGAAACAGCAGCACAAGGGTTAAAATAAAGGATACCGTTCCTAGAAAAACCCTCATGTTACTCAGATTTTTATGTCAGGACCTGAAGGCGGCACTGTGACAAGGCCAAGTACGGAAGATGCAGTGAAGACCCTGCCTTGTGATAAAGCCACAACACAGATGACTTGTCAACAGAAAACCCGGCATCCTAACAACAGGAGGGTGGTGAGAGGGTTCAGCACATCACACACACCGTTCCGCTTCCTGGTAGACAGGTATTCCAAATAAGAAAAACCTAACAATGGGCAAAACCCAGCACAAGACTTATGAAGGCTGAAGTCAGCAAGATTCTGAAGCAAAGGAGTGCCCCATATAAGCTGATGATTCCCAAAGAACATAGAAGATCTGCCCAAAACCTAACTTTGTCCTGGGCAAGCACACAATGCCAGAAACTTAACGAGGACTTGACAACGGGTACCCCTCCTACTCTGTACTGCACAGGCAGTCCAAGCCAGGCCACCTAGGGACGCACATCTTGCTGCCTGCGACTGAATGAAACCTGACAGAGGAAGCGCAATTAGATAAAAGCAACTTATTTAGGGATTTTGTAAATAAACGTCACCTTCCCCTTCCATAAAATCCTGCACCGAGTTTTCTTACACTGATTTCCCTACAGCTGCAAGACCAAAACAAAAGTCTGTAAGGCAAACTCTTACCTGACTTAATGCACCAATTTCAAACTTAGTGAGCACACAGGTAGCTGAAACTCCACAGAAGTGTTTGCAGGATCAGAGGCTTATTCATACTGGCCTCAAAAGAGAAAAACCTGAACATTTAGGTGCATCAAAGAGTCTGCTTTGCAGATTACCTTCTAGTGTATTGGTCTTGAAAATCCTCCAGTACAGGTTCTAAAAAACATAAAAGCTAAACTTTAAAAGAAAAAGCTAAGCAGAGCAGACAATCTTTTAGTGCACACTAAATTAGAAAGCAAAACATTAGAAGCAAACACAGACCACTAACAGGGAGCTGTTCCCCATTACAGACCACTAACAGGAAGCTGATCCCCATTATGCAGGCATGCCTTAAATGAAATGATCATTACATATTTTACACAGGTTCCTTGCACGAGAGTGAAATTTGTTTATGTATATATTCTTAAGTAGTGTAGAAAAGAATTACCTAATATCGCTGAAAGATTTGAGATCTGTGGTATCTTATCTATGGTCACTGCTTTGCTGGAGTCCAGAAGAGTAGAGTTCTTGTACTTGCCAGGGTCCTCAGAGTAAAAATTACTTCCTTCTGGACAAGAAAGATACAAGTGCAAGCTTGGTGTGCTGAAATTCACCGAGTTATTACATTTGTGACCAAACTGAGAGCAATCACCTTTGCAAGACAGGAACTTTACAGCAAAGTGAAAGCATTGTCTTGGCTCAAACAGCCGCAGAAAAGTTTGGGAGGAATTTGATTCAAAGCAGATTTGTTGGTCATCCCCAACACACAGCTTGTGTCAACAGTGACTACTTTAAGTTTACAGTATGATTCAAATTACACCAGGACCTCATTCACACTGGATCGGAGGACCAGATATACAGATCCCATGTCAAGCACAGGTTGGCTTGTAGCGAAGATCCCACCTGGTGAGTCACGCCAACAGAGGTCACTAGTCTTGCTGTTGTAGATAGTCCCCTCACATCTTCTACACCAAATAAAGCTCAAAAAAACAGAAGTCTCACCTGAAGCATCATCTCTGAATGTTTCAGGGGATGGGAAACTGTTCAGGCTGTCACTAACACCTGTGTTATAATCTGCAGTTGAATCTACATCTAAGCACTCTAGGAGAAAGGTTGAAACACCTGTGGGAAGAGTCATTCCTGTACCTAGAGAAAGAGGAAAAAAGGCGGCTACCAAAAAAAAATGTATCATCTTGTACAAACCATCAGGATTTCCTTATCTAAATTTCATTCCTGCGATCAGCTAAATATTGTCAAGTCAGTATCTTATGCTGATTTGTAATACAGTTAAAGAAACAAATAAACAAAGGGCATCCCGAAGCCCTATTTACATTACCATAAGCTAACGGAAGACACCTTCCTTGCCCAAGGCTCGCTAGAAATACTTGAAGAATTTAGCCTCTGATAAGGTAATTCTTAGGCAGGTTTGTTTTCAGAAGGACTAGCTATTTAGGCACAAGCTTTTAAAAAACCAGGTTTGAGTAGACTGGGAACTCATGTCAACAACTAGTTCTGTCAGTGATAAAACCAAGAGCATGCGGTTTTCAACAGGCTGCGCTCAAGACTGTCTCAGGTCTTGTAGGTCTCCCATCCTGTTTGTGCTGCCTGCGCTCCATTCCTGTGAACCAAGCCACATGGAATAAGGGGCAGAAGTCCAGCCAGTGGTCTCAAAACCTTTACTTTCTAATATCATGCAGTCAGAACCAGTACAAGAACAGCACAGCAGTACTTTTACAGAAATAGAATTAAAATTATATAATGAATTTTACATTTAGTTTTATACAGATACAAAAATACATTTAATAATATAATGTACTGCCATTATACTCACTTGAAGTCACTTCAGCATTTTTCAAACTTTCTTTACTTTCAAAGTTGATTATCAGGGATTCCTAAAATTAAACAGCCAATACAAACAACTTGAGAAAACTGGAGGTAGACAAAGAAATGCAATTAAATGTATTCCTACATTAGTAGATGCTCAGAAACTTACTGTCTGGTACTTTACCACTTAAACTTGCTATTCACATTGTAATTTATACCGGGGTTTTTTCATGCATCATTAACAAATCTGCAATGTGATCTATAGCTCGAAAATTCACAATGAATACCCAATCATTTGATCCTACAGTCTTTGCTGGATGAGGCTCCCAGTGAAGGCATGCTGACATCAACTGAAGTTATGCATGAGACAGCAGTGGAGTAAGGAATTTCCCTGTCTTTTATTTTTTCTTTAGAGGCTCAATTCATGCTGCTCACTTTCAGAATGCTAAACCATTTCTATAAATACAAACAACTACGTTGTGTACGTAGTATATTCTACGAAACTAAGCATTTGCTGGAAATGTAAATAATTGGTGGACTCTAAATATGAGCTAACATTTTAAAGAAAAATAGTTTTACACCAATATCACTCAAGCCCTTTGCAGTAGCAGATTTCAGTTCAAACACACCCGGTGAACTATTTTCTTGCCACTGCAGTATTAACTGTTCTATAATGCTTTTGCTCAGTCATCTCAAAATCCTTTGTTCGGTTGTACTAACATGAGGAAGAGCTCAACAGCGAGTTGCCAAAGGTCTGTGTCTGAACCAGAAGCGAGCAATTCTCTAGAATCACACTCTAATGAGATATCTTCCACACAACACAATTGCTACAGCCTTTCCTCGTTAAGGGTAATTAGTATTGATGTTTTCCCATGCTACCAATAGCTCCCACAGCTTTTATTCTGGCCAAAGACACGGGAAAACATCACCAAAATACAGGATCAAGCTCAGCTTGAAAAATGCCTGTGTGCACACACATAACTCATGGGAAAGTCTAACTGAGTAGAAAAATAATATTTAATATGTCATATTTCTTTGATTTAGCCTCCATAAATTATTAGTAAAGAGCAAGACAGCATTCTCACCTTCAGCGGTACAGTGCTTTCTTCTATTTTCTCTTCACTTTTTTCCAAGTCTGTTGTTTCTTTGACATTCACCTGACTGCTGCAGTTGAAGAACAGAGCTAAACTCAACACACAGAGCTACACTGTTCTAGAGGAGGGCGACAAAAACTACAACATGTTTTTATGAGGTGCCTCTGACTAACATCAGTCTACTGAGAATTCAGACTGTGTATCTCCAAGAGACATCTCATGCAGGCAAAACAATATAAATGAAGAGCTGGTGTTAATAATGGTGTATCTGAACGCATTCCAACAGACCTTTGGTTGGATGAATGGCTCACTGTGTTGAATTCAAGATTTTCTTTAATTTTTGGTAGGGTTTTCACACTGGACTTGCCCTTCAGGCCTAGGGAAGAACAAGTATTTATTTCAGTAATTTTTGTTTTAATATTAGAATTTAGATGATTATTTCTAATAGGACACTTTTAGCTATTCCCCCTCTTCCATGCCCATAACAATTTTTGACACTATTATCACATTATAAAGTTTGTATTACTTTACTAATTTTACCTAAGCTTTTTTTATCAGTGTATCAACAAGACCAAAAAAATAGCAGACTGCAAGAAATACTTCAGGTGGTTTAGAAACCTCTTGATTAAAAAAGAAAAAGCCACTTTGGAAGTGACCTTTACTCTAGCTAGGTTCAAAGCTGTTTGAGTCTACATCAGTTTTAAATGGAGTTTATTAGGAGTATCATAAGAATTTCGACATAAACTGGTCCTCACTGTCTATAATCCCAAAGGCCATGATGACACGATTACTTAGGAAGCAGCAAGTTTCAGAGACGTTTTTTCTTAGCCTAAAACCAATTTTATAAGTTGTTCAGCTTTGTGTTTTATTTTCAGTAGCCAGGAGCTAAAACCAGCCAAACTTTCAAGTTACACTGCTATGACAGCAAGTTAACAGAGCATCCATCCCCATGCTAAGAATGGCTCTGAAGTGCTGCAATCCCCGCACCGCACAGAGCCCTTTAGCTCAACCTCCCTGGGAGGTCAGGACAGGGTACGAGCAGGACTTGGCCCTTTCCCTCGTTCTTCCACGTATACGTAAGTACGAAAAGCAATCAGACCTCAAGCTGCTAGTTGCATCCAGTTGGGTACACAAGGGTACTAAACACCTACGAGAGCACGAGCCAGCGGAGCAGGGTCAAGACAGAAAACAGTGTTCATCGCACCCCGTCACAGTAATTTAAAGCCTTACCTCTAAATGACCAAGATCAGCGTGGGACCAAGACACCCCACACTGGGCTTCCCCGCTTACTTTAGCAAGTTACACTGTTACTGCCAGCCTTTACTTGAATCCATACCTTCCCTCAGCTCACGGGTTTTTTTTGTTTAAGGTCTCCAATTCGTAACTCGAGATCTGCTAAATCGCATTCAACAATGAGGCTGTCCCTTTTGCGGAACAACTTTAAGCAATTTTTTAAAGTATCATCTGAAAGGTGGGCAAGGGTTTTGTCGTGCCATTTCTAAAGGAAATGATTAGATGGAGGGAGGGGGAAAGGTACCTTACAAAAGGAAAACCCCTTTTTATTACGAACTAACAGATAAAACAGAGGAAACGGTCCTGTTCTCAGACCAGCTGCTTGCTTTCCCCACGCCGTGAGGGACGTAGGTAACAAAACCGCTTCCCAACCTCGCCCAGGACCAGCTCGGCTGGACACAACGGGTGAGAAACCCAGCGCTACCTGGCGGGGGGACGCCGAAGCCCCACAACATTTAGCAGATCACTGTCGGCAAGAGCCTTCCCCGGCGGTGACTTAACCCTACCCGCTCCTCAAATTGCCATGAGAGCACAAGCACCGGACACAGCGCAGCACAGGTCCCTCTCCCCCCGCCCGCCCTTGCCCCCGGCCCTGCCGCCTCCCCGCTGGGCGACTCGGCCTCCCGACATCGCCCGGCCAGGCCCAGCCCCCGCCGCGCTTCGCCCCCCGCACCGCGGGGCTACGCGGGGCCGGGCGGCGGGAGGAACAGCGCTTACTGCCGGGCTCCGGCCCGCGGGGGCCCGCGCTCCCGAAGAGGCGCCGCCGGCACGGCTGGGAGGCGCCGGCCCGGCTGCCGGCTCTGCCCGGGGGAGCGGCCGCCCCTGGCAGCGGGGACGCGCGGCGCTTCTTCCGCGGTGCCTTTCCGCCCCGGGAAGCGCTCTGCCACCGGCACCGCTCCATTTCGTGTCGCGTCCCCTCAGCAGCCCCTGAGAGACGGGGAGAGACGGGCGGGGGCCGGGCTCGGGCAGCCCTCGAAGGACACCAACCGCCCCCTCCCCAAGGCCGGCGTCTCCTCAGGCGGCGTCCGGCCTCCCTTAGCCCGCGCCAACCGCCGGGCCCCGCGCAGGGGGCGCCCCCACGCCTCCAGCCCGCATGCGCGGCGCGGCGGCGCCCCCCGGCCGGCAGCGCCCCCGGCCGGCAGCAGGCGGCGCCATCGCCCCGCGGCGCCAGGCGGGCGCGGCAGCCCTGAGGCGGGCGGCGGGGCGCGGCTCCTCCCGCCGCCGGGTTCGCTTCGCTTCGGCCCGGCCCGGCGCCCTCCGGCCCTGCGTGAGGGGAAAGCTGTGTCCCCGCAGGGCCGGGACGCTGGGGCTCGAGAGAAACGGAGAGCGAGGGGAGAGCGGGCCCCCGGGCCGGGGGCAAGCGCCGGGCTGACGCCGCCACCGCGGGGCCCTCGGGGCGGGCTGGGGGCAGAGAAACGCGGGCGGGGGCGGCCGGCGGCGGCAGGGGCGGCCGTTCCCTCCAACCCAACGCCAGCCGCCCGTGTCTGGTGCAGAGTCAAAGGGCATCATTGCCCACGAAGAACCCTGCGTGGTGCCGCTGCTGTCCCCTGCGCTGGCCGCTGCGGGGCTGTACCGGCTGCTGCTGCTCCCGCTCACTGCTGCGGGCTAATCAATAGGGCCGATAGATTCGCTTTTATAACCTCACTATCCAAATTCCGTAAGTTATATTCCTTTTATTGGCCAGACCTCGTGTCTCAGCTTAAGTTTATAGAGCAGAGGAATCTCATTGCTTTGTTAACATCAAAAATTTGAGGTAGTTCTTCAGCATTACTGGATTTCCAAGTGAAGGGAGAGATGCAAGCGCACGCAAAAACTGGAATAGACTGAATGCTTTTAAACTTTATTGTTTTAGACACATAGTCTGAAAAAATACTATGCATTCCCAATTGTCAATTCATATTAAACAAGCATATACATTTGGTTATATTATTATTGATTTAAAATAAAAAATGAAACCACTACAGAAAGACTGCTGCATCTTCGGAGAACTTTGCAACAATTTTTTCGTAGAAGATTGCTAAAATCAATCTCAGGTTCCAATATTCCTTTGGTCGTTATTTTACGTATATTTTTTTTTTTTACAACACGTTCAGTATAGGCACGCTTTCTGAACGACTTCATACGGACTGTGAGGACAGAGTGCTGGAGTAACAATGGATTTTATAAAAGAGCTTTTATTGTATGTCAGTCCACGAGAAAATCTTATGAGCAGTTTTGAGAAATGTGACAATTTAATTCTTTACAAAAGTTTCCATAGATGACTTTTGATATACATGCTAATATACCAAAACTGAAAAATCTTTAATTACAGTTAAGACTTTTTTTGTTTTACACAAATGTATATGTTCTGTTTTAACCCCTTCACTTTCAGTTGAAAATAGAATAGGCAACACTTACGAAAATGCCTCATTTGTTCGCTGCTTGTACTTTGCTAAAATACATAACAAAAAGCTGAAATGAAGCAAAGGGCTTAAAGGGGCTCTAGATGCCTCAGAAAACATTTTATTTTGGAACAATTCCAGGGATCTAAGACTTTTGCCCTCCCAGCTACAAGCACCCAGATTTCTCCTCCGAAAAGCAGAGCCTCAGCTTCATCGTTGTACAGGAGTACAGGAGGTGTAGAAACTGTCGAATGTGCAAAGTACTGAAGAATGTTAATTCCAAGAAGAAACAAAGATCTAATTCTGATATATTTTTTTTTTCCACAGACAAAACCAAAGTGACCTAAAGATACAAAAACTACGCAGATAGAATTGCCTCTAAATGAAATGCTTTTCCAAAGTTTCTGTAAGGCATCAAGAGGTCTTTAAGGAATCTGTTACCATGCAAAAATAGTATATTCTTTCCCAGTTTACATTCATCTTGTAGCAGTTTATTTACATATAGATCACCAGTTTGTGCTTTTAACACATGGAAAATAATAATTAAAAAAAAAAAATCGATAGTTAATTTGTTTCATTCCAGAAGATTAAGTCAGATTATTTTCTGTTCTATGCAAGAATTTCTTATTCATGGCAAAAATGACACTGGACTTTACTGACGCTGACACGTACTTACTAACAGTGATGACAGGTTGCAAAATAGTACTTTGATCCATCAACAACTCACCCTGTCTCTCACCTGATGCCTATCGACCACTTTACCCTTTCAGGACAGAACAATGCTGCGTGTGTCCTGCCAACGCGGGGTTCAGACTGCCTGGTACGGTTTCTGCTCACGCTCACGTGTGTCTTTGACCATTTCTGTGGCAGAACGGTATTTTCTCTGTCCAATACATTGAGCGAAGAACGTACAAAATATATACCTAAGCAACGTTCTCTTCCTGGAAAATGTATTTTATTCTGGTTTTTATACAGGAGTGCTGGGGACGGTCTTGCAGCCGCCTGCAGCGGCAGCCCCGCACTGTGCTCCTTCAGCGGGCTGGCGGTATGTTTTCATTAACTGATTGCGGAACGAACCCCCCCACGATGGCGATTAATTAAAACCAGTCACCCTGCAGCCACCAACGGGGCTGTGTGCAGCGAAGGCAGCGCGCGTTGCCGCTTACGCAATGGCACCTCAGTCTCAACTCTTCCAGTAAGGTGAATATTAGAAATTAATTTTGTAATTAGTTATCTTGGGGGGGTGGGGGGGAATGGTTATTGGAGAGCCTTGGGGATTTTTCCTTGGTGGTCACAAGAAGTATTTCAGTTTGAGAAAGCTCAATGCAAAATAAATATTCCTGGAATTGGAAGAGAAGCATGTTTGTGCCTCGCTCATGCGTTACACACGTGTTCAAGCTTTAACCTCTTACAACGTTGTTATGATTATGGCAAAAGAGAGTGACCTGCAGAGGAAATCTGATTACACAAGAAAGTATTAAAGAGAGCTTTTAGTTTATTTATACAGCTTTCCACAAGCTCTGAAAGCATTCCCACTTTTGGTGCAACAACAGAGTTTCTCCCAAATTTTGCATCATCCTAGTGTGGCCAAGTCTGTATTTTTTCTTTCTTATCCTTTTGGCTCTAGTGCATCTGACATTTTGCATCAAATACCAAAAGAAGATTACAGATATATTATTCAGCATTATATACATAAAAATAACAGCCCTCTAAGCCGTAAATAAACTCGTATTGGGATCTTCTATAGTTATACAAAATCAGAGTTTAGTTGTCTAGAAAAGTCTGGTAAACTGAAATCATCTTAGGAGAAAAGTAAATTAAATTCATGTGGTAGAAAAAGGTCAGTGGAAAATAGCTTTTCTGTACTGATTTAGATGACTAGTTATTTTTTACTTTAAAAGTATGTCGCATGAAAAGAGACAGGAAATTGTACTGAGTGTAATTCTTCATGGCTTTGAAGCACGCGTACGTAATGACTGTCTTTTGGCTGATACAAAAAGGACATGAACCAGACTCCGCAGCGATGAAAATCCTTTATGACTTGACCTGAAGAGCCAGATTTTATACAGTAATTCCTGTCCTCTGGAGACGTGGCAGACGCGAATTCCCCCGGGGGGCTGTTGCTGTGTACGTTGGTGAGAAGTGAACGTACAGTACCATCAGATCACGGTAGCGGTGTTTCTTGTCTGCTTTGGACTGATACGAGTCATTGCACTGGAATCAAACGAGGAGTCAGACGCACAGAGGGATTCAGACAAATCCTTCCACATTTCCTAAATCAAATGGCTGTGTTCTTTATATGAGTGATTGTGTTAGCTGCTACGGTTTCCTTTGTATCATTTTGTTCAGAAATTACTGCAATAAACCAGTCTTCGTGTAACGCTAACTCATTAATTCAATTTATTTCATTTTGAAGCATGCAATGGAATTTCAGAGGGAAAATAAGAGCTCATTTAGATTAAAAATTTAAACTTTCAGCTTCAAAAGTCTACAGTGGATTCCAGTTTGAGAGAGAAAATAAGTGTGCTTTCACTGTCCTAGCAAAGAAGATCTAGCAGGCACAGCTCCATGCTAGTATGCACTGGTGCAACAAACAGCAGCTATTAAAATACACATATATATTTAGGACCCTGTTTAGCAGAAGGAAGCCACCAACAGTCCAAGTACCCAAGCGACGTGACATTACAGCTTTCTCATTGTGTCGTACCGTGCTTTATACCAGGAGAGCACTCCGGAGTCGGTTCCTGTTCCACATGGGACTTACCCCCTTTCTAATGGCTCCGGCTGGTTGTGAGATCTCAGGTTCCATCCAGACTACTCGCTCTTGGCTCCACAGAGGCCACTGGAAGGGACGACAGCGGGAACCGAGGCTTCCAGACGGCTGAACGTGGAGATGTTTCCTGAGCAGGCCTTCCTGCAACCACGTCCGATGTTTCGCCGTGCCGTGACACCGTGCAAGAGCACGGGCTAACTCGGCCCTTCGCCCATGCCCTTCGGAGCAGTGCCTCTGCCTCGGCCACGGCCGGCCGAAGGATGCCCTCCACCGCTGCACCTCGGGCTGGCCTTTCTCCCAAACCAGTCTGCTTTGCTAAGCCCCATTCAGAGTCGCAGCTTAGACCTTGTGCTCCGTTTCTTTCGCGCTGTTTCCGAAAGGGAGTTAGTCCAACCGGACTACGCGGTATTAGCAGCATGTAAAGTAATTAATTAGGGACCGGGAGCACGTGGGTCACCGTGAACTCCCGCAGAAAGCCGCCACAGAGCCAGCGATGCTTTTGCAACCTTCTCACAGTTTGAGTAGTTCAGATGTCCATGAGTGCACTGTGCTGAAGGAGGCCCTAATGTAAAACCAGCATGCCATGTTGAAACTGAGTTCGGATGAAAGGGAAACAGAGGGAATTCTGTCACTTCCTAACCTGTTCCTGGTATTTCAAGGTAACACTAATCCCTTAGATGAATATACTAATAGGTCTATTAAGTACAAATAGCAGGAGATTCCTTCCTATTTCTGTTCTCATCGTTAGTTAGGTCATTAATGATTAAATCAAATCAATGTAATTTATGTCCTGGAAAATATAAAAACTATCACTTAAAATATAAACCAATATCCAGCTTGAAGTTCCAGATCAGGGAAAATAGACTTTCACCATCAATCACTGATTGTTTGAGGTAGACCACATTATTGAATTATCCACAATTTTAGTTTCTAATGTATTAGGTTATATACAATCAAATATCAACAGACATACCTGAAATTTTCCCTATTTTAATTAGAAATGTTTGTAGTTATTAATAAGGTAAGTTGCCGTAATTTACTCAGTCATAGATTGAAATGTCTGTGTATTTTGTGGCAATTTAGCATAACTCTTAGTAGTACCCTACTGTGTACATAAAGTAAAAAATAAACTGTACCACACCTGATGGAAAAAAGAAGGAAAATTATGGTTAGTGGTGAAATCCTAGAACAATGAAAGGCTCAAATGTAAGATTCAGAGGCTTATCCGTTTCAGCTGTGTCATTCTGGCTCTGTACTTTTGAGTGTTATTCTAATATTGCTACGAAGTCCATTATTCAGAAGATTCTTCCCGTGATTTCAGATGGAGATGCTTGAATATAGCTCTTCTATTTGTTTTTTGAAGTAATCTCTTAGTTCTGGTCTCTTAGCCTTTAACGTTGGTGTCAACAAACCGTTTTGTACTGAGAACATATCAGAGTGAATGTAAATGGCTTTGACCTAAAATAAAAAAAGGGATATATTTATAGCAAAAGTGACAGGCATCACACCCCACAAGCCTGACGTCTTACGCCAGCCGCGCTGCGGTTACCTCCGGCTGTGCCTGGAGCCCAGGGGACCCTTCCACCGGGGCCCCAGGATCTTCCTCACCTGCCCGAGTTTCCCAAGGTGACCCTAAATCCCTCCGGCACCCCGCACCGCTCCCTGCCCTCCTGCCTGGCTCTGCGCTGACCAGGCAGCCCGCTGGCGCAGAAGGCAGCTCTCCGAGAGAAGGAGCTCAGCAATCTCTTTTCCGTATGAAACCAAGGCCACGACACAGCGAGGCAGAGCGCGAGGGACAGCATCACCGTACGCGGTACCGTAACCGCGGAGTTTCACACGGTTGAAGGAGGGGAAGGGAGGGGAAGGGAGGGGAAGGGAGTCATGCTAAGAAACCTCATCTTCACCAAACTGCTCAAGAAAGTAAGCCGCACTAATTCGGGCTTGCAAAATCATCATGAAGCTTGGCAGGCACAGTGTGCATGGCGATCATCTTTAAAGAAGACTTGATGGTGGTTTACTAGCTATTAAAATGATATAAAATCATTCATCCCAGGCAAACGGGATTTTACAAGGCTACCCTTGTTAGCGGCAGTGTCTCTGAGCACAGCGGGGAGCCTGGCAGCGCAGATGGGAGCGAGCTTTTCCGTCCAGTGCATTCATGGGAGTGCTGGTGTGGGGGAAAGCAGAACACTCCTGCCTCACTGGTCACAGTCCACCGATTGAAGACAAAATTCCCCAGCCATCTGCTGCTTTTGTGATTCCCCAAACCAGACCCGTTTGCATTTTGTTAGACTGGGAGTTGCAGGAATATAGACTGAGAATCAGTTTTTACATTCCCATTAGATATGCGATTCGTGTTTCCCCGGTAAGCATTGCGGTCCAGTTCCTCCCCCAGCGCCGTGCGTGACAAAACCCGTGTCTGTGCTGTTAACGCCCCCCCCCCGTGCTGCGCTGGCTTCCCGAGCCTGCGCCCGGAGCCGCGGGCTGTCGAAGGCGAGCTGTCGTTTCCAAGCCCGGGGTCCACGCTCAGGCCTCTGGCACCGCAGACGAGGACGGGGATGAGAAAGAGGGGCTCTTCCGCAGAACGGGGCTCCCATCCCGCAACTGCATTAGCCGTAATCTCTGGCTCCAAGTTCGGTTTTAAGATTACGTATTGTGACAAAGATGTTAATTTTGAAGCCCTTTAGTTTTGAAATGCAAAACATTTCTTAACTTTTAGGAAGATGGCAAGGCTTTCCTCGCTACTTCATAGGCTATTAATTGCAAACTGCTGGTAGAATAGATTACTTGAGGGTATTTCAGTCTGTGAAGACTATGGCAGGAGCAAACCAGACTTAGCACAACCAATTCTGTGCATTGCGAACCATGCTTTATATTGAATTTCATTTTTAAATTCATTTCTTTTTACTACCATTTCATTTGCATACGTAACGGAGAAATGAAGAATAACAAGGTTATGTTTAATGGTGCTTCCACTGCACTCGGATACGGTGAATCACTCATTAGAATTACCACCCAGAAACAGCCTAAACAAAAGCAAAAAGGCCCTTGCTAATGATATGTAATGATTAAGGTGTTCGTTATTTTAACAGAAATAAGCATTTAGACATTTTCAAACGTGGTGGATTTTTTTTTACTGTGTTTTGAATGCTAC
This sequence comes from Phoenicopterus ruber ruber, assembly GCA_009819775.1. Taxonomy (NCBI): domain Eukaryota; kingdom Metazoa; phylum Chordata; class Aves; order Phoenicopteriformes; family Phoenicopteridae; genus Phoenicopterus; species Phoenicopterus ruber. Next base: position 2,521,798 of record CM020228.1, on the reverse strand, counting down.
GTAATCCATGGTTGATTTCAGAGCTCTCCTTCTGAAGTGTTTGTAGCTCTGCTGCAGAAATATTTACACAAGCACCAGAAAAGAATCAGTGCACAGGCTGAAAATAAACAAACAGCAGCATTTCCTCGGTCAGTTACAGGAACGGTAATTAGTGACCTAGTTTCTTAACAGTGCTTTCAGTGGCAGAAGAATCAGTCCTACGGATATTTACCTTGAGCCCTGGTCAGACTGCAGAGATTATCTGTGTCCTTGGATTAGATTTTTACCTCTGCACCCAAAATGTTCATTAAATTTAATTCAAATTTCAAGCATGAGTGGAAGGCAGAATCACAGCGTATCTGTTTTTCAAAGGAACAAATACAACTGGCCAGCAATAAAGCTCGCTCTCAGAAAACACTGTGTGCACAAGGATACGGAGTAACAGAACAAATGCTGACAAATCCCCGTTCGATACAACTGGACAAATTGCCTGTCTGACCACACTGAAAACATGTATTAATCGCTTCGTTTTACCTGCTCAAAGGAATGAAGTCCACTCTCCTTACCTAACCGTACCATGTCTTCCATTATCGCCCGCTGCAGTTCCTGGGTTAAAACACATAAATCCCTCATGAAATATCAGAGTCCACCTTACAGGCAATTAATGCCATCGTTCATCAAGAAAATATGGTTCTGAGTAAAGTTCAAGTGCCTTATTGAGAGTTAATACATAATAGCAAATATTCTATTAAAGAAACGTACAAACATTAAACAAGCGCAGTGATGCTGTTTCCTCAGTGTGAAAAGTAAGGTTACATTTTCAAACTTATATGACATAGATGCTTAAAATTTGCAATCCAACAACCATTTGCCAGACTTAGATGCAGAATCATCTCCCACAGACACCAGTGGGACGATTCAGTGGCATCAGTGTTCGTTGATGTGATCCAACTCAGTTACTCAGCATTCGAGAGCAAGTGTAAATAAGGCTGGGATCCTTATCTGAGACATCTAAACATGCACCCCCTCTCCTACGGCCGTCCTGTCCTCTGCAAGACAGACCCTTGGTGCCCCCATGCAGGGGTTTGCAGAGGTCTGGACCATCACTCAGCACACGTCACCGTATCCAGCTTCATTTTCAGCGAGGAAATAATTCTTGTCACTGAGCTCATTAATAATAGACACCTACTCTAACTAGGTTATGCTACGGTGAAAAAATGTCTGTACTGCAGATAAATAGAAAGACAAACCTTATTTTTACAGAGTTCTGCATATGTTCCATCAAACCCTCTTTTCTTTGCCCAGCCTGGCATAACTTCGGAATCGGGCACCACGATTCCCACCAGAAAGGCCTGTAGGTGAAGGAGAAGGAGAGTTGCAAGCAACAGCTGAACAGCATTTAAGGCCCCACATTGCAGCGGATACATAAGCCAGGTGAATTTGCTACGTGTTTACCACTTCTTGTTCAATTAGGTCAATAATTTGCTAACATACCATAGTGAAGTATGTTTTGGTGTCCGTGCCTTTTCCTCAGATAAAATGGTTCTCTGTGACTGTTCCTGCATTTGCCAACAATTTTAACGCCTTCAGGTGGGTTTGTGCTCTGCTTGGACATTAATTAAATTACTTTTTCACAGGCACAAGGCAGAGCAGAACACAGCCCGGATCCTTTGTACACATGCAGTTCGTGGGTCTGTGAGTCTCAGGCAAACTCCGATGCCAAGGGAAGCCTCGTGTTTGTGGCCAGTGAATGTAGAAGGATGAATTGCAATGGTTTCAGAAGCTGTACGTGTTTGTATAAATACGCGAATAAACGGGACAAGATTGGTCAAAACGGGCAGGCAGCGGTTGTGGAGTAGCGGTGGCTTTGCCTCGTCTGGCTTACCGCAGACAACGCGGCCAAGGTGAGCGTTAGAGACACAAAGAGCGACGCTAAAGCAAATGTAAAGGCTTGATCTTTGGCCACAACGTCCTCCAGGCTGCGTAGGGTCGCGCCAGCTCCCGCGCGGCTGCCAGCCAGCTCCCGGACAGGAGGGCGACAGCGGGGCAAAATCGTGGCGTGATCCACGCGCGCCTGCCCCTCGTTCGTGCCCAGCTCTCTCTTCTATTTACAAAGAATAACGTAAGATTTTCTGAAAACGTAGTTTTTACCTGCAGGCTGTCTCCGTGGACGTAGATCTGGGCAACGGGGTCACTGCGGATATAGATATTCTCTATCTTCTCTGGTGCAATGTACTCTCCCTGAGCAAGTTTAAATATATGCTTTTTCCGATCAATAATTTTAAGAGTCCCGTTCTGTTAGGAGAAAGAAAGGAGAGTTCCCAGAGAAGTTATTTAACCGTAGAGACTCAGTAGGCAGTCTGCTTTTAACAGAGCTCTTTAAATTGCCAGAAAATGCTTCACTGACGTAGCGAGCTTATTCTGCAAAACAGAAACTCAATCCTTTGTAAAGATAGATCTGCTTGGAAATTTAAGTTGAGTACTTGAAAATTGGCACAGGATAATACACTTGGCATGAGAACTAAGCGCCCGATCAGTACGCACAGGTAACCATTTCCCGATGTCCCCAGTGTGAAGCCAGCCCTCCTGGTCCAGCGCTTCCGTCGTCTTCTCTTCGTCTTTCAGATAACCTTTGAAAACGTTCGGTCCTTTCACGCATATCTGCAAAACAGCCAGAGTTGCTGATAAATGATTTTATTATTCTGCTGTAAATACTAACAAGCTAAATAGTAATTCACTAAAATCGAAATATTTTAAAGGTTGACTTAATGACTGTGCTCCATGAAACTAAAATATATTGTGTTATAAAATTACCTATGGATTTTTTTCAAACTAATGGAAGTATGAAGTAGGGAATGCGAAACTGAATTGTTTGAAGTTGGTTTGCATTCAGCTTCCAGGTAAGAAAAGTTATTTCAGTAAGTTTGATTTCTGTGCAATATAGAAATACCAGCAATGTAGAAATCACAGCAATTCAGCTCTTCTTAGCGGAACTAATTAATTCGGTCTTAGCTTTTAAACTAATCAGGCATGGCATTGGCTGGAAGTACTGCCACAGCCCCTTTTAATTAAAGCTTTGCTGCTCTATTGCTAAATTGATGTTTTCCCTTCCCGACTGTAATATGTAACACATCAGCAACCATGCACCTTACAAAGGTGAAATGCTTCCATAACTACATAACTGCTTAATACAGTGTTAACTAGTGAGAATTTGATATAAAAATGTGTGTAGCTACCTCTCCTTCTCCTTTGGAAGCAAAATAATTCAGCTCTTCCACATCCTTCAATCTGATTAAGTTACAGGGCAAAGGAGCTCCTACGTGACCTGGAAATCAAAGTTAGCAAGTCACTTGTCATCTCTCCTATAAACAATAATCAGTATTTTAGTATTAGTTGCTGGCATAGTTGTATATACACGGGATGTTCTTGCAGGAGCTGTGTCTGTGCGCAGAAATAATTTCCTCATTTAAAGTTTTGCACTATTAAGACTAAATACCCGAACCTCCTACTTGGACACGTATAAACCCTATTTTGAAACATGTCGCAATACAGACCATGTCTCTCTTACCTGTCAGAGACTAATCCCTTTTTTAAGCTGAACTCATTATAAAAGCACCAAAGCTCTGGACCCCCGTTGTTTCAATCCCCTGGGAATACCAACCGCAGTGACATTACGCTGAACGCGTTTCCCCCCACCCCTACAGTTTCTCCAAAGATAAAGCGAGGGCAACGTCGGCGGCAGCCGCCAAGCGCTGCTGGAGCACTACGGGGCTCAAAACAGGCCTGTTTCCCCCAGAAACAGCCACGAGGAAAAACCGACTGGAAAGAGGAGTCCCAGCTCTGCGTCACAGCACTTTGTGCGCTGCAGCTCTCGTGGGCTTAGGTCTCCTTTGGCAAAGGAGCCAGATGGAAGCGCGTCGAGGACGAGGATGCGGCGTTGGCCGTGCCGGCCGGGGCAGGGGGCCGGCGGGCAGCGAGCCCCGGGACACGCCAGTACCTCCAAGGGGCTGGGCTTGGTTTGGAGAAAACCAAACAGCTGGCCACTTGTGCCGGGAGAAGAAAGCACGTGCTCTTCTCCAGCCACAGAAGATCCGGGTTGGAAAGAATGGAATGTTTAACTGGCCAGACCCATTAATAGCCGATGTCCAGGTTTCCTACTAGTATTCATCCGAATGAGTACACAACCATTTCAAAACATCTTAATGTAATTAATCAGTATTTATAAAAAAGAAATTAAGCCGCAGTACTTGTATGTATTCGCTGAATCTTGCTTAGTGCTAATTTTTATCTGATTTTGCCAAGATTCAAAAGTTTTGAAAGCCTGAAATATGTAAAGTATGGAGTAGTGGTGGATCTGTATTCGAAGCCTGGGTTCGCTCACTAAGTACATGAATATATTAATCTTCTCTTTGTTCCAGCATTTCATTATAACAAACGCTCTTTTAAATCGCGCTCCAGTGCTCTAGAGAGGACTCACAGGGCCGGGAGTGCCGAGATGAGAGTATCGCAAATAACAGCTCAAGGGGCAGTTCCAGATCTCCCCGGGCAAACATGCCCAACGTCTGATCCCTGTGCATTTATTCCGGACTAGCGATGCTTTCGAGAACAGTACATTTGCTGAAGGTTATTCACACGGTGGCGAATGTTGGATAACACCGTGACGTTACAGGCCAGAATTCTCAAAAGAAACATGCATTTCTTTTCTTTTCTTTCTGGAAATGGTGGAAGAAAGTCCTTACCTGATGTCCAGTCACCTGGGGTCGTGAAGGTGCAGCCAGCTGTGCATTCTGTTTGGCCATAACCTTCATAAACCTGACAAAGAAGCAGCGGTATGTACGATTTCGCTATGACAGAACACAGTTCTAAGAATTGCCTTCCCTGTGCCCGGACCCTGCCAGCTGCGACGCACAGGCCCACAGTTAGCGCGGGGCCGCTTTCCCTGCCTCTCGCTGTAGGCAAAATTTCGTTTACGTGCCTATGAATTACCGTGGCTCTGTAGAGCTGAAAATAGTGAGAAGACAAGTCCAGCAATTAGCTTTTGAGTCCAGAAGCAAGTTACTCTAAGAGAGGAATTTATTAGTGGGGAAAAAAGGTATTTTTGTGGGACATTTTGAAAATACACCTTTTAATTATTTTTCTGCCTAATTTTAGGGTCTTAAATGAGGCCTTTTGGTTGCCCTGGGCCTCCTAGTCAAAAAGAAATAATGCAGTGGAGGCTTTAAGTGCATTAAACTTCCATCTGAAGCTTATCTTTCTCCATTTATACATAGAATAAACCTCATGTAACGGAGTTCCTAGCACACGCACAAGCACATTTAATTGCACATCCTCAATTAAGTGCTGAGAGATGGGTGAGATGAGTCTATGCTTTTTTTGGGCAGCTGCCTGCAGTGAAAGCAGCGCTTGCCTGCTGCTCCCTTCCCAGGGCCGTGGGTCGTTCCCACTCCGGCCCCACGGCTGCGGGAGCAGAGCTCCGGGGACACCAGGCGCTGCGTCCGCCCCAAGCCCTGCAGCTGCTCTTGGATCGATCCCGGTAAAGCTGTCCCACATGCAGCTCTGAGGTCCCAAGTCACCTCCTTTCTTAAATGCGGTGCGTTTCCTAGCTAAGGAAGAAGTTTTTCACCCTGAGGGTGGTGAGGCCCTGGCACAGGTTGCCCAGAGAGGTGGGAGATGCCCCATCCCTGGAAACATTCCAGGTCAGGCTGGACGGGGCTCTGGGCAACCTGATCTAGTTGGGGATGTCCCTGCTCATGGCAGGGGGGTGGACTGGGTGGCCTTGAAAGGTCCCTTCCCACCCAAACTGTTCTGTGGTTCTAACAGTAAATGAGCACCTCAAACAGCCGCGCGAGCCCACCTGACATCCGAGGGCCGCACGGAGGAAGCCCAGGACAGTCGGAGACGCAGGGGCAGCCCCCGTTACTATCATGCGAACGCACCCACCGAGACTTGCCTGTTTGAGAGCAGGAGAAAACAAAAGAAAGCACCGCAGATTATTACAGACGGCAAAACCAGCAGCATCCGTGAGTATTGCTTGTACAGAACTTGCACAAAACGGTCCCAGTTCTGCTCTGCAGCCGTGCTGTAGAAATACACTCGCACTGAAGCTTTCCTTAGGGATAAAAAGCCAGCTAGATCTTAAAAGCAGTAACTGCGTCGCTCATAGACAGAAACGTGCGGGGCGAGAGTCCCGCGTCCGTGGCAGGACGAGCCGCCCAGGCCGGGCTCCCGCGGCTGCCTGCGCCCGGGGGGCTGCGGAGCTGCAGGAAGCACAGCTGGCTCTGCGGAGCTGCTCGGGGAAACCCACTCTTCTCCCCTCCCGTTTTCTTTGCTTATTTGCACCTCGTCATTTTTAATGAATTGGCTCCCAAGCCATCTAAAACAACGCTGTCCCTTTTTTAAGGCAGATGACCTTCAAGTATTTGTGGAGGGTATTACATCAATTCCTCTGTTGCATTTTACTCCTCCCTCCCCCCCCTTCATTTCCTTTTTCTTACTCTAAAAATAAAAAGAAAACCCAGCACAAAAGAAAACAACTCCCGATTGAGTCTGCCGTCTCGCCAGGTCCTGAATCAATATGCAGCCTGGCTCGCCCCACGTCTGCGCTCCCGGCGGCAGCGGGCGAACTCTGCTGTCTTTGCACGCCGAGGACAACTAATCTGCCGATGAAAAGTACACTCAGTTTCTTTAGTTAAGAATAAAGTGGCACGTCTCCAGATAAGTTACCCAATTGAAAAAAAGAAGTAATTAGAGCCTCCTGGAGTACTACAGCACCCAGAATACCTGGTTGAAAGTCAATTTAATCTTTTTTTTACTGAGATGTGTGGCACACAGCAGGGCACTCCGATTTCTTTCCCCTCTGGTTAAACCATGATTTACATGTGCATTTTTCTCTACACCCTTATTCTTGTTTTCCTAGGAAAAAAAAGCAGTTTTGAATATGCCCAATTGAAACCCAACCCTAAATCCAATCATATCTATAGAGAATTTGCAGAAAACTTTGGAGCAACGTCGCTTTGATCACACTCCTCTTTTCCTCACCACCTTCCCGAATTTCATCCCCCGTGGGAAGAGACGGGAGTGGGTTTGACGCAATCCTCTCCCCTGCCTGTGGCTGGGTGGGAGCGGGGAGAAACCGTTTACCCGTGGGGCAGGGGCAGAGCAATTTCTCGGTGCTGCCGAAGAAGGGATGTGGCAAAAGCTGTCTCAGGCTGCCTTGCGGTTCCCCCTCTGGAAAACTATCCCTAATGGAAGTGAAATTTTGGCATCTTATGCATGGTGTTTAAAAATAAATACGTAAATAAATGTGGCAAAAGTTAATGCAAAAGTTAGTGGGACAACAAACTGTGTTGCATTTCCTTTTTCTATTCAATTTTTCAGCCTGCTATTTGCTCGTGAGTAGCAGTTCCCGCAGCTCATCATCAGGCAAGCGGACCACACTGGCTTTAAGGAAAACCAGTCCCTGCTAGAAGAAATGACAGTTCTTTGACTTTACACTCACTTCTGAAGTTGCTTACCTGTATTTTATTAAAGAAAAGTTTATCCCACAAACTGTCGTTTCTAATGATCCCATTTCGAACTTCAGCCTTTTTCCGTTTCGCAGCAAATTCCAGGATCCAGCGCTTGAGGGACGTGTCGGCCTGGCTGAAGATCTGCGGGGCGCGGGGTGGCAGCCAGCGCGGCACCCGAGGGAGAGAACACATCAGCAGCTGTTCTTACACCTACAGCGAGAGTGCTCTGCCGGGGCCGGGTGGGGTACAGGTACGTTAGCAGAACAGTTAAATAAGGTTACACTATGGCTTTTTTATTGGAGAAAAACAAAAGAGCGGTTTGTTTCACTCCATTCGCTACTGTACGTACTGTTCCTTTGGGGAACAAGGAGAGAGGATGGAGGCGGAGGCCTTGACTAGATTTACATGATTGTGATTTCTGTATGATTTCTACGATAGGATTCAGTGCAATCATGAAATCTGGGCGACTAGGAATGAGCACCTTGAATACTTGGCAGCTAGAGCAGGTGTCAGCGCTGGCTGATGAGGGGACGGGGCTGCATTTACCTAAGCTCAATCAGACACCAGGACGAACTGCATCTCTACAGCCGAGAAACCCCGGGGCCCGTCCCTCTAACGAGGCACCAGAGCCCCTGACCCCACAGTCCTGACCTTGGGGAAAAATTAAATCAGTAGCTTGTGCTTAAGCTCATCTTTAGAGGATAAGTCTTCTGAGGAATAAATATTCCCAGCTGGTCAAACAGATTTAACACGATGACCAGACATGTCTGTCTGAAATGCCTTCCAGACTAGTTTTGAGGATTTCTAGATCCAAAAGCCAACCTCACGCTTACACTGCCTAAATCCTCAGGGTCGTTTTGCAGTTCCTGATTTTGAGCTGTCATTGCCCCCAGAAAGAGAGATTCAAGTTCCAAAACTGGGTGAAGGGCACAAAAAGCCCTGGTGCATCCAGGTTTCACTGGTGTTTCTCTGACGGAAAAATCCCTCGTCTCCGGTAACCTCAGTGAGAAGAGGGTAAGAGGCCAGTGCAGAGGGGGGTTCGTGTTAACATGCAATAGCCGTGTCTGCAGTCTGTGTAAATCAACGTCATATAGACTCACGGATTGGAGCAGCTCTCTCAGTTACACAGGGTAAGAATGTGTTTGCAGTAAGGCAGGAACTCTATCATCTGCTCAGGAAATCACCACGACTAAGGGAACGCTTTCACATAAGTACTAAAGGGACATAAACTTTATTATGCCCAAAAGAATAAAATTAAACTCACCTTATCATACATCCTGTTTAACAGCCGCGGCACGACAGGGAAGATGGTTGGGCGCAACGCTTTCATATCGTCAGATAAGAGACGAATATCTCCTTGAAAGAACCCAATCCGCCCTCCGTGGCAATATACGACAGACTGACGGGAAGAAAAAGGAGCACGTGTAACCTCTTTGCTTTGAACTCCCATGGCAGAGCATCCCTCCCCAGCGCGGAAGTGCCTTTCCTGAAATTCTACTCTCAGTAAGGCAAAAATGGGGCTTTAGGAATATATAGGAATGTAACCATAAATTTTGCACGGAACACAAATATACAGATAGTTCTGGGCACTTGTCAGAACTGGCGATTCGGCATCCACCAAATTTGCCACTGCTTCTGGAAGCACAAGCAACCAAAGCTTTTAGAAGGGGTTTCCCTTCATCCCCCGCGTACGGGGATGGAGAAGTCCGAGTTACGGTCAGATTCTGGATCTGAACTTCTCCTCTGAAGCCCAGACCTACCATAGCAGCTCACGGCATGAGGACCTACTGTCGATAAAGAAATGCATATTAAGAAACATTGTAAAACATACTGAGCGGCAGCCGATTTTTAGATGTTAATACTTTAGTTTTGCTTAAAAACAACAATATAGACTACGTTAGCAATACAGTGCCTGATCCTGTGTCCCAGAAATAGAAGCCCACTTCATAAAAGGTGCTTTACTTGTACGGAAATTACAGACCCAGAAGTTTCGTACTTGGAAAGAAAAGGGGCCACTTAGATCAGATCAGGCCAGAGCTGGATGTGCTGGATCGGGCAGGGCAGGCTGCCTGCGATGAGCCAACTGGCAGCTGAAGCAGCGGCTCTGGTAGTCACTAACTCGGTAAAACCGGCGTTTTATCGCTCGGGCTCGTGCTGGCGAGCGTTCGGAGCCCAGCATCCCTACCCCGTGCTTTCTGAGCGCAAGCAGGAGACGGCATCCTCAGCAAAGCGCCCGCGATGCCGGGAGCGGAGCCCAGCCTTCCTCAGCCTGGACCAGCGCTCGCTTCTCCGAGCTCTCCAAGACTGAGTGCGTCAGCTCCCTGCGGTGTACTAAAAATTCCTTACGAGACACCGAAGTGGTTTTGTGCTGCTCCTAAAAATCTCCAACGCTAACCGGAGTGCTCTCGCTGCTCCGTCAACCAGTTAGAGACCGTCTCCATCAACTGAAACCACAGGAATTTTATATGTGTGATGTGGGTTTAACGAACATCACGCTGCCACATCTGCGTTTTACGCTGCACGTGCACATGATTAAAAAATAATAAAAAAAAAAATATAGTCACTGTGCTCATTGGGAATTATAAATAACCACTGGAAATTTTTAGCTTTAAAGAATGTGTCTGTATAATTTTAACTGTAAGTTCCAGGAACTAATAATGTTGGCCAAAACTAGGGAAGCTGACACAGTGTGTGCTGTTCAGAATGCTTTTGAAAATGATTTTTTAGCCCTTTTGAAAAAATCTTTACATTAATGAGCTTTTTTAGCAGAGAGAATAAACCTGAACATCCGTCGGACGCCTGCCCCTTTCAATATGGCAACATCCTGTGACATGAGGTTATTTCAAACGATTCTAAATTTTTTTCCCCATCAGATGACTTTTTAATAATTATATGCTTGTTTGCTGGCAAAGCGGTTTGCCCGAATAGTGGTGGCATACCGACCAACTTGCCTTTTAAAATTAGACTTACAAGTAAAGATAGGCTGGGCTGTAATTCTCCAAATCCTTCGTGGACTTTCACTTCCAATTCGCAAGATTTTTAACAGGGCAGAATATATTATTTCTGGCACAGATGTTACTAAGAAGTGGGAGCCTTATATTCGGATCCTTGTCTGACTCCAAACTATGCTTTCAGCCCAAACCAGCCCTCCCTGGGAAAGTACAGAGCTGCAACTGAATCCAGATCCAATCCGCACGTCTTGGATCAGTTTTCAGTTCGCAGCGTCTCCGGCCGGGAGAACCGACGTGGTCGTCTCGTCGGACCTGCCCGACGCGCCGGCTGCGGCACCGAGCGGCACCTGTCCGTGCAGGAGAGAGGTGTGAGAAGTCAGTTCTGCGAGTTAGCGCTGCTATTTGCCGTTACTTCCAGGGGCCGCTGCCCTGCCAGGAGGATCACGTGTGTCACACCACCACCGCAGCTTCCTCTTTCCCAGCGTCTGCAAGGGGGTTTTTTGCAGGTCTGGTTATTTAGGCAATAAAAAGATTTTAGCTGATGTAGCAAATGGCACAAAATCGTTTTTACGCCCATGATACCTGATCCTAGAGTGCTTTGAAAAGCTGCCCCCGGAATTGTGCAGGCAGCAGTTTCTGCTCGTTGACGAAGGGCCGTTTTCCAATCTCGGAGCCACCAGCGTGAGCTGGAGAGCCTGGGAAACTCCCCTGGGATCGCTCGGGCCTCATGGCCGTGTCACCGAGACCAGAGGCTGGGCTCTGGTGTTATGCACGTGGCACTTCTGGAGTACAAGCTTTTTTTAGTGCTACAAGATATCGCTGGTTATTTAGCATTTTATTCATTTTATTTTTTTTTGGCGTGGAAGAAGATGCTTTCCACCGACACTAGGACCTTACCTGTACCATCCTCTCAAACATGTGTGCTAAAGGCAAATAGGAAATGTGTACATCCTCACAAGTGGGAGACCACTGACTCTGGAAGAAAACACAAGGAGCCCCACGAGGCCTCGTCAGTTCGGGCAGGTTTCTTACCTGTATAACTCTCTCAAACATGTGAGCCAGAGGCAGGAAGGAGATGAGCACATCGTCCTGTCTCGGAAAGATCACTTTCTGCAGGTGAAGGGCATGGGAGACAGAAAGGAAAGAAACACTGACAGGAAGACAACAAGAAAGTCATAAAACAATAAAAAGAAAAATGGCACCAGAGGAGCAAAAGGGTAAAGATTATCGAGAGAGGAAGGGAGCAGCGTACGAAGTGAAGCGTTAAGCCACGGCGCCACGAAGCTCAGGTAGCAGGAGGAGTGAAGAGCACGGAGACGTACACAGAGGGCAACGGAGAGGTCTCTCCGCGGCAGAAGGCGTATCGTATCCACACAGCTCCCGCGGGAAACGGAGGCTCGCCCTGACAGAGAACCCCGTTTTTGTTCTCTGCTTTCTACCACGAGGTGCTGAGACCACGACTCGCACCCCCGGCGGGGAGCGGACCCGCAGGAGCCTCCTGGAAGGCAGCAGGGCGCCCATCGCTCCTCCCCACTGCACGGAGAGTCACAGCGAGAGTCAAACCTATGGATCTTTTTTCTGTTCCTTTGGTTAATCGTTGATTTGAGTCAGAATATGTTGGAAAAATTAATGTTTTTTTTCAGCTGCAACAATTCATGATTCCTGTTAGTGTTTCTCATCGTTTTAAGTGATTAAAATGTGATTTGAAGGGCGTTATCACTGCCCCACAGACAGGTGCAGTGCGGGAAAAGAAGGCTGGACAAATGATGCAAAAAATAAAAGCGACCAAAGTCTTCAGTTTGCCAAGGTTTTAATTCTGTCTTGCAGGCTGGAACAAGCAAAGGCCCCGAGAGCCTTACCTGGTCCGTGCCCCAAAAGAGAAGTAGCCTTTCTGCCTGCATTTCCAAGCGTAGGGCTTGCCGTAATATTATGGACTAGAAAAACTGAAAGCATGGACTACCCGATAACTTGCACCAAGGCCAGTGGTTAGTGGAAAATGGGTATAAAATCCATCGGCTCACAGTAGTAGCAGTTTATACCCACTTTGCGTCTCCACTGCTGCGACAGAATCGATAGTGCGGGACCTGGGGCACGGCGAGTTTCTTCCTCGGGGAATATTTTATTGAAGTTAAATCTGGGCAAGGCAGATTTGGGTATCCCCTCCCAACCGTTACCTAGTGAAGTCAAACGTGGTTGACCACGTGGGCGTTTTCAGCATCCCGTTTCATATGATTTTATGTGTCAGTCTGAATTAAGCCATTAGGGCCTGCAGATCTATTTATATGTTATTTCAAATTGGCTTCGTTTTCTGCAAGCACAGCGATGTAAAACCATTAGCATCACCAGCTATGCTGCTTTTTTTTTTTTTTTTTAACACTGCTTTAAGTGCCCAGGCAATAAATGATTTGGTTTTAGATGGGCCAAAATGATGACATTGAATAGTATTTCACAGTTGGCACAGTTGTCCAGTTAAAACGTAAAAATGAAAACAGCTTCTTGGCGTTTGAGAACAACCTTATAATAAAGCTCTAGGTTCACTTCAAAAAATGTTCCATTTATAAAAATCACTGAACTAAGCAAAACTGGCACGAGAGTGTGTAAACAGCAAATCTACAGTACTTCTCAGCTTTAGGCATTTTTATTTTACTAATTGATGCTGCTTTCAGTCCTTTTGCACTTTGCTCCATCTCATTACTGCGGTTAGACGTTGCCCTAGTCCTGTGGATCAGCTACGGGCATTTACGCTCTCGCCAACAATCCTCTGGTGACTGCAGCTACCGAATTTACAGCCACTTACACCAGACTTGCGTCTCGATCGGGTACCTCGGAGACCAATCAAAGAGCCCCCCTGCCGTCAGCGAGCGCTGAATCCCTGTCTGTGGGCCAGTCCTGGGAGATGCCCTGTTCCCTCAGCTCCCTCTAAATCAGTTCTCTTCCAAAATAAACGCTCCCGCCCTTCGAAGCTCAGACCTATCTACTCATCCGCTTTCATTTGTGCATTCTCCCGCCGCTGAACCCAGCGAAAGCTCCGCGCTGCAAAGCCCGAGGGCTCGCTGCAGCGAAACCATTCTATGATTCTACGAATTGCTGTATTGACATTTCGCACCACAAATTACTGGAGTCGCAGCCCTGCAAATACTTGACCACACGAGTTCAGTGGGATTTCTCACATCACGTGTCCACGTTTCTTTACAACAGTGGTCTAGAAATCTCAGAAGGTTCAAGGATTAAGATCGTAAGACTGCAGTATTTTCAGCACTAATGATAAGACCAGATAAGGTAACGAATTGTACATCCTGCGTGTACGTTGCTGCTTTATAGAATTGCCTGTTTACTACAAAAAGACAGATTCTGTATATTTGTTAGGTACAAGCTGTATGTAATCCTTAGCGTGTTGTGCTAAAGCAATTCTGCTTCCTCTATTGTTGCTAAACACAAGTTTACACATTGCATGAAACATTAGGTGGGTACTTGGCCAGTGCTATGCTTTTTTAAAAATATGTGTAATGGAAACCAAGATACACTTCAATATCACTGAAATTAACCATTCTTGTAAAAACGTGTATGTTCTCATATATACACACTCTATGTGCAGAGGGCTTTCAAATAAATGAAGACACCGTGTGGGCATCCTTCGAAGTGGGCCCCTGCGCTCCTTTGCAAGCACCAGCGGCAACTGTGCAGGGCTTGTTTGCTCTCCTGATTCTTCGAAAGGAGTTAATTGATTTACAGGAGCCAGCATTGCCCCTCAGAAGCCCTTTGAGCCCCACAGAGCCAGGGAGCCAGTGCTGGAAGGGGATTTAACACCCTCCAATGCTGTAAACTCAGACTTGCTCCCATTTCCATGGATTTGGCCCTTGGAGTAAGAGAAATTTCAGCTCTTATCTGCAGGAGCACATTTCCAGCCCATGCAGGGACACAGCTTAACCCACTCACTCTGCACGTGGCAACATTTTCTAGATCAGGGTATTCACCTCCGTCACTTTCAAGAAGCCTGAAAAATCGGCAACCACGTTCCCGTGAGTCAGCATAGCACCTTTGGGGTTTCCTGAAAGGGAACAGAGACTGATTTCAAAAGATGAGCCAGCAGGTAATTTCCAAAAGCTTAAAAAAAAGAAAACCCACCCAAAAACAAACAAACAAAAAAACAAACAGGAAAAGGTTAAAATATTCAGTTCTCCTTTTGAATTTTAAAACTTATATAATTTTCACAGTCATTTCTGTGCAGTAACCTGTGCACCAAAACCACTTATTACAATCCTCAAAATTTAATAAAATGCCACCGTAAACACGGTATAACATGAATATTCCTATTGGAGACTCTGAACAACAGTTTCCACCCAAAATAGCCCAACTGCAATTTATAAGAGCACTCAGATGGAGCCGCTGGATGAGCCCAGCCGTCAGACCTGGCTGGCTGTTCCCAGCCTCTCCCTGCAGGATTTATTTCGTACAGATTTTGACTACGAATGATCTTGAACACCAACAAAGCCCATTAAAAGGCTGTTAAGCTCTTACTCAGCCAGTGCACTGGAACCTGAACAATGCAGAAAACAGGTAATGCCTGGTGAAAATTCGGCTACAAGACCACCCTACGTGACCGCAATGAAGGGACGTCATTAATATCGTCAGCGGCAGAGCAGGGGTGTCCTGGGGACAGGGACAGGGAGCTGGCAAAGCCCCAACACACCACCCTGGTGCCATGCACAGCGCCTGCAGCGTTTCGCCGGCCGCCCGCGCGGGCAGCTCCACGCCGTCGGTATTTGCTTTTTCATCCTCTTTTCTCTTCTGAGCCGAGAACCCCGCTTCGTGCCGTGATACATCTTTTGGATTTCGTATCTGTTCGTAGGCCAAGTTAAAGGGCGAACGCGCAGGCTGAAGCCTCCGGGAGCGCAAAGCAGAGCCGAGGGCCCCGTGCAAAGCGCCCAGCCTGCAGCGCCGGCACGCGGGACTCTGCGTCTCCTCCCGTCACAGCCTGTCCCTGTTCATCACCCTCAACGGGTTTATTTCCGAAAAGAAGGCGTAGCTTAGCTCGAATAAAGATTACAGAGCCAGCCCCTCTCTCCAGCATGCTTCTAAGCAGATTGTTTTAATTCGATCACGCCACTGCCGCGGAGCTCCTGCTACGCCGCGCGGAAGCAGATCGGAGGGGCTTTACCTGCAGGTACCCTGCGTGGCCCCGGCGCGGCGGGCACAGGGATGCCCCCGGGAGCTTTGCCGTGCTGTTACAGTTCATGACGGATGCAACAGCCTCACAAAATTGTAAATCAGCCAGAATTTCATTGCAGCTTCCTCAGGATAGGAAGGGGCAATGGTGTTCCATGAATCAGTTCAGCACAGGAAAATATGCTTAATCCTCTCGGTTTCAGAGCAGTTTGCAGGCTGCGCTGCTGGCAGCCCTTCGGTGCGGGCGCACGCCCACGTGGCACAGCCCCGCTCGGGCCCCGCGGCGGGGAGCCCTGTGCCCTGCCAGCTTCGCCGACATCGCTTCAACCCAGCCTCTCAAATAATTAAATAAAGGCCCAGACAAAAGTCGTAATTATTGCACACATTTATTGCACTAACGCAGGACATTTTGAACACAACGTATTTCACCGAAAACCCGTATGCCGTGTTCCAAGCGCCTTTGAGTGAGTCGGTCCCGAACACCTGCAGACGAACTCAGTGCACAGGAGCTATTCTGCTCTCACTGACGTTCGTCCTCCTCCGAAGCTCAGAGGTGAAGCTAGGGCTGACACCTTTGCCACCCGCAGCGCTCCTGTCCTAACGTGTTGCACAGACGGGCTTGCAGCCACCAGCTCAGGCAGGCAGGTTTCGTTTCGAGGTGGTTATTTTCACAGCTGGGTGCACACGTGGATCCAAACCTCAAGAAAACTCCGCGAACCAACGTCAGCTGTAAATACATGCCAACAACCCAGAAATTGCTCGTGCTGTTTTAGTTGTGTCTTGCCAAATATGCGTGTGCAGCCCCTGCAATCTACAAGCAGCCGGACTCCCGCAGCGTTGCACAAGCTTCTCCGCGTCGGCAGCCCGCAGGTCGCACGCCGGTGGAGAGGACGTGCTCCGCACTGGTTTGGAAATTCAGAACTGCCCCTCCAGCTATACCAGCGGCAGATCTGGCTCCTGCACCTTCACACAGCTCTTCAGATTTTTTTGGAAGTTTTCTCAGATGCTTCGAGACCTCAGGTTCATTTACTTACTCCACCTCTGAGTTGAATGCAAATTCAGTACCTCTGCTGAAACCACGTGCCTGGAAGCAGCATGAACGCCCTGGCTGCTTCCCCCACGTCGTGCCCGCAGCAGGGTCAGCATCCCGGACAGGCTGGTGTTACCCGCGTCAAAGCAGAGCAGCAGTGTCAGAGCCAGGACATCCTTCATCAGGAGAAATCAGAACAAACCGGGCTGCCACGGGCGAGCTGCAGCTTTTTGGGCTGGAGGATTCCTGTAAAATTTTGACCTTCTTTAGTTCTTCTGTTGTAAGAGTTAACCTAGCAGAACAGGTGCCCCTCGCTACGAGCCCTTTCCCAGAATTACCCATTGGAGACAAAAAGGTTGGCAGTAATACTGCTTTTTTTAAAATTCAAAAAAATAAAAATCAATGCCAGATGTGTAACACTGCTCTCAAGTTTGAATTTCGTCGTAAAGACGCACCTTGTGAGCGCCCTGTTGCAGAAATGGGTGCGCTGCGATCCCGGTCAGTCAACAGCCCGGGTCCGGCAGCTCCTCCTTACCTCGGCACCAAGCTGGTTTGACACCTCTCGTAAGCAACAGAACCACCTTTTCCGTGTCGCTAAATGGGTCTTTCAAGTAGCAGCTCCAGCACTAACTCGGTGGCGTGATCCATCAATCCATCAGCATTTTGGGATGCAAGCGCTTTCCTCCCCCCGGCGCCTCCGGCAGTCGAGGATATGCACTGGCAGGCAGTGAGAAGCCGCTGGGAAGCGTTTTTTATCTGGTTAGTTACAGGTGGATCCTTGAGGCAATGACAGTTTGCTTCTCCGGAGCAG
The DNA here is from genome assembly GCA_009819775.1 of Phoenicopterus ruber ruber. NCBI lineage: Eukaryota > Metazoa > Chordata > Aves > Phoenicopteriformes > Phoenicopteridae > Phoenicopterus > Phoenicopterus ruber. Next base: position 2,504,353 of record CM020228.1, on the reverse strand, counting down.
CCAGCATGAAAAATTGTACCGTGACGGCGGGGGGACATCTGTGTGCCGTTGGCCCGTTTCTGAGCGCTGACGATTTCTTGGTACAGCGATGAAAGTTGGTTTTGTCGCTTGAGCGCAGCAACCTCGGCTTCTCCCTTCTCCCTGGGGAGGTATTTGGACATCTGATCCTGTCAAAGAAAAGCACACATTAAAGTCTACTTCCAGGGGGTTTTTTATAAACAGCTAAAATTGTTTCCAATGCGACCATTTCCAGGTTATAAACTCTATAGCTAAGATCTGTTTCACACCATACACAAATATTTAGAGCCCTTCAGAATTGAAAAAGCCCTTGAGAACATATCCGTTGGACGAAAATTCTAAATCTGGTCTTTAAAAATATCCTGACGTGGGCTGTACAAAAAGCCAAGCCTTTTACGTCAAACCACAACATGGAAAACAGACCAGAGCGTTGATGCAACCCCTGGAAAAGCCAGAAAGCGATGTGCAAAGCCCTCCAGCAGCGGAGGATGGGCTGGTGGTTCACAAAGCATTGCTCTGCGAGAGTTTAGTTTGCAGATGATTTGCAGAATTTGAAATCTCTGGTTTGGATGGGAGAAAGCAAATGAGCTCCCTAGTTGTCCTATTTCTGGAACTTCAGGCTTGTTCCTAAGCAAAGCACAAAGTCAGAAACCATGACGGCATTTGCAAATAAAAAAAGAAAATCAAAAAAACCCTTCTCTATTGAAAATTTCTTATTCAGAAATAAAAATACCAACAAAAATGTGACTTGAAAAAATAATTGCTCTGCACTTTAAAATCCACACAAAGAAATTGTGCCCCACTGTATCCGCAGGCACGGCTCCTTTGCTTTCCTACAGTTCCCATCTGTGCCCGGCCCCTTTGCGCTGGCCCAGCCAGTGCTCCCAGCGTACGCGGCTGTGATGCCTGTATCCTGCACTGGGTTCCCTCTTTTCCTTTCAGGAATTCCCACTGCTGAGGCAGAGCAGCCACAGGCTCTTCCACACAGTGCACTGCCGCGCGCAGATCTCCAAACTAAGAATGATACACGAAGGTGAAAAAACCAAAGCCTTTTAATACATTTTGAGTTTGCACTTGGAGTTGATAAAGCTGCTGCCTACCTGGCGTGCAGTACAAGTCTTCTCCAGGAGGTGGAAGATGAAGATGTCCCCTCTGGCTCAGCCTGAGCCGCAGGCTCTGCGCGCTGCAGGCTGAGCCGCACGAGCAGCTCCCTGCTTGGTCCCGAGCGGCATCTTCTGCTTGCCTAAACGAGTGGAGGCCAAATCGAGGATGCTTTGGGGTAGGACCAAGCGTTAGGCAATCCTGAGAGCGCAGGTGGACCTGGAAGAGCTGCTCCAGCAGTCCTGGAGCATGGTCCTTGCCCAGAGGTAAGTATAAAAGCGGTTTCCCAAGCAATCACGCCTCGTGCATCTGTGCTGTCTGCCTGCGTGGCTTTTTGGGAGATGTTACGGAGGTTGAGTCCTCAAGAGTAGGAAATTCCTGCAAGCTGTACGAAAGCCAGGGTGTGGAGAGAGGAGAAAGCACCGCGCCTGCTCGGAACAGGCAGGAGAACGATGCTGCTCCTCTCCAAGGCAAAGGGGCCAGCGGCACGCGAGTACCGGCAGCGTGGGCAGCCCAGGCTCGTCCCCAGGCCTGTCCCAGCGGGGGACGCTGGTGCGCTTCGGGCGCAGGGGATGGAAGGCTGTAGACCCATACTGCGTTGGGTTTCGGTTTGGTTTTTTTTTTTTTAAAACATTCGCAGAAGATAAATACCAATCAATCAGGCGCTTCACAGCTACACTGCAAAGTGGGAAGCAGAAACACGGGCAGATTTCCAGGCAACTGGAAAACCGTACTGCCAAAGTGTATGGCAGGGAATTCAAGTGAAAAATAAATGTATCGTTATTTTGAATTTGCAATCTGCAGAAATGCATATACATGTATATTCTTAACTATTAAAAATGCATAGAAATATCATTGCCATATCAGTATAACAGCAAGTCTGCACACATTGAGGTGGTATTAATAATTCATTTGATAATCTATTCTAACATTTTGAGATTAAAATGCCTCTTCGTTTACCTGTAGTGCCACTGGTAAAACAGACAATCGATAGATCTTCTGGCCGAGGAGGCTAGAAATACACAAGGAGAATAAGAAAATCACATCAATCAAATGCAGAAGGGTCAATGGTAGACTGTTGTCATTGTATAAACTTAAAGATCAAACCAATTCTATTTCAGCTCTGCCATAAAAAGCTTTCATTCCCCTTGGCAAATATAAAAGACCATCATAAAACTCTTTTTATCAGGGTTCTTCAGTTGATGCAGGCTCTGTTCCTCCCTTGTTTTGCTCCAGCTGCGTTAAGGGCACACTTTAGTGTAAGACGACTTTGACGGAATGTTTGTCTTGCAGTTAGTATTTTCAAAGACACCATCTATACCTGTAGGTGTGTGGGAAAACTTGAGATAATTTACTGATTTCCAGATAAATTCCGGAAACGTGTGGTTGTCCACAACAGGGGACAACTTTCCGAAGCTGCTAGTTGCTCCCATTTCCAGTCGTATCTCTGTATTCCCAGCACCACTGCACGTGTGCGCTATTTTGGGTCACGAATGAATAAGCAAGCAGCCTGAAAATCAGCGCCCGCTTTTGAAAGTTTTGCACGAGTACAAGCAGCCAGGGAAAAAATATGATTGCAGTTTTCCAAAAATATCCCAGCGAAATACTGCCAAGTAGCGTTTCTGAGCTATAGAAACCCCACGGGAAAGCCAAGGGCGCAAACGCATTCCGCCGGTGCCGCCCGGGTAAGGCAGTGGAATTAGTGTGGCTTAACAGTGGCATTTAATTACCGTCCCGTTAACATGTTCAGCAGGATGAACTATCTCAGAGAAGTGTCAAGGGCGGAGGGTACGAAGCAAATACCGCACGTCTCCAGTGGATGGTATCGACAGTCCCTGGGCTCCTCCGCTGCCTCCCCCGTGGAGAGGGGCAGGGGGCACTGCCCCTACAGACCCACGGGCTCCCCTCTGCCCCGGGCTCACCCTGCCCTCTCGTGTCAGCGACACAGATGTAACGCAGTCAGCTGCAATTGCGAGTGGGAAAGCAGCCTGCCAACACTCACCACGGGCACGTGTCGACTCTCCCGGCCGCAGTCCTGAAAGAGATTAAAGTAACAAAAATGATTTCCACTGTAATTCCTGTGGTGTTACCCACTTGCTAATAATCTGCAAACCACTAAGGGGGAGCGTGAGCTAGAGCAGAAAAATTTGTGGCTAACACTTAGGTCGTCTTTTGTATCCAAAGCTTCTTGCGTTAACTGCAACGCCACCCTTGGATTTCAAGTGGCGCTTGGGTTGGTTGAGCTGGATCCGGGCTGTTTCATAAAGGTGCAACGCTGTAGGCTTACACGTAGGAGGGCAGTGTCTCGAATCGCAACCCCCCTTCCCAGGCTTTAATAGCAGCTGGTATCTTATTTGAGCAGGAAGGGTTGAAGCGTTGGCTCTCCTGTCAACAAGGAGTAACACTGAAGAGGCAGCTGCACCGAGCCGTGCGTCCATATCAACAGCCACAAGCTGCCCTGCTGCGCTCTCCAGACACTGACCCGGCCGCGCAGTTCACCCGTCCCTGTATATTTTACTGCCTTTTTACAGAAACTACAAAATACAGTAAAAAGAGAGGGAGAGCAGACTTACCTCCACCTCCTGCATGGTCTGGATGCGAACCCCGCAGCGACTCCCTCTCTCCGTCAGCTCCTTCTCAAACGGGTCCATCAGGATGATGGAGCTCAGACCCGGCGTTTCTCTCCTCTCCACGTGGTCGAGGAGTATTCTGGCTTTTTCGGGTTTGTCACAAATCACTGTGGAAATGTCAGCTGGAAGAAAAGCCGCCAAACGAGCTGGTTACAGTAAATCTTTTTTAATGCGAGACTGGCTGCTGGCTCGTAGCTAGCATTGCATCGGTTCTGATGTTTACTCCAGGTTAACATCACAAATCCTAGAATATAACATACATTTCTCTTAGAAAATGACTGCAATTTTAGTGAGCTTAAATCAATGCCGAAGCTGTAGCTGACATCTCCAGTAATTCTAGGATTCAGTTCAAAATACTGAAATTGCTCACCATGCGGGATAAAACATCTAGGAGGCAAAATACGAAGCGGCACAGGAGTGGGTGGCCCTGGAGTAATTCCTGCTGCCAGAGCCGCCCCAGCTGCGCACGACTGGGTGCGTGGGCAATGCCGCAGAGGCAGCCCCGACCCAGCACGGGGACACACAGCTCCCCACACACCGCTCAGACTGACTTCAAGACACTCAATGAGTAAAATCACCCCTCTTTTGGAAAGCAGAAGAAAACGAACCATTCTGAGCAATGGTTCACGACAATTTTGGTTTTACCTGTGTTGACGATGTAACGAATGGCTCCAGGACCCAAGGTGTCGTAGAGGGGAACCACCACCATGGAGTAGGTGTAGCAAGCCAGCTCGGAAATGATCCACTGCGGGAGGACATCAAATCACAAAGGTGAGAAGGGGGCCGTGGAAGCCGATTTAACGCACTTGAGAACAAGCTTCAAGTACGAAGCAAGCTCACAAGTCAGGAACATTATTAACACAGCGTCAAGTTGAACTTCAAACCTCACCTCTGGACGGTTTTGAGCAAAGACCCCAATGAACTGTTTCGTGGATGGCTTGCAGCCCTGCTGAAGCAGCCCTGAGCCCAGAGCCTCTGCTCTTTCAGCCACCTGGAATTTGGAGAGAAAAAAAGACATAAAAAAGAGGAATGTAAGCAATACCAAACTAAGCAAGACTTAGCTTATACAAGGAGGCTCTCAAATTAATGTATTAGCTACCTAAAAGCCCAATTTTTTGTGTTATCGCAAGCCATGAGTAGTTGCCCAGCAGCTGACCTCTGGCTGGCACTGCCCCAGGGCTTTGAGCACGTCCGTGCCACCGCTGTGAGCGGGCTGGTGGCATTGAGCCGGTCCCCGAAAGCTGACCCGCCTGTGCGGCGCCGGGGCGTCCCGGCTGGGGAAACCGAGAGCCCTCGCACGGCGCGTTAGAACTCCCGGTCTAGCGCGTGGGTGTCACCGACGGGCGCCTCAGCACCCCTTCTTCTGGTGGGCAGGGGGAGAGGGCGCTGCGGGGGGTCGCTCCCAGCTCACCTCCTTGTAGGACAGCCACTGGTAGGGCTGCTTGGGCTTCCTGAACCCCAGGCAGGGGCCGTTTTCTGGAAGACACAAGCAGAGATGACGGGGTTACGGGGGCAGCGCCAGGAGCTAACGCGCTGCCCAGTACCGTGCTCAGGGACGCAGCAGAGCCCTCAAAGAGTAAATCCGTTGTTTTTGGGTCTCGCTCCTTGCTCACAGCGAGCCCTATCAAATTAACCACACGAGTGCAGCTAACGGGAGACCGGCTGCTGGGATCTCCCCAACAGTCGCTTCAGTCCTCCTCCCCGAGCTGCAGAGGGGACAGCACCAGTTTGCCCCCAACAGCCTCATTAAAAGACACTTCTCCAAAGGCAGCACAAGCGCGAGTGTCTGATGAGGGCCTTCATCCCAAACACCGGCTCCCACTGCTTTCGCTGCCTTTGGATTGAAACGCTTCAAAGTGAAAACTGCTATTTTTAGCACAGCCTGCTCTGGAGGAGGGTAAAACAATACCAGCACTATGTGACAGGAGGAATATTTGAAAAGTTTAATTAATTTGCTAACTGTACTTACCTGCACAAGATCCATCCCTCCATACACCTACCGAGTTATTTATTTACCCCTGTCCCGCAGGGTGGAATATTTGCAATTCCACCGAGGCTTTTGGTGGTACCAAAACCAATAATCTGACAACGAAATTGATGTATTCAACAAGGCGGGATGTCGTAAGCAGCGGACACAGAAATAGTTGTGATGTAGCAGGGAAGAGTCATCGTGGCTTTTTGGAGCGGGAAATGATGTCTCACAAGTGCGTGAGAGCTCTTTGATGGTACCGTCGATCATGGGGTAAGGGCCATGGACTGACACACGGCACTCAGCTTTCCTGAGAGCTTCTGGCAGAGTGCCTTACCCTGCCCGTTTGTGGAACAAAAGGTAAGCGGGATGAGTAGCTGTTCAAAAGGCAGAAACAAGCAGCAGTAAGTATCAGCGTTTGCAGCGGAGGAAGAGCTCTGTTGGGTTCCACAGATCTGTGCCCGGATCAGCCCCGTTTAATGTATTCATAAATGTTCTGGAAATGAATAATGTATGATGAGCTTTGCTGATGCTGCAGAACCCAAGATGTTAAGCTGTGTGCCAGCGGCGGCAAAAAGACCTCGTGGTACTAAGAGACTGCACGGTAAAATTCAATGGCATTAAGGGCAAAATAGCGCACGTTGCAAATAACAACCCTAATTATAACCCCCCCGCTCCAAAAGCAGCGCCCGCACCACCACGGGCAGCGCAGGCTCCAGCACCCGCCCTGCCCCTCGCTGGGCCTCTTCCTTCCTTGGCCTCCACTCCTTGGACCTCCCACTCTCTGGATCGCCCACTTTCCTGGCCTCTGCCCCTCAGGCCTCCCACTCTATTTGGGCCTCCATCTCTGGGTCTTCCTTCACTTGGTTTCCACTCTATTGGCCTCCACTCTTTGGGCCTCCCATTCTCTGAGATGTCCACTTGCTGGGCTTCCCACACCTTTTGTCGGCCTCCCACACCTTTTGTTGGCCTCAGCACTCATTGAGCCTCCTACACCTTTTTGACCTCTACACTTGTCCAACCTTCCACACCTTTTGGGCCTCAACACTCAGGCTCCCTGGTCTTTGGCCTCAACACTCGTGGGTCCTTCCACACCTTTTTTGCCTCTACAGTCTTTTGGCCTCCCACACTTAATAGTCCTCGATAGTTTTTTGGTCTCCCACACCCTCGTAGGCTCTACACTCTCTGGGCCTCTGCAGTGTTTTGGCCTCTCGTACTCTTTCAGCCTCCCTCTCTCCTTCAGCAATTGTATCTCCTTCAGCTTCCCACACTCTTTTTGCCTCTACACTCTTTGTGCCTCCTGCACCCTTGAGGTCTCCTACACTTTTTCAGTCTCTCCGCTATTTGTGCCTCCCCCATTCTTTCAGTCTCTCGTTCTCTCGACTTCTACAATTTTGTGGCTTCCCACATTCTGGTGGCCTCCCACGCTCCTTCGGCCTTTGAGTCCGAATGAGTCTCTATGCCATTTGGGCCTCCCACACTTTTGTGGGCTCCCACACTTTCAGCCTCTACACCCTCTGAGCTTCCCTAAGCCTTTGAGCCTCCTACGCCATTTGGGCCTCTACATCGTCTGGTCCTCCACCTCTCCCCACCTCTGCTCCCAGGCCTCCTTGTCACTGTGCTCTCACCGGAGATGCTGAATCCCCTCCTGAAGACCTCGTACATGGTCCTGGCATCGTCGTAGTAGTGCGTCAGCAGCTGCGGGCTGTCCCCGATCACCGACCGGCGTGCCCCACCCAGGCCCTGTGCGACAGAGAGGGGAGGAGAGGAACCTCATGAGGTTCAACACAGGCAAGTGCAGGGTCCTGCCCCTGGGGAGGAACAACCCCCTGCACCGGCACAGGTTGGGGGTGACCTCCTGGAAAGCAGCTCTGCGGAGAAGGACCTGGGAGTCCTGAGGGATGACAAATTCCCCACAAGCCAGCAACGTGCCCTTGGGCCACGAAGGCCAACGGCAGCCTGGGGGGCATGAGGAAGAGTGTGGCCAGCAGGGTGAGGGAGGTTCTCCTCCCCCTCTGCTCTGCCCTGGTGAGGCCCCACCTGGAGTCCTGGGTCCAGTTCTGGGCTCCCCAGTTCAGGAAAGACGAGGAGCTACTGGAGAGAGCCCAGCGGAGGGTACAGAGATGCTGAGGGCCTGGAGCATCTCTCCTGTGGGGAAAGGCTGAGGGAGCTGGGGCTGTTCAGCCTGAGGAAGAGGAGACTGAGAGGGGACCTCACCAACGCTTATCAATATCTCAAGAGCGGGTGTCAAGAGGACGGGGCCAGACTCTTCTCAGTGGTGCCCAGCGCCAGGACAAGGGGCAACGGGCACAAACTGGAACACGGGAAGTTCCGCCTGAACATGGGAAAAACGTCTTCGCTATGAGGTGCCCGAGCCCTGGCACAGGCTGCCCAGGGAGGGTGTGGAGTCTCCTTCTCTGGAGAGATTCCAACCCGCCTGGACGCAGCCCTGTGCAGCCTGCGCTGGGTGACCCTGCTCTGGCAGGGGCTGGGCTGGGTGGTCTCCAGAGGCACCTTCCAACCCCCACCATCCTGTGATTCTGTGACATGACGTGACATGATGTGACACAGCCGTCAGCATGGCCCGACGGGCAGGAGATGGGGAAACCCCCAACCATAAAGCAGAACACTCCCCAAATGCCGGAGAGGCCTCTGCAGCCACCACCATGTTCCTGCCCCAGCACCCAAAGGGGCAGGAGAGGTGGGATGTCCACCTCAGCGCCCCAGTAACATGGAGAACCACCTTCCCAGGGAGGAGCACTTGACCCGGCTCATTGCCAGAGGAGATGGCTGGTATTTCCCAAGGAGATTTGAGGAGGAATTATAAATCTGTAAGTCATGGAGCGGGGACGTCCTGAGGGGACCAACTGCTCCGAGCTCCATGGGTCCCCAGGACTGGCACCACAGGCACCTTCTCAAGGACGTCCAGACGGACACGGAGGACAGACTCCAGCAGAGGCCAGAGGCCAGACCCCAGGGCAGGGGTTCAGTAGGGGTGTTTTAGGAGTGGGCGAGGGGAGGCAGGTGGGGCGAGAGCGACCAAACCGGGACTGCACTGCGAGCCAGAAGAAAATCTCACTAAAGCCCTAACCACGGGGGGAAATGGTCTGGGAAAACGTAAATTCCTCCCACCCTTTTAAAAAGTTGTTGGAATTAAAGACAATAAGGTTTTAGAGGGAACATCACAAAAGGCTTTAAAAATTCTCATCACAGTTTCAGATATTAATTTAAGTGGATACAATTTTCAGAAATATTTCTGCTCTTTAAAACGGAGCAGCTCCATTAAACTTTAACACCTTTTGCAAGCATGAAAATTAATAACTCCTCAGCCTCTAAGCATGGATTCGCGTCTACTTTTTCTTATTATTACAAAGTCTGCCGCAGCAAACTCAGTAACGGGCACACACGAAATCGCCAGCTGATTTGGTCTTTTCAGCTGTTGCCTTTCAGTGGTTTCTCCCATGCAGTGGCAGCTCCTCTGATTTTTCGGTCATGGATGGTTAAGCAACGCTAAGACCAAAATGTTACTGAAAATCGAAGAGAATAAATTAATGGGCTGTATTCTAGTTTCCCAGTTTATAGAAAAAGCTGAATTAAGGAGTGAAGCGATCCGGGGCATAGCGCATCACACGACTGATTTCAGGATGAGGTTGGGGACCGCTCGAATCAAACAAAAGCACCTCCCGGCATCCCCTGCCGTCATTTCCAGGCACGCAAACCTCGGGCGAAACCCAGCCTCTCCCGCCGGGGAGCCCCTGGCCTCACCTCGACCTCCTCCGACTGCATCCGCAGGTCGCAGGGCGGCTTCACGGCCCTGGGCCGGCTGGCAAACCAGTAGGCGACGACGGCCGCGAAGGCACCGATGCCCACCAGCGCCGTGGCCGGCAGGTTGCGGAAAAACTGGCTGAGGTCGTCGAACTCGGGGAGCCGCAGGCTCCGCAGGATCTCCTGAGCCTGCATCTTCTCCACGAGCGAAACGGCAAACTCTGCAAGAGCCAGAAGGATGCGGTGAGACCACGGCACGGGACGGGCACGGGCAGCGCGGGTCTCAGGAAGGGGAGGGCGTGCTTTCCCTCGCCAGCCACTGCAAACACGCTGCTCTGTTGACCAACAACCACCTTAACTTGAGAACAACATCTATGGAAAAGATACGAGAAAGGAGGAAACATCCCCGCAAGGGCGCGCAGGAGCAGACAGCTCGCTCCTGAAGGACAACCGGGTACAAATGTGCATTAGACGACGCAGCTGCAGTTACCCGGAGCAGGCAGATGCTGTGACAAGCTCTGGGATCCAGCTACGAGCGTACCCTCAGGGCTGCCAGGAGCTGGCTCTGCCTTCCCCGAGCAGGACGGGGGCTGCGTGGTGGCCACGGGCAGCACGGCAGGGACGGGCAGCACGGCGCCAGCTCCGGCCACAAGCCCTCGGCTCACGTGGCGCGGGGCAAAGCCAGCGTGCCTCTGTGTGCAAAACGCTGGGCAGACACGCTCCAAAACACCGCTTTCTGCCTTTATGCCAGCTTCACATTTGCAGCTTTGAGTTCCTTATTTACATCAGGGTAAATTATAGGTGATTCAAGCCAAGGAAAGTTTCATTTCATCACTTCAGTGTTTCCTGGCAGAAAGAAGCAACTGCAGAGCGGGGACAGGGGAGTGCCGGGGTATCAGGCTGAGGGCACGCAACCGCAGGGTCCCCACCCTGCAGCCCCGCCAGACGCGACGCCTCCGGGTGCTCCACGGAGGTGGGTGGCTCCGGGAGGGAGAAGGGCCAGGGCATTCCCCAAGGGGCATTCCCGCAGGGTGCAGTCCTGGCACGGGAAGAAGAAGGGCTGGAGCCTCGGCCCCTCGGAGGCAGCGGGGCCGCTGGGGATCCCCCGGTCCCCACCCCTGCTGCCAGCCCCTGCACTGCTCTGACGGCACCGAAACTGAAAGCAAAGAGAAAACCTTTTGTCCTTTTCCATAAAGAGCGCTGTGCACGGAGGAGACGGGCGAGGGGACAAGTTTTATGACACAGCATCGCTTTGCTGCGAGCGCAGGGAGGGCAGCTCTCTGCTGTACGTACTTGTGCCGGACTCGCGGAGTGAGAGCTACTCGCAGCTGATCGGGCACCTTCCCAAACACGGCCGCTGCAGGTTGCCTTACTTTTCTCTTTTGCATATACAGAAATAGCCACCGGCGAGAGGAGCCGGGCACCCGGCTCACTGCTCCTGGGGCGCGAGGGGAGGCTGTCCTCAGGGGCCTTGTGTTTGGGCGTTGAGTATGCAAGAAGCATTTCAAATAACTCCTATTTACAGTTAACAGCCCAGTATCAACTCCCCGCCAGGGAGTCTCAGCCAGCCCTGGAGGCGACAAGCCAAGCAGATGCTGCAGAGGAGGGGATGCAGACAGTTAAGGTTTCCTGTTAAGCCCCACAGCTCTATTTATGACTTTACCAGCCATCAAGATCTTAAAGAAAAAGCTTTTCTGCTGCAGGAGCCCCGGCAGCCCCTTTCCTCTCGCCCTCTGGCCTCGCTCCAGCTTGTGGAGCTACTGAGTGATTAATGGGGGGGCTTCGCTCCCGTGGGGGGGCCAGGACTTCCCCAACAATGGCACCACTGACGTTAACACAAACCAGCTTTTTTCCTCCTGGGAACAGTGTCTGGGTTACGCTGAAGGTCAGCACTACCCTCTCACAGCCTTTTCCAGTCGTCGTGCCGAGCGAGCTCCGGAGGCCGGGGCAGGCCAGCCTGCAAACAGGGGGGCACCCCTCGCACGATGCTCTGGGGGAGCTTTTTAAGTTTGCATGAGCAAAAAAACCACAGCGAACAATTAACCTCACCCGTTGTCGGGCTACAACGTGGTGGGGGACAGCAGGGAGCGGTGGCAGTGACACAGAGCCCACATTTGGGGCCATCTCCCTCTCGTGGGCTCTAGCCCAGTCATCCCTTGGGCCAGATGCTGCAGGCCAGTGCCAGCCCGGCATCCCACAGCCATCTCCGCACCCCGAGAGTTCCCAACAGGGCAAACCCTCTGGGACCACAACCAGCCCCTCCAAGAACGGTTGTGACGATCCCAGCAAATAAAACAGCATCCAGATGTCGTTACTGGGCAATACCCACCCACGGGGTGATTTTCTCCTGAACGTGGAGCGCTTTTCCAGAACTCTGCTCATCCGATAAAATACTGACCGCATGGCTGCGACGATGTCGGGATGAACTGAGATGGAGTGCCGATTCTCCTCTCAATATTTCTCCACATCAGCCTATGAAAAGCAGCTTGTCAAACACGCTTTTACTAGCAAACTACAAAAAGTGGGAGAGCTCAGTGAGGGAGCTATTCATTTACCGATGAATTAGCTATTTGTGCAACAGCATTTCAGCCAGTCCCACTTAAAACCGTCTGCTCCCACAAACACAGCCTGTCCCACCAAAGGCAGCCGCCCAGTTTGCCACGGTTGCTGGTTACACTGAAATCTTGAGACTGCCTCCCTCGACATCAGCCTGCGAGCAGTGTTTTGCATCCGCCTGCGCGACCAAGCTGAAAGCCGGGAAGGTGCCCGCGGGAACAGCGAAGCGACGGCAGCGCTGCCATGGGGGGACGCGTGGCCGCAGCCGCGTGCTTCTGCCCTGCTCGGCCGCGGGCATCGCCTGGGGAGCACCAGGGCCAGGCCTTTCTGTCCGGGTACAGCACGTCCACAGACATCTGGAGTTTGTAGCATCGTCAAAAGGATCATGAGAGTCAGGGTGGCAATAAAAAGAACAAGTGTTGGAAGACAGACCCTATACGATACGGGAATAAGAGTACTTCTGTTATAATATGGATAATGAAGAAAGTGTGATCACCCCTCTACTGACTGTGCACCCCTTCGACATGTATCAGGTGTGATTTACATCAGTAATTTGAAAAATTTGCTCTAGACACACCAAAAGTGCGCTTTTTATCTGTCAAAAAGATACAATGCTTTAATACAGAATTAAGAATCCCTTATAATCGCTGGGAGGTGTTTGGCTTGAGCAAAGTGATGGGCACAGTGCTGTTTGGGTTTGCATGGAGCACATCCCCCTTAGCGGGGTGGTGGCAGGGACACCGCGGACCATCGAGTGCCACGAGCAGGGTGCTGTTGGCTGCATCTGCCTCTGCAACAGCCGAAGTTACACCAGACCTACAGGGAAACTACTGCAATTGCACTCATTCCATCTGCTGCCAGCGGAAAAATCACAACGTTCATCCCAATCAAATGCTCACGGTACCTTTATTATCGCTGACCACTCGTGCCACATCCTGCTGCCTTCTGCTAAATCCCTCCCTGGGCCGTTATTTCCCACCGACCTGAAGTTTTTGCCGTGCAGCAGATCATAAACCTGGAATAATTGCCCGAATCCTTCAATCATAACCACATCAGCTGGATTAAATAAATAAGTATGACTGGAAGACAGAAATTCACTTTTCCCTGCTCAAGGGAAGCTGCTGGCCCAGGGAGGTCAGCACACTTCCAAGGTGAACTTAGAGACTCCTGTGACCACAGAGTCTGCAAGGATTTTTAGATCCTTTATGATTAAAAAAACCAAAACAACAAAAAAAATGTAAGTAATTCTCGTTAGTGACTCATTTTAAGTACAGTGCAGGGCATCTTGGAGGATGCCACAGTGATGGCAACGTCAGCAATAGGAAATAATATCAGAAAATACCCTTGAAAGCAGAAATCCACTTAGTTTTCTGCCCAAATGCAACAAGTGTGCTGGGCTCCCTGGGAGAGTTAGGTAGAAGTGATAATGCGGTAAGGAGAAGGTTCACAAACTCATCTGCTTATGTTTTCCTCCTTTCACTTCGTAATCTAACTTCAATGAAGCCTAAACACATACATTGAGAACAAGATCCTGTTCCCAGCGCCTTTGAATCCTCTTATTCAACCCCAGACCTGTAACTTCAGGCACTGACCCCCGTTTCTGATCACATTTGATTTTTGCACTACAAAGCTCACGCGGCTTTTGCAACAGTTGATCTTGATTGTTGCATCCCAAAGCGCTTCGTGATGAGCCCGTACTTGATCTGCTTGGGGCAGCAAACCCGCCCTGGGAAGGTGGCCAGGAAAGGGGCCCAGGCGTGTTTGGGAGGAGCAGCATGGTCCGGATGGGAGAAATGCCCCGGACGGGAGAAATGCCCCGGCTCCCTCCTGCCCCCGGGGAGGCTGATTCTCCCTCGCCTGCGGAAAGAGGGCTCGGGGCCACCCAGATCACAGCCCGCTCCGACGAGTCGAGCCAAGCAGGTGAGCACCTCGTGGTCACGCACCCTCTGCGAATATACTTCTCATATGATCAGGAAAATAAATAAGAATTTAAAAATAAGCCAGCATGGTTGGGCCGAGTTTCCCATCAGCAAGGCAGCGTCACGCCGCAGAGCGCACCGTGAGCAGCCGCTGCCGTCACCTCGGTCTTGGGAGCAGCGGCAGGACGCCCTCCGCACCCCTTCTCCAGCGGTTTTGCCCCATTTCTGTTACCTGCGGCGAGTCCAGCGCCCTGCTGCGGTGCGCGCTCCCCGCGAGCGAGCGAGCAGAGCACCACGTCTGCACACATGGAAACACCGACACGGCCAGTTATTCCAAACGGGACTTCACGTTACCACTGGATTTCTAAAGCAATCCCAGGGCAGAGAAAAGAGACACAAATAGGCAAGGGGGGACAGAAGAAAGCGGTTTGAGAAGGGAAGGAGTGCCGGTTAGGTGCTAGGAGGGCACAGCCGTGGGCGAGGGTGCGGGGCTGCCCGAGTTGGCCGGCACGCCCGAAATCCCCCGTGCCCGGGGCCTGGGGCGAACCGGGCTGCTGAGCCAGTCTTTGGGCAGCTGGGAGCGATGCGGGGCTTTGAATCACGGACCAGCCTTTGTTAACAGGCAATCACCACAGGGACAATGCTTGTTTGTTTATTTGTTTAGTTACAAATGGCACTATTGTGCGATTCCGTTCCGATCTTTTCCTGCTGGAAGTGAATCTGTAACTCCAGTGCAGTCAATGGAGTTTTAGTGACATAAACCAGTGTGGGAACAGCCTCAAACTACTGGTGTATGCATAATGCAATTAAAATTTTACCCGTCCTGTGCAGCCGCGCAATCACATCCTTCCTACCATTACATCAGCGCCTGCTTGGGAAGGAGAACTCCTTTTGAGATGCCTTTATCCTCCTGCCCACCATGCATCCACAGCGGGGCAGGGAAGAGGCGGGTGATTCATTTTATGCTGGCAACTGGGCAAAATGTCTCATTTCTATCCCTATATTCAAGCACCAAAAAAAGACTATTTACATTTGACTTCATAGCACTAAACCAAAATCAAATAAGCAGCTTTTCAGTCTGTCTGAGAGAATTAACTGTTTGCAGCTGGGAAGTACAGAACGCAGCCCGCGGGCACCCGACGGCGCGGAGCCTGCAGACCCACCGCTTCTCTCGGTGCCAGCTACAGCGAGAGGGACGTCCCCGCCAGCCGGCACTCGCCGCAGAGCCGTGTCCCTGGCTACGGCACCGGCTGCTCACGCATCCCACTGAGGAAACAGAACTTACAGGATCTGAAACATCTCAATCCAGAGAGGCAGATTTAGAGGGCTTTCGCTCGAGTGAAACACTATGAGCTTTTTGAACTCTTAAAGCTGTGTTTTCTCACGTTCAGCTCCGCAGACCCCAGGCTCTGAGATTCGTAGCTGCTTTCCTGAAACGGGGTCGGTGCCAGAAGATTTGCACCCAGCAAAGTTTGGGCCATTCTCCCTTACCCCCCCCGCAGAAGAAAACCACGCTCGCAGTGCTCTGCGCACAAGGTTCAGGTGACTTTGAGATGAGGATTCCAATCATCTTGTGACTATGTCACTACATGAGTCTCCCTTTACAGAGGGCAAGGGAGCACCAGAATTCGCAGGGACACACAACTGGCAGGTGTCGGTCGGACTGCATCGCTGGAATGCGTTTGCTGATTTAAAGGAAGGCTATTGCAATGATTAACGTGTTTCTGAAAACACGCGCGCAGAGGCGGCTGTAGCCCTGCAGGCAGAGGGCATTTGGGGATTTTCTGTATCGCTTGAGAGTCCAATTCTTTTTTTTTTTTTTTTTTACCTTTTCCCAAGCTTCTCGCAAGCGGGCAGTGGGACAGCAATCCTGGCAGGACGTGCTGGCATTAAATGCAGCTCAGGTACCACTGGCTTTCTCTAACTTGGCCAGGGCAGCAGCTCTTGGGAGACCACAGGCTATGAATTCCTAATCACTGCTGTAATTAAAACCAGCGACGATGCCGAGCCAGCCTCTGCCACGCACCTCCGCAAATGTTGCTTGTATGGGCACAGAAGAGGAGGAGTGGGAGGAACCTTCGGTTCCCAGTCTAAGGCCCGTCTGGGCTGCGGTCGGGCTCAGCGAGGAGGGGGACACCGGCCGTTCTGCACCAGGCTGGTCTCACACTCGCACAGACAGAGATGCAAGAGATCGTGTGAGAACTGGAGATCTCATGAGATCTCCAACCATAAAAGCTGAGGTCCAGCCCTTGCTGTGCTTCAGCCACAAATGCAACACCCAGTTTATTCTGAACTTGCAGATTTTTTCTCTTTTGTTTTAATTAAAGACGAGAAAATTTGGGAAGCTTAGGGCACTTGGGCACCTTGCTATTTTGAGGTCAATTTTATTCTCTTAATAGTTTTACACTCTGGTGTTTATGGAAACGGTAACGCAACACTTTACAGGAGGCACAAAGAGAGGAAAGGCCATTATATACTTATTGGTCATTAGAGATGGCTACTGAAAACCTCACAGGAGGGTTGCACTGCTGCGAGACAAGCAGCCGGACAGCCTGCGAGTCTCACCGACTGCTTGAGAAAGGGTCAAGGCGTCGATAAACATAAAGGGGAAAACACAAGCACCAAGAGTACCTGAAACTAGGAAAGAATCAACGTGCGGAAATCCAGTAGGCAGCCCCAAAACGAAGCGGAAGACAAGCGATATTTGGCTCACATACTTTTGGAGGGCTCCTATCGCTTCCCGGCCTACACGTGTACTCGTGGAATGAACACGCCGCCACAAGTGGCCCGAAATGCATCAGTGCTCAGCCTGCATCCCTGCGCGAGGGGCTCGGGCACGGCGACCCCGCAGCCCTGGCCCGTCTTGTACTTAGACGCGCATACAGGGACCCTCTGTGCTCTGCAAGGATTAATCAGCTGTAACTACTCGGGATTCAGCAATTATTGGGCTTATCGGCCAAGCCGAGGCTAATGCTATTTAAAAGTTTCTTAAACTTCACCTGCTTTTGCTCCTATAACGTGACATGTGTCACTATAGCCCTTTTCCCCATTTCATGTCTCTCACCTTCGGTCAGGTCGCACTGAAGTGAACTCCCACGGCTTCCGTGTGATGCATCACCGCTTTGATTTTTGGGACAGTACATTTTCATCAAAATTGTGTTTTCTATTAAAAAAACAAATGCACCCTACCCACCAAAACCAGACCAAAAACTCCTGCAGGTGCTTAATTTTACCCACCGTGAGTGACATAATTACTCCCAAGTGCAACAATATATAAACCACAATTACTGTGTTTCACTTAGATTACACAATTCTTTGCAGAGTCAAATCATAATTGTATATCTAATTTAAGAATCAAAGCAAAAGCTTTAGTCCTCATTGACTACGGTTCCGTATAACCCAGTGAGTTATAATTGGGAAGGAAAAAAAAAGAAAAGAAAAAGGAATCAGTTTAGAGAGAGAATTGCTTTTTTTGGATTATCGTGCCGGGAGTCAGACAGCGTAAGAAGGTGCGAGAGGTGACAGATGCAGAACACGGATTTGCTCTGGGACATCTTGCACGGATAGCGAAGAAGGGAGGAAAGGCACGCAGCGCCTGCGAGGCTGCGGCACCTCTCCGGGGAGCGGACACTGGAGACGCACCCAGTGAGGAAGAAATGTAATAAAAGCAGGTTATAATTTTTATATTTTATTTTTACTAATGAAAAACGTCCTTCTCCCCCTTCCTTTGGGAATCAGACCCGTCCAATCTGTTAAACTGGCCGTTTGCCAACAAGACTATTAAAGAACGAGGTTTCGATGGTACATGAGCCTCTTCAGCTCGAATTGCTTTCATGCTGGCAGAGCCGGCCGGGGGCCCGGTGCCCCCCGAAGCGGGTGTCCGGGGCGCGGGCAGCAGACGCGGGGCTGTGGCAAGGCCATCGGGGACCGGCCCCGTGCCGCCGCCTCCCCGCTCGCCCCCCAGCACCGTCCCTCCCCGGTCAGCAAGGCAGGGTTATCCGCCCTGGAAAAAGGCTTCACATCCGGGCCAAGCCTCTCTGATCTGCTGGAGGGGAATAAGGCAAATAAAGTTCACGGCGAGGAAGGCGGCGACGCTTTGGCGTGACCTCTGGTTACTGCGCAGAGCGGGGAGAGGACAGGGATGAATGAAAGGGACCGGTTCAGCGTGTGGTCGACAATGTGGTATAAATCTGGCCCAGTGATGTAAGCGGGTCTATTTGTTAGGAGAGGCGGGCAGAAAAACGCCTGGTGCAGAAAAGTTGTCTCAGCGAAAAGGCTGCCGAAGGATTCAGTACCATTACATATACACATACAATTATATATCTGCATATGTGCATGTATATGCTTGTGTGTGCATGCACATATATATTAAAAAAATATATTTTTTATATATACATATAAAAGATATGTATTTTTTTAATATATTTTTATATATATAAAAATTTCCCCCTGCTCCGGGTGACTGACGATTAACACTTGTGCCACCAGCGTTACTGCAGAGACATCTCATGCTCCTCCTCTGTGTTCCTCAAAACCTCCTTCTCGCCAAGTATCTGGTGTGTGAACAGCACAGGCTCCCCCTCGGCGCGACCGCGGCCGGCGGCAGACCCCAGCGCGGGGCGCAGGGACCCCGCCGGCCCCCCGGCCTCCTCCAGCCACCCCGGCCAAAGGCAGGGCGCAGACAAAGGCTGGGAATCTCCAAGCAACCCGGCGGAGCGGCACTGGCCTCCGCTCCCTCCTGCTCTGCGCTGCTGAGAAATGCATTTGCAAGGAAACGCATTTGCAAGACACAAGATCTTTGCAAGCACCGACTAAAAAGGGAAAAACGCTAACAAGGAGCTCAATGTCCTGAAAGTCCAATTCTACAGAAAGACCACAGTAATTGCGCATAAACAGAGGTATTTAAAGTATCTAAAATATCTACAGCATACCAGTCCCTTGCCAAGAGAAATTATTCAATAAATAATTCAGCGGCTGTGCAGAGATCCTACTTTACACACTTGTAATGCTTCAGAGAGCAAAGTCCACCGCCCAGCCGGCTGGAAATGCCCCGTGCTCGGAGCCACGCAGGGGCCACGATGCCGGCTCATCCCACTGCGTCGGGTCCACCTATGCACCTGGTGATGCCAAACCCCCCCAGAAAGCGTCATCCTCTGGTCCCACACCTCCTCGCCATGCTCAGGCACAGCTCATAGATGTGAACCAACCTAAAAATACCTTTCACACCCCCGAGGAGATCGGCACAGCAGTACTCTGAAGCCACCGTCA
The DNA here is from genome assembly GCA_009819775.1 of Phoenicopterus ruber ruber. Classification (NCBI taxonomy): domain Eukaryota; kingdom Metazoa; phylum Chordata; class Aves; order Phoenicopteriformes; family Phoenicopteridae; genus Phoenicopterus; species Phoenicopterus ruber. Next base: position 2,485,127 of record CM020228.1, on the reverse strand, counting down.
CTCATGCATAGAGGAAAGCTGAGACTGGGATCCTGGTTCAAATCTGCCGCTCATCTGGATAACGAAGCATTAGGAAGCCTGTGCAAGTATTTTAAGTTTCCTACCAGAAGGGAGAAACTCAACGGCTCAGAGCTCTGCTGTCTCTGAAGTCTATCAATTGCCAAAGGCACGGTGACGAAAAAGCTCCTCCAACTGCCGAAGTGTCCTTAAAACGTTACCCAGTGCAAGCATGTGATGAGCCAGAGTCACGAGGTTTCATTGATCAGGCTAAAAACCTCAGCCTGGGCTTGCCGAGGATGAAGTTCAGATGGCAAAATCCACCTGGGATACTTTTGCACCCGCTATCCCCCTCATCACGTCCCCCTCGTGCCAGCGTGGCTGCTGCATGCTTGCCCAGAGCAGGCTCAGGCGATTCCTCCAAGCCGAAACGTAACCCCACCAGAAGAAAAAGCAAATGCCCAAAGCTTGTGGTTTTCCAGCTCTTTGGAGTTTTGCCTGCAGCTCTACCGGGACCGCTCACCCCGCTGTGCCAAAACCAGCTCGGGGGCTGCAACGCTTCGTCTGGGGAAACCGCAGCCTGATCCTTCCCTGCCTGCAACCTGCCTGCTTCCTTGGCTCGCAGGCAGCATGGCCCGTGGGAGCAACCCGTGGAGGTGACTAAAGCAGGAGAGAATTTGCCTCTCAGCCTTATGGAAAAGTTTACAGGTGCCAGTGAATGCCTGTGCATGTTTGCTGGGGCTCACGTCCAAGCGCCGTGCCCTGCGGGCATCGTTAACGTGGGGCTGGTTTCTGCCCCTGCATTGCACCGTGATTCTGCTCTTGCCAGGGCTGGGGTTCAGTTCTGGAAGCTGCTTCCAGAGCATCTGCAAAGCTCCCCCACTTCCCAGAGGTACCCACGATCGTCTGTAAATCTCAGTTCTCGTGAAGAAGGGGCTTTGTTGGGTTTTTTGGTGGGGTTTTGATTTTTTTGGTGTTTGGGTTTTTTTTTTTTTGAGTGACGTTGATGGTTGATTGTCCCATATACTATATGGTTCTTGAATGCTGTGCGACAGGCAGAGAACAAACAGCTTGAATAATTGCATAAAAATAGTTATCTGGGGCAGAGTACAAAGAGAAGCACTGAATGGAGAGGGAAAAGGCAGCTGCACCCGTGACAGCCAGTTTTGCAGAGCAGAAAGACGAAGGTGCTCTGCAAAGAGCTTGATGGCTTGTCGCCAGGCAAAGTTTTGACATTTGCCTTCAAATATTGCTGGATTTAAACAGGCCTTAGTACTGTCTGTAGAGGCCGTGGTCCGGCTAAGAACCCCAGCAACCTGAGGTTCCTGCAGCCGTGTCGGTGCTGGTCAGAGCAGAGGCGCAGGGACCACCAGCTGGACGTGGAAAGGGGGAAGGAAAGGGGGGTCCAACCGCAGGACCCAGCGGGCTGGGGAAGTTCAGCTACAGACCTTGCTAATTCCCATTTCATTGTTCTAGTTTCTTTTAATTTTTCCCCCTTTCTTTTATGGAAAGCACACCTTTCGTTGCTCAGCGGAGGCTGCAGTTCGCAATGGTGCCGCCTGCCTCAGCGCCGCCAGCCCCAAGCCATGGGCTACCCAGAGACCTTGGGCGGCACTTTTGGCACCCTGCGGACCACACGCTGCCCTTCAATGCACCCAGGTGGGATGGAACCCTGTGCAGCTCGCTGCAGGGCTCATTTTCAGTCTCCCTGCCTGACCATGCCAGAGCCAGGCCCTCTGCGGCCATCTCAGTCTGCAAAGCCGCTAGCCCAGGGCTGGGCGGAGGAAAGAAGATTCGGGGTGAAATTTTCCCCTCTTGCGTGCCCAGGCAGGGAAGCAGCAGGCACACGAGCACGCATCGCCCTGGCTGTCGCGGGCTGGCTCTGCTCTGTCCCCACAGCAGGTCACTGCCAGGCAAGGACGGGCACGCAGGCGGGTCCCTACGCTGCCAGGTCCCAGCCGGGCTCAGCTCTCCCAACCATTCACGCCCTGCCTTTGGCCGCGTCTGCACGGTCCGTACGTGTGAGACCAGTCGCAGGGATGTGGGGGGGTTGAAGGGACACCAGGAGGCAGGAGCTGGCCCTGGCTGCTCTCCCACTGCGTGCACATACTGCACCAGGTCTGATTGCTGTCTGCACAGCGGGATGGGGTGACCCAAACCCACACCGCTGCTGGACGGGGCTGTGGGGCTCCCCCCCACCGGCCAGGGCTCCCCTCCGCCTTTTGCCCACCCTGGGGCACATGGCTGTGGGCCAGAGCAGGCAACTGAGCTGGCACAAAACTAACTGTCCCACAACAGAAAAAACAGTTCGTTTCCAACCAAACCCCTGCCTGGGGTGATCATATGGCATCATAAGCACCGGTGCCATGACGGAGCCAGGACCCTGCGTGTGGGGAGGGCAGCTGGAGACCTCGGCGGCGGCACGGCTCAGGGTCGCTTCGTTCAATGCTGGAACTGCAGCGCGTGGCCGCAGGGACTGCTCACAGGGGCCACGCGGCCGGTGGGAGCAGGGCAGGTCCCCCACCCACTGCACACCCACCTCCCGCGCTCCGGGAGCACACCGCAGCCGAGCCCACGCAGGCTGCGATGCCCCACTACATCCCGGGCCGCGGCTGGATGGCGTAGCGAGTCCTGCCAGTGCAAGGAGCCCTCCTGCCTGCCTCCTGCCTGCTCCTGCCTGCCTCCTGCCCCGGTGTCGTTCCCACTCCCACCCTGCCTCGCCCAGGCACCAGCACAAATATTTGTGCAGCGGCCCAGGGAATGGCGCAGGGGGACTGATCCAGCTGCAAACCTTTTTGGGGTTGTTGCTGCTGTTTCTTTTGGCGGCAGTACCAGAATGAAGCAGTTTCTGAAGAACACTCCGAGCATCCTGCACAGCCGTTGCTTTACGTTCAAGCAAGTGTGGCAGCCCTGGGAACGCATCATCCAAAGTGATGTAGAAACCTAAACAAGCTTATAACAGAAGACCTTCCCTAACGCTCAGGAGAGGACGCAATGGCACGCTCAGAGCTAGTCCTGCAGAGGACAGGAAAGAACGGGAACATTTTGTACACCACATCCCAGCCATGCGTTAGCCTGCATTGTTTCGCTGACAGCTCAGACTGGACTGAAACTCTTACTCAGTTAAATTTCAATTTTGTGTTGCCTTCTGTAATATCAACAGTTATGCAGAAAGTGTTTGCAGCAGGGCTTAAGTGGGCCAAGCCGCAGCTGGCATTGCCTCCAGCCACGAAGAGCCTGTTGCTGTCTGCAGGACGCTGCCCACGCAGTATCGCACCGCAGATTTTCATCTGCCGCTGCAGAAGACGTAGGCTGAGGCTGCGACCTGCCAGCTTGTACCATATAACAGCTAAGCACCGTCTTTATTACAAGGGGCAATTCTCTTTAAGCCAATATTACAGCTTGAAGAGCTCCAAAACTTACTGGCCTGCCACCATGGTAGAAGCAGAGCCATACGAACAAACGAGCAGACCAAAATGCCTCTGCCAGTCGTGTGTCAAACGTGTGCCCGTGAAGACAGCGTTAGGGCTGTCACTCTGGAATCTGAAACTAGAAAACGGCATCGAAAATGGGAGCTTAAAAGAGTTAATAGTCCTGTCATGGTCTACCTATAATACATACAGTTGTATCCCTCACAGTAAGCTGTCTATAATTAGATCAGGTTAATTACCAAGCAAGTGCCCTGCAAGTTGCAGTGCTTTTCTGAAGGACCCTGTCCACACAGACGGGAAGGAGCGGGGGGACCCCGAAGGTGTAAGGACACCCGGAGAGAGCAGGGTTTCACCCAGGCCCTGTGCTCATACAACACGACTGTCTGAATTGGGCCCAGGCTTTATCCCAAAACAAACTAGCAGCCAAAGACGGCTTTGAAAGTTGCTCAAGGCTTATTCGGCAGCTTTGCAGTGTAATAAAGGGCAAGAAAATAAGGGTTAAGAAACAGGTAGGTCGTGTGCCAAAAGACCTGAAGTGAAGCAACTGCCTCCTCCTGCCGCAGGTCGACCGAAGGCAGCGGGACGGGCAGGGGGACGGCCAGTCCGGGCAGGAGAAGCGCGGTGCGGCAGCTTCGCCCGCTGCACAGACCTGCCGGCTCCCGCCGTGCCCGCTGCCTGCCCGGGCCCCGCGCCAGCAGCCCACGGTCATCACCGAAACACGGTGCTCGCAAACAGCCGGAGCTTCTCAAAATAATCTCCGCGTATTTTATGCATGCAAGAATATCACTGTGCTTTTAAAGGAACATAACTTTACACTTCTCTCTTGCCTGTGACGCCAGTAAAAACAGACTGATCGCTGCAGAAATGGTCACCGCGTTCGGGACCGCTCTCACTGCGCGGGTAAACAGCAAAGAACCACGCGTGGCTGGTGCAGAAGATTTTCCAAGGAGGCCCCGCAGCTGCACACAGCCACCTCGGCAGCTGCACCCGTGGCCGTGCCTGACCTTCCATGCCGTACGCCGCCAGGAACCCCCCGAAAGCATCCTCTTCACATCCCCAACCCAACCTGTCCCCATCACGCCAGTGGACAGGACACACACCAATGCAACACGGCAAGCAAGAAGCCACACTCGACGTCCAGAGCGGGTATTTCATGCCTGCTGCTAAGGTTTCCACGTTCTGTGCCCAAGACCAGGGTACCCCCCCACTGGCGTTTGCACCCCACGCACGGACAGGCTTTTCCCACGTGAACGGAGTGCGCACGTGGTTATGTGCGCGAAGGCGGCGTGAATCCACAGCGTTCCATTAGGAGCCAGACCACGTAGCACGTTTAACACTTGTAACCTGCCGCCGCTCTGTAGCTTCGGCAAGGGCCCCTGTCAGTGGCCAGCGTTTGGAGATCCCAGCCGGCTGGGACAGACACACGGACAGCAACATCCATCCCAGAGAGCCGACCTTGAAGTCCGGGCGGTTAAAACATATATACGGAAAGCCTAGAAACCCGCAGGGTGTCAACCACAAGTACATGAGCTTGCCGGTCCCCGCAGCGCTCCTGCTATGGGAAACGAGCCCCGGGGCTGGGGGCCAGGAGTTTTGGGGGTGAAGCCCAAGCTGGCAGAGCCCTCCTGGGGCACCCCCAGAGCCCGGCCTCCGTCTCGGGCCCAGGTGACGCCGTCCCCGGCGCAGGGCCGGGGTGCAGGCGGAGCTGCCGTCACGGGCGAGTCCCCAGCGGTGCCCGGGGGGCCGGAGCCCCGGGCTGGGAGCAGCAGCCGCGGCTGGAGCTCCCTCCCCAGCCCACGCGGGACCGGCCGCCCGCGGGGCCGCCGCCTTCAGCGCTGTGATCTCCAGCCAGAGCCGGGCTGGAGCTTTTCCCTCCTCTAAGGCTGTTAAAAACATCTGAAACAACAGGAAACTGCAAAAGCCACAAACTCACTCCGGTGCCGGCGGGCTCTCCCGCACGGCACCCCGAGAAACGCGGCCGAGACCCCCTTTTCCCGCGGCCCCAGCGCCCGTGGGGTCCCTCTCCGCACAGAGCGCTCTCCCGCGCCTCCTTTTATATTATTTTTGGGGCGGGTTTGTTTTGCTCGGCACCCCGGAGCCCGCCTGGCGCCGGCCGAACCCCGCGGGGTCCCGCCCGGAGCCACTGGGGCTCCTCACCCGCATTTCCAGAATTAAAACTAAAGCAGCCGCGGACTTACCGGCTCCGGGGGTCCCCTCCTCCCCCCGCACGCATCAGCCCGCGGCCGGGGGTCGGTCTGTCCCGCGGCCGGGGGTCAGTCGGTCGGTCCCGCGGCCGGGCGGGGGTCGGTCCCGCGGGTGGCGGTCGGTCGGTCCCGCGGGTGGGGGTCCCGCGGCGGGGCTGCGTGCCCGCCCTGGCTGGCGGGGAGCGGAGCTCAGCGCGGCTGATCGCGGCTCAGGCCGCATTAGCGCAGCAGCGGCCGTGCCCGGGGTAACCCTTGAGGCACCGGAGCCTCCTCCCAGCTCCTCGCAGACGGGCAAAACTCCCCCCTCCTGCTCCTGAGTATTCCATGATTTTTAACACGTCTCTGTCATCCTGGAAGCTTTACGGCTCCTAACAGACTCGAGGGGAGGCTTTTGGATGTAAAACTTGCAAAGCCTGCTGGCAAATGCTCGGTTTAAAATGAAAGACAGCATCTTTTTTTGTTTTTCTTTTTTTTTTTTCCTTTGGGAAAAGTCATCCTAAAATGAAGTTTCTGACATTGAGAAAGTCTGCATTGCCAGTCCTAGTCTGCTAAATCAGAAACTGCATCGCTTGAGTAGAATAAATGTAAATCATCTGAATCAATAAAATAGCAAGAGAATAACCATTGCCAACATCATCCTTACATTGTTACATATATTAACAGCAAAGAAAAAAAACCTGGCATTTGAGCCAGAACCAGGTTTTGTTAATTTACACCGATAATAACAAAACAAAAACTTTGCAAGTCATTTGTGGTGGTAAAATTACTAATATTTAAGATTTGAGAGGTCTGGCTGAGACGTTTCTCCTAACTGAAAGACCATTCCTCTCAGCTGAAAGCGAACCGTCCCTGGTTGCTTCCAAGTCCCACCGCTGAGCAAAGCCAGCTCCGCCGGGTGGGTCGCTCCCCTGGGCCCACATTGCACCTTGTTTACTGTTGGATTCCTTCTTGGAATCGTGACAGCAAGGCACCGAGGAGCCCTGCCCTCCCAGGGATGGGCACCTGGCTCTGCTAACGCTGAAATCATGGTCTTCCTCGCCTCTTTCTGTTTTTCCTGAAACCGTATAGAGGCTGGATCTCCCCAGCCACTTGGCAGAGGAGAGGGGAGCGGAGGGGGAGATGCTGTCTGAACACTCTTTCACTGCTCTCATAGTTAATAAAGTTTCTGTCTGACCCGTCCGAAATTGTACTTGCGATACTGTGCACTTGGAGCACGTAATGGGGAATCCTCAAAGAACACTTAACACCCGTGAATGAAGAGGGACGGAGATTGACTGAGATTTCAGGCAAGCTTGTCAAACGTCGCTCTTGGCTCACGTGTGGGTATTCTGCAATCAGGCTGAATTCATAAAATTGCTGGGGTAGGGCAGGGAGTACTGGCCTAAATGGTCTGCAGGTGTAAATCAGCATCCCAGTGCTGGCTTAATGGGACCTCGACAACATTCACCAGCTCAGACTCTTGCCCCTTTGCTCCTTATGAGCCACAGCTTGACAGAGACTTTGTAGTCAGGAAAATATTCCAGGTGTGTGAGCAGCCCCTGGCTGGCTGGGCCCTTCCGTGTTCCTGATGCAGTGCTCTGAAGGGGGTGTGGGAAGACTGATTTTAAATAAATATTGGATTAAAAACAAGTTACTGTGCTGCATGTATTTACAAGAGCTCTTCTTTCAAGCTACTGTTGGTAAGGGATGCTTGTGCATGGAGCTCACAGTGGGCAATATACCCGCAGCGTAGGTGGAGGGCTTCAGTAAAACCAGCGTTTCGGGACAGCTTCGGACTCTTCTGCCTCCCCGGTAGATACCCTGAGCAGTTGTTCCCTTTCTCTTGCCTTGCTTTTGTTGCACATACCTACACACAGCATAAGGACTCACTTGCTGGAACCACCATAGGGGAAACACGAGAGAGAACAAAGGGAGGAAACAGGATTTAGGCTTCCTACCTTCAGAGAAGGTGAACATAAGCACGCTCTAAGTAATACCCAGAATAAAAGCTTCCCCGCTGCCCCAGCATTTTCTGCCAGGTGACTTGTACAGCAGAGTAATCGGGAGAGTGTTTTATGGGAAGACAACCTCCTTTTTTGGACACGCCGCCAGGGGAAAGCATGCAGCTCACCATAAACAGGGTTTTGCTCTAAGAGCCTTTGGCACTGCAACTCGGAGGACGGTTCAAGTATGTGTTAAGATCCTCCTGCAGCTGTATTAGCTGCGCTCTGCAGGGCGCGAGGCCGAGGGCCGGCGGGGCTGAGCCCGGAGGCGCCGGGCACCCAGGGCCCGGCCGAGGCACGAGGAGCCACAAAGCCCTTTGTGCTCCAAACCAGGGCGCGGGTGACTTCTGCTTCTGGGAAAGCCGCCCCGCACCGCAGCGTGTTAAGTAGCAGGGATGTTTATACTCTACAAGTACAAAGGAAATAAGATTTCGCCTTTTGTGCTGATTACTGCTCAGTCTAGAGCCCAGTGAGATCCAACTAGCAGTAAAATCAATGGAAAGACTTCAAAGGACTTTTATGGGATTTGGCTGAGACCTCACCTGTCCAGGGAAAAAAAAAGTTGTATCAGTAAATCACACTGCTTTTAATGAATCATGGAATCATCAAATGGTTTGGGTGGAAGGGACCTTTCAAGGCCTTCTAGTCCAACCCCCTGCCATGAGCAGGGACATCCCCAACTAGACCAGGTTGCCCAGAGCCCCGTCCAGCCTGACCTGGAATGTTTCCAGGGATGGGGCATCTCCCACCTCTCTGGGCAACCTGTGCCAGGGCCTCACCACCCTCAGGGTGAAAAACTTCTTCCTTAGGTCTAGTCTAAAAGCTGACAGTCAAACACAGCATGAGAGTGCTGTAAGAGAGAGTAACCTATGGAATTTCTCTGTGCTTTTATGCTTCATCAAAATTAATGAGAAACACAGGTTACAGCTGAGTTTTGAACAGCGATGTGTATAGCCAGGAGGATGTAGAGCCACCAGAGCAGCCAGCCGAGGCTGCACCACCAGGAAACCCCGCCGGGCTCAGAGCCGGCCTGTGAGCTCCTGGGCTGTCATCGCTCCGCAGCCCAGAGTCCCACACGGCACTTCAAAGTTCTGAGGATACCTCGACAAAAACTGCTGCTTTGTCTTTCAGGACGTTCCCGTGACCCAGGGCAATAGCTTCAGTGACAGAGCAGAAATCTGCCAACAGTATCTCTACGTTCCATAAGGCCCATCCATGGAAAATCCTGCCACAACTAGAAATAAAAACCAGCCGCTAATTAAAATAATGTAAGTAAAAGTCATGTAAAAGATGGGGGAACTTTACGCCCTTGTGTTTCTTTTTAGTAGTCTCTTTTTCCTTTCTATATCTTTTGGTCAGATCCTGTGCTTGTATTGATAATACAGCATATATTTTTGACCACTTACAAAGAGCAGCAGGAAGGAAGCTTCAATTAATTCAATAACTAGGAACACTAATACGAGACTACCAGGCAAGTGTTTCTGCCTCCTCTCCCCCTAGCCCTCAATTTCCTTACACCGCAGGGATGCCAACGGATGGCAAGGGAACAAAAATAAGCCCACGATGATGATTCTGTTGCTTATGCACCTCTTCCCAGCTGCCATCCTCAAAACGGTTTGCAGGCATCCAGAAGCAGGGTCTCCATTTCGCCGCTGAGCGCGGAGGGGGCGGCACGCGGGGAGGTGCAGGGGCCGTGTCCTGCCCCGCTCCAAGGGGCTCCCTTCCGCGCCCTGGCACCTCAGCAGGGTGGCACCCACCGCCCGCACCCAGGTCCGGCACCCCGGCAGCGAGGGCCTGGCACCGCGCCGGGAACCGAGGGAAAGGGGGGCTGGCATCACCCCGCGGAAGGTTTTTGGAGAGATCTGTGGTTGGGCTGTGATTTGAGCTGTCCGCAAACATCCGAAGTTAAGTACTTCACGGAAACTTGCTTTTCTTCTGACAGCAATAACAAGTGGTTACATTGTTTGAATGTTTTTAAAAGCTCTGTTTGTGTTACAGGATCTTTGTTGTTGCTTGGGGGTTTTTTTTTTGGATTTTGTTAACTTAAGCAGCAATTAGGTTATTTGTGCTTTTGTTTCTGGTCAGTTCTGCTTTCTGGTTTCGCACCCTGCAGCACGCTGTGCGTCTGCGCCTGGCACCGCCGCGACTTGCTTTTTGCTCTCCTATTTTCACAGATACTTTCAAGTCCTCATGAAGGCGTTTCTGTCCGTGCTAAATTTTACAAACGCTCCCCAAGTCTGTGTACGGCTGCACGTAAGCGAATTGTCAGCTCAGAGGTACCTGGCACCTTTCTGCTGTCGGGCTCTTCCCCACCTCCAGCCCCCTGCCCTTCCCTGCTGCACACGCAGCCTCTAAATCCCCCTCGCTGGGTATTCGAAGACACTGGAGCAAGGTTTCAAAGAGTTGAGGTGGGGGGAGGCCCTCAGACAGCCCATTCTTCAGTCTCAATGACCCAGAGCTTTTGCCTTCCCAGACGCCTTTAGCCAAATAAAGCGGACAGAGGATATGCAAATGCCTTTTCCGAGAGGAAACACAGCCCGGAATGGCTGTTGGCAGGGCAGAGCATCACACCACCCTCGGCAGCCTCTCCGCGCCGGGGATTCGCCTGCCCGGGGGGAGGCTGCGCTCGGCCGGCACAAAAACCCCTTTGCAGGCGGAATAAACCCGGGGCTCGGGCACAGGGACAGAGGGGGGGGTCCTGGGGGGGCTTCCCCTGCGCCCTGAACCCCGGCCGGGTCTTAACAGAGGCTCGGCGCTCCCTGCGGCGCCACGCGTGGGGGGCACCCACGGCGAACCGTGGGACCAGCCTCGAAGGCTCAGCGCCCACCAGGGCCCTGGCGCGACTGGGGTGACCTGTCGTGAGCAGGGTGCCGCGCTCGAAGGAGTTACCGGAACACTTTGTGGAAGGAAAAATAATGCTGTATTTGGTCGGCTGGAGCTGCGGAGAAGGGTTTTACCCAACACCGAGCTGTACTGGGGATACAAATAAAATACATTTAACATTTCAAGGGGGATTCTAACGTATTTGTCTTTTTTTCTCCACCATTGGAAATAATCTTGAAATGAGCTCTAAATAATGTTCTTTCCATTTTTTGTACCTAAATACCGTTCTCTGCAGAAATCTGCAGAAAAGACATTTAAATCTGCAGCATTCACATCTTCTGTAATTTCAGTGCAAGTTTGGCTTAGATCACTTCCAATTCATTTAAATCAACAGCAGAACGATTTACTCTTTTCCTATATACTTTTTCAAAGGAGAAAAAAAAAGTAAATTAAATCAGTTTTGCAATCTCAGCGCTGGTTCCTGTGCCGACCAGCTCATACTTGCCCTTGGAGGAAAAAAACCCGAACGCCAGCTTAACAAACACCTCGGTGCCCTCTCAGCTGGTGCCATCTAGCAGCGGCTGGGACGCCCCCGCCATCACAGCAACGTCCGTACCACCCGCTGGGCCGATTTCGGGGATTTGGTAGCCCCGGGAAAGGAGCCGCTCGTTGCTCTGGAGGCGGAGGGGAGCGCGGCTCTGACCCTCGCCGTGTGGAGACGCTTGCACGTCCCTGCCCGAGGCGGCTGTTCCGGAGCCTCCGTCTCTCCCCAGGCACCATCGCCCGCACGGGGCAGCGCAGCCCGGGGGCAACTCAGGCTCAATGTCTCCATGGCTGGTGGGAGCCAGCCCATCTTAGCCCCTTTTCTTCTCGGCCGTGAGCAAACGCCGTGGCTTGGCTTGCCTAGCCCGGGAAAGGAAGGCCGTGCAGCTCCAACGACCGATCAGGCAGCGGCCCAAAGAGAGCCGTGGTGCCCTCTGCACCCAGCCACGCGCCGCCTGTGCTCTCCGCAGCAGGAGAAACCCGTCCTTTCCAAAGGCAAAAGCTGCCAGGCCGAAGAGGGGACCCGGCCCCGGGGAGCAGAGAGCTGCAGCGGGCAACTGTCTCAGAGAGGAGGCTGGGCTGTGGGTCGGGAAGAGACACCGGGGGAAAACGAGCGGCTTGGCCGAGGCGGCGTGCTGGCATCCAAACAAGCGGGATCTAGATTAGTCATAAGCGAACCTGAGCTGAAACTCGGACGATTTTGGAGAAAAAGTTTCTAGAACAACTACCGAAAATGAAAGTGTGCTCACAGCAGGGAGGGTGACGCTTCCGCAGAAGGGCCAGCCAAGGCGGCACCCCACGCCAGGTCCCTGCCGCCCCAGCACTTACACCTCTGCATCCAAAGACGCAACTCGGAAATGAAGGCTGTGCGGTGACTGCGACCAGGCTGACCGCCTTGAAGCGACCGTCCTTCATCTGTGTCAAAGCACAACCCCGAGGGCCCGGTGTCCGGCTGGAGCATCCATGTATCCGTTCCCAGGTGTGGGAGTGGTGGTCCCCTCCTTCCTACCATCACCAACCCCTTCAGCAGCGAGAGCGGTGAAGGCTGTCTTGGAGTTTGGCCACTAGACAATGGGCTTACGTGGGTAACCACCTCTGCCGCAGGCAACGGCGGAGAAAAGGCTCTTCTCTGGGGTTGCTCTTTTTCTGAATCACCCGGCATCTGACTGCTCGTGCAGCATTCCCATCGGACAGGAATCCCTGCTCCCCGGGCCAAGTGGCATGGTTGACCTCAGTGAGCAAAGCCACGTAATAAACTCCAGGTACCTCTGGAGCCCATTGGCCTCACCGAGGCCGACCCACCTGACACTGATTTTGCAGCATTTTTTTGCAGTAATGAAGTGGAAACTGTTCCCTGTAGTTTAAATGTGGTGCTTCTGAGATTGTATCTATACCACAGCGGCCACATCGTTGAGCAAATGGAAATGAGAGCTGCAGTCTTGCAACACCATAGCACACAGATCTAAATATAAAGACTTTTCCTCCCTTAATTGGGGGTTTCCCAATGAGATGGTGATTTCCACTAAATGATACTTTTTTTTTTTTGACAAGTGACACTTTCTTCCTGTGGTGCAAAAGAAAATGACTTGGACACGGTGGTTGGATTATCTTCTTTCCACGATTTTGAGGGTGGTACACCACAGCGCGGAAGATGGAAAAGCTATGGTGTGGCTAACAGGGAAGCTTCTGGAAGAGCAAGTGCAACATTTGGGTTTTGTGGGATAATCACCGCAGGGTCCTGCCAAAGCCTGCCATGAACTCAGCCCACGCCGAGCAGGGGCTGTGTTTTTAGCCATACTCGTCCAAAGCATCTGCTACACGTTGTAGCTACATCACTGCTGGTAAAAGCCCAAGCAGTAGGGAAAGAGTGGGCGACGCGCGGCTGCGGCAGGGAGCGTGGGGACCAGCTCCGGGGCCCTGCGGGATGGCCCGGGGGCTGAACTACCCCTGCGGCTTTGAGACTCTTTCTGGCTAAAAATCCCCACTCATCTCAGTCTCTTACCCTCTCATCACCAGCCACCAAGTTTTCCATAGCGCAGTCTCCCATACAAAGGTAAAATATTTATAATTTTATCTATATACAGAGCATAAGGAAGAAGCAAAATCAGGGAAAGCCTTCCTCCTCCAGTCCCTCCCCTCCCTCGGCCTCGCCTGCCACCCCACCGGCCACGGGCCACCTTGACGCCTCCGTGACAATGGTTATGGTGCGAGGAGGATTTGACACAGTAAGCGACTTGTCACCAATAAGCGCCGATAGCGCACTATAGCAATCGATCCGAGCCCAGCAAAACATTTACCTGTATCACGGTGTACGGTATCAACGCTAAGTTCCTCGGAGTCTCCAAAAAAGGATTTGCAGAGATTCTGAATCAGCGCAGCGGGGAAGAAAAGCCCCTGGAGAGCCAGGCACGGCTCACGGCAAACTACGGGAACGCACAGGGAGGAGCGTGAGGGCTCTCGCTGGGCTTTCACGGATTTTACAGATCTATTGCAAGCATATTTATCCATACTGTAAAGCCACGTGCTCTCCGGTACGCCTTACTCCACTGCCTTTGACTAGTTTCCAGGGTAAGAGGGTACCTGGGTTCACGAGCGCTGTAAGCTCTCCTGCTCAGAGGGAGAGGAGGAGAGAGGCCGAAGCAGCTTGGACACCGGTACCTTCTCCAGAGGGGACAAGGCGGGAGAGCTGCAGGAGCGGAGCACTGCGGGTGGCCGTGCTCAGCGCTGCCCGTGCTCCGGCGCCCGCAGCCCTGCGGGGACGGCAGCAGGGACAGATGGGACCCCGGTGCCAAGGACCTGCAGGGCTTTGGCTTCGCACGGTAGCACAAGAGACATAAATAGCGGAGATGGAAAAAACTCATCGCTTGTATTGATCCATCACCAAAGAACACATGCAGAGCACTTAAAAATAAAGATCGTATTAATAGATGTTCTTCTTTCCTGTTCCTTTCTGATCAGAAAGAGGGTGGTTAAGTCCGTAATTTTGTTGGGGTCTGCATGAAGAAATAATCTAGCAAAGCCAAGAAAAAAGCCACGGGAAAAGAGCTGCCCTGGATGCCTGCGCATCTACCAAGAGGTAAATGTCTGTGTCTCGCCACCTACCATCGCTTCTTCAGTCTCGCCCAGCCTTGCCTCTAGTTCGCTACAAGTTTTTCAGGTGCTGGTTGCAACTCTGCAGTGCTAAAGAAGGAAGATGCTGGTATTTCTCTCCAGGAGCTCTCAGAAATGTAATAACGAGGAAAGGCTTAAACCCTGTGGTGCTCTGCAGTGTTTGGTGACGTCAAAACAACGGCAATTAGACTCTTACTGATGTAATGTTGTATTTCTTTGTTCTTGGCTCGCTCCCAAGCCAGCTTTCCTATTTCCATGGGTATTCAGTTAATTCAGTTTACCATCTGTCTTCAAAGCTTTTCTCCTCTTTTCATTACTTGAATATATTTATAATATCCATAGTAGCATGGAGACAAGAATCAAATAAATGTCTAGATTAGTCCTGAGCAGCAGAGAAAAATTGCTATGTATGTGCTGTCTTTCCCTGCAAGCAAGCAGGGAAATCCGGATACATTTACTCTTTCCTTTTGATGGTATCTAGCAACTGTTCAAACGGAGCGGTAATAGAGGGATGGAGAATAAAAGCAACTAAATATACCTCATCGAATAACACAGGCTTTGCCTCTTGTGCAGCAGCCAGCACTCCATGGGCTGGGCTGAGCAGCCTTGGGCACCTGCTCTGTTTCAGACGCAAAGCACAGCAGGAAATATTTCTCATGCGGAGACCTGAATTTCAGGGCATCAGCAAGGACTCCCGTGTCGCAGCGCAAGAACCGGGTTTAGAAGTGGGGCTGCAGAAGCCTATCGCAAGACCGCATGAGCCTCCTGCTTCCTTTGCAAACACGCGCCGAGAAATATTTGGAGACGCGCTGGTGCCGGCGGGGAGAGGGACACGGTGATGGTGGAATTCCCTTCTTGTGCCTCCACACACGGGTGCAGGCGCCCGCCGGGGCCTCCAGCAGCTGCCAGGAGTTGGGAGAGCAAACCCTCCTCTTCCTCGCTGGAAGACAGGACTGACAGGGCGGGCGAGCGGCTCAGGGTTGCGGTCACGTGAAATGAGGGGGGAAGAGAAGAGCAAAGGAGTCTCTGGGACTTCCTACTCTTACTCAAGGGGAGAGGAGCGAGGGGTGAACTGGAACCTCGTACTGCTTCAGCCCAACCAGCCCAATGTGCAGATCCCGGGGGGATTTGTTGTTAGGTTGGTTTGTTTTATTTTACTCTACCACTCTCTGCATCCATCAGACCACCCAAGGCTGCACATTAGGAAAGAAGCAGCTTTGTCTTTCTCTGACTTCTACCGTTATTTCATTGAGGTGAGCATTGCAGACCCTTTCCCAACTAGTCAAAACCCTTGCAATGATGCCAGAAATTCATTTAAAACAAACCGGAGCGCTGCACTGGGCTCTAATGGCCAAGGAGCCCCTTGCTGAGTAAATCAGCACAGCCACTGGACTCCGTTGCAGCAGGAGCCGTGTCTGATGGGATGGAGCCACCAGAAACCGAGACCATGCGTGAAAGCAGCGACCGCGGGCACACGGCTGAGCAAGCGCCACGCTGCCGGGTCAGGCAGGGCCCTCGCCCCTCCGGCGGGATCCGGCTCCCAGGGACAGGATCCAGCTCCCAGAGATGACCTGTGTTGACATACATCTCAGCTGCCGCCAAGAGTGCCCCTGCAAACGGCAATAACAGCACATCTGTCTTCCAGGGCGCCTGTTCTGTAGATGGAAACGTTAGGCTAAAGTCATGTCCACTCTAAAATAAAATGAGCACGGCATTAAGGGAGGCCGTGAGTCAGAGCCGCACCCGAACAGACACACGCTTTGGGGGAGCTGGACGCACGGGGGAGACGCACTTGGATGCAGCAGAGCAAACACCGAGGCGGGAGGCACAGGGATCAGTACCGCGGGGGGGACGTGGAGGCCTGAGAGCAGGAGCTCGCACAGGAGACCCGTTCCCAGCGGGCCCAGTTCTCCTCCCGTCGTCATAAACAAGCCTGGCGCATCCAGTAACGTAGCTCAGAGCAGCCCCTGGGGCCTCGGGGCCCAAAATACTGTAACAAACACTTGCCTGCAGCCTCCGAGCCAAGTCGCGCTTTCTGATTCACCCACGTAATTCTCTCTGGGCCATATTTGCACTGCTTGAGTTTTGCTGCTGTTCAAAAGCAGCAGATTCAAGCTGCTGATATAAGCAGCCGTAAGCCCACTGACTTTAATGCGAGCCACCAGGATATTTTCAGAGACAAAATTCAGGCCAGTGACATTAGGTTCCCTTTTTTTTTTTCAGTGTGAAACAGCCCTTTTCATAATCAAAAATAGCAAGTAGATATGAACATAAATGATTACGATAGGTTTTCCATTCTTGGCACCCCCCCCAGAATATTTACCTAACGATGCAAAGATGCTGCCTTTTGAAATCATTTTCCCCTTTGTACTTCTTCCCCTTGGAATTCTGCTTGCCTAGAGGAAAGCTGTTTGGTAGATAAAGGGGGAAACAGCACAGACATTGAACGTTACCGTTCCTTAGAAAAGACACTTCACACAGATTCAAAGGACTGGATTTTGAATCGGTGCAGCAGATGGTCTCAAGCTGAACCTTTAAATCCCTCACAGAGAGCCTCCTATTTCAGACTTGCAATAATTTTCTAGCCCGGACACACTTGGGATCGTTCCGCCTGCCCACAAACAATGGGATCCACGGTCGGCCCCGGCCCGGCGGCTGTAACGCACACCCGCGCGTCCGGCTGCGCCGCCCTGTTCCCCGGCCCCACCGCGGATCGAGTGCCCTCACAAACCCACCAAAGAGGGACCAACTGAACAAACCGGCGAGATGATTTGAGAGAAATTATGTAACGCGCTGCCGGCCGAGCTCGCCGTGCTGCAGCCGCAGCTCATCGCGCCGCTTCCCAACGCCCGCATGCACCACATCCCAGGTCCATCTTCGCCCGGGAGTGCACGCTCCCGCCTGCCTTTTCCCTTCAAAGCGCTCGAAATACCCTTACTCCGGAGCAGGGGGGCGAGGGGGCAGCCGGCCAGCGGCCCTGGAGCGGAGACCGGCGCTCGGAGGGCATTTCGGAGGGCTCCGGGCCGGCGTTTCCCCGCCGCCGGCGCCCAGCGAGCCCCGCACGCTGCGGGAAAAGCAGCCGGGAAACGCCGAGCGGAGCGCGGGGAGGGGTGGGGGGCACAAATGAGAAACGCCGAGGCGGTTTTGGGGGAGCACTCACCCAGGAGCAGCCAGCCGGAGCCCGCGGAGCCCAGGAGCGGGGCGAGCATCCCTGCGGCGCGGCCCGCTCCGCGCCGGGCAGCCGCGCACTGCGGCGCGCACACCGCGCCCCGCCGGCCCCGCACGCAGGGCGGTATTTTTAGCAGCCCCCCTCCTCCTCCTCCTCCTCCTCTCCCCATCCTGCCGAGCCCGCCGGCTCCCTCTTAAAAGGGGCGACGCGGCCGGCTGCTGCGCGGTGACGGGCGGGCGAGAGCATCCCTGCCCCGCGCAACGGCCGGGGCCATCGGCCGCAGGGGAGAGCGGGGCCAGGGGAGCAACTTTGCTCCGTGATGGCTGTTGTATTCACCTTTGGACGATGAAATTGCCACCGGACGGTGACCCGCACAGGAGCGGTCCTAAAAACCCTGCGCATCAGAGATGCTGAAACACCTACAGCTTCAGCAGCGGAGCCTGCGAGACAGAGCGGCATTGCTTCTGGACATGAAACATCTTCCAATACAGCTAACGACTGCTTAAAGGGAGACCGGCTCTGTGTGTGATGCTAAATGCATGGGGAGGAATAACAGATTTGTGTTCTTGGAGATTCCATCTTTCCCTGAACAAGCTGGTTGTAGAAAATTAATCTCCGAGCTCCACAGTACAAGAGCTTTGCAGACAAAGGCTTTAAAAGGGCTGCACCAGCGGTGAGCTCACGTCTTGCATCCCTCTGGCCGTCACAATGCCAGTGGGGTAAACAGGACAGGGGTCTTTCTTTCCAGCCTTTCGAGCAGCTAACATGGCAGATCTGCAAAGCAGGCAGAACGCTTGCTCAAAGCTGGGATCTGCAGCTGTTTAACTCTTCGTGAGCACAGACCAAGATACACCAAAAGAATTCCCTGCCTGCACCGGGAATTAGCACTAGTTCAGGTATGATTGCAGCTGTCCAGGGCACACTTTATCTTTGAAGATAAAGGCTTTGGGTTTTCTTAAAGGTGAGAATGAAGTTGATGTAAATGAAGAATTTCCATTTCATGGCAAACATCATTTTTTTCAGTGTGGTTTCCTTCTGATTCACCATGAATAGGACTTTAAAAAATTTCCTGTGTACAGAGGACCAGCAGCTGACTAAAACTGATGTCACTTGTGTTAGTGCCACCACTGCCCACTCCTGAAAGCCGTTAGAAAATGGCCACATCCATTTTACTCAAGGGCTATTGGGCTTCCAAGACGCGTGGTCTCAAAGCAGAAAGCCATCATCAAGCCTGCTAACAAGTGAGCTGGGAACCAAAGACAGCTGTACCTGGTTCCTCAGGCTACAGTTCTCACGGTAAATGCCTCTACAGCCTGCAGCAATTGTGACTTCAGCCACACCTGGTGTCACAAATCAAACAAACCAGCTATAAAACAGGACTTGGCAAAATCATATCTACTGCAATCTCTTTTACTTAAGAGTAAAACAGATTATAGATTAAATACTGCACAATCTATTTCACTTGAGAGCTCTTGTCTGGCCTATTCCTACGACCTTCTCTTTCTTGATAAGGAAGAACAGCTTCTACCCCACTTTTTACCTTCCTCCCTGCAGCAAATGTTGTGTTGGAAGGCTGACAGCATGTCTCGTCTTCTGCAGGCTACCCAGATCCTACAGTCCTACAGTCCCTGGCCCAGACTTCTCCCTGAGCCACCAGTGTCATTCGCTGAGCCCTGCTTCTGGGCTCCTGAAAACCCCTGTTAGCTAGAAATGATGATACTGAAGCTCATTGATAGGACAAATTGAGTTGTCCTGGTGATATGGGATCTCTTGGTCCTTCAGGAGATAGACCTTTATAAATAATACTTCCTTAGGGAAGCTGAGGGACCAGTACAAACCGGTTGAAGCGCACCAGCTCCCAGAACTCCACTAAATAGGTTTACAGCAAACAAATTTGCACATACAGCTGCACAATGAGTCCTGAAAACACCTTTCCTCCATCTAACATAGGAGGAGTGAAGATCATTGACACAAACCCCACCTGGACCTCCATGCCCTTGCTTTGGGGAGCCGCAAGGTGTCTGCCTATGCTCTGCAAAGAGCTTTCCTGACCTCGTCATCTCCTGCAGCAGCCCCTCCAGCCTCTACGCAGATTAAAAAAAGACAAGTGACTTCCTGCGTTTCACCACAAACTTCCTGCCTCTCTGTGAGGTTCTCATGAACCTTTTTCCAGTTTTTGACTTTAAAACCTTTGTTAGCTTTCTACTTCTCTACACACTAGAGCCCAAGGCAAGCTTAGCCCCGCTGGTTAGCAAAAGGCCCAGCTAGTCTTTTCTGAAGCTGTTCACATCCCAACTGCAGCCGGTTTTAGTGCTCTTACTCAGTGCCTGTCATCTGGGATGACAGTAGTGGAGATTTTGTCTTTGGAGGTGTCACGGTGACAGACACCTGTCCTGATGATGCTGAAATTTTCCACAGTGAGAAACCACCCAGAGTCTCATGAGTCACAGAAGTGCCCCGAATTGCTACTACTGCTCCACAGAGCTCTCTCTCCTGCAGAGGATGTACCTTCAACCATCAAGACATTTACGTCACAGCCACAGGCCAACAGCGATCTTCCCAATAGCCGGAGCAGAGGACAACGTCAGAAAGGCCTGGCCAACACATCTGAGCTTCTACCCCTCTCTAAACTCTGTTAAGTTTTCCAATTCACCCCAAACCTGTTGCTGCCAGAAGAACCCTCTGCTCTGTGTTCCTTCACAGCCTGGGCTGGGGGATAGACAACTGGCACTGTACCACCGCCCTGTGAATAAACCAATCCAAAGTGGCTCCTGCTTGTTCTCACAGTTAGGTGCAATCACATTAGACTAGTGGAAAAGAAATAGCAGTTTCTTATTTCTTGCTTGAATACTTTTATGTCTCTCTTCAACAGTCCAATGTAATCAGTTTCCCCCAAGTAACACTAATATAAAAAAACCTTAGTGTTCCATTCTGTTAAATCTTAAAAAAAAAATATGTAATATATTTCAAGCTGCAACTTCTCTGATTTTTGTTTCAGGTTTTTCAGTCCCTCCTCATTCCCAACCAGCTGGTAAATAGTTACTATGGCAGCATTTAATGCAGAGTGACTCAGCACTCCCCCACATTTCAGCAGCCGCTCCGTCTGCCCTTCTGGTTCCTTGTGAAGATAACCTTGCCCTGCCTTTATCCTGTCATTGCAGAATTATGATTTTTAAAAGATCATTCTTCCCTTGCGTAATTCAGCATTTATTGAGGGAATCAATGCAAGAATCTGCTAAGAGCGTACCTATTCAGGATGCTATTTCAGCTCCCTTTTTGTGTTGATCACCAAGACGTTTGAACTGTTTCCATCATCTCTCAGCATTTCTTTGGAGCTTTATATTACCCATTGCCAAGTGAGCTAGTCTGATATCAAACCACGACATGCCCAGCTCCAAAATGTCCCAGTCCAGTTGACTGTGAGCAGAAACCCTCCTTCCCTTTGTTATTGTTCAAAGCTCCTTGCTTTCTATTCCCGGGCAGAGGCTTTTTGTTCATTTGTGGGGTTTTTTTGTTTGTTTGGTTGGGTTTTTTGTTGTTGTTGGTGGTGGTTTTTTTAAATTTGCCTTGATTTGAAGGTTGTATTTACACCTTGAGTTTTCTCCTTGGTCCTTTATTTGGTCTTTAGAGGTGAAAAAAATGGTCGACCAGTTCTCATTATTACTAGCAGCACTACTGTTTGGGTGCAGAGAGAAGCCACATACTTTCTTGCCTGTACCTCAAAGCAAATTGTGGAGAGCAGGAATCCAGAACAGTCATCCAGTTTGCCATGTCTAAAAGCATGAGAAGGTTTTGGTGAGTCATCAGGTTAGAAATAATTAATTTTTATAACAGTGAAACCTGCAAGGCCTGTGGCTTTCCATCTCACGGTTGGATTGCCCCAGGGCTAGAAGGGTGTGAACTCTCTCATCGTGGCTTTTCCTGCAGTTAAGGTATTTTTTTACCTCTGTCCAGCATGTGATAATACAAGTGAGTCCAAATTGGCTGGCCGGGGATCTCATCTGAGTTCATTTCTTAACTTTCACTTTCTAAAATCGCAGATGATGGGCTTACGATAAACAATATGCCAGAAGATACTTGAAAAGGTTAAGGTACTTTTCCAGAACACTTGATGACAGCGAAGATAGGTTTTTCAGACCCACAACGCAAAAACGCGCCTGAGGAAGCATCACTTGTTTTTCTGTAAAGCTCCGCAGGCACCTTCCACCTTTCCCCCGGCCGGGCCCGAGCGCTCCCCGCCCTGATGCCGCCCGCGCACCGAGCGCGCAGCGGCTCCCGCGGGCCGCGGAGCGGAGGCAGCCGGGCGGCGGCGGCGGCGGCTCCAGCACCACGGACAGCGGCGCCCGCCCCGCCCCGCCCGGGCCCGCTCGCGCGAGAACCCGCCCCGTGCCCCGCGAAGCCGCCGCCGCCCACGGGCGCCCGCCGCCCCCCACGGCCGCGGCCGCGGAGGCGGCAGCGCTGGGTAACGCCTTACCCTGGAGGTTGTGCTCGTTCCTTCCCCGCCTTCCGCGTCTGCGCCCGGCTCTTCTTCAGCCATTGCTTTTCTGCCTGTGGAAGAGAAGATAATTAGGGCCATGCTGTGCTTCTCCACGGTCACCCCATACGGGTGAAAGGGGGCGTCTGGCAGAGGGCGGCATGTGTGTTCAGGACGAGCAGGGGACGCATTTACCGGAGGGACAGCACACAGGTCAGTGCTATTTGGCAGCCCAAGTCACGATGAAGTGATTGGACTGGCGTGACAATAAACCTGTTTTGCATCTCACAGCCAAGAGAACAGTACAAATTGCTGCTGGAAGCTACGCAAACACGCTGTATGGCGCCAACTCACCCTACCTGCCTAACCTTGAAAATTTAGAGAAAGATATTTTGGCTAAATGACAGGACAAGGTCCGCCCTTTGAAGTCAAAGGTAAATCTTCCCTCAAGTCAATAGAAAGAGTTACCTCCTCTGACCACTGCAGCGGTGCCTAAAGCATTCTCAACTTTTGCATTACTCACATTAGCTTGCAGAGCACTTTGATTTGCTAATAGCTCTCATCTAAACCACGTTTCTGTCAGTGCGTACCTTACCTTACTGGCAAGCATAGAGTTACAGTGAGGGTGCTGTGACAGCCGACTGCTCCCTGAGGTACGGGGAGCCAGGAGCCAAGCACAACCACACGCCCGACCTCACCAGCCAGGGCGCAGTCCCGTGGTGGCCAAGCACAGCAAGCAGGACAGGCCTCAGGGTGGCAACCAGGGGTCAACCAAGAGCCCAGACCATCAGGTAACTGTGGTCACGAGGTAGGTCCAAGGCCAGGAAGTTCAATCCACCCGTTGGGGTCCAAATCAACAGGTCCCATGGCCAAGCGCGGGCATAGGCTGTGACTGAGCTGGAGACCAGCATTCCTGCAATACAGGGCAGGAGCAAAGGCCCCTGGGACTGAGCTTAAAGGGGCTCCTGGGCCCGTGGGAAGGGTGTGGGCAGGAGCCCAGGTGAGGCTGGTCAGGACCATCAAAGCCTGTTAGTGCCCTCAGGACTCTGCCAGTTAAAAACTCTGCAGCAAGAGCTGTCTCTTCATGTTTGACTCCAGGCACTTGGCATAACGAGGGCCCCACATGATACTGTAACAGCACTAATTAACTGTCTTTCGTCTGTTAAACTTTCACAGTAAAGACATTTCATTTGGTAAATGCATATATACACACACACACAAATTATAGTTCTTGGACTCTGAAGCAATTTACCAAGTGCAAATGTTTAATATGTCTCATTAATTTCATCAGATTTAACCTATGCATGACTGTTAGCTGAGATGAAGGACCTTAGGGCCCAAAATCTTCCTGGCTATAAGGAAAAGGCTGGAAGCAAAACCTCTACTTAACTATTCACAGGAAAAAACAGTTGATTGCCTATGCAAACTAGGAAAAATAGAATATTTCATTTTGAGAGTACAAAAATACCAGCAGGCATTAGATTAGAAATGGTACAATGATCTAGTTTATTCATTTGGTTTCTGTTAACATCCATTCATCCTCATGAACTCCCTGAACTGCTTCTGGTGGGGTTACGCAAGGAGAGCGCGGGTGCCGCTGCTGCTCTGCTGCTGCCCCAGTCAGGGGCTCCGGGAGCAAAAACAGAGCAAAAACTTCCAAGAGCTTTTTGAGAAAAAACAAATCCCAGTCCCGCTCTTCCTACGTTACAGTAAGAAACGAGAAAACAAGTAGTTCTGTTATGGTTGTTGTGGAACAAATTAAGATACCAGAGCTGGCCAGAACAGCTGTTTCATCTCGTAACCCTTCGTGCCAGCTGTGCTGAAATCACAAAGGCAAACGAGAGGTTCAGCTCAACCTCTTCTGGCTTAGAGGACATACAGCAGGACTCCAGAAGGCTCCTCTCAACAAACAGGAGGAAGCTCTGGTCACACTCATGCTGTGGTCAGGAAGGGTTAATTCTGAGAAGAAAATTCTGTTACATCTCCATCAGATTGGAAGCAAAGCCTCAGCCCTGTATATAAATACAAATATACATTGTAATGACCTTTGCGCTTTCCTTAGACAAACGCTCTTCTCTTTGGATCTGGGTAATGGAGAAATACACTGTGATTGTCACAGAAATATTGTGGTTCGGCTTGTGGCTGATGAGCCACACCTCTAAAGTGAATAAATGACAAAGCCAATACCTTAGCACGTGCGAAAGTGCCATCTTTTCACAGTATTTTCATGGGAATTCCTCAACTTTAGGTGGCATTTTAAAGGATAACTTACACATATTAAATAATTTTGACACCGATTTTGGGTGGAGGATTCACCGGAGCGTAACGGTTTTATGCAAACTGCAAAACTACCCGTGCTTCACCGTCCCTTCTTCCCCAGCCGCGGATGACTGTCAGGCGGAGGGTGACTGGCAGCTGGTGCAGACCTGGTAACGGGCGCGTGGCAGCGCCGCGCAGGCGGTGAGGCTGTGCACCAACAGACCGTTCACGCCGGCGACGCAGCGAGTGTTGACCGTGTTATTTAAAAACCCACCAGGCTCCTTTCGAGCCGTAAGTAAGCGCTGCACAGCGCAACGGAGCACTCTGCTTGCCCCACCTAGGCGGGGAGAGATGCCCTCACGGCCGAGCTTTGCCACCGATCAACGACGTGACCTTGTCAGCAGGAGCAGGCGGGCAGAGCCCAGCCCGAGCGCTGCTCTGTCTCCTGCAGCCATCCCTTTTGGCCCTCGCTTTTGGGGAAGCTGCCATCTGCTGTCAGAAGCTCAGGCGGACGCGCGGTGCTGGGACCAGCCAATGCCACTAAAAGCAACGGAAGCCAAGGGGCTGTGGAAAAAGCCCGTTGAGAGCGCAGGCTGAAATGCCTTTTCTACGACTTCTTGTTACTATCCATCTATCTCACACGTTTATTCATGGTTTTGTATACTTAGCTTGTGCTGAAATGGAGCATCTTTTAAACAAGCGTTTGCGTTGCAGACAAGGAGCTCTTTAAGCCAGTCTATCAGCCAGGGCTTTCAGTGTCATTTGCCTTCTTGCCATGATCGACTGCCAGCTGCCTATTTCTGCTGGCTTAATTAAAAGATAGAATGGACAGGGCATGTAATTCTTATAATAGCAAGGTTAAGAATTTAGAAAACTCTTCAAAATGAAAGATAAACGAGGTACGAATACCAGAGCTGACCCTGAAAGTGCCAGGCACTTCAGAAGCACCGTGGGAGCATCAGCGCGGAGCCCGTTCGTGCCAGATGGAGAGAACAGATCACTGTTTACCAAGGTAACCGCAAAAGCGGCTGTGAAATAGTAAATCTTTCATTAACAGTTTGAATCAAAGAACATGTCTTGCAAGGGAGTAAAACACACTGTATGGTCTAATAAAATGGATGTAGTAGAAATGAATCCTAGTCGGAATGTATGGATGCGGAACTGAATGTGCAAAAAGGGGACATAAGGCTTTGGAGTTCAGTCAAGGGGAAAATGCCATTGCATGAAACAATCAATTTAGAGGAATTACTCACAGGAGCAGGTGTCATCAGCAGGGTTTAAAGCCAGAATTAACAGTACAAAAGCCCTGCATTGCTTAATGTTCTCTGGAGAAGGAGGTGGATGTGCTGTGAGAAAGCGTGGAGTGATGCCAAGTGCTCTCTGAAGCTGAGTATGAGGCATCCTAGTAGGATCTCGCAATGATGAGTGACCGGGCAAGAAAATGGCACAGAAATTTCAATGTTGGTAAGCACAGACATGCACATGGGAAACGTAACATCACTAAAATTAGCCAAGGGCTCTACGTGAGTCTTACTCAGCCCAGAATCACCGTGGACTGTTCTCAACAGCATCAGCTCAGTGTATTCAGTAGCTGTGGGAAAGGCTAATACAATGTTCTAAATTGTTTGGAAGTGATGGGAGTATAAAAAAGAAAAAAGGCATTGTGTGTGGTGGCCGTATCTTAAATATTACGGGTCTGATCGCTCCATCTCTGACAGGGCACCGCGGCGCACGAGGGGGTGCAGGGGAGACTGGGGGTGCGGGGGAGCTTTCGGAGCAGGAGAGACTCGGAAGAGGGGTGGGCTTTGCAATCAGGAGAGGCAAGAAGAAGGTGCATTGCAAGTGATAATTCATTAGTTCTCAAAACAGAAAAACCAGAAAGGCACTCAATGGAATTGTCAGGCAGCAGTTTGGAAAAGAAAAAAAGAAGAAAAAGGGAAAAAAAAGAAGAAAAAGGGGAAAAAAAGTAGTATATTCTTATTTAAAACGTAGTTAAAGCACAAGGTTAATTGCTGTGGAGTAGAATGGAAAGAAAATCTATATGTAAGTTCAAAAAAACATTACACAAATTGACAGATCACAACACTGTTTGTAACATTAAATTCAGCAATGGGGATATAACATTTGCCTCAGTGATTTCCTACACTGCCAAGGGCCAGGTCAGGAAGACATGGTAGGGAAAGATCTTTCTATACAGTCTCAAAGCGTTTCTGAGAGACCCACTCGCTGCTCAGAGGACACTGGGCAGTGACAGACCAGCACATCGAGTCTTGCATCCTTCGGTAGCGTTACTATGTTCTCATGTGAAAGCTCAAAAAGCCGAGGGCCGTCGCATACTCGTTAATTACGTTTAGGTGTTTACATTGAAGTACCTGCAAGCAGCTAATACATTCACTATACAACAGAAAAGTGATTGACTTCATCAATGACATTAGGAATATTTCCACTGACCTAAACTTTTCACACGCCACAGGAGAGGCGGTGACTCCGCTCAGGTCACCGCTCTGATGGCAACAGAGACGAGGGACGGTGCTGCCAGACAGCGAGGGTACAGCCGGCCAGAAAATCGCGCCGGGCTGGAAGCCGGTAAGATGTGAGCCACTAGCCCATCACTAAATAATTTAAAACCGAAGCAGCTCTTTTGCGGAGGGCTCCAAAATCCATGCGCCCGTTTTCAAAACCTGTCTTGCCACCTGCAGATCTGCGCTCACACATACAGCGACGTTCTCAGCGAAAGGGAAGTTGCAGGCACTCGGGTGTTGCTCCTGTCAATTCTAGTACAAAGGGTGATTTTTGCGGAAACCGTCTCAGGTTGCACACCCCAAACCGGAGAGCCTACAGAAGCAGGAGTAACTGTTTCTGAAAACGCTGGGCTCAGAGAGCTGAAACATCAGCAGGCTTTGACATCTAAGGAGACACCGAAGTGACTGTGGAGTCGTGAGAAACCTCAAAATTACGCTCGTATATCCTCCTCTTCCTTGGTCTTCGGCAGTTACCTAAATTATTCCATGGAGCAGTGCTTATTCACCCATGTTTTGGTGACAATTTTCTTAAAAGAGGAATTAGCAATGCAGCTTCAGGCTGACTCGAGCGGAGTTTGAAATAATGGCTGCGGGACCAAAAGGAGGAAGTTGGTTATGAAATGAAAAATGGATAAAATTAGCAGGAAAAAACGTGACTTATTTTGGTATACTTTCTATGAGAGAAAAGCAGAAATGCAAATCAGTAAATTCTGGCTTTAGGGCTTTACCCCTGTCGTGGTTTAACCCCAGCTGGTAACCGAAAACCACGCAGCCGCTCGCTCACTCCCCCCTCCTTGGTGGGCTGGGGAGGAGAATCAGAGAGAAAAGAAAACTTGTGGGTTGAGATAAAAGCAGCTCACCAGGACAGCAAAGGAAAAATATAAAAATATATTAATAATGACAATAATAATAATATATATAAGGATAACAGAATATATAAAACAAACGATGCACAATTTCTCACCACCCGACGACCGATACAGCCCGTCCCGAGCAGCAGGCAGGGAGCAGGGGTATCCCCCCCAGCTATCCCAGAACAGCCAGTTCCAGAGAGAGCAGGCGAGGGAACCAACAGCCAAACGAACAAATGAAAAAAAAAGGAAAAACAGGGAAACCAAAAGCAACCCGAAGGGAAGCTTAAGGATTAAGGGCAGTGCCCCACCGGCCGACCCTCACTCACACCGGCCATGCCGTCTCTGGTATGGAAACTCTCTTTGGCCAGGTTGGATCAACTATTCCGGTTCTGCCCCTCCCAGGTTTTGGCACCTGCACATCAGCAAAACCTGGGAAACTGCAAACTGTCCTTGGTCGCTCAGCAGCAGCCAACACCATCAGTGTTCTGTCACCGTTCCTCACACACTGAATCCAAACCACGGGAGCTGCTGGAGACAAAACCAGCTCCGTCCCGGCCAAAACCAGGACAACCCTGTGTGGTACTGAGAATTTCAGGCAGTATTCTGGTTTTGTGTGCCTGTACGGATACGTGTCAAGAGTGTGTCGTAGCTATTGACACGGATTTTTCAGGCTTTCCGAGTCAAGAAGCAGAAACACGCCCCAGCTGAGCCGCTGGTGGTGGCTGAACACAAAGGAAGCGTCGCAGCGCTGGGGACCGATGCTACAGGTGTGAAAATCAGAAGGTCTAAGAAATCCATAGAAGCCTTTGACTTCCCATTTACATCAGTATTTTGAAAACACCTCTTGAATGTCAGCGCAGCCGCCTTCAAGCACACAAGAGACCTCGAGATCTTCTCGTAAGCCAGGTGAAGCCGTTTTCCCCGGGGAGCGTGTGGCCCTCTCCCTTGCCGGGCAGGAGAGCGGGAGCAGCTGGAGCTGCCAGCCAGCAGCACGGAAGCGAAAAGCCCGTCGTGCTGCCTGTGACGCTTCTAACGGTGGCGACGGCCCTGCCTGCTGGCGGCTTTAAAATAACACACTTACTCCCCGAACCGGCTTCTCTTTCCCCAAGGGTGAGAAGTATTGAAATGCAGTAGCTTATCAGATGATCGAATGAGATCTAGAAACCTATTTCTCAGCACCCGGGTGGGGAAAACCAGACTGAAATCCTCACAGCAATCTGAAATCTCCCCCTTTTTTAGCTCTGCTGCATAACCTGACTCTGGTATGTATTTGATTTCTCAGCCCTGCGGTGTTGCCATCAGTCCACGGGGATGCTGCCGCGCAGCAGGGCCGGTTCGGCACGCGCCGGTGGACGCGGGCTCCGTACCACCGTCTCCATAGCTCTGTGGGGAAAACCGTCTGGGAGGCACAGGGAAAAAATTGTCCTGGTTGTTTGAAATGGGTGAGAGAGAAACGGTCTCTTTTTTTTGGTTGTTTAAGAATAGCGTAGCAATTCTAAACATTGATGTTCCTCTCGGCTGACTTGGGAACGTCGGAAACTTCCAAAGGATGTGATTAAACTTCCAGGCAGGGTCTCTTGCAGCTGCTGGGGAACCGCAGAGCGCTTTGAGACACTCTGCTCCACAAACCTCATCCAGGGCTCTTTAACCTCTGACTCTCGGCATTTTTGTCATTAAGACATTGCTGATCGCGGCAAACCTTCTGCCCGAGAAAGCCCTGCCTGCAGCCGTGCCGCAGCTGGAGCGTGGCCAGTCACCGCCTCGCTCCGGACGGGAAGATGAAACGTGTCCCGAGGGGTGAGGTTAGGTTTGCCCTCTCACGGGATCTTCTGGTTTCAGTTTCACCCATGGTTTTGGCCAACTACGAAACAAAACAGCGGTGGAACCGTGGTGATTTCTCCGATATTACTCACGCTGCTTTTCAATTAACCACCTGAAACGGAAAAATGTGATTTCTTTTTCCTAGCAGTGAGGAAAATGAAGATGTTAAAGCAAAAGGGACACTCATCGTGTACTGACCAGCGCACAAAGCTGGAATTGATAGCTAAATGCCCGTAACTTGAATAAACCCAGGGAAAACCAGGTTGGAAGATCTTTGTCCTTCTCTGAAGACTGCCTGCAAGCGAGAAAACTACCTGTAAGAGAGTTATTTTGATTTTTCTAGGGATTTCCATGCAAAAGACAGACAAAGAGCAAGTATCGTTTGTGATACCAAAAATGGCCAAAAGCCGGGAGGGATGGGGAGCCGCGCGCGGGCAGCGCTGCCGGGGCTCATCGGCTGCTGGCTCTCCCGGGCTGCATCACCCGCTCCCACGCAGCCGCAGGTGTTTTTTCCACGGCGCTGAATCTCGCTGGTTTTACCAAGTGGGATGTGATGCTCTCTCATAACTCCCTTTCGAAAGATGCACCTTTTCCCTTTTATCGGGGAGCCTCATGCTCTGCCCGTCATTTTCTTTTGCCGACAGACTTGCCAATGTTCAATCACTAGGTCAAAATTTTCCACGCTGACTGGGAGCTTACCTTGAAGATGTCAGTTCAGTAGTTTCTAAAAACAGGACTAAGTAAAAAAAGTTGCTTAGTAAGACTGAAAACACAAAAATGACCTTTTTGAAATCTCCGTGGCCTTACATAGTGCAGGTCACTGAGTTTCTAACCATACTGGTCCCGCTGTGCCTCCACAAGGCACCTTGCCTGGGATTTTGGTTTTCGTTTTACTTGACAAAACCCCCTCAAAATCAGGTAGGAAAAAACTGCCTGAAGGGATTATTAAGGTTGCAAAACCACGACATAACAGTTAGAAAATGTTAAAACCAGACAACTGCTGCAGTCCGAGGAAGGTCCACCCTGAGCAAAGTAGGGGCTGAACAAATTTTTCATGGGAAAAAATATATGAAATATAACTAAAGAAAGTTTGAAAGCAGAGTGTAAGGAGACCAATTTATGGCCACATAAACAAACTTCATTTTAGGATTTCCTTGCTTCTGAGTGCTCAGCTTTGGTCTTACTGGTCTTATTAGCCATAAGACATAAAAAGTGGCAAAAGGATTCATTACACAGACAACAGAAGAAGAGGTCAGATTTGTGCAATCTGCTATCAGGTCCCTCGATCCCGGCCCACTATAAACCTGTAAAAAACACCCACCCTTGGCTACAAGCCCCGGCAGCACCTGTGCCTTTATGCTGATAGTTCCTTTCTGGGAGTTTGAAGGTTCATTTCATGAAACATATTCATATATAAATCCACAAGTACTTGTAAGAACTAAATTTCCACTCTCTCGGCAGTTACTGTGCATAGACGGCGTCCTTCCTCCGAAACAGAAACCACCAGCTGCCACTCGATGTCTGCTCAGCACCAGCAGCTCAGCCCCACTGGGAATGAGGAGTTTCCAGTCCCTTCCCGCGGCCTTCCCAATCAAATGCGTTTGGAAGAAAAAAGTGATTTTCACACTCATCGTTGACAGTGGTCTGACGGTCGTCTGACGGTCATCAGACTGTCATCAATAATTTGAATTCCGTTTTGCATTTATTATGTAAAATATCCCAAACTACCTGCTGTACTTAAATCTTTCTTGTCTGCCAGGTCTAGTTCATGGACCTTCCTGATTTGTGTTTGTGGACTGAGCGTGATTATGGGCTTCTTTCCCCCCGCCCAGTGCTATTGAGAATGGCTCTCATCATTCCCGTCATGCCGGTGCAGCCATCCCAAGCTCATGTCATGGAAGTATTTATAAACATAAAGCCTCACTGCACCTCCCTTTCTGTACTCAGCCACTACCAAGTGCGCCAACTTACCACGAGATTGAAAATAAGAAAAAAAAAATCAAGAAAAGCAGAGATAATACATGAGTTCTTCTAGTCACTGCACAGATTATCACAGAACACCTTGAGGTACTTCTCGGCCACGTGGGAGCACATCGCACAGGAGCAGAGCGGGTCTGTCCTGGGCTCAGCTCCGGGGAGACGGGACCCCAACGGGACGCGGGGTTCTGTGCGCGGGAGGACAGCCCCCAGGCTCTGCGGGCGCTGGGAAGACCCAGGCTGGCCCACGCGACACACCTGACGTTACGGCTTGTGTTTTTACTGTCTGAATAAACTTGCCTAAAGGCCGTTGGCGGTCGGATGGCCAAGACAGGTGAAGCAGCCAGGCTGCAGCCCAGCAGAAGACTCAATCGTTGCATTTTCACGGCGGGCTGACAAAACCCATGACGTTACCCCCGCTAAAACCTGGAAACCTTCACAAGACTCAGAGCAACTTTTTCAGAGGCTCATTTCACAGAGACAGGAATTTGGCTGCACACCACAGTCAGTGGTTAAAATGCTCATCAAACCATTACATTTTTGATGCCTTGATTAGACCTCGCAAAGGATTTACTAAGAGTACAGAAAGACAGTTGCTATCTGTACTTGTGGTTTTTATGACAAAGCATCTGTAAAGCTTCCGTAGGAGACTGGAAATAAAGCCTGTGTAAGATAAATTAACTTTCTGACATGAATATTTCTGTTACTCTTTTATTCCCTCAGGATTTTGGTTAATTAAACATAATTAACAGGATTATTTAATCAATAGTAAGGCTTGATAGTTCCAGGAGAAAACATATGTTTGTAAACATATGCACATTTCAAAATAAGAGTAAATAAATCGAGATTACTGAGCATGGAACAAATGTACCCTTTTGCAGAAGCTTTTTCCAGAGAGCGGGCATCCCAAAAAATCAATTACAACTTCAGCTCAGCTTAACGGGAAGCCGAGTGTGAGAGCCAGCCGATGTCTTGCAGTACAAAGCAGACCATCGCTTCACCTGCGCTTTGCCATCTAGTTTCCAGTCACCCCACCGCTACAGAAGAAGTCATTTTCCTACACGATTGCATGCAGCAATGTCAGCCGTGGAGGGGGGCTCAGCCTGGGTCACGCACTGAAACA
Source organism: Phoenicopterus ruber ruber (assembly GCA_009819775.1). Classification (NCBI taxonomy): domain Eukaryota; kingdom Metazoa; phylum Chordata; class Aves; order Phoenicopteriformes; family Phoenicopteridae; genus Phoenicopterus; species Phoenicopterus ruber. Next base: position 2,452,837 of record CM020228.1, on the reverse strand, counting down.
TCTGGGCTTTTGCAGTATTTACTATACTGGCAGCACACGGTTAGTACAATATACGACATTCAGAGAAATTAATTTCCTCTCCTTGACATGAGGCTCTGTTTGGAGTGAGAGCGGAGGGCGTCCTTCCTCCCTTGCCCCGCGGCTCCCGGCGCCGTTCTGCGTGACCGAAGGAGCCTCTGACTCGTGCCTCTCCAGTCACCTCGGGCCGGGAGCACAGCCAAGGCGCACGGCTGACGTCGTTGCCGCCGATGACTATGCACAAACCTTCCTCTACACCGCTCTCCAACATAGGTCATTACTGAAAATCTGCCACAGGTATGCTGTTTCCTAGAAAGGCTTTCGCAGGTTTCTTAGAACAGACTTGTACATTATTTTGTAAGGAATCTGTGTTTTCATACATTGCGAAACCTGGCACAGCGGTTGGATGCTCAGGGTTTCACAAAACGCTATTGCAGTTTGAAGTTCAAGGCTTTGGGGAGATTTTCTTTAGCTACAGATACTAAACATCGAATGGGCTGAACTCTGAGACGTGTTTGTAGAGGATAACCTACATGCTGACCATGTAACCTTCTGTAACTGGGTTATCTTTCTGAGGCTCTTCCTTTGCCACCAACACACAGCTGTTCTTACTCATCTCTTGCAGAAATTTGGAGCAAAGATCCTGTCAACTAGGATGTACGTAAGAGATCTGCTCAAAAAGCCACACTAGTTGTCTGCATAAAAAAAGCATGAAAGAATATTTCAATAAGATAGCCACGGCTGAGTCTGCAGGACACAATGCAATTAATTTTTGAGCTCCTAAGGCTCTCTGCAATGTGACTGTGGATGGCTGCCGCCAATCCTGGAAAAGCCGGAGGACTGTGGGAATTTCTGGGAGTCGAGAAAGGTAAACACAGTGCGGGGCCAGAAGAAAGCTGAGGAGTTTATAGAGCAAACAGCTCAGCTTGCGCTGCGGGAGGATCTGGGAACCGATTCTCTATCAGCCTCTTCTACGACAGAATAAGGTGGTGCCATGAATTTTAAAACAGCCGGTACGGATTTGAGGTGACGCAATCTATTCTTCACAGTTTAGCTGTTCTTTGACAGGCTGAGTGCCCTCGCGGGCGAGGGGGAAGGTGTTGCTGGGCTCCCGGCAGTGCCTGACATGCCGGGCTGAAGACTGGAAGGTTGAAACGTCTGAAGACGTTTTCTTCAGACGCCAACGGCAGTTGCCTGCGCAAGAGGATGAAACGTCTCCTCATCGCGGACGGTTTCCTATCAAACGGAGGGGACGTGCTGTGGGTTTCACAGGCAGGTTTCCTGGCCCAGATATAATAAAAAAAAAGTAATAATGAACTATTTGAGTCACAAACCAGGAACAATCCTTATCAGGTTTGAGTGTGAAGCGCTCTTGGGAAGACAAGGCGTAAAGCGCGACACTTAGGGAGGCAAATGGCCAAACCACGCAGACACAAAATGGCCAAGCAGCACCGAAGGATCACAAACATCAGCTCTGTTTGCCTGGTGCCGATTTTTTTCTTTTCTTTTCTGTTTTTTTCCCCTGCTTCACATTTTATAAATGTGCAAACTCCCCTTGGGACATACCAGCAGGCTGCGGAGATGTAAAAGACGTGACAGATACTGACCCTGTCCTGCACATCCATGGAAACATAAGCGTCTCGCTCCTGTAACGCCAAAGCCTTTCCCCGATGAAGCACTTCCTCGGAGCCGTGACACTGACACCAGACGGCAACGCTGTTTTTCCATAACCTCCTCAGCACAGCTATTTGCTTATTCTAACAATCTAGATTGAATCCAATAAAGTAATCATAATAGTCATAGTCCTGGCATTTATCTCACATTATCACCCCCGACTTAAACACTGGCTGATGTTTTTCCTGGCAAGTGTCTTGATTGCAGGACAGTGTGAGTAACTGCTTTATGCTGGCCTGTGTAAACCACTTGCCGTGTTTGAAGTATTCGTGCTAATATGTTTTACACCTGTCGGTTTTCCTCCTGGACCGCTCGTCTCTCTCTGCGCAGTCTCTCCCTCCTGCCCAAGCTTTCAGCCGCTCTTCAGCCCCCGCCTGCACACCGCGTCCCCTGCCTCGGCGTGCAAGCATGCCCAGAACGATAAAAAATTCATCCTGCGACATGCGTGACTCTGACAGCTGCACTAAAAATGTTGGGAATTACCAGAGAAGTGTCATAGATTATGGCAGGAATGTGGAAGGAATTATTAAGCACGGCTGAAATATTAGTGAAATGATGAGGAAACTATAGCTCATCGCTGGAAATTACCGCTTAGATGAAGCACACAGATATGGGGGAACACTGAGGTGGCTGGAAGAAAGCTGATTGATGATATGATTTGATAATACATTAACTTAGGAGATATGCTTTCTCCTTTCCCCTCTAGCTTTTAATTTTGTAAAGACTGTGCAAACTTGCAGTGTCGTCTACGCAGTGCCTGTCACAGTGCAATCATCCCTTTCATGTTACAGCAGGAGAAAAGCCGACGGTTATGGTAGGGCCGGCGTTTCAGGAGAGAAATGCATTCAACGAACTTAACAAAAGACATCCTACAGATGGAAAAACGCAAAACTCCTGTGTGACTTGAACATACCCGATAACGCAGGAGCTAAACCGCGAGGGAGCGCCCGGCCGCCTGAGCTGTAGGTTAGCGAAGCACCTGCACCCGGGGAGCGGTGCCCTCCCCGAGCAGCCCCGGGACCGCGGCCCCGCCGGGAGGACGCCGCAGCCTGCTCAAGAGACCGCCCGCCTTCCAAACCGCTTCCAGCGTCTGGAGGGCAGCAACAAACACGCACGGAGCAGCGCGGATCGTGTCAAACACGATGCTTGGAAAAGGCACTTTGCCCTTTGGACTTCTACTTTGGTTAGTAGAAAAACACTGAAATTTTTGCCCAAGACTTATGTTTTCATAAGCAAACTAGGGGAAAATAACTGAAATTACTGCATTAAGTATATCGCTGCTCAAAGGGCAGGTAAGGAACGATTCATCATCAGCTTGCAAGGTTGTACGTAGCCCCGGCTGTAAGGGTCTGGTCTGGGTCTAACATTAGTCAGGATTTTCATTAGCAATATTGGATTAAAGCGCAAAGTATACCCTAACAAAATTTCTGGATGAGGGAGCGTGTGCTACTACTACTTGCTCTGAAAGTGGGCTAGGCACAGGGAAAATACCAAGAGGATTCCCTTGCCTTCCCAGGAGATGGCTGTAACCTCATCCAGCACCTGCAGGTGCTCTCTCAATAGCCCAGGGGTTAATAAATATCCTGATAACACTCTGATACGGAAACTATATTCTCAGACTTTAAATAAAACATGGAAAACTACTGCTTGGTTCCCATCTTCACTTGTAGCCCGAGACCAAAGCAGTGCAGGATGCCGCAGCCGCCCCGTCCGGGGTAAAGCTGATCTAACACCTTTTTGCCAGGACTCCGGCATCCGCAGCTGATCTTCCTCTAGTGCCAACCTAGGGGAAAGCTGTGCTTACCAAAGCTGATTTTTTCCCATTCACAGCCCAGCAGGCTTCTGGTTTTTCTTTACTAAATTCCTCCACTTGATATTGATAATTAGCTTGTCCTGGGCACTGGCAGCTCTACCCATATTAAATGAAACTGGACTCAGACTTTCTCAGTCGCTATTCAGGGTTTGTTTTTCTCCTCCGATAGCTGGGAAACCTCCCCTGAGGCTACGGTGCCTTTCCTAAAGCCCCGACACTTTGGCACCTCTGGCCTGACTCACAGTTGAGTCACAATATCTTCCCCGACTCTGGCCACGGAATTCCCTATAGAAACAGTGCAGGGTAGCTATGGCAGTTTTAATATAAATCTTAAAAAATGTAAATATTCTAGTGTTGAGCACTATAACCCTAGTTTTCGGGAGGATTCATCTTTACATAACCTCCAAATTTTTGAAAGTGCTGAAGAATTAATATAAACCAAGCTTCAGTTCTCCAGCATCTGCCTTTGTGTGTATATTTGTCTAGCTTTATTCTATGAATACATACTTTATCCACGCTGAAGGGTTGTATAGCTCGCCTTGGAAGTACGTAGTGCAAAGGGGTTCAGGTATAGTCTATAAAATTGCTCTTGATGTAGAAAGTACGTAGACTCACTCATTTGAATAACCCGCAGATTCCATTCTGCAGGTAAATCTTCCCCGCCTCCCCTTTAGCAACAGCATGTTTGTGGTGAGATATTAATCATTTCCTCCAGCAGTGTGTATATAAGAGGCACCCAAGGCAGAGCCCCACACAGTTCACCCGGCTGAAGGGCAGAGCCGACTTCGCAATGCTGGTCCAGGTCGTGGCTCTGCTGAGTCTCGGGGTGCTCTGCAGCTCCGCACCCATGCGGGCAACCGGAGCCACCAACGCCGAGAGACACCCGCTGCAGAAGGAGCGTGACAGGGCTTTGGTAGGAGTCATCATTCAAGAAGTTCTCCAAGACATGCAGGAACTAAATTTAAGTGCAGTAAGTTCCTTTATTTTGAGTGCCGTTCGCCCGGTTGCCTTTCTATTCCAAGTTTTGGCTTCAAGTTGCTAATTTCATTTTCTCTTGGGCAGGTTCCCAGCGTTGTAACTGTGAATGCTACGGTAAGAAACTGCATACTTTTCTTCTCTTTCAAATTCCTGTCTCAAATCCCCAAATTTCTTTTCCCCTTCACTGCTTTGATAGCACTAAGGTAGCTCTAGAAACCCAGGGAAACGCAGAGTTATTGCAAGAACCTACAGAAAGCTGCTGCCAATGTTAATATCCTTCAGCTGGCCCTCTCTGTAGGTATAGGTCTCACATGTGCGCTGGCATCTTCTCGATAGCCTCAAAAATTCCCTCTGAACCCTTAGTTTTAGAACAGTCAAAAATTGCTGTTTGGTCTGTATCCCATACAGACCCATTCATTTCACTGAGCTGTATTTTACTGCAATCCAGTGGGGAAAAAAAGAGCTTTTTATGGAGGAGATGAGCAGCACAAGTGAGAAGTAGGAGCCCATCTCCTATTCAAAGTGGACAGGAGACAAACAGCATCAGCCCCTCTTACTTTTGAAGAGAAAGGTTGAAAATTCACGCTGGTAGCAATAATTGCTTGTATTTTGTTAAGACAATTCTGATCCAGTTTCAACAGAGACACAATAGCAGGAAACGAAGCCCTAACACAGGGTTGACCTTCCTTTCCCTCGAGGAACAAATGTCTGTGGTGTTGGACACCTCTAAATTTTACCTGTCCCGTTTATCGTGGCACCTGCAACTTCCACTGAAGGCAGTGGGAGGCTTTTTTTTGTCCCTGGCATGTTTTTAAACAAAAATTATAAATTGTACCATGGTTTCCTAAATTTGGTGTCCGGTAAATTGCTGAATATAAAATCAGAGGTCATGTTTCAAAATGCAGCTCTTAATTCCTGTAGGTTATTATATTTCATGGGTATCTAAATCCCCGGGGTACGACGCGTTACTTATGTGGTACCAACGTATCACACAACTGTTGAAATAACTATTTGCTGTCCTTGCAGGTGGAAAGATGCATGCACAGCCACCTGAAAACCTTCGCTAGCACCTTGGCAGCTCTCAACTGGCCAAGCAAATTCATCAGCGTAAAACTGACCAAAGTTAAGACCTACGAACACATCCTCCCCAAAGTAAGTTTGAATTTGTGGTATTCGGTAGCACAATATTCAGCAAAGGCGGTTCCATAACGGGACACGGCAGCTGGGACGGGCACTGATTTGGTGGCAATGGGCACTGGAAGTCTCTTCTGAAAAGTAACACCAGTAAGAAGGCTTCCTTGAAGCGCTCTCCCCGGAGGAGCCCCCCTCCCCACGGTAATCTCCATCGCCAGAAAGATAATAGTATGAAAACCAACCAGCTCTGAGCAGAAGCGGGGGCAGCAGCGGGTCTCGGGGCAGCAGCTGTCACCCGCACGTCGTCGCGGTGCCTCGGGCTCGCAGAGACCGGCTCGCCCCGCTCGCCAAAACACGCTGCGGGCTGCCGTGGCGCACGTTGGCCGTGCTCTTCGGAAAATGGATGTACCAAGTAGCATGGGCTTAAATATGATATTGGAGTTAGATGGCTGAACGATGTTCTCGCTTTTTCTTTAAGGATCTTGATGAGGAATGTGAGACTGTAGAAGTGACGAGTCGTGTGTTCCTGGAGACACTGGAGGGTTTCCTGAGACAGCTCTATGAGCAAATTCAAAAGGCCTAAATAGAACAACTACACCAAACCCCAGAAGAAATGAAGAACCTGAACTCTACTCCAACCAAAATGTGATTCCATTATTAATTTATTCTCAGGAACGTGGTCATAGAATATTTATAGAGAGAGAGAGATATGTTCTGTGTGTGTGTATATATATGTTTTTAAAATATATATATATATGTATAAAAAGTGATATTACGAGAGCAGCCATGTTCTCTATAATGATTGAAACATGCTGCTCCGTTAAAAGACAAGTATTTAAAATAATATTTAAATATTTTATACAGTTTGAATATTTTAACTTATGTCATAACAAAAGAGTAATTTTATTTATTTATTTATTTATTTATTTATTCTATTTATTTAATTCCTTCATGGGTACTTTGAGATATTTATTGTGATGATGATGCTGTATTTAAGCACTTACTTTAGGAAACTGCTGTTTAAAGGTGTGTGCGGAGGCGCTCTGTGGGTCCGGTTTGGGGTCACCGTCACACTATTTCTCTAGCACACAGCCCCGGGGCTCGGCTCCGCAGCGCCCGGGTGCTCTCAGAGCCGGGGCAAAGCCACCCCGCGGGACGGGGACGGGGACGGGGCCACCGGTGCCACCCAGCACCTTCGCCTCCCCGCGGCCCTGCGGCCGGAGAAGATTCACGTCAGTTGTGAGCTCCCACCTCTGCTCCCTGGGCGTTCGGATCCTGCGGATAACTTCAACCACTACATGTTTTGTTATTAACTAAGTAGAGCCATGTCACCCAAATCCAGCCACATTCTGGGTAACACCAGAGCAGCAGGGCTCTGATGGTCTTCTTTGCTTTTCCTCAAAGTTTACTCAGCTGATTCGAGGTGTTTCCCACATATGTGAGCTGAGTTTTACTGAGCTGAATCAGGCAATACTTGTTTTTTGAATTGTTTAAGTATCCATAGCTATGGGAGGCACTCAGAAAGCGCACACCCATGTAAAACTATGAGTTTAGATTCCAAAAGTTAATATTTAATAAAATAATATTCAAGAGGAATGTTACTGCTCGGCCTGGTTTGTAAGGACACATGCCATGCGTTGCCTATCCTGACGTATCCATTACTAAATGTTTGTAACCTTCCACGAATGTAAATGGACCTTTACAAAAATAAACACATTTTCTTCCAGAATTAAGTGACCTTTATTTGTGAAGGGCGGGCGGTTTCAGAGCTGTTCAGAGCCGGGTGCGATTTCCAGGTGGGACGGACACACGGATGCTACTGGGGGTGAGGGAGATCCGCCCTGGTGAGGCTGAGCACCCATCTGCTCTCACCCATCCAGGCATCTTCCCGAGGACTCGCAGCCCTCGCGCTCCAGCCCGGCCTCAAGCTCAGCTTTACTGAGTCTGCTTAGGCTTTTATAAGCCGAGCTGCCCTCTCGCCTGCTGGGGTGACTCATTCCTGGCCACGCCGCGTCCCTGGCACGCTCGCAGCGCGGCGAAAGCAGAAGAGCTTTCACTTGCCGCAGCCGAGAAGCGTCCCCTCGCCTTCCCCGGCGCGGGATGCTCCCAGCACGGAAACCCTGAGAAGCATCCGTGTTCTTCGAGAGGTTGGGGATGGAGGGGACAGCCCAGCTGGGGCAGGAACGAGCGCCCAAAGAGCCGGAGACACGCAGCCACCGCGGCAAGCGCCGACGGAGCACGCTGCGTTGTTCAGAGACGCGCACTTCCAACGGTCAGGCCCAAAGCAGCCGAGCTTTGCATTCAGACGGCATCTCCCCCTGCGGATGGTGCACGCGGCAGAGCCCAGCCGGGTCGGACAGACGGACTTCATCCCCCGCCGCAGGAGGAGCGGCCCCGAAAGCCCCCGCGGTGGGGACACGGCCACCGTCCCTGGGCACCACAAACGCCCAGGCTCTGCGGGCAAAGTCATCAGTGCGTCGCTTTATACGGAATTCTCATAGGAATCAGGAAACCTGTAAATAAAGCCAAACCGTGAATCCCTTTACTAAAACCAGAGAAACGGAGAGCGAATGTCCAGATGCGCTCCCTCACGGTAAACAGAGCCAAGAAAACCTCTGGTCCTGAGCACCGTCTCGTTCAGTGCTGCTGAAGTAATAATGCCACCCTGAAGAGACCCTTGCTGCCATTGAACTTCAAAGTTTTTATTAGCAATGAGGTGTTTAATTTTTCACATACATTACTTTAAATTACATTTAAATATTTTACATTACATTTTAAATTCAGCCTTAGATAAATGGGAAGTCATGGAATCGTGGGTATATGAAAAAGAGGAAAATGTCAAGGTTTTAAGCAGAAACCATTAATCAGGCTCAGCATTCTTGGCACGGCAGTCCAGGAAACTCTGACAAACAGACAAGAGGGAAAAGTGCAGCATTAATAACTCAAAGTCAACACTGGGCTGGCTGTAGGCAAATGCAGCCAGAGCTGCAGCCCACGGCAGCAGACTGCTGGGGGAAGCAAAGCAGCCGCGGGTCGGCAGCTCTGGTGCCTTGCAGGGCGCAGGCAGCGGGGCGCAGGCAGCGGGGTGCAGGCAGCGGGGCGCAGGCAGTGGGGTGCAGGCAGCAGGGTCCCAGCTCCAGATGGAGCCTCCCAGCCCTGGTGCCGGCAGCCCCCGGCACGGCACAGCCCTTCCTCCTCGCCGCCCTGCCCAGGCGACGGGAAAAATCTGTCTTGCCGGGGTTTCCACGAGCCCTACCGTCATCTCTGATCCCACGTCGGCTCCCAAATAATCTGAATAGCATTAAGCCGACCAGAAAACAGCAGTGCAAATAGTGAAGGGAATGCCCGGTTTCACGCAGGCTGCACAGTCTTATCGCCGGCATGACTGCACTGGCGTGCTGAGCACAGTTGCCTCAGCTTGATAACCACAACTGCTTCATCACAGCTTTAATATCGCTGATAAGAATCTTGCATCATCATATCTTGTATCAGCATCAATAAAACACACATGCCTTAAAATCTTAGTTAAGCTGTGACTTTGCGTCTCGAGGCTGCTGCAGACTTGTTCATATAGGAAGTGGATCTTTTATTAAAAAATGATTGTTGTGTTTCTTACATCACCGGCAGGAAAAGCAAGAGCCCCACGCAACTCCGGGAGCCCCGGGTGGGGATGAGACATGCGAGACGGTGGCCAGCAGGGGAAAGTCTCTTTTACAGAGTCATGTTCTACTTATAGAAGCGGTAGGTGTGAGATATATTTAGCACTCCCCATTTGATAAGCAAGAAATTAATCTCCGTAAAACCCATCTCCCCACCGCGGTGGCAGGAGAGCAGATCCCTTAGCTTGCCCAACCTTAAGGTGCGTACCCCATGCCTAGACCTGCCCATGTCCATGGGCTCCACAATGAGCTCTCCAAGGGTGGGAGAAGCCCACCCACCCCATGTAGGACCAGCCACAGTCTTCTGGCTGCCCTCCAGACCCTTAACGGTGGCGGTTGTCCTGTGCCACCACCACGCGCGGGGCTGGGAGAAGGTTTGCCGAGACACATCGGGCTCTGGGAGCGCGTGGGGGACATGCCACACCCCGCTCTTGCACAGCCGCCAGCACCTCGAGGCCACGTTTTGCAGCTCAGTCGAGGGGTGCCTCTCCTAGAGCCCCGCTTTCCAGGCTGCGGTGGCTCTGGAAGAGCTCCTCCTGCGTGTGGTGGGGCAGCCACGAGGCAGCCAGGTCGCCCAGCATCGCCCGGAGGAGGGCTGCCCCAGCCCGCGGGCCGGCTCCCTGCCAGGGGCTCCCCGCATTTATGCCGGGGCAGGGCTGACAGAAAGCAGCTTGGACGCAGAAACGCTGCGCCCGTGCTCCATCCTTCCCCTCCTGCCCGAGCTCCGCTTCTGTCGCCGTCATTCCCTAGCCCGAAGGATGAGAGGGATGGAGAGCAGCCTCTCCCGATCAGCCATCCAGAGGGGACGGTGATGCCATCGTGGCCAGACGAAGGCAGCCGCAACCCCAACAAGTTGCAGTCAGCAGCTAAATCTGGGTTAATACTCTACAAGGGTAATTCCCCTGTTTTCTTTTTTGAAATATTTGATTACTCATTTTCTGTTGTTATTTTACTTCCTTTTAAATCTTCCGTTCTCATTAGTCTCTTTTCAGGATTCACAAACTGTTTCTATTTTCTGCACAACACCAGCTCACTTTTACAGGCTTTGGAGCACTTTTTTTTTTTTCTCATTCATACACAGTGTCTTTGCAACTGAAAAATTAAGTGTCCCTTTCTGGCCACCCCCTCTCCGGTGCCAAATTTCAGCCGGTCAATGGGTGGGGCTTGAAAACACCCATTTCAGATTGTTTGGATTGATCATCTGTGTTTCTCTCGGACTCGCTTGGTTTCAGACGGGTGACTGAGAAGACAATGAATCACTGTTAGACATCGCCAGCTTTCTCTGGATGCTTCAACAGCTGCCAAAGCCACTGCACACCTGTGAGAGGCACCAGCTTCAAGATGCAAGAGGTGCGGGGCCACGGCCGCTCCCAGGGTGCACACAGGGTCCCTGGGGAGCTTCAGTGGGATCTACACCATAAACTCAAGCCCAGAGATGTCTTGCAATTACTGTGCATGGATGGGAAGATATAAGAAATCGTAGACGTAATTTCTTTCAAAAAATAGAGAAGACTTTTATTTTCCCTGCTGTCAGGGCTGGGAGGGTGAAGTGAGCGTGTGATAACGTATGTCGGCCCACGTGCACCAACGTGCCATCCCTGGGGCTGGACAGGCACAGAGGCTGCCTCTGAAATCTCTTCCGACCAAACAGACAAGAATTTAACACCGAAGTCCAGAACTTATCTCGTCTCTAATTTTGCCTGAAAGGTAAGGAATGTGTTGCGGATCTCCACGACAACATCTCTCTGAGCGAGCAGGGATATTTTCCTTGCTTCCCCAAAGTTGGGTTCCCACAAAAAGGTCCATGAGCCCTAAAGCATCCGGACCCTGCTAACCCCCGCCAGATAGAGAGACCCTGGCAGAGCCTCAAAAGACAGAGGGATCGCAGCGGAGGGCAGGGGGTCAGAAGGCTGAGATGTGCAGAATGAGTTGGCTTTGGACTCATTTCTGATTTCATTATTCTGTACAATTCTCCCCCGGTCCTACAAAAGAAGGGCATGCCCCTGTGACTCACAGGCTTTTTATTTTGAGTAGCTACAGAGGAAGTCATACAAACCAGGGGGAATACCTTTTAATTAAATAAAAAGTCTTGCTGTGCCCAGAGCCTATTTCAAAACGCGCAGCCTCCTCTTTTCAATTAGCCTGACTTGGACCCATGCTCCAAGGGCCACTTTCCAAAGATGACAGCCCACTGTCCAGACAGCTGGCCACGGACCAGCGACCACAGCCAGAGCACGAAACGCGAAAGGAATGTCCTTAGGCTGGGGAGTGGAGCTGCACATCTGCTGCAGATGCCCCGACCGAGCAGAGTCACCAGCAGCGACGATTTCAGTTTCGACTGTTTCTGAACAGCATTTCAGATGCTGCAGTGCATGGAGAAGCACGGTTTCCTTCCTTCTGCACAGGCAGACCGCAGAGACACAATACTGCTTAACTCCTTCCAGTACCGAGACAAGAAGGTATCGATGCTGTTGCGCAAGGAACGTTGTAAAGCGTTTCAGCCTCCCACGGTCAAGATTAATTCAAACTGGAAGAGGGAGAGAGAAGGGCCAAGGAGGGGAAGAGGGAGCCCATCGAGCCTGAGGAGCCTGATGGTTTGGCTTGCTCAGAGGTGTACGGGTGCAGCTGCAGCTGGAAACGTGGCAGGGGCAAACGTTTAGGGAGAAATAAAACCCTTCAAGGTTGCACAAGAATGCACAGATATGAACTTGACACAAGAGTGAAGAGGATATTCAGAGGAGTGGAAGGGGGCGTCAATCAATCTTTTCACAGAGGAATGAGAGCAAGAAGATAACTTTGAGACGCGGTGTCATAAATTACTAAAGCTCCTTCCAGAAATGTCTGCTTTCCCCCTAGTACGACTGGAAGCCTCACAAGAGATGCTCCAGCTGGCTGAACTTCCAGTCAAGTGGTTTATATACGATGATGATCATGTAATGATCACATACGTGGTGATGACCCAGAAGCTCTCTAGCAAACCCTTCACAGGGAGTGAATTTTGCTCGGAGGGACCGGTCTCTGCACCGTCGCTATACTGAGGCTTCTCACCAGGATTCCTACTCCAGTTATAGAGAGCACAGCTCATAAAAATGAAGCCCATCATCTCTCCAGGCTTAGAAAAGTGAATATTTCTGTTAGTTTTCAGTTAATTTTCTGTTGTCTTTTCAGTTTCTCAGTTAATTTTCTGTTAAGCTTTCAGCTAATTCCTAACGGGCTAGGCCATTTTCTGCTCATTAATTTAATTCTGTGTCTCACTAGGATATGGGTATTTCAGATGGCTCTGCCTGGGAGTGAAATCGTATCAGCGATTTACATCTCATTAGTGCAAATTCTCCTCGATTTTTTTGGCGGAGGTGGAGTTGGACGGAGGTGCTGCTGAATGAGCCCTCGCTGGAAACTCCCTCCTGCCATCTCAGCATCCCGCAGCAGCGATCCCCCAAGTGCGGCACAGGAAAGAAAGGTCAATGCTGATCCTACCATGAGAGGAGCAGAGTGGTCACAGCGGTTTCATTTCTGAGTGAATATTTACAAATGAGTCAGTGTGCGAGAGACCAACTGATCAGTGTACGTATACAAGTATACCGCAAGTTCCATCTTCCTTTCTGATTTTATCAGGGTTTTTTTTTTCCACCCTGGCTGCAATCTAAGAATGCATTTGCATGTCATTAGTGGCTATAAAAAGAATAAAGAGAACAAGGTGGAGTCCCAGCTTCACAGTTCTGTTTTTTCCAGCAGTAAAAATCCGTCCTGCCCACATCTTTCCCTTCCGCCCTCTCTGCAGGGACTCTCATTTCTTTAGCCAGTTTTGAGATTAAAGCAAAATCCCTGATGCTCGCCAATAAATTTAGCTGCAGCCCTAATCCCTACTGCCTCTTCCAAGGGAAGAAATTCTTCCCTGCGATTTGAACCTGGCTAAAATGTATGGTACCAGAATGCATACTCATCCACGTGATGCGTATGACCCGTTGCTTCTCTCTACATCGTACCGTATTCCGTTTTACCTCCAGCAGCCGCAGCGGTGCCGGGGCTGCACGAAGGCCTGAGCCACCCGCTCTCTCTGAAGGCAGCGGAGACGGGGCGAGCAGCTGGGTCTGAGGTCCCATTCTGCTTCCCGGGGCGTGTAACGCACGGGGGCCCACACTGCTCCTGAGCTCACTAACATCAGAAGAACAGGGTTTTCCTAAAAGAGACCGGCTGTGCTCCGTGGGGACGGGGGTCATGGCTGTTCACCTGCCATCGGGCTGAATCGATGCAAACCCCTTGATGGCACAAGGAAAGATGGCATTCCTCTGGGTGCTGCCCCACCAAGGCAGCACGCAGTGGTGTCACCTCAACTCTGGACTAAAACCCATGTGCTGGTTACAGAGAAACATTGGGAATATCAGGGTGACCCCGGTTCCTGCTCCAGCAGAGTCGGGGCACACGGGCAAGGCAGCACGGTCTGGTTAGCACCCGGCTTCTGCTTCCAGGGCTGTTCATCCAGCAAAGGTTCCCAAACGCGGAGCTGTGGGGAATGGCAGGGAAGGTGCCTCCCTCACCAAACAATCAGCAAAAGGATTGAAAGCAAAGAACGGAACAAGACGGCTCCACAGGGGAGGGAGGTGCCCAGCAGCATCCCCAAGACCTGGTTTGTAGCTAACACGACAATGGCTTCTGCTGCAAGTAATATCATGCAGGGAAAGCATCGGAGTTACAATACGGGTTCTGTGAAACATCAGCTCAGGGACAAGTAGGAAAATGCAACGTGAGCATAGGAAAATCAGCATCTGGTCTTTCATCAGCTTGGAGGGCACACGTGTGTGGCTCTCCTGCCTTCGCCTTCGGGGAGGAGGAGCACCTCAAACAAAACAGTCACTACAGCTATGTACCACTGGATTTTTTTTTAAGGCAGGAAAACCTAATGCACATTAAAGAATGTTAACCAGATAGCAAAACTCCTGCAGTACTGAAATTGCACAATTTAAATTACACCAAAAATACGTAAACAAAAAACTCTGGATTTTTGGCTAGTGAAGAAGCAATGTCCTGCAGAGGTAATGCTGGCAGTTTTCATTCCTCTCGGCGCGAGCACAGAGGAGCTGTGCAGCAGGGGCAGGGGCCACGGGCAGCCCCGCTCTCCTCACCAGCAGGCTCTGTGGGGCCGGGGGGCAGGAGGGGGCTCTGCGCACCCAGGACCCACCGTGGCCACCCCAGAGCCCACCCTGAGCTTGGGGAGCAATTCTGCCAGACGCGCCGTCAGTGGGATGCCCCCCATCACCCAAACGTCCTGCAGATGAAGCATATGGAGATAGCGGCCAAATGGGTTCAGCCTCCTCAGGAGAGCACGGAAACTGGGCACATGCTCCTTCCACGGGAGGGAAGGAGCAGGTTTTGTGCCCGCGCCGAGATGCTGAGCTGCCCCAGCAGCCCTCGGCTGGTGCCTCTCCCCGGCACGCCGCCGGGCTCGCACGGGCATCGCAAGGTCTCGGGAGGGCTCTCGAATTTGTCGTTTATATGTGAGCATGGTACCCCTGAGTTATTCATGGCGTTCCGTATGACAACCACACAGAACAAAGCAGGAGAGTTAATTAGTAAAGATGAGAGTATGAGTTAGTGTAATTGTAATATTAGGTAGGGTAAATGTGATTGTAAAGATCTGAGAGACATTTAGGTAGCCCTGGCTTATCTTGCACCAATCTTTAGGCAATATCAGTTCATATAAATGCTTCAGGATCTAATATCAGAATGGGCTCAAACATCTGAATTACGTAGCTCCTACCGAACTTATGGGGGAACCCTTATTTTAGAAACATGTAGTTTCCTCAATCAGATAAGAAACTAACAGCTTCCATTCTACAGGTGACTACTCGCCTTCAGTTTAGGCATATTTGTGGTGAGGTATTAATCACTTCCTCGCAACACAGCACATATAAGAGGAAGCTGGGAGCCAGCCGTACCCAGTCCAAGGAGGGGAGCACAGAGCCCTCGCCACGATGCTGCGCCTGCTCGGGGTTCTGCTGTCCTGCGGCGCGCTGTGCCTCGCGTTCCCCGTGCCGCCCACCCCAGGAACGCGCTGCGTTGCCAGCTTCCTCATCTTGGAAACCCTTAGCGACATTGAGAAACTAAAGTCTGAGGTGGTTCCATTTTCTTTGTGCCCCACGCATGACTTTTTGCGCTAGTGGAGAACCTGCTAACATGATTTTTGTCGATCTCTTTCAGGGCAGCGGCGAAATCACACCTCTGGTAAGATCACTTGCTGGCTCACATTGCAGTGCTGTGTGCTTGTGGTGTGGCTAGTCTGCTTTTCGAGGCGGAAGGGGAAAGTAGATATTGTCAAAGCCCATTCAGGATGTCTGCAAGCTCTTATGCTCTTAAGACAGGTCTTAGACGGCCACCAAGTCGCTCACGGGCTTTGCGGGTCGGAGCTGTGCTTGTGTGTGCTGAGAGGTGATGGGCAGGGCTCGGCTCCCCCGAGACGAATCCTCCTCCGCACGTAGCTATCAAGGCAAAGTTATCTACCTGTCTACCTGAAAAACCAGTGCTCGGGGCTACTGCCTTCAGCACAGCGGCGCGGGAAAGCTTGCTTCAGGCAGCACAGGTTATCTTTCTTTCCATGCGGTAAATAGTCAGAAGTGACCTTCTTCTGAAGTCAGGCGGAGGCAGGCGCCTTCCTGCCGTGGGAAAGCGGGGGCACAGGCTGTCCCCCCTGCCTTTTCTGGAGAGAAATGCCCGCATCGTTGGAGCCCTGCAGTGGCATCGGCACAGCGCTTCACGGGGGAAGGCCGGGAGAGGCAAAGGGCAGGCGGCAGGGTTGGAGGTGCTCCTCAGCACCGCTGCCTTCCTCGGCCCCCGTGCCGCTAAGGGGGCGATTAAAAAACAAAAGGTGCCCGATCCTGCCCCGTTTCACCTCCGCGGTCTTGCTGTGCAGCTTTTGAAGGCAACGTCAGCCTTTAGCAGGAGGAAAGCACTGGGTGGCAGAGTTGGTTCCCTGCTCTGAGGTGTCCAAAGTTACTACAAAATGTTGATGTCAAACTGTTGCGCAACATTATTCCTCGTAGTAGGCATTTTAATTGCATTAACATGATAGAACCTGTGCCCGCAATAGAGTACAGAAAAGACAGAAATGACTAACTTTGTTATTCCAGAACAACATGATGGAGGCGGGAGGGAACATAACCACCTATCTGGAAGGATTTATCGAAGCCCTAAAAAGCGGTGAACAGAGGTTGGAGCTGAGACAACTAGCCTACAAGCTGCAGAAAATCCAGGATGACAGAAAGTCGTGCCCCGGGGGGATGGTATGTTTGGGTCGGATGTCCTGCTTGCTCTTTCACGTTGTTTAGATGGCTACAAAAGACACCGCGGGGTTTATCCTGATTGCTCTGAGAACAAGTGCCTGACTAAAGCACGCGGCTGCCTCCCGGTCGAGTGGCTGACGGGAGCAGTTTCCAGCCAGCAGCTGTCACTTGGCCACAGCCGTGGAACAAATTCCCCACGAGCCAGCGACGTGCCCTTGGGCCACGAAGGCCAACGGCAGCCTGGGGGGCATGAGGAAGAGTGTGGCCAGCAGGTCGAGGGAGGTTCTCCTCCCCCTCTGCTCTGCCCTGGTGAGGCCCCATCTGGAGTCCTGGGTCCAGTTCTGGGCTCCCCAGTTCAGGAAAGACGAGGAGCTACTGGAGAGAGCCCAGTGGAGGGTACAGAGATGCTGAGGGCCTGGAGCATCTCTCCTGTGGGGAAAGGCTGAGGGAGCTGGGGCTGTTCAGCCTGAGGAAGAGGAGACTGAGAGGGGACCTCACCAACGCTTATCAATATCTCAAGGGCGGGTGTCAAGAGGACGGGGCCAGACTCTTCTCAGTGGTGCCCAGTGACAGGACAAGGGGCAACGGGCACAAACTGGAACACGGGAAGTTCCGCCTGAACACGAGGAAAAACTCCTTCGCTGTGAGGTGCCCGAGCCCTGGCACAGGCTGCCCAGGGAGGGTGTGGAGTCTCCTTCTCTGGAGAGATTCCAACCCGCCTGGACGCGGCCCTGTGCAGCCTGCGCTGGGTGACCCTGCTCTGGCAGGGCTTGGGCCGGGTGGTCTCCAGAGGCACCTTCCAGCCCCCACCATCCCGGGATTCTGTGTGATTCTGTCTGCTCTGCTCTGCTCTGCTCACCGCTTCCCAACGTCTCCTCACTAAGAGCAGATCCATCCTTTGGCGGAGGTGCCCGGTGCCGATGGGGAGCGGAGCCCCGGCTGCTGCTCCAGCCCCAGGGGCAGGGGCTGCTCCCGCTGCGGGATGGCTGCACTAGGTGCAACTTGCTGTCCTACCCCACTATCTTCCTCGGAGCCTTCATGGTCTTAAAATCAATTATTATGAAAAAAACCACAGTCAGGGAACAGAATGCAACTTCTGTGTCCAGATTCTGTTCTTCTAACTCTTCTCCTTTTTATCTGCCCCCAAGGAACAGGACTGGGAGCCAGAGGAAGAGGATGATTTTTTCAGTAATTTGGAATATTTATTGAGGTTCCTGAATCACAATGACCCTGGGGAAGAACCAGTGTAGTCTGCAAAGAAGTGTGAAGCACCCCTGGTCCAGCCTGCCAGGACACTTGAGCTTTGCATATCCTCATTTGCGTACCCTTATTCCGATGAGCAAGACTATTGGGAGCTATTATTTATTCATCTATCTATTCATATTTATTTATTCTATTTATTTGTAGAAACCTCAAGGTATTTATTTTTACACTGAAGAAATGCAATAAGTATTTACTTTAGGAAACTGCTGTTTAGCGGTGCGTGAGGAGGAGCTCTGGGGGTCCAGTCTGGGGTCCCCATCACACTATTTCTCTCGCACGTCACTCCCAGATGCCTTCAGAGCAGTTTCACAGCTCTTCAGGAGGCCGGGGGCAGTTTCAGAGGAGAGTCGTGTAAAAGGATGCAACTCTTTTACTTTTTAAATTATGCTTAAGTACTTATATTAACTGAAGAATATTACTATGCTACGAACGCAGTCACAATCTTTTTAAAATGTAAAAAATGTGAAGTGCAAATTGCGGAAACGTGACTGTTCTTCCAGCCGTGTGCTGCCAATACATTGTACGTCCATTTTTTACAGCTAAATATTCGGGAAATTTGTATGCAGAACTCTATGAAATGTAAACAAACTCTACCAGAATCTATGCAAAATAAATCTCTTGCACAAAGGTGTAACTCTCGTAATTTTTTATTTTGTGATGTTTTATGGTGATTAAGGAATATTTCATCTAAAAAAAGTCAGATTGATTGAATCAGGGTCTTCTGGTGGTGAGGTTTTGACATTTTAGAGGGGGTTCTATTCAGAAATACGCAAGTTGATTACATGCTCTGTAGATGGCTGACCCCCCGTGCAGAGGATCAGCGTGGGGTCCAGATACCGCCTAAGGCCACTCGTGTTTGCAAGTTTGGGTAAAAGCAGCACTTAAACAGCGAGTCGGGATTTTGTCTCTTTCTGTGCTCTTGCTTCGCAGTGAATGTCTCACTGCAGCATCTCCCCTTTCCCACCCGGCTGGATGCTCTGATTTCAGGAGGATTCACCCACACAGAAGAAAGCAAACATTTAGCAATCAATCAATCAGCCATAAAACCCTCGTGGGGGTCGGGATGGGGGAGCAGCACCAACCCCCAGCTGCGCCGGTGTCCCCGGGGACCATCGGGGCACACACCTTCCCCTCCAAGGGGATTCTCCCATCGGAATTTCACCTTCAGCAAGCAATCCTAGCCCAGCTTATCATCTTTATCTACTTTTGCAGCCATTACTGAGCACCTGGAAAAAATTTCCCTAAATACCATGATTCACAGAGAATTTAGCAGACAGGGGTGCTCCTGCAAGCCGTGGTGTGCCTGTGGGATCCCCCAAACACCACACTGCCCGCGGGAAAGGGCAGGCTGAAGAGGTAGGGAAATCCGTGCTGGAATCTATAGGGATTCCTTAAGGCAACTAACATGTTTGAAGAATTAGCTAATATTTTTAATAACACCTGAAGAGGAGTTTCTTGTGGGCGGGGGAAGGCAGACACAGTAGTCATCGTACGAACAGGGAAAAAAAACCCCAAACAAGAGCAGTTTCAGTCATCATCACCCTGCCTCCCCAAAATAGTCAAGAATAAAGCGTTAACCAATACCTACAAAAATACAGAGCGCATAGAAAAAGAGGGTCAACGTTTTTAGTGGCTTTGGGTCAAAGCAGCTGATGCTGTGAGCGGGTGAGCGGGCGGGAGGAGGGTGACACCGGGTGTATCCGTGCTTTGGGACGGTGCCCGTGGCGCCCGTTAGGACAGCCTCGCGAGAGACCCGCGGGGAGGGATGTTCTAGCCCCATCGCCCCAAGGCTGGCACCCAGCCTGCGGAAAAGTTGGTCCTAAAGGGTGGTCAATGGCCTCCAGCTCCAGGGCTGAAAGCTTTTGGGAGAGCTGGATCACAATCCAACATACTGCATCCAAAGCTGCTCTCTTGTTTGGAATTGGGCGTGAAAGAGAGGAACGGTTGCAGCCTTCCAAGGAGGAAAGGGGCCACGGCGCTGTGGGATGCGAGGGAAAGCATGGCAAAAGGCTCAGCGTGCTTCCAAAGCAAGTTTTATGTTTTGTTAGCAAAAATCTTCTGAGAGGGAGGTAGGGCAGTGGGCCAGGACCACGGGGAGATGCTGCGGACCATTGCTCATGGTGGGGAAGGAAGGTTGGAAACCCGTTCCCTTAGAGCAGGCTGAACCTGCCATCATCGCTGCTGGGTGCTTGGGGAGCGGCAGACACGCTTACCCCCAGACACTACCTTCCCTGTCGCTTGTTAAAATGCAAATACAAATTAAATTGCTATCACTATAAACCAGGTCACCCCATCCGGGCAGCTCTCGGGGCGCTGAGGCTGGGGTGAATCACGGAGCAGGCAGCTCACCTTGCTCCAGCTGCCGCACGCGCTCAGGATGAGCCGAGGTTTGGCAAGCGTTTCTTCTCCGAAAATGAGAAAATAAAGGTCTGTCTGCAACTAGCAGTGGCCGTTCTCTAGGTGGCAGCCCTTGCCTGCTGCACGTCCCTCCACCGCCACCCCGCCGGCCTGAGCAGAGGAGCCGGGGAGAGGGAGGGCGGCCGGTTTGTGACTCACTCGGGCTTTTAATCGACTTCTCTCAGTATTACTCCAAAGAGCTCGGAAGTGTCAGAGAAAGGTGAAGGAAGATTTCAGACTAGCTGTTTCTGAACGAGCCTGAAAAAGGGCTTGTGTGCCTCGACCTGAGCACCCCAGCCAGACCAGCGGATAAAGGCGTCACCTCTTCGTACAAACTCCCAGTCTTTAACATCCATTGTTTTTCACTATTTTGGAGAATTTTGTGGGCTTGCTTGCTTATCCCAGCTTCTCAAAACTCCCTCTGCCAACACCCTTGGAAAGTCTTCAGCTGGTTACAAATGTGAGCAGTCCTGTTTATAATATCTCTGTTATAAAACATCTTTTTGTTACCAAAAGGCTACAGAACAAAAGGGTTTAATAAAGTACAGCAGACGCTTGCCCCTCGTTACAGAAGAAGTTAAAAGCGAAAGAGCGCGGCTGCAACCATCTCAGACCTGGAGCCCCCGAGAAGCTGCGAGCAGGAGGAGTCAGCGCGCGAGGACACGGTGCCGACATCCAGCCCCTGCAGCATCGCCGAAAGATGCAGCCTGTGCACGGCACACCGAGCTGCTTGCTTTAAGCTTCAGCCTATCGATAGCATCTTGCTACTTCTCTCCAGCAGTTTTAAAGCTATTTGACATTAAGCCGGGGTATATTTTCCGAGTGGGTGAGCATTGAAAGGAGCAACGTTGTTCCAAACGGTATCTGGTGTGAAGATCATTCAATAAATGGATTCAGTAGGTGTCAGTATCTGCCTAATGGCTTAGATGAATGTACAGCCTACATAGTGGTTTGCATCTGGTGGGTCTGGTTATTAAATCCTTGTACAGAACGAGATGGTGGTTGAACCTCGTGTCAGCAGCTTCCCCGGGGGCAAATGATGCAGAGAGAAGTGGGAGAAGGTAAAGGAGACAGCCTGTCCGGCCCTCTGCTCTCCCACCCCGGAGGTGAGGACGCAGCAGACTCCCTCGTCTTACCAAGAGCTGTTGAAGTCTACAAAGGAGAAAGTACAGAGGTATCTTTGCTGGTTTTTCATATCTTTCGGTGTGCTGGTTTAGCACATTTAAACATTCATTTTAGCGACTCGTTTTCATCAACTCTACCTCAGGTTGTCGGTCAAAAGGAGCTTGCAGATGCTGAATGCTACTTGGTCTCCTAACAGTTTGGTTGGGAAATGAGGGGGCCTGGACACCAGGGAACCAAGAGCAGCTTGATACTAAAATTTTGCCCTTTGAGAGAATGATTCAGGCCTTTCATCAGAGAGGTGAACCGAAGCAGGGCTGGAAAGTGCAGCCATGACAATCATTTCCCATGTGGTTGTTGCTACAAGAACCTTTCACATATAGCACTGGAAAAGGTAAATACCTGCTCTGCAAATGGGAGAAGTTAAATGACCAGTGAATAACGTGGCCATGGCTAACATGCAGACTTGTATTTTCTAGTAGGGACAACCCAAAACATATCTAGACAAAGAACTTTTAAAACATCATCCAGTCTGAAATTTTCATGCTACGTTTAGAAGACTACCCAAAGCGAAATGACTCAACAGCAAAGGTTTCCCTAATCAAATCTGGTAAACCCCATCTGCCACTTCTGCACTTCGCCATTTTGTATGAAATACCGTATCTAAAAATCAGATCAGATTTAGAATAGAAACTGGACCGTATGGGAAATATTCAGGCCAGGCCCTCGGCTGGCATGGGCTGACAGGGTGTTTGCGAAGCTCTGTGCTGATGTGCTCCAGCTGAGAGCCTGGCCCTTCGCTAACCCGTTCCAAATAGCCCTTGCCAAGCGTGTTCCTTCTGGCACTGCGAAAGGACTTGCTTACAGCTCTCTGCTGGAGCCAGAGCTGCTGTCGAGCAAACGGCAAGGCGAGGCAGGACGGGCTGCGCGGGCGTTCCCGGGGCAGGCAAAAACCCCCCACGGCGCTGCCAGGCGCGGCTGGCGCTGACCATCGGTGATCTCCCTCTCCCTGGCGGCCAGAAACAATTCCTCACTGAGAGCTCCCTCGATGACGCTTCTTTCATTAACTGTGGTATTAATTACCACCCATCATGGAACAAATTAGACTTTTTTTTCTTTGGAGCTGCGTTATCTTAAAGTTACCTAAGCCCTGGCTCTGCAATCGCTCTGGCAACTTCGCTCTTCAAATACCGAGTTATCTAGAAGGGAACTCCCTCGTGTGTCGACTCTGCTCGAGGCTGATTGCGCCGGGGAGAGCCACAGTCCTCCGAAAGCCGGGGAAAACCTGGCTCCCCTGCTGCGGGCACGCCAGGGTCCCACCCCGCAGCACCCCTGGGCGCGCTGCCGCACAGAGCCCCGCTCACGTATGTGTTCCCGTGTACGTGCAACACAAAGCCATAATTAATAAATTAATTATTACCTTTGTCAAGTGCTACAGAAGGGCCCAAGTATCATTAATGAAGTGACAAATATTCCCTCCCCGCCCCAAGAACGAGAAGCTGCAGCTGAGAGCTGAGATATTGAAGATTCGCCCAGCACCGTCATAAAAATTAACTACGTCAGGGTAAGATCCAGCCCTCACGCTAATTACAATGAACACCCAACCTCTTGTTTTCTTTTCAGGTCAAAGAAAAGATGCTTGCTGCAGAAAAGCAGTCAGTTTTGCAAGGCTGCTATACACGTCTGTGCACCCCTCTGCTCCCACACGCCTGCCCGAGGCACCCTGCAGAGATGCAGACGGTTGATTAGGTCCTACGGGCTCCATCTTTGGCTGATATTAGCTACCGAGGCCCTGAAACCTTTAACTGCAATCGTTTACGGCAATATAGGATGTAGTCTCATCTGACAGGGAACAATCAGCTTCATGGCGGTGTTACTACACGTGGAATAATTCCCTCAGATATTAATATGTTCTTTTACGGTATCTTGTACATCATTAGTGCCCTTGCACGTTGCTCTTGCTTGCATCGAAGCGTTGCTCTGGAGTTAGAGGCTTTAGGAAGTTTACCAGAACATTAACCAGAAATGTTTCTCAAATCAGACACGCTGCTAATTCGACTGCTCAAGTTGTTGTCTCTTTCCTATTTTAATGATTTATGAGTGAGATAAGATAGTAATCACATCCTGCGTTTACTCAGCTTCTCTATATAAGCGAGCTGAGTATCTGCCAAGAGAGATGAGCTTGATTTCAAAGCCCATTTCAGAGAAAAAGCTTTGCGCTCCCAAATATAACACCTTTAAAATGTATCTTCGCTTGTTCTTGTTGCTATTTAGCTGTGGAGCATCCAGTTACTTTCTTCCTCTGACGAAAACGTCGCATCTGCAGAACAAGGCTAAACATGCAATAATCGATGAGATACTTTGCTTACTGAAAGCTGAAAATGACACCATAAACGTAAATCTTTTTCCACTTCCCCCATCCCAGATGTGCTTTTTGAGATGATTTCCATTTTGTGATTAACGGATTTCTGTCGTTTTCAGGAGAATTTCTTCAAACCGCTTCACATAAAGGTAAGAAGCTGTCGTTTCCTATTCTATTATTGTCAGCCCGAGTCTCGGAAGGGACCTCGAAGGGTAACCTCTGGCAGGGGGGCTCTGAGGACACCCGAAGGCGAGAGGTGCCGTGCTAGCCGAGACGTGCCGTGCTAGCCAAGAGGTGCCGTGCTAGCCGAGACGTGCCGTGCTAGCCGAGATGTGCCGTGCTAGCCGAGAGGGGGGTGCCGCCGGGCGCGGGGGGCTCCGGGGCTCCACCTCGCTCCCGGCCACGCAGCGGCACTTGTGCCCCTCTTGCTGTCCGGAAAGACCAACGCGACCTCGTATTTTTAAAAGATTACGTGAACATGGCTCATAACCCGTTCTATCACAGATAACTAGGATGCCCTACCTCCGTTTTTATCGGTGCTTTTTAATGCCTTTCCAGGGAAATTTCGGTTAGTGGTTGTAAAGCCTGCTCTCCGGGCGACTGGCAATGCAAGGGAAAACGGTTACAGCAGCTCCGTCAGTGTCCTACTCCCAAGGCAAAGACCAAAAAAAAAAAAAATCACTCTCCAATTTAGATGGAATTGAATCAAATTCCCAGTGTTGTCACATCCACCATTGACAGAAACTGGACCGTTTTCATTGCAAAGTTTCCAGTTAATTATAATAGTTATGAAGACTGTACATACAATGTGACTTCTTAAAAGAAGGTAGAAAAAGGAAATACGATGAAAGACGGTATAACAAGGAAATCAGATGAAAGAAGTTAAGATTTCCAGAGAAAAACAACAGTTCGCATATTCAATAGGATTTATCAACAGTTCTTTTAAGAAAGAAAAGTTTTCTGGTTGTAAACTAGAACACTATTAACTTTCCCTTTTTCTCCTAGACTCAAAGTTGTGCACATAATAACATCAAAGAATTTATTTGCGAACTAGAGAAGAAGACACCCAACTGTTCATGTATGAAGATTGTTGAAAAAGACATGAAAGCACTAGAAAAAAAATGTTCTATTTTTAAGGTAACCCTTTCTATCTATTCGATTGGAGTTTCAAATATTTCCTTGTGGTTATCCAGGTTTTTTTACACCTGGTGGAAGCTGTCCTTATGCTTTAGAAGAAACCACCAAGCTTCCCTGAAAGGTAATTTCCTCGAAGGAATTAAAGCAGCATTAGCGGAAGTTGTTCAGTGAGACTTCACCTGCCGCTTAACTTCTCGCTCGCTTTTTGGTAAATTCGAATGCAAGGTTTTGAGATTCGTTAGCAAAGAAATCGCTCCTCCTTTTTAATTTTGGACCAGCTGCAGCCTCAAGGAAGGATCTCGAGGTTTGTCCATCACGCGCAATTCTTATATGGGCTGTATTAATATAGTTCATTTAGACCTGCAGTAATGAAGGTTATTTATTAGGTGCAATTAATAATGACGTCTACAGCTCGTCCTTCAGGAAGAACAGGGCGATTAATAGCAGAAAAGGTACAGACCAGGAATACTACAGAGAACGGAACCTGCCCTTTGAATACAAAGGAGAGAAAGGCAAAGGAAATAAGGGGGCAGAAAATAGGGTTTGCATGTGTTCCGCCAGCGGCTGTACTTGCAGCAGTGGCTGTGCTTAGACATGTCCCCGGAACAGAGGAGCAGGCTTGGGGGAGAAAACCAGATTTGCATCAATTTGCTAATTACTGCAGGTTGCAGAAGCAGCCGTGTCCACATCTCTCACCAAACCGACTGCGTGCTGAGCTCCACGGGGCTGCAGCTGGATCCTCTTCGGCTCGGCGCTAAGAACGAGCATGGTGTGAGGTTGCTGGGATCCCCCGCGTGTGCCCCACTCCCTCTCCCTCCCCAGGATTTGGATTTCAGGAGAGAAACGTTATGACCTGGCTTCCTTTCTTCCAGTTTGGCAGATAACTCCCCTGCCCCAAAAAACAACCCAGAAAAATCTGCAGCGCTGTGAAAGTCAAAAAGACAAATAGCAAGGTCTTATTTGACTAATGATTTGTAAGAATTAAGTGAAGTGGTTTGGGGCTGGTGAAGGGCAGCCAGCTGGCGTCATCCTCCATCCCAGTTTGCTGAGGAAACCACGGAGAATGCGCAGGATTCGGGTGGAATTCCTCCGTAACTCGTGCATCAGTATCTACTCTTTTCCCTTAGAAATCTTCATCCCATGACGAACGATGCTCAGAGGTGTCAAAAACAAGTTTCCCTCAATTTAAAGAGAGTCTGGAAGAATTCTTGAGATGGGTCAACGAGAAGCAGAACTGCAGTAATGTCGTGAGAAGCGAGACGGGTCTGTATCCGTGCGGGAATTGCAGCTGCCCGGGCCAGTGGGAATACGGCAAAGGCTTGCCCTAGGGCAGAGCCGCCCGGGCAGCGAGGGGGCTGGGTGGGACGCGGGCAAGAAGCGGCTGTTACAAATCAGAACCTTTGCGAAGCGTTAACGCCGGCAGGCGAATTCAAACTGTACGCAGCGATTAAAACTTTGTATAACAACCACGGCCGAGCGTCGTCATTTATATCACACGCAGTTACCGAACGTGAAATGTCGTTATGTCACCAGAGAGACGTAGAAAGGCCCCAGGTTTGGGGGGGGGTTGTGCAAAGGGACAGAAACCCCAACCCTGACCCACAGGCCACAAGACCGTCCATCGCTTGGGGGGCTGGGGCCAGGGAAGGGTCCCCGCAGGCGGGGGCTGCCGGGCGGCTCGAGAGTCCGGACGTGCAGCGGGGATTTGTGGGACCCAGCACAACCCCGGGGAGGGAAGAGACGGGACAGCCGCCGGCCACACCATCTGCTTCAACCTGCCCAGCGCTGAAGTAATCGCCTTTAATTTCTACTGGTTTACAATGAGCTTTGACATGAATCTGACCAAATTTTGCCCAGGTGGCCAAGAAGGCCAACGGCATCCTGGCCTGTGTCAGCAATAGTGTGGCCAGCAGGACCAGGGCAGGGATCGTCCCCCTGTACTCGGCCCTGGTGAGGCCGCACCTCGAGTGCTGGGTTCAGCTCTGGGCCCCTCACTCCTTTCGGCTGTTGGTTCCCTCGCCTGCTCTCTCTGGAACTGGCTGTTCTGGGATAGCTGGGGGGGGATACCCCTGCTCCCTGCCTGCTGCTCGGGACGGGCTGTGTCGGTCGTCGGGTGGCGAGAAATTGTGCACCGTTTGTTTTATATATTCTAGTATCCTTATATATATTATTACTATTATCATTATTAATATATTTTTGTATTTTTCCTTTGCTGTCCTGGTGAACTGCTTTTATCTCAACCCACAAGTTTTCCTTTCTCTCTGATTTTCCTCCCCACCCCAGCGGGGAGGGGGGGAGCGAGCGAGCGGCTGCGGGGTATTGGGTTACAATTTGGGGTTAAACCACAACACTGATATATATTTGTATCTTTGCAAAACAGTCAAGTCTTAGGCAGGGACATAAAAGAGAAGAAGTTTTGAAGAAATGCAAACTCGTGTTTAAGAGCAATTCTGGTCACAGCCATACCAGTACTCCCAGTCTGCCAGAACAATACCAAGATACCAGGTATAAGAGGCCGTGGATGACGGGTCTCTCAAGGGCCGCTCGCCTGATGCCGCTGCTTCCGTGCGTAGAGGCAGCAGTGATACAGCGGGTTCGCGGGCGCCACGGATTTCAAGGGTTTTGTCCTCAAGACTTAGAGAAGACAGGGGCACCCAGGCTGCCGACTCCTCCAAATACAGATAGAAATAGAGTTTGCCATAAAAGCGAGCCACGAGACGATTATCATGTACCGTAATGAATCCAGCTGGTATCAGTTAAAAACCTGTAGTTCTTCTCAGCCCAGCAAAAGGAATTTGAAACTGCTGTGCTAAAACAGGACGGAGTCATCAAGTGGTCTTCTAACTCAGAAATACCGCAGATACCTGTTCGCAAGATCAATCGTACCCTGGTGCTTACACCTTTGCTGCTGCTGAACACGCTCCGCCGCTCCTGTACCCACAGCCTACCTAACGTCGGCCGGTTTTGGACGAGGACTTGTGGTGAAGTCACTAACGACCGTGGAAATGACTTGCCATGAAAGTGGGATTTATCACACGTGTAAAACCAGATATAATTCACATACACCCACAAACCAGAAGGATTGCGCCATTTCCCACGGTGCCTTCATCCCTAACCAGCATCCAGCCTAGAGCGGGACGCCAGAACCGATTTTTGCAGCTGAGCACAAGGCGGTAAGAGGGAGAAAGAGACACAGCGTTTGTAAGTCACACAGAGAAAAAATCTGTCCTGCTTTCATGCTTCGGTCCAAACACAAGTAGTTCTCTAGCACACGCAGAAGGCCCCGAACCATGAGGCCTCTCCAGGTTAAAACAGGGGTGGGGATGGGGTGGTACGGGTCCCGGTTTAGCTCTCCGCATCTTTCTGCATCCCGTGCAAGATGAGCGCTTTGGAAACGCCTGCATCGCCGTGATCTTTGAAAATTGAAAGGAAATGATAAACTGACCAAGCTCAAAGCCTATGGAAACATTTGAAGTACCAAGGTGATCTGAATTGCAGCCCGTTTCTGAAGTGCCATATTCCAACAACCAGACAAAGGCTGAGTTTCTGTGGTTGTGCATGAAAGGATGGGACCTACGCAAAGAAACAAACCTGCTGAATTACTGTACTTGAATTATTCACAGCACATACAGTAAATGCAACCAACTACTAACTAGTACTAGAAGTACGGTTACCATTGACAATGACCTTATGTAAAAGGTATAAAAGAATTTATTTCCCAAAGACTTGAGATCTACAGAAAGCCAATCTAATTCTGGTCAGAAACAATCCTGAACCAACCCCAATTCTCTATATCCAATTTCCTCAGTTATTTGAATCTTCATCCAGACTTTGAAGCTTTCTAAGTACAATGGTCTGAGTATTCTCAAGGGCAATGGAAAAAAAAAAGAAATCTGGATCTAATATTCTTGGCAGCAGCACAATCTTCGTTCTAACTACTTCCATAAGTACTGGGCTCTCGTGTCTTGAAGCATATTTTATCTGTGATACATTTCACATGCAAGGGTTTTCAATTTCTATTACTTGCAATTAAATGTTCCTACTCCATCCTCATGACCGGGTCTAAACGGGCGGTGCAGGACAGAACCCAGTAGGGACCTCCGTGACGGAGTGCAGTTCTAACCACCTACCATGAGCAAACAAATAAAACGGTGTAACACAGCCCCGTCCCTGCCTCCCTCTCCCTCAGCTATCTGTGAAAGCATCGCCTGCGTTATCTCTCTGACCTGGGCTGCCAGCAACCTCCCTCTCAGATAAGCACGAGGCCCGTCCTACCCAACGCGCTGCCAAGTCAGCACTAACCCGCACCTCGGACGCAGGTAACTTGCACCCGCTCTCCGTAAGCCCAGACGCGTTATCCTTGAGCAGTCGCGGTCCCTCCAGAACCTGTTTGCAATTTCAGACGTATCGGAACAATGGTTCTTCCTCAGCTTAAGTATTACCTTCAAAAAATGGCGTATGTCAAATAAATTGTGAAAAAATTCAACAGCTAGAGCCACTGATGCAAAACATTTTCCCGGAGGCCAGAAGGCTACTTGACGTATCTAGCGATCTCCAAATCACGTCACGGAAACAAGCTTACCTTTCTGCTTCGTTTTTGTTGGCAGGACGCTACCCAGCACAGAGTCACCTGTGATCATCTACTGACAAACACAGCCTATGATGGGAGAGGTTTAAAAAGTATTTTAGCTTTTGAGAAGTTGTAAAGGAAGGCTTATTAGCTAGAAAACAAAAAAAAGAGAGAGGTGTGATACACTGAAAGAGACCTCCCTCAGATAGAAGCGTGAGATAAGGTTGTGGTTGAAGAGCAGCGGGAGCTGCGAGCGCAGGCAGTGGTCACTGCTGTGCCTCGGCTTCCTGTGCCGTCCAGTCTTCGCTCCCGGAAAAGCGTCGTAAAATGCAATTAAAATGAACTTACTTCCGTTTCTGAGATGAAGGCAGTGCTGCTGAAAGCCTGGGCACGGATAACCCCGGATGAGGAATTCTGCATCCCAGGGATGGGTCCTGCCTTCCCAAACCCCGTGACCGGAGAGTCTCGCTGCAGCGCCCGCCGGTCCTCGTCCTAAGGCGGGGAGGGGCCGGTCCTGCAGCACCAGCCCGGTCTGCAGGCTGGCAATCCAGCAGCACGCATCATGCAATTCCCAGAAGTTCAAACGAGTTTTTAGTTCTGCGATCTCGCCAGGCTTCAAATCAATCATCAGAAACATCCTTCATCCAGTTGTTACTCACTGAGCTTCTCGGTTCTGCAGAACACATCCTTACTCGGCAGCTCTTCTGCTTCTGTGGCTTTCCAATTACAATAGCTCCTCTTTATTTGAGTTACAATGCATTAAAATGCAACGTTAGGTCCTAACAAGTTGCACAGTAGTCAGTATTATTTACCTGCAAAGCTGTTTAAGTTGTTGAATTCAACAATGCAGCATATTGGGCAGTTACACGTCTACAAGCGATGCACGCCGTGTGAAGAGCTTTGCTCGTGACTGACACTTGCAGAAGCAAGGGCTGCTCTACCATAAACCACCGCCACTATAGGGCAGCTTTAAGAAGCATTGTGGCTGGTGCCAAGTAGTTTCTGCAAGCGCTGCGTCGCAGCTGGCACAGATCGCTTCTATACTAACAAAACGATGGCTCTTGCTAGTAAAATTCCATTTTAATTTGCACTCCATCTTAATGGAATTTTAGTATCAATTTCTACGTGCAAAGCTCAGCCAGGCTTAGAAATCCGGCTGCAGGCCCGCAGCGAGCAGCAGGAGCGCAGCTGCCGGGGAAGGGCAGGGCCAAACCCTTGGAGCGGAGCGGAGCGGAGCAGAGCGGTTCCTCTGGCACGGCCTCGGCCGGCCCGTGGGAAGCTCCTGCCCCGTCCACCCTCCCCGTGCCCCGGCTGCGCTGGGCCACTCGGCCTCCTGACGATTTGCTTTTGTCCGAAGTGTTAAACGGCATTTTGTTGGTAACAAGCCAACGCAACTGCAAGGTCCTCGTTACTCCCGTATTCCGGGAACACCAAAACAAGGCAGGGCTTAAGGTGAGCGATGTTAAAAGTTGTTAAATGGTGGTAAAAGTCAGCCTCGGATATGCCTCGCTTTGCTGTGCTGAACAACGCAGGTTTCAGGTGTGCTTCCACCGCAGGATGACTCACATCGCACCCCACAGCCCTTTCAGCTCCGGGCAGCCCCGCCGGGCGTTATAAAACCTGCTAAATGTGGGGAAAATGTCCTATGTCTACTACAGGTAACATGCCAAGGAGACAAGGTCACTTCTATTCCCCCTCCACACGCTCTAAAAGGATATTACATCAACTTACCGGGGGGATAGAGCACGATTACTTGGTGCTTTGCCTTGTTGTGTGGAAAAACATTTTTTTCTGTTGTGCGAGTGAGAGCTGCCACTGCGGCCTTTCAGCCCGGCTCGGGGGCACCGTGGCAGCGCCCCGCTGCTCCCCCTCCCGAGCGCTGCACGGGCTCCTCAAAGGCAGGGCAGGGATGAGCATCAGTCACGCGAGAGAAGTCAGGATTCTATTAACCAGGAATTTGTTTTTAATAACACTTGGCGTATGTAAAAGACTTTTTTTTTTTTTTTTTTAAATGAAAATACTTTAAATAAAGGAAAGCTGGTTTCTAGGAAACAACTCAGCCCTGAAGAGGTCAGGCAGTTGGACTAGATGATGGTGGCAGGTCCCTTCCAGCTGAACTATTCCATTAATTCCTCCCTCCCGAGCGCTGAACGCTGTTTCTCACAGCGTGTGAGCTGCGCCCCGCAGCCGATGCCCTGGCCGACAGCTCGCCCAGCTGGATGCGACCAGCCTCGCCGCTGGAAGTTTTTCTTACGACACCAGCAGGGTTGGGTAAATCTGATTTTAAGCAAAGAGATTTCTTGGCCATCATCTATGTGGTCCAAGGCACGTGAGGGATTCAATTTGGCAAATATTTAGAAGCAAAGCGGAATTGGCGCGGCACTGCTGGGGTAACCGGGCGCGTTCGCGGGACCGAGCCTGCGGCTCCGTCCGAGCCGCGCGGTGAAGCTGCTCGGCCCCTCTGGGCTCGGCGCGGGGCCACAGGAGTTATCTTGCCCCCGAATCGCTCTGTTTGCACACTCAGCTCCGCACACCTGGATCCTGATACTGAGAAGCGCTGAGTTTTCCCACCTTTAACTGATACGGGTGGGAGATGTGGTTGCCTATATCTGTATATCAAGCCCAAGAGCTGTGCTGGGGTGTTTCTTAGAGAATATTTAGTGTCTATTGGTGGTTGCTTTCAACAACAACATCTTGCGCTGAGCTGCCTTTAGGCAATAGTTCGTAGAGGCAAAAAGCTTCCTTGCCTGTTTTATCTGTTTTCAGCTCTTGCGATAATTTTTGTGCTAGTTCAGTAAAAACCAGACAGCTGCCACTGAATGGCCATGGGAATGGAGGAAACGATTTATTCACAGGTTCGGCAGGAACATTACGTACTTGCTCACCCCGGCCTGGCGGTGTTATTTCCGATCGAAACAGAGGGAAGGGTATTTTACAAGTTATTTGCTGTTCCCTACACCTTCTTTATTGCAAGGAAGGGTCGGATTCGGCCCATCCCGTGGCGTTGGCCCCGGCGAGAGCCGGGAGCTCTCCCTTCTGCTGGGAGGTGCCGCGAGGCCCCGGGGAGGCCCCGGCTGGGTCACGAGCCTGCGACGCGGGAGCGAGCAATGGCAGCGCTGGCGTCTCCTGCCACGGGGATGCCCCGAGGCTCCCAGAAACGCGGCGGGTGCGAGCCCTGCCACGCGAGTCGGGAGCTCGGCCCCCGCCTCAGCCTTGGCTCTGGCTCCAGGACTCGTTGCCCAGACTCCTCTGTAGCCAAGAGAGAGGCCGGCACTGCCGGGACGTGGCCAGCTCCACCGGGAGATGTGCGCACCCCCCGCGCCCACCGGTGCCCGGTTTCCTCCCCCAGCTGTACGCGGGCACCGGGCGCCGGGCGAGACGACTCCCCCCGGCAGCATCCCGCCGGCTGGCCCGGGCAGGGCAGCGCCGGGAAGGGAAGCGACGCCCCGTGCTAAAATAACCAGGAGAGCCGGGGGGAGAGGAGCGCTCCCGGGAGCAGCAGCCCTGCTCCGGGCAGCGGGGAGCGGGGTTCGACGGGCTTGGGTTTTTCAAACCCACCCTCCCAGCTGGGTACAAGCCACACTTGTGACTTTCTGAACTTGGAGCTGCTGCTTCTGAAAGACATGAAAGTGCAACCACAGGCAGAGCAGTGCTTGGCAGGACCTCGCTGCCAAGCGTAAAAAAAGAGGCACTGATTGCAAGATGGTTAGTAAGCAGCTTCTGATCTGTGTGAAGCTACAAATTTGTGGTTTCCCAGGTATGAGCTAAAAATGGCTTTTAATCATTAAATCATTTCCTCCTAACTGCTCTCCAAGTCTCTTATTGACCAACAAAGGCAAAACTTCAGCATGCAAACACTCGTGTAAATCTTGGATCTGCTCATCGGTTTGGCAGGGTCAGAGGGGATTGCAGGGTGAGGACGAAACAGGACAGAAAAGCCGTGAGATTCCCAGCACGAGAAATCCCGCTGCTGAGGGCACCGGTGTGGCCTCGTGTCCCAGCGTTTCAGGGAGCGTCTGGTAAGAACCGGGTGGAGTTTGATTCCTGCTGCTGGCGCGCTCCAAAGGCCAGCACCGTTCCGCTGGAATGGCCTGGCTGCGGATTTCGGGTCGGCCGGGCACGCAAACACCCTGAACCACCTCTGTTTGCCAAGGCCGTGCCTTGCAGCTCTCCCCTCCTGTATTCCGACCGAGAAGGGAAACGCTGCTCTTGGGCCCCGGATTTCCCACAGTCTTGGTGTTATTCGCAGAATCAGTGTGATAATTTAGATGTTTTCTCTCCCCCTGCTTTTGCAAGAGGCTCACAAAACGCTAGAAACAAAATCGGCCGCAGGAGTTCAGAGCCCAAGAGGAGACAAGCACGACCGGCACCGGCAGCAGCCGGCGAGGCCGGCAGAGGCGATGGGCAAGGAGTCGGGTGAGGATGTGCCGAGTTATTCTCCCAACTGAATTACCGCATACACAAAGGTCTGGTACGCACAGGGGTGATTCTCCCTGACTCTTTCACTTGCTTTTGGTACGTGTAACAGCTATTCAGCTACGAACATTTTTACTCATCTCACTTGTGGAAAAAAAAGAAGATTTAACAGTAAGATCTAGTGGCACGAAGCAGAAATCTGCCCCACAGAAGCAGACCATCCCAACGCTGTCCGTCAGTGCTGCTCTCGCATTCCCCAAGCGTCCCAGCGAGCAGCGGCACAGCAGCGGTTAATGCACTAATGGTACCGCTGCCCCGGCCTTTGGGTTTGCTGCCTGTGGCCATCGGGGTCAAATCAGAACGAACAAGGATGGAAATATCACTCTGAACTCATGTGAAGTCACCCGCTGGCACCGGCTCCAGCCCCGGGACGTGCCGGCCGAGGGGTGCCCGGTCAGTCCCCAGCAGCTCGGGGACCACACGCACGTTACGTGCGGCTGTTTCCTCGCCCGGCGCCACGGGACACGGCTCTGCTCTGCTCGCCAAGGACGCGGGTGGAGCGAGCACAGCCCACGGCCTTCGGCTGCCGTCCTCCACCTTTAAACGCACCCAAAGTTGTACAAGTGTTTCTTGTGTATCACTTCAAAACCAACTACAGCTTGTCATTTCCTCTTTCCTGTGAGTACAACGATGCTAGTTATCTAGAAAATCCAAGTTATCATTTACTCAGAGCAAAACACACAGATGAAAAACCACAGCGATACACCCTGTGCAAAGCTGTATCTGACTAAAAGTGCCGGGGGCCCGGCTGATTTTCTATCACGGGCAATGCAATCACCAGTGAGCTCTTCTGGGAAGGAGCATTCAAAGATGGGAGCACGTAACAATTCAGATGCTCAGGTCTTACTCAGTTACAATTCTGAGTCATTGAGCAATCTGAATTTCTATGCAACATGTTAATGCAGAAATTGTTTCTTTTTAATGATCTACATGATGCGCAAACGCTTTCTTGCTTGGATGTGACATAGCAGGACATTTCCACCCAGCGACAGTGCCCAAAAGCGTATCAGACCACGCTGCCGTAGCCAATGACTCTTCTCTGCATACGTGGTGTCCCTGCGCAACCCCAGGGATGGCAGGTAAAACTCTACTCCATGCACATTACACTAAAACTGCGTTAAGCAGGTAGGCAGCAAGATCCAGCCTTTCAAATATAAAATGTTTTTCGCAGAGAGACAGATATTCCATTACAAGTTGAGCAGACTCTGTTAAACAGAAACTCCTCCTCACTCTTGTTAAAAGACCTGGTCAAACAAGAGCAGGTTTCGAGCACTTGTGTCAATGATTTCTCAGCCTCTCCTTATTCACAGGAGCAATTCTCATTAATGTTCTTACTCATTTTTTCAGATAAATCCAACAGGTGCCTATACCCCATTGACACACTTTATTTGGCGTCCATAATGTTGCCCAAAATGAGAGTAAAATGCAGATTTTCATCCACTCTGGATGCAAAAGGTGACGATCTTACGGAGGTCCCGCCCGCAGCAGGAGTGAGATCCCTTCGTGCCGGGGAAGCGAAGGAGCCCTCGCGGCTCCCCCGCGCACAGGCCACCCCGGGGCGAGCACCCACCCGGGCACCCCCCGCCTTTCCGCCCTCCTCTGCTCACAGCCCCAAGCAAACGGCAAAACTACCCTGGCGACGCATTTGCAGGCAGGAGAGCCCGCGGCCCGTCGCCTCTGGCAGCCTTCCTCCTCCCGCGCCTCTTCAAACCACGGAAAAGAACCTCGACCATGTCTCCGGCAGCTTTGGGAGGGAGCATGGGGCAGGCTGCCGGCCTCGGCATCCCCCGGGAACGGCGAACCCAACACCCGCACCTTTGATAAAAGCACGCACTGCGACGGTCGTTGGGAGATTTCAGCAGCGACGTTGCTCCTGCCAACTCGCTGCCCCGCTCAGCTGCGCCCTGGGCTGCACGAGACCAGGTCCCTTCACGTCTGCGTCCTCCGCGCCGAGCACCGGCCCTCCCGGACCCGCTGGTGCCCTTCACCAGCCCCGGCTAACCCAGCGCTGCTCTGAGGCGGGCGCTCGCCCCCTGCCACGTGCACAACCCGGGGTGCTCCCACCGCGGGGGCACGGCAGGATCCAGCAGCGCAGGAGATGATTGCGCAGAGTTTTGCAAGCGGAGCTCACGGGGGAGGTCGGTCAGGGAGCAGAGCCTCGGCTGGGCCAGCGGGCTCAGTAAGAGATTTCCATCATTTATTTTGGCAAGGGTAAAGCTACATGAATAAGAGCTCGATGACCTCAGCTGCTTCGTCTGCTAATTCGAAACAGCTCCCTCCCTCCAAACCCAGAGCCGGAGCAGCCCGCGTGAGAGGCTGGGCTGCGGAGAAGGTGGGATCCAACTGCCACCAGCTTGTCCAGAGAAAGAGCACACCTTCCCAGCTGCTGGAAGAACTGGGGAAAGCCATGCTGGGAGCAGATGAAACCTTTGCATGGTGAGGGAGGACACCTGCAAGAGTCAGACCTGGCTCCTTACTGACGGGGCGACAGCCCGCGGGCACATGCGCCCGGCGCTGCCCCCGGGGCGAGGGCTGCAGAGCTGCTGCGGGCTGGGACCGCCGCAGCCATCGCCCCCGCAGACAAGGGCGTGTTCCACATTTCACACGTACCAAAATACATATGTGAAGGCAAAGTGAGAGCAGAGAGCGTGAATAAATTAACACTTTTTAGGAAGTGACAGCCTAAGGCCACATGTGGTATTAGGGCTTACAAATTCATATACCTCACTGAGTCAAAAATGTTTCATTTGTTTGCTCTCGTTCAAGAAGATTAAAGCAGAGGAAATCAATGCAGAACCAAGCAAAAGCATTTTTATTGCGGTAGGGGCTGGTAGAGATGTCGCTGCCAGCGCGCCTGAGGCGCGGCAGCCGCGGCCGCTCGCTCTGCGGAGCGCTCAGCGATGCCACGGCGCGCTCAGCGATGCCATGGAGCGCTCAGCGATGCCACGGCGCGCTCAGCGATGCCACGGAGCCCGCGGTGCACCTGGGCCGCAGGTGGCTGATGCTCAGCAGCCACGGGCCGCTGCCACGCTCAAACCCAATCACACACGACTGCTCCACAGCCAAAGGAACAAGCCGTCCCACGGGCCCAACTCGTCTGCTCCAGAAGACAGGGTCAGCGCCAGGATCAGCCACTACTCCAGCTCCTCTTCCAGGCGATGAGTCACTTGGAGACTCTCCGTCCTGGTCTACAAGCGGACGTGGGCAGAGGACTGCTGAACCTCGGGAGACCACGGCTGGGTGAGTCACTCCACCCCGGCCCGGGCAAGCAGAGGAGATTCAGAAAGTTCACGAGGTCCCGTCAGGTCTGTTCTCTGGGAGTCTGGATGTGCAACGTGATACGTCCAACCTTCCATCATCTTTGCAGACACGGCCTACGGACACTGGCAGCAGCATCCTCTGCGGCTGTGAAAAGGTGCCCCAAGGCCCTAAAAGATTAGCAACCGCACAAGGGGCTGTTGATGCTTGCTCAGCTTGCTCCTGGATAATTTTACATCACCGTCAGGCTTCAGATGCTGCAGGGCTCTCACCTCCACACTGGAGTATGAGGCTAAAAGGCATCTTTGAACCCAGGGCCTATTTTGCAGGTGGGGGCCTGATGCAGCGGGTGTTGAAGGAGAAACCACCGCTCAGTCCGCGGTTAAAGAGGTGACACCTACTAGATTCGGCTATTCTATTTTTTGCAATAAAAGCGCACCAAAACGTCAGTGCAGTGAAACTCTTCCGGCCCTCTTCATCTCCCGGGAGCAGAAGCGCCGGGAAGCAGGAGCACGAGGATGTTTGTGCAATAGCTCAGCCAAGCACAGCTCCTCCCGGCGCCCGTCCCTCATCGCAGCACGAGGGAAGGGGCAGCGCTCTCCCCTTTTCGGGTCACAGGAGAGAAAAACCGGATCGCTTCATAAATGCTCCTCTGAGGTGCCCCAGAGCAGACAAGGAGTTAGAAACACCTGGAGTTACGCCAAGGGCACAGTCAAGGTCTGCCATTTCTGCCCCACGCCGTGATCCAAAACACCTAGCAAAGTATATTTCTAGCCCAAAACAACGTGTTGCAAACCAGCTTTACTCACGCTCTCATTTGCCAGCAAACAGCCCTCTGTGGCTTTGGCATCTGGGCTGCATGAAAATTCACAGCAGAGCACATCATGGGCAAGAGTTTGATCCGAGATGTGAGCTGTGGCCATGATGGGGCTGCCTGCCCCAACCCACAGCCACGACCACATCCCTGCTGCTGCCCATCTGCCCCAGCAGCCCGAAACTCAAACTGCAACCACGCTCTGTCCTCCCGTGGAAGGTTCACGCACTGGTGACACCTGCCCACACAGCAACACCCTGCAAGGAGAGCTCAGGGCACCGGGACCCCGGCTTCCCACACAAGTTGCTGATGCAGTTGTGAGCCCTCGGGGGGTGGGAGAAGACCAGATTTCAAGAAAAAATAATTCTTCAGCTGTGTAGTGAGTTTTGACCCAGTTGATGCTTAACATCAAGTGAGCAGCTTAGTTTTATCCTTGACTTTCTTTCAAGGCCTCACTAAGAATTTCAAAAGAAACATCCCGAAGTGTATGCTCGAGCCTGGGAGCTGGAGAACACCTGGGAGGCCGTTTCTCCCAGGGCTCTGCAAACAAAGTCTGTCTTTGGGGCGATTCTGTGCACCAAACAGTAAGCAGAGGTAAGTTGTGGGGCGCGGAGTGCCTGGCTTTGCTGGAAGGTCAGCTTCCAGACAGCGCTGCAGAGGGCGGGCGCGATTCTCCTCTCACCTGCACGAGTATCCCAGAGGGTACGTGCAAAGCGCTGGCGTGAGCCTTGTGTCTTCACAGAGTCCAAGATATCCAGCATCTCTCCTGCGCTCACTACGAAAATTCTCATTTTCATTATTCGTCCTTAGTGTGTTTTACTCACTCGCTTCGCACAGCAGGTAAATGCGTGAACACTTCCCGGCTACGGATGATCGAAACTCACAGCCAAGCTGGGGTCACCCCGCAAGCATTGAAAGCCTGTTAAGGGATGCAAGAGCCAGGAGCCAGCTATCCACGCGCATCACTGGGGTGCAAGGTACGCAGCGGTTCACCGTATCTTGGTGTTACTAATAATTTGTGTGACCTGCGTGCTGTTGCCCAAAGACACCAGAACATCGTGCTTGCTTTCTGGGCAGCATATTCCGTGACGGTCCCCAGAAAGATCCAGACCTGTGCGCTGCGTGTCACTGCAAAGCACGTGGAAGATGAGGTACCCACTGTTAACCCCGTGCTGCCGGCAGAGCCGCGCCGGTGCCTCTCCAGAGTTAAGGGGATGTTGCAGACCAGAGGGAGAAGGGAGGCCAAGACAGGGGTTGGGAAAGTTGGAATCGGATCAAACGTGAGGGCTCCTGGGGCTGCACCGGTCTGGAAGCGCTTAACTGGAGCCATCCCCCTGTTCTGGTTCCCCCCCACCTCAGAGGGAGAGGAGAGAACCAGCCCCAACGGCAGCACAGGCAGTGGCCACATGAGCGTTTAGGAAGGGATTATCTGAACCACTGCAGGGGCCAAGCGCTGACCTCGGGTTAAATAAACACCACACACCGTCCAGGCAGTCTCTTCCCTGCAAGGCGAGACAGATTCAGGGCAAAGCATGTGGAACTGCTCTCTTTAATTCCCATCCCCTAGAGCTCACAGGTAGCGGGTTCTGGCCCTTTTCAGAGTCCCTGGCAGGGATTCCTCCCACTTGGGCCAAGGGAGCACCTGCTACGCCAAACCGCACCCCAGCACCATCGCCGGTGACGGGGGAACAGAAGGAGGAGAGGCCTGGGGGACAGCTGTATCCTAGGCTGCCTTTTACACATGCACACCATCCTCATCTCAAGTAAAACCTGGCATCGCCGAAAGAAAACCCTTCCTCTTCCTGCCTTAGGGATGTCAGAGCTCAGCGGAGGTCCACAACTTGCTTGTATAACAGAGAGCGAGCCCCCCTCCCAGGGGAACACCCCAGTCGCTCTCTGCCGTAGCTTGCACGGCCTCCCTCGTCCGTCACAGCCAAGCCCTTCCTCCGCTCACACTGCGCATTTTACTCTGGATGCCAGCTTTCCCCTCTGAAGGGATGAGACAGATAATGCTCACAGGTTTTTCCACTGTAACAGGAAAGAGAGGTAACTTCTAACGCAGACAAGAAGATGATAAATACTTCAGTGAGGCTGTGCAGCTGAACACTGATGCTTTAGGTAATTTCCTAACCCAGCTGAAGAGCTGCGTAATTGCTCGGTGACACAGCGTATGTCCACGCGGCAGCATTCAGGCCAGGGGTTAAGAAACCACATGCGCGAATGGGATGTGGATTACTGGCATGGGCTGGGGGTGGTTGCTCTTCTTATGACTACGGAAGCCACAATAAGAGACCATCTTTCCATGAGAGTTCACGTGGTATCTGCTTTCATCAGTACCTGTTAAGGCCCCGCTCTGCCTAAAGACCTCACCAGCAAGCTAACTCTAACAGACATGAACCGAAGACCTCTCTGAAAGGTCCCAAGAGCACGTCAGAGTGTCTGGCAGCCACTCGTCCGCAGTAAGCCTTTGTAGTGCATAGGAATATCTGTACTAAGTACTTAAACCCTGTGACATAAAGGAGAGTCAGCAGCATGTCAGGAGAAAAACCGTTTCAGTCTAAACAAGACCTAAGCACCTACCGTACCAGTGCTACGCTGGCAGAAGCTCCCTATGGCTAGCTGGAGGAAGGCTTCTGTGGTCCAGCATATGAATCTTCTCTTTTAGGTCTCAAGACTATCCCACAGGCTTAATTTTAGGCTAATTGTCATATTCTGTTCATCTTCCAGAATGATAGGAGACAGAACAGGGAATATAATCTGCCAGACTACACAAACACGCCCGGGAGGTTACTGAATGCCCACGAGTCACACACCCTCTTTTCTCCAAAACAGCGATTATTCTTCGGATCAGACTAGCAGTGAGCGAGTCCTGCACAGAGCACAAAAAGCAGCTTAGCATTCGAGCAGTTCTGCACCCACACTCACCGCGCCCTACTTCAGGGATGGACTGGAGCAAGGTGGAAGACAACTCAGAAAACAGGATAGAGGTTTTCCCAGAGAAAACAAGTACAATTGTCTTTAAAAGTTCAGTATAAGACATTTAACAACAGTATTTCCCAGCCAACTACACTTTCAGAAGTGGGATGTGCAGACTTTTGGCCAGAATCCTGATGTGAACTTTATCTGTCAACATACCACGTTGACAGAAAGTCTAAGTAGATTCCTCTTCCTCCCCCTGAATCCAAAGTGTTCCAACCAGAGATTGTGGGCTTGGCTCATCATCAGTTCTTCACATTTGTGAGGCTGTCACATGTTGAATGCTTTGTTTTAAAGCACAACTCCTGATTTCCTAAGTTTATGTTGTGCCAAGCAATTTTCCCAAGAAAACTAGAGATCAACAATGCAAGATTCTGAACAGCCAGCCAACCACAACATTCATGGCAAGCGAAGGAGCACTGCGAGAGGCTAGAGAGCAACTATTGAGCTATGCCATCCTAGGTCCTTAAAGCTTTTAGGACAAAGTCCTGCCGTTCCTATAGCTACCTGTTGTAACTGTTCACACAAAGCCGATTGACAAGACTAGATGCTCCTCTCATTTCAGTATCATTAACAACTGGAGCTCAACAAGTCTCTGGCCCAGGCAACCCAAGACCTCTCTCTTCGACCAGTTTAACAGAAAAATTAAAGTTTTAGTGACTACATGTACTTATAGCTGTATCTAAATAACTAAACAGAGAAATAACCATTAAGTTCAAATTCCTCACATGTGAAATTCAGGGGCACCTGAACATCCATATACTGCTAAGTCACATTGCTTTATTACCAACGCAATAAATTGATGACATCTGTTATACCCAACACGTAAAGCCCTTCTGTTGCAGGAGGGCAGCAGGTGCATTGCTTCTAACCCTCCTGAGGCAACGCTGAGAGCAATTGTCATTCTAGCTCTTTCAGTCTTTGCACAACATGGGCAACGGGGCAGCACAAAGGAAACCAATGTCTGTCATACAGTGATCATGACTGCAACTGGATGTTTCAGTGGAGTTGAAATTTCTTTCACTTTCTCAAGCCAGTTTCATGTTGGTGTATTAACAATTGCTCAAGCAAGTCTTTAAGCAATAACATATGGTTGTAAAACCATTACTATTTTTGGCTTTAAGTTCACCTGCAGTCATCCATATTCCTATGAAGTCATGCCCATACCAGCAGTGGCCAGGGAGAGATCTTCTGAAGTCAAGTCACCCCACATGGTGGCATATCAATACAACAGTCTGGTACTAACAGCACATTTCTACATTTCCAAAACATTTGCCTATTTCTCCGTAACTTTGCTCATTGACAAAACCCTGCTCCAGTCCACAACAGTGGATCAGGATTTGCTTGCAAGCCATCCTCTGACTTCAAGTTCAGCAGGTGTTGAGCTCTGCCAGATCAGGTGTTCCTGTGGTAAAACCGCAGCATTTCATCAGCAGAGATGCCTACTTTTAGAGTCAAGAATTGTCAAGACTGTTGAAAGTCTTGAAAGTCTTCAGATTTTTGTAACTGCTTACATCAAAAATACATAGTACCCCACAAGAGACAGGTTAACACCACAGGGAAAGGCTTCTCCTAAGCGTAATAATACTGG
Source organism: Phoenicopterus ruber ruber (assembly GCA_009819775.1). Lineage (NCBI taxonomy): Eukaryota > Metazoa > Chordata > Aves > Phoenicopteriformes > Phoenicopteridae > Phoenicopterus > Phoenicopterus ruber. The sequence goes on along the minus strand of CM020228.1, from coordinate 2,410,318 downwards.
GATCACATTTGCCATTGGCCCCAAGTGCGCAGCCTGCCTGCTCCCAGGATACATTTTAGTCTCAATACACAAATTAAGCTTTCCAGCTTCGGTAGAAGGTGCAACAGATCCATCGTGTGCTGGAGCCTTAAATAAGACACTGTCCAAACTCATTACATATCTCTAAAAGAAAGAGGGCAACAAAGCAGCAGGCGCTCAAAAAAGGAAAAAGTAAAGGTCCACTGCTCCGTAAAACAAAGCTCTGATATACCCATTAAGGACACGGAACAGAGAATCATTTTATGGAAAGAACATTTATTTTTGTTTCAAAACTGATGATCCATAGAAATACAATAAAATCAACATGTACACAAAACTTTTAAAAAAACTTTGGTTCAAAAATATTCAACATCTAAATCTTCTGAGGTACAAAAGGCACAAGACCAGGCACCCAAACATACCGAATCGCCCACAGCACTGTTTGCACCACTACTACAGAGAAACCTGGGAGGGCGGAAGGCAGGTCAAATGAGGATGGCAGGGGGAACACAGAATTAACAGTAACCAAAACACAAGTATGTGTACAATGCTGTTTACTTTCTTTCACAGGTGTTACACGTTTTGTTGTCCTTTTTTGGTAAAGTGCCAGGACTCTTGGAGAAAAAGATGGATCATTTCTTAGAAATGAACTGGAAGAACAAACAGTAGAAAAGGAGACAGAGGAACAAAGGCCTGCAGCAGGTTGGGCTTCAGTCAACCTCTGTTCTCCCACAAGGTCTTAAGAATTCATTTCCTCGTTCGTGAAACCATTTGTTTGAAACTGTGGAAGAAGGATGTGAAATTAGTTACGACCACGTACCCAGTGTGTGTATCACCACAACCCAGATGGTTACTTCAAGTAAAACCTCATCTCTCCATCTGAGGATCCCTGCTTATACTTCTCTATCCATCCGAGGGGAAAGACATAGGAAAATGCAAGGGGCTGGGGAAGAAAGGATCTTTCCAATTGCACAATTCTGGGGCCAACAGGAACAGAGCAGCGTGTTCTGGGTCTGGTATCGTTTATAGATCAGTATGCTCTGGCACTCCAGGGGAATACCTTGGAGGCTGGGGGAGGCAGGTCTGGGAACGGATGACACGAAGCTTGAGAAGCTTTCAGCAGTTAGCAGAAATTCCCAGTGTCCAGACATTCACGGTTACCTTACAAGGAGCTTGCCTCCTTTTGCAGTTAAAACTATGCACAAATCTTTGTAGGAACAGACCTGATCCCAGTCAAGCGATAATTCAAGTTGTCCTGATCCTGACACACTACACAAGCCCAGTGACATTCTTACACACTTTGTGCTGCCCTTGACACAAAACAAACTCACTAGAAAACGCTGCTGAATACTACATGATATTGATGGTGGGAGTTTTCATTATGGCCTAACAACTCCAGTAGTTAAAATGGCAACATGCAGGTTATTAAATGCTGTCGTAGGGTTCAGTATATCACCAGCTTTGCATACACACCAGCCCTCCTTCAGGTTTTCTTCCTAAAGAGGTATTACTTACCCCATTTACACCCTACTAGTACTGGACAAGCCGCATGCCTTGTTCTATAGTCACCCTCGCCACTTCTGAAAAGATTGTACCAAAACACTGCTGTTCCCTGAAAAGCGAAATCAGATCTGGATTAGTCAGAACCTACTCAATATAATTATTCAGGTTACAGTAAGAGGCGGGAAATGCCCATGAACTCAGCTGCAGGCTCTTGTGAAGCACTTTAACATAGCCCATATCCTGGGCTGCATCTCCAGCAGCGTGGGCAGCAGGGCGAGGGAGGGGATTCTGCCCCTCTGCTCCGCTCTGGTGAGACCCCCCTGCAGTGCTGCCTCCAGCTCTGGGCCCCAGCACAAGAAGGACACGGACCTGCTGGAGCAGGGCCAGAGGAGGCCACGAAGGTGATCCGAGGGCTGGAGCCCCTCTGCTATGGGGACAGGCTGAGAGAGTTGGGGTTGTTCAGCCTGGAGAAGAGAAGGCTCCGGGGAGACCTTACTGCGGCCTTTCAGTCCCTAAAGGGGCTCATAGGAAAGATGGGGAAAAGCTTTTTAGCAGGGCCTGCTGTGACAGGACAAGGGGGGATGGTTTTAAACTAAAGGAGGGAAGATTTAGACTAGACCTAAGGAAGAAGTTTTTCACCCTGAGGGTGGTGAGGCCCTGGCACAGGTTGCCCAGAGAGGTGGGAGATGCCCCATCCCTGGAAACATTCCAGGTCAGGCTGGACGGGGCTCTGGGCAACCTGCTCTAGTTGGGGATGTCCCTGCTCATGGCAGGGGGTTGGACTGGATGGCCTTGAAAGGTCCCTTCCAACCCAAACTGTTCTATGATTCTATGAACATAGGTCACCACTGACAGCACATGAAAAACCCCCTTAGTCCCACTCTTAATTCAGCCACGTTCAGAGCAGAGGCGTTCTACCTGAGCACAAGGTTTTTTTGTAGTAACAGCTCTACACAGAAACTGTTCACATTACACACTGTAAAACAAAGGAAGCAGATCTGCAGCCTACAAGATCAGCTGCAGCTGCCTCGATACACAGCAGCCTGTCGATCAAGTTGCCATGAGCAGCACTTTGTCACCTTAGCTGACTTTTAAATGGATGCAGGACTGTACTGAGGAAGAGACAGTAACAGGAGAGGGGAGAAATCAAGCAACACACAAACAGACTTTACCTTCTTGGGCCATATCGCTGCCCCAAAATCTGGGAAAACTGTAGCTCCTCCAGCTTCTACATCACTCATCTGAGAAAACAAAGTCCACAAACTGTCCATTTACAATGCTTTTTGTACGTGCAGTCCCACAAGCTACAGCGCCCCAAGCCCTAACAGAGAGATTTCTACTTGCACCTCTACGGGAGGCACTGATGAGGAAAGGACGCACTTCAACCAGCACGAACTGCAGAAGTACCAGTACCTGCTATTGAAGGCTTAGTTCAGCTTTTGTTCAGTACTTCATCTAGATTATATATATATAATCTATTGCACAAACAATTAGCCATAAGAAGTTGTGTACCTGCAGTGTTAATAAGCTAGTACTCTAAACAAGGGAGAGGACTTCAGAGTAAGACAGTTTCAAGAATTTCATTCCAGTTTATGATCCAATTAGGAAAACGAGTGTCTGTTAAACCACATGTTTCCTCATAAATTGAAACCATGTCTTTGGAACTGATTTTCATAATTTAGTTTATGCATCTTGGTCAACCACTTCAAAAACCATACAAACTATTAGGAAACCTCGCTTTCTGCACTGTTTCTATGCTGTTCACCAGTGATGTTATGCCACTTCAAGTGCTTTATGCACCTCAAGCTTTAGTACATACAGCTACGTGACTAAGAAAAGCATCTATCTTTATGCTTCGCCCTCTACACTGGAATGAATTTAACCCTATTGAATTCATCGGTAATGATGGATTCACTAGAATCTCTAGACTTGATCCAAAACCCACCGAAGTTCCTGGAAACACTCCCATTAAAAACAGAAAGTCTTTCCACTGATTTCAGTAAGTTTTTGATCAGATTCTAATTAAAACAAACAAATGAGTCAGATCCAGCTCCCACCAAATTTAAACAGCAGAACTATATTAATACACTCCCCAAGTCCCCACATTCTCTATTATAACTTGGATTTCTGTTTAAAGCAGATGTTATTACCACTCTGGTGTCCTCCTGCTTGGTACCTACAATAAAAGGGCATGAGATGCCATAGGTGCACAGGTTTTTGCCCCTTCCAACTAGAAGCACGTGCATGCAACTTTGCAAGTTAATACCTACGTCTTAGCAACACAACCACTCTTTTTAGTAAGGGTGTTGGTACATGTATGGTATGTTCTTACACGGGACATACAAGGGTAATTTGCCTTTGACCATGTACAACTGGCAGAGAATAAGGTGCACATCATTCCCTCTAAATCAAGGCTTGTCCAAAAGTCTTCTCAGCAAACAAAATGCAGATTGAGACAATTCAAAATTAAAGCCTCTTAGCAGCAGACTTTCACAGCTACTTATCTTATTCCAATTCTTGTCTCAGAGATTATTTCCTCCCCCCACCATATCAAGTCGGGAATATTTCTGGTTCTGTTTTGAGCTGCATTTCACACTTGAAATACCAGCTCAGCCATAAATATTTTATCACAGAATTTTAAATTTGAAGTTGTATCACTCAAAAGTTAGACATAGTAGATAAGGTGATCCTAATTACTGACATAGTAAGTGTAGGTTGGTAGATAAGATATTGTCAGAGACTAGTGTGAAAACATTAGGCCACTAGTGTCAGTGGCAGTGATGTTTACGATTCCAGTGTACATGGTCTGTAGGCTGTATAATGCATGCAACTAATGAATCTTTTCAATTCTGCATTTGTAACCCAGTTGCACCAAGTTTATTAGCCGTCTCCTCCATTTGCTGAAGCAACAGCTACGCCAGAGCAACTCTAGCTTTGACAAACAGCTAAAATGGAGGCTGACAAACCACAACATCAAGTGCTGTCTAACAGTGGTGGAAGAATGTGACCGTCTCTCAGTAAATGGCTGACAGCCAAGGTCTCAGACAGTGTACCACATGAGGAGTACCCCAAGCACCCGCCTTTGAGAAATAAGCCAAATTCTCCTCTTCCACCAACAAGAATCCAATGAAGTCAAAGATTTCATAGTAGAGTGGCCAAGAAGGGAAGCCTGGCCCTATATTCAAATTTTCTGCTCTGAGGTTAAATACCAGAATTCTGTCAACTCAGATGGGACAGCGCCTGATGCTGCAAGAATAATGAAATCCCTATGTCCAGATGCCAGGGAATCTCTACAAATAACCAACTGCACAAGCTGTAAACAAGGTGCTGCTAAAGTTACACTCAATGCATAAAGGATCATCATACTTACATAGTTTAAAAAAGTGGCCACACGATTTCCAGTCCCTAACCGCTTGAAAGCATCTGGCTCATCTTTCTATAAAATTAAATGAGAATAACTGCAAACTTCAAGCTCCCAGACAGCAGACAAACAGAGGTACTTACATAGTTAAGAAACGTCGCTAGCCTATTTCCTTCCGATTTGAGTGTGCTGTCAAAGGGTCGCTGTAACAGACAACAACTTTAACCCAAGTTCCAAACAGGCTCACACTACTGTTACATGTGTCGCTCTGCAGAGAGATCCTTAAGCCCAATTTAAAGAGTTGGAATAAAAAGGGGACAACATTAAAGCCATTACAAATTGCAGCCAGGGTGCATAAATGCATGCACATAGCACTCGGATGCTACAAGGAGAAGTAGCACTGAAGCAATTCTTAGGGCAGAGTAGAAGCAATGTTTTCGGGGCCTGTGGCACAGATGTTGTCCAAGTAAAGTTAACAACAGGCCGTTACTGTACTGGATGCTGATCCAAAGTCAACAAGTGAGGTGAATATTAAAATTCATCTTCAGTGGGCTTTAGATAATGCACTAGATTCTCGTAAGTGTAGTACTGACTCAAAGAAACAGGGTCATGAGAAGAGAAAATGCATTTTTTGCCAGCAGGCAAAATTGCAGAATAGCAATAATGAACTTCTTTCGGGTGGTTGCCTGTCTAGAATTAAGGACCACATCAAAAAGATCAAGTTGTCTTTACTCTGTAGGAAACATTTTAAGTTGCCTTTGTTGAAGTATGAGATCACGTTGGTGCCAGTTTAGAAGCAGAAAGCACATCTAGAATACCAATGTGTCTCTCCTCCCTTCAAAAAATGTAACTAAAGGTTTATTTACATTGCTAATAGTTGGGAAGTAAATCTCAGTCGGGAGACATTAGGTGCGCTCTTCTACACAAAATCAATAATCTTCAACATTTAAAGAAAAGCAGAAACCAGTATTGGAAAAAAACAAACAGCAAGAAAAACCACAGCCACCATCTCTAAGATGTTAGAGTTCAACCTACTTGAAGCATGTTTCAAGAAATAAAAGGTCTTTCCTGAAATGGGTTCATAAAAATAGACTTTTGATTCTGCATATGCAAATTCCATCAAAGAGCATTGAGATATCGGGGATCCCCTGGTTTCTGCCACCGCTGCCAAACCCAGGTCCAGCCATGTATTTCTGAACTTCAGTATCAAAAGATTTCTCTAACTTAAGTAACCACTAAAATCTCAAAATTGTAATATGCAACTATTAGTGTGTCCCGATTTGAGAACTCAAGGGAACAAAAAGCTGCGAGGCTGATCTGGAGATGGGGAGACACAGCAGCATCTCTATTTCAATGCTGAAATCTGTGATGCACAGAGAGCCTGGAGGACCAGTCCAAAACTATGGCAAATTCCACAATTGCCTTGCCTTAACTGATGACTGCAGCCAAGGTTACGTTCCAAGTGGAGCTCTGCCCCAGCTGCCTAATCCAAAAGTCAAGTCCACATTGGCCAATTTGATGGCTGAGGTCCTTGAGTTCAAAGGCTTTGAAGAGAATTTAAGAGCATTTGCTTAACTCAGGAAACTAAGCAGTCTTAAAGTTAACAGGAAAATTCTCTCAACGGGCCAAAGCTAACGAATATGAGCTTCCACAGTGTTGAAGTTCAGGATTTTTTTAAAAATTTTTTTTTAAACAGTGCTAAGTTGAGTGGCTTCAATTTGGCACTCAATGATCGGGTTGCACTCTGGCCACAGCAATCCCTTCTACCAGGTAAAACCACTGGGACAGCCTGAATTAAGCCAGATTCCACTGAAATGCCATGGTTCTACTGGAAACCAAGGCCTCACATGGATTTTTGTATTTGAAATTACCAGTCACCATAGCTCTTTAGTATGATTATCATGTTCCTAAACTGTTTTAGGGTAACAATTAAGAATTTATTCCTCTTTTCTCCCCGCTTGAAGCAAACCAGAGCTGTTACCTGCCAGGTAGAGCCCTCTAGTGCCTAGTGGGGATCTGGCACCCACCAGCTGCAAGTTCTCCTGCTCACTGTAGCATTGCCCTCCTCAACACCGACCCAACAAACCCTCTTCGGACCCTACAGCTGCAGCCACACTAAGGGTTTTGCCAGAAGGGCTGTATGACCCATGGAAATTTCCATAATGGCTACTTTTTTGGGAGGGAGTCAAAAGGATGTCTCCTCCTCAGCCAGCTCCTGTAAAGTACTTTAAAATACCCACCAAAGGAGGACTCAACCTTGCTGAACTGGGAAGCCTAATGGAACAACAGACTCACAACCCAGGGCTTGCAGACCTCAGTTTCTGAATAAATTAATGGAAAAAGCATATTCAAGTGCTGCACGACTACCTTTTAGTGCCTCTACACTGTGCAAGGAACCAAGGTGACAAAGATAAGCAGGCAGATTTGTTCATTGTTCTCTTGAACTTTCAGCGTCAGAGAAGGCAGTGCAAAGGCTCGCCAAAGGTCATAATCCACCCCATGCAACAGGGCTATACATTACATGTTTTCACAGAAAATAGTTTCCACAGTTTTCTCTCAAGACAAACTGTTCCCCCCTCCCCGCCACACTAAGAAATAATTGAAAGTGCGATCTTACCCTAGAAAAATCAAAGTGTGGCTCATACTGCCCTCCCATTCCATAGTTGGCAACCTACAGTGTGGAAGAAGTAAACATCCAGTGAACTGCAAGTGATGGCTGCAGAAGATCACATTTGCTCTCAGAGATCCAAAACACGCTTTGAGAAACAGCACTTTGTGGCAAGATTGTTATCTATAGCACACTTAATTTCTCTTTAGATTGACAGAAATGAGGTACATGGATGAGAAACAATTTAAGTGCTCTTTCCCTTTCATAGTTTAAGGGTTTCACTGAGAGTATTTCTCAGTACCAAACATTTCAATGGCAGCACTCTACTTATCACTACAACAGCCTGTTTAACATGAATTAGCAGCAACAGTTTTACCACACACTTGCTCCCTCTTCTGAAGGGGGAGCTGAGTATTTCTGCAGTATGTGTGTCCAAAATAGGAAATACAGAGCCTAGAATTAGGTTGTGTCGCACACGTATGATCTGCTACATACATATGCCCATTTAGGAACACAGAAGGCTTGAAGGAGCTTAAAAGCACCACTTCGCTTACTTTATCTGAAGATCACATAACTTACTATTTAGTTACTCTGAGGCTGCACCTAACATGTCTCCAAGATCACTACACAGTTACCTGGTTTCTGTGGTTAGTCAGTAATCAACAGCACTTCAATCAGGCTCTAAAACAGGAATTCAAGGAGCATGGAAGAGAAGCAATAAACAGGGTAAGGTACAGCTATTCTGGCAGTGCTGTATCACTGCTACTCTCCTTCCTCTCCCCAGACGGTCAAAGATCAGACTTCACATGAGAATACAGCAAGAATATGAAAAATATTTGGATCTTTGAAAGGTTCAACTAGGAAGGAGGTTCAACTTTTGCAGACTTGAAAATAAGTGGCAGGCACTTATATCCGCATAAGCACCAGACCACCCTGACCAGCAGCTAATTTTACCAGGATGAAGACTGACAAGACAAGTGTACCAACCTGCAATAGCTCAGCTGTTTTCACTGTTAACCCTGTGATCTGCTGCATTCGTTGATTCACCTTGGCCACAACGGGATCATCATCTTCCTCCAACCACGAGCTAGGATAAGGCAAGGTTGGAAACATGTTATTTTGGAATACCAACCACAACAACCCGTTTCCCAAGGCAGAAGGATTCTTCTGCCCTCAGTCAGGTGGCTAAAAGAGCCCTTTACCATGCATTTATTGTGCAAGCTTTTGCTACATGCAAAGCACTTCAAGTTTTCAGCTGTAGGTAGCAGGTGACAGCTGTTAAGCACAAAAACCTTAAAGCTAAACTCTTCTCTACGCTTACCTTTTTGATACCCTGTAGCTAGCCACTGTAAGGACACCGGTTTTGGGATCACGTACTGTGGCTCGTGCCAGCTGTGTCAAAAAAATCCCAAGGGGGAAGAAACACATCAACTACAGGTTAGAAAAAATTTTTCTCTCATCTTAACCAAAATCAACACCTGATTTGTCCAACTTCAATATATCACTGGATGAAAGTTATAGCTCCAACCTAGAGTTTGTTCCGATTTCATGCTAGAACAGTACAGGCAGAAACACAAGTGCAATCCATCACCTGCATTTGATCCTGGAAAAAGAATTTGACTGACTGCACAAGCCATGATATTCATTAAATCCACAAGTCCTGCTTGCTGAACAGGTTTTGAAGGTACTTTTTTAAACAGCTGGCGTCAATATTAGCAAGAGGGAACAACAACAGAAGTTAACAACACATGAAGTCCAAGTTCTTGGCAAAGAAAGTTATTGGATACTCCATAAATTTAATCAGCCTGCTCCTTATGTGGACTGAAAAAACCCAACCTCATTCTTAGATGAAAAACAACAAGTGAAAACTTTTATAGAATGAGTTACAAATTATGGGGCCGGCAAATCCACAGTGGTAGAAAACTCCTGAGGGCAACTCTCAACATTACCGTGCTCAGATTTTCCAGTTGAAAGATGCCTGGAACATCTAATTCACAGAGACAGTTTGAGAAAATGTTACTACATTACGAAGGTAACTCTGCAAAAGCACAGTTCGCCTATGCATTTTAAACAGCAAGGAACACATCATCACCGTCAGGCCACATCACCATATTTGTAGGAAAAATGTGGAGCTTGGCAAAACTGGTCAGATTCGCTGTGGTGTCAAAGCGATAGCCTACTGCTAGCATAGCACAACAGGTCACTTCGGTTTTATACTTGCAGCTGAGAACAAGAACTGGGACACTCCTTTCTTTGACTGTAAACTCGGACCACATTTAAATTTAACTCCTGCAAACCACAAACACTAAATCATGCCTCCTTCCTTCCACTTAATTATAGGTCACAGAAAGTCTTTTTATTCACATTTCTTCAGAGCATGCAGTCATTATTTCCTTCATTTTTCCTCCAATAAGTCTCCAGCCAGCTTTACAATCCGTGTCAGCTGTCTTGTCCCTATACAAGAGTTCTTGGCACAGCTGTTCCTGTAATTCTGAGTCACTGTTATTTTGTTCCAGATTTCTCCTGCATAAATCATAACAGAAGAGCCAGGCTGACTGAATGTTGTTCTTCGCTTGTACAACGGAGCATAGCTTTTAGGATATAATTTAGCCTCCCAAACTTTTCATTCCGCTGCCATTTTCAAGCTTGTATATGCTTGCTTAATTTCTGCACCTAACATTTGATCTAAATAAATCAGAACTGAAATAAGCCTGACTACATTCACATTATTCTGTATCTCCTCTGTATGACAACAGAACACTTCTCTTTCCGATAGGCAGGCTTCTTCCCTTAAGACACACAGTCTATACCTCACTTGGCCCAACTGATAAACGTGAGGCTTCCTCTCTCAGGGTGGAGAAAGCAGTCCTGTAAGAGGCATTTGCTGGGCTTTGAAGAATCATCATAACACACTGGATTGATCAGAAGCTTCATCCAGTCTTCCTCTTAGAGTCTGTGTTTAGTTTAGCACGCACTCCATTGGCTTTTCCTTCTGAAATCCTGTACCGCTGAAATCCCACAGCACTGAGTTCAAAGATACTCACGTGTTCCCCTCTATGCCCTATTTTTGCCTGTTCAGGTATGCCTGTATCGCAGGTAGCACCCAGAACTTTGGGAATAAGGTTCTCATACTTTCATGGCAGACCTGGCTCAATACTATCCACACCAATAAAGTTAAGAATTTTCTTGACCCTTCCCAGTCAGCTCTGATGTATTGCCTGAAAAGTTGGAACTACTTTTTGGAACTGGAGTAAAAGTGATTGCATTTTGCAAAACAAGCATGAAAACCAACTTGAATACAGCTACTCTCAATCACGTACAGATGTTGTTGCTCTACAAAACAAAATATTGGCAAGCATAAACTGCAGATAATGTTAAAGTGCTTGGACCCAAAAGTAGAAATTTCTTGCAAATGCGTTTTAGAACAAAGGAAGTGCTCATCTTTGAGCCCAAAACTAACATACTACTTCAGAATTCTGTCTGAAAGCTTCCATGACTAGTAACTAAAATTTCCTGGCTGAAATTAAGCTATATTTATTAAGGACCATCTCATCACAGGACTTGCATTTTCCATTCTTTCAGTAGTACTGCAGAATTTAAAGCTATTCTTGCAGCTGAGCTACAGACAGATTTAGAAAAAAAATAAGTTAAGAAAATGGTTGCTTTTTTTTAATTGAAAACTTTCACCTGAATCTTAAGACTACAATATTTACCTACTCTTACAGGGACTGGTCCCACTTCTACACTACATAGATTATAGGAAGAATTCCTCTGGCATTAGTAACATAAGAAAAACCTCAGTGAGCAAGACTTAAGGTTCAAAGTTTTATGGAAAGTCTTATGTTCAACTTTGAACAAAAAGGGAAACCAAACAAAAAAATTAATAGCCATCTTATTTAGAATGTGCTTAATTTGACAAAATAGATTAAGTGATATGCTCTATTTGAATGTTTCCATTTTATCTGAAGCTCTTGAAGTTTTATAGTATGATGTAATAGGAAAAAGTCTCCATTTATGGAGGTAAGAGTCCTCATCGAGACAGGAGTGTTCTGCCAACACTCCCATAGCTGGCTGGTAGTCACAGAAGTCCAGCTTCACAAACATCCCAAATTATTAATGTTCTTAGGAAGCATCAGTTTCTCAGTCTGTTCCTAACTAGATATTTATGTTTACATTTAGAAACACATACAGAAGGGTAATTCTTGACTGGAATTTTAGTACCGCATTTCAATGCAGTGGCTAGAAGAGCACTAAAATGAACCATTGAGCTATAAAAATAGATATGTTTAGTTCTACATGCTTGTCAGACCTGACAGAAAAAGGTATAGCATCTACTACTGACCTCACACTGCCATACTTTTTTTGCCAGAAAGGAAACAGTTAGACAGGAAATTCCACCTCCAGAAAGATCAGACGAGATAATTGTTAGCTTTGCATTAGGTAACTGCTTTTTTATTGTGCAGAGACACTAGAATTCACACCATGAGTAACAGGTATTGCATCAAAACTAGGGTTCCCACTCAAAGCTGCTGCCTTTGAGTTGGATCTACACCTCGCATACCGAAGCTGTCACATCTGTTTCTCTGCTGCCTGGACAGCTGTCTGGGTGCAAGAGTCAGATCTAAAGTGCCCTGAGAGAATGACTGCATTGGGCATTCATCCCGTCCTTCCCAAGTCCCAGAGTGGGAATTAAGAGCACAAATGATTTCTCCACTCTGTGTTAACTGTATGACGTTATTCCCAGGGAGCTGTGTGTGGCTTCAGAACACTGCAGTTCCACGTGCGGGTGCGCCATGGCATCTAAAGTGCGTGCCTCTGCCCAGGTCTGGACTAGGCTTTAACACAGAAGCAGTAGATTCCAGGTTACCCAAAGCAAAAACCCAAACCTTTAGATATTCTTCTAGCACAACTTAAAAAAACCCCCATTGTTTCTTCCCACTTCTGCTGGGATTTGGGCTTTTTAAATTTTGTTTTGAAGTTCGGCTCCATTTCAAAAGGCAGACTTAAGGTATACTGGACATCTATCACTGTAAGCCTGTCAGTCATCTATCTTTTCAGGTCTAGTCCCTAGTTCCCTAAAAGGTTTCTAAGCCATTTACTGAGAACTTTGCATAATTAAGTGCAACAATGCATAAATACCTTCAGGAGCCTGGGCTTTATGGTCCTACATCACCAGGCAGTTTCGAAATCGTTCCCCTTAGGCTCACAGCTGCAGAGTATCATCTGTAGTATGAAACCAGATCTTTCAAATCCTTTGCCTATTCTTCGCTAATAGAGATTAAGCACGGGATTAGCAGTCATTAGTGAGATGGAAGAGGGGAAACTTACCCTTGGCTTAGCTAGTTGTTTAATTTTCTCAATTTCTTCATCAGACATGACATCATAGTATCGTACAATATGAGGGCTATCCCATTCATCTTCTTCCTTAAAGGGAGCTATGAGCAGGTGAGGGTTTCTGTTTCCATCATGGTACCTACAAAACAGCCTTTTCTGTCTTCGAGGTGTCTGAAACAAAATGCCAAACAGAACATTGTTCTCAACCACTTAACTTAATGAACTTAAAACAGGCAAGAAAAAAGAAAATGAGCTTCATTCCACAAACTGTAAAAGCCATCAGCTGACTAGCAAATTTAAGAGGTAAGCATGAGTGATTCTGCAATTTACTGCAAATAAAAGAGATATGCCTCAAGATAACACTGAGCAACATCTGAAACACTAACCTTTAGTAAAATTAAATCACAATAGCTTACAGATTAAGTAAAGAACCACACAAACAGCAAGCTGTAAAAAAAGTCTGGTTCTTTTAATTAAGACTATGCAGATGGAATAAATTGATTCCTTTCCCTGCACTGAGAATTAAAGCTATGGTTGTTGAGAGGTACCGGAGACTGGTTGGTCAAAATAGTCACCCCAGAAGAACATGTCTTTAAGAGGCAAAAGGGAAGGAGTAATGTGATTCTGTAAGTGTGGCAAAGCATAACCAGCTCTCAGTGCAAAAAGCCTCCTAATATATCTGTACAGCTGGCATTTGAAATGGCTGAGCAGACAGACTGAGGAGAATCAATTTTCAACAACCTTTAAGAGGTACAGCCGAGAGCTGTTTTTCTGTCTAGGATTAACAGCTAAAGATAGAGAGGCCAAGACATAAGGTACAAATCTCAGCCTGGACAGAACTACATTTAATTTTCTCTTAAAAGAAAAACAAACATATTCACAGAAGGAAAAACTTAACATGCCCCACCAAGCTTGATCACCCTTATAAAAAGGCAGTGTAGTCAGGAAATTCTTGCCTTTCTCTTACCATTTTTACCCCTTCACCTCTGCAGAGGGCCTCATAGATATCACGCTCCGGCAAGTAGTCAAGAGGCCTCTCATAGCCACCGCTTTGCACCACTGGTTCTGTCATTGTCACGGACTTGTTTGACTTCTCTTTCTCCTTCTCCTCTCTCTCCTTCTCCAGCAACTTCTCAAAGTACCGCAGATTACTGCCTGCTCTCTCATGAGTACTGTCTTCATTGGGAGAAAAACAGAGAGAACCAGTGATTTATGCAATCTCAGGAACTGTTAATACAAACAAGTCTTTGTAGCGAGTCAGCAATAATTCTCCCCTTCTTAAAGCATGATCAGGCAACCAAAGGCATTGGCTTCAGTCTGCACTGAAAACCAGCACTGGGAAGTTTCTGTCTTTGCAGAGGGAAGGGAGGCATAGTCTGCAAAAGAATCTTTTCTGGGAGGACTTATCACAAAATTTGTATTCCAAGGAAAAAAAAAAAAAAAAAAAAGGAGTTTTTGGTCTTCACATCCCTCCTTTTCTCTCAACTTTTGTGCCTAGTTAAGATAAGCCGATCTGCCCAAGATAAGCAGATCATAGAGCTCATCAGCAGAGATCAAGCTAATCTACCTGTTGCATGCCTCCTCTCCACCATGCTTCTCCTCCGCACTGCACAAGTGTGCTTTAACCAAGGACTGCAGTGGAGTCCCAGCCACAGACTTCGGTCCCAAAGACTTCCTTCAAACTTGGGAAGCTCAGAGGTATGTGCTGCCGCTTAACAGCTCACCTACAGCATCCATCTCTAGATGTTTGTAACAGGTTACACGGGAGGCATCCTGATCACTACCATCACTGGACCTATCATCAGTGATTTATTAATGATGTTGGTACGAATCAATCATCATCAATAGATCTTTACTCAGCATAACTAAGAAGAAACAATTCCCTGTTCACCAAGGTTTCTGGCCACTAGCACCTAGAACAGTTTCTTTCCCTTCTGGCCCTCCCAAGCTTACTGTGTTTACCTTATGGAACTAACCCAGGCAGCCACTGAAGTAACCACTCGTTAGAGCACAGGCTAATAGTGGCCAGACGAGGAAGCCGAGCCCAGAGCAGAGGAAGCTGCTGCTCCCAGAGGGGACTGCCAAGTCTGTTCCACTGTTTGGTGCTGATAAGGACTTGCATTCTGCTATCGGTGCTAACCCCTATTGCAGAGGGAGCTAGATTCAATATTCATATTCTTGTAAACTTTAATCTATGAATTCCAATGTCTGCAGAAATTGGACTGATACATATTTTTCAATAGAAAGGCTTCACCCATGCTCAGGATGTGGCTAACATCTAAACTACAAACCACAGCTGATTAAAAACATACAAATACATAACACAGTAGATGTTAACTCTAATGGGGAAGGATAAGCCTTTCCAATGCAGGAAGTAGGCAAAGTTGGATAGGAAGCAATGCTTATTTGTTTACTCAAGAGAAAGCTAGAAACAGACCAGAGATAAAAGGAGGTTTTAAAAACCTCAACCTGTTCTGAATATTCAGAAATAAATATTTTAAGATCTCAGGCAAATTATTCTTCTGGCATCGAAGAGTACCTGCACTGAGGAATAAAGAGGAGTATGTGAAGTCAGTAGGACTTTACAGAAGATACAGCACTCTGCCTACACCCGTGGTAGCCTCGATCTCCCCACTTGAGACAACCCAGGCTTTAACCATTACCAAACACAACATCTCAGTACACACAGGTACTGCAGTCAGACATACATTTGGTCTTTGGGTCATAACAGCATGGACAATAAGATAGCTTGTTAAAGATACTTCATGTATAAGTAGACTTTTTTTTTTTCCAGGACCTGCGTTTATTGTAAGTCATCTGGCAGGATATCCTCCCAGTCAGCTCCCCAATACGTATGGGCCACGACTGTTCCTGGCTCTGTCGCTGGCAACCCTCCCCAGCGCTAGAGTAGCAGGTCTTTTGTTCTTACCAAGGGATATCAGACGCCTGGTAAGCTCCATGGCTCTGTGTAAATCCCCAAACTGGAAAACAGCATAGCTGAGATAATCTAGGATCTCCACTTTGCTGACTGTTGTATCCTCCCCCTCATCGTGTTGTTTTAAGGCTTGTTCCATCCAGAGTACTGTGTGATAGTAGTCTCCATCATTGTAAGCCGTCTTCCCCATACCAAAGCAGTCACCCACTGTCAAAGAGGACCTATATTTTGTTCCTAAAAACAAAAAGATAGCTTTAAGCAATCCACACAGATGCATCTTTGCCTTCAAATACATGGGGCACATTGAGGAATATCTGTAAACATACACTTTCATCATCCAAAAAGGCTTCTAAAAGATGATGTTTTGACAGTGTTTTAGGTTCTACACTAAACTGATCATCTTCAGAATTAAAGATTAAATTCTATCCTAATTCTGTGGCATTAATTCCTTTCAAAACCACGAGAAGTTTAACATAGAAATCAGCATTAGGCTATTGTGTTTTCTGTGGTAGACAAAGGCAGAGCAGACTAACAGCTTAACAGATTTTACTGAATCTACAAATTAACACTGTTAGTGATCGGAGAAGCCTGAGTGTATGCAGAGCTAGCTTGCTTGCTCTTTACTGGAGATATGTATTTGTGCATAAGCAAGCTGATGATTATTTAGACAAACTGAGTATCCATTTGACTGTAACTGCACAACAATTTCCGGTTGCCCCAGCTCAGCAGATACACAGATAAGACTTAATTTTAAATTCTTTGTTAACCTACATATAATACCTAAAACTGTTTTGTTAACTCAGCTACCCACGCTCTAATAAAGCCTATTCAGTTTGTAAACAGCGTGTTGCTAGCAACCATAACCTGTTTCAGTAAGTCTCTCATAAGCAGCAGCAACAAACATTTACCAGGACTCAGCTGCCAAAACACTGAAGCATCCCAATATATCTATGTACTTTCCAAAACATCTCTCTGTAGCAAAAACTGTTAATTCTCATTTCATAAAGAACAGGAGCAAAGTTACTCAACGAAAGCCTCACTGGAAGACCACAGCAAAGAACAGAGCCAAGCTTCGTAGGAGCCATGAGAGCAATGAATTATGGAGCAGCTCCTTCCCTTGGTTCGTAAGTTACTCGGGACAGGAAGTACCCATGGTATTTGCTTACACAGTAACCAGCACAAGAAAGTCGTTTTGGTACAGCAATTACAAAAATCAGCATTTTCTTTTAAATTAATACTACATAAAGAATGCTACTTGAGCTGGTCACTGCAGATCATGGCTCCTTGGCTGGGTGGGAACAACCTCAAGGTTGTTCTCCAAGCGCTGAAGCGGAGACATCCTCGAGCACCTAAGCCGCATGGACCATCAGCACCACGGGCCTTCCTCACTACGGGAAAAGGGCTTCTGGAGAGAGTCTGGGGATGTTACCACCTCCTTCCTTTCAAAGCAGAGGAGACCTTTGGGCACTTACCTGGTAAGTTTCCTCGAGCGAGCATTTCAGGATCCAGTTTGTACGTGTCCTGCAGGCGCATCAGAGCCTTCGCAGCTCCAGTCTCATCTTCTTCAGTTGGAAAAAACTGACGCTGAATTGTAAGATTTGCAATAAAGCCTTTGTAGTAAAAGGGAAAGACGTTACTTCAAGAGTTTGAAAAAATATCTGTACCAGATTAACACAGAGGAGGAGACATCTGCTTTGTTTTGGGAACTGTGATTCAAATAAACCAGGTTTAAAGCCTCTTATTAGGCTCTCAAGTTACAAAAACATTGCTTTCTGTTCCATTTTAAGAAATACGATTCACAAGCAAAAGATAAAGGATAAATAACTAAACCCCTCCATTTTCTTGTGCCACACAATTAAAGTACAATGTGAATCTGATGATCTCCATTCTCCTGTAATGACTCCTTCTGGCATGAAACCTTAATAGCTTTCATCAGTTCTCTTGCAATATCCACAGAGACGACTGCAGATCATAGTACTGGACAAGGATTTCAGACTCTCTACTCCAACCTGTAAAGCCACAAAAGCTTTTCAAATCTCAGCTCAAGGGACCCTGATCCAGGATCCCCTAAGTGGGGGTAGGATCTTTCTCGGTAAGAGGCTTTTAAACCTGACAAGTAAAAACAGGTGACATTTAGAAATAAAATTAAATGCACTACATAAATATATCAAGGCTGTAGAGCAGGTTGGTTGGGCAGAAGTGGGGGCAATCAACCGAAGGAAAATAACCCAGTCATTTCCAGTCACGCAGCAAGCCGAACTGGAAAAGGAAGCCTTTAGAAAAAAGAATTAGTGACAGAAGTACTAAATAGAATAGAGTATTTTATTTCCATCTAGGATGACTATTCCAAGAGGCAATAAAAATCTTGGCTGGAAAAAACTTCCAAGTACCTAAACTTTAGCACATGTAGAGTAGAAAGGGAAAACATGCAGTGTTTTGCCTGAAAAACATAGCCTCTTCTCCCTTACTTTCAAGGAGTCCAGTAAAAATAAACCTGCATTTAAAAAAAAAAAGCAAGCTATGGAAACAAATTCAGGCAGACACTTTGAAAGTATGATGCAAAAGCAAAGATTAGTATTGGAAACATTTCATTTAGAAGGATAGGTTTACAGATAGCAATTGTGTATTATGCTATTATCAACAGACTGACTACAACATCTGCCTGTTAGTGCTGGGGCTGATAGGAATTCCTTCACCAATTCAGCATGGGTCTCATTTTGATTCTTAAATCTTATCTACTGATCAACACAGTCAAAAAAACAGTGATCGCCAAGAGAAGCAGCAGACTGGGAAAGCAGACAAGTTTATATATAAAGGAACATAAAGCTCAAGACTAGGCATAAAACAATAGGATATGCCAAAGTTGTCAGCTGTGTTGGCAACTGTTCTCCCCTTTTCCCCAAACAAAACAGGTTAACAGTCTCTTGAGTCTTGACCGAGAAGTGTTTCGATGGCAAGTTTCACTCACTCGGATAACCAGTAAACAAGAGGCAGTCATTAGTTTAAGTTTCAAACAAACTTGGCAATAATATTTAAACCACAGCTGAGTTTGCAGCTTTCCAGAACACAAGGAGGACCAGCAACTGTGGTGGAAGGCTTCCTCCTGATACCTTCTCCCCTGCAACTCCTTACCATTTGTTGTATCCTGAAGAACTAGGTTTTCCAACTCCAGCCAGTCCGTATTTAAACGCTTCACCAGCTTATATGCATTTACAGGATGTGCCAGATACCCTTCTGGATCAGAGGTTGATTTGCTAGTCAGTACATCCATTTTTTCAGCCCAGCTGGAACAAGAAGTGTACGCCTCAGTCTGAGAACAATTTACGAATGCATGTCTTCCTCCTTAAGTCATTCTAATTGCACAGCTAGAATCAATTTGTTGCCGCTTTCACCATCAGGAGCTTTCAACTTCACATGGATAAAGTGAAGTACAACTGGGTTTTTTAATTACAATAGTCTTTTTCTTTTAAAAGGAATTTGTTTCTCTGCTTACTATTGGTCAACTTCAAAGCAGTAGTGGGCAACCTCCTCCGCTGTGTTCAGGACATTGGAACTGCCAGCCACGGGGCTGATGCTACAGAAAGTCTCTTCTGCTGCCCTTCATATTATCCCTTAACACAAACTGGCCGAGCTGCATGTTCCTCTCTCCAGTACTCGATAGGAAGAAAACACTGCTGAGATAAGCTACTAACTGAACATAAGAAACCCCCTTTGAGCCTGTAATCTCATACTCGGCAAGCCATGAATGAACTATGGTTACAAGCAAATTTACACGAGCACAGGTAAATCTTGTCGGACTACCTGGCTGCTTTGTACCATGATGTTGCAAATAAAACAAAAGATGACTTCTCCAGAGATCCTCTGCAGGGATATCAGATTAACAACAAAGGCCAGTTTCACCAGCACTCCCTTTTTAATTTAGACTTTCACTACTTCTAATATTTATTTTGCAAATTAGTAAATACAGTCAAGTTCTAGTCTCTTTACTCACATCACAATGCGATTTTGAATCATAAACGTAATCATAAACATAATACTGAAAAGTGTTACCACATTCAAATGTAAGATTTAGCACCTCTGTTACAAAGCATGCGCCTCATACACTAGCAGAGTGCGAGGGCTCAAATATTGACACAGTGATAGAATACTCTTGCTTACAAACACACCAAAATACAAGTCAATTGAAAATGTAACACATTAAAAAAGCACTTGCATACGTCAGTCCATGAAAGAGAGACTTTTTGGAAAAAAAGACCAGTTTCTACATAGATTGAACTGACACTCTCTTTAACAATACTTGAAGAGGAGATTGCTTTTCCTCAAAAGAGCAGCTTTTCGAGAAATTAACATTTGTGACAAGAAATTCGTATCATTTCACTACTCCATAGCCCCGTCCCCACCCTACATCCCCAAAGGGAGATCAAACTGACGCAGTCTGGAGTTTAGAAATTCCTTGGAAAGTGTGGTTCCGTTTACAGGCACTCAGCTCTTCTGAACCTGGACCTCATTTAGACTATTCTAGTGTCACACCCTATTAGATACTACTTTCTGCTAGATAACTATTAACAGTCTTCCTAAGGGACACGGAAAACACCCGTTGTCAGCAAGAGCCTTTCAAGTGACCTAAGCAATCAGGATAATGTCCGAGATGTGCTGTAGCCAGGTCAGTGACCGAAGAGAACAAGGCAGAAGAGCTGTCCCTGAGAGCAAAGCCACCACGGGAAGGAAGCCAGGCATTCAGTGTGTGCTCCACTAAACAACACACCTGGCATACCTTGCTGTTGTAAGCAGTGCTGATGCCGTGAAACAACAGGTAGCACAGAGCACTGGCACCCAGAGGCATTTAACTCACATGGACAAGGCTCCTCTGACTTGAGTAGCGTCTTCTCCACAGGAGCACTGTGATGGTACAAGGACAGGGAAAAGCAGGAAGAGCCCAGCAAACAGCTTCTAAACAAGCAAAGTCTAAATGATATCTGAAGCAGGGTCCCCTCTCTGCAGGTTTATGGGAATAAGTTACAACCAAGTTAGTACCTATAGTCTTACTGTGATTATCTACTGAGGAGATACTAACAAGATCTAGCAGAGTGGTGACAGAAAGGTGTGGTGTAACTGAACACAACGGATGAGCCATTTTGTCATGCAAACCTCTCCCCCTACCTTTTAATCTGAGAGAGCTTGTTCTCTTCTGCTCGGATATATTCCTTTAGAGACTGCACCAAGTCTTTCTCTGCGTAAATCAGGTCTGTCATTTGACCTAAAAACAGAATATGAGCAAACGTTAATCAGACCTAAAAAGTAATCGTTTCCAACAGCACAGACAGACCGACCTTAGATGCTCTAGGGCTATTAAAACCACCACAAAGAACAGACAAATTAAGGGTGTGCACTTCCATGCCTGTAAACCACAAAAGCTATTATACATACAGGTCTGGCATTCAAATGATTCAAGGGGCTTTTAAAATCCCAACTTCAATGGCTCACGTAGCTTTGCTGTGACCCTTCCACTGCCTCCGAATTACTTTTAGTATTACAACTGTATGCAAGACAATCAAAAGAAGGGTTTGGCATTAATACAGCTACCGAGTCAAAGCAACGAAAGAGCCAAATAGCTGCCAAAGCATCTGTTCTACATATGAATACAGATTAGGTCACACTAATAAATTATTAGTCTAACCATTGGCATCACTTAAAATTACGGCTTTTCAATATGGGTAACCATGGAAACACAACCTAACATTAAGTACAGAGGAATTTCAGACTAATGTTTATAGACTGACACACACTCTCCCCTGATTAGCGCTAGTGGAAATTGCTAGCATGTCAATCCCAATTGCTATGACAAACTTTGCTTTTCAAAGATCAAACACTGAAAGACCGGATGAGATTTATAAATGCAGCCACAGCTTTAGTTTCAGCATTCCAAAGTAATTATTAATGAGGCATGATTAAGCAGATGGAAGTCAGCAGGCCGTGCTATTTTCAGAGTTAGGAAAGGTTCAGAAATAGGCAAGTGTAAAGAAAAGGTGATCCTTCACAGTAACTTTGTACAAAAAGCTACTTAACTTCGGGGAAGAGAACCAAATACTACACATGTAGTTAAATACTGTTTAGCCAACTCCAGAGCACAGGACCATGTGCTGGGGGCTGGTAGTGAAATACCACTGCCTTGCTCCAGCTGAGCAGTTTCACACTGGTGCAGAATAAACCACCAGGAGTTTTGAGTTTTACCATTCAGAAACATACCTCCCCTGAGCTCAGAGCACATTCTGGAGAACAGCCAGCAGTAGTTAATTAATCTCTATTATCCTCAGGGGGGTAAATTCCCCACACTATTCCACAGGAAAACATTAGACCAAGTCACAGCAGAAAACTCAGTTTGTGCTTATTTTTAGGCTCTACCACAATTATACATGGTTGTATCACAGCTATGAGAACACAAGAACTAAATTGTCGTAAAAATCAATCTATTTTCAGGATTTATAACAGTATGAATTCTTCAGGATTTAATCAGGTCTTACAAAACACATATAAAGTAAAGGGGATGTTAATTTTTCCTTCCAATACCTAACTCCAGCTTTTTGAGAAGACAGGAGATTTCAGGTTCTGTGAAAGAAAATATTTCACATATTTATCACTTAAATTCTCTTCATAAGTGAAATTCAAGACTAAGCTTTTTAGCATAAGGTTTGGGCTGTGTTCAAGACTACAACAGGTGCACCATTCTTAATAAAACACAGGCACTGTCTTATTTTACTGACAGAGCCCCCACAGAAACCTGTATCATGTTGGTCACAACATGCTCAGTTACCCAACTGCAAACAAATTGCACTGATGCGAGACTTGCAATGCAGAAGAGCATCAAGGATGCAAAGAGCAGCTTTTCCTAATGGGGACAGTGTTTGATAGGGCCATATGAAGAAAGCCATACGCTTCAACTGTAACCTTCAACAGTTTTGGCCATCACATTAACTACATCACAACATCGTGCATTGGTTCTTTCCGTACCTATGGATGTGAAGAACTCCGCTTCTGCCTGCCAGATCAACAAAATGCAGGTAAAGAACACCAGCTGCAGCCAGGGCTTCATCTTCCAGATAGCTCAAGCCTGTAACAAATTAAAAGGAAAAGCAGGAGTGAAAATGATTAACTTATCTGTGAGGAAAAAAAACAAGGCATCAATCTTCATCTTCAGTCATTTCACCCTCATGAAAATTATTTAGATCCTTGAAACACTGAATTCTAATCAGTAAAGCTTGAAAAAAAAAAAAGAGTAGCCTTCAACTGCAGGAGCTGTTACTCAACAGTCTCAAATGCTATTGAGTATACTCTTTGGGATTTACATGGAAGATGCTGCAGACCATGGAAGGCCCACAGGACAGAAGTAATGGGAGCAACACATTTGTCCACAGAGACAGTGAGAACAAAGTTTTCTGCAAGGGCAGCTCAATGTCTTCCACTTCATGCATAATTACAGCTGGAAAATAGGAGATCATACAAAGTTGTATTATATTCCAATAATAATAAAAGTCTAAATTAAATGGTCAGACTTGTAGCATGCTGTGAAACTCAGTTATATAAAAACTGTCTAGAAACACAAATAATGAGAAAGCCAACTAGAGAAATACAGCTTTTCGTAGCATGGAAGCAGCAGCGATGGTTGGAAAAGTTGAAAGTGAAGTTTCCAGCTCTGCTCATTCAAGATGCATCATCCCAGCATATTGGCCTCTGGGCACAGCGCTTATGACTTCTGTATTTCAAAGGCCGTGTCAGGTTAGAAACCCAGCCCTTCGAGATGGAGCCTGAAAGCAGACTGCTACGTTTCTAAGAGCACAGCCCACCGAGGGCACAGAAAGGAAGGCCAGTCCAGGCAGACAAGGGAGGAGACAAGTGAAGCAAGGGATGCAAGGTCTGTACAGAAGAGCCTTCTGGGAGCTGTAATTCTCCTGGTAGACCTGATGGCCAGGACTGCCTCTTCCAGGGAATTTATGAGGAGCCTGCCCTGCACTTGGAGCAGCCCACAGCTCGCTCCAGCGCTGCCTGTTCACCGAGCAGGAACAGCACCACAGCCAGCCCTCACGTACGAGCACCGCGGCTCAGCAAACACCGAGCTCTCATAACACCCATGCACACAGTATCAGAAGGAAGATGACAACTGTTCACCTTAAGCCAAGAAGCAATTATGCTTTTTTCCTGCTCATTGTAACTGGGTAATCCGGTGGCTGGAAATGACCACTTGCAACCCAATGCATTAAACAACATGCAACTATTTGGGGCAAAATGGAATCACTTAAATCTGATGAGAAAGGGGGATGAAGAGGAGAAGGGAAGGGAAAATACGTGCAACATCGTAAAATTTCAAGCAATGCAGCAAGTGGGAAGGTATTAAGGTAATTCTGGGACAACTCTAGCTCATTGTTCCCTGGGCTCCACATCTGCCTGCACAACATGAGACAGGATGCGGCAGGTTATATCGCCCTTTCCTTCTGGGTTTTCCAAGCCCACAGCACGATAGAAGCCCTCACCCTCAGCTGAGCTCACCAGTGCCACGCACACGAAGAGCAAACACACCATCAGTGCCACGCACACAAAGAGCAAACACACCATCAGTGACACTACCATCACTAAGAAAATTAGAAATAGCTCTGTTCTCTGCTATGCATTATCATATGGCAAGATGATTGTTTTTAAATTATTCTTTTAATTGCTTTAAAAGCCTACATGAGGAATCAGAAACATTTACCACAACAGTTTGCAAGCATGAGTAAGCAGGAAAATGTCTCACAGCACCATAATAAGTCTTCTCCTTTCCCTCCTCTGTTTCTCACCCCCCTGCAAACCGCATATTCCCAAACTGCTTGTTTAAGTTAGTTCAGAACTAGTACATGGGTAATCTGAGAATTGAGTAAAGCTGACTGAATAGTACCACGCAGAGGTCTGCCAATACTAAAAGCCACAATAAGTGATGTAGCAGAAAGCACAGCAAGTCAAGAGCACTTGGGAAGTACATTAATTTGGATATATTAAGCCACAACTGTCCATCTGCATTGTCTGTCGTCGTTTCATGGAGTGTTTTTTTGGATGCACTACACAAAGCCTGGCAAAACAATTACAAGGGAATTTTCCAGTTAAAACAACACAACTCTACATTCTCCGCCCTGCACCTCCCCACCATGTTCTCTCATGGCTGAGGATATCTGCCAAGAAGAACACTTACTACAGCTAGCAGCTTGTCTTTATAGCAGATCTTTAACAGCTTTGCCATCCTACTCAGATTTACTTGAGTCAATAAACAGAAACCTCAGTAAACAGAGAAATCAGCTTTTGCTTGAACAAGCAGGACACCTGGCTGCAGGGTTTTCAAATTGTTTGTACACATTCTTTTCACAGCTGTTACTCAGAAAATCAGCACAAATAATGAATTACAGGAGGCTGAACTTAATGGTATAACCACATTCTTGGACAGCACGAGCATGTGTGCTTACACACACGTATGCATGCCCACCCCACCGTAGCTAAACCATCTGCTAACAAAGAGGGCGAGAGGCAGAAGGGACATTAGCACCTCCTACCTCAATAACTAAATTGAGACAAATGTTTATGATGAGTTTTATTCAAACAGAGAATGGAAGAACTTAGTTGCACAGAAATGCCAGCTAAGAAGTCTGTGTAGGACAAATACTGCCTACGTTCCTGGCTTTTTTTTTTTCCCCAGCAGCATCTTCAAATGACAAAGACATGCTGGACAAGTGAATTTAAGATCCCCTTTTATTTACGTGAGAATAGGGACATTTCTCTGCAACAGACCAAGAAGGCTTGTGGCCTACAAGAACCCCCTGACGCAGGAACCGAGAGCGGGCAGCTCACGCTGCCCTGAGCTAGGACTGTAAGACACCCCAGACAGCAAGCGTACTGCCCTGGCTCGCCAGGCTACGTCAAGTGCCATCAGCACAGGGATCCTGAGGCCGTGTTCCTCGGAGATGAGCACGTGCACCACTGCCTTACCTGAGAGACAGTTCTCACCCTAGCGAGAAGCTGTTCCAGCAATGCTGATAGAGTTAACTTCTCCACATCCAGTAACGGATACTTAATGCTTTGCTGCTTTCCTTTCTTCCCTTAGATGTGCCCAGCCAGCAGAGCTAAAAAGGCAACCAAATGGATATTGTACAAACACTTTAGGAGTGTAAGACCTCAATGAAACATTGCTCCCGCTGGAAAGAGTACTGTCAGGCTCCAGAGAGCACTGGCAGAGGGGAAAAAAGGTTCTTCTAGACAAAATAGACCAGGATGGAATTTTTCTCCACAAGTTAGACTGAATTCTTTATTCCATAAGCTTTCTAAAAATTCTTAATCAAGAAGATATAAAACCATGGACCTGACCTATATAGGAAAAGTTACTTGCATATCTACCAGGGTTATCAGTTTCTCACCCACTGAATTTCACATCCAGTCATGGGGGATTCAAGCCAGCTCCCACACAAACCAAAGTGAGGACTTTTTTCAGGTCAGAAGAGGAAACAAATACCTATTACTCATCCAGTCCCTTTAAGGCTCCCACTTCTGATCAAGCAGATAGGCTGCTATCTCCTTTGTATGCCACAGAACAAGAGCAGGATCCTCAGAGCCTTCCCTTCGGCAGGAGGCAGCACATCTACCCACACCTGCCAAAGCTAGAGGGACTAAAGGAACATGAACCCCTTTTTCCCCCTTCACCCCACAAAAGAGCGTCAGCAAGTACCATTCAGTTGGCACGATGGCGTATAAGGGGACTTGATTTGCGTTCAGCAGCTTTTTTTAAAAAACATAACAGTAGTGGCACAGGATAGTGCAACTCGCATCTCCAATTACCCGTCTGACGGCGGATCATTCACTCCTGACGTCAGTTTTCATGCCCAGATAAGGGTGTGCTCAGAAGAACAAAACACGGCAGAAGAAACCCTTCAATTGCCTGACAGCCTAACTAAAACCAGGGACTAACAAAAGCGAGTCCTTCATCCAGGCTCCAAATTTGGACAGAGTTCTTATGCAGAAGAATTAAACTAAGTGGAACCAACATCAGAC
Organism: Phoenicopterus ruber ruber; assembly: GCA_009819775.1. Taxonomy (NCBI): domain Eukaryota; kingdom Metazoa; phylum Chordata; class Aves; order Phoenicopteriformes; family Phoenicopteridae; genus Phoenicopterus; species Phoenicopterus ruber. The sequence continues at coordinate 2,383,498 of CM020228.1, read as the reverse complement.
CAGTCCATGTAACCTAAAGAATAAAAGTCACAGCCCTTATCATTGCTTATTATGGCAAATCAGACCAGAGTGTGACTCTTGCTGTATTGTGAACTCTCATTTTGATCACACCAACTCCAGAAGAGAACAGAGTGTTCTTCCACTCCACCACTTAGACGTGATGGCACTCCCTTTGCTATCGGGCTTCTCCAGGGGAGGTACAGAACTGGGGTGCGGTTTAGATGCTCCAAACAGCTACTGGCAAAGTCACCTCTCTTTCCAAAGACTAGGCGAGTGGAAAAAGTTTCACAGGGTTAACTTCAGCCCCTGTAAATGCGTTTCTTTCCAAGTCTGTATTTCAGTCTCCAATCCACAAAACTCGGATGACATTACCTCACAGGCACTCCAAGGTAGTTCACATTCAATACAGTGATGCAGCTGGATAACAGCTAAAACACGTATAACAGATGGATGAAAAGTGAAGAGAGAGCACTAGGTGCACAATGCTTCACTGATCCATGCGACATTACAGTCAAAAACCCGCGTGCCATCACGGGTCAGCAGACCGCCAACTCACCGCTTCCGAATGTCACCGACACTGAGCACAGATCGCAGCAGAAGTCACTGCTCTGTCAATATCTCGGGCCATCAGACATTCTCTGTGACATTTCCTTCATGACAAGTTTTAATTACTCCTAACAGATCTAGTTTTCTATTTATTCCATGTTTTTGGTGGGGTTTTGTTTGTTTGTTTTCTTTTCCCCAGAGCATACAGCGATGGTTTCTTCCAAGCAATTAGGACAGACGACTGTTCCCTAGTTTGGTTCCATTCTTACAGGCCTACACCCACACTTCGCTACAGGGGAATAAAGTTTGTGAGACAAAGTATTAAAAGTAGATACTGTCAAAATCTGATTAATGTACCATTTTTCTGAACGATCTCAAAGAACAACTTACAAGCTGATGACACAAATAAGGGTTACAGCCTGTTTCCTCTTCTGTGCCTGCCTATGCTGTTAAAGACACCTGGAATATCACTGTTAAAACAGCTGCTTCCGCATTGTATCTAAATTTAAAGTATCATGGTGAAATGCAATGAGCAAATCACTACTTCAAAGTCACCTCAAGCCACAAATGGGCTCTTGGTGCGTATACAGTCGAGGCCCACACGCCGGGCTCTGAAGAATGGTCCATCCTCAAACAGCAATTTGAGGTTGGACTCTTGGATGAGACAGGTTTCTTCGGGGTTTCTCCAAATGCCAGTGCCTTCCACCCACTGCCTGATGGCTTGCAGACACAGCAAGGAGGAGCGAACCGACTGTGCAGCTGCCTTCATCCCCTTTCCCCTCCACAAACAGTGGAGCTTCAAAAGTAGGCAACAACTTGCTCTCGGTATTGACGGCTGTAGATAAGGGTAATTATATTTAAGTGGAGAATAGTACAAATGAAAAACTGCAAGATTGCTTATACACTTATTTAGAGCCAAAAAATGGACTGAATTATAAACAGATTTTCAGGATGTTGCCAAGGAAGAGCTTCTCTTATTACCTCTATAAAAAAAGCAGCCATAAAAAACATCCAGCTTGTATCAGTATTTCAAGTCTTGCAGATTAGCCTGACACACGAGCCAGGAGATGCCTAGCCCATGATGGCAGCTATAAAACTAAAAATTATTAAACAGCAAGGAAACACTAATTTTATCCAAAGAAAGCAAACCTTCACCATTGGCTGAGCACTTTGAAACAAGTAATTCAGGGCCAAAATTCATCACCCACATGAACTCAGATGCTCCACCGTTCACCCGCTCCTCTGACCAAAGGACCTTGGATTGAAGCGCCTGTCAGCGCCCCACCCAGACTGCAGCATCCTATCTTGAACCTCACGTCAGCGTTCACGACACCGCCAGCGCAGCGTGCATTTGATGACCTTGCTACCGATAGCCAGCTCAGTCGTACCCAGGAGACATGGAAGGCACCGCTCCCTTTCAAGATCAGCTGCCTCCTCGCAAGCGAGTTTTCTCTTCATCATCAAATAACTGCTTCCCAGCTCCTTCCTCCAGGACACGCTGGATTTACTGCTCAGAACAGCTTATGCCAACATCACTACCTTTCTTGCCAAAGGGCTTAATATGCATCTGAAAACAATTATAATTGCCTAGCAAATAATGCAACATGATTGCCTTGTATTTTTCAAGGCAAGCCAAAAGAAAAGGAGGAAAAGCTGTTCATTTGCACGCATTAACAAGGATACAGTGCATTCACACAAAACTGCATGCATTTCTTCTAATATAGAATGCCTTGAGTTATCCTTCATTAGAATAACCTTAGAAACTATTAAGCATTTCGATTAGCTCCCAGTTTTTTTTAAAAAACATAGCAAAGAATATTTCTTCTGCACTCCAGCAGGCAAGAAAATTCATGCTAGTCGAAGGCACAGCAAATCTGCCTGCATCTTGCTTTGCAGCATCTGCAAGCTCACGCCATATGAAGCAGCCTAGAGGCAAATCCCACCCTGTCAGTGAAGGCAGCAAGGCTGCATGCTTTTTTCCACTAGAGCTTATTTTTCAGGATTAAAATTCAGGCTGCCTTTTACTGTGCAAAGCCCGTAATTTTAGCACATCATGATACCTAACCTTCCATATGTTCGTACAGCATTAAAAAAAAAAAATCTTCCTGTTCAGAAGGAAGGGAGGTTTTTTATATAAAAGTGGTCTACCATCAATGAACTGTTTCTTTCAATTAATATCAGCAATTTAATTAAAATCAGACATTATCTCAGAGGTGCAGGGGTTGACTCTACTCTAAGATCACCCTAGAACGTGCCCCCTACCATACTCCGCATCCTCATTTCTCAGACATATAGAAAACCATACACAAAAATCAGAACTAGTCATAGGAAAAATATCTGTATTTACAGCTCACTTCTTTGGAAGTTTGCCAACATGCACAGCATGGAAATTATAAACAGACTGGATTCTTGACTGAAACCTAGAATGAAAAACTTCTTATACTAAATGGTAAATCGTGCTCCCTCTGCTGTTATTGTCTTTGAAATACATAATCATACTCTGGGCTTGTACTTCCCACACTGGGAAGAGGTACATTAAAAAAATGAACCTCAAGAAATTATGACATAAGCAAAAAGCAAAATTCTTGTCTGTTAGTGTCATAGCAATGCCAATTTACAACTGTGGAATAACATTCTGCCTGTAAATACAACTGGCAGTTACTGGTTGCTATATACAACATACCTGCTAGATTATTTCCTAGGTCCTTAACGCCAGAAAGCTGAAGTATTACCCCGGTGAAGACAGTGATGGGGGCTTTCAGCTCAGCTTCCCCCTCACAGAGCACCTACAAAATTAAGGGGCAAGAGGTGTTGTTACACAAGTGTTTTGGGGGAAAGCCTACGCTCAGTACTTACTGCTGAGGAACAGGCGTGATTACTGGCTGGGAATACCAAACACCACAAAGCCAGACAGCCCAAACACAGCCTTTATTTACACATCCTCTTTCCTCCTTGCTTCCAGGTTATAAGGACATTCTTTGCCACTTGAAATAAAATTATTCCTGTCTGGTCAAAAGCATGTTTTGCATCACCATGACGTAGCAAGCTACTGTCCCCCAGCCGAGCTGCGCTAACACCCGAGGCAGTGCCTTTGGCTTTCGCACCAGCCCACCACGCTTGCACAACCCTTTGCCACCAAGGCTTCCATTGCTGCGGCGTTCCAGCCACGCACGACTGCCCGCGCTCCCAGCTCGGCTGCGCACCGGTGTGCGCTGACAGAAAGAGAGACAAGCATTTTTTGGGAAACAAATCTCAGGTGAAAACAAAGTGAGACAGGACGAGTGGGTTTTGAACACCTTTATGAAGCTTAAGGCATCGTTTGCTCTATCTCGAAGCGCTGGAAGCGCACGTACAGGTCGTTAATGCAGCCGGCACGCAATAATCTTTGTAGGTTCTGAGGCAATATCACTCATACCCAAACCCAAAGGGCAAGGAAGAGGGCAATCAGCACTTCCACTTTTTTGGTAACGATCATACTTCCGACTTGTCCACAAATACCCCAATGATTTTTTTGAAATGTCATTTTGGGCTTTTCCCCCCGCCGAGCTGCGACCCCGCCCGCAGGCTGCCCCTCGCTCACCCCGCCGTTAAACCCGGGGACGGGGCGCTGAGCCGCGGGTGCTGCCCCGAGGCAGCCGCCCGGGACCCGCCGACACGGAGCGGCGGCGAACGCGCCCCTCGGGGGCCGGTCCAGCCCTGAACCGCCGCGCTTCAACCCCGGGTCACCCCTTCCAGTCAGCTCCGCTCCGCCTGCCCAAACGCGCACCCGGCCTGACCCCAGCCCAGCCCCGGCCCGGGCTCGCCGCTCTCCCCGCCCTCCCCACAGCGACGCTCGGGAGCCCCGCAGGCGGGTGCCCGCTGCCGCCCCGCGCTCCCGAGGGACTGCGAGCCCTGAGGGGGCTGCGGCACCGGGCGCGGCTCGCCCGCCCGCCCGGGGTCAGCTGCCGCCCCGCGGCCCCTCAGCGCTGAGGGGCGGCTTCCCCCGCGGCCGCGCCGCCGCCAGCCCCGCCCGCCCCCGGCGCCCCACGCCCGGCTCACCCGGCAGCACGCAGCCCCTCTCGCCGCGCTTCTAGAACCGCCCCGGCCCTTCCAGCCGCGCCGCCGCCCGCCCGGCCGGCCCGCCCCCGGCCCCGCTCCTATTGAGCCGCCGCCACGTTTGAGGCCCCGCCCCCGGGCCCGCCCCTCCTGCCGTAACGCCGCGAGGAGCGGCGCACAGCCACAGCCCCTCAGCGCCCCGCCCGGGATCACCTCAGGCCCCTCGGGCGCGGCCGTCGGGCCGGGCCGGGCCTGGCACCGGGGTGTTTCCCGGTTAAAAGCGGATTCCACAGAGACATGAACCACGGCCTGTAAATCCTGCTTGCTTTCTAAAAACTGCCCGCCTGGCTCTGGAAGCCTTCCCTGCGGGCTCACTGCTCCTGCAGCTCCGGCACCACCCGCGCTGCTGCTGAGCCAGCGTGAGTAGGGGTATCTCCGTTGCCTGACATCTCCTTGTCAGCCTTGGGCAGCTGGTCATCTCGTAAGGAGGAGGAAAATTACGTTTAAAAGGGAAACGAGAAGATGATCTCTGCACTGGAAGGTGACGCACGGGAGCAGGGTGGGAGAGGAGCGGCGCCGAGGAGCGGCCCGAGCCCCGCTGCGGTTCGTGGGTCATGGCACGCCTTGGCGCGAGGACGGGCTCGAGGCCTGAGGCGTGGACAGAGCTGAAGCAATGCCGGAGAAGAGCATTTCCCCAGCTCACCGGGAACATCTAATTTACTTTCTTTCCCCTACACAAACCAGTATTCACATCAATTCAGAGCGACCATCATCATTACCGATCATCGTAACAATTACCTTAGCCAAAAATAACATCTTTTCAATATTAAATAGTCAGAAACTGAATCAGACCGTACAAGACACCAAGAACAAGCAACCTCTTGCTTTCCAGATTCACTCCACCATCACAAGTCCATTCCCTGAACAGAGATCTAGGAAATGTGACTGAAAAAGCAAGGTTTTGGGAGATGACTCACCGTATCAGAATCCGTAAAGAAAGTGGAAAATAGGGCAGTAGATATCTAACACAAGGGTGCAATTTCACTGAAGCTTTTAGCAACTGCTAATATCGTAAACCATAATAAAAGGGTCCGGCTGTCTAGTCATCAGAACATCCTAGCAGAGCTCCATATGTTGCACATACATAGACTTTGTACATTAATTTATTTGGATGAAGTTAATTCCCATCATGTGTTTAGAAAAGATTGCATGACTGTCCATGAAAGAAGCAATCTGTAAGTCGGTGACGGCACTAAAGATATTAGTACACTTTAGAGACTGTAAAAACAGCCTTAGTCTTCAGAGACAATGATGTGATTCAGAGCCAGGTTTCTTACTCAGTTCTGATGCTTCTTTTTAAACCTATTTTTATGACCGACTTTTTGCTCTTATGTTATGGAGAAATCGATTTTTTTTTCTCTATTTTAGTGGAAAGGACTAGAAATGTGTTGGTAGAGGGAACGCAAGAACACATGAATCTTGTCTTTGTTCATGTGAATAACCAGCTGTGCAGTCCTTTTGACTATATATACAGACCATATGATGTAGTATTAGCACAAAGAGCCTTGACTATTTAATGTTTCTGGCTACTATATTAAGTGTTGGCTTTGAAATTCTTTTACATGAAGCTGAGTGCTTGCAGAGTGGCCCTGGCTGTGACCAGCAGCATGTCTCAGGATAAAACCAGCTCCTTTGCTTCTGCCCCTGGAACGAGGGTGAGAGATTTCTGGTAGAAGAGAAGAAGGAGGAGGCGCTGCTCACTAAGCCACGGTCCAGCGAGAGCAGAGGGCAATGGCTGGAGGTGGGTTTTTAACATCAGATTCTACTAGTCCAGGTTGATGTCCCTTCAGCACAACCCCAGCTGGCACCTGGAGAGCTGTGACATGGAGATCTGGTTTAAAACCCGGAGAGTCAAGCATCCCGTGAGTGTTTCAAGCCTTTACCTTCCTTAAAAGTGGAGCCAAACTCCCTTTGCAGAGAGCTTGGCTGCCAGATGCGCGTACAAGTATTTTTGGATGCCCCCTTGTCTCTCATATCACAAGGCTTTTGTCCCAGACCTTAGCAGAGGAAATATTAAAACTATCTAAGAGTACTTACATAGCGCAGTATAGTATTTCCCATAAAACAATGCACTGAGTCAGAACGGAGGAGGCAGGGATATGTCTGGATAGCAGAATTCTTTCTGACCTCAGTGTAGCTCAGATTTCTCCCTGAAACTGTAGCTAAAAAGTACATGTGTAAAAAGACGTCGTACATGAATAATTCTAAATTTAGCTGTGTGTCTGTTGCTCTTCTCTTGTTTTTTATGAATGAAAAAATAATCGTACCAGATCCTAGAAAAGCAAGAATGGAAGCCAAAAACCAAGGCATGCCAACATCCTCTCTGTGCTGTTCAAAGATTCAGCCAGAAGTCTGACCAGTGTCTTTACATCTACCATAGCTAGAAGATCATGCTACGCCACACGGTTGGCCCTGGCCGGACACCCGGTGCCACCAAAGCCGCTCTGTCACTCCCCTCCTCAGCTGGACAGGGGAGAGAAAATATACGACAGGCTCATGGGGCGAGATGGAAGTGTTGTCTGCTGAAGTACCATCTAATCATTAGCCTTCCTTTAGCGTGTGCGCAGATGGATCTGACAAGCTGAGGATCTGGCGCGCCAAAGGAAATACAAGCTCCATTGTCGATGAGGGGCAGAAGCAGGGGGACTTCTGAAGTGAGGGAGAGGGTGGGTCCAGGGGCACCTGTGGGCTCAGCGCTGGTGTTACGCAGTCACTGTCTGGTACCCAGCTGACAGCGAAATCAGGGAGCATTTGCTGATGGCAAAATTCCTGAGCATTTGTCAGGAAGCCATCCTGAATCAGAACTCCTGAGCCTTAGAGAAACCCAGTCCATCACCAGGAAAAGGTGTGACTGAGATGCAAGATTGGCCAAACACGGGAAAAAGGCTACGCAGCCGGAATACACACCTCACTACGAACAGACTCGGGTACAATTTCTTCTTCGAATGATACACTGTGCACAGCAGCAATGGAACGCTACGCCGGGTTATTGCACATCCACAGTGCAGCGCCACAGCCCACGCAGCCCACTGCTCCGCACACTCACGCTGCTCCTCCGCTCCGCATCTGCTCTCTGGGTTGCAGGTAAATTTGTGCAGCAGCCAGCTCAGGCCACGCTCCGGTGTTCTCTGCACAGGGCTGCCCTACATAGGCTAAACAAACCCGCAGCATGTGAAACACTGAGGTGTCAACTATGCCACGCTTTGTCCTCTGACGAAACGCAGAGACCTTGGCTGCAAACAAACTCCTGCTCTGAACGTTTCCCGAGCCGTCAGACCTGCGCCAGGGTCCTGCTGGAATGGGCGAAAGGCCCTTTGCACTTACACCGGTTTGGGAGCTGAGTCCTGCGAGGTCCGGAGCCACCCTGACACTGGTGCGCAGCCGAGCGGAGCGGAGTGGGGAGGCTGCGGGCAGCGGTCAGTGTTATTCAAGATTGCACCCCTTGAGGCCACCAAAGCGCAACCAAGAGAAGTGAAAGGATGGGATTTACGTGCTCAGTTCTGCTGCAGATAAGCTGGATGAGAGTTAACATGAGATAAACACAGAACGTTCAGATGGAAAAGGTCTGTCATACAGAGCGGTAGCTCCAGCTGTCTCTGTGCCAGGTTTGGGAAACTAAAGCTGGATTTGCTGGGAGCGTCGGGAAGACGAGCCCGGGGAGGAAGGCGAGCCCAGGGAGGAATCCGTCGGCTCGTGTTCCTGTTTAACGTAATTATGGTACAGCCGGGGCTGGTCTGGCAGCGCTCTGAGCCGTGCCCAGCTGCACGTTCACAAGGTCATTTAAACTTCTGCAAACATAGAAATAACTAGTAATTGCCTGACTGGCTTATTTAAAACTGTCTAAGTGCACCCATGCAGCGTTTGACTACAGGGAGGGGAAAAGACACGTATTCTCCCCTCCTTATCTTATTTAAAATGACACTGTCCATGTTTTAATTAGATTTTCCAAGTTGTCCAGGGATGCCCAAAAGAACCAGGGGACGTAGGGATGCAAATCGTAGCCCTTGCTAAGCATTGGAGGGGCTTGCAGGGAGTGAGGCAGCTTTTATAAATGATGTTCTGATATTCTGCTCCGAAATCTGTCCGTGGGCGCTTAAGGCAGACAGCTCTGCAGAAGCACTGAGCAGCTGCAGCCCCGATCATTTACATGCATAGGAGCCACTGTCCAGCCTGAACCATTTTTTAAATCTTATCCACGCTTTATGCTTTTTGATCAAAGTTTGGCCCCCTCCTCAGCAAATGAGTAAGCTCTTCTGTGAACGTGGCTGGCAGGAACGATGAATCACCCTGTGCTCCCTGTTTGAACTACGGGGAAAATGCTGCAAGTCGTCGGAGGCCAAGGGAAGATGCCGACAGCTGCAGCAAAGCCCAGCAGCAGCCCCAGCCGTGGCAGAAGACACGTTCCATCTCCCCGTGTCACTGCACCCTGGGGCGTAAGCGACGTGGAAGGTACCTGGGCAAGCACGCAGCTGCTGGGCATTGCCCCCCTGACCTCTGTGGTCGCCGCATAGTAGTAATTTGTACTGTTAACAACCGAAAAAAACAAAGGCTTTGAAGTAAGGCAGCCAGGCCGCCCCGGCGGAGGCTCAGAAAGCAACCCGCAAGGGACTTACGCGTTTCACACAGAGGTTTGTGGAGGAGAAGCGCATTTTGGCACAGAACAGAGAAAGTCCAAGAGGGAGCGTGGAAGAGGACTCGCGTCATCCCGCGCTGCGCTGTGCAGACCTTCCCCCCTGCATGCCCTGGATTTTAACGCAGATTTTGTGCAAGACTGAGCGGCCAACATAAAGCAGGCTCTGTGAGTCATTCTTTCGCAGACTCCTGCATAAATCAAATCCAGAAATAGGAAAGGCCAGCCGGTCACATTATTCCTTTTAGGTTTAGGGAAAGATGCAGTTAAGAAATGTGGGTAAAAGTCATTACAAGACCATGAAAAAAAACCCCAAAATCTCAACCTGTATTTTATTTAGGCTACTAATTAGTGGATGAAAAGCCAGACCTTAAAAAAACACATATTGAACCAGGCTGCAGTCAGATCAGTATGAAACCTTTCTCTCCAGAGACGGTAATTTGCAGTCGCTGTGCTTTAAGTAGCTATCATCTTCAGGGCATAGCTCCTTCTATGTGTGTGGGTCTTCTACATGGAACTGAGATATATTTATCCAGAAGAGATTCCATAAAGGAGGAAAGGGTCACCACATCTCTTTTTTTGTACTAGAGAGCAGCCTGGCCAAACGCTGCTAGCAGGCTCTGCGGTTTCACTGCGGGCCAGCTACAGCGCTGACTGTCAGCTCCACGTCATTACTCGTTCTGCATCAGCCTGTCCTGGCTTGTCACATCCTTCTTCACACACAACATATTTTACAGACATCTTAGAAGGGAAACCCAGCTGATGAAAAATGCTCGTGCAGAGGACTTGTTAGCTCTGTGCTGAGATTCTGAAATCTCCAAATTAAAATCCGAGGGAGGATGACAGCATCCTTCCTAAATTTGATTGATCACAGGTCTAAGCCCCACTTTGACAGAGCAATGTTCACCCAGGACCTCCAGCCCTGCCAGCAATAAGCAAGCAAAGGGAACGTGTCTTTCCTCGACCTGCAGAGCACTTAGTCCTTCAGCTTCTCATCATTCTCACACACAACATCCCTTCGTTTGTGTTTCGTATCACTTGTGGCTCACGTGCAGCCTCCCAGGCCAGGAGGTGCTCGGGTCAGTCTTCTTCCTGGAGGTCTCTTCCCTTCTCTCCGAGGAGGAGCTGCTCCTGCAAAGGATCTTTTCTGAATTCCCGTCTCAGTGGTGAAGCAGGGCAATGCTGACATCGCAAGTCCTGATCCTTCCTCCGAGCACCAACATCTGCACAGCAAAATGCAGCAGCAGAATTGTTAACTTCTGGAGTTGCAGAAATCCTTTCTGGCACATCACTCGATTTTAAAAATATTTGGCTGACTTGAACAGTAGATCTTTATTCCTTCCCAGGCAGAAGAAGAAGTACAGTGTGTGCACTGTATACTCAGCATAAGTAAACAGTGAATGCCTGAGCATGGACATCCACATAGAGGTATTTAATAAGGCAGTGAATTCCTTTCACTTCAGCTGCTGGAAGGGGAAAACACATCTTCTACATATGCCCATGCTCCAGTTCCATATGTCAATTCACACCGTGCACTTGCTCAGGTGATTTCAGAGCAAATACTTTTCCTTGCTCTGCCTGTGATAGGACCCACAAGGCAGCTCATTTCTGGCATGACCCAGGGGATTTCTGGAGGTGTAGGAGCCGGAGACTTCTCCCATCGCGGCCGGTTAGACAGTAAATAGCATGTGGTGGAAGCGCCATTCAGCTCCTCATTTTCCAAGCACGTTTGAATAAACCAAAGAGTTTAAATCAGGATGGGGTGTGTTCTTACATTACAAAATCCTCCACAAAAAGAGAAGGAAAGAAGTAGACAGGCAAAGGATTTAAACTGCAACTGCAAGAAGTGTAATTCCCTGTCTGTAAAGAGTATAAACATTTAACAACTTCTGACATTTGAGCAGATTCAAGGGTTCTTTACAGGCATTGTCATAACTCCTGATATAACTGCAATGATATAACTGTGTGTTTTTATTTCCCAGTCTGCTCTTTGTTATATATGTCTTTACTTCAGCTCTATTTAGCGATTACTGAGCTGAGACATTCTAGTTAATGAAGATTTAAAGCTCCATGGTTAATGCAGAAAAATAATATGTTTGGAAAATGTGTATTAATACAACCAAGAGGCTAAGTAACAATATCTGCTGTAAACATACAAAATGTCCCTTGGCTTTTTTACTTTCTCTAGAGCTGGATGGAAGTTCAAAAGAAAATGAAATTCTATTTTCTCATTTCTAATTCAAGAAACACATTAAAATACCATAAAATAAATCTTCATTCACCTTTCCAGTCTGCTGAATCTGGCTCATATTGCATGTATGGGTGCGACAGCGGAAACTTAACATGAGGAAAATAATTTTGGCCCTACAAACAAGTCTTCAGCTAGTATGAATTGTAAAACCCTACTAATTTCAGGAGAATGACTCTTCTCTAATTAGCAAAGTTTGAGGCCCCAAGAGATGAAGCGATTTTCAATTAGCTGTGGATCAGACCCTGGTGTCGCGGCCTAACAGGCTGTCCCTGTCATGATTTTGAGAAGCCAAAAATTAAACGGATCACCCTGGGCAGAACTAGTCTTTGTGCTAGGTTCTCTCTAAGGATGCGGCTCGTGGCACAGCTTTGCAACTGTGGTTTTACACGCCGGTGCAAAACACGCTGCCGGACGGGCAGCCAGCAGCGAAGGGCAGCCCAGGGAACGCGGCCACGGCTGCCCAGCTCCCGCAGGGCCCTGGGATCTGCCCTTCCCGCGTGACTTTTAGGGGTCATTTTTGCTGCAGGAAATTAAAGGACAGTCTTGGGCCACTGGAAAGTTCCCTTAGAGCCGTTTGGCTGGGCAAAGCAGCTTTTCGTGCCTCACTGCGGCAGCATCACCTGTTGTCTCATGGGAGCCATCTCAAGGCAACGCTGTGGCTTCTGACACGGGCTCGGCGTAGTGGTGGCCCCACGCTGCCGCCTGGGTCTCCGCGGAACCCCTGCGACGTGTCCTTAAAACGTCAGCGCTCGCCAGGGGCTCAGCTGGATTTCCTCCTCGAAGGGAAGGTGTTACAGCCGTTCTCCCCCCAGGCCCTGGCTTCTGGCCGAGGCAGCCTACCAGCCCTCTCCCAGGAGGGCAAAACACCTCTTTTTTTTTCACTATGCAGAATTAAATGTGGTTCCTAATACTTTATTAGCTCCTCATTAGTTGTACCTCACTGAACTGCATCTCAGTAAAAGCTGGCACTGATCTTCACCCCCAGGGCCCCAAACAGCTCAGCTTTACATTCTTCTGGGGACCCATTAGCTCTCACCGTAGCCATGGTTACGGAAAAACGTATCCATGCTGCTACTGGACACACTACCCTGCCGGAGAACCACCCCAGCTCCCGCCGGGCCCAGACACCCTCCCTTTCCCCTCCGGCAGGCCACGGCCTCTGACTAATTGCAGGCCACAAAAATGATCCGAGGGCTGGAGCCCCTCTGCTATGGGGCCAGGCTGAGAGAGTTGGGGTTGTTCAGCCTGGAGAAGAGAAGGCTCTGGGGAGACCTTACTGCGGCCTTTCAGTCCCTAAAGGGGCTCATAGGAAAGATGGGGAAAAGCTTTTTAGCAGGGCCTGCTGTGACAGGACAAGGGGGGATGGTTTTAAACTAAAGGAGGGGAGATTTAGACTAGACCTAAGGAAGAAGTTTTTCACCCTGAGGGTGGTGAGGCCCTGGCACAGGTTGCCCAGAGAGGTGGGAGATGCCCCATCCCTGGAAACATTCCAGGTCAGGCTGGACGGGGCTCTGGGCAACCTGCTCTAGTTGGGGATGTCCCTGCTCATGGCAGGGGGGTTGGACTGGATGGCCTTGAAAGGTCCCTTCCCACCCAAACTGTTCTGTGATTCTGTGATAATTCACTACGTTTCGAAGAGGATTTGTCCCCGCCGTTACGATTAACGACCTCGGAGGAGCCCCCGAGCGCCCCCGCGAGCAGCCGCGGGAGGCGGCGGGCCCGGGCCGTCATTCCCGGAGCGGCCGGGAGGGAGCGCGCCGAGCTCGGCCGCGGGCGGGCGGCGGCCCCCGCCCCTGCCCTCACCGCGGCGGGTCACGGACACGCGGGGGGGCTCGGCTGCCGTGGCAAGCTGCAGCACGGCCGGGCGTGGGCGGAGAGCAAAGGCTGCCGGGCTCCCCCCGCAAGGCTGGGGGGGATAAACGCATGAGGCTTAGTTTGCAGCAGAAGAGAGAAAGCTTGAAATGAGCATTTTACTGTCAGGCTGCTGGGGGGGTGCAGCTCCTGCAAGCAGCAGATGGCACCGGGCAGCCGGCTCTCGGAGGGGTTCGGGCCGACGTCTCCAGGAAGGAGCAGGATCAACCAGATCCGTGATCAACCAGATCTTTCACCCTCTGGAGCAGGGCAAGGGACTGGATGCCTTGGCTAGCCCTGCGTTCCCATTTCCAGCCTAAAAACTTCCACACCTGAAACTGACCATTGAAATAATGAACATTTTCCTTGCTGTAGGTGCTCAGAACAAATCCATTTGCCCCCGGGAGCTGTGCTGGCTCAGCACGGCCATGGTAAAACAGTTACTAACCCCAAAGGGAAGAGTCTCGGCTAGCCGAGGAAGCAGAACTGGATAATATGCAAGTACTTGTTACCTCACATCACACTTAAATATAAATCCACATTTTGCCAACATGTTGTGGCTACACATGTAAGCAATATATTTCACTATGCATCACGCAAATAATTTTTAACATGATATCAGCTTCGACCGTACATAGTTTGGGTACTAACAAAGTAACTCTGGCACAAAATTCAGAAAGCAGATTTAATGGTTCCAGCGGTTCTGTTACAAGCCAACTGGAAAACAATGGGTATTTCTGTATTTAGGATGTGTGCCACTTTAAAAGAATGGAAGTATGTTCTGCAAAACCCGAGGATCCTGACCTTGTCCTTGAAAACATTGAACATACCCAAATACAGACCGGTGATTGACTGAGCAGCTTGATAGTGACACCCAGAATTAGGGGGATGAATAGGCTGTCAGTCACCTGGGATGAGTAACGCCACAGTTGCTCTCCTGAGCTTGACAGAATTATTTTGGATTAATCTGATTCAGCTGAAAGGGAAATCTGCTCCTGCCAGGCTGGCAGCGCAGGAGCCCACACTGGCTACAAAGGGAAGGCGGCTTGTGACGGCCTCTGTGAATCCCTGGCACAGCAGTGTCGGGATGGTATCGGCCGCTGCCGCAGCTCCTGCTCAATGCAGCCTTTGTCGCCGCTTCGCCAGCGCGGCCAGGAAACAAACGAGCAGGAGAGAATGAGCTCCCCTCTGGCACTCGCCCCCCGGGGCCCTACGGAAACTGTGTGGCCCGAAAGAGCCTGTTGCTAAATTAATTTACTTAAATTGGCCCAGCCGCTTGCTGGGTGGGAAACCAGGTGAGCGGGAAGCCAACGTCGGCTGCTCTGCGTCTGACCCTGCACCGGCCAGCCAGGAGCTGCAGCACAGACTCTGCTGGCTGGGGTAGCCACTGAGGCACAGCGGGACTGTTTCTTTGCCTGGTTTTAGAGACACTTTCTCAAGGAAGGCGAAGTGAGTTGACACCAAAGTTCATCACATATTGCTGCCTGGACTTTACCCTGCATCCCCGCTTCTCTTTCCACCGTGAGATGAGCACCAGCTCCTCTCCCTGCAGCCGGCGCCACTGGTCCCCGCTCCGTACAGCTGTGCAGCGTGGGCTGCGCACGCCCGGGCATCCCAACGGAGCTGTCACTGGCAGAGGGCTTGGAGCTGTCACCGGCGGAGGGCGCGGAGCCGCCACGGCAGCGCCCGCACCCTCCTGGCCTTGGTTTTGGGGTGGCTGCAGGAGGAGGGCGCGAAGGAAGCAGAGAGGAATCGTGCAGAGGGAGAAGGGATGGAGTCACCCGCAGACCCTATGCGAGCATCCCGGAGCATGGTCAGACCTTCCCTCCTCTCCCCGTGGCTGCCCGGAGCGTGGCCGCCCTCAGCTGCTTGCTCTGCACAAGCAGAGCCCGACATGCACTCTGCATGTACCCTCCACCCCTTGGGAGAGGGCGGAGGAGCCGGGGCTGAAATCCTTCTTGAGAGAGAGAAAGTAAAAAAGAAATTTACCGCAACTCCTGAAAGCCACCACAGGCACGTAGTGCAAAGGGCAGGGAACATGTTAAAAATACAGCAGGAATTTAGCCAGTCCTGAGCAGGCGCTCCTGTCAGCTGGGCCTGTTTCTCACCGCAGTACAGTATGTTTAGTACACCCTCCCTACAAGATTTTTTAAAAGCATTTTTAAAGCTCCTGTGGAAAGTGGCCAGCAGCTGTGACGCTACCTAATAAAGGCAGGCCCCGCCGGGAGAGCCTGACAGCCCATCCATAACCCCGCTCCCTCCTGCACGGCCCCGGCCGATAACGCTGACTCAGCCGGCCGAGGTCTTGCTCAGCGCCGCCGTCACGGGCCTCCGGCTTGAAGCCGAGGGAGTCGTGGTGTGATCGCCCCACCCTGCCTTGGGAAAAGCGCTCCTCCATGCGAGCTCAAGCTCTTTATTCCTCCTCCTCTATTGATACGATGTTTGGCTGTGCGTTTCGGTGATGCATCACAGATGTGGGTGTCGTAAGCCAGCAGAAGACCAAATTCCCACCGGCTTTGAAGAAACAGTAATTTTTGAGTGTCCGCCATGGGGGCTGTTGGGAACCCGCTTCTCAGTGGGTGTTGTCTGTGCCCTGATGCAGCTGGGGCGGCGGCTGAACTGGAGCATCACTGCCTTGCACTCGCCTGCCTTGTGTTTGTGCAGGTGGGAATGCCCCAAGGAAGAAATGATGGGAGCTGGCTCCTTGCCGTGGCCTCGCTGCAAAGCTGCAGAATCATGGAATCACAGAATCACAGAACAGTTTGGGGTGGAAGGGACCTTTAAAGGCCATCTAGTCCAACCCCCTGCCATGAGCAGGGACATCCTCAGGTTGCCCAGAGCCCCGTCCAGCCCGACCTTGGATGTTTCCAGAAGTCCATACTTTGGTTCCCCCCAGCTCGGCCGTGCTCCAGGATGCACGCGTAGGGTTTGCGGGTGACTAATCACATCAGAGCAGCTATACATTAGCACAGGGTGGATCCCAGTAGGTGCTGGGGGGTGCTGGGCAGAGTCATGCTGCCTGCAGGACACGTGGGGGGCAGTTTGACCTTCCTACTCCTCCGCAGCCTGTCGTTTTTATAGCTGCAGATGTGCTCACTAACCACAGAAGTGTTCAGCTCCTCTTTGAATCCTACTCATTCCTCAATAAAAGCAAGCTAGTGATAAGACTGAAAGATGAAAAGCCATTACATCTAACATCTGGTACAGGCTGCAGAAGGTCGCATGCATTTGTATGTGAACATAAGATATTTATGTGGGCAGAAGGTGAATAGAGTCATTCATTTCATGATGAAGTATTTTACTTACAGAAAGTCACACAAAGAGAGAAAGGGGGGAATACATACTCCCATTTATTAACGCAAGTGCATGAAAAATCACGTACAACATAAGATTATATTAGGAGACAGTCATCAGAGGGACAATTTATAGTTAAAGGTCAAAAGAAATGGAAGACTAACCCGCAGAGCAGCTCTTGGCCTTTCGTCTCTCATTCTTGCGCTCTGTCATTGTTTAAAGACAGAACTCTGGGCATCCTCCACAGCAGGCAGCCTTCCGCCGTCTGATGTGCCGTATTTCTGGTCTGAGCTCCCGTTCCCACGGCAACAAAACTCAACAACATTATTGGTATTTTCCATACGATCATGCAATTTCCCCTCTGCCCTGGGATGGAGGCCCCGTGGCTGCCAAGGGGATCCAAGCACGCGGGCAGGCAAGTACTTCTGGAAGAGTCGGAGCAAACAGAGCAACGTATTGGAGGCTCAGCTCGCGAGAAATCCAACATAATGGTGGTACCGTCCAGATGCCAAGCTGAGGCAGGCAGGCAGAGCCCGTGTGGCTTCTTGTGTTGATACCGCAGCCCAAAGTCACCCCAGACCGCTAAGGCAGCTGAGAACTGCCTGACATCAGTGCAGCTCAGCGGGGGAAGAGCACTGAAATCAACGGAGTTCAAGGGCAAACCAGATGTAAGCGATGGTGGTCAGCTCTGTTGTTACAGCTCCATGTCCAGTCAGCTCATTAACAGCATCAAAAGTTCTCCAGATACCTACCGTGGGATAATTACGTGGTTCAAGCTGCTCCCTCCACCACGGGAACCTTTGCGGATGGGTTATTACATGACACGTCCCCAGCACAGGCCTGTGACCGCGGGATGAAGCTGTCCTCAGAGTGGTAATAGTAAAACACTGATTTACACACCGAGACCTGTAAGTGCCACTTTTGCTCCTTAAATAAAGGCAGATTTTTTACAAACCAAAAGCACAAGGGGGAAACCCCTCAGTTACAACCCACCAGTGCTGCGAGATCGCACCCAGCGTGCCAAAAAGTGGAATTGTCGAAGAAAGGTCGTTGACTTCACGGCTCTGCCCCAGCAAAGGCTCAGTGTGTGCGACACAGCCGCGCCGGCTGGGGCCTCTCCCGCAGCGGGCGCAGCAGAAGGGTCCCTTCATTCGTCTCGCCCAAAGCGCCCTGCTCGTGCTGCAGCGCGGGGCCCTGCGTCCCGGCGGGACTCGCCCGGAGCTGGTGATTTATTTGCCCCCCACCTATTCGTAACAGAAGTGACTGGTTGTTCCTTGCTTTGCAGCTGTACTTGGTACGTGTCCCCACTGAGCTGGATCTCACTTATTTCAGATGTTTAATGAGTTTGCACCCTCTTTTGGCTTTGTGTCTTCTCCAACTCGGACGAAGAGGCTGCCTGCCCTCTGCCACGCTAAACTTTGGCAGATTGCGTTGCGTTGCCTTTCGATAAGGGCACTCAAGGCTGGAAGGATTTTGCTGTTCCTCCCTCCCACTGGAGTCAGGCCGTGTCCTGGGTGACCTACGTGCGGTTGCCAACACCTACGGCCAGGCAAATCCCGCTCCCGAGCACCCGTGCTCCGAAGGAGTTAGTTCCGAAAGTCTGCCCCAAAGCAGCCGTGGCTGCACAGGGCTAAATCAGAAGTCAGTCCAGCGAGAAGGCAGCGAGCGGGCAAAATTAAGCTGCTGGTCTAACACCTCTCTCTGTCCGAAGGGATTTTTTTTCCTGGGGGTTTCATACTGGATGAGTCACTTTTCCTTTTAACCTCCCTACCCCGAGTGCATGGATGTATATCTGTCATCCTGGCCACAGCTGGGGTAATGCAGGGGTCAAAGGGATAAAGAGCAGAGAGGCTTTGTGAACACCCTCCCCCACCAAAAAATCCCTCTTTGTAGCCAGGAAACAAAAATCACACAAAATCCATCAAATTGCTCGCTTGTGTAATTAAGACATTATTGTAAAAAAGACCCTCCATTGACTTTCTTTTCCTTTTTTCACCTCCTTTCTACAAGCTTGTGGAATAGCATTCCCTGTTTTCCATGGTCTTCTGACACAGAGCCAAAGAGCAGAGAGCAGCTGAGGCCGTATTTTGTCAAATAACCCAAAAGCCAACATACTTGGCAATAAATATGCACAAGACGTTATGGTCATTTTGATACAATGAGTGGATTTCATTCCGGGCCAGTCTGTTTTCATTGGGTTTAAAGCATTCGTGGCAATGCTCTGGCAGGGTGATTAGTTTCATTCACAATCGAGTTAGCAATTTGGCCCTTGCTAACACCATTATTACGCTAAATTATCGGGAGAGCTTGCAGTCCCCGCTCACATCTGCTGTCTGCCTCAGAGACCAGCAATACGGCCCCAGCGCTCCTAATTGTACGTGGTATTGAGGCTGGAGGCAGAGCCGAGCGCGTTCCTGCCCCGTAAATCCTCCTGACGTTGTTAAAGAGAACTTTGGAAAACGAGGCAGGGAGCAGCCGCAAGGAGAGATGCTGGGAATTACCAGGGTGCGGAGCTGAGGCTGGGGAGCCCTCGCCCTGCTCCTGCAGAGGATGAGGATGAGGATGAGGAGGAAGCCCTGTGTCCCGCAGGAAGGAGGAGGAGGAGGCAGGGCAAAGGGCTGCGATCTGCCCTGGCTCCTGCACCACCACCCCGCATTCGGCCCAACGCGGAGCAGCCCAGCTGCGCGGAGCTGTTTGTAGAAGGGGACGTTTGCAGCGGAGCCGGTGACCAAACGCCCTTCGGACAGCAGATGCCAACCCCGGAGGGAAGCAGCGACGAGGGAGGGCGTTTCCCCGCTCTCCCGCGGCGAGCGGCTGGGGCTGGCCGTGTCTCTGCCGTCCCCAGCCCGTCCCGTCCCCCTTGGTGCACCCATCGGGCTCTGTTTAGAAACCCGCTCGTTTTCCACGCGAACGGACATCCTCGTCGATCGTGGTGCTTGGCCGGGCCTGTCCTCTCTGCCACGTCTCGGGGTAAAATGGATGCACTCGAGAATCCAGACTCCTGTGCTCTCTTTGCCAGTAAAAATCCACATTTAAGAACCGCCGCTGATTTCCTCAAATAAACAATTAGCAATGAGTCAATCAACGCGTGGGGCCAGAAGCTTAGCTGAGACAAATTGGCAAAGCTTCGTTAGCAGAGACGCTCTCCAGACTCCAAAGCAAACAGAGAGGCTGAGCGCGGTGCTTACAGTAGTTGTGCGAGTGAGTAATTGGAACGGCACTTTCCAGCCGCGGGGCAGCGGAGGAGCCGCTCCCCACGCTGCTCCCCGGGCTCCGGGCACCGCTGGCTCCGGCCTCTCGGAGTCGTTGTCCCAAGCCAGGACTCACAGCTGCGACCACCGTGAAGGTGGTGACGGGAATTTGGGATTTCTGGCGAAAACGCCTCCGTGTGTTTCACGCCGGGGCACGGCGACGCGAACAGCTGGAAGGGAAGGAGAGGGCAGCAGCTGAAAATAAACCGCGTTTAGCCAGGATGAGCACAGCCCGATAACAATGAAGTGATGTAAACCCAAGGCATAGCTTCAGCAATTAATTAACGTGAGTCCATATAAACAACCCCGATGGTAACCCTGGCTTGCCTTCTGCTGTAAAAGCCAACACTGACTCACAAAATGCTGCAGTCCGAGGCTTGTAATGGCCGTTTTGGCTACCATCACATAGAAAAAGGGCAAAAAATTGCAGGTTGGGCTCAAGAAATAAATAAAGAGCAAATCCTTGTGAAGCTTTTAAAAATAAAATAAAATACAATTTATTTTAAAACTTCTCTGAAACACAGTGTCTTTGTGGAGTTTCTAAATGAGCTAATAATCCAGAACTCTGTGGTTTATTCTGGGGGGCAGACTCCAAAAGAAAGAGGCTATTTCCGAGAGGTTTTTAAGCCCAGAGCAATAGCAACAGTCTACCAGGTTTGGGTTTATTTACGTGTGGAATTGGCTGATGCTCAGCATGGGAGCAGCTGACATTCATTAGGTGTCCCTCATCCAAAGATTTGACCTCTGATTACTAATAAACTGATTTATACATGAGCTGGTTTATAAACTGATTGCAGAGAGAGCATCCTGAAAAGTCTCACATTCATGAGAGATCATCTGTGGCGCTAATTGCAAATGTATGTGGGGTTTCGGCAGCTGTATGTTCTCCTTCACTGAGCCCTGTGATAAGGAAGAGCTGGTACATCCAAGCAGAAGATCCGTTCACTTTAATGAAACATTTATTTGAATTAATTAGAAACTGAGATTCTGTAGAGCATTACGGCTGCCCTGAATTCAATTCCAACAGTATATTCAGTAGTCAAACTCAAATTAATCAAGATTGGCTGAGTTCGACTCAAGAACCCCACAAGATACACTAGGAGTTGTGGGAACATATTTTCTTAACAGGATCAAATTATTTTTCTGGTCACGTTGTTGTTAATACTAGCATTACACCAATGGTGTAAATCAGCGTACACGCACTGGTCTCAGCAAAGCTCCTTATCAGCATCCAGTCCTAGAGCATAAAAGCAAAAAGCCTAAAGCTAAACCAAATCCTTATCTTTTTTCCTTTGCAATCACAGCAAGTGGACTATATGATTTCTTCCCCATTTAGAAAACAACAGGTTTCCTCGGGGTTATCCTGAAGTGAACTCAACTTAGGGCCCCAACCCAGCCACAGCAAGTTAGAAGATGTCTTTCCACTAACTCCGGTGGGAACCAAAGATTTGGGAAGAAAACGTTGGCACATCTTTAACAACACAGGAATTTTGTACCGAGTCCTTTAGGGAGTAATTCCTTCATTAAACGCAGGAGGAATATAGGACGGTGTGTTAGTTATGGTCCGTGAAGAGAAGCAGGTGCTCCTAACGTGACTTCCAGACACCGAAGGAGACGGAGACCCGGCGCAGCCTGCAAGCTCTGGCAAGCAGGCTGCCCGTGGAGAACGGCCATCGTGGCGTGCTTGATTCTCCACGTGCTTTCGAAATACCCAGCTGGGAGAGCAGCGGGTGCCAGGGGAGAGGGGCCACGGGCCCCTCCAGGCGTGACGCCCCCGGGCTGGCTTCTGCCCCCCGCCGCTCCCACGCCGCTGCTCCTTGGGGAGCTTCCAGGGGCAGTGCCGGCTCCCCGAGTGACCCCGGCACACCTACAACCCGGCAAGGGGAGCGGAAAGGATGGGTTCGGATGAATTCATGGGATTGCAATTGGAAAGGCACGGACTGTGCTTTTGTTCCCAAAGGCCTCTGCGAGGTCACTTCGTTTCTGCACGTCTCAGCTTTGCAACCTGAAAAAAAGCTCTTCCTTCTCTCCATCTCGCAGCAAGAGTTCCAGTCGCCATCCCTGAGCCCTGGCGATGCCAGGAAGGGGGATGTATCGGCTCCTGCCCAGTGCCAGGTTCGTGCCGGCTGGTTTTACCCCCACCGGCAGTTGCAGGAGGGCAGGAGGACGGAGCGGGGCTGGGGCGGCTCAGAGGGAGCAGGGGGTGAGGGGAGCCGCCAGCCAGGGGCCACAGAGCTGCCCTGGTGCCAAAACACTCCCTACAGCTCCGCCGTCGGAGCCACACATGGACGATGCTATAGAAACAGGAACTGTTGCCACAAAACCTTCTCCTTACACTAAAAGGCCAAAACCACAGTATCTCCTCACATCCACCCTGTGATTTTATTCACTCTGATCGCATTTTATGACATAGGTGTGTTTTGCTTCTGGAGGAGATGAAGCACTCTTCTCAACAAAGCAAATGCGTTTGCACTGACTCAAAAATGTTACATGCATTTACACGTCCAGCTGCACCGCGGGATGGAGTATGGGGCGTATCTGGCTGAAAAAGGCCCACGGGAATCAGGACTAAACATGTGCTGTGGCATCACAGCGACACAGAGACGGGACTTGGTGCCTGCCTGGGACACACCGTGCCAGGACGCACGCACTACGCTTGCACAGGGCGGACGCTGCATGAACGCGCCCAGCATCGCGCCGCAGTTAACGCTGCACGGCGAGGAGAGCCGGGGCCAGGGGTCCGGCCGAGCGTGGGAGCCGGGGCCGTGGGAGCAGGGCTGGCCTCCTTGATGGTATCTGCTCAGCGGTGGTCTTATGGGGGAATTTACTTACAGGCAATGGAAAACAAATGGGGTGGTTTTATATGTCACATAATGCTGGGCTATGAAAAGCAAAACAAAGGCAAGAACTTCATTATGCTTAGAAACATCCCTCTTTCATTAGAAACCAAATACATTTTGTCTTCAGTGACTATAAAGCAAATGCCTGGGAAATATCACAAGCAATCCATTCCTTCTTCTGGCCTGCTCCGAAAAGCCACATTGACGGGAAGGCTCACGTGGGTTGGATCGGAGCCAATACACAAAATGTTTGGGGGCCCCTTAGTGCATTCGGCTAAAGTAAATCCCATTTAGGCTCCAGCCTCACTCAGAAACTTCCCTCTCAGGCACCTCCAATGGGCCAGAAAGGTCTTTTCTACAGCCCAAAATTCTTTTGGGGCATCTGTGTGTGACATATCACCTGGAACTCGCGTCTGTCTGCATCCATCCACCGAAAATGTCCCGTCGCTTCCAGTGGGTGGGTCAGCCGAGGAGGGACCACGCGGCCGACAAGGAAAACCCGAGTTTCATACACAGCGCCGTGGAAGTGTCCCCATGCACGCCAGGGCACAGCACCCGTTCGTGAAGTCCCCAAGGCCACGGCAACTCACAGCATGTGAGGAATTCACCCTATATATTTTATAGATCTGCAGGGAAATGGGTTTTTTTTAAGAGTGCTTAGCATCTATAAGTAGGAGCTGCAAACTTTCCATGCTGGGAGGGTTTAGGAAATCATCCGGCTGCATATTCAAGGCACATAGCTTCGCACTTTTGTTCTCCCACGGCGACGGGTGCCAGCAGCCGAAGGTTAAGGCACCTGCGTTTCCTACTGACACGCAGGTCAGGAATGCGGAGGAAGTGCCTGGGAAGGGCGATGGAAGAGAACCAGATTTCTTTATAAACTAACAAGCCTCAAATGAATGTTCAAAGGAAATTACTTTAGTTTCTTGCATAGAAAGTTTTAGGTGAATGTGATTTGACTGCCTATGAGAGGAAAAAACAGGAGACAGAAAAAAACCCTCCTGAGAACACTTAATAGTGGCGTTACACAACCCTGAGGGTGTGAGCTGGGAGAAGCAGAGACCTCCAGCTACAGCGAATCCGTGTCCAAAGCAGCGAGATGCTGGGATGCGGGAAAGGGGAGACGCGAAGGGCCGGATCCGCTGCGGCCGGGGAGGAGGCTCTGCCGAGCGGCTGCAGGACCGGAGCCGCTGCAGCCTGAAAGGTCTCGGCCACCGAAAAGCCGCCGGGGACTGCTGTGCCCCGGCCAGCTCCGGCCGGGACAGCCTCCTTGTCCCTCTCAAACCAACACCCCTTCAAAATGAAGATATTTCTTTATCACTTACAACCACCGCTCCAGCTTTAAGCCCCCTATTTCCGAAAATATCAGCACTGCAACAAAAGTTAATTGTTTTCTCAGTATAAGAACATGAAAATATATGAGGCGAACTATTAGCTGGCATAAAGCAGCAGAGATGAATACACTTGGACAGAGCTACGCAGACTGACACCAGCCAGACATCCAGCCTCGCTGATTAGCCGCCCACGAGGAGGATTACATAAAAAAGGCTTTTAAAGACATGAACAATAAATTTGCCACCTGGGTATAATTTGTGGATTTTGGTATTTGTTT
The DNA here is from genome assembly GCA_009819775.1 of Phoenicopterus ruber ruber. Taxonomy (NCBI): domain Eukaryota; kingdom Metazoa; phylum Chordata; class Aves; order Phoenicopteriformes; family Phoenicopteridae; genus Phoenicopterus; species Phoenicopterus ruber. The sequence goes on along the minus strand of CM020228.1, from coordinate 2,359,128 downwards.
AGGTCATCACATATTTGGTCTCAAATGAAGCAGCCATAAAGTAGCGTAATATTCTGTCGAACATAAAATAACTCCATAAATGGAGATAAATTAACAAGAGTTCAGTTCAAACCAGAATCAGGCTTTGCGGTTGGTTTGGGCTTCTGCGCCCTGCCTGCTCCACCGCTTGGGTGCGATTCAGCAGCAGAAAGTCTGTCCCCACCGTCCCGCCTCAAGCTGATGCTCAGACCTAATGGGGTGTGCAATTCTGTCTCTTTTTAGCTCTTTACAGTGGGCGACCCAATCCGATGAGCTAACAGGAACCTTACATCATTACAGAGGAGAAAGATCTGTCCGGGACTAAAAATACCACGTCTGACTGTCCAAAAGGAAAGAAAAAGCGTGCTTCCCTCAGCATGTTGTAACTATTCAGTTGGACACCGGCCGTAACGGCCTCTTACTCATGAATTCTGTCTTCATAGTCACAGAAATAGAGAAAAGACCTAATAAGCTGCCTCACTCATTCGGCGAAGAATATTTTCCTGATAGCACTGTCCAAACTTTTTTTGCCAAGTTCAGCAAAGAAGCTTCTACTATTTCCTTTGTCAAATCCCTGACAGGATCAGAAACTCTTCGGGATGTTTTTCCCTGGTATCTATTGTTGTCAGCTGGATTTCATCCCTGCCCGGCAGCACGGAAACGGCGTGTGCGGCGAGGGGGTCTGCGGGAACGGTCGGGCGGAGGCTGCGTGCTGGCTGGGGACGAGCTGCCAACAAATCATTCCCAAACGAGTCATCAGCAGTTGATGCTCGGGGACGGCGAGATGCAGAGAAACCTCTCTGCTGTTGAGCTCAGCTATGTGCCTGCTCCATCCCAGCTTCCGTTCATCAACTATCATCAAGACGCTCGAGGTTTTTGTGGCATTTCAAGAGCACTAGTCATGTCTCCTTCTTCAGCTCGTCAGATCCCCTCTGACTTGGAAAGGGGCTGTAACTACAGAGCTGGCCCTGCCCTGAGCCGGAGCTCAGGTCCGGTGACGTCCAGAGGTCCAGTCCAGCTTTACGTGCCCTGCGATTCCTCACGGTGTTTCATCAGTGCGTGCTGGGCAGCATATGCTGACGGGTGCGTTCCTGAAAGGCGAGCGCGGGTAAAGCTCGTAGCACCTACAAAAGCCACGGCCTGGGCTCCCAACAGCTCCATCTGCACCACACTCCCGGACTGAGTTAGCCAACACAAAATCATAGAATCACAGAGTCATAGAATTGTTCTGGCTGGAAGAGACCTCCAAGACCATCGGGTCCAACCATTAACCCAGCATTACCAAGTCCCCCACTAAATCGTATCCCTTAGGGCCTCGTCTAAACGTCTTTTGAATCCCTCCAGGGATGGGGACTCCACCACCTCCCTGGGCAGCCTGTTCCAATGCCCGACAACCCTTTTGGGGAAGAAATTTTTACGAATGTCCAATCTAAACCTCCCCTGGCGCAACTTGAGGCCATTTCCTCTTGTTCTGAATGACTGTGTAACTGTAAAATCTCTCTCTGACCAAGCCTTTGTGCCGAGCATCTGTCGGGGACGAGCGGAGCAGGGCCGGGAGCAGCCATTCCCGGGCAGGGTGCATCGCCCAGCACCCATCCCACCGCGCTCCCCGTTCCTCACGCTGCCGCTTCGCACCTTTGGGCCGCCGACCGCTGGCGACATCCCAAAGCGACCTGCGAAACTGCTGCCAAAACCCACCCAAACCCGTACACACGCGTTTCTGCAGACGAGTGAAACCGGGGGAAAAACACAACCCCCAAAGCAACCTCTTGATGTGGTTGTAAATGAAAACCATTGCGCCAATGCTACACAGGAAATCCAAGGCATTTTTATTTCCCCCGGAAGGTTACGTTGACCTCTGGTGAAGAGGATTTGAGAAATACTCGCTTGACACGTGCCTGAAAGGCGTGACGAGGTTGGCCGTGCTGTCCCGGCGGGATGCTCCCCGTGGCCAGGCTGTGCCGGGCGGAGGGGTCACACGTGGGAGCCCCCGGGAAGGCGGGCGAGGGGCTGGAGCCGTGCTGGGCTGCCCCGAGCACTAACTCGGCAATTTCACTGCCTTTGCAATGTACGGTCTAAAGAATCTTATGTCCAAAATTATTTTTTCAGTCTCTTTCAGCAGAACAATAGTACACCTATTTAAGAAATCCTGCAATAGCACAACTTGGAAAAATACCTGGGGATCCATAAACTAAAAAGCTTCCTCGAACACATGTTTAAACTATTGATGCTTTTCCCGAGACATTCTGAACAGGCACAAGCGACTCCGCGTCCACGAAAACAGAAAAGTAAATATCGACCTGCGCCAAGGATTTGTATTCTCTCTCCCCCGGCAGTGACACTGGTTGCTGTAAAAGTAGTGCTGAAACTAAGATACTGAAAGAAGTAGTGAACAGTTCTTGGGGCGAACGCAAGAAAAACGATGCAGCTTGGGCCTGACGAGTTTCTCCCGAAAACGGGCGAGCGCGGGCAATGCCACGGTGCCGCGCGGCTGCCCGGCAGGGCCGGCCGGCCCAGAGCAGCCGCTGGCCACGCTCAGCAGAGCCATCAGTAGATCGACGTTACTGCTGCTGAGAAAAAATAACGAGCTTTAGAGCACCATTAAGGTTTAAAGCCAACCAAAAATCTATATTAAATCTTCAAAGAGGCACAGAGGAATGAAAAAGGCTGACCAATTCATCCTTCCTGCACATTTTATGAGCCCCAAGAATTGCTAGGATTTGTTTGATCTTGTGACACCTCACCTTGCATTCCTAAACATCCATAAAAATACCATGTTCTTTGGCAACCAAGTGTTATTTTGTACGATATCTTTAAAAGATGCAATCGTTTCATTTTGGTGGAACACTGTTAGCTTCTCCTGGTAACTGTTGGTGCATCCAGAGGGACCTGGGGGCAAACGATGGGACAGAAGAGGACCCCCCGTCCCGCACGGGTTTTTCAGACACATCCATCTTTTGCTCAAACCACAGGAGAGTGAACTAGAGGATCGGGTACAATTTCTAGCACGAGCTGCCTGTTTGTCTTGGAACTGGTTATTTAACCATTTGGTGCCACAGTCGCACTCATTTGTTAGAAACAGTATTTATTTATCCCGTCTGAGAGGACAAACTTGGGGATAACGTTTGCAAAAGGCCCTTAAATGCCTCGGTTAGAGAAGCAGATGGGAGTTATTTTCCTAATAATAAATTAAAGTTCAGATACAGATTCATTACCATAATGCAATGCTGTGCTTGAAGCAGACAAATACTTCAAATGTTTCCATGCTCCTTAAATTTTAAGTGGGTTTTGTTATTTTTTCAGAGCACGAGGCATCTTTGTTCCACAGGCAGGCCGTACCCTTTCCTAAGAGAGCCAGAGGAAGGCTGAGGAACATAAGGAGCTGCATGCGTTAGAAAAGAAACAGCGTGATTTGACTCTTTATTAGGTGGAATCGCTGATTATCCTAATGCCCACTAAACACTCGGGATAACGGCCAACTGCTCATTGAACGACATTCCCACCATCACTGGTGGGAGCTTTTCTACTGACGTCACTGAATATTGGATCAAAGTTTTCAATAGTTAGACACGTTTTTGTACAATATCACCTAACAGCCTCGCAGGTTCTTAAATATCATTTATTTTATTTAAACTCTGAGGGCAAGCTCTACTCCAAATCGTGTTACACAGCGCGCTCAACCTAAATGAGTTGCCCAGATGCGGCCGAAGGCAGAGCTTTGGCCTGGCCGATGCAGTTTCTGAGCAACACGTTTCTTTCTCTCCACTTCCTTGCACTCCAGTAAATGTCAGACCTATTTCTCCGAGTAACGGCAAATCCTTCAAAATACTTTAAGCGTTTGTTTCAGGCTCAGCTTTTCCATGTCCCAGTAACTGCATGCTTGGGATGACGGGAAAAAGAAAATTAAATTATCGTTTGTGCAGAACGAGCTTCTTCAAGGAATGTGCTCCAGAAGATAACCTAGCGCGACGGGCTGAAGAGATCATAGGAGCATCTTCAGTGGCAGGAGCCTGCAGCTCATTAGCTACATAATTACGTGTCAAGAACCTAATAATAGCAGAGGCAAGGGATGGACAAAGATGTGCTTGACCTTCTCTGAAGAGGGATGTCGATGTGCGTTGTCCTCTGACCGCAGCCATCAGGTTCTCGGTCTCAGCCTAGACCATGCCCATCTTAACCGCCGGTTCAGCCCCCGGTAAGAACGCCCTGCGACGAAACCTGGTAAAGCTGATCTTGTTTGACTGAAACCTATTCATGCAACCCGCCGAGCAGGTACGGGAGGGGTGCTGAGGAACCGGCGGGGATAACTGCATCGCCCACACAGCTCCCGCTGAAAAGGATGGGCATCTACACCCTAAAACGACAGGCACGGGGGAAACCCCGGCGGCTCAGACCTGAGGGGGCAGGTAGGGAGCTGTGGGCGGGCGGCTGAAGGGCCTGACAGATGAAAGGAGCAGTGATGGATGGTGTTGTAGCAACAGTCACCGCAAAAGCAGAGAAGGGAACAAAAGAAACAGGATACGGCTGTTTAAGGAGGTTGATACGTTACATTCCTGCAAGCATTTATGAATTCCTGCTTATGTGCTAGAATACAAATATTGGCAATTGCTTTTATGTTTTGCCCGCTCGGTAAAGTTACTGCCTGTATTCAGGGATTTGGAATCTGCGCTGTTACGTTTGTGTCATCTGGGTGCACAAATACGAATTTGGAGAATGTTAAGAGAGAAGTAAGACAAGAGACGTAGTAATTCAAAAGACCAACCTTGAATTTTTACAGCAATCTTGAAAATCGTATTTGTGTGTTATTTGACTGCTTTGGGTCTCACTTGGTGCCCAGGAGATTCATTCCCAGAAATGGCAGGATTTGGACAGCAAAGTGGCTGAATTCTGGCCTGCAGGCCCTGGTAGTGAGGGGCAGGCTTAGTCCATTGGTCTCTACAGTAACCAAAAATCAGGGCTGAGCTAAAGCCCGTGACGTCAGTAGGGAGTTTCTTCATTGAGTGTTACTGAGTTTCTTCACTTAATGCTCACGGATGATGAACGTTTGTCCTTCTGTCTAGCTTGAGCACCTCATAGTGTTTCACCTCAAAGTTCAAGCAAAATATTTTTCAAAAGATTTTTGGAAATCCTCCTCCAGCAATCCGATGAACTCAGGAAATTGGGAGAGTTCGAATCGTTAAACGCGCCTCTCGCATCCAGGACAAACACCACCAAATACGCTCTGCGTTTTCCATTTAATTCTAGGGGATGTTTGCTTCGGTTCCCCCAGGGGCATACGAAGCGACGTTGTGATTCACCGTGTATTCGTGGCTTTCACCTGTGGGGTGGAGATGCTTGTGCCCCCGTAGATAACTAACTTCTGCAGAGGTCCTGGAAACGACGGAGAACAGCCTGAGCGGAGGGAGGAAGCATCTGCGCTAAATACTGAGCTGAACTCTGCGCCTTACGTCCCGTTCTCGCGCCCTAAGCAATTTCATCGGCGCTGCTTCGCCCTTCCCGCGCAGTCGCACCTTTACACTGGATGAGGACCGCTCCCTCCGGATTCTCCCCGGGCAGCGCATCGGTGCCCTCGGCACAGCGTGGGTGCCTGAGCACCGGGCGAGACAGCAGCTGCTGAACTGGGCTAAGGGAATTCTGGCGGAATGCGCAGGGATAAGGTATCAGAAGGCTTATCCCCCCGTTTTTTAGCGTACTGTTTGTCCCTCCGTCCCTATCAGCGCAAGGCTGTGGGACGTTCTGAAATGAACGGGGAAGCTTCGGTGAAACCCACCTGCAGAAACCTTGACGATTACTGAGGTTAAATACCGGCATCTGTGGAACTCAGCCTTTCAAAAACTGTTAGTTTGCTCTACTTATCTATCTCTGAACGATAAAAGGCAAACTTTCCCTGACCTGCATAAATTGGGAACATTCAGCTTAATTTTCTCCAGTTGTCTGCATTCTGGAGCTGTACAACACCCAAAAAAGGAAGCATCGCTATCAACGGAGTCGAGTTAGGGTGATAAATGCTGAAACCCCGGGGAAAGGCTGGGACCTCCTCTGCTGAATAGGTACAATTGCTTGGGTTCTACTGTATGAAATAACGATACTAAAAATGTGCCAAACTTGTTTGCAGCAAATACCAACAGCTGACATCTGTCATGATTTCACAAGGAAAAAATACAAAAGCTCAGTGTTTAGCTGCTCGGTGGAGTGACTCACATTCTACCAGAGGTTTTGACTTCGTTCTTCCAGGCACCGATTCTGACGGGAAATCAATCAGTTTAATCCCATCATGGGAACAATTAGCCTTACAGAAAAAGCAGACCACTTGTAATCTCATCTTCTGCTTAAAATATTATGCCAATATGTCTTCTTATTTTCTCAACTGCTGCTCATCGCTCACGTTGCCGTGCCTGCGAAGAGGTTACAGCTCATGCAGAGGAAGAGCCGGGGTTAATCCTGCGCTCGCCGTCAGCGCCAGGGCAGCAGCTGAGGCGTCGGGAGGAGGTCATGCACCCCCAAAGCAAACAAACAGACCCACTCCTTGCATCCGATCAATATATTCCAGGCTTGCAACCTCACGGGTGAGATGAAAAGGAACCGAGCATCTCCTCCGGTGCGGGCACTGGCCGGGCAGCAGGCCGGCCCAGGCGGCCGCAGGGTCCCCGCCTGCCCGCTTCCCGCTGCCCGGGCTCACCATCGCGTTAGTCTCAGTCTGAGGATTAGAGGCCGGGAGTAAGGTTAGACCCGAGCTAACGGGCACGTGCTCATCTGTTTGCTCTGCTGCCTGAGATGGAAAGCGGGACTGAGAATGGTGTTAACACAGAGCCAATTCATTTTTCAGCAAAATTGATAGGAAGCGGGGAATATAAAAAGAGTGTGTTTTGTTTGTGAACAGGACGATGGAACATTTTGTGAGCTTGCCGTGAACCACAGCCTTCCTTGAGGTTGCCTGTTATCAAGGACAGGCTGCCGCTGTGCTCCGACACGAGCCGACCACGCTGCGTCGGTGCTTCCCGGTGTTCCCGCTGGGAAACCCATCCGCTGGCTCTTATCTGGTGTTTAGTCTGCAGTGCCTGTGAGGTGGGGATTTGTCCTGGCTGGTCAGTGCGTTGCAAAACCCCGGCCGCAGGAGCTTCTGGTAAACGGCTGCTCTGATGAGCAACGATCAGAATAATGTGTAAAAAATGTCTCGTTAATATTTGCCAGCGCATAAGAATAAACTGCATTTTGGGTCAGGCCCTGCTGCTTTCTACCCGCTGAATGTATTTTACAAAGACAAAGGATTTACCTCGGCCCTTACTGTGAATCTGCGTCTGCTGCACGGGGTTCAGGGGAGTCAAAGCCAGAGCTGCCCTTGCCCAGCACAGCTTCTTGCCTACGGTTTTCCCTGTAGCCGTCCTGCGGAGCTGGGGAGCCTCGGGAGCCAGTCCGCTGATTCCAGAACAAGAAATTCTGCCGGACCAACGAGATTTCTCTCATTATCCTAATGATTTCTATCACAGCTGGATTTTTTCTCTGTGGGACGCTTAGATCCTCAAGATAAGCTTTTTAGAAATTATTTAGACAAACAAATGAATTCAGTAGAATTCAGAATGACAGGTCCCAACACTTGGGCATCCGCCAAGGAACTTTCAAAAGCCGAAATAATAACTCAGATCTGAGAGATCCTGCAAAGCCTATAAATTAAGTCATCCTTTGGAAACCTGCAGTTAAATCTGCCGTAGGGTTGCAATTTGCCTGGACTTAATCCAAATAATGAGTTTCCAAATTAACTGTTTTCACAGGATGTTGTTTTTGGGATATTTTGGATTTTTTTAAGTATTAAGTAAAGAAATAAACTGAAACCCCAAAGAAGCTGTTGTACATGAATCCCATCGGGTTGGGAAGGCACCAGAAAGGACTTATTTAGGCAATGGAAATGGAAATTAAGATGAAACTGTCGAGGACTACGGATTCATGTAAGAAAGGAAAAGAGGTTATACCCTGAGAAACCCTGACTCCTGGGAGGGCAAATCGCACGAATGCCATGAAACATTGCTTGGAGTCTTCACTCCCACAAGAATTTTGAATTCATGTGACCAGCATCACTTTCGGGGACCGTTTCCACTCACAGAGACCGAGAGGAACAACCAGCATTAGAACCTACAACTGAACATTCACAATGAACGGGTTTCAAGCACAAGCCACGAGCCGCTGAACCTGACCCCAGCCACCAGCTAACATCTAGCTGGGCGCCTGAAGCGACTGTTAAACGCCAAATGTCTGCATTAAACTGTTCACAAATGGTCTCAAGGGATGTTACTGACTGTTCCGCTCTGCAGCTAAGGAGCTATCTTAGGCTCCCACCTTCATTTAAAAATGAAATATGGACACTTTTATGGATTAAAAAGTGCATCCTATGAAATGCATATGTACATTCATTTAAAATATTTCCAACAGCAGGTACACTGAAAGAGAAAGATCTCGTGCCTTGGGTAACCACCGTGGAAACAAAGGGGCTATAAAAATGTTTTCCTTAATTTAAATTCTCAGGTGATAAAATTAACTGGAGTTGGGAATTTGACGCTTGCTACGTTAGACATCAGTGCAATAAAAGCTCTTTCCGAGACGTCATCCATCTGGAACCTCTGGGTAAAGGAGCTGCGAGAAGTGTTTCTGAACTTGACGAATGTTGCTTCAAAATGAACTGTTCATCATGTAGGAGTTGGCTGCTTCGATGCGCAATATGGGGAGCTGCACTGCCCAGCGTACGAAGGAAGGATGCCCTTGGGCTGGTCGGTCCCTTGCTCCAGGTCCCCTCTTGCTTGTAGCTGCACCGTGCCCAGCTCCGGCTCGTGGTCTGGCCTGGGGGGACATCCAAGGAGAAGGGCTGGGGGGGGAACGGGCATCGTGTGGGCTCCACCAAGAACCGACTATTGGTAAAGGTCATCTCTGCGTGATGCAGGAATGTGAGGAGAGGCGTCTTTGTAACGTAAATGTGTTACAGACCTCTCTTCATCCAAAGGCATGTGAATGCAGCAGAAGTTCCGTTAATATTTTTCTCAAGAGCTTTCAAGTAGGGACCTGCTGAATGAACCCATATTAAAACTTCTTGCAGTTTAATCATTTGTGCTAGTACCAAATAACCACCTTCCCACACTTCAGATGGCCTTTTAATCTCTGTCTTGGGCCAAAAAATGTCTCACTGTTAATTTCATCTTCTTCAGATGTCATTCCATCGATGCACTGGGTTAGCGTTTCCAAATGTGCCCTTCCTAGAAGGTAAATCAGGCATGACGGGTGGATGAGTGAAAACTGTAATTCCCAGCACATTCCCAGTTACAGGTCACATATTCTTGTTGAATAGTTAATTGTGTGGTGAAACATATTCCAGCTAGAAATGGGGAGGTAGCCGATGTAACCACCAGATCACGGAGGTGCCAGCAGTCATGCTGGGGACTCCACAAGCATTCGGGTGGTTCTACGAGAAGATGCTGCTGCTTTAGGGGAATCACAAGTGCCACATGAATGTCATGAAGCCACTTCAAAACCCAAGCTGTGCCTGCCAGGAATAAAGCAGAAAGGGTGTGATGAGCAACTTGTCAAGTTGAGCTGTATGCAACCAAGAGAGATGCCCCCGCTCCAGCCATCACAGTTGTATGGGTAGAGGTTCTGAGGCCCCACATCAAGAAAACATCCATCTATAGAGCGGCTGGATTCTACCTTAAACTCTGAAAAACAAAGCAGCTTTATCTTAGCAAGCCTTTTGCAGATCTCTCTGAAAAATACAGGCATTTATTGAACTCACAAGGTCCATCAGGTATTTTCTTTGCAGTCGAAAAATAGAATCTTTCACGAAGGGCCTGGGGGCAGTGCAAAGGACGACTGACTGATAATCCAATTGTGTCTATCAAGCAATTTATGAATGACTAACTTCTAATAAGAAGGAAAACACTGAAGAAAATGTTCATAACAACCCATACATCAACTTATCATCCTCAAACTGATGTGAAAATATCAGAGGATCTCATTTCTACATCCACCAGACCCAGCCTGCTGCTATAGAGGACTCATGGCTGACTTCAGCCTCCTGAAACCGCTCCAAGGAGAAACAGCCACCGTCCAGAAGACGGCAATTTGTAGAGCAAGAAAATCTCCTGACCTGGAGAAGAACGATCAAGCCACAATGATGCTTGAAATCACTCTCACGTGGGCAGATGTTCAAAAATAGCCTTGGGGGGGTCATTATCGGGCCTCCCAGATAAGCATGAGACCTCTGCTAGACGTTGGGAGGGCGGCAGATGGAAAACCTGCACGCTCATTCAAAACGGGACACAAAGCTGGCTATCTGTAGTTTACCCAGTCGGTCTGTGATAACAAAGGAAGGAAACGGAGAGTGTCACCAGCGGCAAAGGAGAGCCAGAATGGAATATTCAAAAAAGAAACAAAGGGGTGATAAGACTTCGGGGTGGAAAAATACTGGAAACAAACACCGAGGAAAATATTGAGGGGGGGAAAAGATAAAGCGAGTGGAGTGATGAGATTGAATTCACGAACACGTTTGACCTCTCTTTTGAATCATGTGTGGTCTTTGTTCGAGCTCGCTGTAGGGTTTCAGCACTCGGCTGGAGCACGAGCGCGTTGGGGATCCTGTGTTTCAGCGGGGTGTTACGGCTCGCTCCCGCAGCAACGGGCATCGTCTCCGGCTGGTTCTCTTGGTTTCCCATCCAGAAGCAGAATTCCAATTAGGTTTTGGAAATGACTTAAAACATAATTGAAAAATTCTCAAGTTATCAAAGACAAGAATAGAAATTTATGAGCCCACTTTGGTTGACTGAAGTGAGAGCATGAGTGGGTCCTCTGCAGGCTGCAAGATTGTGTGGGCTTCGCTCGGAGAAAGCACATGTGAAAAGGTGTGTGAGCCACTGGAGGAACATGAGGCACCTGTGGAATGTGGAGGTCTTCAGCTAATGTTCTCATTCCCTAAATCCTGGGAAAAACCATCTATCGCCGATTGAGGGGTGCCAAATTAATTCCTGATGCAGTTCTGAAGTCTGAGGGCTGCTCTACACGTGGGCACTTTCCATCAGGAGCAATTCAACCGCAGATACTTTTAATCAGAGTAAAACCGCCTCTCCTTTGGCTCAGTTTAACGCATTTTGGAATATAGTCTCGTGTGGAACAAGCACACCCACAAGCTGATACCCATTTGGCTAATTCTGATTGTATTTGACTTGGGTTAGGTTTTTGACAAGCCCTAAGTTACATGGGGGGTAACCAAGGCCGAGCATTCGCAAGGCCTTGAAGAGAAAGTGCCTCGGAGCCAGCGGCTTTCCCATCAGCTTGTGAAATGAATACTTTAATAGTGGGGATTTCTGTGTTTTGGTCGTCTGTTTCCTAGGCCAGCGGAGTGCTTTGAACCCCCGCCGGCTTGCTGCGCAGCAGAGCCTGCCACTCACAGCCCGCGTGCAACGTAGGAACCACCCCGGCCATGGAGCCCCGATGATGCCAGCGGAAAATGTTTGACTCCACAGAACTGCAGTCTCCGTTTTTTCCTCGGTTCTTTTCCTTTTCTCTGTTTTTTATTGCTGCTACTTTCCAGCAAACTCAGTTTCTTTTCCAGAAAGGATTTTTTTTCTTGTCCCTCCTCAGCGGAAGGAGATGCCAGTGCTGACACTCCGCATCGGTGCACGCATTCACCGCAGTCCTTTGGGGAGGTGCTCCCCCGCGCCGGACAGCGAGAGCCGGAGAGCTGGGACATAAACTAGTCCTCCGGCTCTCTGCAAGACAAATTTCAGTGTTCGGCTGGGTGGATTTTCTAACGCAAGCAAGGAAACCTCAGGCCAGCCTACTCCCAGACTTCTGCAGGCTCGGTGATATCATGCAGGAATGAGGAGGTATGATTCATCACCAGTTGCACAGACAAAAGTCGGCTTTTACAGCCTCTCTCGGTGGAGGCACGTGCTCGCGTGGAACAAAGAGTACGGGTGAAAGCTCTGCTGGTACCGGCTGCAGCTGAACTTCTCCTCTGCAGCACCGTTCTAGCAAAGCAAACAAAGGTTATTGTGCTTCGGGTGCGTAACAGGGTACGCTCACTGTATTCACGTTGCTAAATCACAAGGCTGCAGCGTAGCTCGGGAGCGTGTTTAAAAGTGTGAGCTCCCCCCCCGACCCGGACCAAAGCCTCCCGGATAACACGGGCACGGCGGCGAGACGGCCACACAAACCTTCCCGCGTCACGAGCAAACGCGTGCAAAAAGACTTCGGAGCGAACAGCGCATAAATCAAAGTCACAGAGACCGGGCAACAAGAAGGTACTTGATGAAACTGGACTTTTCAGACAATGAAGCCTTTGTGAGGTGCTTTTTTTGAAGTGGGATATTCCAGCCCAGCCCTTTCCAGGAAGAGAGGGAGCTTTCCCAAGCCCAGGCATTTTGAGTTTTGCTCTCAGCTTTTGGGGGAGATGCTGCCCACCCATCCCACCTCCGAGCTACCGCCGCATGCCTGCAAGCCGTCGCATTAAACAGCCCCTGGACATCTGCTGGGTGCTCTGGTGGTCCCCGATTCGGCTGGAGCACCGGGAAGCAGGGATGCTCCGCGGTGCTCGGGGCTGCCCCAGAGACCCCTGCAAAGACACAGTGCTGCTGGGGTGCATCGGGCAAGTGATTCCCAAACTGCTTTAAATCCAACCGGATTATTTTCTGGAAAAGTTTTCTCTTTCGGCATTCGGCTTGTGACGAATAAACCAGTCGTGACGACACGTTTATCGACCTATTACGTCATTTTCCTTCCACTCCAGAGGACCAAGGCGCGGTAAGCGGAGGCTTTAACCGCACCGAATGCATACGTTTAACTTTACTCCTGCGAGCAGTCGCTCTGAAACCCACTAGGAAAAGTGTTCAGGGGAAAATCCGTGCTAAAGCCTCCCCCCACGGCGGCCGGGACGGGTCGATCCCGCCTCCCCGCCACGCCCCGCCACGCGGGGCGTGGCGGGGAGGCGGGATCGACCCGTCCCGGCGATTAGGAGACACGCGAAGTGATTCGGGCGGCGGTCGCGAGTGGGAGCCGGAGCCGCAGCCGCCCGCGGGCAGGGAGCACCCCCTTACACACACCTCCCGCCGCTATGTCCCACTCGGTGGTCCTGCGTGGCCCTTCGCCGTGGGGTTTTCGCTTGGTGGGCGGTAAAGACTTCAGCGCCCCGCTGACCATCTCCAGGGTGAGCCGGAGCGGGGAGCGGGGGGGGAGCGGAGCCGGGACCGGCGGCAGGTGATGGGCGGCGGCGGGGAGCGGGGCCGCGCCCGCGGGGATGCGGCGGCGTCGGGCCGGTGGTACCCGGGGCCGGCGGGAGAAGCGTTCGGGGTCTCTTTAACTATATATTATTCTGTATACACCCAAATCCAGCTAAGTAAGTATTCCCCTCCGAGCGCAGCGCTGCTTCAGCCGCTTTCCCTGCGTTAGCGTGGAGCAGATAGCGTTCTCTGTGCTTGCTTTTTTTTTTTTGGATGTTAATTCATAAAGATCCGCTTTCAAAGTTTTTAGTGCTCAGCACTACAGAGCGCTTGGATTCGTGCCCTGGACTGAGTTCACAGGCTGTTGGGTTTTTCTTTTTTTTTTTTTTAAGAAGGCACAAGTAAAGTCAGCAAGAAGTTTCTCTGCGCAGGCTGCTGTGCTATGGGGTCCCTGCGGGCTGGTAGTAATTACTGTGTAAGTGCGCTCACACTTGTATTTAACCTCAGAAAGATGTATTCTGGAAACTTCTTTGCTAGCTTGAAATGGGCTTTGTGCGTAGACGCATGTGAAAACAAACCGTCCCCCGTGCGGGACGGAGCGAGGTGGGGTGCTGGGCTGCGTGAGGGATGGGGTGCTGCGCCCGAGCTGCGCGCGTTCCCGCCGGCACTGGTGTTCCCGTCGCCGTCGGGCTGCCCTGCGCAAGGGCTGGACGCCTGAAGCCGCCGGGCCCTCCGCAGCGTGCCGAGGCGGCGCGGTGTTGCCGAGCTCCCCTGGGCAGCTGCTGCTGGGGCGCTTGAGCAAACACTGGGGGTATTGACCGGCTTTGAAAGGAGCTATAACTTAAAATACTGTCGTAACGCGTACAAGCTGTTTGCTGTCTCTTTATTCATCTGCCAAAGCTGTGACAGAAAAGGGAAAACATATATCCTGAGTTTTAAAGAAGTGATTGTGAAAGAGAGTGCGTTTCAAAGAGGCTTGGTTTGTATTTGAGTCCAAATGCGCCTGTTGTTACACAGCTTTATGTCTCTGTTTTTACTTTGGGCTGTTCCTTACCGAGTGTTCCAGCCAGGGCTTTTTTGGAGGAGCAGCAGGAGGAGATGGATGGAGAGGAGGGGAGACGCGGCCGGGGCGGTGCAGGGAGCAGCAGCCGGCGGGGCTGGCCGTGCTGCCGGGGTCGGGCATCCATCCGCACCCACCCGGGGTGCCTGCGCTGCAGGGGGAGGCACCCGGCTTTCGGGGCTCAGCCTACACCTCCTGGGCGCGGGGGAGTCCTCTGCTTCCCCAGCAGCGTGGGCTGTATCACAACAAAGCACCAAATCGCCTCTCGGTGACTGTAAAAGTGTTCCTGTTGTGAAAAAGAACATCTCAATTTAGCGGAGGGAGCCTGTTTTCCTGTTACTTTGAAAAGTTTAGTTTAGCATTGAACAAGAAAAACCAAAGCCTGCGTTTGCCTGGACAGGTGCCTCGCCAAATTCCTTCTTTGATTCGGCAAACCCGGGAGGTGTGAGGATAACTCTCATCAGGCCAGTCGTGCTTTTGCCCACAACGAGCTGTAACCCGGGTAGCAGTCGCAGGGTGTTCCCTCGTGTTCCTGAGGGTACCAGCCTTTAAAACTAGACCCGTCTTTAATTCTGCTCACACTGAAGAGATGGGTGATGCTCCGATGTGCCGTACGCTAACGGCTGCTCCCGGAGGGTGATAAACAACTCCCCAGGAACATAAATATGGGTGCAGGGTGCTCTGCTGGGGCTCTAGTCTCTTAACACAAGCAGGGACCTCGCTGGCTTTGCAAATAATACCTGAAAATGTGAAAACTGGGGTAGAGTTAGCTTCTGCTGCAGCTCCTGGCCGTGGGGGTGTGGGAAATGGCTGCTGGGGGGCTCCCCGGGGAGCCAGGGCTTGGCGTGGGGGTGGGTCCCCGCAACCCTGCCTCTCTGCAGAGGACTGAGCGTGGCTGCTGTGGGGCCACGTTCACTCCTGTGCCGTAATTGTCTAGGTGGACAATTAAACTAATTGTCTAACCAGGAAACCTGTTCTTTCCAGCTTGAAACCCGGGCAAGGGGACTGGGGGCTCCCTGTCCCCGCTCCGCGAGCGTCCTGCCTGCGCTGGTTACGTTGGGAATTCATCGGGTGCAGTTGGGGATTCACAGCATCCAGAAGGCACCCGCGTTCAGCTCTGGGTGCCAGGGGCTGCTTGGCTGCTTATAGAACACAAATCCATCTGTGCAGGGGTTGAAAAAAAAGTTATAGGTTGGTTTTCCTTTACTCTTTGCTAAGCTACGACAGGAAACGGTTTCTCCCCGGACCTCTCACTAGCGGAACAGCGCAGCGATGTGTCACTGCCCCGGGAGCCGCAGCGAGCGATGCTTTGCTGGCTACGAGGGGGGCCCTGGGAGGGTGCGGCTGCTGCTCCAAAGCCTGTCCGAGTGTCGTTGCTCTGGGTTAATTGAAGGCAGAGCTCCTTAACATCGCGCTAGCGGGACCCGAGGCCGAAGCGTCACTGCTAGAGGGGAGATAATGAAGCGGTCGGTGTGAAAGGAGCTGCCAGGGTGGGCTGAGCTGAGCGAGAGGCGCAGCAGCGCGCTGAACGTGGGCCGGGAAGGAAAGCTGAAGGTAGTCCCCAAAAGTGGCTAGTGACAGTATTGTCAAGGGATAAACTTGGAAAAAATACGGATTTGGCAGCAAGGAAAACAAGGATCACGCAGTCCTGCTTTGGAATGGGACTTGGCTCACCAGGGCTTGCTCCAGCCCCCTGCGAGGTGCCTGCGTTTGTGGGGGTGCAGCCGATGGTGGGGAGCCCACCCCTTGCAGCTGTTTCAGCTACGCTCGTGAAAGCAAGCAGAGATCTATTTTCCTTGAAAGCAGGTCACTTCCCTCTGTGGTTTGATCAATCTTAAGTGACAAGTGGTAAAGACCTGATTGCTCAAGTGCCTGGGAACAGCTGATGCTGAGCACTGCCCTGGAGAGGCCGGGGCTCGACTCGGAGTGCTGAGTTCTTCAGCATAACAGATAAGGAAAGATAAATGCAGACCCAGAGAGCTGTGCTTAGGGCATCTTTCTCAGGTGGCCACGTAGAAAGCGAGGTGTGCTAGCCACCCTTTTTTTCCCCTGTTTCTTCCTGCATTTTCTGGGGGACCCAGGGCTGGGGTTGCTGGGCCGGTGTGGGGGTGCTCAGCAGCTACGTGCAGGGGCGATGCCGGTGCCTTCTCAGCACGGTGCTGGGAGGGGAACTGTAGCCCCAGGCTGTGCTCTGGGGAAGAAACCCAGCGCGTTCTCTACCCACGGCTACAGTAAGCTCAGGCCGGGTGTAGTACATCATGTAATTAATGGTTCCTCCTCCTAGTGATATTTATAGGGGTAGGGGAATGACCCAAAACATCTGCTTAGAGTTGGCCTTAATGACTTGCTAGAAAGTGGTTTTAAGACTTAATTAAGTTTCTGGTAGCTGACAGCTGCTTTTCCTTGGTCGGGCAGGCTAACAACTGGGCGCTGTTTGCCCTTGGTGGGAAAGCGGGCTCGCTGCAGGGACCACGTTGCCTTTGACCAGCAGCCACGGCTCGGGAACAGCAACGGAATAACTTACTCAGCTGCTCTCAGTGTTGTGCTTGTAACCACATCAGGGAGCGCTGCGGTTCCGTGTGGGATCGCAGTTGATCTGCCCCTTGCCTGGGATTAGAAGATAATCGGTCATTAGTGTAACTAGAGGAGCTGAATGTATTTAATCACCCCAACTCGCTTGTCCAGCTCCTAGAGCAGCCAATGTCGTCATCTACGCAACTCTGCCAGTGTTAATCCAAGCACTTGCTGCTTTTACAGTCATAGATAAATTACTTGGCTAAACAGATAATTGACAAATGGACTGATTCCAGTACTCAAAAAAAAAAAAAAAAAAGTTTTTCATACAGTTTTTCCTTTATCTGCTGGCTTCAACATCGGTTTACCCGCTCGTCTCGAGCGGAGCAGCAAAAATGCATTTTTTCAGTGTTGGCTTGGAACTGTAACACAAGAAGAGCGAGAAATAATTGGCCTGCGATCCATTATCCAGGTATTGTTTGAGTTAAGGTTGACTTTTAAACTTAAGTAGCTTTTGTATTTGAGCAAATACATGTCCTGTTAAAGGTTAGGATACTCGAGAAGGAATTCTGCCGAGGGAGGAATTCCAGTAAAGGTTGCCGTGTTGACTCCGCCGGGGCAGCCTGCGGATGCCCGAGCGCGTTGCTGTGGTCCCACGTGAATGCCGAGAGGACCCCCTCGGAGCGGGGATTTCTGGGGTGGCCCACGAGGCTTGTTCTTGCGCGCTCCGTGTTGGGGCTGGCAGGGGGGCCGGGTCTGGGTACCCCGGGAGCCCCGCGTATGTTGGCGGAGAAGTCGAGAACCAGAGATGCCAGCAAAGGGAACGGGGCTTTTTCTTTGCTTTCCATAAGGTTTTTTCCTGGGTTTACGTGTAACTTTTATGTAGTTGATTGTTTATTAAATGGAAATGATGCGCTTTGTGTTTAGAGCTCCCAAACAGACCGAAGCAGTTGCTCTGTGTTGATAAACCCCAAAATGAAGACCCAGCTGCTTGGGGAAATACCTTCGGTGTTTCTGTTGCCCGTGTGGAACCAAGCGATGCTAGCTGGTTCTCAGTCCTTGCATATTAATGTTCGTTATAACATAATAGTTCAAGTGGGATGACGTTTTTTAAGTGGAAGGAAATAGTTTTGCTTGTCGTTCTTTTTTGTTCTCCTGGTTCTTCCCGTGATTGCTGCTTGTAAGGTCCGGAGTGGGAGATCTGGGTGGTTGCACTTGAAGCTGTAGCAGTACTTAACAGTTAATATCTGAACTACAGGCAAGAACTGAGCAGAGTATGTAACAAGCACGTTTGCTGCTGAGGATATTCTATCACTGAGGCTTTATTTAATAACTGAAAGAGAAGAAGAAATGCTTGTGCTGGTTCAGGGGACGGTAATGGTAGAACATGCTGGAATGAAAGCCTAATGCTAATTACCGTAATCAAGCACGCTGATAATCCAGAGTGGGAAGGCAGGCGGAAAGAATGATTCATGTAGGTCCATTCATGCACGGTCTGACCTTGAGGCGAGTGTAGCAAAATAAACCCAGCACACCCTTGAAAACACTTGGGGCCTCCGCCAGATTGAACAAGGCAGAACGGCTCGGTGTGAGTGGGGATTAGAGTTGGGGCTGGGGTTTGGGGGGTCCCGTTCCCCCCCACCACCACCACCTTTTTTTTTTCCCTTTTAAATGATGGTGATGTCAATTTTCTAACTTCTTGAAGATTGAAAGATTGCCTGTTGGGACAGGTATTCAGAGTTACTTTGGAAAAGTGCATGGCTGTATCCCACTTGATACAGGGATAAAAGAGAATAAAGTCAGGTAGCAGACTTACTAAAACGGCCCTGTTAGTGGAGGAAGCATACAGGGGAAAATATGTGGAATTGTTGTTTTTTTTTTCTTAAATTTTTTGTTGCTATATATTACAATAGATGGTGATAATCCTGGTCCTGCCGGGGGTAGATCAGTCCTTTAATACCATTATGCCATTATGGATTGTGTGGAATTAGTGCAGACTATTGCAATTTAATTTTTTTTTTATTTGTAGCTTGAGGGGAAAATGCATATCGCAAGTCTGCTGGAGTCACATAGCAAATCCTAGAAGGCACAAGTCCTCTTAAATATTTCTAACTCAATTTGTTGTTTGATTTTTTTTTTGTTTGGTTGGTTTTTTTGAGCTCTTAAAATGCATTGACTCACGGGTCTTAGATACCCACACGCTTAGTGAAAATGTTTTTATTTTTTAAGTCATCTGTGACCACAGGTGCTAGAGTGTGAAGGAAAACAGCAGATCTCTCAAGATCTGGTAGCGTTGATAAAACAGCTAAAGCAAACATGTTCGCCGAAAACGCTCCGCTCGGTTTGCCGTCGGTGCAGCGCTGGTAGACGTGTGCCGAAGCAGCCGCCGCGGCTCCAGCGAGAGCTTGGTCGTGCAGCGGGTTCGTGCGCAGCCGTGGACGCCGCGCTCGCCCCGAGCCCTGGGAGATAAGGTTGCGTTTGGTTTCTGCTTCAGGGCTCGCGCAAAAACTTCAAGCAAACCCAGGATTCATTGAGTGAGTTGGAGCAGTTGCAAAAACGTCGAGCTGCGGTGTGGCACGCGAGTAGCTTTTACGGCCAGCAGAGACCTAAAATAAACCCCGCTTTCTCACCAGGGAGAGCAGAGCTCTGGGGGGGGTGGGGAATAAAAATTGCTGTGCAAGAGTATTTCAGCCAATGAATTTTCCAAACATCATAAAAGATGCCTCAAAGCCCGCACTGCACTCAATCTTTCTTGTCAACCAGAGCAACTCAAATTCGCACCCATTAAACCTTAAGTAGTTCTACAGAGCACGTCGTGTGGACTGATTGCAGATTACGTGCAAATGACATTTTACAGTACGAGCTTCAGAAAACAAAATATACCAGATTAAAGATGATGGTTTAAAGCGTTTATTCTTAATTATCAGATGCGGGCAATGCACAGCTGGGAGAGAAACTGCCTTGAACGATTGAATCCAGGATGTTCAGTAACAGGCGCCGCGGAGCAGCAGCTGGGCTGGGAGGTTGGCAGAACGTCGACTCTGAACGCGGTCATTTGCCGTAAGCCACAAAAGGCTTCCCAGGAGCCTTTAACGCCTGTAAAGCTTCTGGTACAAAAGATCAAACTCTGCAAAATATCTAGCATTCAAAATTAAACTGGGAGGGAGCAGCCGCCTTGCAAAGGCACAAATCCCTGCGGTCTGTGTGAGATTAACCTCTTTCACAAGAACGAAGCTTCAGGTTTACTCACCGGCTGAATTCAAACTGTTTATGCTGGAGAATTTTCTTCTGTTTGGAGATACCTCTGTTGCTGCTTTCCTTTTGATAGGAAAGAAAGCGTCAACCCACCTTCCTGGCTGGTGAATTGAAGGGGAGAGCTCCAAGCAGCTCCCACGAGACAGAACAAGAGGAAACGGCCTCAAGTTGCACCAGGGGAGGTTCAGATTGGATATTCGTAAAAATTTCTTCACCGAAAGGGTTGTCGGGCATTGGAACAGGCTGCCCAGGGAGGTGGTGGAGTCCCCATCCCTGGAGGGATTCAAAAGACGTTTAGACGAGGCCCTAAGGGATACAATTTAGTGGGGGACTTGGTAATGCTGGGTTAATGGTTGGACCCGATGGTCTTGGAGGTCTCTTCCAACCAGAACAATTCTATGATTCTATAATTCTTGAAAGCGCCCAGGGCTTTCTCCAAACGAGGGCTTGGGAGGCCCTGCTGCTGGCTGTGAGATGTCCGAGAAGGGCAGGCTTCCCAGGAGAGCTGGGCACTGAACACCCGATGGGCACGAACCAGTTATGGTCGTGAACGCTTCCTCTGATGCTGCTGAATCCAGTTTGCCCAGCGCCGTGCACTGGTGCAGCGTCTACGGGAGTGTGGTGATGCTCCGAGCGCACCTACGTGGAGGGTTCGCCGGTGTCCCGGGGCGGGCTGTCCCACCCTGGCCTCGCTCCCCGAGGCAGCAGAGTAAGCATAAAGCGGATTTAAATGAAATAGCGGCCACGGGGGTTAAGAGTGGGTCGCTCTGTGTGGCAGAGCAGCGTACCTGCAACGTGCCCTTCGGGGAAGGAGCCAGAGGGCTCCTGGCTGACGTGACCCGGCCGCGTGCTGCGGCTGCCCGAGTCCTGCGCGCCCGGCGGCCGAGCGAGGGAGGCTTTCGGCAAAAGAAGCCAGGTACGAGCGTCTGAGTGACCCGGGTCTGTCTCAGTCGGCTCTTCCAGGTTTGCGCTCGGGTTATGTGGTTGGTTGCTCTAAAGTTCGTATCTGCTTTCATTGACTCTCAGCCTTTTCTACACCATGAATCTGATTCTAAATTTGGATTTGGATCCATCAGTACTTGGATTCAAAATGATTTTCAAGTGTCTTGCCTTTTATAACTCTCATACTCTGGTTCTTTCCCTTTTATGCTCTTAAATTTCGTCTTGTTTTCCTCAGTAGTTAAATGAATTCATGTTGCATGAAGAGTGCTCTTCACTTACTGTGCTGTGCAGCGTCCCTAAATCACGCATTGATACGCTGGACTTCATATAAGCAGTTAGAAAAACGCAGATGGATTGGCGAGGAATGCGTGTCGGTTCAAGGCACGATGCTTTGAGAAGCTGAAGAGAATCCCTGGAAAGAATGCTTAAAGGATTGGGGGAATTTATCTTCATTAGTTAGTCGTTTAACTCTTGGTTCTTCCTGCTTTCAAAGATATTGCTACCGTAAGATCGTCTGCTGCCTCGTAGCGTGCTTCCTGAGCATAGAACAGGCTGGCTTTGTTTAAAAGCTGAGAACTTTGTCACACTATCTTGAAAGCCGCTCGAAGGCTTTAATCAGGCCCTTTTGATCACGCTTGCAGAACAGAAAATTTCCCCAGACTTGCCTGTAACAAACTACCATTAATTTAAGAGCAGAGTGGGGTGGTCTGTGTAGGCTTGCATGGGATTGCCCGGTTTAACCCATTCCATTCCGGGAAGATGGCTGCAGTTTTTGCTTAAGAGTGAACTGAAGGAGATCCGCGAGAGAGAAAACTGCCTTTGTTACGTAGGTGTGATGATTGTTTTTACTCAGATTAACGGAAGGTCAGCCTGGAGAATAAATACTGAGTTCATCTTTCCAATGGCTGTGCAGGCAGCGAGGAGGAACCGCGTCCCGAGCTCAGTTGTCCTTGCACCCTGGCGCGCGGGATGTTAAGGAGGAGGGTTTCTGGGGGGGGAAAAGTAAAAAAAAAAAAAAAAAAAAGGGGGGGGGGGTTAAGTTAATATAACAAATTAGCCTTTCACATAGGCATCGATTGTTTCAGCTCGTGGTGTTGGCCCGAGTCTAGAGATGGGTTGAGCAGCGCGGGTTCTGAGCGGACCCGTCCCCGCGTGGGCAGCGGGACGCGCGCAGCGAGGCGCGGGGGCTTCGCCCCGGGATGCTTGCTCGGCGCTGACCGCTCTCGCCGCCCCGGCGTGCTCCGGTGCTTGATCTCCGGGGGGAAAGTATAACGCTGTATATGTTTCGAGAGTAAACTCCTCTCAGCACAAATAATCTTGCTTACTAAATTAGATTGCACAGCTTCCAACACCAACCGGCTTAGTGCAACAGTTGCCTTAATGTGCTTTATTTTATTGGCCTGCTGTCAGATGCTAGCACTTAGTAAATCCTGCCGAAGCTCCAGCGCCAGATAACCGCTGCTGGCTTTAGGGTTTTTCCGATCTGTTCCGTAGCATCAGAGTATCCACGGGGCTGGGGAGGGGGTGCTTGAGGCCGCTCCCCTTGGCGGAGAGGAGAGAGGTGGGCGGTAATCTTGGGAAAGGTGGTGGGGAAAACCATTGGAAAAACTTAGTTAAAAAAAATTGGCTTGTAATTGTGCAGATACTAGCGGGTGACTTGGCAAAAGGAGATACCGACTTGTGGGGTGTTGGTCCAGTGCTACAGCCTGTGGGTCACATTATCCTCGGCGTGGGGTGATGCTCGCAGGGCTGTGACCGAACCTCCTGCGGCAACGGAGGAGAGAGAGGGGACAGTGAGCAAAGGGCTGTTTACTGGGGTCTCTTCCTTTTAAAATTCTCCTTTTCCTACTGGAATAATATAAAAGGACTGAGACAGGCACTGATACTGGACCTCTAGTATTTTTTGGAGCACGGTACTATGTGGAGGACATAAAGTGTCACAAATGAGACTTGTCCTGAGGGGATTAGGGAGAATAATATGCTTTTTAGGAAAGGGGGGTAAAAACCCCATTCTGGTTTCCTGTGGGAGCGAATCCCTGCGGGAGGCACGCTCTGCAGGCACTGCATGGGGAGAGGCTGCTCTTGCCTCTCCAGAGCCTGTAGCTACTTACTGGGGGCGTGCGCTCTGCAAACCCCCGCGTGCCCTGCTGCTACGATATTGTCAAGCTGTGCACATTTTTTGTCTCTTTTAGTATTTTCTGTTTAGAAATATTCTTATGCATCTACATTTTTTTGGAGACAAACGAAGAAGCAGCTGCTTATTTTCATGGAGAGGTTAAATACAGAACATTGTTCTCTCTTGACTTTATTTAAATTTGGGAGAGCACTAAAAATGACGCGTGTTTACGCTGTGTTCCCGGAGCAGACGCCGTGCTGTGCGTGCATGGTCGCCTCGGGCAGAGCACACGCGAATGTGCTTCTATGGGCATAAAAGGAGCTGTGAAAACCCGGGAACCAGGGACATCCCCAGCACACCGGCTGCTCCTGCACGTGTAGTCCTTCTGCCGTTCCTGCCGGCTGGAGACGCAGACGTGGATGGGTGACGGGTGTTCCACATACAGCGCTGCGTGGGATCTCCTTCATTGTCTCGTGAAGGGTTCACCAGCTAACTCCATCCCTCCCCTGGTCCCAGATGACGGGTCCGGCACGCTGTACTCGTTACTCTGAGTTGCTTTGATTCACTCTCGGAAAACCGTTCGGTTCCGCTGGATTGCATCCTGGTCTGCGCTTAAAAACACCTGCTGAGCACCAGGGCTGGCACAAGGGAAGAGGCTGGATGGCACCCAGGAGCGGGAAGGTGCGGAGGGAAGGTCCTCTCCCCTCTCGTGGGCAAGCTGTGGGGTTGACTAAGCTGTCTTGAGCAACTTCAGCCCGAGTCTCCGTCAGCGGGCTTTGGATTTATGTTGCTGGGAAAATATCCTCAAGAGCAGGGCGACAGTAACGAGCAGTGTAAGTTAACTGGTGGCCGGGAGTTCACATCAGCGCTGCTTCGTTGCCGCATGAAGTTGTGGCTTTGGGAGCTCGGAGCTTCCAAGTGAAGCAGGATTCTTGTCTAGTTGAAAAAGAAAAACCTTTAGAGGAACTTTAATAAAAATATTTATGTTTCTTTAAGCCTGCAGTGTTTGCTGTGGGTTTGGCTCTCGGTGCCATACGCTTGACTGCTCCGAATGCTTATCGCGGTTGCTGTCTCCCCACGGTGCAAGCGGAGCCCTTTGGGAGCTGGTGGCCTTGCAGAGAGCGAGACCCCGTGAGCTGCCACAGCGCGAGGGCTCGGGGTGCCCCATCCACTCGCGTGATTCTCCACCAGCACCTTGCTCCAGCCCTGGAACGCCGGCACCCGTGTGGGGCCCTGCAGCCCCGGGGGCAGGAGGGTGTGAGGGACTGGGTTGGCTCTTTGCTCGTGCGTAATTGCCCTTCTCGAGCTCTTCGCTGGAGGAAAAAGCAGACAAACAGCCCAAATCCTGGCAGGCGCCCAGCGTGGGCAAGACGAGGCATGGCACGAGCTGGGTGCAGCAGGCGCTGTGGGACGGAGCCCACGGCGCCTGAGTTGGGGCTCTGCTTTAGGGTACTCGGCATTGCCGTAGCAAGGCAGCGTGCGGTGGGGAGACCACTGACACCACCCTGAGTTACGTATCCATCAATCTTGTCTTGGTCTGTCTTCGTTCAACCTTGATCTTTAAAACAGTTTGTTCTTAGAGATGGGGAACTTCAAAAACAAACAAACAAAACTCTTATCACTGTTTTTCTTAAGCCTATCCTATTCTCAACCCTCAATTCCTTTGGAGGCCCCTTTCAAGAACACAGGGCTCCAGTGACTCGGTGCAGGTTTTCTTTGCAGTGTTTTTAACCTCGTAACATATCCAGTTACGCCCAAATTCGTGCGCGCTTCGTTCGCGTCGCGCGCGCTGCGGTTGCCGCTCTCGGCAGACCCGAGGCCCCTCTGGAGGGAGGCGTGAGTGAGCGCCTCTGGTCACGGCTCCGTCCCCAAACCTCTGCGCCGCTGGGCTTTGGCGTCACTGCCCCGGAGAGACCTTTCGCCCACGGCAAGACACCCGGCGAGCAATGCGCACAGCTGTAGCTATCGCTCAGGGCCGTAGCCCTGGGGAACGGACCAATACACAAACCAAGGTTTATCACTTGAACAAAAACCCACTTGTTTTTTGTATGTGCTTGTTTATAATAGACGCCCAGCAGCTTGTGGGGCAGTAGCTGGCCTGTGTAAGGAAAGAGGCTGGTTAAGGAGCGTTCTGGGTTGAGCCGATCGCCGCTGGCCGCTTGTAGCTCAATGGGTGTCTGAATGAGACGCCCAGATCCCTCCTGCTCCTTCCTCGTGTGTTTGTTCATCTCCGTGTGTCAATAGAGGGTCATCTTTCTTGGATGTGTCACTCCAAGCGTAGACTCTATTGCAGAATTTACTACATTTAAAATTGCATTCCTGTCCTTATGGAGACGCGGGTTTTGCAGTAGGCTGTCCCTGCAGATCCGCACCGAGCGAAGCAGGTGGGACCCTTGCACGAGGACTCAAACACGGCCCTGACCCATAGCCAGGCTCGTAGGGCTTTCTGTGGCGTGTTTGGTGTCCATGGCTTTGCACAGCTGTGCATTAGGAGAACTTGGTTTGAAGTGTTTTAAACATTATTCACCCAAATACAAACTTTGGACCTGACAGACATTACAATACTGGTTCCCAAGCTGCTCTGACACCAATGCTGTATCTCAAACTAATGAGTTCTTGGAGCGCAGCTCCGTTTCAGGCCCTCACTCATCTTCATGGCTAGCATAAAATGCTAATATGAAGATACTGCCAAAATAATTTGAAATAAACCAGAAACTAAAAATAGGGAGCAGCTAAGAGCCCATTTACGAACAGCTTATTCTCCAAGGAAGCTGCAATCTGGTTAGGATCAGTGCAGGGAGAAAAATCCATCGGACATCTAGACAGCATTGCATACAGGAATAAAATACAGCTGTCCTGGGTCAGACTGAAGTCTGTTAGTCCAAAAGCCTGCTGGCAGCCGGGGCTGTGGGGCAGACACAGAGGGAAGAGGATAACAACAGGCAAGCGCATAGAGGTGCTTCCTTGGAGGTGCTGGCCGAGCTTCTGGTTGACTTTCTGGTGGCTCTAAGCAGCTTCTGTGGCTGCAGAAGGAGCCTGGTGCTCTGTGAATGCCATGTCTTCTTACACAGGTTCAAAAAACCAACAGGACAAATGCATGCCAGGGAAAAAATAAACCTATCCTGGGCTGAAATGTCCCGTGTCAGAGCTTTACAGCTAATGTGTGCTGTGTTCAGAAATGGCTCCTGTCTGTTGTTTGCTCTGAGCTGAGTCACAGGGGAGCCCCGGAACAGGGGAGGAGGAGGAGGCCAGGCAGGTTGTTTAGCCAGGCTGTTTTGCTCTAAAACTATTGAAGAGCAAATGGCAAATGCTGATTTACTCTGACAATGCAACAAAAGGCTTAATTCAGGCTGCCGGTTCTACTTAAATGCGAAAAGTGGTTTGGAGCTCCTCAAACACCTTCGGGTTCATGTTTCAGTGGTATCATGGCTGTAATCGTGTAGGGAGTGGTGCAGCGGGTCCATGTTAAGCTGGGTGCTGTCTGCCTCTCGCTGGCTGTTTTACCGGCCTCGGTCCTGCGAGCAGCCCCAGTGCGATCCACAAAGGGCTTTGGTGTTAAGGCTAAACCCTCTTCAAATTCCTTATGGAAACAGAACTGGAAAAAACAGACCAAGACAAAAACAGGGACATGTGCTTGCTTCCCTTTCTAAAAGACTGCCTGTTTAATGATGGCCTGCGGTGGTTGGGGTGGGCACTGTGGAGCATGCGGGCACCACTCGGTCTCAAACTGTCCGAAAACCCTTACCTGGTTGGTTAGCGTCTGGTTGCCCCCGTGTGCCAACGTAAGCTACGTCCGAGGGGAGGTGGAGGATAGAGCAACGATCCTGTTGCCTGGATCTTTTGAGCAGGGTGTGATGAAGCAGAGACCCGTCGCCTGAGACGGGGGATTATACCTGTGCAGATCAAGACTAAACGGAATTAAAGCACTGTCGCACTCTATGTGCAGTGGGATGTGAGTAACTGAAAGTTAGACTCGCTGTACTTTCTCTCTTGATAAACCATGTGGTTGGTTAGCGGAGCGTTAGCAGATGCTCTGAATGACTGAATAGGAAATTAGAGGGCAAGCATGTAGCTATTAAGAGTTTAAACAGACACATTTACCTGTCCTGCCTATGCCTTGCATCATTTTATATTATTGCAAAAATTAAAAACACATGTGGGCTGATGTAAATGAAACGGTAATTTCTCAAGAAACTCTTTTATGGGCTGCAGGATTGGTCTTATGTCTAACCACAAACAGTACCTGGACCTGTCATTAGTTCCTCAGGAAAGAAGTTATGAGTTTTATAAGGTTCTGGCTTTCCTACAAAACCAGAAGGAAAGAGCTGTGGAGACTTACCGAGCTGCGTGATATTCCGTGCAGGGCCAGAAAGAGACAAGTCAGTTGAATGACGGTCAGGAAAAACTGATGTCAAATGTGACCTCTCTGTGGGAAGCAATTAGGGTGGCTGCGCTCATCTTCCAATTACGTAGTTAGCCGAAGAGGAGGGTTGCGCGTGCTCTTTGGGGATCGAGTCTCTCGGCGTGATTTAAGGCCTGCAAGCCAAAGGAGTCTAAAGCGTCTCTCTGGAAGGGAGGGTGTTGCATTATTTTAAGCAAGAGACAAATCTGAAGAGAGGACCTGGTCACACGCTGATGGGGGTTGACAGAAATCTCTTGGTTTAAAAGAGCATTGCTGTGGAGTATGACCTTCAGAGAGCTGAGGCTGACCTAAGAGCCCGGACTCTGACATCCAGCCTCTGGTAGATGCCGTTGGTGTAGGCAAAACATGTCTTGTCCAGAAATAACTCCTCCCTTTATCTGCTGCTTGTTCCAAGAAACTGGACTTTTTTTAAACCGAGCGTTCTTTTAAGTAACCCTTTTATTTTTCCCCGCCTAGATTAACCCTGGCAGTAAAGCAGCCATGGCAAACCTGTGCCCAGGAGATATTATTCTGGCAATTAATGGAGAGAGCACGGAGAACATGACACACCTAGAAGCACAAAACAAGATCAAAGCGTGCATGGACCAGCTACTGCTCTCCGTGAACAGGTAGGTCCGCTCTTGTTTGATGTGCTCTTGTGTCAGCGTCGCTCGGCTCTTCCGCAGAAGCCTTGCGGCCGGCCCTGCGTGGATGTGCCCTTAGGTTCAGTTCTTGGTGCGTCCCCGTGGTCCAGGTAATTGTTCTGCGTTTCTAAAAACAACAAGACAAAGTTATTTTTAAAAGCTCGCTGATACAATAAGTGGGTCCAGTTCACTTACATAAGTCTGGATTATCATTTGCACCTTGCAGGGCTCGGGCAGGCTGTGAGCGGGGTTGGATCCTTCAACCCAACAGAGTTTTCATCAACTCAAGCAAGAGTAGCACTGGGATCGAAATCTCCTTTGGGTGAAGCCTCCCACTTGATGAACGTCCACCTATCATTTTCTTAAGCATCTATTCAATGAATATATGCTTGAAGGTCCTGCCAAATTCACTTTTTTGAAATATTTCAAAGCAAAACGAAGGCTTGGGGTTTTTTTATTTCCATTGGAATGAATTCTGTAGCTAAAGGTTGCTAATACAAATCACAAATTATCCAGGCAGAATGAGTGCTCCTTGTAAGGCTCACAAATGGCTAATGTTATCTGTAATAGATTTAAATAAGCTTATACAATTTTCCACTTCAGATTAAAAAGGCATTTCCTGCTATAAAGAGCTGTCACTTACTGTTTATACTTCTCTTGGAAAATGTGTGGTTTCTGACTGGGAGCCTGGGCAGCGGGCAAGGAGCGCTGCCGTCAACGGAGCAAAGCCTGGGTTGTTCCTCGTGGCTCATCGTGGCTGAGCTGCGCGGGCGAAGCGGCGTCCCCTGAGCTCAGCCCGTGCCGTAGGGGTGAGGTGGCCTCCGCGTTAGGAAAGAAAGGAAAAACAAGAAAACCCTTCAAGCAGGTAGAATTTCCCATAGCCAAGGAGGATGGTTGTTTTCCTTTCCATTAGGAGCAGTTTTAGGGAGACTGGATGGTCTCCTACCCCAAACGGGGGCTGTAGCCAGGGCAGGACAAGGGTTCCCTTGCTGGCTGCCCACAGGCTGGGGGAGGTCTCCTTGGAAGAGGTGGAAATCCTTGTGTAGTGACAGAAGGCTTTGGTGAGCTACCAGCTGCTGCGGTGGTTTGGCAGCAGAACAGGAGTTAGAATCGAGTTTTGCTGAAAAC
This sequence comes from Phoenicopterus ruber ruber, assembly GCA_009819775.1. Lineage (NCBI taxonomy): Eukaryota > Metazoa > Chordata > Aves > Phoenicopteriformes > Phoenicopteridae > Phoenicopterus > Phoenicopterus ruber. The sequence continues at coordinate 2,329,856 of CM020228.1, read as the reverse complement.
AACTTTCACCTGCAGCATGGCAGCATTTTATTCTTGTGTATGAGGGCTTCTACTGCCTGAAATCATGGGCTGAGTTTCCACTTTTACACCCCACTTTAGCCACTGGTGTCAATTGGTGTCTATTTGTTGGCTGAGGACCCTTGAGTGCTCCTCCTCCGTAAGAGGCACGTGGCACGTGCGCAGCCTTCGGCTGGTGTCCGCCTGGGCCTCCCGGTTAGGAAGTGGTGCTTGAATCTTGCTGGTGGTGGCAGCTGCCGTGTCGGTGTGCTCGGTGTCAGCGGTATCTCCGTGGAAGTGCACCTCCTCTCCCAAGAGGTGGCTGCTTGCACGGACGCAGGGCAGGGGCTGTGTCGCACTGGTATGGCTCTGCTCCGTCGCGAGAGGGGCGGACAGAGGTCTTGCAGCAGTGCGGGTACGTGCCTTGGTGGGGTTAAGGATGAGCTCTCTGTTCAGCTTGCCTGAGGTGCAGAAATGTTCGTTAATGACCTCGCCGTGGTCTGGAAGCTGCTGTGTGGAAGACTTCTGGCAGCAGGAAGGTCTGTTGGGTTTGCCCAACTACACCTACCAAGGTGGATATTTTTAACTGTGCGACCTGCAGCGTGCCCAGAGGAGCGGTGGATTCTCCATAGCAGATGTTGCTGGTGATGGTCGGCAGCCTTGCAGTGGTGCAGGGCTTGTGGGTGAGGTGGCCTGGGCTTTGCTAGGCAGGAAGGGTAGGCAAGAGGATTGCGATGGTTTTGTCAGGCCTTACAGTCTTCGTAAATGCAGATTTTAAAGGCTCTCACAGTCAGACAAAAGTAAATGCTCAGGCTTCTGCAAGACAGGAACAGACAGGAGCCGGTGGCGGTGAGGAACTGTTCAGCATGGGGTGGCTCCTCTCAGGGAGGAGATCGTGCTCTTGGGTCAGTTAGGTGGCTCCTCCAAGAGCAAACACACCTCGGCCATGCCTGGAGAAGTCTGTGGGGTGGCCTCTCCCTTGATAGGAAAAACTGAACAGTTTGGTTTTTCTACAGTAAGGAAAGCAGCTCCAGTAACGCTTTATTAGGTCTATTTTTAGTTTGGCCCAAAGCGAGTGCTCGGTGACATGCCTCTTGGATCTCTCTCCTGTTTCCTGAGTGACCTGTTGGATCCAGGCGACTCTGCCCAGCCGTTAGTCATCGCTGGAAGCGCGTCCGGTGCTGCCGCCTCGGTGTGAGCGGGTCCCTGCTCCGGGACCTGCCTCCTGGAGAGCCGGGTGACCCGGTGCTGGCGAGGGCTGCGTGTCCTGGGGCAGCGCCGGGGGGATTTTGTTGGTCTGTGGGCACGTCCAGCAACTGCCGTCTGTAATGGCTGCGGATCACCGCCCTGGACTCTGCTGTGAGGCCGAGCTCCAGGAAAGTCCCGCGTGCAGAGGCGTGGATTCGTATCTTCTCCCTCGGGCAGAAGGATGCTCTCCAAGCAGCGTCCTCTCTGTACACCGCCTTCAACTAAATATAGTTTGCAAATCAACACAAGGAAATTTTTTTTTTGTTAAATAAGTGTGTTTGTCTGAAATATATTTGAAATAACAAGCTTGTTCGTTGTAGGTCTTTACTGAAGACCTATGAAAGTTGATGTTAATTCTGTTCTGCCAAAGGAGGGTCCCTCCCGCCGGGCGCGTGTGCCGAGGGAGGGCAGGGAGCTGGGCAGCGAGCCTGGCGGCGAAGGGCTTCCAGTCCTCTGGTGCCCTCTGGGCTTCTTCCACCCCGTGCCCTGTCTCCGTGAACCCTTGACATTACGTGCTAACGAGACACGGAACAAGACTGGTTTTGTTTTCAGGCTGTGGTCAGTAGATGCCCTTTGACAAGAAAGTCCAGTAGGAAAGTCGGAATGGGGGGAAGACAAGAAGGGGGAGTCGCTCTGCGGTCTGACGGGATGTCCTGAGACCGACGTGGCCCGGCTGGGTTTCGGAGGTGTTGGTGATGCAGAGAGCCCACTGCATTTGATGGGAGGAGATGCTGATTATCCCCTTCATCAAATTTGCTTCATTAAGACATTTGGATACACCAGTGGGGAAACAAGTAGAGAGCCAGGAGGACTGACCGTTTGTGGGCACAATAAACCATCAGCGTGTAAAACTTTCCCATGCGGCGCGGGCGACATCCCTCCCCTGTACTTGGGAGGGAACAACTGAAATAAGCGGGATTTCTGTTGTGACGCAAACGGTGGCCGTGGTCAGGCGTGACCGTGTGGCTGGACTGCAAATAGATCGGTGCAACTACCGTTAGCACAGTCTGTCATTAGCAACGTCGCGCTGGGTTTGATGGGTTTTCTCTTAGCTGGCTGCACGGCAGAATCTGCTCCTGTAGTCTGTCCGGAAGGAGAAACACTGAGCGTTCGTGATCAAACGTGAACATGTAATTTCCAAACACCATAATGGAAAACAGCACCCAGGGCGCTGCTCCCCGTGGCTCTGCCGGCCGAAGGACCATGCCAGCTGCTGGGAAGCGCATCTGCTGTGGCTTCACTCGCTGGGAGCTGCGCTGAGCTCCGGAGGGAGCTGGGGGGGGTCACTGGCACCGGGACCCCGGGAGAAGCGAAGTTTTGAGGCAGCAGGAAAGATCCGCGGTACAAACGGCGTGGCAGAAGGGTGCAAACTGTGTTGGCAGAAAGGCACCGCATCGTTTCCTAGTGCATCTGGCACAGCTGCGGGACGGCTCCTGGGAAACTGGAGGAATGCTTCTTTTTTTCTCTGCGTGGGACACTCCGGTTTCCCTGCACTGGTTATGAACCCCGCAGGAGGCAGGGCTGGGGGTGCAGCGCTCAGGAGGTACCTCTGAAGGTGCGGGCTGCTGGCTTGCAAAGAAAAGCAGGGCTCAGGGCAGCTCTGCATCTGGTCTTTCACGTAATTTTGGGGAGGCTGAGGGAGGCAGTGTCCGGAGGGCATCAGCAGCAAAACGCACGGCACGGTGAGAAGCTGGCAGAGCCGGGGCGTTCTGTCTCCAAGCAGCAGCCGCCTCAGATGGAAAAGCTGTTTTGTTTGAAAGGATCCAGCAACACAGGCTTGAGAAATCGCGTCTGGATTCTCTGTAGTGATATAAGTTCATGTGAACAAGTACTCACGCATTAAAATCAATATTATTTCTCGCAATCAACCCATTCTTATCCTGGAAGACGGTCAGTGTCCGGTCAAATGCACACAAGCAGCCTAGGGCCCGGAGATAACCGGCTCGGCAGTGCAGCTTGCCCTGTCCTTGCTTACGTATTACTGTGTATTTTCTTATCTCTTTTAAAGAACCCCCCCCCAGCTCCCTTGAATGTTAACATCTCTCGTGGTTTTGCTGCAGCTCTGGTTATTAGGGAAGGCTTGTTACTTTGAATCGGGTCATATCTCAAATAAAAGCAGCCATAAAATTGGGTTGGAGCCGTGCTTTGCTGAAACCACTGCTTGAGACCAGAGGGTTGAGCGCCTAAAGGACCTCGGGTGCTGAACAGGAGACCTTGCGGCATCACCGATGCTGCTCCTGCTGACGCACGCTGCTGGAAAGTCCTTGGCAGCCCTGGCCAGACCTGCCAGAGGAGGAAGGCGAGCCCGAAAGCTTTCTCTGAAGCTTTTGTCCTCTGCCAGCTGGGAGCATGAGGCTTGTGCTGCATCCTTCCTGGAGGAGCTGGCCCCAAGCCCACTTTGGGGAAACTGCTGGGAAGGGGATGTTGCAGCTTTTCAAGCGCGGTGGGGGCTGTGGCTCCCCTGTGTCCCCTGCAGCCCGGGGTCAGGGCTGGCACCCGTGAGGCTGCCCCCGCTCTCAGGCTGTACTAACATGTATTTCTTCTTAAAAAATCTCTACGCTGTCCTTTATCAAGGGCTCGACACACTCTTGGGCAGATCTTTCTTCGCGCCCCCATTCTCTAACGCCTTTCTTGGCTAGACCCCCCTCCCCCCTGAAGTTAACGGGTGTTTTGTCCCTGGCTTCGTCGGGTTGCGTTTCGCCCCGGGATGCGCAGGGCTGTTTCTGGGCAGCGGTACCGTGGAAAGCAAAGCAGCACGGTAGCCTTTCCGTTCCAGAACGGAGCGGCGGAAAATCCTCATCAGCTCGTGAAAGGAGTCGGTTTATGTAGCCGATGCCCGTGTGGGTACTGATGTAACGTGTGAGGAATTACCTAGGCATCCCTGTAAGGAGGGGTGGGCCTTCAGGTCGCCGTTAACGGCTCCGAAATGCGAGGCCAGGAGTTCGAGCGGGCTTAGTGAGGCTGGAGCAGCGCCGGGTACCTGGGCTGCGGGGGGGTGTGGTGATGGTGCCGATGAAGGCTTGGCGGGACGGTTCGGGATGCCCTGGCGGTAAATCAGGCAGCCTGTTCCAGCGTCGTCCTCCCGGCTGTTGAATCCCAAGGCAAGGCGGCACGGGGTCCGCTTCGCCTGCCCGACTGGTGCCCGCGCGGGAGGGCGAGGGCAGGTTTGCGGCTGGAGAAGATCCCGGGTGTTAAGCAGCCCCGTGAATTGTTACTCACAGGGACGTGGTAGGGAGATCTTTGGTATTTAACCACGAAACGTATGCATTTGACTGGCAGGCAAGGATTTCAGAGTTTTAAATAATGTAAACGTGTGGATAAGGATGATCACAGGGTAAAACTTGCTCTTTTTCTTTTTTCCTCACTGTGAAGTTGTCTCTAAGTTACACAAATGAAGAAGTTCCTTATCAGGCAAGAAGGATGCTTTCTGGCTCCTCTGCCCCAGGGGTAACGTGTTCGTGTTCCTGTGACGTGCGGGGAGGAATTCCTGTGTGTTGTGAGACTTTTTTTTTTTTTTAATAATTTCGATGCTGTTCTTCCCAGTCCAATCCAATTACAGCCCTTTCTTTTGGTAATAGCACTGGGGCTGTTTGTGCGCGGGGCCGGGTGGGTGCTGGAGGACTGGCAGCATCTGCCCGGCCCCAGGCGCGGCCAAGGACCCCGGGGTTGTTGCGTTGTATTTATTTCCTGACTGTGGTGTCAAAGCACAAGTCCTCAAAGGTTCAGCTTTGGGTCCTTCTATCTGAAATAAATCCTGGAAGCAGTTTCTCCCCGCTCCGTCTGGTGCGCGTGCTGCAGGAGTGGCACTGCTGGGGCCTTGCCCATGGGGGGAAAGTGCTTCGGAGGCCGTAACTCTTCTTTTTAAATAGCAGCTGTGCAACCCCCTGCCCAGCTCTGGGGGCTGTTTTGCTCCGTGCAACCCTGGCAGAGCAAGGACGAGGGGCTGAGAAGGAAGCAAGCCGGCGTGCGTGGGCCAGGAAAAGCCGGATTCCTGTACGGGTGGCAACGGCGTGCAGCGTTGCGCTCGCGATGCGGATCGGATTTGTTCTCGTTTGCTTGAGAGCGAGTGACCACGGAGGCAGCAGCCCACGCGCAGAACTGCAGGGAGGCTTGCAGCCGCGATCTCTGCGGGTGGATCACCGAACCCCGCTTCTCTGGGGACGCGCAGCACGCAGAGAACCAACGCAGGCTGATGCACCATTGCAGTTCTGCTGAGTCTGCTTGGAGAATTGGAGTGTGAAGATTTTGAATTTATTCCTGCTCTCTGTACAGAGATGGAGTTTCCCTGGAAGTTTCTATGGGAGAAAGCCCAGTAATGAGTCTGCTGGACGTGTAACCCTGAAAGTCCCTGGAACCTCACGTAGATGATGTTCTTCCGAGCCCCCCTCCTGCCTCCCCCAGCTTGCGGGGGTTTTGTCGGGGTCTGTTCGCTGCGAGCCGCGCAGGCACGCTGCTGGAAGATGGGAGGGGTGACAATGTGTGATGTTCTCAAGTTTCCAGTAAAAGTACAACTGAAAAAGTGAATCACAGCTTCCCCTCTGGAGCTCCTCGAGGACTAATAGAGGGGAAAACCGGCAGCTTTCCAGAGCCTCGATACACAGCAATGGTTTCAGCCGAGAGGAATGAAGGAGGAGAAATCCCGCAGCTTCTCCTTTCCGTACCCTGGACGAGCTGGGTCCATCGGGGTGCCCAGCCGAGCTCAGGTCCTGTGCCTGTTCACCAGCCTGGGCAAAGCCTTGCCCACCTTGCACGGCAGGCGAGAGCCCTACGTCAGGCTGCAGGGACAGATCCAACGCCTTGTAGTTATCCCAGCGGTGTTCACAGGCCTGGGGAATGATCAGCTGTAGCTGCTTCTAGGCTCAAGTCCGGCTCCTCGAAGGCTGATGGCCGTATCGGTGATCAAAATCAGTCGTGACCGTAGCGATGTGCCATGGTGGGAGGCGAACAGCGTTCGGGAGGTGGGCAGGAGCCTGGAGTCACCCCCGACGGGGCTGTGCAGCTTGGGGGGCTGGTTCTGGAGGTTTGCGTAGCTGTCGCCCGCTCACACCCGCGCGGCGGCACAGTCGCAGGCGGCAGCGTCCTGGGTCCGGTCTGGCACTTTCCCAAGTGCTAAACGCGAGCTTATAAGGGGATGGAGAAATCAGAAATTCAGTAAGACCCGGGAATTCTTGCAACTTAAAAGCAGCTCTATAAATGTAGAGAGCAAGACTTGCAGATCATTACCAGGTGAAAAAACATTTTGGTAAAATATGTGAGCATATGCAAGTAATCTTTTGAAAATGACGTTGAGTCTTTTAGAAAACAAATTATGGGATAAAATGTGTCTGCAACTTTTAATTTTTTAGTTATTTCTTGTTAATGGGTCCGTTCCCCACAGAGCCCTGTGTTGAAGGCCTAGCACTAACCTGGGTCAAGTTATTTTTCTTAGGATTGTCCTAGCAGCCGTTGAAATAGAGTAGAGCGTTGTTAGTGCAGGGTAATGATTTCCACATAGCCGACTGTAATCCCCTACGACACATCTGAAAACACTTTTCCCATCCTTGAGCCGTAAATTAAACGACTCGGAACATTTGAGCGCGACGTCTGATCTCTCACCCATTACGTTAGAAAAGTGTGATTAGTTTTTGCTGTTGCCTAAACACAAAGCTCTGAGTGTTGGCAGCGTGAACCCGCTGCCAGGGTGGCTTGGGGTGGCCATGCTGGCCCCCGGGTCCCCGCTGCTCCGGGGCTTGCTCGGCTCCCCCAGCCTGGGGGGCTGCAGGGGACCCCCTCGGCTGCTGGCCCTGCCGGGGACGTGGGCACGGGGCTGTTCCTGCAGCCGGGGTTGGGGGGTGAGCCCAGAGCATCGCCCCGTACCGCAGTAACTGCCCGTGGTGTCGTACTCTGAGACATCTCTCTAATTATTTCGGATTACCCCGTATTCCGCTGTTCCAGGGGAAAAGAGAGTCTCCTTGTGCAAGCATAAGTGCACACCAAACTTAAGACTTGCATTTCTATTTGGTGAGGCTGGTGTTTCTCCCAGTCCCCTTTGCTTTGCCTTTAAAAGTGCCAGATACAGCACAATTTAGGTTCAATCAGCCAAATTTCGGAGTAGTTCAAGCGGAAGCTGTGGCTGGGGTGAGCCCGGCTTTGCTCCGGCCGTCGCTGGAAGCCGCACGGGGCTGCCTTGCTTATACCGAAACCTTCTGGTCACTCTAAAGAGCTGATGGCGAAGCCTTGAGTTTAATCATTAAAAGCACTAACTACGAAGGGGCTCCTACGTGCAAACCTAAGCCTGACAGTGTCTGTCATTAAGTGTGAAGATGCCTATAATGATTTCTGGTACAGCCGGTGTGATCTTTGTTCACGGAGGTATGGGGAACTGGGGAACTCCAACTAGAAAGTTACCGGTGAGCGAGTGCTGTAGCCTCACGTAGGGTGAATTTACTGCTCTCGCTGTTACCTTCTGCAATCGGAATCACTTTTGGAATCTTGGTTCTTCTTTACTGGCAAATTGAAGTCTTCGGGCATCCTTGAAGCCGTGTTTGGCATGTGGGCTCCAGAGCTGAGCGAAGGGGAACATCCTAACTGCCCCTTCTCGGCGGCACTGTGAGCGCACGTCGGCCGATTCGGCGGAGGGGGAAAAGCACGGAAATTAGGATGATGATCTCTGCCCATGCAATTAGGCATTTTCATTGTTCTGGGCTTCCAGATGGAATTCTCAGTGTGGAAGCAATATACACAGCGCTGGATCGTGGCAAAAAGCGAGTCGGGATTGGTAGGAATGCTGCCATTCCTGGGAAGGCCGGCTTCCTTTATCCCACCGAAAAAGGTTGGAAAGACTAGCTTAAAAAGAAGAGTCCCAGCCTAAAAACTAAAATTATTAAAGATAATTAATTGGAACAAGACATCTAGCTGTGAGAGAGAGCAAGTTCTTCCCTGTTGGAAAAGCTGATGGTAGTACTGAGTAGTGGTTTGGAATGAAAAAGCTTAAATCCTCAGGGGATGGATCCAAAGTGTGTTAAAGCCAGTGGGAATCTTTCCTTTAGTGGGTTTTGGGTCAGGCCCTGAATTTGGAAAGGTAGAATATGTACGCTGGCTGGTTTTGATGCAAAATACCAAGGGTAAAAATTCACCTCAAGGATTCCTGGGTTGAAAACTGTGCTCCTTATTTTTCGAACTTGGACTCTGCAGATAATTAAACCAAAGCTGAATGCGGTATGTGGCAGGGGCCAGAGTCCGAGGAAGGATGTGTGGCCGCAGCGAGCGATCTGTGCCTGTCGGAACAAGACCTCCCGCTTTCACCGAGTGGTGCACACGCAGATTGTGGGGATACACAGAACAGTTTGCATTTGGAAAAATTTGTCTTGTATTTCATGCAGTTTCCATCTCCCAACTCAACCTCTTGGCATCCAAGAAAGCTCGTGTATGTGCCTGCCGGACCTTGTCCGGGCTCCCACATGCCTGCCCTGAGCATCCCGGCCGTGCCCCCAGACGCTGCTGGGGAAAACTGATCGGGCACGTGGAAAACCTTGGGACAGTGGCAAAGTCCTGCTCTGGCTTGGCAGGACTGAAGATGCATTTGTATTCTTAGGGCTTTTTCTATCCGGCATCTGTGTTGAAAGGGTCAAGACGATTCATACAGGGTCACGTAAGCTTCTCCCTGAAAGGCATTTATGTAATTCCTCTGTGGTCTAGCATATAGGCCTGCCAGGGAATGCGTATCTATATCTCTATGACTAATACATAATCGCAATACGTTCCAGGATTCAGGACCAGAATAAAGGGGCAAAGCCAGGAGTATGGAAAACAAGAATCACCACAAATCTGTCTACTGATTTCTTGAACTGAAATCGGTTTGTATCTTAAACTCCACGCTGAGTTGGAGCCTGTAGTTCAAGAATGGGTTTAAGCTTCATGGTTTTAATAGCATGGAACTGGCATCTTCTCTATTTACCACTGTACTATTTCTGAGGATAATTTTAGACAAACACATTTATGTATTCATTCCCTGGCAGGCCTATATGCTATATATAAGTTTGGGGTTTGGGGTTTTTGCTTGTTTTCTTAAGCAGTCTGGAGGGTTTTTTTGTTGGTTGGGTTTTTTGTGGTTTGGGGAGTTTTTTTAAAAGCGACTTAAGTTGAGTTTACTTAATTTCCCATTGCAGAGCCGAAGGGAAGACCTGGGCACCCCCTGTTCTGGAAGACGGCAAGGCTCAAGCGTACCGGATCAACATAGAGCCGGAACCACAGGTACGGCAGCAGCAGCCCTGCACGCAGGCTGCTCTTCCAGCTCGCTTTTCTGGGAGAGGAGATGCGTGTCTGGAATCTGGAAAGCCCTCCGCTCTGCCTGCGGTCCTTCCAGAGGTTAAGGAGTTTCTGCATGTGGTTTTAAAGCGTCATGGTTGTTAGGCTTTTCTGTGCAGGTCTTGTTGTACTTCCCTTGGGCTGGTGGAGCCCAGGTTCCTACGGTGAACCAGATCCCTGAACTGATCTGGCTTAAACCCAGCTCAGTAATTGCCCTCCGCCCAAGCTGGGCTTTGCTGAATGGGCTTGCCAGTGGCGTGAGGAGGCTGGGCAGCGCCGCGGCGGGGGCAGCACCCAGCCCCGCACCCCCCTCGAGGCCAGTGACCAAGCTCGGGGTCAGCGTTATTTTTGATGGAGCTATTGGGAGCCTTCGGAAGGGTGCTGCCCGGTGCCTGCCCTTCCCGGAGCACGGCATGCCCGGGCTCTGTTTGCACCTGCCTTGGCCGACGTGCCTCCGTCTCGGCTGCTTCCAGAATCCGCCGCACCCTCCTAATCCCGTGGCGGTGATTCACGTCACGTGGTGGTGCATCATTTTGGATTTTTTTGTAATGGTGTCCTCTTTTATTCTGTCTCACTCCTTTCTCTCCCTTCTCTCTGTTTTGCAGCTTGTCTCTTCCCTCTGTCTTTGGCTCTTTTCCCTAGACTCTCCTGCCAGCACTCTGCCTGCAGCCTGCCCTGCCTTCCCACCCCGCCGTCTCGACAGCCGGGCGAGGGCACCGCTGCCTCCAGCAGCAGCCTGCTACTGGGAGGTGGATGGGGCTGAACAGATCTCCATCCTTCGTACCCGTCTCTTGCCTAATAGCTTGGTAGCGAGGTCGGAGATGACTCTGGTTCTCCCTTGGCTCCTCAAAGGGAAGAGGAGCGGTGTCTCGCTCCTGCCTTTCTGCCCCCGAGTTACCTGGCTGTCGGGTTTTTGGATGTGCTGGCCCGTGACGTATGCCGTAGCGGTATCTGGGGAGCGAGGAGGGGATGGGGCAGGGGAGAGCTCCTGTCTTGCTCCTCCTCGCGTGGCGCTGAGCTGATGCACGTGCTGCAAGCTTTCCCGGGGCACACGAGGTAACGGATGGCAGGACTGAAGCCTGCTGAGACTTCTCGCTGCTGCGGGTTGGCCAAGCCCTCCCAGAGCAGTGGCAGAGGCACCAGAGCTGCCTGCAAGCTTCCGAAAACAAAAGTACATCAGTTCAGGCTGACAAAAAAAAATCTTGTGATTGCCACAGCAAAGTGGGAGCATTCTTGTGCTGTTGCTGAGCATTCAAATATTGCTCCTGTTCCTTCTCGGCAAAGGCGGCTTGTGTTACGGGCTGTTCTGTGAGAGCTTTTCCTCCGGCGCTTGCAAAGTGCCCATGTGCAGATGCTGTTGCCTTAGCTCTGCTGCTCGTTCCCAGAGGTGGCTCTTTGAGTGTCCTGACAAGGGTCCCGAGGTCCCCCCCAGCCCTCCCTCGGCTCAGTCCAGAAAGAATGCGAGACCTACAAGGGTGGAAGAGGGTGGGATGACGCTACGAGGAGTGCCGTTGGCCTCTTTTCCCTTCAGTGAGGAGCGGGGAGAGAGCGCTGGCAGCAGAGACCCCCCACATGAGGAGGATGGGGGTGAGGTTCTCCAAACCCCACGAAGAGCGGACCTGTATAGTTACGCCTGTGAATTGGCCATCGCAGCCATGTGGAATTTGCAAATGTTTTGCATTCCTGCCCGGGGACAGCGGGCAGAGGGGCTTGCAGCTGCTGGCACGGCGGAACGGCAGCACCGGGAAACCCGCCCCGGTATCGCCCACGAGCGACTCGTGGGTCTGCTCGTCTTCCCTGCACTGACTGACGGAGCAGGGTGATCTGTGGGCTCGGGCTTTGAGTTCTGGCCGTGTTTGCTTCATCAATCAATTACGGCAATCTTTTTTTGACAGATATTTTTTCTTAATAAACTTTGATGTGCCCAAAACCCTATGAATAATATTAAATGAGGAACAAATGTGCAGCAGTCCCGCTGCCAGATATAACATTTCTGAGGTTTAATGCAGATAGGATTTGAATCTGACTATTAATATATGTTACATATGGACCTTTTTAAAAATTAGACAGTTACATAGAATATAATGAGAGGGTAGAGATGGATTTTCCTGAATCTAGGCATACACTGGAAATGTGTAAATCTGGGTTGTACTCGGTGGGCACTGAGAGGCGTACGAACAAGAATATGCAGGTACAGACAACAGGTTCCTGCTCTTGCTCTCTTTTTCAGTGGCTGTATCCCCACGTCGTCTTGCTTTGTGGCTTTTTGGGTTTCCTAGAGAGGAGGTGAAGGAGGTACCAAGCACACAGTAGTGCTCTCGCTGTGGTTGCACCCGAGATGCGCTGGTTGACTCTTCTCCCTCCCCAAACCGACTGTGCCTTGCGCATGGTTCAGGCTCCAGCGTGGTTCTCGCCGACCGCTCGGGACGCGTGCCAGCAGCTGTCCTAACCCCTGCCTTATTGTAGGCGTCCTCTGACTTGCGTGACGCTAAGGGTGATCCTCGGCACCCGAGAGTGCAGACCCTTGCGGCAGGCATCCCGTCCCCCGGGAGCGGAGATCCCGGTCGTGGCTGGAGTCCCCTATGGAGCGATGCCATACGACCCAGGGCTGTCCTAGGCTGTACTCGTTCAGCCCCTGTAGCAAAAGCACTTACTAGATTGTGAGAACGAAAAGAGTCATTGTAAAGGAGCACCTTGGCCCAAAATGTGCAACCTTTAGGTGCACTTTCTCGCATCTAGAAAAAAGCAATCTGCTTTGAAACGCAAGGAAAAAAATTCTGCTGGAATTCTGCCCTTGAATCACAAAAATGGGTTTGGGGTTTTCCTTAAAAAGGGTTTTGAAAGCTTTACCCCAAGTGGCCTTTCCAGTAATGCGGAGCACATGTCTTTCCTTCCTCCAGGTTTTACTCTATCAACTTTTCCATTATCCTGGGCAAAGATGTCTTGAAAGTCTTTTGACTTGCGACGACAGTAATTCTTGCTAGGAGCCCCTGCCCCAAAGCATGTGAGCGTAACAGCGTGGCCACATCCCTGCGATGTCTAGGAAAGCATGTACCCTATAATCGCAGTTTAGTTTATTCTTTAGGTGCAGTCTCTGTCCTGAAGGCAGTGAGGCTTGCGGTTACCTTTCGTGCAAGGGACCTTGGAAGGTATGGAGCGGCTGCTGAGCTCTCCTCTCTTTCCAAATCTGTTGTGGTTTGACAGTTGCGCTTTGTGGAAAACCCCTACTCAGAGACCAAGAACATAATCAATCCTTCTTAACACTGAGAGTAACGCCATGGCTGCAGGGAATAACCACCCTCGCGACGGAAGAAGTTAGAAGTGGAGAGAGCTGCTTGTTCGCGATAAGCAGAAATGACACCGAGCAGGATGCTAGTGAGTCACCTGCGTGAAATAATGTTTTTTTAAAAAGCAGGCTTTGGTTATCAGTTAGTTACACTATACAAGTCTGTCCGTAACAGCAAGGGTCTACAGGGAGGACACAAATTCAGCGACGTTCAAACTTGCATCTTAAATAACGAAGGGCTGTGTGTCTGTCAGAGCCGGCGCAGGTGATGGCGGGACCCACGGGGATGCTGGGGGTGGCTCGGCGCTCTCCAGCCAGCAGCGCCGTCGCGTGAAGTCAGGATTCCCAGCACGCAGACGTGACATCACTGCTGATGCGTTGGGATCTCTGGTCTCGGTTTGCCGCCAGCTGATCGCCCGGTGCTGGCGTTGATGTGGGCACCGTCCCCAGCCGTCCCCCCCCGGCTGATCGGGAGAGCGGGAGCACCGATCCATCAATTTCTGGAAATCCCACTGTCTTCGGCTTCTTGTAGCGCGAGCTCGATAGTCAAAATACCGCCATGTGGTGCTAATAAAAGGAGAGGATGTTTGTTTTCATGACCGTTCCCATACTGCCAGAATTGGCAGCTTTCTGGCCCAGGGGGGCTGGAAACGTGGGCTTCGGGCTGTGGGGCAGAGCCCCGTCAGCGCTAATTGACAGTAGATCAAGTGTCTGGGTGAGAGAATAATTGCAGCAGAAATTAAATTGGCAGCGCGTAGCCGGAGCTGGAATAGGATGCAAGTCCTCCCAAACCTGGACGCTTGGCTAAAATAAGCTACGTGGGGTGAAAGGCTGGGTTGAAAGGCTGGGCTTCCTCCGGCTGTCCGGAGAGGGAGAGGCACTTCCCGCAGGCAGGCAGTCGGCCCCGTCCCTGTGGGAATGGCATCCCGGTGCCACCCAGCCACGGCACTCGTGTCGCTCTCATGGGGAGGGATGGGGCCGGGGGTCGGTGCTCCCGGTCCCTCTCGCCTTGGTCCTCTCCCACGCTGTGCCTTGCGAGCAGCGGCTTTCCGAGCCCGACCGTCCGACTGAGGGGTGAGCTCGAGCGGTGCAGAAGAGCTGGGCTTTCCGTAGTGTCGGGGAGTTGTGCAGAAAGGAGAAGGCTGTTTCTGGGTAATGGTTTTAAACTAAAGGAGGGAAGATTTAGGCTAGACCTAAGGAAGAAGTTTTTCACCCTGCGGGTGGTGAGGCCCTGGCACAGGTTGCCCAGAGAGGTGGGAGATGCCCCATCCCTGGAAACATTCCAGGCCAGGCTGGACGGGGCTCTGGGCAACCTGCTCTAGTTGGGGATGTCCCTGCTTGTGGCAGGGGGTTGGACTGGATGGCCTTGAAAGGTCCCTTCCAACCCAAACCCTTCTGCGATTCTGCTCATCACTTAAGTTTTTTTTCCATAATGTGTTAATTTGTGCTTGCCACCGAATTCTCAGTCCATAGAGATCCATGTCAGTTTGCCCTGACTAAGACCAGGTGCAAGGCACGCAGCTTGCCACGTGAACGTTCCCACCAGGATGGGGTGAAGAGGAGGAGGAACTGGGGCAAACTTGCATCTGCCACAGCTGTTCAAGCAGCCTGAACCAGGCAGCGCAAGAAACCCAACGCCCCGTGTAAGCCAGGCTAAGGGACAATGCAAAGCACCCCGACTTGCTTCGTTAGCAGCACTGTGTCGGATGGGCTCAGGTCCGCGTGGCCCGGGACCAGCGTTGTGCCGGCCGAAGAGGCGGGCTGGCGGCAGGGCACGGGTGGCCCCGCTTTCTGGTGCCCGGCTGGAGACCTGCTGCTTCCCTTTGCCCGTGTCCTCCAGGCAGCGTGGGCTCTGCGGCACCGTGCCCGTGGGCTTTTCGTACCTGCCCTGACCTCGGAAACAGCCACCTCGTACTAGTATCGGTCTACTATACTACTGATTGTACTTACTCCTAATTAAAAAAAATAAAGAAAGTGATATGTGGGCTTCAGGTGCGAGTCTGAGCCTCCGGTGTCCCAGCTCTGGGGACAGCAGTGGTGTCCCGCAGCGGAGCAGGGAGTGGGGTTTGGTGCTAACTTCTTGTCCCTTAGCGCTGATTTTAACAGCTTTACAAATGTCTTAAATATTCTCATATTTATTTTTTGGTCTCGGTAGATTATCGTTGCTCTTTTTTATTAAGGATGAACGACTTCTCTTTTGATTAATTGACTCTGAGTGTTGCTTTAAGCTCTCAGTGGGTTGGTGTTGTACGGGAAGTTTCCATATATGTCTTTGCAAAAGCACGGTATAGGCTGCATTTATTTCTGTGACCCAGGGGTTAAAGCCTCCTCGCTGGAGAGGTGGAATTTCCTTTCTCAAGGTGACCGACCTTCCTTCCTGCCCTGGCCGGCAGAGAGGGACGGGCCATGGCCGCTCCCGGGGACCCCCGGCCCCCCGTCACGCGGGCATCGACTGGGGCTCTCGGGGCGGAACGGGGGGAAAACGTCTGCCTCGTACTCTTGGGAAAACAAAGGATGAGATAATGCCCTGGCACGGGAGCGGGTTCCCGTCGCACGGGAACTCCCAGCGTGTTATTTGAGAACTGATTTAATAGCAGAAACATGCTGAATCCTGACGGCCGCTGTAAGCGGCGTCAGCCTCGGGCTGTGGATGCTCAGGCAGCGTTTCAGCTCAAGTATCGGGGTTTATACGCCACCAGAGTCTGCTGGTCTGACTTACTGCGTGAAGAGGTTCCACACAAGCTGGTGGGCACTTGTGTTTATTTTTTTCCTGCGATATAATATTGAATCATTTGAAAACACAGGGATTTTCTCAGTACCCCTGTAACTGTTGTAGCTGTAACCTTTAGTGAGAAGTCCTCTATATACCTCTTGTATAAATCAGCGTCTTCATTAAGTGAGCTTCAGTAATCCTGGTATATGAAAGAAGAAAGAATAATCTGGGGATAAAGGAAAAACAAATGGGAATGGAAACTTCAAAATGGTGTTTTGTTCTGTCCGGGTAACTTGAATAGTTTGTTCTCATGGAAGGTGAATAGGAGCTATACTGAAATAGTAACAATGTGGGTTGGTTTGGGACAAAACGGAAGATGCCATTGGGTAAGGAGCTAACGCAGATACATACCATGTTATTTTACTTGATAACATCAGTTTCAGCGATGGCTCTGTTAACACAGGTCAGGAAACCGCCTGCTCGCGTACTCAGAAACGCCGAGGGTTGGTTTGGAAGCGCACGTGCAGTTCAGTGTTTCTGTTCTTGCCCATCGGGAAAAATAACTCGCCTCATTTCATTTGTCCTTGTTGCTTCACTTAAGACGAATGAATTGCTCTTTGCAGTCACTCGTGTGACCTGCCGGGGTGAGAGCGGGTGGAGAGAGCCGTCCCGAGTGGCTGGGGTGGGGGGGATGCTGGGGCAAGGGGGGGATGCTGGGGGCAGGGGACGGGGGATGCTGGGGCAGGGGGGGGATGCTGGGGGCAGGGAGGGGGGATGCTGGGGGCAGGGGGGGGGATGCTGGGGGCAGGGAGGGATGTTTCTCTTCTTTATTAATGAGTAAAAGTAAAAGGCTGGGGGCATTCCAAAATGAAAACCAAAAATATTGTCCTATTGCTTTTGTTGTGTTTCCTTGTGTACCTGACCCTGGCTTTCACAGGAAGCGTCGTTCAGATAAGCCACGCTGATGAAGGAGGCATCTTTGGGGTTTAAGCATGTAATATTTCTGCAGTCTGAAGCTGAGCTTGTTGCCAGTGATGCTTTTCTCCCTTGATTAGCTGCTGGTAGGGGTTATGGAAAGAAAATCAGAAAGTGTGATATGGTCACACCTGAAAATACAACAATTCCCCCATCTGGGAGTAGAGGAGAGAGGGTAAGCTAAAAAGGATGAAGTCAGGACATCGCCTGTTAGTGTCAAGCGCACTAGGTTTGTTCTTTAAGCCAAACAGCAGATGGTGAGAAAAGTGATTTAATGGTAGCGTTAAACGGTGGCTGGGTCAGGCACCGAAATGGGAACGGCAGGATCCTCCCTAAGAGGAGGGGGAGCAGGCAGGAGGCTGGGTGGGTACTTCTTGTGATGGCTTGGGGTTTTTTCCCTCTGTAGTGGACATTATTTTCTGTTGGGGAGAGGTTGATCCAACACGTGCAGCATCCCGTGCGCGGCGGGGACATCAGCCTGATCTGGACAGGCCGGATCGATGGGCCAAGGCCAAGTGTATGAGGTTCAACAAGGCCAAGTGCCGGGTCCTGCACTTGGGTCACAACAACCCCCGGCAGCGCTACAGGCTTGGGGGGGAGCGGCTGGAAAGTGCCCGGCAGGAAAGGGCCTGGGGGGGTTGGTCGACAGCAGCTGAAGATGAGCCAGCAGCGTGCCCAGGTGGCCAAGAAGGCCAACGGCAGCCTGGCCTGTGTCAGCCATAGTGTGGCCAGCAGGAGCAGGGCAGGGATCGTCCCCCTGTGCTCGGCCCTGGCGAGGCTGCCCCTCGAGTGCTGGGGTCAGTTCTGGGCCCCTCACTCCCAGACAGACACTGAGGGGCTGGAGCGTGTCCAGAGACGGGCAACGGAGCTGGGGAAGGGGCTGGAGCACAAGTGCTGTGAGGGGCGGCTGAGGGACCTGGGGGAGTTTGGCCTGGAGAAAAGGAGGCTGAGGGGAGACCTTCTCGCTCTCTGCAACTCCCTGAAAGGAGGTTGGAGCCGGGGGGGTCGGTCTCTTCTCCCAAGGAACAGGCGACAGGACAAGAGGAAACGGCCTCAAGTTGCGCCAGGGGAGGTTTAGGTTGGATATTGGGAACCATTTCTTCCCCGAAAGGGCTGTCAGGCCCTGGCACAGGCTGCCCAGGGAGGTGGTGGAGTCCCCATCCCTGGAGGGATTGAAAAGCCGTGTAGATGTGGCGCTTGGGGACATGGGTTAGTGGTGGCCTTGGCAGTGCTGGGTTAACGGTTGGACTCGATGATCTTGGAGGTCTCTTCCAACCTAAACGATTCTATGATTCTATGATGCCTGCGCTGGGCAACATCTCCTGGGCTGGAAACGTGCCCCTGAGCACCGGGAAGCAGAGAGAAAAGCCTTTCTAGGGCTTAGGCTGTCGTTGGGCTGGGCGATGGCCAGGCAGTCACCGGGCAGGCAGCACCGCGCGGGAGTCTCGAGGCTCTTCTGCCTTGTTACCCAGGGCTATGGTATTGCAAAAACACCTTGAGGTTTCACTGATGCTTATTTTCTATTAATGGCCATTAGGTTTTCCTGATTGGATGAAAGTTAAACACTACTTACAGGATACATAGAAATTCTTTTATGCTTTGGCTTCTTCACCCAGTCTAATTTCTTCTAAAATTACTTACCGTGAATATTGGTTCTGTTCACACATGAAACGGTGACTGAGGTTGTCGTAGGACTGTGAGAGCCGGAGATGCTCACACCCAGCCTGAGCCTTAACACGAGTTCATTACGTTACTGCAACGCAGCAGCTCCTCTCCTGCCTAAGTGTATTTACGTTGCCTGTGCAGAAGGGCTTTGTCCGCAGAGCTTTGCCCGACGGTGTTTTGAAAACGCAGCCGGTATATCCTGTGCCCTCCCGTTCCGCGGCGCGCATGATCCCCAGCTACCTTGCTTTTTTATGAAAGCGTTAATAAAACCGATACGTTTGTACAAAGCCCTCCTCTGTCTGCTTGTTAAACACTCCCCTGCACCCTTGATATTAAAAACATGCCCTCTGCGCTGGAGCAGGCGAGATAAATGGAAACACATTTTAATCATTCTTGCTGGGCTTGGGTAACTTTTTTCCATGGCTGTGGATTTTTAAGAGACCGCTGGGGAGCCAGGTGGCTTAAGGAATAAAGTCGTGGCATTGCAGCTCAAGTCCCTCTTGAGCTCCTTAATTCGCACGAGGGCTGTGGCTTCTCCCCGGGGGGTGAAGCTGTTTGCCAGGGCCGCTGGGAGCCAGCAGCCGTCAGACCCTCACCGGTGGCCATCGGCACGACCGCACCGAGGTGGAAAAGCGTTTGCTCCTTCAGAAGGGTCTGTGTAGCTTAGTTCTCTCTAATTGTGAGAGGTTGTCCCTGGGTTAGATGTATGCTGTCCTTGTGCTGTACAAAATATAGCGCAGAACATGTGCATGTGCAAATAGAGAGCTGGAATATTTTCCTAGCTTACCCTAAAACCACTTTTTAAAAAAAAACAAACCTCATTTTACATCACAGAGCTGCTTCTCGTGAGAGCACTCCTTCAGAAAGGGGCGATGTCTTCCTCCTGGAGGTTAAGACATTTCCAACCATCCTTTACAAATGCTTTAGAAACTTCCCCGTCCATGCAAATACGTTTCGGATGACTCTTGTCAAGGCTGCTGTAACGCTGTCGAAAGCGACACATCATTTCAAGCTAGCAGGAGGGGTTCAGCTTTCATCCCTGTGGTGCTGTCGCTCCTGCCCCGGCGCTGTCGGTGCGACGAGCCGCAGCCTGGCCCCGGTGCCGGCGGCTCTGCGGTGCCCGGCGCGAGGGCAGCGGGTGCTTTCGGTCAAGCCCTAGCTCCTGGAGTCGCGTGTTCATGGAATTACTCCTGAAGAACGAAGCCAGGCTGCTGTGTGCGAAGGTACGCGTGTTTTACCTGGGAAACGGGGTTTTGTGGCTGGAAGTTCGCCCTGACGGGAGGTGGTGGGGCTGACCTCAGCCCGCTCCCTGCCCTAACAGCAGTTAAACAGAAAGCAATGGAGACTTTCACATAACGCTTTTGCGCGCGGGGGCTTCGACAGAAACTGCGGATTGTAATACAGAAATAAACTCTTTAAAATGAGCCTGACTGCCGGGTCTGAGACCGCGAAGCCGAGCAAACCTACGCAATGCCCGCAGGGGCTGCGTCTCTGCCCGCCTGGACGTGACCCCCGGGTGTTTTTCAGCATGTCCAAGACCTGGCGCGAGGCCGTGGGGCTCGTTTTGAGCCCCTGGCCCGAGATCTCGCCTGCCGTGCGCTCGCAGCCGTGCCTTCTCAGGGTACAGACCGTCCGGGGGACACGGGCGGGCTGGGGCTCGGCCAGGCTCCGGCGTGAGTCATGTTTCACGTGAACGTTGTCTGCGGCCTTTTAACTAAAAGACCATCTGATTTTAAGGGTTTGGTTTCTTACTTAGAGGGATCTGAAAAATAAATTTGGTGTTTAGCTGACGACTGTGAAAGAAGTGTAGTAAGACGGACATGATGGATAAAGTTTTTCTTCAGACGGTGGTATATGCTGAAAGACGAACTTGGCAGAATATTTGAAATCCATCTCATAAAATAACCCACATGCTCCGTTCGTCCAGCTTCAGCAAGCTACACCCGACCTTTTTTCTTATCTGTTAATCTTCTGAGCTGAGCTAAATAGTGGGATCATAGTTACTACAGCTTTTAAAGTTAGATTGAAGTCTGCTTAGTCTGTAAAACCGGCATCTCGACAGGACACCTGAACTATGCTCGCAGGGAAATATGCGTTAAAACGTGTGTAGCTTTTAAAATTTATCCTTTTCCCCCAGCTTTGCGGGCAGCCTTTGACATAAGGGTTCGCCATGGGACTTCCTTCGAGGCAGGGAGCTGGCGAATCGATCCCGCTCCTGCAGACGTCGGCCAGGGTGTAAATCTGTTATTTTCATTCAAGTGAAAACCGTGACGTCCGCCCATATAGCTCCTCTGTGGGGTAATAATAAGATTTCCATTTCTGGGACTTTTGAACCAGTTTATCAGAGACAAAGCACGGTCTTTGCTGTTGGAAGGCTGGGGGAGGAGAGGAAGGGATCGCTGCATTGCGGTCGTCTTCTGTGCAGGGGCTGAATTTCAGTCTTGAGGGTGTTGGGGTATGCTAGGATATGTGTGGGTGTTAGGATATGCTAGGATATGTGTGGGTGTTGTTAGGATATGTCTTTAGGCTTAATTTCTTGTCACATTTGCATGAAAGAGGACTTGCAGCAATGAAGGCAGTAAAATTTTGCCCAAACAAGCCCTCTGCCAGAAGTCAGAATCAGGTCATAGAAGTCTGACTGTACCCCTTGGGTCAGAAGAAAAGGCAGCCGTGGGCAGAAATTGCATCTTTGCTTTAAAAAAATCCTTGCCCGTGTCCTACCCCTTTCTCTTGCTGCCAGGCCTGAGCTAGTCCTGCTGAGCCCAGGGCAGCCAGTGGTGCCAGGCTCACTGGAGCCCATAGGAGAGGCGGGGGAGTCCATCACCAGGCTGTCTGGGCACGTTGGACAGCACGTGTGGTGGGGACGGGTCTCAAAAGGTTGCTCAGCCTTGCAGGAACCATGTTGGGTTTGCCCTAAGCCAGTCTTCCTTCAGGTGTAGCTATCGAGGCAGATGGTCCGATGATGTCCTAATCACGGTAATAGGGACATACGAACATAGAATCATAGAATCACAGAATCATTTTGGTTGGAAGAGACCTCCAAAATCATTGAGTCCAACCGTTAACCTATCACTGCCAAGGCCACCACTAAACCATGTCCCCAAGCACCACGTCTACACGTCTTTTCAATCCCTCCAGGGATGGGGACTCCACCACTGCCCTGGGCAGCCTGTGCCAGGGCCTGACAGCCCTTTCGGGGAAGAAATGGTTCCCAAGATCCAACCTAAACCTCCCCTGGTGCAACTTGAGGCCGTTTCCTCTCATCCTGTCGCCTGTTCCTTGGGAGAAGAGACCGACCCCCCCTGGCTCCAACCTCCTTTCAGGGAGTTGCAGAGAGCGAGAAGGTCTCCCCTCAGCCTCCTTTTCTCCAGGCCAAACCCCCCCAGGTCCCTCAGCCGCTCCTCACAGCACTTGTGCTCCAGACCCTTCCCCAGCTCCGTTGCCCGTCTCTGGACACGCTCCAGCCCCTCAGTGTCTGTCTTGGAGTGAGGGGCCCAGAACTGACCCCAGCACTCGAGGGGCGGCCTCACCAGGGCCGAGCACAGGGGGACGATCCCTGCCCTCGTCCTGCTGGCCACACTATGGCTGATACAGGCCAGGATGCCATTGGCCTTCTTGGCCACCTGGGCACGCTGCTGGCTCATCTTCAGCCGCTGCCGACCAACCCCCCCAGGCCCTTTCCCGCCGGGCACTTTCCAGCCGCTCCCCCCCAAGCCTGTAGCGCTGCCTGGGGCTGGTGTGACCCAAGGGCAGGACCCGGCACTTGGCCTTGTTGAACCTCATACACTTGGCCTTGGCCCATCGATCCGGCCTGTCCAGATCCCTCTGTAGCGGTTCCGCAGAAAAGTACCCTTGTGCCCTCTTCTCTCCCATGGTAGGCAGCTGAGGGATGCCAGGGACACATCTTTTAGCCATATATTGCAGAGACGGTTGGAGACACGCTGGCGGGCGCTCTGCAGAGCAGAGCTGGCCTCAATTACTGAAGCTCGGAGCGAGGGAGAGAAAAGTGAAACGTCGGTGAGGAGCCGGAGCGCTGGGGCTCGTCGTGCTGCTGCTGGAGGACGGACCGAGTAACCAAGGCACACAAGAGGTACCTCTTCCAGGTGGCCCTGTGGCTACGGGATGCTTTGACCTCCCGCTGCACAAATAGCCACGCTCGCGTCCCTGATTCAGCATTTTGGCAGCAAACGTCTAGGTGACGCTGACTGATGGTGTGCTGGTTTTAGGAAGAGAGTGGATCTGAAGTACATCAAACAGAACACTGCTTTCGGCTGAGCCAAGCTGTTAATGACCTTCAGCTCTGTTTAAGTCTGATGGAGCGCGTGTTTATAACCCAGAGCGGGACTGGCTTCCCTGGGCTTCGGAAAATAAACATCTTGCAGGCGACCCCTGCGGCAGCTGGGCGCCCGCGCCGGTGCGAGCCGGAGCTGCTGCTGGCCCTTTCCCCGCAGATCATCTCCTGCTGCACAAGAGGGCTCCAGGATGGGTTTGGGGCTCGGAGGTGTCGTTTCGGAGGTGTGTTCGGCTCTGTGCTGGTGGGTCTGCTCCCAAGGAAGGTTTCTCAGATATGCCAAAGCTGCCGTTGCGCAGAGCTCTTCCAAGTCAGGCCATGGGTGTAGGTGCTTACGTGGAGGCTGTAGGAGCCAACGTTGACCTCTCAAATTAGCAATCTTCAGTTTTAATCTCTGTCTGATAGTCTGGAAGATGAGATTAATGATTTTGTTTGTACTTCTGGCCTTTTAAGAGTCTAATTTAAAACACTGTGAAGGGGATGAACTTTAAATGCTTTGGATCAGAACATGAAGTCTGCTGTTCTGTAAAGCTGTGCCTAAAACCTGTGGTCTCTAGAGCTAAAGACTTGTGTTTTAAAAAGTCTGGAAAGACAAATAGGGCATTTTGCAAAATATTCCCCCCCCCAAAAAAAAGCCTTTTTTTTTCTTTCTTAAGAATAAGAACTTGAGGCAGCAAAATGGTCAAACTTCAGGAAAGGAAGGTTGGATGTATTTTACCAAAGTGTATCAGAATACAAATGCGAGTTCCCAAAACTCTTAAGAAATTGTGCCTGGTACGGCAAACGCTCCGAGTGTGAAGGGCAGTTCGCTCTGGGAGCCCTGTGGAGCCCGGCCCTGCGGATCCTGGCGGAGGGCGGCCGGGCCGAGGCGGCGAGCACGGCCGGCTTCTGCTTGCCGGGAGACTTGGGTTTAAATCCATGAGTTAAACTCTTCCCAGCCCTGGATCCCACCGTTACGCCTGTTAAGGGGGCAGCTGAAGCTGCGTGCTCACCTTGATGTATTTTAAAAATCTGAAGAGGTTTATGCTTTTTGCTGACTGTACAAAAGGTGGTTTCAAAATATGATAAACTCTCTCCAGAAGGGACAGGGACTGAGACTGATTTTCAAACCTTTCGAAAATTCCTGGTTGGCCGCGTGTTTTCCTACTTACGGGAACGCTTATTTCAGCTGTGATTAGCTTGATGGAAGGTTTTAATTTTTGAGTCTTCTGTCCTATTGCAGGTTTGGCTAAAAGTCCTGAGGGATGAAAGTGCCTCGATTCAGCTGCTGCAGCGGAGTCGGGGGCACGGCTGAAATGAGCAGGCAAAGCCTACCTCCTTCCCCGTTACCTAGAGCACGCGTCAGCGCCGCGCGCTGAGGCCAGAGTGCGTTTGTATTTCTGTTGAAACCTTCAGCTTCCTCCTTTTAATGCTCCCCTATATGTTTCCTGAAATTGGAAACGGTACGTCCTGTGAAAAGCGTTTGAGCTTCGTGACTTTGCTGATCGTGCTCACTGCTCGGCTGGCTGCGTCCGGGCAGCACGCTGTAGCTAAACGAAATACCTTCAGCTGATAGAGGGGAAAAGAGATTTGCTAATAGGCAGGCATGGAACAGAGGGACTTGCTAGAAACTGAGTAAGTGCTTGTAGAAGAAGGAAGGAAAAAAGCTCTCCCTGTTTCTGGCTCGTTGAGGAATTCCCAGGATTAAATACAAGCAACTTTGTCATTCAGCGTCTTTCCTTTAAATATAAAAGGAAAATCGTGCCTTTCATGCTCTCAATGCTGCATTGTGTGGTGGGGACAAGAGCCAGGCATCCGAAACCCAGTTAAATTCCTCTTTTCTCCTATCTTAACAAATAGTGGCACCCAAGAACGTGCTTGAGACTCTGTACAGGGAGCTACAGCTCAGTGCAAGCAAAATTGACGGCATCTGGCTGTTAGCGTCCAAGGGTCGGTGGAAAGACGCAGTGGCTCAGGCACAACAGCCAACCCAACGTGCCCCGTCGGTGCTTGTAGCCCCGCGGCAGCTCCGGGCGAGGCGCTGCTTGCTGCCGGCACTGCTCCTACCGCAGCTACGTGGGCACGGCTGCCCCGGCTTCCCGTGCCTCCTGCCAAGAGAAACACCCCATACACCGCGCCGCGTTTTCCTTCTGCTGGAAATAGTTCCTCGGGATACAAATACTGAATCGGTAAGGGCAGCCCTTAGCTGTACGTGATAAGGCTGGGCTGCGTTGGTGCAATGCTGATAAATGCATCTGGAGGAGGAGGAGGAGGTGTTTTGACGAGGCCGTGCAAAGGGTGGTCAAGGCAGGTGCTTGCTGCACGTCATCTTTTTTGTTTGCTGTGGCTCATTCTCCTCCAAATAATCCCTTTTCCTCTGGTTGTTCCTTCCCCCGGTGGGAAGGGACAGGCTGGGGGTCTCCAGCAAGGTGGTGACCAGGGAAGGTGGCTCTGGCCGGGCACTGGCCAAGGGCACTCGCTGCACATCGTGCTGCCCTCCCGTACCGCGGCCACACGCAAAACCCCCCCAAAACCCGCCTGCTCCCGGGAACTGGGACTTCAAACAGCTCCTTTCTGGCTCTGCCTCATGTTTATCTGGTGTGGGACGGCTCCACGAGTGGTGTTTGCCAGGAGTGGGGAGGCCTGGGCTCCAGGAGCTCCGAATGCTGTGTGTCAGCCCTTTGGTTACACTTCGTAATTGAGGGCCCTCGAAGGCAAGCGTGAGAAAACAGATTGCGAGTTTCTGTTTCACGGGCTGAAAGAGCTCTCCTCGGTGAAACTTCGCAGGCTAGCTCTTGGGAAGGGTTTGCAAACCCTCCAAATTTAAGAGAGGCCATAAAAAGAAAGAAGAAAAGCCAGCAGAGAAAAGCAAATTAGGTCCCGAAGGGGGGGAATTTTTTCTGATCTTGCATTTGAGAACTGGAAAGAAATCCATCTGGTTCTAGGTTTCTGAGAACGAACGCAAGAGTGTTTTGCACAATGCGAAGCCTTGCAGAGGTCTCACGGGAAAACGCTGAAACAGCCTTTGAGATGGGAAAAAAAAGGAGACAGAGCTCAGTCCCGGGAACAGCTTTTTGTGCAACGGGAAAGTTTCGTAGTACAGAAACTGAGCGCGACAAGGAAGGCAAAGCCCGGTGTGCTTTCAGAGGGGTAAATGCTTTCCCGTAAAGCCATTAGCTGCCCCCCACATGAAGCACAGCTCTCCAAAGCCTGCAAAGAACTTGGTGGGAAAGGCTGAGGGACATCCATTGCTTCACCTCCATGGTCTTGGTCTCACAGATGTTGGGGTAGCAGGAGTGCTGCAGTGTCCATCTGGAGGAGCCCGTTGATCCCTATGGATGCTGCTGGGTCACCCGGGGCTTTATAGCACGGCGGAGCAGACGTAGGGGTGAGCTGCCACCACCATGAGCATCCTCCTCCCGCGGGGACGGGCAGCCGGTGGTGACCGGGGATGCTGAGCAGCTCGGCAGGGCAGGGAGGGCTCTGAAACACCCCGTTTCCATCCCCCGGCTTTCATGCCTTTTGGAGAGTGCCAGAGCAATAAGTTTTAGCTTTATAGCAACATGTGCTCGATGCACAAATTGCTGAGCTTAGCGGGAACGAATGGCCAACGCTTCACAAACTGCCTCGGATTAAAGCGAGCCCGTGGAGACGGGGGTCTCCGGGCCCTTTGATGGAGGAGGTTTTCATCCCAGAACCAGCCGCCAGCCCCGTGCTGCCCGGCGAAGGGTCTGGGTGTCCCTGGAGCCGCGGGGGGAGCGGAGCAGAGGGCAGAGGACCCTGCCCTCTCCGCTGCAGGCAGAGGCTCCAGCTGCATCTTCCCTCGGACCGCGTGCACGTCTGGGCCCCGACGCACGGATAATGAACGATAACGGCTTTTCAAAAGCATGACTCTGTAGCTCGCGGTGTCCTGCCAGGCAGCATGGGCCATTACTTTTCTCCCCGAAATGTTTATGATCCTTCTTTTCCTCTCTGTGTCACAGTCAAAAGTGTTTTCTTTATTCCCCTTTGAATCATAATGTAAATCTGGGAATTGGAAACCCAGACCCTGGTTGTATTTTTGTTTTTAAGAATATAAATTGGGGAGTAGTTAGAATTATATTATTCCTGGCAGCAAAATTCCTTTTTTAATAGATAATTTGAAGTTATTATGTTGGAAGCAGCTTTCCCCACGTGTGTGTGCCTGCATGGTGTGGAAGGAGCAGTGCCGAAGGGCTTGGGGCGGCTGTCGGGGCTTTCGGGGCGGTGGAAGTGCCAGGAGCTCGCCGGAGTCTGCAGTTTTTCAGCTGGTGGCAGAAGAAAACTGTAAGGCACCATTTTGCGGTTCTTAATTAAGCCCAGTTTTTATCAATGGGAGTTTTGCCTTAGGAAGAACTGAAGTATTGGACTTTCCAGGTCTTTTTCTAGCAGGATCTGGTTTTTATTTCTCTTAGCTGTTCATTTTTACAAGGCTTGGGAGCACCAGTGTTTTCTGCTATGCACCAGTGATAGGCATTTGTTTCCAATTAGTATTTATTGGATTATTTTAGTCAAAAGTAAGCTTTGTGTTAGAGCCCCGTAATATGCACTTTGTTATTTGTTCACAGAACGGTATTTTCTTTTTCTGCTTGATTTTGCATCAGCTTCGATCTACTGAAAAGCTGGTGCAAGGCAGCATCGCTGGGGATCCGCCCTGAAACAGATTAAACCAGATTAACCAGATTACGGCCTCTTACGCAAGCATCTCTTTCTTCCATCGGTACGGGCATGTTGCTGACTCGCGTGGCTGGAAATAGCAGCAGCCAGCGCGTGTCCTTAGGCTGTGTCCGGCTTTCTGCTGCTCTTCCCGACAGCTGGAATCAGCCCCTCTCTGGGTCGCTCCCCAGGCTGAGTGTCAGCTGGTAAAGCCTGGCTCAGGTGGCTTGTGGCAAGATTAGCCGTAGGTACTGTTGGATTTATGGGTGTGCGCGGGGCTGACTAACAAAGCTTTGGAAAAACACATAGGTAATGTTTTATGTAGGTAAAATAATATGGAAAACTTGGGTTTTAATGGCATCCGAGTTCCTGACTTGAGGTCATACGACAAAAAGATTTCCATAGTTTGCTTTGGGGATTAAAAAGCCAATGAAAATATGAATACCAAGCTAAATCCTTGACCGACGCATTTCTCACGCTGTTAATGACTGATCTTATTTTGGGAGAAAACCTCCCTAAACGAGCACAGATCTTTGTGGACGAGGGTAGCTACAAGTAAGTGAAAATACCCGGCTTGGCCCCTCGGCCCCAGGTCTCGCCCAGCCTGTACGCGGAGCGGCAGAGCTCGGGTTTTATCGTGTTTTGTTAACGTCGATCGGGAGCGATTGCGCCGAAGTCAGGAGAGCGGTAAGTGCTCTCGGAGTGATGTAACGCGAAATGAGAAGCAGACTCACAGCCTTTCTTTTGCGGAAATAACAAATATGCTTTTACGGGAGAATAAATGCAGAATACTTGGCAGTGGCTCACCGTGGAGAAACAGGCAAGTTCATTTGGTCGGAGACCAAGGAAAGCTTGCGTAGGTCCAGCAAGATTTAACTGCAGGTCGAGTCTGAGTTTTCCTTTTCCTGCTGCATATCTCTGTTTTCCACAGCACGTATAAAATATTATTACCTCAAACTGCACGTCCCAACGCAGCCTCTCCATGTGTATCGCACTAAGAACCATAAATCTCACAGGTTTTTCTGCTTTTTCTTCTCTTCCAGGACAACGGGCTTGCCCAGAGCAGGAGGCCGATGCCCCACGGGGCTGGTGGCAGCCCCCTGGACAAGCAGCAGATGCTGAACGTGCAGCACCACCACCCGACCCGGCTCTACGCCAACAGCGGCCCCGAGTCGGCTCTGCCGGGGCAGCTGAGCGGGCTCCACATCGCGCCTGCCCAGAGGTGGGGGAGAGCCCGGCTCACGCTCCGGGTCCCGCCGCTCTTCGTGCAAACTTGGTTTCGGGGGGGGGTGTGGAGGCTGTGGTGCTCCCAGAGCTCCTGGAGCTCCCGAGGCGCTGGGTTCAGCTCCTGCTCCGTTAGTCGAGTGTAGGTGGGAGGAAAAAAAAGCAAAAAAAGGGGGTTTGGAGATGCCAAATTCTGACCAAAATGGCCATGTGTGTGTATGCAGCAACTGCAACACTGAGTTTAAGCTTGTGATGCTGAAGCAATGTTCAGCCGTTTATCTCGGAGACGGGTGGAGGTGCTGGTTTTCCAGATCTCCCTAAGATCCTTCTACTGCTGATGGGGGTAGGCAGATTAGCAGCATCGGATCCGGTCCCCAGGCTGGGATTAATGCCAGGGAGCGTCACATACGTTAGTATTCTGGTTTTTCAAAGTATATATTCGAGGCAGGATGGAAGGGGTTTGCCCTCCTAGGAGTAGGGATCGCACTGCCACGGACCCCGGAGTGAACACTTGGCCTGGGAGCTGGAGGCATCCGCGGAGAAAATTAACCCCAGTAAACTTGGGATGTTTATAAATGTAAGATCTGCTCAGTGCAGCTGTCTGGGAGGCTGAGAAATAAATAATGCTCGTAGGAAAGAAAAAGCTTTTGTGTAGCCAAGAACCGTTTGGGTGGATAAGTCGGACTTTGAGACAGGCCAGGTTGTGGACTGCGATGCTTTCGCACGGCTTACGCTGCTGCTGATTTATGCTCCTCCAGACTGGCAAAATATTCTGCAAGAAAGTAAGGTCTGTATCAAATACAAAGAGCAAAGAGGGTTTCTTTTCAGCTTGGGAACTCTGTGCCTGCATGAATTCATGTTTCAGTGACGCTGCGAGCCAGCTTATTCCCTGTGCTGCTCCAGGAAAGTTAATGAAGTTGGAAAGAAGAGAACTGTGCAAAAAAATACAGAGAACAAAATCTGACGGTGTCTGCGTGTGAGCCAAAAGCCAGGAGATTAGCTTGGGTGTTTGAGTAGAATTGGGTCAGAAGTGCATTCCCTTTGAATTTGTGCTTGATCAGGCTGGACTGGGCAAAACCTGCCGGAAAACAGAGCTTTGGCTTTTCTTGGAAAGTGAATTTTGTTTGGGTTTTTTCTTTCCTTTGTTTGTTCGAAAGTGAATTTTCTTTCTTTCTTTTTCTTTTTGAAGTGGGCATGAATATAATGCTGGTGGAGAAAATGAGTCAGATGATGGCTAAAGTGTGTTAAACTATCTGGTGGGGTTCCGGGCTCTTGCTATTTTTATTGGGTTTATAATGACCTCGATGACCTTCTCCTTGGAAGGGAAAAGGAGCCCCTTCCCACGGCGCTGTGCTGTGGGGCCTCAGCAAAGCACAACAGCACTTGAGATCAGCTCCACTCAGCAGGACGCTTCAACGTGTACCCCAAATATTTCCGATTCCAAACTACGCTCTTCATGTTTTGACGTATTGAATGAACTGGAATAATGGTTTAAATTACTATTTGTTGTCTGCCGCGCCCCAGTTGCGCCGCGTAAAGACAAGGAGCAGCGTCAGGTCTGGATGCTGAAGGTCGGCGCGTAGCTGGGGGGGATTAGGGGGCTGCTCCCCTGTCCCGTCCTCGGTGCTGTGCAGCCCCATGGGGCAGTTTCCTCCTTCAAGCCGTGGGCTGTGTCTGGCAAATGGATCCGTTAATGCAGTCTCCTACAGAAACGCTGCCTTCGAAAGAGGCATTCGTGGATGGTAAGGAGATGTGCTGTCATGCCTGTGCCCGCTCGCCCCGTGCCAGATGCCCTAACAGTGGCACGAGGGGTGGGCGGATCCCCTGGCCCTACGTAATTAACAAAATGCATTGTTTTACCCGTTTTTTCAATAAATTCCACATGTGGCAGAGCAATTTACGGTGCTTGGAAGCAGCTGCCCTCTTTCCTGAAGGCATCTGGTAACTGGGCCAGCCCTGGCTGCGTTGCTCAATCGGAGCCGAACAGGGAAGGAGTTTGCCTTCCCGGCTCTGGCTGTTCCTGGGACAGGTGTACCTCCGGGCAGGGAAAGGCATGGGAACAGAGAGGTGTTAACTGCATCTGGGGAATGTGGAGGTGTCGGTACCTCCCTGATGAGCTGACAGTTGCTGTTTATATTTGACTTGAGCCCTTCTTGCTTTTCTTCAAAATAGCCTAGACCCCGTGAAGTCTCTCCCACGGAACAGAAATGGGATCGATGTGGAGTCGGATGTCTACAAGATGCTTCAGGATTATGAAAAGCCCGTTTCAGAGCCTAAGCAGTCCGGATCCTTCCGGTACTTGCAGGGCATGTTGGAGGCTGGCGAGAACGGTAAGGAGGTTCCAGCATGTCCCAGCGCATCCCCTACACCTCCCCACGACCGGGGCTGCGGCACTGCGCTGCCGCGGGGCTTGAACCATCATTCGCTCCCTCAGCGCCCCGTTCCACGGCCACACGCCCACCGAGTTGCTGTGGCAGGCTTAACCTCCTTCTCCTTCCCTTGCTGAGGTCCAGAAGCTTGAAAAGCCCCTAAAGGACCCGTCTGCGAGAGCTGAGGGGGTGGGTTTGCAAACTCTTCTGCTCTGTCGTTTTACCGCACATCGCCTCGGTGCTGAGGCAGCTCAGCTCGACGCGGGAGGGTCCGAGCACCCTGAGAGGTTTCAAATCAGGGTTTCGGATGCTCAGGCCAGCATCTTACCAAATTTTGTGGCTGACTTGAGCATCGTGTGAAAGTTGGATTTGCAAACAGCTTCTGCATGGCAGCTGTTTTCCTGAGACGGTTTATGAAATGGAATGGCCTAAAGGGGTTGTATAAGATCACCGGTGGAGAACCGTAGGCCTGCTGAAGTAAATGGCATTTGCATAAGGACGTGGGATGGTCCTCAGCAACGCAGGGATAGAGATCAGGAGCTCTTGGCTCACTTCTCAGGTCTGTCACAGCTTCCTGCCTGTGTCGTTAATGCGGGAAGGAGCCGACTCTGAGCATTAAATAATAAGATCCCCAAACTATACATTTCAGCTTCTTTTTATTTGCCTTTCAACCTTAAGTCCGTTGGGGCTTTCACGTTCAAACTTTCAGGCTTCACTTTACAATCATTCAGGCAAGACCCTTCATTCTGCTTCCTTCCAAGAGCCTCGTCCTCCGATCACGTGAATCCAGGAACTTAGTTTTTATGGGAAAATACCAGCTGCTGCAAATCTCATTACGAAGCTGCGAGAGGCAGCGAGTCAGGCTGTTGCGCTTCAGTGTCTGTGTATATAAAATGATGGAGAAGGATATTGTTTGACTAGAAGGACGTTGCTTCTTGCTTCACAAGAAGCACGATCACAGGTAACTTCTGAGCGTCGAGAGTTTCTACCAATTTTAGTTTTCTCAGCGGTACTTAGGCATGTCCGCAAAGCGTGAGGTGGGATCGGCCTTGGAAGTACTGGGTGTACGTACTACAGGCCCTTTGAGGCTGGCAGGAAAACTGATGTTCATTACAAGTTCCAGAGGTACCTTCAGGTCCCTCGGCGAGAGCAAGCACGAGCAGCTTCGCGGTGAGGTGCTGCTGCCCCCCAGGTCTCCTCGTGAGGAAGAAGCAAATGGGATGTGACTGTGTTAATCCCGGTTGATAACACTGCTGCCGTCCTCCTTCTCTGTGCCAGGGAAAGGGAACAAAGCTGAAGCTTCTCCGGTTTGCTGCTGCCTCCCCTTGCATCCCACGGCCCTGGGGTGGCAGAAACCCAGCGCTGCCCTTCGGGAGAGAGAAGAGGGTGTGGGCTGAGGGAAGGGGGGGACAAGAGGTGCCAGGACAGTCCCCAGACCCTGGGACTGTCCCAGCCAGTCCTGGGTGTCTGCTCCCCCCGGCCGTGTCTCGGCGCCAGCCCATCGCTGACGCAGCACGGCGTGTGCGGTCGGGGCCTGGGGCCGAGACGCTGCTGACGGGCACCGGCTGGGCGGAGAGGTCACCTCCCGGGGCTCGGCCGCCGACCGTCCCCTCTCGGCTGCGCCCTGCGCGGGCAGCGGGGCCGTGCGACTGGCTGCAGGCACGCTCTCGCTCGTGCCGTGGTCGTTACGACGCCGTTTATTTCGCAAGGGACGAGAAATTAAGTGAAAAGCATCTCTCCTGGCATAAAGCTCTGCGATGTTTCAGCATGGTTTAAATCCCCAGGCGTGTTCCTGCTAGGCTGTTTTACAGCTTCCCCCCCCCGCTCTTTTTGCCTTAAGCCTAAAATTATAGAGTTTGGCCCGAGCCTGCTGTGCGTTGTCCTCTTAAAGTCACGATCTCCTCTCCTGAGGAGCTGGGTGCCTCAGACAACAACCTGTTTTATATGGAAGGTGTTTCTACTGGAAGCCGTGTTTTCTTCAGCATCACCCGTAAGGAGCAACGCTTCGTGCTGAGGATCTGGTGGAGGCTGGAGGAACCGCAGCGGTCGTCTCCGTAGGTGCCCTTGGCACGGGAAGGATGAGCACTGCAGCCACAAACGGGGACGGCGATGGTTAAGATCGTGCCGTTAAAGCATCTCGCTGCCTTGCTGAGGACCATAAATCACCATCAGACTGTGGGCTGGTAAATAGAAGGAAATGATCCATCGTTTGGGAAGATGGGAAGCAGCCCTCTCCGCACGGCTCGTTTTGCTGTAAAATCTCTTTTTTTTCCCTCTCTCTTTTAAGCAGCTTATCCAAGCGCTCTGTCTGAGAGACAGTGACAGCTTAACTGTTAAATGTTGGCAGATGAGCATGTCTAGTCCAAGCACGCTGTATCTCACGCCGGGGGAAGCCAACAGCTCGAGCAGTTGTTTTGGTTTATTCCCAGCAAGGCAGCGGAAGGACTCGACAAGGGAGCTTGGCGCGAGCCAGCCGAGCGCTCGGAGGACCCCTGAGGTGCAGCAGCCCCGGTCCGCTCCTGGGCAGGCAGACTCGCACGTACCGAGGCCCTCAGCATCTCCAAACACTACGTTATACCTTGGGAAAGTGGGGTTTGGTGGGAAATTAGTTCTTTCGGGCTTACTCACCTGGCTGGGACCGTTGGCAGCGTTGGTGTCTGGCTCGGAGCCATGGCTGGAGACGGGGTCGGCTGTGCGAGGGTGCCTGCACGTCCCCGGGGTAACCCGGGGGATAGGGCCGGGCGTGCTCCCTCCTCCCCAGCCGAGCCCAGGACGGTGGGCACCCGGAGACGCGCCGGACGGGAGCGGGGGTCTCTCCGCGGAAGGAAGCTCGGCCGAGCAATGCGCTCCAAAACGTACCGCGTGAACCTGTACAGGCTCAGCGAGCGACCACGGCGATGATGCGCCGGTTCCAGGTCCTAACAACTCACTTTGGGAAATGCAGAGATGTTCCTGGAGCCATGGGGGCACCTGAGAGCAAGGTCCAGGTGGACGTTCCCAAAACCGGCACAGTGCGTACGGGCACCTGGGTCAGAACGTGCCTGGGCCCCTGCTGAGACCTCCTGGGCAGCGCGGGCTTTAAGAGACGTTTAAGACTGATCGTGGCCTGAAATACCCTGGAAGCTCAGGGAGCGTAGGAAGCCCGAACGCTGAAGAATGGCTTGTTCATCCAGGAGCTCCTCTGCCTCTTTTCCGAACTGTGTCAGCTGATGGAATAAAATGCGTTGTCCTTCTTCATGAGCTTTTCCTTTCCATAACCTTAGGCCATCACGGAGGAGCCACAGATCAATAAACACCCAAAAGACCAGTCAGCTGCGAGCCGTGAGAAACCGGGCAGTGAATACTGGAAGCTTTTAAGTGTCGCCGTGGTTGGCAAAAGGCGTGTGCGTCTTGTCCGAAGTGCGAGGGCGGGTGACAGCTGATCTGTGGGGAGGGGGGCTGCGACACTGAAAACTTCGCCGTGATGTTGTTCATAGGCACGAAATTTTCGTCGCTTCCTTTCAGGTAGTTGGACCTTTGTGAAAGGAGACTTGGTGTCCCAGAAGACCTTATCTTCTACCACCATGTTTTATTTTAGATTAATTTAGATTATTTGAGATTAAACGAGTGTTCTAAGAAGAAAAATGCATGAAATGCTATTATTGTTTGTTTTAATTTGCCTGACTCTCCAAAAGGCTTTCATCTTTCTCTCCTCGACTGATGATGGATCTATGAAGTGCACCTGAAGTGCTGGTGTGATGGAACCTCTTCTTTCTGGAGCTTTTCTGAGATTTTTTTGCTATTTATCTTTCTTAACTCACTAAATAGTATTGCAGGCAAATCCGTCTCGCACCTCTAGAATAAGGCTGCTTTGCCTTTTGATGAGGCATAGTTACTGAGCTGGTGCTGTCACAGTGCGTGGGTCGATCTGCTGCTGGTGCAGCCAAGGGCTTCTGCCACCATCGTTAGATGATGCTCATCTAACGTGCTTCGAGGGTCGGTGCAGTGTCCTGCGGTCATCTGCAAGCCTGAATGCTGTGTGACTTTTGAGAAAGTTGGTCTCACTATTTGCTTTTTACTTCCTTGCAAGCAAGTTGCAGGTTCTGTTGTGACAGGCAGAGACTCATCTGACTCCTTGAGGGGGAAAAAAGGGGGGGAAAACAGGGAAAAATCCCCCAGAGGACAAGTTTTTAATCTGTGTCTTTTTAAAATCCTTGGCAGGTGAAAAACTCGACAAGCTGAGCAACCCCCGAAACATCAAGTCCCCGGTGCCGAAGCTTGGCGGTGCCATGTCCGGGCTGCAGATGCTCCCCGAGTGCACCCGCTGCGGGAACGGGATCGTGTGAGTGGCGCGTCTCGCCGGAGCCTCGGGTTCGGTGGGGACAGTAACGCGGGGGCACGGCTGGCTCGCGTCCCGCCGGGCGGGCGGGTTAGACTCCGTAGCGGGAGACCTGGAATTTATGGCAGGATACCTGGAATTTATAGCAGAATACCTTGAGTTGCTTTCTGGGTTTTGCTAACAGTATATAAACCGGGAATTGAGGAATATGGTTTGCATTGCCCCTTTTAAGGGAATCTTGCAGCAAACTGGGGATGATTCATGGGATGGTTTCTGCCCTGCTTATCATAGTAACTGCCCGGGGACTATGAATAGCGCCGGCGGCGCTGGCACTCTTTCCCTGCCTTACAGAGGGAGAAAAGCGTCAAGGGTCAAGTAGAAGATGTCTGCGGATTGTTTTTGTTTGTTCGTTGAAGAGTTACTCTCTGACGGATGGATGCTGGGTCTGATTTCAGAGAATATAGGCGTCTTTCTGCTTCATTGCGTTGTAATTTATGTTCTGTTGTAATTTACGTTCTGCTCAAACCAGATTTGCTGGCTGAGCCTCCTCTGCTCTGCAAACGCCTGTAATCACGCTCTTGCTGGTGCTGCGAGCTGAGGGTCTCTGCTCCAAAAGCCCCGGTGCCTGTGCAGCCTGGCCCTGCCAGCAGCGCTCGGAGGACGCTGGCTCCCGACGTTCAGGTCCGGGCTGAGCGTAGATATCTGAGCCTCCGCTTTGCCTCGAGCCGTGGAGCGGTGCCACCGAGGGGGTGCGGACAGAGGGGAACGGGACATCCCTTCCCGCGGAAACGTGGTGCAGCCGCGCCTGGAGCAGGGTGGCAGCTTTGGGTGGGCTGAGACGTTGGGATGGGAACCCACGCTAACACCCGTGCGTGCCCCTGCACGCCGCTTTCCTGCGCTTACTCCGTTTTACTCGAGGCAGCGGGAAAAGCTGTTGGTGCCCATTGTTTCTCCATCTCACCCGGGCTCTCCCCGTCTCTCGCCAGGGGCACGATCGTCAAGGCTCGGGACAAGCTCTACCACCCCGAGTGCTTCATGTGCGACGACTGTGGCCTCAACCTGAAGCAGAGAGGGTATTTCTTCATCGAAGAGCAGCTGTACTGCGAGACGCACGCGAAGGAGAGGGTTAAGCCCCCCGAGGGATATGACGTGGTGGCTGTTTATCCAAACGCCAAAGTTGAACTTGTCTAAACCCAGGCTGTGCTCTGGAGAGGCCGGGCGGCCGCGCGCCCACCCACGTCCTCCCCGCCGGCTGCGCAATGTGGCTGTAATCAACCCCGATTACCAAAGCCCAAGTTAAAATGCCTTTTCCTAGATAAAACCGTTTACACTTGGGATCTCCAGGGGATGGTGTTGAAAGCATACGAACAGGTTTTTCCCTTCTCTTTGACACTATGCTTTTTGGGTTGCTGTGTTGGGTTATTAGTCTGTGCCATAACCTTATCCAAGATCTGTGTAAATATTGATTAATTCTCTACTCTGTTTCATATAAAACCAGTATTCCTTTTTTTTGCCCCCCCCTTCTGAAAAAGCAAGGAAGATGTTTTAAAAGCTCAAAGAAAATAAGGCACTTTAACAAAAGAAGCTGACTCCTATATCCTGACCTTAATCTCCTGCCCTCCGGCTGCCCCGGTGATTAAAAACCGACCCCCTGAGGAGTCGGGGACGCGGTACCGGTGGGTCGGGGTCCCCGGCTCAGCCCCATCCCAGCAGATGTGCCGAGGAAGGGCGGTCTCTTAAAATGGTAATTGCTGTGAAATTCCCTGGGTCAGGGCACTGCAGTTTGAGGCTGGCACGGACCGACCCGAGTTCCCCGAGAGATCTCCGCACTGAGCGTGTGACGAGGCTTTTTTCTTCCTTCTTTCGCTCCTAATTCAGTTGTTCTCTGACATCTAATCGCCCGAGCAGCACCTTTCAAGGACAGTGAAACAGCACGGAGCCCACCACGGCTATTCCCCCTCCCACGCTCCTGCCTCACGGCTGTCCTTGCTTTGCTCGTTCTGACTCTTCCCCAGCTTTTGCTGTGTTTTTGTAGTCCTTTCTTTCTAGATGTCTGGCAGATGTCCCTGCCTCCCAGCAGGGAGGTGGGGATAAAACCCCTCCGGGCGCTTAGGGGGTCACTGGAGCGGCAGTGAGCCCCGAGCCAGGGGCAGCGGGCTGGGGTTCATACCCGCATCCCAGGGCTGCGCTTTCAGCCGGGTCCGTCGTCCACTTTATTTGACGGGGCAAAGTTTTTGAGGATCTTGGGATGTTGCTTTGTTGGAGAAATGTTTTTTTGACGTTAGTGTTTGGAGGAGAGGGAGAGAGTTTAGTCACCCAGCTGCTGGGGGCCGCTGCGGGTGGTGATAGGAGCCGTGTGTTTGGTACCACGAGGTTACTTCTGCTTTGCAACAGCCTCCTCCCTCCTCCTCGCTTCAGAGAGGGAGGATGTGGCGGAGAAAAAGAGATGTCTGTGCTCGCTTCCCTTCCATGGAAAAGAAAAATAAGAGATGGGGCGATGGCCAAAGCACTCCTTCCCCTTCTTGCTCCTCGTAACAGGGGTCTGAGAAATCCGGGACTGGAGGAGGGTCGGGACCGTTATCCCGGTTGGAGCTGAGCACGCAATTTCTTCCTACAGGTTCTGCGCCCCGGAAGGGAGTAAGGATTTTAGGGTGTTTCTGGGCTACATCTAGACCCCTTCACGCGGTGCCTCGTAGGGACTGAAGCAGGTCCTGCCCTGTGCCCGGCAGCCTTGTTTTTCTTGTATTTGCGTAGCCTTGCTCGGTAGGTTGGACCATCTGAAGGGAAATACTTGGGACAACTGTAAATGATGAGAGGACTAACAAAATCGGGTGGCAGCGTTTCTGCCCTTGCTTGCAGGCCCCTGCTTGGAGCTCGTTAGTTTGCCGTTGTCAGAAACATTTGTTCTGACCTCCTCCATTAACCTCATGCGTTGCTGGGCCGAGCTCTGGTGCCCGTAGCTTGAAAGTTCAGGCTTCACCCAAACCCAGGACTGAATCCGGCTCGGCTGAGCGATGGAAAACTCACGACACGAATGGCACAGGGGGCTTTTCCCATTTTCCACAGCAGACAGCCGCAGCTGGGCTGTGTTTCCCTCTCTGCAGCTCTTGTCCCCTGTTTGACTCCATCCGCGCGGCGGTTGTGTCCTGCGGGGATGCCGGGCGTCTTGTAGCCCTGGCACGGGGAACACCTTCGAAATTCCTAAATTGTTTCATTGCCCTCATTTTGAACACCGAAGTGAGCGGGCTGCTGGCAGGGCATCCTTGGTGGTCTCACCCGGCTGCCGCACCAGTACAGCGCTGGGAGCACTGGGCGTGGGGCTTTTAATTTAAAACCAAGTTCCCACAAATCATTTTTTCCACGCGGTTGTCTCGTGATACCCTTTCTTAGGAGTAATCAACTCATTTGATCCACCCGAGGAGCCTAAAGCTGGAGCTGCCTCGCACAAGCCCATCCCGGGGCACGCTGATTCCTGGCTTCAGGCCACGTCATTCACGCGCTGGGGTTTGTCGGTGCTGCCGCCAGCGAGCCCCCCGTGGCACCGGGCAACGCTCCTTAACTCTGCAGAACGTGGGGAGGGTGCCGTTTGTATGAAATACGAAATAAAATTGTATTGTCAGTCGTATGTCTCGCGTTCCTTAGCTTGGCCTGTGCCTGTCCCCGGCTGGGGCTCTCCCGTGGCAGTGCCCGTACGTGCGGGGGTCCCTCGGCACCCGGATAAGGAGGACACTGGATAAACTTTAAAAAGTGTCTCGGAGACGGAGAGCTGCACTTCTCGCGGCGTTGTGCGCCGAGAGCCCTGTTTGAGGTTTGGCCTGTGTTTTGGCGGGGTGTTGGGTGTTTTTTTAACTCGTGAGACCTTCCTGGGACCCTGCGTCCCATCGGGCGCAGAGACGGGAAGGGTTGTCGGGTCTCTGCCCGTTACATGAACGCCCACGGGTGCCCGGCTCCTCTCCACCGGTGTGACCCAGCTCGTCCCGCGATGGTCCAGAGCTTTGCTGCGTCTGCCTCTGCGTAAGACCAACGGATTGGGTTTATTAGCAGCGTTTAACCAGCCGCGGTGCTGCTCCAAGGGTGCCTTCTCCCACCTCATGGCCCAGGCTCTCGCCGGACCAGGAGCCGCAGCTCTGCGGGGCTGGGGATGTCACCTGCCCCGTCACCAAGGGAGGGATCTGGGCAGCACCCGGGCTGGAAAACACCCTTCTCCCCAAGGATGATGGAAACCACGGTACAGCCGTAAGCAAACAGCGCTCCTGAAAATCCCCTTTCCCGGCGCCAGCTGCGGCACTGCTCAGGCTCCTTCCCCATCAGCCAGCACAGGGAGCCTGGAGCTGTGACACAGGCACGGTGGGGGCAAAGCTGGTCCCCAAAGCCCTGTCCTGCCCCGTCATTGCTGAGCCTTTGTCGTGGTTTAACCCCAGCCGGCAGCTCAGCCCCACGCAGCCGCTCGCTCACTCCCCGCCGTGGGATGGGGGAGAGAATGGGAAGGGTAAAAGTGAGAAAACTCGTGGGTTGAGCTAAAGACAGTTTAACAGGGAAAGCAAAAGCCGCGCACAAGCAAAGCAAACCAAGGGATTCATTCCCTGCTTCCCGTGGGCAGGCAGGTGCTCAGCCATCCCCAGGACAGCCGGGCTCATCACGCGGAACGGCGACTTGGGGAGACAAACGCCATCACTCCCAATGTCCCCCCCTTCCTCCTTCTTCCCCAGCTCTACACGCTGAGCATGACGCCATACGGTGTGGGACATCCCTTGGGTCAGTCGGGGTCAGCTGTCCTGGCTGTGTCCCCCCCAGCTCCTCGCTGGTGGGGTGGGGTGAGGAGCAGCAAAGGCCTTGGCTCTGTGTCAGCCCTGCTCAGCAGTAACGAAACCAGCCCTGGGTTATCCACGCTGTTCCCAGCACCAATCCCAAACACAGCCCCATCCCGGCTGCGGTGAAGAGAACCAACTCTCGCCCAGCCCGAACCAGCACAGCCCGGGTGGGTGGTGGGAGCCCGGGGGATCGGGGTGGGGGGGGGCAGGCTCGCTGGGGTTTAGCTGCATCCCATCACGGAGCGGTGTTTGCTTACGAAGCTGCATCTCGTACGTCTGGTTTTAACAGTCGATCGGTATTTGACTCACTGGTACGTGGGAAAGTCAGCAGTAATGTGAGTTAAGTGTCTCCGATAGATATTTAGTCTGAAAGGTTTTATTTGGGAAGTGTTCATATATGGACATCGTTGCTTGTATGTGCCTAAAACATTTTAAAAGACAAAGCCTCCAGGATCCGCATGCGGCATGAAGGATTTCCGTAGTTTGGGTCTGTGTAACTCCATGTCTAATTAGTGCACATATTCAAATAATTCCCATGCTTATGACTCTCCAATTAGTGATTTTTCTGCTCACCCTTGAATGCATACATATGTCAGGTGTGTTTATATGTCGTGGCCACCGCGATCCCCGGCCCCTCTGCCCTGGGCACTGCTGCTGCGAGGCTTCAGCCCCACGGCCAAGCTCCCCGGGGCGATGCCTGGGTGGGAGACCGAGGGGGACACGGGGTGCCTGGGCGGCCCTGGGCCCCCCCGAGCCCCTCGCCGTCCCCGTGGCAGCCCCGGCCCACGCAGCCGCCGTCTGAGCGGCCCAACCCCGGGAACCTCCTCCGGGCTCCTCGCTGCTTTGGAAAAAAAGACGCGTAAGATCAAACATGATGAAGGGCACCGTTTATTAACTAAATGAGGTGGGACGGGGGCCAAACTGATTCAAGTTCTAATTGTTTAACTTTTTCCATGTATCATCATTAAAGTTTCCTACTTAGCCGGGCATTATTTCCACCACCACACCCCCTTTCTTCTGCTGCTTTTGTTTGGCGTTGTTTAACTTTGCTTTTGTTACTGGATGGCTGCCCCAGGGACCTTGAAAAAACTCTCAGCTGGTCCATTTGTATTAGGATAAAAGTCCTTGTGCCATGGGAGGGGAGGTAGAGGGAAAGAGGCTCTTTGGAAAAGTTCCCTCTCCTCCCTTTCTCATGTCGAAAGAGGCTATTTTAATTACTTCAGGGGGAAAAAATCTTCCCCACACGTATAATAAAACATACAAAACTGCTCCTGACTGTAAGGGAACTGATCTGCAGGCAACTTTGCCTCTCTTTCTCCCCGGGAAAGCGCAGGCTGTCAGGAAACACCCCAGAGCTCCCCCAGCCTGGGAGCAGCTTCTCGCACCGGGACGTTGAAATATTTTGAATTTTTACGTAGCCCTAAAGCAGTTCCTTCGTGCAGGGAGAGCTGGTGGGGAGGGCCTGGGCTGCGGCCAGCTCTGCTGCGTTGGGCAGCTGGTGCGCGCAGGGTCGCGCTCGTGGCGCGCAAAGGCACTGCTCAAGCACGCTTCGGGCTTTTAGCTTAGTGACCAAAACAATTGGGGTTTTTTTCTTGGGGAAACACCTTAGTTCTTCACTCCCCACCCTGAGGGGGGCCAGGAGGCCGGTGGTGAGTGTCTGTCCTCCCCGAGCTGATTGACTTAGGGGGGACGCAAGCTGCCGGCACTGCGGCATGACGAGATGGCGGGGCTGGGGCTCCCCCGAGGGACACCGAGCACCGTCCCTGGAAAAGCCGGCTGGAGGGGACCTTGGGAGGCCACCCGCTCCCTGCTCCTGTCCCCAGGCAGCACCAGCACCCGCGTCCC
Organism: Phoenicopterus ruber ruber; assembly: GCA_009819775.1. NCBI lineage: Eukaryota > Metazoa > Chordata > Aves > Phoenicopteriformes > Phoenicopteridae > Phoenicopterus > Phoenicopterus ruber. Next base: position 2,288,175 of record CM020228.1, on the reverse strand, counting down.
TCCCAGGAGGCATCTGATGTGTCCTCGGGATGGAGACTCCCAGCTCCGCAGGCAGCGTGTCCCGGGGCCTTTCTGAACGTCCTGGGGGGTGCAGGGGGCGTAGGGGGTGCAAAGGAGCGCATCGGGTGTGTGATGTGCAGAGGCACGTACAGGATGCATAGGGTAGATAGTGGTAAATGGGGGTGTCTGGGGGTATATAGGATGTGTAGAGGGTGCATGGGGATGTGTGGGGGTACGGGGGGGGTCCATAGGGGCAATGGGCACATGGGGTGCCTGGGGAGAAGGGCCCTGGGGACAGGCCGAGCCCAGCCCAGCTCCGCCGGGCGCTGCGCCTGTCTCCTGCACCATCTAGTGATGGAAACCGAAACATCCAGCCGTTTCGGGTGGGATGGGAGGAGAGTGCGGCTTTTCCGTACTTCAAGGGGGGCTGTAAGAAAGATGGGGACAAACTTTTTAGCAGGGCCTGCAGTGATAGGACAAGGGGGGATGGTTTTAAACTAAAGGAGGGGAGATTTAGACTAGACCTAAGGAAGAAGTTTTTCACCCTGAGGGTGGTGAGGCCCTGGCACAGGTTGCCCAGAGAGGTGGGAGATGCCCCATCCCTGGAAACATTCCAGGTCAGGCTGGATGGGGCTCTGGGCAACCTGCTCTAGTTGGGGATGTCCCTGCTCATGGCAGGGGGTTGGACTGGATGGGCTTGAAAGGTCCCTTCCCACCCAAACCGTTCGATGTTCCCACCCATTGTGGGGTGGTTCCCGGGTGGGAACAGCCAGATCCACCCGGAGGGCAGCGCTTCTGAGAAATCTCTGGCAAAGGCTGCTCCGGGAGAGGCAGGTTTAAGCTGCAGTGATGGGTTTGAGCCCGTCTCCGGGGCACTTGCGTGCTGTCGGCCACCCCATCTCTTCTCTGGCAGGATCCCTCGCCTTTCCTTGCTCTGATGCAGCCCTGCCCGCCCTGACCCGCATCGCTGTGCCCTGACCCAAAGGCTGAGGGGCCAGGGAAGCAGGACGGGGTGCTGCTGCCCCACGGCACGGGGGCTGCTCTCCTCGGCAGGACGCCTCGACGCGTCTGCTCCTGCGGCAGAGCTGCGGCGGAGGCGCGTGCTGGTGCCCTGCTAGCTGGCAGGGCCGAAGCGGTGTGTCTTACCTGCCCAGCTGCACCAGGTAACATGACTGAAGCCCTCGGTGAGCGGTGGGTGCTCTTGGGAAAGCTGACTCCACTGGAGCAGATGCGTTTTGGGGGGTTTATCCCAATCCTCACACGTGTGCTACAGGCAGGCACCCCGGCTCTGTCTCTTTTACGGGATTCCTACCACAATTGCCTGAAAAATAATCACACTGAGTGCTTTTCTGCCCAGCTCTGCTTAGGAGGGGAAAAATTCACACACCACTGCCAAGGACTGGGAGGTGATGGCCACAACTGCCCCTAAAAGCTCTAAGTCCCGTAAATTAATGTGGTTGCAAGCGAGCCTTGCACCGGGCAGTTCCCAGCACTGTTCTGTGGGCAAATGCACGGCGCTGCTGAGAGAGCAGCAAGGCTGAAACGAGTCAAGAGCCTTTTCAAGAGCTGCCAAAGGGAATTTTTTTCCCAGATGCCATCAGTCCAGTGGGACGTGGCCCCGATGGACACGATCACTGGCTCCAGCCGCTCCAGGGCGCACAGCGGGCAGGCAGGAGCGTAAGGCCAGGGCTTTGGGCAGAGCATGGCCGTGCCGCGCTCCAGCCGGGTGGCACATGTGCTCAGCCCCTGGGCACGGAGCTCCTCGGAGGACACTCTGCAGGCTCAGCAAACGCTTACAAAACGGATTTTGCTTTGCCCTGTCGATAAGCAAGCTTCCACGTGATCCGAGTGCTACGCAAACAATCCGGAATTACAAAACTCCGAATTATTGCGTGTTTTCTTAATTCCCAGCTCTCGCCATGGCTCCTGGGAGGGTGACACAGTAGTCCCACCAAGGCAGAGGATCCCTTGAGGGGGGCCTTGCCCAAGCAGAAGAGAAAGAGCGGAGCCGCCGCGGGCAGTAACCACCCTAACGCGGAGCAGCCCAGGAGCTCCGGTGACGGGCGGCAGTGTCACGCAGGCTGAGGGCGACGTGACCGCACACGAGCAGGAGCCGGGCTGCTCCACGGCCGCTCGGCAGCTCGCAGCATCACGGCAGCCCGTGGGTGCCGCCGCCTCCCCCAGCCCCCGCCCGACGGGTTTAGGCCATGTTAGAAAATCTGTTTGCACAAGAACAAAATACTTGCACAAGAGGTGGCTTCCCGGCTATTCACAGATTCGCTCCTTCTCCCCCTGTGACGGAGGTACTCCTCCTCTGCTCTGCCGGCTCCTCAGCGTCTGATTTCACTTTACGGGAATCTCTCCGACCTCATTTCCCACACGCTGCTCTTCATCTAATAGCTGAAAGCGTGTTTTAGAGGCTGCAGTGAAATGCACTGACCGCTTTCGGAGGGGTCATTTGGGAGGACTGGGACTGCTCCTTCCTCTGCAGTGAATTTGCTCCGTGACTGCCCGCGCCATTTACTGGCCACTGATTCCATGTAGTTATCATAATCTCCGTGCCTGGGTCGAAGCATCCCCGATGCTGGATGATAAGTGGGGTTTGCAATCGGGGGAGCAGCCAGCAAAGGCTGGCAGGAGAGCGGCATCGCTCTGGGCTGAAACGATCGCACGCAGCAGCCAGCGGTGCCGTGGCAGAGCTGGCTGGAACACAAGGTATTTCTGTAACTGCTCATTTATGTCCATTCACAATATAAGAGAAAACCCCATTGCACTTTCATGTTGAACACATGAAATTTATATACATTAAGGATTCATCTGCAAACCAGATAAACCTGAGCATGCCGTGCACGTCTACCACTTACTTTTGGTACGCTAAATTTGCAGTCTAACCACAGTTATTTAGGAGCACTGCAAATTATTCCTCTATAAACAATTACTGTTGAGTGAATAATTATTAAGATTGCATTAATGTTAATGCTTAAGACAATACACTCCCAATTCCTTATTTCTCCATGGGAGCAGGCATGCGTTGCCTGTCTTTGCTGTGGTTCTTGCACAGCCCCAAGGCAGGGCAGGCCGACGGCTGCTGCCTGCTGCTGCCTGCGAGCCCCTGATCTGCCCGAATCGGCCCCCGCCCCGGCTCCCGCTCCGCTCTTATCACTGGGGACAGCTTTGGCTGCGTGGTGGCCCCGGCCACGCATCGAGGTGCCACCTCCAGCCTCTCTCAGAGCAGGAGGGGTCTAAATCTTCCCTGTTCACTGCATGACATGGGCTCTCCATCCCTTATCCGGAGCAGCAGCGGATCTCTGCCCGGCCCGGATAAATGCTGCCATCTGCTTCTCCTCCCCAGGCACTGCCGCAGCGATCGCTCCCCGCTCTGTGCCTCCACCTTCCCACGCAACCCACCGCTCGTCTCTGCTGGAGAGAGGCTTCCCCGCCTGCCCTCGCCCACCGCCGGCACAGGCCTCCTCGGCTCTGCACGGCCAAACGCCCCCACGCCACGCGGGCACCCTCCTGCACGCCTCCGGGGAGCTCGATCACGCGAGCGATTCGAGCGCCGTGCGGATTTTCACCACCACCCTGTTTCTGAGGGCCCCTTGAGTTATTTCGGAAGATGACAGCGTTGCTCAGGTTTCTGAAGTGGCTTCACCAGCTATCTATGTATCCCACTCCAGGCAAAGCCAAGAGTCACGTGTAAAGCAGTAATAGCCAACAGATAGGAAACCGGAATATAAAAAGCTCCTCTCCCGAGGCCGGAGCTGCTGCAGGCGCCTTCAGAGCAGACACCGCTGACCTTGGCTGCTGCGCAGAGTAAACACCGCTGGGAAAAAACACTGGGCTGCAGATAATGACAGATTTTCAGGGGCTGTGAGCACCGTTGATTTCTAAAGCTGTGTCTGATGCTTACTATTCCCCGCGCCGGCGCGGAGGAGGGGCTCACAGCAGTGCTGCCTCCAGCTCTGCCTGCGTTCCGCGGGGTGCTGCTGCCGGGGAGCCCCGGGGGGGGACAGCCCGCTGCCGCCGCACCCCGGCCGGGCTCCCTCCGGCCGCGGAGCCCCCCGGCCCCCGGCCCGGTCGGTAGCTGCTCCCGTTTCTGAGCTATCAGCTGTCGTCGGGACGCGGCTGTGCCGAGCTCCCGCAGCGTGCGCTGGGCGAGGGTATCCGTCCATCTTGCAGCAGCGTTACGGGGGGAAACCCGGGTTGGGCGGCAGAAGGGGCTGGTTTCGGGGCTCGGGGGAGGGCGGGGGGCGGCGGAGCCACCTCGCTGCTCCCAGGCAATCCCAGCGGGCGCCGATTTCCCACCGGTGATCTTTTCACGGCATGCACAACTGGGGGGAGCTCCGGAGCCGGCCGGGGGAGGCGGCTCCGGGGATGCGAACGTGGGTGCCGAGGTGCTCGGGGGGGGGGGTGTCTTTCCCTGCCAGACCCCAGGGCGTGGGGCGTCAATTCTAATTTAAGGGCCCGGGGCCGGCAGCATCGCTCCTCCGCCCCCTCCGGAGCGGGGCCGCGGGCAGCCGGCGGGACGCGCCGCCTCCGCGGGGGGCCGGGCCGGGCCGGGGCGGAGCGGAGCCGCCGTGCGGGGCGTCCGCGGGGCGCGCAGAGCCGCGGAAGAGCCGCGCCGCGCCATGCGCGACTACGATGCGGCCACCGCCTTCCTGGGCGAGTGGGGCCGCTTCCAGCGGCTCGTTTTCTTCCTCCTCAGCGCCAGCATCGTCCCCAACGGCTTCAACGGGATGTCGGCCGTCTTCCTGGCCGGTACCCCCGAGCACCGGTGCGCCGTGCCCCGCGGGGCCAACCTGAGCGGCGAGTGGCTCAACGCCAGCATCCCGCTGGAGCTGCGGGACGGGCGGGCGGCGCCGAGCCGCTGCCGCCGCTACCGCCTGGCCGCGCTCGCCAACTTCTCGGCGCTGGGGCTGCGGCCCGGCTCCGACGTGGAGCTGGGGTCGCTGGAGCAGGAGCCGTGCCTGGACGGCTGGGAGTACAGCCGCGACGTCTACCGCTCCACCATCGTCACCGAGGTGCGGGGCCGGCGGCGGAGACACCCCCCCCAGCGCCCGTGTCCCCGGGGAGCGGCTGTGCCGGGGCTCCGGGGGGTCGTTCTGCCGTGGGGGAGGCCGAGCAGGGAGCAGCTCCCAGCGGGTCACGTCCCTGCGGGAAAGGGGCCGGGTGGAGGCGATGCTCCGGGGCGAGGGAGGGATATGTGGGGTGAACGGCCCTGGGAGGAACCGCCCGTCCTTACTATCTCGGCTGTTTTCCATTGAAACTTCAGCGTGTTTTGTTTGGAGAGGGTTTTTTTTGTGGAGGGGCAGGCAAAGGCTGAAAATAGAAGGCCAATAGTTTCCTTCTGCCAGCACGCTGACCGTCCTGGTAAACTTTCCATCCGATGGAATCACTTGTTCCCAGTCCCACTGTGGATGGGACATCGGCATTTTCCGGTAAATGCAAACAGCCCGGCTGGGTCTAGAGCAGCGGTGGGTGCGTGCTGGCCCCAGCACCCCGCGCCAGTGCTGCCAGCCACGCCGGTGTCTTTGGTGGCCGTTGGCTCAGGGTTAGGAGAGCTGGTGCGAGGCAGGGGCTGGTGCGAGGCAGGTACCTGGCCCCCAGGCTGCGGCCACGCTGTCGGCTCGGTTTTTGAGACGGTACAATGGCATCATTTGTACAGGGTGTCTTGTGGGAACGTCGACGGTGACACGTCATGTAAGCACTCGCTGGGATTTTCTGGCCGTGCCGCGATGCCGCGGCAGGGATGCACTGTCTGTCTGCCCGCGCTGGCGAGGAGCACGGAGCTCTGGTAGAGAAGGAAAACGTGATTCCCGTAGAGCTGCAGGGTTGCTGCTGCTCTTTTGTGTTGTGTGAGAGAGGTGAAGGAATAACGGGCTCATCCGTATTCCAGGCAGTGTTTGGGTTTGGCAGCTGGCAGGCACCGTTTGGCCGAGCAGCGTGGCCCAGGTAGCCGAGGGACGTCCCGATGGCTCGCGCTCGGGGTGCGCAGCGTGGCAGGGAGCCGGTGTCTGGCCCTCGTCTCATGTCCTTGTGACTCAGCAGCACCATCTGCCACCAAAGAATGTTGCACCGGGGCACAGCCAGGAAAGGTCCCGACCGAGAGACGCATGGCTGCGGGTCTGTGCCCCGGGGACGTGGTCAGGGTCTGTGCCCTGGGGACGCAGGGGCGCGGTCGGGGTCTGTGCCCCGGGGATGCGGTCGGGGTCAGTGCTGGGGCTGTGCAGACACGGGCCCCGCTGTGCTGAAGCGTGCAGGGACGGAGGCGAGCGTGGAACGGCTCCGGGCTAGGGGAGGGCAGGATGCGGGCAGGGGGTGCCAGCCGCCTCTCGCCTGCCCAAAGCGAAGCTGTCGGCACGCGTGACGCCCGCCTGTGCGTGTCTCTTGCCATTCGTGCCTGCAGTTGTGTTCGGTCGCTGGGGCTCCCTCCCAACACCAAATCAAGGCAGGGGGGGCTTGGGAAGCTCACCCCGCTCCCGGCCGTGGGTGAAGCGCAGCAGCAGCCCCGCTGCAGCCCACGTGCTGCACGCAGCCGTGCCCGGCCGTAACCCGTGGGCTGGCACGGCTGCGTGGCGGATGCCTGGTAGCCGCCGCCGGCACAGGCAGTGCCGCGGTGCTCGCGGGGGCGGATTATCCCGGGGCGGCCATGAACTCCTAATCTGCGGTTTGGAGTTAGCAGTTGCTCTGAGGGAGACAGTAAATGAAGCAAAAGGAGGAGAAGTGCTGTTCCTTCCTAACGAGCAGCAAACAACCTGTGTTGGCAGGTGCCAAACCAGAGCTTTTCATGCCAGATTCGGATGGGATGCAGCAGTGGGGTTTGCCACGGGGCCTGGGGCACGCCAGAGAGGCGACAGCGCATTCAGAGATGGAAACCAAGTGCCAGATTCCCATCTGTAAGCCAGATGGAAGAGAAGGATACTTGTTTTGTTTTAAAATTGTCATGGACATTTGGAAAAAATATAGAATTTAAAACAAGGAAAACAGGCAGTGATGAAAACCTTAAAAGAAGCAGCTCGGTTAAACTTGAGATGATTATTTTTGTACCCAACATTTTTCTCTGTATTAGGAAAGACAAGCCAGGACATGCCATCAGGAAAGCTCAGTGAAAAAACCTCTTCAGTTCAAGAACTCAATTGAGGAGCAAAACTTGATGGTACAGGATTAAGTGCTGATGAAGGTTTTATTTGATTCGTGCAGTTGCATCAAGTCCTGTTATTATTGCTGCCTGAAAGGATCAGGCTGGGAGATGCCAGCTCAGCACCAGTGTTACTCGGGCTACGGAGCCGCACTAAACCCTGGGAACAGAGGATCCCAAACTCAGTCGTCTGCTTGGTCTTAAAATGGAGGTGATGGTGGAAAAGTGAATGTGTCCACAGCACGGGTGAAAAAGGCGACCATCAGGCCAGGGTGCCAAGAACGAGTCTGTTACTGTGAGGATGAGCAAGTGGAAGCGTGGGGTCAGTGTGATCCCGCGGCTCAGACGAGGAGGCTGCAGGGTTTCCTTTTGCTTTGCAGGGCTCAGCTGGACCCCTTGGCAGGGTCCCGGGGCGCAGGAGCCCCTTGGCCCTGCCGCCTCCCCCTCCCTCCAGAGCAGCTCCCCATCTGCTGCAGCTCCTCCAGTTCTCCCAACATAAAATCCCTGTTTTCCATCTAACCAGGTGGCTGCTGCGCCAGGTCGGTGCTGCCTCCAATTGCACAAGAGGGCTTGAGCCAATCTAGCAGGTCCTGACCCCAAAGCGGGGCTGCTCCTCTCTCACCACCCTCCTGCTTTCTACCATCCGTGCTTTGAAATTAATTTAAGCATTAACATATGTATTTTTGTTATGTTAGGGGTTTTTTTATCTGGAACTTAACCTACTTCTGCTTTAATTCCAGATAACGGTGCTGAGATCTGACCATAATTAGAGGTTCAAGCACAAGCCCCGGTTTTGCTCTCCGGAGCGAGGTGTTAGCATCCAGTTAATTCCCTTGAGCCAGGTTGTCTCCCAGCACCTTTCCCGGCTCCCGGGGACGCGCTGGCTGGGCTGTTCCCTACCACCAAGGCACAGCAGGTACCCCAGGCGCCTTGCGAGACCCCTGCGAAGGGCAGAGCGCGTCCCGAAGGCTTTGCTGGGGCTCCTCACCTCGCCCGTGTTCCCCTGCTCAGCCCCCCGGTCCCAGCCCTGGCGCTGACTTCTCAGTGAAGGCACAAACCAGAAGCTTCTGGGACCGGCAGAAGTGAGAAGCTGGATGTGAATTGCTGTGGTTTGAAGGCATCTGAAGGATCTTTCTGTTCCCTTACGGGTTTTTCCAGCAGCGGTGAGCAGCCTTACCCAGCACTGGTAGCCCACCCTGTGCTTGGGCATGGAGGTGTCTGTGCCCGTCGCTCGTGCGCTGAGCGGTGCCGGTCTCATTGCCGGACTTGGTGCCCAGGGTGCAGCACAGGCCAATCTGTGAATATTTTTTAATATGTCTTGAGCTGTTCTTCAGATTTACTCTTGGAAACAAGGTTGGATTTTCCCTGGTTTACAGGCTCGGCCATTTACACGAGGCTCTGCCAGCGTTCTCTTCTCTGATGTGAACGGGCTGATGCTCAGGATGGTTAATTAGTGATTTCTGATTGAGAACGCAGGCGGCAGGGTCGCTTCGGGCAGCCGGGGCACCTTCTCTGGCAGTTTTGGTTTTTCAAAAAGCTTCTCCATCCATAGCGTTCCTGCCGGCAGTGCCTGGCAGAATTGGCTCTTCCAAAAGCTGGTGGCCGGGAGCTTGTGGGAAAGGGTCAGAGGGATTTGATGGTAATAAAGTGATTTAACAGTCGTCTTCCTCAGCAGCTCTTGTTCCTAGCGTTCAAAGCCCTCTCTTGGAAGCTTACATGAACTTTGCTCTCCAGTATGCTTAGCCAGGGACATTACAGAATTACTTATTTTCTGGTTAATGAATAATTAGTCCAGCACAGACAGTTTGGAAGTCGTAGCTGTAGGCAGTTTAGCTGTGGCCGGGCTGTAGCTCCTGTGCCCGTGGTGTGCTCGGTGCTGGCTGTGAGGGATGCCGCCTCTGCGGAAGAGGTCAAATAAGTTAAATTTCACTTTTCCCCAAGTACCGCTTGTGAGGAGTCAGCATGCAACGAACACCTTAAAGCCCTGTAAATTCTCGCACGAATGAAATCTTACCGTGTCGACACATGCTCGATCGCCGTGCAGTGCTTGGGCGTGAGCCTCCGTCAGAGCGAGCGCCTTTGGGGAGGGGAGGCTGGCAGTTTGGTAGAAGACAAGGTGTACGTATAGAGCAGGGCTGTATAGATCATCGCCCCGGTCCCGCGTGCTGGGTGTGGTATTGGATCTAAAATAGGTACCATGGTTTTTTTGGTCAGCACCCTCAGGGGTACTTGGAGTTGGATGGATTTGATGTGTTTGTGTGTTTTCTGGTCAAATACAGCGAGTTCCTGGAGACAGCAACCCCTGTCCAGCTCTTCACACATCCTGCAAATTTTAAAGACTCGACCCTGTATAGTGAATTTTTGCTGTCTGTGCAGCATGTCATGGGAAAAGGTAGGGTGAACAGCTGGGTGAGAGGCATTTGGCACCAAAGAAACACAGGAAGCAACTCAGTTTCATGGGCAAGTTATTATTTAGCTGGATTTATTTTGCAGCCAAAGTGCCTTTGGCACGATGGAGGCATTTGAAAAACACTGACCCTTAACCTCGAGCGACCAAAGTCTGAAGTTCCGGGAGCAGGCGCTGCACTGGCAGCCCCAGAGCCGGGTGCTCAGCGCCCAGATAACTAATAATAGTCTGTATCGGCTGCAAATTCTGCCACCTCGCCAGTGAGCAGCTTTCCCGGCGCGGGAAAGGGAGGCGCAGCAGGACATGGCAAAAGGTCTGGGTGACGCGGGGCCGGGTGAGCCCGGCTGGCGCCGAGCCGCCGCGGCTCCCACAGCTTGCAGAAGCTGCCCCTCTGCCGCCTGCCCTTCTTCCCTGCTGGCACTGTGTAAAGAAACGCTTACTTTTAACGCCGTGTTTCCTGAAGCTGATTTTTGCTTCGTTTTAAATAGGGGACTTGATTTCCACCGGGTTTCTTTACAGAAATCTCAGTTTTCTTTGACACGTGAAACGGATCCCTGTATATGTTTTTCACGACAAGCATCCTTGAACAGATGAGAGTGCCATTGACCCGCACGCTCCCATCCACCTTATCAAACACAGCGAAGATAAACGCAGGTGCGTGCCCAGGCCAGCCCACGCCTCACCGCCTCTCCCGTCCCAGCAGGGACGAGAAACGGCCGCTGTGGGTTTCTTTTTGTTATTAATCGGATTTAAGTATTGGAGGCACGTTTCAGTCCTCAATTCTCCATGTTCCCGTGTTAAAGACTGTGTGTGTTTCTCAGGAAGAGGCATGGGCTGCTTTTTTTAAACTTGATTCATCTCCTTTTGTCCCGTAGCTGGTGTTACTTTGCAAGCTGGGCGCAGGTACCCGGCTCCCCGCCGCTGGCACGGTACCTTCATGCTGCCTGAAAATAGGCATTGATTGCATCGCCTTCCTGAGTTCCAGCCCAGGGCAAACCGCATCGCACCTCACCACATCCCCCTTGCTCGGGGGTTGACTTCTGCTTGCTCTCCTGCAGCAGCGGTGGAGCCCGGCCGCCGACCCGTCGGCTGGTTGGTTTGGTTTTGGCAGGACTCGCAGTGCTGTCAGATGGCATCTGGGTCTCTTTGTAACGCAAGAGTTGCTCCTTTTTGTTGCCTGCGGCTGAGTTGAGGAGCTTGAGCAGAGGGGAGGTTTCTGCTCCACTGCCCCTGCCTTTGCCCGGGCTTGGCCACCGCTTGCCGAGACGGCTTGGCCCCTCCGTTCCCTGGGCAGAGGTGCAGGCGATGCCCCTGCTCTCTGATAGCACAGCTAATTATTAAAATTATGCTCTACTTTGATCTGTGATCTAATTAGCTTACCTTTGTGGTGGAATTATCTAATCGGGGACTGACATGTTTGAAGTCTATCCATAAGCGCTCCTGGCAGGCATGCCTTAGCCGGAGATTAGTCACCGCGACGGGAGCGAGCCGTGGCAGAAACACACTGGGCTGTAACTTCGCTGGACTGAGACTCATGGTGCTGGCTTTATTTTTTTTTTTTTTTTTTAAACTTTGTCTGGGGTTACGAGCAGCTCTAGGTGGAAGTTTCCATGCTGGCTCCGGTCCTGAGCCTCCAGCCCCAGCCGGGCCCGGTGGCGAGGCTGAGCGGTGGGCAGTGAGTCAGCCCTGCAGGTTGTGGGGATGGAAAGGAATTTGGAAACACATCAACGCGGGAAAAGAGATTCCATTCTGTGCGTCTTCTTGCATATGTTTTTGTGAACCCCAGAAGTTACAGAAACGCAGCAGTTTTTGTGCCGGCAGAGGTCAGGTAAACTGGAAGCTGTCCCTAGCCGGGATGGGGCAGTCCTTCAGCCTCCTCCATCGCGCTGCTTTCCTGCTGGGGGGCACCTCAGGCCGCGGGGAGCCAGGCCCTGGGCGTCGGGGGCCTGACGGGCGCGTGGTGGGGCGGTTCGGCTGGAAGCGGGGCCGGGGCAGCCCCCAGGCCGCGCACACCGACTGCCCGTCGCGTTTGGCGTTGCTGGCCGCTCGCCCGCCGCGGAGGCGATGGGGTCCCGTCGGACGGCTCCCGGCGTTTCGGCCTGACGGGGCTTGCCTGGGGAGGCAACCATCTCCCCTTTTTTTGTGTGCTTTAAGCAGGGTGTTCTGGCAGCGACTTTCATTGTGAAAACAGTGCCGGTGCCAGCGATGGGGGGAAGTGGGTGTGGGGAAATGAAATTAAATTAGACGGAAATGTGTGCGTCTCCAGCCAGTAACCCCTGTGTGGCGATGCGGCTGCGTCTGAGCGTGGGCCCTTCTCTTGCAGTGGAACCTGGTGTGCGAGGACGACTGGAAAGCCCCGCTGACCACCTCCCTCTTCTTCGTGGGGGTCCTCATCGGCTCCTTCATCTCGGGGCAGCTCTCGGACAGGTAACGCTGCTGCTCCCGCTCCGCTCGTGGGCAGAGCGGGGCAGACCTGCCGCCACGGCTGGTGCGTTGGTTTTTTTAAGAGGTGTAAAGGAGTTAAACATCCAATTCTCTCAGTTTTGATCAAAATGAGGTAACTGGCCTGGCTTCTTCAAAAATCCCAACCTTGCTGTACCCCAGGTGTAGGATCACTGCCTCTTGGGCGCCTCAGGACACCAAGAACTGATCTCTGCAAGGAGCCCATGCAGCTGCTTTGCAGACTGATGTGGTGGTTTTCACTTCACGACCACATTTGTTTCTTTATCCGGCCTTTTTAGTAGTTTAAAAGATGTTGTTCTTTGTCATGGCATTAACTGACAGTCTATTCTTACAGCTGCAGGATAGAAACTTGTCCTTTGAATGGAAGCTCTGCATAGAAAAGGTTGTTTGCTGGATATAAAGTGAGCATATCCAAGAAGAAAAAACGATAACCTGTAAATGGATAGCAATCGTGTCATAGCATCTGACCAAGTAGATGTAAAATGTCAAAAAAATCATTACAAGCATTTGATTATTATCTCAGCAGTATTGAAGTTTTGGCCTCACAAGTGTTGAATGCAGAATATACGTTCCTCCTGCAAGGCTCTGCTTCCCCCTTTATACAACCCTTAGCCTTTTTTCCATATCGTTACCGTATCCACATTGTTGGGGTCTCCAGTGCTGCTTTGGTTGCTGCCTGGTAGTGAGGGAGCCGTAAGAGCAGCGCGCTCCTCTGGGGGCTTAGCAGAGGGGTTTCAAAACTCGATGGGAGTCTTAATCCTAAAGCCTCCAGCATTAAATTCCATGTGATCCGAATTTAATCTCCCGACTCCTGCCCCCGGTGCAAAGTCAGTCGGTGTTACTGTTTGAAAGGGAGACGAGATAATCACTAAATCCCGCCGGTGCCATGTGCCCACTGGGAGCGTCTGAGAAAGCGTGCGTGCCCCGGCAGCAGCGGCCGGTCAGCCCGCCCAGAGCCCCGGCACCTTCGAGCATTAGCTATTGCTTGAATGCTTTTTCTTTTAATGTTTTGCCAGTAAAGGGGTATGTTCTGAGCCTGTACCTGAGTGATTTCCCCTGTGCTGCTGCAGAAACCTTTCCTAAGCCGAGGGCTGGTGCAGGCAGCCGGCGACGCGACGCGGCCCAGCGGCATCCGCGCACAGGGCAGCGTGCCCTGGGCCGGCAGGCGGGCGTGCAAACCCGGGCGTCAGCCCGCTCTTACCTTCCCGTAAGAAAACGCTACGTACTTCTAATGCAGACAAGTGGGTGAGAGAAAGGGTGCAATATGTATGGCAACTCGTAAAGGCTGAAACCAGTTGATAAAGCTATTTAACACAGTCAAAGCGTAATGATGTTGCAATGTATAGATGCCAGTAGCCTAAAAGCCATCATTTCCTAACTTTCAGCCGTGTGGCTTGCAGCCTTCATGTGTCTCTCACTTACGTACTGTTGTCTAGTCTCCTTCGTCCCTGTCTAGTGACTCCCTGAAGTTTCTGCTCTTACTTTTTCTTCTTGGTTTATTTCCTGGGTCTTGGAAATTTTAATTTTTTTAGTGCTTATGAAAATAATAAACAAAATTCTTTTAAGATGAACCAAACTTCAAGTTGTGCTAAGCTGCGTTGCTTGAGGCTGGATATTTGTTCTCCCTCGTGCTCTCTTACATAGCCCCGCTCCATAAATACATGCTGTTTCAATAATAATCTCCTTTATCTTTTGCAAAAGGTTTGGCAGGAAGAACATCCTTTTCTTGACGATGGCCGTGCAGACTGGCTTCAGCTTCCTGCAGATCTTCTCTGCCAGCTGGGAGATGTTCACAGTGCTCTTTCTCATAGTGGGGATGGGACAGATCTCTAACTACGTGGTGGCCTTCATACTGGGTATGAATATGTCTGCATTAGATTAACTGCTTGCTTAATGTACTGTTATTTTTTTTTTTCCCTCTGAACCTGCATCATTTAATTTGACAGTGGTAAATCCTCACTGGTACAATTCCTCATTTAGGCCGGTGTGATTTTTTTGCTCTTGGATACTTCAAGCCTATACTTTCTATAGGTTTAGAGAAAAAGAAGAGAGCAGGAGGACTCTAAACAAACATCTGTTTCCCTCCTCTCTGGAGAAGTTCAGGGTTTGTTATCAGCAGAAGCAGGTCTGAGATAGAGAAGGCATTCGGGTTCCTCCCTGCCTCTCTGCCCCTTTGCAGGGGGGTCGGTGCCCACCTGGGTGCAAAGCCTCGGAGCAAACCCGCGTTTCCAGGCACAGCGACTGGGGGGGGGTTCAGGAAAGGCGACTGCGGGGTTGAATTACAGGGATGACTGCTGCAGGCTTTGGGGGGGCCTGGGATTTGCAAGAGCTGTCTTTAAAGTGTGCAGGTATATATTTATGTCAGCTTTTAAACCAATGGTGTCAAAATTACAACTTGTAGATCGTAACATGAGCTAGTCTAAATTAAAACCGTATACCAATAGTTAATGCTGTTCTTTCCTACCCCACGAGGCTTTAGCAGGGAAAAAATAGAGCAGCAGAGCATAGTATGAAATCGGTGCTATGGAGGGGATACAGCATCGTGTCCCCGGGCAGCCGTGAGTCACCGCTGCGAGCGGCGGAGGGTGGATTAAGTAGGTCAGGCTGTCAGCAGGGAGATCCCTTGCCGTTGCCATCCCCCCTGCTCCCTCCGTCCTGGTAGTTAACTCCTGTGCGGAGCTGATGGAGCAGGAGCAAACGCCTGCCGTGGGAAGGCTGGGAGGTACGGCGCTGCGTCAGGAGCGCTGCCTTGGCTGAAAATCCTCTTGGAAGCGCGTGGGGTTTGTGTAGCACGAGTCCCTCTCATGGGGGTGTGGGATCTGATCAGGCAGGAATTTAGCTCCTCAGCTCCCCCGGGAACGTGGGGCACAGCTGGATGCGGATCGGGATGCTGCCTCGGCGCTCAGCAGAGGCCAAGCTGCGGGGTGGCCCGGAGCACCCCATTGCCCCTGCCGCTGAGAGACAGGACTGGGTCTCCCGAAGTAATGTCAGATTTGTTTAATTGCACAGCTGCAGGTTGCTGGCGCTTCATCCCTTGTGCTGTCTCTCCTGCCATCCTGTTGTCTGTAGAGTTGTTGCAGCAGCGATGACTCCCTGGGAGCGGAGAGGCAGGTGCCTCGGGCGCTCGCCGTGCTGGCCGTTCCCCGGCAGCCTTGAGGCTGTTCCTAAGGGCAGGATTAATCTAAACTTACTTAGACATTAGCTTCCTAACTTAAGAGAGTCGTCAGCCACCTGTCATCAGTAAGGAGGGAGGCACTGATGGGGGATGGTCCTTCCCACCCGACGCTGCGTGGTCGGCGTGCCCCGATGAGTGCCCTGACCTCTGCCCGTGGCAAGGCAAACCCAGGAGCTCCCAGGAAGCCGTACACAGCAGAGGTGCTGGATGGGAGAATATACCCACGAAAAGTAACTCCTTAAAAGCCCATCCTGATTACGGGATGCGCTGGAGATGCTTCCCTTGTTCCATCCAACGGCGGGCAGGGCTGTGACCTGCGCTCGGGAGGGGAGCAGCGGCACCGGCACGTATGAAGTCCCCGTTGATGCTGCCTGCGCTGCAGCCCTGGCACCCTCCGTCCCCAGGTGGGGTGGGTTTTTTTTCCAGTGGCCACCTCAGCACAGGTTTCTCCTGTCGTTCCAGCTTTCAGCATCCAAACCCGCGTTGCCTCCCCGTGCGTAGCTCAGACCCTGTCCCAGCACCCTCAGCCACCCGGGCTCTTCCAGCCCTTTGCACTGTTGCTGCCCACCTTCATGGGAATAGTTTCCCCCCTAAGCTGTCGGTGAGCTTCTGTAGAGTTTTCTTCTTTTTCAACCACATCCTGTGAAATTGCTCACTGCAGCATTTTTTTCTTAGCTTTAGGCCTCGGTTGTTTTCTGTGCTCAAAACCGTTGTGTTCAAGTTCTGGGACTGTAAAACACGTACATTTGGGAAGGCATGTTGGTATTGTCCCCGAACTGTTATTCCTTGGCCAGGAGAATGAGGGAGGAGGAGAGGCAGGGGAGAAGAGAAGAGTAGTTGGAAGATGTCATCTCATACTGGCTTTGAATTGCCACAAATTGTAATGTAACATCTAATAGGTATAAGCCAATGTTTCAGGTATCAGACTTCTCCCAAGAGAGCCCCTCTAAACAAGAGCAATCAGTAGAGGAAGACAGTATAATTTCTCCCCACACACTCATTTTATCCCTAGGAGTTCTTATTTTCAGTTTTCTTACTGAAAACTGACTTTATTCAGTTACTCCAAGTTTCTAAAATGAGAATTCATGTAGCTATCAAATAGGAGGGTTTTTTCAGGCTTGGGTATTTTTTCCATTTGCTCTGCAATAGTAAATGTTGGAGTTCTTACCGCGCTACATAACCAAAATACACTCTCCAGACTTCCCGAAACCCTCCTGTTCGCTCAGCATCGTTTGCTTTTTAATTGAGTCCGGAGCAAACCTTGGGAGTCAAGGCCCTTACGGTGCTCCTGACGGAGAGGAGAGCTCTGTAGACCCGAGGCTGAGAGCTCAACAAGAAGCGAGGTGGACCTGAGGGTGTCTGTGGATTTTGTTAAGCACCGGCTAGGTATTTT
The DNA here is from genome assembly GCA_009819775.1 of Phoenicopterus ruber ruber. Classification (NCBI taxonomy): domain Eukaryota; kingdom Metazoa; phylum Chordata; class Aves; order Phoenicopteriformes; family Phoenicopteridae; genus Phoenicopterus; species Phoenicopterus ruber. The sequence continues at coordinate 2,271,599 of CM020228.1, read as the reverse complement.
ATTGGAAAAGACATTAGGGGCTCTTGGAGGCTTACAACAGTCTCAATTTTTATTACTAGATATTAGGCTGGCGCTAGACTGCGCATGACGCAGGGGTTGGAGGATGCTTTCAGTGCCTGCTGCCTGGCTACTGGAGCCGTACTGTTCTTAGAAGATGGCATCTTCCCCGGTTGTGTCCCACAGCCCGTGATGTGCCGGTCCGACATTCCAAAAAATAAACGTGAAATTTGTTCCCATCTCCCTGTAAATTCACGTCCTTTCATCCCGAAGCACCCGTGTCAGTCTGCCATCCACAGACCTGCTCTCCTCCAGAAGTGCTCAGCAACGAACTGCACCTTAAATCCCAGCTGGGTTAAGTGGGGGAGCAGGCGATGTCCTAGCCCAGGAAGGCTCCCGAAAGTCTGCTGGGTGTTCCCTGTGCCTGCCCTTATCTGTCTCGGACAATGCCTTAATCAAAGCAAACAGAAGTCGCTCCTTCATCTGAAGGTCCCCGATAATCCCAGCAGCTTTTCTGCGCTGGGTGGGTCCGTGCTGCGCTGCGGGTGACCACTGCTATCGCCGGTGCCGGCACCGCAGGGCAGCACGGCCGCCCAGGTCTTCCCTGCCATCCCGCAAACCGCTGGGTGGGACGGAAGCAGACTTGCCAGGCTGGGAAAAGGATCAGGGAGGAGTGAAGCTCCTTCGGTTCCTCACAACTCTTTCAATTCACCCAATAGTTTGCCTGGGGTTAGTGTACAGTCGTGGAGCTCAGTATTTTGGAAGTGAGGCTAATGGAGGTAACCGAAATCCTCTCTGCTCAGTCCTTCCCACGAGGAGAGGACATTATGAGCCATTTAATGCAGCTGGAACATATAGGACTCGCTGCTACAGGGAAGTACTGCGGTGCCAAGCCACATTTGGGCTTTAAACATACATTCAAGTTACTGTCCATCGGCTGAGCTGCTTTAACTGTCCAGATGCGTGTTCCTAGGCTGACACAGGGGGCAAAAAATGGGACATAAGCTCCCTCACTCCAGGCTCAGCCTGTTTGCACGTACGCGCTAGCTGACGAGCAGGCTCGGTCCCGGTGGCTTCGTGCCTTTGCGCTCGCATCCGCCTCTGACCGCGGGTGGGAGCCGGGCTGGGCGCTCCATCAGTGTCCGTGGAGCAAACCACGGAGGGTGCGTGTTTCACTGCGTGTTTCCACATGGCAGCCTTCGTTTTCTGTGCCCAGCTCGTGTAAAATCCCGGCAGATGTGAACAAGACGACTCCGTTGAAAGAACCTTCTAGTGGAAGGTGTCCCTGCCCATGGCAGGGGGTTGGAACTAGATGATCTTTAAGGTCCCTTCCAACCCAAACCATTCTGCGATTCTACGATGACACTGTCAGCTGTTTCTCTTTTACTTTGCCAGCCTTTGCAATAGAGGAGAACTCGCTGAACCGTGGGTCTCTGAATCCTCTGCTAAATCTGTGAGCAAATACTGATGGTAATAACATAGCAACTGCTTAGATGTTGCCGTTACAACCATGTTTAGCATTGAAAATGGTTTTGTATCAGACTCTGCCAGGCTGCTGGGGCACTGGAAGAGCCCAAATGGTGCTGGTCTCACGGGTGCTTCAATAGCAGCTCCAGGGGAGGTGCACAACAAAAATCTGGAGGAACCTCCCACCAGACTAATAGCACTGTGATGATGATCATCTCTTGGACCATTACTCCCTGACAGTGTCCCTTTAAGTATTATAAGAGAAACTGCTCTTTTCTAAGATTGTTTAGCTTATGTTTTTGTAAATGCAGTAAAGTATTTAGTCATGATTGAAAAGAAAGAGTTAAAATGCTAATCCAACCTCCCTTGTTTTAAACAGGAACAGAAATTCTTGGCAAATCAGTTCGTATTATATTCTCTACGTTAGGAGTTTGCATATTTTTTGCAATTGGCTACATGTTGCTGCCACTGTTTGCTTACTTCATCAGAGACTGGCGGATGCTGCTGCTGGCGCTCACTGTCCCGGGGCTGTTCTGCATCCCGCTCTGGTGGTGAGTGCCCCCGCGCCGCGAGGCCGCGCTCCCCGCCTCCGCTCCCCGCCTGATGCTCTCCCGCGCCGGGTGCTGGGTAATGGCAGGGTGTCGGGGGGTCCCGTTTCTCCTCTTTGGGGTTTTTTTTTAATATTTGCCATGTGAGGAGGCTTTGCCTTGAGGCGGGAGTTGGGGGGATTTTTTGTTTGGGGTTTTTTGCCAGTTTTAAGTCAAATTAACTACCTGCAGAGCCTTGCTGGTGATGGCCTTGTGCTTGAAGCCACTTTTTCACCCGCTTTCCAGAGCAGCTTGGGAATTCTGTATTTGACTCCTAACTCTGGACACTGTTAACCACCCCTAGGTTTACCCCTGTAGTACCGCTGGGTGATTCGTTCTAACTTTTCTTCCTTCCTTTTTTCTTTAAGCCATGTTTTAACGCAGATTCACCTGCTGATTGGTACTAAAATCCCAGTGAAAGGCTGAGCCCGTTCACTTGGCACGCAGCAGCTGGCAGGTTATTGCACTCGCTGTCATTAAGCAATGCATTGCACTCGATGGCGTTAAGCAGAGGTGTTTGCCGGCAGAGCTCGCCGGGCCAGCCCTCTCCCACAGGCTCTGCAAGCCAGGAGCCCTCCCGGGCTTTGCTTTGGCTGCTGGAGCAGGACTTGGATTTGTGAGCTCCTTCGGCCCATAGTAACTCTGTCTGGCTAAGCCAAAGGTTGGCTCTTCCTTTCCCTGCTCCTCCGAGCCGTCCCACACTGTCGTCTTGGTGGCTGAGTCCGTGTTTTCTTTCATTTTTCCGTAGCACTCACCCACCCCTGCTCTAATGCACTGGTGGACAGGTGGGTGCACCCTCACTTGCCCATGGTTGCTCTGCCCCGGGGGACTGAAAAAACAATTTAGGAAAACTCCCTGCTCTTCTCAGCTGGACAGAAGCATTGAAGAAGGGCAGATGTCCTTGGTCATCTGTTGTTTGCTGAAGAGATAGGTGTTTAGAAAATAGGAAAGGAAAGGCAAGGTATCACTCACACTCTTAAAATAAGGATAATTTACAACAAAAAGAGTTCCTTCCTTTCATATTAGTCTTATCTGGGGAACTCCTTTCTTCCTGTTATCTTGAAAGAGTTATACCTATAAGTAAGAGATTAATGTCTTTATAACAGTTAAGTGATTTAGACCCACTCTTCTATAGTCTAAAAGATCTCCTGCAGATCTCAGTCTTGTCAGAAGGCTCTGCTGATGGGGTTGGTTGGTTGGTTGGGGTTTTTTTAATCTTAGTCTTCAAACCAAACCAAACCAAACCTTTACAATGGTTTTCAGCTCCACCTCTGCTATCATCTGATTATAAAGATAGTCTGATTCTGTTTAAGGGTCACTTTGCTTATTTAACTTGAAATGTTTCAAACTCCTTCAACACAGTGGCATTTCCCTCTGCACCGAGCAGCTGCTCTTTGGGGAGGTTGCTTTTGGGTGGAAGCCTCTCAGGTATCTGCCATAGAACAGGCACTATGAGGCGCACAAAATCTGTCCCCAAGGCATGGCTCCAGAGTCCTGCTTTGAAATGTATTTGGTGGGAATTTCCATGCTTTTTAAGAGCACGCATGGTAAAGCATGCCAAAAATTCCCACGGATGGCACTTCCAGTCTGGGGCTAATGTGGGGGTAGATGGGGATCAAGGGGCACTGGCAAAGCTCTGCCAAGGCAGGTTGGTATTAGCTGGCATTTGGGCATCTGGACCCACTGCTTCCACGGGCGATGTGACTTGTGCATCCCACTGCTCCGTGCCATAGTTGCTCTTTTATTCATTCCTCTTCCAAATTCTCCAGAAGGTTCCCAGCATCGGCTCTGCAGTCTTGTGTTCCTCAGCTTGCCCACAAAGAAGAGCAGTGGAGACAGCTCATCTCGCAGAAAGTCACGTCACTGGTTGAACGATCTGATATAAATCATCTGACGCTCGAAACCGTTGACGTGGCTTTGGGTCAATCCTGTAGGGAGTTCATCAGAGAAGGAGTGTCTGACCTGCTTTTTTCCAAGGAGAGGAAAAAATGCTGCTGGCTAAAGGGAGCAAGGTAGCAGCTGTTAAGATCAAAGGATTTAGTTAAGGAAAGGTGAGATTTTCTGTCCTGTGTTTGGTGTTAATTCACTCAACACGTGCCTGGAATTGATTAGAAAATGTCATCAACTCCGCAAGGGGACACTGCCACTGTCCTCTGCCTGGGAGAGCCTGCCTCAGAGTTGTGGTAAAATGGTGAGGTTTGTATGTAAGATTCCTGTGACACAGAGCCTTTAAATACACCCTGTGCATGTTTAAAGCATTTCCACATTGTGTGCAGTTTCCTAAGAATATTTTTGCTCAACACTAGTTAAGCTACCCTCATCTTTGCTGTCTGTCCGGTCACATCTGTTTTTTTTTCTGGCGGACATCAATTATTCCTTAAAAAACAACCACCCAGGACGAGGGTCCAAGCGTGCATCGACTTCAGCACGAGGATAAACACATCCCATAGATTTGAATTCTCCCACTGATCCCAGTGGGACAAATCCATGAATTACATTGCCCACATACTTCTGTGCTGACTGTCTTCTGCTGCAAGCAATCTGTGAGATGAGAGCATAACTCATAAAAATGGTACATGTGTTTTTAATAACTTTTTACTTTTGTGAAAACGTTGAGTCATTTATTCTGAAACTCATTGCAGGATCATTCCTGAATCCCCTCGGTGGCTGATCTCCCAGGGAAGATATAAGGAGGCAGAAGTTATTATCCGAAAGGCTGCAAAAATAAATCGTGTTCCAGCCCCAGCCGTGCTTTTCGACACCGCAGAGGTATGTTTCATACGTCCTGGTACTTTACCTCGCCAGCAGTTTCCCCCTTTGGCCAGTTGACTCGTTGGGGAATGCCAGCGCAGAAACGGTTCGCACCAGCAGCTCTTAGAGGCTGGCAGCGACTGTTGGCGTGAGGTAAGTGCTGGGTTAGCGAGTTCAAAATGAGAAGCCAGAGGGGGCTTTTATTTGTTTGTTTTTTACAGTAAAATTCTCTTCCTCAGCAGTGGTTGGTTGTGGTTTTCAGAGCAAGGGTGACCCAGATTGCTTCATCCTTCGGGCACTGAGAAGACCCGAGGAAGATGCATTTGTCCCCATTTCAGCTTGGCGCAGTATTAGCGGTTTGCAGTTTAACAGCAGCTCTTCGTGGGGGGCTGTGCAGGGGACCCTAAATCAGCACCCACGTGTGTGGGGGCTGCGTGGAGCCCTGAGGGACTCCTCAGGTTGCAGAAACCAGCCAAAGACACCCAAGTGCCACAAGGGCATTTGAAAAGCGTGACTGTAGCAAAGGCAGTTAATAACAATAAGCTCCTCTGCAGGCGTTTTTTCCTCGTATTTCATATTTATTGGTTAAAAGGAGAAAGCCTAGCACAAACTGAGCACCCCAGCAAGCCGGGGAGCAGCACGGCCGCAGCGGGACGGCTGGTTCTTGTGCTCATCTCCCCCTCTAGTGGCTCTCCCCTCGCCGGAGCTCCTGCTGAAGCGGCACAGACATTTTTCTTGTGCAAAGAAACCAGCAACGCTTCCAGCCTTGCGTCAGCAATGACCGCGTGTCTGTACGTCAGATCTTACCTTACTGCGTTGTACGAGCACCTGCGTTTTATGCCTCCTGATGTCTCCTGATAGAGCAGAAAGCAAAGCACCGCGTGCTCCTTTGCAGTAGCTGCAGGAGAGGGACGCTGCGTGCTACACCTGCTGGGGGCAGGATCCATCTCTTGAATGTCACGCTTGCTTTTTGGCTGAGCTGCTGAAGATCTCTTTTCCAAGCGTATGTACTAGTGTAAATTGAAGTGCATGTTCCAGCTACGGGAAGCTTATCCTACAGAAACTGTGGAGAAGCACTTTCCTTACTTCACAGCCGGAGTTCAGATGTCTTTCATACTGGACATGACTTTTTCAGGCTCCAGCACGTGTTTGCTTTTCATCGCTCCTGCGTGTTTTTGAGACCAAGCGGCAGCTCAGCTGTCCTTTACTTCGTGGGAATCTTGTGTGCCAAAGCGTCTGTCCACAAAAGCCTGAGGGTGATGTTTGCACGTGAAGTCCTCCATTGGAAGTATTTTTCAAACGTTGCTAGAAAGACATTCCTCGGAAACCATCCTCTCTTCCTAGGGAAGGAAATCTCCGGGGTAGCCCCACAGGGAGGGCCAGGGAGGTTCGCTCTTCGGGCTTGGGGGGAAGCCTGGCCACGAGCGCTGGCTTTGCCCCGGCGAGGGCTCTCCGTGCAGGCAGAAGGGCACCCTCGTGCCACCCAGAAGACTCCTGCGTCAAGCCTCAAACTGGACCCTCCGTCTCTGATCTGGGGTGGTTGATGCTCCCGTGATGTGTCCTGGCCTCCACGTCGAACTCTGGCGTCCGTCCCCCGCCCCGGCAGGGCGCCGGCTGGCAGGCAGCAGAACTGGGCGATTTTCTGCATTTATTTCGGACCGTTTGTGAAGGTTGAACAGAAGAGAGTGGAGTGAACAGTGCACAGAAAAATGCCTTTGGTAATGAGGTTACTCCTGGAAGTACCGTGTTAGATCCTTAAGGAAGTGTTAATGCGTCTGTCTTGTCGGCTGGTACTCCTCTTTAATCAGTCAGCATGGTGCAGTGTCTCAGTGCTACCTTTTTTTTTAACAAAACCCTGGAAACTACCGCGGAGTACAGCTGGGTGCAGAGACAAGCTCTACCCGAGGACCGCCCTGGCCCTGGGGCTGACTAGTTATCCCCTGGTAGAGACGTAACTTCGTAACTGCCCAGACTTGTGGGTGTGCAGACGTTGTTTTGCTCTTAGGTGTGTGGGAATTTTTTTGGTTTTGTTTTCCTTTTTCCTTCAGATGCAGGATTCGAAGCCTCAGCAGCAGCAGAAGGCTATCCTTCTGGACCTATTTCGAAACCGAAACATTGCAACTATTACTATTATGTCATTACTTTTGTGGTAAGGAAATGTGTATTCCTAAAGTACCCAGGCAATAGAACCATTTCTGATTTGAGGGCACATGCCACAGGTTTAGATAATAAGTCTCAGCCTCAGAGCCCATCTACACGTGGTCCTTGGCCGGTACGTGGCCCTCAATGTCCTTGCACCCGCAGTGCGTTAATACACAAGAGTGTGGAGACAGGAGCCTCAACTCAGATGTAAAATAGTTAGGAAACTGTATGTAACAACTCGTGTATTTTAAATTCTGTTGCTTTTTTTTTTTTTTTAAAGAAGCTCCCATCTCTATAATCTCTATTTGAAGAGAAATGTCCTTCTTGAAGCAGAGGCAGCAACTCAGTAACATAACAAGAACCAGACCCGTGGCCAGCGGTTTTGTTCTGTTTCTGTACAGTGCCCATCTCAGTGAGATCCTGGTCCCTGCCTGGGCCACCACGAGGAATGAGGACCCAATAATACCATATAGACAAACCAGGACCCTTTTCTGTACATATTTCCCCCAGCAGAAAGGAACTGGCTAGCACACTTGGCATGCCATAGTAAGGCACTTTTGAAACCCGAACATCCAGCTCTCTCGTGAAGATTAAATAAGATGTAACGGAACTGCTGAGGGTGGGAGATCCTGTCCCTGGAGTTGGCTACAAGTAGGAACGTAGTTGGCATGGGAAGCTTTCAAGAGTTATTTCATTGTGCTGTTAATGAATCCATTGCAGTGAAAAGCCTTTGTGAACGACTTCCACAAAGCCTTTTACTTGGCATAGTGTATGCAGGAAGGCCAGAGAAATCAGAGGTCTCTTCAAGCCGCTGTGGATATGGTCACTGGAAGGGATGACAGTATTAGAAAGATGGGGTTGTCACTGAGACTTTTTTAAGCCATGATGCCTGTGGCGATGCTTTGCGACATCCTATTTTTGTAACAACATCTGAGGCAACACTGGAGGCGTTCAGAGACCGGTGTTTCTGGAATAATTTGGGTTTATTGCTTTTCTCAGGTTTTTCACGTCGGTTGGTTACTTTGGCCTGTCCCTCAGCACTCCAAACTGGCATGGAAATGCCTACATCAACTGTTTCCTCTCAGCTGTTATTGAAGTTCCAGCTTACGTGATTGCCTGGCTTCTCCTCCGCTCCCTCCCTCGGCGCTACTCCTTATCTGGCACCTTCTTTTTAGGGGGAAGTGTTGTCCTCTTCATTCAGCTGGTTCCTGCAGGTACAAGATTCAATACATAAGTAGATAAAATGTTAGAAATATTTTATGGTACTGTCTAATAGTTCTGTAAAATTACTGGAAACCACAATCCAATTTAGAATTTGAGGTCAAGTTTATGCTGATCACTTCCAGCCGTGTTTGGGTTTTTTTATATGCTTATGTATATGCTGAGTCATGCATGGCGCTCATTTATTGTGTCAAATTACTGAGCTTTTTATAGTCCAGGGGAACCAGCTTGTAAAATGAGAGCCAAAAGTGTACTCTGATTTATCTGGTTGTGCGTAGAGGCTAAAAAAACCCGCAAGTCTTCCAGATTTCACTGTGTGTAAATCTCTGCAGGTTTTTGTGAAAAAGGGCTGGATCTAAGCTGGTGCTTTGTTGTTGTATAATCCAGAATTTTGTTCCATTTCAAGAATGCTGTTTTACTGGGAGAGGACCAAACTATGAGGAATACAAAATAACCTTAGCATCTACGTTATGCTCAGTGGGAAGTTTGGAGCCAAGTCATCTAGGGATGGGGCTAATACATTGTATAATTTAAAAAAAACCCCTAACTCGCAACTGCTAGGAAAAAAACAGTGATATAATCTTTGGGATGTAGAAGTAGTACAAATAATAAGCACAGGCTGTTTATTCACCTTGATTTGGTGGATGAAAAGCTGGACAGGAGCCGGCACTGTGCGCTCGCAGCCCAGAAAGCCACCCGTGCCCTGGGCTGCATCCCCAGCAGCGTGGGCAGCAGGGCGAGGGAGGGGATTCTGCCCCTCTGCTCCGCTCTGGGGAGACCCCCCTGCAGTGCTGCCTCCAGCTCTGGGCCCCAGCACAAGAGGGACATGGACCTGCTGGAGCGGGGCCAGAGGAGGCCACGGAGATGATCCGAGGGCTGGAGCAGCTCTGCTATGGAGACAGGCTGAGAGAGTTGGGGTTGTTCAGCCTGGAGAAGAGAAGGCTCCGGGGAGACCTTACTGCGGCCTTCCAGTCCCTAAAGGGGCTTATAGAAAAGATGGGGAAAAGCTTTTTAGCAGGGCCTGCTGTGACAGGACAAGGGGGGATGGTTTTAAACTAAAGGAGGGGAGATTCAGACTAGACCTAAGGAAGAAGTTTTTCACCCTGAGGGTGGTGAGGCCCTGGCACAGGTTGCCCAGAGAGGTGGGAGATGCCCCATCCCTGGAAACATTCCAGGTCAGGCTGGATGGGGCTCTGGGCAACCTGCTCTAGTTGGGGATGTCCCTGCTTGTGGCAGGGGGTTGGACTGGATGGCCTTGAAAGGTCCCTTCCAACCCAAACTGTTCTATGATTCTAGGACTTTTTTTTCTTCTCCTCCAGATTTTAATGTCCTGTCCGTTGGCCTGGTGATGCTTGGAAAATTCGGCATCACAGCTGCGTTTTCAATGCTTTATGTCTACAACGTGGAGCTATACCCAACGCTGGTCCGAAACATGGCAGTCGGCGCTACTTCCACGGCTTCCAGGCTGGGCAGCATCATCGCTCCTTACTTTGTTTACCTGGGTGAGACATGTTGCGTTTCTTGCCTTGCGCTACACAACTGCCCAGAGAAGTTATCGGGGCTTCTGCAGCGCGGGCTCAGCTTTATGTCCCTTCATTTGTTGTATTTTAAGTCCCTTCTCTCATCTTGGGTCTGAGTTCACTGTCGAACACGGTAGAAATGAAGTGGAGCTCCTTGGGTTTCACAAAAGAATCAGGCACTGTTTTCCTTTATTGAGGCTAGGGATCGTTCCTGCCCACCGGAGCGGGTCAGAGCTGGTCCAAGACAATGACGGGGTTTATAAACCCTGCAGGCGGAGTGGCTGGGATGATAATCGGTCGCATCTCGGCAGTGGGTGTTACCCCAGGGACGCCAGTTAGTTTCTCAGGAGAGTGTGACAAGAAGTGATCTTGCAAGGAAGGAAATCTAGCAGTAGGAAACTCATTGCATTGTACTCTTTGTGCGCATCCCGAGACGGGTATGTCAGGAGCAGGTGAACCAGGCGGGAATCCAAACATCCCCTGAATCTCTGCTTTCCAGAGCAATACATGGAAAATACGCAGATTCAGCAGCACAAGAGTGTGGTTAATTGTGACCTTCATTAAGTGATTTTTTTTTAGTTACTAAGCCAGGCACCTCGGCACTCACTTTGTTTTTTCTTACTGTTCGTGCCTTGGTCTGTAAGCAGAATTACAGATTTCCTCATAGGCTTTTTTTTTTTGACACTCATTACCATCATATTCTGAGTGCTGCATGCATACTAATTGATAAATATTTTCTTTTTTTTTTTAAAAAAAAAAAGTACACAGAAATGATCCTCATGTTGCAGACAGGAAAGGGTGACAGAGCTTAGGGGATTAAGGGTGGAAGTACCTGTGAATACCGGCTGCTCAGGCTGGGGCGCTCAACCTCCTGTTTCTTTTGCTCGCACGTGATTTATTTCCTTCTGCCACCACTGGACCCGCCTCAGCTCTCCCCTGCACTTAATGAGTTTTGTTTCCTGCTGAAACCTTCGATACAAAATGAGCGTGACTTGGCCGACTCTGGCAGAACGTGGCTGGGGTCCTGCTAAGGGGTTTGTGCTGGGTCACCGTGCCAGGAAAGGGGAGAGGAGACTACTCTCTGTAGCTCACCTCTGCATTCCGGTGTGACGGTAACACACCGTACCAAAAATGATGAAAACACATTGTCTTTATTTCATACTCGCAGAGTGCAAATGTAAAGTAAAAGGGACGGCAGGACTGTGATGCTCCTTAGGGTCTTCAGTCTCCGTTGCAGAACAGGTAACAGTAATAGATGTAGACAGGATAAAGTTTTTACTGTTGGTTTGTTTGTTTTTGGTTTTTTTTCTCCCAAGTTTCCATAGGCTTAGCCTCTAAAAAAGTCTTGTTCCAGTCATCAGAATAGTTTCCTAAACTTTAGGAGGTTTTAGGAGAAACTCGTCAGCTGCTGATATTTGCTACAGCTAAATTAGGACCTCGCAGTTCATCCAGCTCATGAGCACAGAAGACATCAAATCACAAACTTTGGCTCTATGTGAAATACCCAGGGGTCTTCACTTTAATCCTAGTTTATTCCATACATTATAAAGGATACTGCTCTATCCCAACTAAAAAATAAAGCTGCCAAGTTCAGTTTGGTACTTTCTCTACCTTAAATACTTTAACTCCTAGCTAATCCCTTTACTGAAGGGCCTTTGCATTGCTGTGCTACCGTGACTCGAAGATCTTGCATCCTGCCCCAACGCTTGTGCGCTAGCTTCAGGCTGCTGGCAGGGGCCGCTGCCTCCTAGTCCAAAATAATATTCTGAGTAGACCAAGGTCAGAGCCTCTTGGCTGTCACGGGAGGCCTGATGCTTTCCCCCCTTGCAATAAGGAAGGTATTTAAGGATTCCCCCGTTAATGGCCCATGGGTCTGAAATTGGCCTGTTCAGCTGCCATCAGTCTCTTCCCTCCTTTTGCACAAGCCCAGCAGGATGCACAATCGCAGGCAGCTGACGAGTGCTTGGTTGCTTACGAGCACTTTTCTTCCCTCACATTGAATTATTTAAGGGAGGATTTGGTTCCTGATGACAGCGTAGTACTGAAGACTCCAGCAGTGACCCCAGCAGAGCTGTTACCTTACAAAGATGGTGGCTATCCCAGTTGAAAATGTACAAAACCCCTATTAGCTGCTACACAAACGCGCGGGCTGGCGTGAAACTGATGATAGGTGTTGACCATCCTCAAGTGCATGTCGTAGTTTTAAAATGGAAAAATCCCTTCGCTTGCTGGCAGATAACAGACGTAACTCAGTTTTGGGTTCACCTTTGATATTTATGAAGATTTCAGCTAATTATTCCAAATTAATTCTGCATTACAGCAATGTCTGGAATATAACTTTTACACACGGGTTTGTTGCTTGTGGACATTAAGTACTGTTGTCATGTCTCGCATTCTGCCAGGTGCCTACGACAGATTCCTACCATATATCCTGATGGGAAGCCTGACTGTGCTGATCGGGATCCTCACCCTGTTTCTCCCGGAGAGCTACGGCAATCCCCTGCCTGAGAGCTTTGAGCAAATGCTGACGGTGAAATGGTAAGGCGGCTTTCATTTGTCCCATGCTTCACAAGAATTCAGGACCTCTTTCTACATAGTCCCTTTTCACAATCAGTAAACATGTTTCATCAGATCCACTGCAAAACATCAAAGCTTTCAAGGTGCCCTTTAGATTATTTTTTTTTTCGGTTGTTAATTTGACGGACATTGACATTACACAGTTTCTCACGAATCTCTGAACCCGAGAGCTGATGTGCTCGAAGGTGGGCACTCGCAAAGCAAGGCTGACCTTCACATCGCCTTGAAGTTGCTTCATATCTTCCAACACTTTCCATCCTTTTATATCATTCACTCTCCTTAACTCTTCATTTAAACTATTCACTTAGTAGGATGCTTTACATTACAAAACGCTTTACACTTTCCCTGTCAGTTCATTAGGTACTACTCCAAATTAAACACAGGATTTCAATATTCCAGCCTCTTCCGTTTGGGAGGCTAGAGACGTGCCAGGACAGCTTTTCTCCTGGCTTATTTGCTTTAGCTGTAACGACGGTTCTCTTGCCCCACCACCGTTGCTATTTAGGGTATCCTGAGCAAACATCTCCACTGAAATCTGGGCGCGTGCATTATAGTGCTGGCGCGGTGGAGATGGCCAGTGTTCGCTAGGCACTATCACGGGAGGAAAATTCTTGGGAGCAGCAGAGGGAAACTGAATTCACCAAAGTGCAGCCGCATAGCTACCACCCAGCTTAGTGAGAACTGGTACTGGAACAGAATTTGTCCTTGTAAGCAGTAATAGCTTGAAAAAGCTGAAATTGCCTGTATCTAATCCCTGGAGCTGTCGTTATGCTTCCAGAATAAGAATTCTCAGGCCAGGTTCCTTGAGAAGGGCATGCTGCTCTTTATCACAATTAGGGACTTCTCACATGTCTGACCTATGGCTTTTAGCTAGAAATCCTGGAGTCAAACCGGATTCCCTTCGCAGGCTTCTTGCATAAACAGACTGAAGTAACTGAATTACAGTCACTGAATTACGTTCAAGTTCCACGTGTTGTTTGCTGCGCTGCTCTGCCATCCGGAAAGGCATACTTTACAGAGCACTTGGGTTTCTTCTAATGTTTAGATTAGTAGTGTACCATGGTTATTTTAGCGGTGCTAATTAGGAGGGGGAGGTGTCTGATGACACCCTGTAAAATGTTCTCTGGCTTCTCAGTTTTCTACTTGCTTTCAGTTTCAGAAATGGGCAACAAACCACTGGCATTAGGAATTCAAAGAAGAGTCCTAAAATTCTGGTAACGCCCTTGTGAAGAAGGATGCGCGCTCTCAGAGGGGCTGAAAGAACAACAAGATCTTCTCTCTTCTTCCTGCCAGAGGAAAACAAACAAAACCCAACAGTCAATGCTACTGCACCATAGTTACTATCCCCTGTGCTACTGTACCCAAATACATAGTTTCCTGAACAGATGCTGCCTACTCCCGTAGGACTCCTGGTCTGTAACTCAGTGTCCTGATACCTGGGGTTTGTCAGCACATACAGTCCCCATTGAGCAATGAGGGTCTGCCTGTGCTAAACACGATTCGAGGAGTAAGCTAGAAATGAGCCTTAGGAATAACGCAGCAGTGACTCCACTCAGTCAGGTATTCGATGAAAGCTGCTTAAGGAAAAAAAAAAAAGATAGCAAACGTAATGCTGGTGGGTTTTCTCACTGTGTGTATTACTGGATTGAAGGGGAGCTGGGTGTCTGTCTTTGAAAATCTCAGCACACAGCCCTAAAGGGAAGATCCGGCCTCCTCTGAAATCCGTAACCAAAGCCCGATAGACTAAGTGGGACCAGAATTTAGGTGTAGCAAAGCAGACATAGATTTCACTGTAAGGACATGTTTCTTAAACAAGACATTGGAGTATCTTTTGATGTCGCTTGCTTTTCCCAGGACCTGGGATCCACTTCGGATCCACTTGTCCCTGTAAAAGCTGATGCTTTTTCATAAAGCCTGAGCCTGCTGAATGAAATCCTTGGGCTTCGGGAACGTTCAGTGTCTTTGGGGACGGGGGGAAGCCTTTAACACCGAGTAAGGACTATAGCTTGCTGACCTTCTGATGGGCTGTGCCAGCTTCAAAAGCAACACGGGCTTTAGCCAGTCCACGATCCTCTCCAAACATGCCATGCAGTTTTAGCTTTCAGGTGTTTCATGGTCTATTGGCATAAGCAGTTTTTTAGATCTTTTGGGGTTTTTTCCAAAGCATTTAATTTCTCCTTTGAATATATACCACATATTGTTTTGCACTTTCAGAAAAAGCTCATTGCAGCTTCAAAAGCCTCTGCAAAACCTTTGTACCATTTACAGATTTAAAGGAGATTTGATGCTTGCAAAAAGCTAATGTTCTGTACTGGAGATGTCCGCTTGCAGTTATTAGAAACGCAAAAGGGCTAATTTGGGACCACCGTTTTTTCAAAACAAAAAAAACACCAACAAAGCCAGCGTTTTGGTTTTTGAATCCTACAGGTTATGTATCCATTTTTTTTTTAAAGTTCAGCAAAGCTAAATTGGATGAAAACTCAAATGTAGAGCTTAGAGTTGTGCTACTACTGTTTTATGAACACTACATAGTTTGAAAAAAGTGTAATACCTTTTATTTTTCTATTTATTGGCTGTGCATGCACTTCTTGGCCACATAAAGTCTATCAGACCTGGTAGACTGATTTTTATCCTCTATAAATAACAATTAGCCAAGCTTCACCTCTGTAAGGGCCAACAGAAGCACACTGTCTCCTCTCTGATGTGAGAGTCCATGGCAAGTTGTCCTGTGCTGGCACTCGGCACAGGAATGGGGCTCTAAGTTCAAGCACAAATATTTAGCATCAAAGCTTTCTAACATTTAAATGCAAGGACCTTGTGCAATTATTTCAAGCTGCTCTTTGGGATGCGGAAATACTATTTACTTTCATATTAATTTTCGGCAGTTATGCTTTTGCCATAAATGTAATGTGGCATGAGGCAACGATTATCCTGTGACCCCTGATGTTCTCATCCCTTCTCAAGCTGGAATTTCTCTAACAGCAGCAGTATTTAATCTTGGGTTTACTTATTACAAAGTTAATCTGTAGAATAACTGTTTAGACATAACTAAATTTCTCAACAAAACCTTTATGTCAGTGTAGGACAGGTTTGAGGACTTGGTTAAATATAGGTGGCCATATTTTTATGAATATTTTTGTATTAAGTTGATACTTATTTTATGTGATCGTAGGCTTGGGTATTTCTAAAAGGTAAATATTTTTGTACTCTGGCACTTTGTAGTATCTTAAAACCTAGTTTTCCTTTTTTAAATAAGAAAAAAGAGTTGTGGGTGGTTTTTTTTAAATACCTTGTTTTAATCAGTCTCATTTTTCTTGCTTACACCGTTGATCTCAAGCTAGTGTCACATTTTAGTTTTTTTTAATGACAGATTTAAAAAAAAAAATCTTTCACAAGAGTGGAATGCCTTTCTGAAAAGTATGTGATGTTGTTGTAAGGCCTTACGGTGTCTGAGCATAGTGAAAACGAGAAAAGGAGATTGCTTCAGCTGGTGAAGCATTTGCAAGGACAATTTCTGTCCTCTGCCCAGGCTCGCAGGGGGATTTCTGAAGAAACCCAAAGAGCAATAGTGTGTGGAAGAATCGAACAGGGATGAATCCGGCGGGCAGAAGTGCCCGTTTCCTGGCGAGTTACTGTTTTTCAATTGTAAAGCCTGAAGAGAACAGCTATTGGCAAAAATGAAATGTATTGCTCGTGAGCTATTCAGCCCCTCACTGCGATCTTCAGTGGGGTTTGTGTGTCAGACACGCGGGGGCTCGGTGTGGGACCTGTGTGCTCTCCTGCAGCTGGGGGAGGCCTGCGAGGCTCTGACCTGAGGCGGGGAGGGAAGCACCAGCCGGATCGCTCCCACCGACCGTTGCCCTGTGCCTCGTCTGTCCCCTCAGTCACGTTTACTTGGGTGTCTCTGTGCAACCTTTGATCCTCAGCGGGTTTACTGGATCTGCTAAAGCATATATGCAACTGCGGTAATTGTCACTCGTTAACTTCTGTCTTCATGGTAATAAAAATGTGCACTGGCATTATATAACCTACTTTCTGTGTGGATTGTAATTGAAGAATAAAGTCTCCTAACTTTAACGCTTTGTGCAAAGAAGTTTAACGTAATTTAAAAGTATAAAGTATGAAAATAAAATCCTAAAATAAGCTCTTCCACAAATAAGCTCTTCTACCCAGGAAGACTGTTATGGTAGCACAGTTTTTCTGGTTTTCAGATGGTTCAGTCCCAACTCTGCAATCCTACAATGTGCCAGACACAGAAACGGTGAGGCTCAAGGATGATTTTGAGGTTAAACTTCTATTTTGTCCATTTCATTTCCCACCTTTGAGATTTTTCACAACTGTGTGATTCCAACATGAACAAAAGCTCCTTTTAAATACAAGCATCCAAAAATGCTGTAAAAGGTGTATGTTTGCCTTTATCAATTAAAGGTGGAGAAAATATCAGCCAAAAAAAGCCAGTCAGAAACGTGAATTAGCCTTGCAGAGAGCAAGGCCAAACTGCAGTGACGATCATGCAGCTTCTTAACTGAGGTCTATGGGAGACACGATCTTCCTGACAATGCCACTAGGTCATAAGCAGGGAATTCTGGCCTAAGAATAGAATATTATTTATTGCATTTATTATTTGTCAAACATATTGTACATGTTCCCTCAGAAAATAGTGTCCCAATCAGCAAAACCTTTTTACAGCCACACACGATCCTGCTGAAGGGACGATGGCAGCTGCGGGAAGGTGCTGCCGCAGGCGGAAACACGGCGAGGAACCATTTAACACTTGGCCTTGCAGAAAGCTGCCTTCCTGGGGTCGTGCCAGGGGCAAAACAATCGGTGAAGACTCTTGGCTCATGCGTGGTAACAACCCAAACCAAGGCCTTACCGAAGAACCCCGGGCTGGTCCCCTTGTAACGTGTAGCTAAGCCCCAGGCGTCGCAGGCAGCCGAGTAACGATTCAATTCATCTCAAGCCCGGTTCCTGAACCCATCGGGCAGAAAGTAAGGGACCTGAGGCCTGTATTCATGGGCTATTTCCGACCAGGAGCCACCAGAGGGCAGGGGACGTGCCACCCACCCAGCCGGGCCTGGGCCGGGCGCCTCGTGGGGAGCTGGAAAGCGGCCCCGGGCCAGGGCGATGCTCGCCGGGAGCCGGCAGCCGAGCCCTGCTTCGGCAGGCAGGGAGCGCCGGCAGGAGCAGGCAGAGCTCCGGCCTGCAGGCCGCTGCGCGCTGCCCGGCATCTCCTGGCACAGCGCGGTCGCCTCTTCCAGCCGTCGCTGCGAACATAAGCCCGAGGCGCTGGCCGGGGGCTGGGTCCCCCCTCCGGCCTCACACGGCCGCCTCGGCCCGGCCCGGCCAAGGCAGCTCCGCCCGCGGCGGCGGGGCCGGCCTCGCATCAGGCGCCGAGCCCCCGCCGCGCCTCCCGAGCGGGCGGGCGAAGGGCATGCCGGGAGCCGCCCGCGCCGGGCTGAGGCGGCCGCGCCGGGCAGGGCCGCGCCGGGCAGGGCCGCGCCCGCTCCCCCGCGGCGCCGGCAGCCGGCAGCGGCCGGCCCCACCTGAGGGGCCTCCGCCTACAACCCCACCCCCGGCCGCTCCCCCGCCGGCGAGGCCCGGCCCATGGCGAGGCGATCAGCGGGCTGCCCGGCGGCTCGGGGCGGCCGCTTCCTGCCCGCGCCAGACCGGCCCGCAGGTAGCGGCGGCCGCAGCTGGGCCGCGCCATGCGCGACTACGAGGAGGTGACCGCCTTCCTGGGCGAGTGGGGCCGCTTCCAGCGGCTCGTCTTCTTCCTCCTCAGCGCCAGCATCGTCCCCAACGGCTTCAATGGCCTCTCCATCGTCTTCCTGGCCGGTACCCCCGAGCACCGGTGCGCCGTGCCCCGCGGGGCCAACCTGAGCGGCGAGTGGCTCAACGCCAGCATCCCGCTGGAGCTGCGGGACGGGCGGGCGGCGCCGAGCCGCTGCCGCCGCTACCGCCTGGCCGCGCTCGCCAACTTCTCGGCGCTGGGGCTGCGGCCCGGCTCCGACGTGGAGCTGGGGTCGCTGGAGCAGGAGCCGTGCCTGGACGGCTGGGAGTACAGCCGCGACGTCTACCGCTCCACCATCGTCACCGAGGTGCGGGGCTGGCGGGAGCGGGCCCCTCCGGCAGCGGGAGGCGCGGGCAGGCTGCTCCGGGGGGCAAGGAGAAGCGGGTGGTTATCGTAGCACCGGTGCGGCTTTCCCGTGGCTCAGGGTCCCTGCCTGGGCATCGCCCTGCTGTTAATTCTTGCATGCTACATTTATTTTGAGATTGTCTGTTCGCTTCCACTTGCAAAAGGGGTCTCCCAGTGTGGCACGTTTCCTTAACCAGCGTGGTATGTGTTCGGTAACTGCTGAATGGGTTTCAGCTGGTATCTGTATCTGTACAAGCGGCCTGGAGCAAGGGTCAGCACAGGGACAATGGGTTCAGCTCGCTTGGTGGTTCAGAGATGTCTCATTGAACTCAGGAGATCAAAAGGCTTTGTTTTCTTTCTTTAAAAAAAAAAAAAAAAGGCAGTAGAAGTCACCCTGAGTTGTGCAAGGCACAGCAGTCGGGGAGCCCAGGTTTGATGCTGTGTCCAGAAGGACCCTGAACTTTGCTGTGTGCCCACCGTGCCTCTGCTTTGGTCGTGCCCGCTGCTTTGCTCTCCCCGCTCACCTGCCGGGACAGGTCAGGTTCTCGTCTGCTCAAATACACCCCTGAGTCAGGTCTGTGGCCAGGGCAGCCAACCAAAGCTGTAGCTGTGCTGGTTGTCCCTCTTGTTCCAGGTGAAAGCTGTACAGACCCACAGGTGCTGGTTGACTTAAGATACAAGGAGATGGACTTTGAGGAATACTTGAATTTCAAAACATGTATAAGTTTTTTTTTTAGAAGGCTTACAGACCATTTGTACAGTCCCGTTGCCTGATCGTGCCCGTGGACAAGTTTTACAGTGCTGGAACTATATTTGCCTTTTTTCCTTGCTTTGCAAAATGGTTTCTGATGGGTGTTTGGATAGTGACAGGTGTGAGTACTTAATGAGCGTAAGCTGATGTGAGCACAGAAGTCTTCCTCAGGAGGGCTGGGGAGAGGAAGGGAGCACAGGAGAGGAACTGATTCTGACAAGTGGCACAAGGCATTGCCTCACCTGTTTCTAAAGAACTGCTGTCTTCCTCGAGAGGAAGGCTGCTCTGAATTTCTGGACCTGGGTCGTTGCTGAAATGCACTGTTGTGAAAGGCTGAGCTGCTCTTAGGGCAGCGTAAGGCAATTGGCATCCCCTGCGGGCAGCCCCGTTCACGGGTGAGCGTACGGGTTTTGTTCTGAGTGCCTTAATATAATGGTTGGCCTGGCTTAGACAGGGTTTCAGCCAGTACTTTTTCTCTGGAGCTTCTTTGCTGAGCTGTGACTTGGTGCAAATTAAAATGTCTGAGCTCCCAGTGTATCGTCGAGGAGTTTTATAATCAATAAGAAACTATCGTTTTGCTGAGACTCCCCAGCAGCCCTGGCTCCTTCTCTGTATGGTTTGGCAGAGGTTTGGTGTCTGTGGGAGGTAATGTTTGTCTGCCCAGACATCATGCGCTGAGGCAGTATATTTTTTTTTCCTTTAATATTAATGCTTCTGGGGGAGTTTTGCAAGAGCTGTGGCCTTTCGCATACTTGCAGGTTTTCAGTGTTAAACGTGTTTCATTTTTTGGCTTGGTGCTGCTGCTGCTCTTATGATTCACTAGGCTTGTGTTTGGTTGCATATCTCCAACCTGTTGAATAACCATGAGGACCTTTGTCCCAGATTTCTGTAGCCACACTGGGAGGGGGAAGGGGGCGGTTTTTGTAACAGCTTTTTGCTGAATCTCTCATGACTCTAGAGAAAGTCCTTGTTTGTGGTTCTGCTTTTCAGGGGAGACTTAAAACATTCAGTTCCTCTCATTTGAAGAGAGACTTCCTTTTCTCGCACAGACTAGGAACAGAAGGTTGTTATTAGCCGGTCTGCAGTATTTAACCAGCTCCCGTGTAACAGAATCCCTTTCTGTCTTTTACTTTTTGAAATGCTGTGTCTTGGGGGATAGGAAAAGCTTTGCTTTGGCTCAAGAAGCCATCTGTGTCATTTTTATTCCTCCATAAGTCCCGTAAAAAAAAGAATGTAGGAGTAATAAAACTTCATATGTGGTAGTAAAAGGAATAAATCCAGGAATAATTAAAGGAAAAGGCTAACTTCTTCTGCCAGCCATATCTGTTATGGGGCTGTACTGAATAACTGGGAATAGAATTGAGCAGTGCAGTTATTAAGAGCATGAGTGGACTGGAAATATGATATAATGAGGAGATGTTAGATGATACAGCAGTCAAAACATTTTAGTCCATGCGGGAGTAATTCTTACATACTGAAACATAAGTAGACACCAAATTTTGTATACACGTATTTGACCTCAACTTCTAAAAAGGTGTTGCATTGTTCATCAGTTTGAAATCGGTTCGGTGCAGGTGGTGTACTCCAGTGCTGCAGGGTTGGTGCCTGTTGTGCTCTGAGAAGCTTCAGGGCCCGTTTGGCTTTTGCCGAGGAAGGATGCGCGTGGTGGGACCGGCCAGGTGTCCTGAGGCTGGCGCAGGGCTGGCGCGTGGGTCCGCTATGGACGTGCTGGGAGAGGCGGTTCTGGGCGAATATCAGGGCCCTGAGGCTTCCATTCCCTCTACTCCCGGGACTGAAGCGCCCCGCTGTGCTGTCAGAGCCCGCTCCCCGCCGAGCAGCGGGTTATGCCAGACCTTCGGGAAACAGGCGGAGGCTGCAGTGGTGACATCTGGAATGAGACAAACAGGCGCTGCGCTACAGCCGTCGAACTAGAGGCTGGGATGCTCACTCCTTGTCGGAAGGCAGAGGGATGTATTGTTTTGCTTTACCAAAATAAAAACACAGACTTGTGCTAAACATTGTAATTTCCACAGGCTTTTTTAAGAGTGGAGCCAGCAGCTGAAGTGTAAATCAGGCCCGTGTCATCCAGGTTCAGCTCTCGACCTCTTCATTCGTGTTAGTGCAGTGGCCTCATAGACGAGAAGTCATCTCCGTTATTGTTCATCTTTTAAAATCAGTGCATCCTCTTTCTTGCTGTAGGTTAATACCTGCTTATTTTTTCTGGCTGAAGTTCATATTGACAACTTCTTAGCCCCGAGAGCTGATAAAGCTATGGAAAAAGACCTTTAGGTGATTTGCGGGTACAAAATCTTAGTATTAATAGTCTTGTCAGAAGAAGGGAAAAAAAGTTTACTTTTCATTTAATAAGTAAATAGGTATGTCTGAGAGATGTACGAAAGTACTTCTAAAATGCTAAGGTTTTCAAGGTGTGATTTAAGAAGCACATAGTGCAAGACTCTTCAGAATTGTACAGACATTTCTGACCTTGCAACATAAAATAGGGTTAGTATTATTAAAGAACGATAGGCCTGCGGTTGGTATCGTTAAAATGGAAACAATGCTCTTTTAGAGGTACCATGGCCAATTAATGTCAGGGTAATGTTCCCGTTATGCTGTCTTTACTTTTAGATTAAAACTCGGCTCATGTTTCTGTTTCTGATGTCAGTGCCCTGTTTCCTTTCCAGCTGTCTCAAAAATGTGATGTATGGGGGACACTGCAGTTTCTGCAGTGGAATTGTAAA
Organism: Phoenicopterus ruber ruber; assembly: GCA_009819775.1. NCBI lineage: Eukaryota > Metazoa > Chordata > Aves > Phoenicopteriformes > Phoenicopteridae > Phoenicopterus > Phoenicopterus ruber. The sequence goes on along the minus strand of CM020228.1, from coordinate 2,249,706 downwards.
TATTTGGCACTTTCCTTCCTGTTCTGTGCAAGTTTTACCTCTGTAAGAATTTAAAACAACTACAAGGGGAGAAATTGAGCAGAATGTTTATAGATACAGGCTTCATTTACATTTGGATAATAAGCTTTAATGTAACATCTAGAACTCTGAAGTATTTGCAATATGCAAATGTATTTTCAGAGGAAAGGGTGTGGAATAACACTCGTAGGTCTGGAGCCTATGCAGAGAATATTTATATGGGTATAAACAAGGCCAGATTCTGAATCGAAGGCCGTAAGTACTCAGTTGTGAGATGATGAGATTTTTTTGAAGAACCTGCCTCTACTTGCAGAGAGAAGCAAGTGGTAGGAGAGTACAGTGTATTGGATTAGCTTCAAAAATTCTTGCTAATGTGTTGATTTTAAAAAGAAAATATTAGCACATGGGACTATCCCACTTCATTTTTCAATTATGTGTGTTATTCTTAGCAAGAGAAGAAAATGGTGGGTTTTTAAAAAAAAAAAAAAGATAAAGGAGTGGGAGGACATGATATATTGTAGCTGTAAAAATTCCTTTTCCTCTAAGGCTCTTCATTATATAATAGGGGCGTAACTGAGCAAGGCTCTCCCAGTTTTTAGTATTTGTCATAGTTGATCTTTGTTTAGGGTTCTAGTAAGGGGGTTAGGGAAGCGCGAGCACTCCTGTGGTGGAACCCTTCTCTAGAATCTGAGAAACACGCTTTTCTCAAGTGAGGTCCTAAATTATGTTGTTGGTGGCCTTGCAGCTACTTCTGTCCCTTTCCAAACATATTTGGGAGTCGTGTATTTGGTGGTGGTATGTATTTGTTTGCTGTGATGCTCTTTTGCAAGAACTTTTGACATTTTGAAGAGCTCTCCTAGAATTAGACTTGCAATTTTCACGTTATGATGCATTAAAAATATTGGGCAAATGTTATGCTCAAGTAAGATAGGCATCTTGTTGGTAGCAGCTGGAATTTTGTTATTCCTGTTATGCCATGTTGTAAGAGATGACAAAATGGCAGTGAAAGTGAAGCGGGATAAGGGATCTGCATCCGTGTCTGGATGAGAGCCATTGCAGGATTTACTGTTAGGAATCCATGAAGTGCCAGCTCTCCTTTCGAGGCAAGGTATAATGGTTGGACTCGATGATCTTAAAGGTCTCTTCCAACCAAATCAATTCTATGATTCTATAAGGGGTATTCTGCAAGTGCAGTGGACGCAGAGCCTGTACGCAGGACATTACTCTTTACCCCTTATGGTTTTGAAGTGCCTAGAGAACTTAGAGGAACGATGCTTTTTACTTGTGGTATTGCAGCATCTTCAGCTACACTTGTGGCATCCTGTCTGCCTGAACTTGCCTTGCAATTTTAGTTTGATGCTGTTATTTTATGCTTTGAATGTTGTTCTGTGGTTTGCAGTTTAAAGAATTTAAAGATTTCATCTTGGGTCTGAATTTCGCGGTGATTGTGGCTTGTGTGAAAATTGGAGGCTAGTTTTCTTTTTGGATGGAGGTGTTATATTAATGTTCAGCTTAATATTGGAACGGCGTAAGACAGAATGCAGGAAATACCAGCCTAGCCAGACTGACACTTGCACCGACACTAAGCACATACTTCCACCGATGCTGCTTAGTGTAATTCTAGCTAAACCTGCAATAATGCTTCTCCTTCAGGTTGTGTTGTGATAAAGGAAGCTAATAAAATGTGGTTGGGGAGGGTCTTGTGTTTGGGGGAGGAAGGAGGTCTGAGGGAGTAGTTTAGGTCTTTTCTTCTTCTCAGTTTTGTAGTTGGGCTTGCCTTATAGCAAGGGATTTGGGGTTGTGGTTCCAGGTAGCTGACTTGCCATGTCTGAGATGAAGGAGAGCTTGGAAAGTGCCCTCCTAAAGAGATGCTGAAGTGATGACTGTAAATACCTAGGACTGTTTCATACTCTGGCCCCAACCCTGTACTCGAGAAGGCAACTGCTTCAGTCCCTCTCCCTTGTGGTGTCCCCCCACCTTCTCCCCCAAGCTGTCCACGTTTTCTGGCCATCTCCATAGCCTGTCCTCCTTTCCCCATCCCCTCGTCCCACCTGTCCTCACCAGCGGCTGCTATCAGCCAGGAATCCTTTATGGAGGTGCGTATCTCGCCACGCGTCTCGCCTCCGATGCGTAAGCGATTATTGCTGCTAGGTGTGAGGCTGCTGCTGAAGACATCACCCTGAGCTGATGAATTGCTCGGGAAGCAGCTACAGCTCAAAGTATCTGCAAGCTGTTTGAGTAAGAAGATAAGTTTAACCTGCAACAGAAGGATGTCTTCTTCTAAAGTTACAATAAAATTGAGTGAGAATACTCTGTGCCATGCCTTGAGCGTTGGGTACCAGCGTTGAGGAGCTCGATGCTTCGCAACAGCAGCAGCTGCTGTTTGAACCAAAGCTGAAATGTTTTTCTCCTGTTTGGAGCCCCAGTACCTTGCTGAGGTTAACCTTATCTCATTCACTGGGGCAAAGGCCGTTGCAGCTGGCAGGCTAACTCAAAGGATACTAGGAAGTGAAAACAGCACGTGATTTTAGAGCACTGGGTCACGGTATACCGTGTCCAAACAGCACTGCCAGCAGCAGAATTCAATCAGTAACTACTCCAGGGACGCTCGCTCTTTGCGATGCTGGTCTAACAGTGATGCTTCGGTGACTTCTTCTTGGCAAGGTACAGTTGAGGGAAGGGTCTGGTTGCAGAATGGTTCTGGAAGACTGATGCCACCACGACTAACAGGCAATATAATAGACCTTGTTGGTGAGTCATTAAAAAGTTGAAGACTCCAGCATTCATTTACTGGAACAAGGGGTAACAGACCTTAAAATCCCCTTGTTCTGATTGTTGTGCATCTGTGGAGCCTGTAAATAACCAGTATTGCACAACCAAGGTAGTTTTCCCTTGGAAATTTGATATTGAAGTTCACTTTGGTGCCTGGTTCAAGTGATCTTCAGCATAGCAGCTCCTACCATCGCTTTAACAGAGCGGACAGAAAAACAAGCTGGTAATCACTGCCCCGTTTTAAGGACCGATGTTTCCACCTGCTGATGCAAGAAGCTTTTGGCAGAACAGTGCAAAACCCTTTAGTACCGTGAACTTTTCCAAGCAATGTCTCTACCTCAGTGGTCTGAAGAACGTCTGTTACTGGGCACAAGCATGCCAGTGTCTGGAAAGCCAAGCGTCGTGCGGCCTTGTGCCAAAGTAGATGAAAGGAGACGGCTAATTCAGAAGCACAGGGTGATCAGCTGGAAAATAATGACTTATTTAGTAATGATAGACTATAAATCACCGAGCTAGATGTTTGGCTAGTTAGATTTTAGTTCTGTTATTGGAGATGTCTGGCTCCAGTAGATGATAGAACGATGATTCTTTGTGAGTAGGCAAGTCTTTATTAATGCAGGATTTGTACTAGGAGTGGTATTTGTTTTTCTGTTAAGTTTCATCATATGAAGGCATATGATAACTACCAAAACCTTTGCCCTATATAAATCCGATAATGATCATTTGCTGTGTATTTCCAAGGTGCCAAATATGTTTTGCTGAAGCTTCCTGGCTCGATTAGCCTCTGTGGTCATCACGGAATTGCTTCCATCTTCTTTAATCTATAATAAAGTACAGCTTTTGTTGAGTAAAACCAGATCGAATTATAAATGTTAATTACTGTCATTAATCCAAATGATACTGATAACTGTAGTAAGTTAAATCCCTTAGATGAGTGGTATAAACTTATTAGCACATTAGAAAGCCACGATTCTGAAAGGAGCTTCTGTAACGATGCATAATTGATGGTGTTGGTCAGATTTGTTGGAGTGTCACATTGAGGGCTGGTGTCTGTGCTGCAGGTGGGGTGAGGCTGGGGAATAAGTGCAGGAATAATGTCGAGGGCTATGAAGTCTGGTATAAGGAGAGATTTTTCAGACACAAACCCACAGTCAGATTTATCGAAGGAGAGGTTAAGAAATGGCTTGAATACAGTTGCAAATTGGGAAAGGTGCATTTTGTTAGCTCCCGTGACCTTAAAAAATAATGGTGATGAGATGAATTCATAAGATAGTCCAAGGGCTGGCAGCTGAAGTTACACAAAGGCCCGTGAGAGTGCAGCCTGTGTGATGAGCATCATTCCCCTCTAGAAAAACTTGCTGTTATAATTCAAAACTAGGTGCTCTTCCACGAAACAAGTGATGGTTCAACTGAGTTTGGCCACGGGGATCTGGGAGTGGAAGGCGATTGCCGGTGGTGTTCCTTCAGCGCGTGGTTTTTAGTGATCCCCCAGCCCTAAAACATACACTAGGGTGTAGTTGTAGCACGAGCGGTTGATAGACAGAGGGTTATGAGATTCCTGGAGTCCAAGGCTGAATGCTAAGGAGCCGGGGCTGGCAGGCAAAGCAAAACGCTGGCGTTCCCACGCGCGGGACCACGGGGCGGTGGATGGCGGAGCTGGGACAGCAGCAGCTGCGGGGGCAGATCTTAGCGGGTGTTCCAGTACCAATTTAAAAGAAACTAAGAGGAAAACACACTATACTTAATTATTTGTAATTGGGGAGCAAGAGGGATTAATTATTGTGGTCAAGGTGAATATTTTCATTTCAACCTTTTTAATACAGATTAAAACTGAAAAGTTTCCATCCCTAAAACATGCGAAGGGGCCCTGTGGGAGCTGTTTGAATAACTAAGCTCGGGAGGGTTTGGCCTCGCATCAGAAGCGTTGGTTGCCTCCCTGGCAGGACCGGGAGAGCTCTGGGCACGCAGCAGTGAGGGCAGGGACGAGCCGTCCCGGCTGGGTTCTGCCCTTTCTTCTTGTATTTACACACTTTTTTCCCCCCACAGATAACCAAAATAAAAATTAAGACTCTTTCAATAATAGCTGTTGGTACAGATGCAAAAATAACACAAGTGCTATTTCAAAAACATCAGACTGAAGTGGGTAGGAGACTGGAAAATATTGCAGTCTTTGTTAATATCTTGTTTTCTTCCTCTTTTTGTTTTCATTTTGGAAATCTTAGTTTGTTTGGTGTATATTTCAATTTGTATTCCAAACATTGTAATTGACATTAGGTTCCCAGTGAGCAGTGAACAGTCTCCAGTCTCTCAAAACCATATTAAAATGTAATAAGGGAGGAGATATTTTTTCCTGTATTCTTGTTTGTATAGTTCAATTTCTCTTAAATTAGAAACGTGAATTTTTAATGGCAAACTTGACCGTATGCAGGGAAAATCAAGTTTGGGGTCTGTTCTCACTGCTTCCAAACCCAGCAGAGCTGGAGCTGAACCAAGTGCGTTATGGAATTGTTGGTGACCGTCACTCATACGCGTGGGGGGGACACGCCAGAGCCGTGGCCTGTGCGCAGCAAGCCATGCTGGTCACCCCTGAAGGCGGTGTCAGGCCTCAGCAGGGTCGCACCCGGGGTGGCTCAGGTTCGGTGGCTCTGCCTCTGCTGCCCGGCATCCCTTCCACTTGTTTTCATGGAGCTGCATCCGTGCAGGAGGTCACTTACTCATTTCTCTTGGAGAGGTTTTCTCTCCAAAGGGTGTGTTTTCATCCAGGCTCAGTATTTAGAAAGAGGGAGGGGAAGTCCTGTTTATTAGAAGACTTTCATGTTCTCTCTCTCCGCAGTGGGATCTCGTATGTGACAACGACTGGAAGGGACCCATGAGCACCTCCCTGTTCTTTGTGGGCGTCTTGCTTGGATCTTTCGTGTCAGGACAGCTCTCAGACAAGTAAAGTATATACACCAGAGCTGCTGGCTCTTTGTTTGGTGCTGTTTTGTAAGCAATTCTTATATGTGACGTTTCCTACAAGTGTCTTTCTGCAACTACTTACGTGTCTTTGTTCTGTGGCTGTCTAATATGAATGTACACAGAGTGTATAGAGTAAACGTCCTGAAGTAGAACAGAATGTTACAAAGATTGTTAGTGTTACCTTTATCTGTTTATTTTTTCAGCGAAATCACTTCTGGAGCAAACTGTTTTTATGCCAGAAAACAGGTGTAGGAGATAAGTTTCATCTGGAAAAATCAGATCAATGGCATTCTCTTCTAAGTACTTTGGACTATGTTCAGAGAGTTGCCTGAGGCTTGTTTTCCTTTTGTTGAGGTCAAATTTAAAATTCTCTTTTTATAAACACCCATAGCTTCTCTTCCTCATCATCAAATGCAGCATCTAAGTCCAGTGACCTGTGTTTGTGGAAGCTGCAAAGCATGAATGCTGTTCAGCTGTACTTCAGAGAAGCAAGGCTTCCTTGTTTGGGGATTTTTTTTTTTTTTCTGTCTTTCTAGTTCTAGAGTACTCTGGCTTTCTTGTTTTTTTTGGTACAAACATGAAAAAGTGGAAGACACCATGAATTTTTGTGATGTTGTCAGGTTGTTGGGTTTGGGTTGGGTTTTGGTTTTTTTCTTTTAAAGCTCAGTTTTTCTGATTATCTCCCTGAGCTTTGCTGTGCTGTCTTCCTGATTCCCAGAGAACTATATGTGGTCCTCTAATTTGCTGTTTTACTTGCAGAGTTTCTGTTTCTTTGAAACATAATCCCTGTGCCACAAATCTCGTAGCATCCATTCAGGGCCTTTGTGTGGTTTCCTGCTCATCAGGTTGGACCAATCTTGAGCTTAGAGACAATGATCCTTGAAAATCAAGCAGCTCTCCTGAAGTTCTCTTGAGAGCCATATGCCATGGGATTTTTCCAAGCAGAGCCCTGATCAGGCCAGTGTTTGCTCTCCCCGTGATCCTGCCTTCTGCCTTGTTCTTCCCATGTTACTCTGATGATCCTGCACTTCACCATCACACAGCCAGCAGCCGTGGCTGCTGCTGACCTTTACATCCCCAAACAGTTCTCCCTTGTTAGCAAGCATGAGGTCCAGCTGTGTCTCCCCTTGTCGGCTCCTCTGTCATCTGTGTTAGGAAGTTGTCATTGATGCAACTCAGAAAATTCCTGGGTCTTGTCCCTCCAGCAGGTGTTGGAGTGGTTGAAGTCCCCCATGATGGCCAGTGCCTTTGAGCGCGAGGCTTCCTCTGGTTGTCTGAAGAAGGCCTTGTGTACTTCTTTCTGATGAGGTGGTCTGCAGCGGACGCCCACAGTGGTGCCAGCGTTGGTCTGCTTGCTAATCCGGACCCACAGGCTCTCAGCTGGCTCATCATCCGTCCCCAGGCAGAGCTCCATGCCTTCCAGCTGCTCTCTTGCAGGAGGGGTGATTTCCCCTCTTCGCCGTGGGGAGTCTCCCACCACTTCATCCTGGTGCTGCTGCTGGGCTCGGGTGCTTCATTCAAAAGAGCTCCTAGCCTGTCTGCTACAGGGACGCCGAGTGTCTTCCATGGTGACTAACCAGCAGGTGAAGCAGGAGCTGTTCTGGTGCCAGAAGCCATGAGCTTCCCACCTTCACAATCATGGGAGTCTCCTCCTGCAGCTCCTTCACGTGGTGACACAGATGCAGTCGAGAAGGCCATCGGCACAGCTCATCCAGTTACTCTGGTAGCCACTGACCTGCAGCTAGCTCATGGTCAAGAGACCGAGTGCATCCAGCAGCCCCATGAAGGGACTGTTCCAGTGAGGTTGTGCGCGAGGTTTTGCTGCCACTGTCTGGTACAAAAAGTCCTGCAGCGAGCCCGAGCCCCGTGCCTGGCCAGGTGTGACACTGAGATTGGCAAAATGTTTTGCGGGTTTGAGTAACGGTCTGTTCTTAATGTGTTGTGATCTACCTGAGACTTGTGGCACCCAACTGTAGACCTCCTGGTCACGGTGAACTTGAGAGCAGGGTTGTGTGAACCTGCACTTGGCATATGTCCTGTCACGGGCTGCAAAGTCCACTTGCAGTGCGGAGCTGCCCAGGCCAGGGCATCGGCACTGACTCTTACAACAGCTTGATGGGTTGGGTTTAGTTTAATTTCTTTTCTTTTTTCTTAATACTTCATCAATAGAATTGCTAGAATCCCTTAAATCGGTTCATTTTTTTATGAAGATTGCAGTGTGGGATCACTTACTGATAAGAGCATCTTACAAACCTGAGTTTTGCCTCTCTTTCAGAAGCTTTCCTTCTTTTTCTTTAATGTGCTGATCTGTGTCATGAACTGCGTGCTCCTTAGAGGAGAAGGAGCATCCAATACTCTTGTGTTTTAAATAATTTGCTCCTGATGACTTGTCTCCCTGCTCATCCTATCAGTAAGAAAGGAATAGTGTTCCAGCACATACTTAAAGGCAAGTTAACTAGCAGCCCTTCGACTATTATTTTCTCTTGGCCAATGGATTTTTTTTTAATGTATTTAGAAGAGTTGTGCCTGTGTCATGTTTCCTGAACCTCTGCTTTTTGCAGATGTTTTGTATCTCCCTAAGTATGCATATGAATAATCTTATTTTTGTTTCTGAAGATTTCATTCACGCTGTTGTATAATCCTTTTTTTTTTTCTTTTAATCTGACCATGGAAGGTTTGGCAGGAAGAATGTGCTGTTTGCAACTCTGGCGATGCAGACTGGCTTCAGCTTCGTACAGGTCTTCTCTACTAGCTGGGAGATGTTTTCAGTCTTCTTTGTGCTGGTCGGCATGGGACAGATATCGAACTACGTGGCAGCATTTGTTCTCGGTATGTGAGTCCTGCTGGGCACAGTATGCCTTCTTTAGTCTTGTGCTTTTCCTGCTCCTTTTCAGTACTGGCGTAGGGTTGATTTGTTTTGCCAAGCAACGCTGTTGCTTGTGTGTCCTCACCACGCATGGGTAACTCATGCTCTCCTTGGAAGTTTCCAGTTGATAGAAGTGCAATCTGAATTAAATCTGTGGCTTACCATCCTAAAAAGGCAAAAAAACAGAAATTGGTTATTCAAAACAAAATCTGTCTTTCAGTTGGAAAGATAAGATGTGTAAGACATGATTTTTCAAGAATTTGTGATGTCCATTTTGGGGCCTAAATGTCTACTTGATTTAAAGACTTGATTGTAAAAGAAAAAAAAAAAAATCAAGTAAGTGTTACAAAGTCTCCTTAAAACAACCTATAGTAAAAAAATTAAATGGCCTAATGCTTGATATATTTTCAATTTAACTAAGACCATATTTGATCAGATGAAAATATGAATTACCTTCTGAATCTGGCATTTTAAAAAAATTAGTTTTTTAAAAAATTAATATTATTTACAGCGGCCTCACTGTCCAAAGTACCAAATGTTGGCAAGAAATCCCTTTTGGGCCAAAGAAGAGCAGAGCAGTTGTGAAAACAAGGTTTAGCTAACCTCACTGCAGACATCCTGCTGCAACTTCTGTAATCTTCTTTGATTTCTGTGGAAATGAGGAAGATTTGTCTCTTACAACGTCTCTTGATTTTCAGGTCCCAGAGCGTTTCAAAGGGAAGCACTGGCCCCGGTTAGTGCGTTAGTTCCACTATCAGTAGCCTGGCCTTTGTTAGTGACCCTCCCCGCGTGTACGCCAAAAGACTGCAAGATATTTGGCTAATAGCAAATAGTCCTTTAGAAGGTGATATAGGTCAGGAACCTAATTTGGGCATCTCCGGATTATCCTTTTGAGAAGCTTCCTGCCATAAACTGGAGAGGACCCTATAGAGATTAAGCTGAGGTTAAGTGTTGTGAATGCTTTGTAGTATGTCAGGTGGTTTTAGCTCCTCAAGTAAAATGTGAGATTCTAAGAACATAGAATTATAGAAGTTTTAGCTACTTTGAGCTACAGAAATACTGCATGGCCTGGTTCTCTTCTTTTATATTTACCTGGGTTGATGCGGAGTCGCTGCATGAAGCAGATCTGTGGTGCCTCTCAAATCGGATGGCAGAGCCACTATATACTGTAACTACCCAGTGTAGTATATTTCAAAGCCAGTCATTGGAGGTATCTTTGGTAAGTTACTTGGTTGCTTTTAAGTTAAAATACTAATCTGCACTCTGTTGTTTTGAACAGGCACAGAAATTCTTGGCAAATCAATCCGTGTGCTGTTCTGCACACTGGGCGTTTGCATATTTTATGCATTTGGCTACATGCTGCTGCCGCTGTTTGCTTACTTCATCAGAGACTGGCGGATGCTGCTGCTGGCGCTCACTTTACCTGGGCTGCTCTGCATCCCGCTCTGGTGGTGAGTATAACCTATTTTAAAAGATTTTAGTCTTTAGAAGGTCCTGTCTGCAGATTTTTAAGATCCAGACTCCAAGCCAACTGGCCTGTACTGATGAAATTCAGGAATGGGCAGGTGAAGGATGGACCTTTACTCTTCCCAGTCGTTTAGCTGCAAGCCCATAGCTTTGTGGGTGATCTGACTCAGGCCTGAAAAGCCTGTCCTTCATTTGCTGTAGGCTTCTATGAAATTAAGTGGTGCACATGCAAAGAAAAAAAAAAAGTCAGTAGAACTCATCCTTCTGCACCAACTGAAATCCGTGAGCTTTTAAGAGTAGGCCTGACCTAAGGGCAGAATGGGAAACCAGTTGTTTTGGGAAGCTGGGCAATGCTAGGGTGACATGGATATGGCAAGCTACAAAACAGTACTTGCACATCTGTGAGATTTCTGTGTTTTCTGCACAGTTAATGAAATACTACTTGTAGGTGGCATGTAAAGTATAAATAGTCCACATGGTGGTGGTGTTTCTTCACTTACACTAGCATTTATGTTTGTGATTCCACCCAGTTTCTTACCAAGTTGAATGACTTGGGTGAATTCTACTTTCTGACTTGCCTTTATACGACAGTATTTACAGTTACTAATTTTCTATGCGCTGTTCTCTAAGGATATGCCTCTTAATGTACAGTGTGCTGCTTGTGTATTCACATTTCTGAATTTCTTTAATTAAACTGTTTTCCCATACGTCAAAGGTTTTGGTTGCTCTTTTTTCTGAGTCATTGCTTATTTCTTTAGTACTGCGAAAATCCACAAACACATTTTAGTCTGTTCTTATTCAGTATGCTAGTCTGCTCTTGTAAATCTGATTTCTGTTGTCATTGCTCTGATTTCTGCAAGATATGGCAAGTTTTGCGCTCTTCATGCCTGGAATAATGTGTGTTGGTGCCTGCAGCAGTGCTTTCTGTGGAAAGGCAGGCTTGTTGTTCTGAACATTTTCTGCAGGATCATTCCGGAATCTCCACGGTGGCTGATCTCCCAGGGGAGATTTCAAGAGGCAGAAGACATCATCCGAAAGGCTGCAAAGACTAATGGCATTACAGCCCCAGATGTAATACTTGACTCTAGTGAGGTAAGATTCATTTAGCAATCCAGTTGGTTGCTGGACCTGTTCATGATCATGTAAAGTGATTAATTTCCAGACATAGGAATGTAACACACTGCAGTGTGTTACATACCTCTCAAATGAGTAAAAGATCATCTTTTTCCTAAAAAGCAGAATACCCTTTCCCTGCTTCATTAAGATTTGCAAAGCCCTTGCTGTCCCGTGCCCATGGGAATGCCAGCATGTGTTCTAATGCAAACATCTTTTTGACCCAGTTTACTGCCACCTTTTTCCTTTTAAACTCTAGTTTTTGGGGGGAAGGTAATGAATTTGAGGTACCTATTGCTTTGTGATCTAAATACCTGCACTGAACAGATTTTATGCTTGCATAGTCTAATAGAGTTCTAAAGAAGTCTAACACAGGACTAATCCTGGCCAGTGGCACTGGAAATAGTGTTATTCAAGTTCAATTCCCTATTCAACTCCAATTTCTACTCTGCGTTAAGGAGATCAAAACTTGAGCCTCTTTAGGGTGGAGCAGCTAGCAGTATCTTTTCTTCCCCATCCATTTCTTCCAATGTGTTCTTGTTTCCTCTAGGTATCTCCCCCTTTGTCTGAGCTGTTGGTGACCTTAAGGCATAGAAGGTCATTCAAACATGACCCCCAGAAGTCAGACAGAGAAACTGTTGGCATAATCCAGGAGAATGGGCACCTCTCTAGGCAGAGCTGTAGAGTCTGTCTGGGCAGTTGCCCCATTCTGTTCAGGTTGACAGTTGACGTTGTCTTGTCATTTGTGTGAAAATCCCCTGTATGCTCCCTTGCTTTACCAGGCTCAGGAAAATGGTTAGCCGTTAAACCGGAGTGTGTTTGCTGTTGAGACTGGAAGAGCTTCACTTGGGTTGAAGTTAGCTGAGGTGCAAACCAACCTGTTGGTCCGGACTTATTTGTAGGTAGCAGGACTGAAATCCTGGTCTTGCTGGAACAGAGTGAGAATGCCAGGAAAACCCAGATCTCTTTATGATAGCTTTTTCCCTGGATTTTCATTAGAACACGCTTTTTTCCTTTTTTTTCTCTCCTTCTTTCTCATGCTGTAGGCATGAAAACTCGCCCATTGCCAGCACTGCAGCAGGAGACCAGAAAATAAGCTCTGCCCCCAATATCTGCTTAAGGTCACTGTTCCTGGAATCCTCTATCTCCCGTTCTTAGAAAGAAATACTGATCTGTTTGCCGTCTCTGAATGGGGGTGGATTACGGAGCAGCAGAAGGCAGGGGTGAGAGTAGGGATGTTGCCCCGGGAACACTGGACAAGGGGAAATGCTGACTTCTGCAGCAGGGTGGGCTGGAGTACACAGGGCTTTTTTACAGATAAGTCATTGCACATCAACTTTCAGAAACAGAGATTGACATTCTGACGCTCAAAGAAAAATGAACTTGATTAACAGGAGTTGTTTAAATGCAGAAATCCTGTCCGTCTTTTTTCTTTTTAAGGTAAAAGTAATGCTGTGACCAAAAAAAATCTGTGCAAAACTTTTCTTCTTCAGTGGTCTGTTTACGCTGTTCTTGTGTCTGCTTTCTGAAGAGCTGTAAAGCAGAAGGCTCGCAGCCTCTCTTGGGTTTTTAGGAAGCATGTTTACGCTGCAGAGCAGTTCTCAGAAATCCAGCTGGCCCTTAGCCCTTGTGCAGTTGGAATGTGAGCTCTAGATAGAGGAGCAACCTGAGCTTGTGTCTGGAGCGCTCCTCGAACCCGTGCAGCTGGAGAGCAGCACCTGCAGTGTGCAGGCTCCAGAGATTTCAAAACCAGTTAGGACCCAGCGGGTGACTAGTCCAAACAAGCTGCGGACACGCATAGGGCCTGGTTGGCTGAACTACCCTGTCTAAGGGGGATAAAACTGTTTGGATGATAGGTTTAATTTCACATCATCATTTTGCCCTGCCTGCCCTTCTCACAGCTTTTTGCTCTAGCCTGTCCTGTTAAGGATTATGTTGTGTGCTTATCCAGCTCCTAAAAGGCAAGGTCCTTCTTTCTCATCAACTGTGACTCTGAATTTTACTGTTCCTGGTTTTGTTTTGTGGTTTGTTTGGTTTCTCTCCTTTTTTTTTTGTTTCCTGTTTGCTGGTTTCTTGGCAACAAATAGTGGCAAAACTGGAGAGTACTTAGGAAAGATCATGTGATTTATGAGAAAGGGCTGTGAGCTGTAAAGCTGACTGCAGTTGGTGTGGTGGGAAGTTCGGCTTCAGGCAGAGTGAAAGCTGTCAGATGGAAAGAACTGTGTGCCTTTCATAGAAAATGAAGATTTATGTAAGCAAATACACTGAAGTTTGCTGTGCACGAGCATCAGACCACTGTCTTATCCTCCAGGTCTTCAGAACAAAATATCACTTAGAAATAATTTTCACTTGACTGCAGGGGTTACATAAACGTCATGTTCCCATTAGCTCAGATACAGTTTACAAGACATCGAGGAGATAATGTGTATTTTGAGTTAAGGACCCCAAATCGGTGTCCAGCAACTAGCTTGCCAAAAGAAACATCACCAACTGAACATGGAAGAGAGGTTGATGAGGAATTAAGTTAAACTAATGGTTGCTTTTGTCTCTTTATTGGTGTGTTGTGTCCTGCATTACATCCAACTACTTCTGCTGGACCGGCCTGATGTTTTAGAGGAAAAAAGTATTGTGAGTTGAACTAATACAGAGTAGAGGATGGTATATTAGACCAGGTGGAAAGAGTTCAGTAAAGTTTAAAGCAGTGAGTAATTGCACTGTTTTGAAGCTACAGTCAGTTTACTTTTATTGATAACCATTTGCACATACCATGAAGGAGTACACAGTGCCAGCAAAAGGCATTCAGTCTTTAAACATATTAAAATTTAATTTGACATTCTCAGGTCACAGTGACTTAAAATCAAGGGAGGAAGTAACCATTGCGTACAGTTTATTGTGCTTCCACATAATAGAGGTCCGTCAGGCAAGAGTGATTCTTCTAGTTGTGGAAAGAGAAGTCTTCGCTTGAATATTGTGAGGTGTCTTGGCAGCTTACAATTCAAAAAGTGTCACAATTAACAATACTTCAGTGTTACCTTTTTCATTTGATAATGTTATGCTGCTGAGGTGGATGCTCGTTTCTTTCTTGGTTACATTTCTAACTCTTGATAGAGTCACAGATTCAGATAGATACAAACTGTCCTAACAGAAAAAAATAATCTCTGTGGAAGATTGTAAGATCAAAATATTGTTAATGTTCTTACTGCAAGATTGTTAAATATACCATTAAAGTGATGAGTAAGTAGCCTGTAGTAAGTCCTGAAAACGTATCATCTTTTGCGATAACAAAAATATGATATGTCTAGAAAACTGAGGTTCTTCAGCCATATAGTGTTGCTTTATCAGAGTTGATGGTTTTAATCAATGGAACTTGTCCTCTTAAATTACCTTTTACGTATTTTGAAAAATCTCTCCCTTGTTACTCATAGAATCATAGAATCGTTTTGGTTGGAAGAGACCTCCAAGATCATCGAGTCCAACCGTTAACCTATCACTGCCAAGGCCACCACTAAATCATATCCCTTAGCGCCACATCTGTACGTCTTTTGAATCCCTCCAGGGGTGGCGACTCTACCACTGCCCTGACCAGCCTGTTCCAGTGCCCGACAACCCTTTCCGTGAAGAAATTTTTACGAATATCCAATCTAAATCTCACCTGGCGCAACTTGAGGCCGTTTCTTCTTGTCCTGTTGTCTGTTACTAGGGAGAAGAGACCGACACCCATCCCTACTCCGTGTTAGGGGTCTAAATTAAGGTCCTAAACTAAGAAAAAACCTTAAATTCTTTCCTTTTTTGCAATCTTATGGAGCACAAAACTTGTTTGCATGTTTCATGGATGAATATCTTTGTATTGTTTACATGGAAGTGGTTTTATTTTGAAGAGCTGGAAAGTTTCTTGGGGAAAGGAGAAGTTTGTTTGTCTTTTTGCTTCCATTCTTAGAAGAAGATCTCAAAACCAGGCTGGACAATGATGGGGACTCTTCAGCTCATTAGCCAGTTTGTCTCAGTTTAAATACATTACTGTTAGGTCCAGCATGAGGAGTCATTTACTAAATCTATCCTGCTGTAGTTTAATCTTGTTATTTCTTGCCTTGTCTGCAGTGGACATAGAGGACAGTTTATCACTTTTTTTGCTGGTCTTTGAAGACCATTCTTGGTCTTTTAAGATACCCTTGGTCTTCTGGCCCTTAGGCTAAATAAACTCTCTACTTCTACAGATCACATTTTTCAAATATCTCATCATCCTTGTTGCTCTCTTCTTCTTTGGGTGCAGTTGATTTGCATGACCCTCAAGGTGTACTGCTCAAAACTGGACGTAAGAACCCTGCCAGTAGTGACAGAAATCATGAATTAATGCTGTTGCTTTATAATTCAAGTATAAAGGTAACAATAAGCTTTGTGAAGCCTCAGGCAGAGAAAATCATTACTGATTTCAGCCTAAATTTTAAGTGACTTTAAATTAGGGAGGGGCAACTGCTTTCACAGGTAGTTGGCTCTTACGGCTTATATGTGTTTGGTTAAAAGTGAGGCACCTGTTTCAGCTCTGCAGCATATCAAAATACTGATGTGTAAGTTGGAGAGGACTTATTTTCACAGTAATTCTGCTTGCAGGAAGTTAACGTTCACATGGGGGTTTTGTTTGTTTGTTTTTTTCCAGCTGCAAGATTTGAATTCCCAGAAACAACAGACATACACCATTTTGGATCTGATGAAAACCCGAAATATCCTAACTATCACAATTATGTCAGTGATTCTTTGGTAAGCAAGCGTGGTTCAGGCGTATGTAAGCACAAAAGCAGCAAGACAATTAAAAACTGCTCTTCACTGAGGTATTCTGAAGAGATACGGACAAAATCGCCTCAAAAACCAACAACCTGCTAGCTGAAGCAACAAAATTCCGGTTACGTAGGTTCTTCATTTCAGTAACAGTCTGGAAACACATCTGGATTGTTATTTCTTTCTGAAACAGTCATGCGTATCCTGAACTGAGCAAGAATCAGATCAGCTGGCGATGATGCGTGGGAATCCTGCCTGATATTGCGCCTCGGGGAATGCTCTTCTGACTGTAACAAAGTCTTTTAGGAGGAACTAGTCATGCCCCATCCCCCAGCCAGAGAACTACTGCCCAGGGGTCTGAGCACAGCGATGCCTGACTTACAGGGAGAATCTTCACATCTCTTCTGTATTGTCTCTTAAAGGGATAAAGCTGCCTTTGAAGTTCTAATCTAAGATTTCCCTAGACTTTCCTGCTAGCTGCTCTGTCTACCTGCCATCTTCAGCTTGGTTTTGCACTAGCTGAAGCCATGCTTTATGCTCAATTTGATTAAACGGTTGTTGTTTTCCTTGACTGGAAATCTCAGTGAAGCTGAAATTGCTCAGAAGAGAGAAAATGGAGAGGGTAACTTACAGCCTGCCGGGGGCTATGAAAATGAGGTTTAATTAGTGCATGTACCTACAGTGTCCTAACCAAGAAGGTCCCTTGAGTGCTTTGGAGCTAACTCAGTCTATTTGCTGCTTTTTTGAACAACGTTCCTCTGCTTTAGTGAGGCAAAACCTTGGAGTTCAGTCTGCTGAGCTGCCAGTATGTACAAGCTGAGGTGGCTTTTTGGGTCCAAGGGTGACTTGGCTAATATTTAAGCCAGATTCCCTTGCTCATCGCCAAGCACAGTGCTGCAAACACACCAAGAAAGGAACTTGAGCAGAAAACAGCTCAAAAAAAGAAAAGTCGTGTTGGTTCTTTGCAGACATGTCAGTACAGTTTCCATATAATGCTGTTTTCCCTCCAAGTCCAAATGCTGACTCTCGCCTTTAATTGGAAGCGAGCTAGAGTTGAGACTGCTCTACTTCTAATCTGCTTGGGGTAGATCAGCAGCGAGTTCCTAGGCACGGTCGACTTTGTGTGTGTGTGGTTGTAGAAACCAAATGCAAAACCTGTTTGAACAGCATTTCTGGTAGGACAAAGCATCTGAGAGTGATGTGGCAGTATGTAATCCATTCCATGTGCTGAAGGGCTTTTTACCACATGATAAATGAAGTTTTATCATAGGCAGAAGGAGTCAAACACGTGCAGCTGACACACAATCTTACTCCTCTTGCAGAAAAGTATTCAGTTGATTTGGGCAATTTTTCCACTATTTTTATATTGCATGTCAGTTGCCTAACCTCCTTTAAATTAATTTCCCAAAATACAAAGCATCCTGTGGTGACTCACAGCAATGTTTTCTAACCCGTAGTATACCCCTGGTACATTCTGCGTTTTAAATTGAAAGATCTCATAAAAGTAGGTCTGTAAAAAGAGGATGGTTGCAGATAGCATTATATCACCTTTACATATTGCCAAGTGTTTTGTTAATTTTGAGTAAGTAGTGGGCCTTTAAACTAACCCCTTTGCTGGGTTTGCATTAGGGAGGAGGAAGTTTGGCTTCTCGTCACCCTGGGACGTGTAAATACCCCCAAAGTTTTCCTAGACAATGTATAACTGTATTGAGGTTTGCCGATGTGATAAGCTGAGGCAAACTGCTCCTGAAAGTGAGTTCCAGCAAGCACAGCTAGTTTGTATACAAAAATAACTCCTCGGAGCACAGGGCTGGGCGTACTGCACAGCATCGTGGAAAACACCGCTTAACTGCTTTTGAGAAGAACAGCTTTAGCTGACAGGGCACACGCAGTGGGGGGGTGACCCGCAGCTGTATGACTTCATACCTCCCCAGGTGTACTAGGCAGCTTACTTTTAAGCAACTGGACCACGAAGGCTCTTCCCATGTGAAGTGAGGAGGAGGAAGAGCTAGTCTTTGGTCAGTGATCCACTTTGTGCTGTGCAGTGATTTTGCTCCAGGTTCTGTTAGAACAGAAAAGCTGAAGGAGATGAAGTGCTGAGTGCTCTGTGCCTCGCCGTTGCACCTGGACACGTCCTGACCCAGCGCCCGTTATTTCCTTGTTTATCATGTGTTACTTGGAGGAGCATAACCCTCTCTTCCCAGCGCCTCCCAAGGCACGACAGGATTTGTCTCCGAGGCCGGTTGTGTGTTGCCCTTGATCACGTGGAAGCCAGCTCTCATCTGGCAGTGGCGCAGTTAAGATGGCAGCGTTCCTGGCCACCGCGCTCTGTCCTGCTGCGCTGACCAGCCTGGGCACCGAGCCATGCAAACGTGACTTGGATGCTACCCAGCCAGCTTGGGGCATGGCAGAGAAAATCCCGTGCTGTTTGGGTCTGCCGGAATGCCATACTCCTCCTCTCTGACTTTATACACAAAGCATGGAGGGTAATGACCCAGAAACAATGTTCTCCACCCAGAGCTCCCTGGTAAACATAATGAAAAGTTGCTCTAGGCCTCAGTAGCAGTAAAATTCAGTAGCCCGAACCTTCGGGCTAAGGCTGTAACTACTAGTAATAGGAACCGCTGTATCCCTGCACTGTGAATGGTTGCCACTCATCTCCCAGGGGTGACCTGAAATACGGAGGCGTACGTGAGAAGTAGCCAGCCCCCCTCCATCGGCGTGACTAGCAGAGACAAGTGAGGTGCCTAAAAGTGGCAAATACCTAGAGCTTCCTTGCAAGGTCTGAATGAGAGTGGGATGGACAGTTGCTAAGTCATGCAATGGCATCAGAAAAGAAGCATGACCGCTATAGCTGCAGGACCCTCCAGCTCTGGTGGGCTCGTAGCCCTGTGCCTCAGTAAGGCTAGCAGCAGCTCTAGAGTTACTAATTGCATGAATACTGAATAGGATATTTTACTTCTTAAACAAATGTATTTTATTCCTTGAATTCAAGAGAAACTCAAAAGAGAAAAAGCATCAGCACTGTGTAATTGTTATCTTGCTGTTTCTGAGTTCAGCACTTAAGATGCTTCAACGGTGAAAGAATCTGGCAGATGCTGACTTTGCCTTATGTAGTGATTTCTGTGCTTAACCGAGGTTCATGGCAGCCTCGGGAAGAAGAGGAAATTGTCTGATCCTGTTATTCTCCTTCTTTCAGGATGATAATCTCTGTTGGTTATTTTGGACTTTCTCTTGACACACCTAACTTGCATGGAGACGTCTATGTGAACTGCTTCCTCTCGGCAGTGATTGAAGTTCCAGCCTACATTATTTCCTGGCTGCTGCTTCGAAATCTCCCTCGACGGTATTCAATGGCTGCTGCGTTATTCTTGGGAGGCTGTGTTCTTCTCTTCATTCAGCTGGTGCCTTCACGTATGGAATCGTTAGTTGATCTCAAACATGTATGATAGGTGAAGCGCAGTACCGTGCACTGGGCAGATGTGGAAGAAAAGTATCCTGAGGGGACTAAATACAGATATTCATTTCCTATCTTTGCCCCTCTTCCGTGGTTCTCAGTGCTGCTGCACAGGGAGCTCACACAACGTGTCAGTTCAGATACCTTTAAAGGTGGGTCATTGGCTTTGTGATCTGTTGGGATCAGCTCTGTAGTCCAGTTTTGCCTTAATGTACCCTTCTGGCAAGGTCCAAATGTAAAACCAGGACTAGACCAACCAGGACTTGCTAAGTGGAAGTTACCAAGAGGCTGCAGAATTTAATTCCCAAACAGCTATCAATGACTGTCTCTTTATGGCTTGTTTAAATGGTTATATTGGAGGGAGTCATTGTGGAAGCATTTTTGATAAGCAAAGATGCTTGTAGTGAATTAGTGTCGATAGTTAAAATAATGTTCGGCAACTGGAAAGGAGGGCAAAATAACATTTATTGGATGTCAAACCATATGTATCTTTAGGCCAGTTAGATTAAGAGAGTTATGGACTGTTACTGGTGATAATGCTGACTATGATTTGGGGGTGTTGTTGCTTAGCACTTGTTTACACATCAAAAAATAAGAAAAAGAGAATGCGCAAGAAGTGCCTTGCTTACTTTATCCAGGTAGTACATGTGTTGCATTCTCTTTCTCCAGTCCTTTGAGTCAGTTGGACACCAATACGATCTGTTTTGATTTTCAAATCTAACTGCCCCAGTTGAAGTCAACCCAGCTTCCTATAATTAAATTATGGACTTGTAGTTAGGAATGTTAATGAGAAACCGGAGCAAGAAACCAAAAATAGCTTGTTTCAAATGTTTAACTTTGTTCACCTTATTAAAAAGGGATACGTGGCATTGTTTGCAATAGCAGAGATCTGACCCCTGAAACCTGGGAGGACCTCTCCATTTCTTGCTCTGTTCTCCTTATTTTTTACTTGGCAGGAAGCCCCATTCTCAAGAGGAAATGAAAATGTTATGTCCTAGTAATTTAAAGATAAATAACTAAAAAAATAAAAATGTTGCCCATGCTTGTAGACATGTACAGAGAAAAAAATACACCGGATACTGGAATTAATTAGACAGGAGTTACACAAACACAATGGAATTAAGAGACACGCTGAATCGTCAGAGCTTTATTGAGGTCCTTACTGCATTCTGATTTCAGATTTTCGTGCACTATCCATCCTACTGGTGATGCTAGGAAAATTTGGGATCACATCTGCCTTTTCAATAGTTTATGTTTACACGGCTGAGCTCTACCCAACAGTAGTGAGAAACATGGGAGTTGGGGCGAGTTCCATGGCCTCTAGACTGGGCAGCATCCTCTCGCCTTACTTCGTTTACCTCGGTAAGTTAACCGCTCCGTGCGTGTGCGGGGAGATGCTGGCGGGCGGAAAGCAATGCTTTTTACCCAGATCCGCCTCCTGCGTCTGTGGGTCATTGGGCTTTTCTACTGCGCTCCGTTTCCAGGTCCAGGTGTCTTGTGAAACTGCGGGTAAAAACGGGCACTCGGCATCTCTGAGGAATGGCCGTAAGGCAGAGATTGCGTTTTGTGCCTTGTTGAAGAGGTGCTCTGAAGAATCACAGTCTTACTGAGTCAGTAGGGACAGCTCTCACAGCTGTTGTTTCCCAGTCTCTTAAACCACGTTTAAAACAATGTGCTTTGAATGCCAGACTGTGAGGGGGGTTGGTTAGTTTGGTTTTTTACTGAAAGCATAAATCTTGGACGGATAAAGCCCTGTACCTAGGTACAAACGTTATTGGAGGCTTGGAGCCGATGGGTTTTTTGTATTCTGCTAGGGGCCTACGATCGATTCCTGCCTTACATCCTGATGGGGAGCCTGACTGTGCTGTCGGGAATTCTGACTTTGTTTCTGCCGGAGAGCTACGGTATGCCTCTTCCGGACACAATTGAGCAAATGCTGTTGGTGAAAGGGTAAGTGTCACCTTCTCATCTTAACACCTCTGTCCTCTGCTCTGAGCAGAGAGGGGACTTGCCTAGCTATTGTCAGAGGGGCTGGTTGTGGAGGTGTACTTACTGCTCTGCTGGAGATACGAGCGCTTGGCTGGAATCCTGGTCCCTCTTCCCAAGTGCGTATGTTCGTATGTGCATCAATAGGCTCCAAATTTATCATTTTACTCTGAGGGCTGAATAAAAGTATGTATAAGGAATACATTTGTAAAAGTGTATTGCTTTACATAGTTGCTTTTAAAGGTATAGGGACACTTGGTGGGTTATAATCTATCTTTCTAGGTTCTGAAAGTCATATAAGTGCTGGTGAAGGGCTGGACTCTTCCAATTTAGTCCAACTGACCTAAAAAGGCATTGAGAGCATTTGGCCTTTTGCCCCAGCTCTGACTGAAGATGGCACATCAGCATACGCTGGGTGTGAGAAGGGGACCTGTCCAACCGAAGTCAACAGGATAGTAAAATGAGGAGGCTGTAATGTCAAGCAGGGCTCAGGATGTCAAAGATTTTTTTTCTCTGTTCTCTTGTCTGGTTTTTTTAAGTTATTTTCTTTTTTCTTTTCTTTTCTTTTTCTCTCTTTTTTTTTTTCCCCAGATTAGAATACAGACCTGCATCTAGTAGGACAAGGGATTCCAAGGAGGAAGAAGAAAATCCAGAGATTTTTAAAAGCACAGCTTTTTGATGGAACTCCTGTGTACTTCCTTGTGGACTGAAAGTTAAATGGACTTTTCTTCTAATATTCGTTCTAGAAAGGGCTAGTGGCAACACTTTTTTTTTCCTGTAACTTTAACCTTATTTATTAATTTAAACACTGTGTTCCATACATTCTCTTTTTATATGAACATAAATACTGCGTAGCCTTCAGTGAGATTTTTCAGCCGCAGTTGTTTTAATGCAGTAGTACCACGGAACAGTATCTCATCAGTCCTTTGTAACTTTAAGTGTATAGTTCAGCTGAAAGATACTTGAAAATGAGTTCAAGGGCTGGCAGGGTACCTGGATTCCTCAGTGAACCTTCTCCAGAGCTAATGCACATCAAGAAGTAAAAATTGCCAGCAAAAGCTGCTAATTGGTTTTGATTCCTTGACTTCTGTCTCTGGACAGGAAACTTATTTATTATAGCGAGGGTTATGAGAACATGCCTCTCTGATCGTACTCAAATGACTCTGCACGTGCTGAATTTGTTACCAAATTCAGAAAGATACAGAGAAAGATTTTGGGAATTAATTCTAACTTGGTATGTTTTAACTCAGCATAGAGTGAAAGGGTTGTCTTGCACAAAGTATTTGTAGCACTGAAGTTTTGCTCACAAAATTCACTTGATTCCAATGCTGGTTTTCAGCCGTACCTGTATGGTGAAGTTGTTTACATCTGACCCTGGATGTGGCCTGCTTCCAGGCCGTATTTATTTTAAGTGATGCAAAAGGTTTCATCTATGTGTGGAGGGAGCAGCGTCAGTTTGGGGTTCTTCCCTTTTGATGTGTGGTGGAAGTCTTATGTCTAAATCGTTTTAACGTCTTCTGTGGAATTTGGGTGACGGAAACAATCCTCCTGTCTTTGTCCTGTGCTTTTCACACACGTGCACATACATACGCACACATTTAATATATTTGTGTTGATCTGTGTCACTGCATTGACCTCATGGTGGAATGTACTGAGAACAAAAGTCAAAATATTTCTGACCACTGGCTCTCGGTTCTCAAGTGCCAACCGTACGATTGCTGTGAGGTCTGTTATTTCACTTAGCTCATGTAATCAGTGAATTGTTTTCAAATTGTTTTTAAAAAAAACCTAAACTTTGTTGACAATTGCCATGAAATTGTGCCTTGGGTCACAGTAGCACCCTTGGCATTAATTACCTGTGTTTCTTTAGATATATACAACATATACGTACACCCCGTCTGGTTTGTGCTATTCTGATTATGCTTTGGCAGATGCGAGTGGTGAAAGGTTTCTCTCTTGGGCCACTCGTTTGTGTTTCGTTCTGTCATGCAGAGACTTAATAAACAGAACCTAAACCTTCGTAGCCAAAGCTGTTAGGGGCCTTACTCTGCTGCGTGGAAGTCTTGCATTTTCCTACTGTATTTAAAGGTGTAGGTGGCATCGGCTGGTTCCAGGCTTTTGTTAACCAACACCCCGTATTCTGCCCTTGGTGACTGGCTGGCGTAGCCGGGCTGATGCGTGCCCTCCAGACCGCTCGTCGTAGGAACAAGAAAGGAGAGAACGCTGTATAGACGGTAGCGTTTTGTTTTGTTTAAACTCTTCCTACCAGTGTCTTGAGCTTTAGGGTTTGCTCTGCTTTCCCTGCGTCTTCTCACCCACTTGTTCAGTATTTTAATTTCTGGACGCAGGAGGAAGCTGGCCAACGTTACCGGGTCAGAGAAGGGTGCAGAGGAACATAGTTTTGTCGCGTCGTCAGCTCTTCCGAGGAAAGAAATCCCAGCGTTTGGGCAGGTTCAGTGTCACTCCTGTTTAACAGGTTGACAGGCCCTTGGCAGATGGGTTTAAAATGCAGTGTGTGATTGGAAGCTCGTGCAAAAATCGAGAATCTGGATTTTGCAAGCCTCACTGCACATCATAAATAGCCTTGACATGAGCAAATACATGTCAGGAGAGAGCGTGTAACAGCCGGTCTCCCTTGCCCAAAAGACATGACGCAATCTGTCAGGTTTACCACCTTTTTTGAAATACCCATCGCAAACATAAGAGTATCTTCTAAAACTTGGTACAGATATTTTTCTTAGCAAACCTTATTTCTAGGGACTGGAACATTTAGAAGCAGCTTCTTCTCTGTGTGTTGTAGAAGAATTATCTGGTAACTGCAGGAATCTGAGGCAAAACCCATTTAGCTGCAACTTCCTTGTAATGAATTTGCCAATGTAAACAACCGTGTCCTGTAAGTCTCTTCCTGTAAACTGTTTCAGAAAATATCCTGAAATGCAAGGTACGTGCTTGCCTGATACATGATCTAGTATGGAAATTCCTATCCTAAGGAGTCCGTTTCATGTCTGATTTAGCTGTAACTTCTTACCCACTGTTTTATCTGGGTATGTGCCTTGGCAGTGAGACTTTTGTTCTTGAATATTTAAATACTCTGATGTTTACTAAAGTTTTTTTGTGGGGGAGGTTTTGTTGTGTGTTGGGGTTTTTTTTGTCAATTTAGACAAATTGGGGGATTTCCTGGTTATGACTAATAGTACAAAACACACTGGTAACCTCCTTTGTGTCAAAAAACCCCATTTTTTTTTCTTTGCTTATCTTTTTAAAAACAAGAAGTATGAGTCAGAATTGTAGAATACATTTAATATAGCATCCTGAGTTGTTTTGTATTTACTTTTTTTTTATCCTACTCTTCCCAAGTTTGTCTCTAAACCAAGGAGCTTGTTCTTGTGGGTAGGCAGAATCCAGCTAAGAGGTATTTCCAAAAGAAATTGAGGGAATATTTTAATACAGGTAGGTGATCTGATCTGCGCAAATAAGATGTAGGTGAGAGGAACTGACCCAGTTGTTGGCAAACCTTAGAGCGGCATCGGTGCTGGCAGCAGGTAGGATTGGCCGTGCGAAGCGCGGCTGTGGATGTACCCGCAGAATAAGGCGCTGGTGCTGCACCCTGCCGCGGCTTTGACAGGCGCCTGCCGAGCGCCGCGCTTCCAGGCGTGACTGACCTCCGCACAACGCGTGGTACCCTTAACAGACGTGTTGGCGCATCTCTTGGCGTTACGCCGATGCGGAGCAGGATTGGGACCGACTTTCTGAGACTCTGCTGTAAACGGACCACTTTGTAACTTAGATTTTTGGGACGTATTTCGCTTTCCCCGCAGAGCTGTTGTGTGAGTGTAGTGAAGTGGGTCCAGGTCCGTGTGGGAGATGCTTCTCTCAGCCTCGTGGTGGATGAGGGATGCACGGCACAGCCTTGAATCCCAAGGAGAAGTCACACACAGATTGTCCGTTCTGTAAAGAGCTGATGGGTTTTAGTACCAGTATTTGAATGCACCTAAATACTGGATTTGCCAAGTGTGCTGGCTCGCGGGGAAGGGCCTCTGCTGCTGCTGTCTGGGAAAGCCAGTGCTTTTGCTGAGACTATCAAAGAAATAGCAAGTGACACTTTGTAAGGGGCAAGGGACAGAATTTGCCTTTGAAAGAGGAGTTGTGATAAACGTATGAGCTCCTTGTGCTGTGGGGGAAGGTAACGTAGACTGACATTCTGGCTCGCCCTAACCTGGGAAATGCTGAATGGGCTTGGTGCCGTAGCCTGCCTTACAGCAGCAGTACAGGTTACACAGAATGGTCTGGTTCGGGAAAACTCCCTGCTGCTAGAGAGCAACGCGCACTACAGTACCTTCACCAAGGAAAACGGCGTATGGCCTCGAGTTGGGAACTAGGATCCTTTCCAGCTCTTAGACTGACTTCTTTCATCACCTTGGGCACATCGCATAATCCTGTGACTTCAGTTCCTTTGCGTGCAAGTGGAGATACCGTTAACTCCAAAGGTACCATAACTTCTGGTGATGTTCATGCTCCACAGTCTGTATTGCTTAGTCTGTTTGTCTCTCCTGACGGTGAATGTAACGCTCACATGAGCATCATGGAGTATTTCATCTTCCAGAAGCAGGCAACTTGGGGTGACTTCTGACGCTGTCTTTGTTGAGGTGTGAACACCTCCTCCCGCCTTTCCAAGTTACCATTTGGAAGAAGGCGGCACGGGGAGGCGGTGGGTGCGTTGCCCAGGGAATTGCACTGCAGTAAGTCAAGCCAAGGATTGGGTTTCAAATGCTTAATCATATTCTTTTAGTTGCACAACCCCTTCATAGTTTTACACAAAACTGCCTCCGGCGTGCCGCCTGCGAGGCATTACTGAACACTTTCACTGCGCACCTGCCCATGTTGTAAAAATGCTGTTCGGGACACGTTTATGTTGAGATACGATGATGCTAACGCTGTATTGCTGAGCTCATGGAATGGGAGATGAATGTGAGTTGTACTCCTGCGTTGGCGCCGGTTCTGGGTTATAGTCTCTTCGTTTTAACGCTCTCCGGGGCCCACGCACGTGAGCACAGTAAGCACATGAGGGAACTGACGGGACTGTCTCTGCCAGTAAATACCTATTTCAGTATTTGTAGCATAGAACCTTAATCCTGGCAGTTGTAAACAGTTTTCTTAAAGTAGAGAATCGGCTCAGGCACCATAATGCCTTACTTACAAACGCCTTCGGGGGTACTTCAAACTAGCAATGGCCACAGCCTTGTATACAGAAAGATACAGGAATTTCTTCTGAGAATGTAAATATTTCTGGCTGTAACTAAATTGATTCTTACCCTAGGCTTTTTTTATAGAAAAATGCTTGTTACTTGTGAAATTCAGAATAAAATCATATCTGGAATTATCTTTAAAATGAAGTATTCTCGTAATTTTTTTACATCTTCATGTTTTAATGTGGTGTTTGTATAACAGACCTACTTCTTTTGGGGTTTTTTGTGGTCTTGTAGGCTTTACCCTGATTAATCTTGTATTATATATAATTACTTTTTTCCAGAATTTTTTTTAAATACTTGCTCTAAGCAAAGAGGTGGGTTTAGTAACTGGAGCAGTGTCTGTGGCTGCTGCCCGTGGAAGACGCGAGTGGGAGGTGGACGCGGAAGCAGCAGCGTGGGCACTTGCAGAGTGATCTGCTGGAAGGTCGTCCTGTGGGTCCTGTTCTCCTCGAGCGGTTTCCAAACGTCAGCAACACAGAGAACCGGTAATTCAACACTTACTTAGAAAGGGAAGATTATTGAAAAATTGCGAGAAGCTTCTCTAAGGTGCTACTTTGGTGTTTGTAGGAAAATTTTACGGGAGGCTTCACGTGGCCCGAGATAACAAGCTGTGCAAACATCGTCTCTAGGTTCGGTCTCTGGGGTTTTGGGGGGTTCCCCCCCGCGTGCTGCTGAGCTGCACGCTTGTGGATATGCAGAAGTACCACCGGCAAGGTCAGCTGAGTTTGATATGCTCGAAGGTTTAAGAAAGAATTTAGGGACGCTGCCTATCGTTGCCTGGTTTTTCTTTCTCGATAATTAGTATTTAGTCCATCTTGTACGTGGTACACGCAGGTCTGGTTTCTCTGCAGAAATCTTTGCTCATCTTGTGAGGAAATAGCTCCTCTGAGCTTGGGCCAGCCTCTGTGAACTGTCTTTAAAGCCTGCGCTGCTTCTATTCTTCTAATACATTTTCTTACTTCCCTTTTAAATAAATTCAGTAAAACAGTAAGGAAGTATGAAGATGAGATAATGGGGCAGCAGGAATTTACTTAAGATGTTTAGAGAACAAAATACTTGGCTGACTGTCTACAAACAAGCCCCTGCCACCTGTAGCACGAATTGCACATTGGAATCCTTCAGGGAGGGATGGAGACAGGGCCAACAGAAAGGGAGGAGAACCCCGTATCCTGTGGGAGGTGGGCTGGAGAGCCGCTTCCCAGGTTGCTCTCAAGAAACCCACTCCCTGCTTGTCCGCAAGGGCCCCTGAGGCTGGGAGGTGAGGGCTGGCGTTGCCCTCTGCGCGGGGCACGGGCAGCCCAGGGGACGAGATTCCCCCTGCGGCAATGTCTGAAAGCTTGGTTGTGGGGTGGGTTGGGGTTTTTTCCTTTAAAATAAATGAAGCAGTGCAGAAATCTTGAGATGGGAAGAGAAATGGATACCTTTGAGACAAAGCTCCAACGCTCTAGAAGAGATCTGATTTGTTTCAGAGGGGTCACAAGCATCTCTGTGACGGGATTCACGGTCAGGGCCGTGTGCCTGTCCCGTGGGGAAAAGCGCTGTCCTGAGCAGCACAGGGAATAGTGTGTTTTGCTGTCGTGTATTTGGAGAAGTCCAGAACCATGACTCGGGTAAAGCAGGATGCCAGGGCTTTGAGGAGTTTATGAATACATCGTGCAATACGCACACTTTCTCTGAATCCATCCATCTAAATGATGCTTCCCAAGTTCCCTACTTTTAATTCCCTCGGGGATCAAAGTTAAGAGTCTTGCAGAGAGGCAGAAGTCGGAGCTGTGCAGCAGGTGTTGGCACCCGGGGGCTCCCTCGGCAGCCGGGAACGGATCTCAGGTCGGGGTCTGAACCTTCACGAAGGGCGAGGGCCAGGACTAAGCCGGGCCCGAGGCGTGCACCCCCCGGCGTGCACCCCCAGTGTGCACCCCCGGCGTGGCAGAGGCAAGCAGCAGCCTCGGTACCTCTCCGTGACCCGTTCCCATGACCCCCATTTCAAACGTGATTTAGGTAACTGAAGTTTTGCAGTAAGTTTCCCCAGCAGCTAGAATTGGGGTAACAGGCAGTGCCTCGGATTCCCGGATCGCTTAAGCACCTCTCGGAAACCTGTGGAGTCCATGGGACGCTGTGCTGGGACTGGGCCCTCCAGTGCTCTTTCCTTGAGAAGTTGCTCTCATTTCCCACAGCTCCATTTTTCTACCTGCAAATTACAAGGTTTGTGATTCTGGAAGTTTATGAAGCATTTGAGGAGAGCGAGGTATTGTGTCTTGCCTAAATACCAACCACCTTTCTTTATTTAACCTGGCCCTGACAGATTTTAGAAATAAATCCTCCAAGCCGCTTGAAACGCTGTTAGCGTGGGGTTTCGTTGTTTAACAGCCAGTCTTGGACTGTTTGTGTGCTGGATCCTTTTCTGTAAGGGGTCCCTGCGTACATCCAAACAGCAGCAGTCCTGTCAGCCGAGACAGCCCGGCCCGAGAGCTGCCGGCAGCACGTGGGCAATCATGACTCGCAGCCCCTAGATCCAAGGCTGAGCCTTCCCCTTGGTATTCCCCTCCCTTGCAAAGACAGCAAAACAAACCAAACCCTTTCAAGAACGTAAAATCCTTGGTGCCTCTAGCAGCCCGTGCGCTGGCGTGTTTCTTAGCTGTGGAGTCATTCCGCGTGGGGCCTGTGAGCCGCACTCCGCAAATCCCGGTGCAGAAACGAGCGTGTCTGGGAAGAGGAAAAAATCCCAAACCAGGGAATGCACTCTGCTGAGCCAGTGCGGGTTTGGGGGACGGATGGCCGTGGCCGTAGGGAGACAGCTTTTCTGCCTCGCTTGCCCCGTACATCTTTGACCTCTTACGCCAGCAGAGCTTCCCTCCGTCACTCTTTGCCTGCCTTCTGAAAAACAGCAGCTCTACCCGCTGCAAGCTCCTCTGTTAGCTTTACCTCGAGGCAAGGTAAGCAGTGAGAGTGCCCAAGACCAGCGGGTAACTGATCAAATCCCTGCAGAAAACAGCCTTAAGGCGTGCCGTCACGAAGCGAGCGTTCCTCCGAGCAGGAGGGCTAAGGCAGAGCCGCTGAGGGAGGCGTGTGGCTCCTGCGAGTCGCGGGTGGAAGCCCCAGCTCTTCTCCCCGCAGCCGTGTCGGCGTGGGGAAGCTCTTTCCCCGTCGGGTCCCTGCTGGAAGGGAGGCTTCTCGAGGCGGCTTCTTTGTGACCATCTGGAGGGTTCTTTGACCCTGGGGTGAACTGAGTTAATTTCCTTTTGATTTATTCATTAATTGTCCTTCGCCTTCAGAAACCTTATGGCTCTGGTCGCTTTTTCCAAGCTCCCAGAGTTCATCTAGCTCCTGCTTGCAGTTGCAGAGAGGGGTTGGTCAGAAGGAACTCCCCTCCGGCAGGAGACTGCTTGCCCTGGGAGGAACTCGCTCTCCACGTCCCCAGCACCTCTGCTTCGCGTCCCACGTGCTGACTCGCCTGGTGGGGGCCAGCTCTGTCACAGCCACGGGGACTCGGGTCTCTTTGGTGAAGAGCCGAGGCAGCTCCCTGCCCGCTGTGCTGCACCTCGGGGGAAACATCGCCCTTGGGCAGCTCGGGAAGAAATAAACTCGTGTAACGTGGGAGTGAGGAGTCCGGTCTTAGGTACCCCTGGCTCCAGGTCGGGCCCCCCGCCCCCCCCGGCCCCTCCCCGCCCCGGGCCCGGCGGGGTGCGGGGCCGAGCCGCCCCCCCAGCCCCTTCCCCGGAGGGCGGCCGGCAGCCGGGGACGCCCCTTCTCGGCAGGGAAAGGGAAAGCGAAAGCGCAGCGCGGTGTCACTGCGGAGCGGGGCCGCGGCCGGGCTGGGGGCGGCGGGCGCTCGGCCGGCTCCGCGCCCCGGGCCTGGCCCCGGCCCCGGCCCCGGCGGAGCGGCCCGGCCGCGGGAGGTAAGCGGCGCCTCTCGGCGGCCCCGGGCCCCCCCCACGGGCTGAGGGCAGGGGGGAGCCGGGGGGACGGGACCCGGGTGCTGGCGCTGCGCGGAGCGGAGCGGAGGGTCGGGATGCTGCGGGAAGGGGCTGCGTGTGCGTGGGGAGCGCGGCCGAGCCCGGCGGGAGGCAGCGCGTATGGATCTATAGGTACCTGCCCGCAGCGGGGGGGTGCCGGGGCAGGGCGGGTTTCGCCGCGGGGGGTGGAGGGGAGCTGCTGCCCGCCGTTCCCTCCGTGGCTCCTCCGTGCTCTCCTCCTCTGCCGTGGGCAGGTGCGAGTTTGGGTGAAATAACTGCCCGTTTGGCTGATAGGACGGTGATAAAGTCTCCTCCCCCCCCCCGCTGCCTCTGTCCGGCGGCTCCCGGGGGTCCCTCAGGCTCCCTGCACCCCAAGCGCCTGATTTTGGGACTGCTGGGAGCTCCTGCTGACGCTGGCGCCTGTGAAAGCCTGCCCTTTAAATTCTAATTCGGGGAGTTTTCTTTGGCGCCCGTGTGCCCTGAGATCGCAGGTTTCCTCAGGCTCCTCGTGAGCCGGGCACCGCTGCCCATCGCGCCCGTTGTCCAGCTTATCCCGCTGCAAGTTCCTGTTTTCAAGTTTCCAGTTGCTTATAACTCTGCCAACTTCAGTTATCTGAGCTGAAAATGTTCCGTCCTGGATGTCTGCCTCAGCTTGGCTTTTAGTTCTGTATTTATTTTTTGCATTCCGGCCAAGAGGGGGGCAAGGACTGACCCTTGTCTCCCAGATGGCCGTAGTTCTGGTGACCTTTCCTTGGCGCAGCGCTGCCCGTCCAGCCTCCCCCTCTGCTCCGAGCGAGGAATTTCCGTTTGGGGAGGCAGAACAGATTTTGTAAAGGTCTGTTGCCCAAATATCAGCTGATTTACACAAATTATAATAAACTGTAAGCTTAATTTCCTTCTGTTCTATGTCAGGTCAGGTATTAATTGTAGCTCTGGTACACGCTGCTGGTGGTGGTGCCACGGCGGGAAGAATGGGTCAAGGTCAGGAACTTGAAAAGGGTGAGAAATAAATGTGGATTAGAGGAGAGGGGTGGAACGTGTGAGCTGGGGGGCTGGGACGAGGGCGTAGGGCTGAGGCTGAGGCTAGGCTAAGACTAGACTGAGCCGCTGAGGACGGCGACCAGTGGGGACGGGGTCCCCTCGCAGGTAGCCGCTGCCGGAGCCGAGTGCCCCAGCTTTACCCTTGCTTTTGGCAGACAAAATTCAGTTTGTTCCTCTAGCAACAGCGGTGATCTCTGCCTGCTCTCCCTTTGAGAACGGAGCCCTCAACGTGTCCAACAGCTCAGGCCTCGCTCAGGACTTGCCTTTCCCGCAGCCCAGCTGTAGGTTAGTGAAGAGCAAGTAACACCCTTCTGCTTCCTCTGCAGAGGGCGGTTGGAGCAACCAACGCATGGGTGCTGCAGCTGGGGAGAAGGTCCCAGTCACCACCACCGTGTTTGGAAAGGCAGTCTGCGTTCAGCCGATACTCACGCCGCCGGCTTTGCTCTCACCGGGTCCTCACGTGCTCACATTTGCTTATTTTTAAACCGAGGGCGTGTGCTGAGCCCAGGTACGCGCCCGGCCCCGGGTACCCTGCAGGCACCGAAACGGCTGGAGCCAGGCTGCAGGGTCGCGTACACGCTTCAGGCAGTGGCTGAGGGAAGGTTGCTCCCACGTCCCTGTCCGAGGCTGCTGTGCCGTGCCCAGGAGCCGGGAGGGAGGGAGCTGCGGCCAGGAGCTGGGATGGAGGGAGCTCTGGGAGCGGCGGCTGTCTCCGGAGCCCATCTTGGTAGCAGGGTGGCTGGTGGCGACGGCGCGGGCGGGAGCAGGAGCCGAGGAGATGCTCTTTCAGAAGTGCTGAGTGCTCGGAGCAGCCACAGAGCTGAGAGCGAGCGGAGCTTCGGATGTGTAAAGCGCTTGTTGATGTCGTTTGAAAATTAGATGGTGTAGGTTGGTCCCTAGAATGGCAGCGTTACTGTCACTGCTCCGTCTCAGCCCAAGAAATGAGACTGCGAGGCCAAGCCCTGGAATTGCACAGTAAATACTCTGGCAAGGCGTACCTCAGAAGAGCTGGTGAGATGGTGCGGTTTGTCCTCAGAGCAGGGTTTTACCGGCACGGAGAGAACACCAGGCTTGAGCACTGTGGAGAAGCAGCACAGAGCGAGCGAGCACCATCCATCTCCCGCAGGGAGCGAGGGACAGCAGAGACGCATTTATGTTGCCCGAGTGTCTTGTAATGATGCGAGTTGGGGGATTTCAGTGTTCGGAGTCTGAGTTTGTGACCGCGGTTGTGTTGTTTCTCTATCGAAACGTTGCTCCCAGGGCGCTCGAGCCCATTACGATTCTGTACCTAAAGATACAAATTCATCACTGTTAAAACCGTAGGAGCTCCGACACAACTAAAGGTTGGGTGAATTTGGCCCGCAGGCTCTTGTTCAGCTTATCAGGTCTTGAAAATTGGCACCGGTTTATGGTACTGGGAGCTGAGTGCTCTGCGCTGCGCTGGGATCAGGGGGCAGTGGTGGATAGCTGAACCTTCAGCTCCAGCTCTGCCAGGGAACGTGCTGCTTCCCCTTCTCCCCCCGGAGCCGGCCCAGCCTCGCTGTCCTTCTTACCCTTGCTGTATTTACAACAGCAATATTATCAGAGCTTTTAAAATTGCACTCAGGACGCCGGGCTGGAGGTAGGGGCGGCGCGGGGACGTCGCATGGGAGCCGGGGGTGGTGGTAGTCTCTGTTCGAGCTACATTGAAAGCACCCAGGTGCCAGAGCCCTCGGCACAGATGCCCTTTCTTATCTTCTGCTTTCCATTTTGCAAACAAGCCTCGTACCAGACTGCTTTTATGATTAACTTGCTGCTACAAAGCAAATACTGCTCAGCGCTTGTGCTAATACACACATAAAACAAGAGGCTCTATTTCCGCTTTTTTGCATTAAGGTGTAGAATTTATATGTAATAATCTGACCGACTTACTAAGAAAAGCCTTCAAAGCAAATGTTTGTTCATAACCGTAGCTGCGAGCTCACCGGCACGGCCAACGTGCTCAGACCAACGTCTGTCCCGGCCGGCAGCCTGCGAGGCTGGGCTGGAGCGAGGGTGCTTCCCGGGACACCTCCAAAAGCAGTCCCCTGCGGCCAGCAGACTCCCTGGGGATTTCTCCTGGTCTCTCCGTGCAGCCCGGGGAAGAGCAGGGGTTCAGAGCAGTGCTCCCGAGGCCGCTCCTCGCTCTCAGCTGCACGGCAGGGAGGGTCTTCTCAGCCGCAGGACGAGGAGAAAGCCCGGAAAGCTTGCTGGGCGTGCGGAGCTCTGCTCTGCGGAGCAGGAGTACGGCACGGTGGTGGGGGGGATAGGGTTAGGTTTGGAAGGGGTCCCCCAGCTCCGGGCAGAAGGAGCGGGGCTTGTGCAGGGGCAGCATCCCCCGTCACGGAGCCGGGGCAAGGCTCGTGGGCAGCACCCGGCGGGGCAGGCAGGGGTCTGCCGTCTGCCTGATGCCTAAAGCCTCGGAGAGCCCAAGAGATGCTTTTGGCTGGGACCTCATCGTCCCAATGCCTGGAAGAGGGGAAAACCCAGCACCGGTGAAGGATCACCGTCCCCTGTGCTCCCTGGGAACTCCCGGCCCCTCCCCAGCCAGCCGGCGGGACTCGGAGGTGTCCTGGTGGCTCACCCGCTCTCTGCCCCTGGAGCTGTGCATCTCCAGGGGCGGATGAAGCAGCGCGGGCTCCTCTGAGCTGTCACTGCCCTGCCCGCTGTCCTGCCCTGGTCACGACCCAACCAGGTCTCAGCGGTCTGGAAAGCTTCAACAGGGACCTTCATGCCAGCTGCCGGAGCTGTTGTCCTCTGCAGCGTGTCCCCTCCTGGTGCTGCTCGCTGCCTCCTCGCCTCGGCTGCTTCGACTTCCACTTTCAGCTCAAGCCGAGTGCGTTACACGCCACTGGCTGAGTCTTTAATGACTATAAACGGAGCCTAAAGCAGCTGGTTTAGACCGAGACATCCATGCTGAGTCAGGCGTGTCCCAAACGACATGACCGAAGGCAGCGTGTGGCCACGGCTCTGCTCTTGGGTGCTTGGGGCACGCTTAGCTGTGTTCTCAGGACACGGGTGGAGGGATTAGTGTGGGTAATGCGCTCTCTGCTCAGGCTTTCTGCCGTTCCTCGGCACCTTCTGCAAGAGCCGCAGCTCGGTTGGGGAGTTCCCAGTTGGGGTGATGCATGGGACGGGGGGTGAGGGAAGTTGCTTCCCCCCGGCGCCGTTTCCAATGCTCTGGGTAAATGCGTTTCTTCAGAGGAATTATCTGGGCCAGGACCTCGTAGGGAAGCCGGTGTGCGGTGAGGCTGGAAGGAGAGGACGCCAAGGGACGTCCCGGCTGCGCGGCGGCGAGCCGCGTGTTCCTCTGGGGACTGCAGAGGGCAGTGGCACCCACGAGAAGTGCGGGTGGCCCTGGGTGCTGCCTGGAGGAGCCGCCCCAGAGCAGCCCCTGGCAGGCTGGGTGGGGGCCCCGGGGTGGTCCTGGGCAGCGACGCGGGTCCCCGCGTCCCTCACTGGGCTCTGTCTTCCTGCTCGGCTCGCCTGGCTCTGCGGCGTCTCTGCAAGTTATTGCACGTGCTGGTGGGTCGCTGGTGGCTGTCGGGGGCTGCGCTGGTGTCCCGGCCTCTGTGCTGCCGTCCCGCCCCGCCGAGGCAGCGGGGAACGTCCACTCAAGGCAAGACACAAGCGACCACCGCCGTGATGCTTCCCTTACGCTGCCCTGATGGCGATCACGGTCAGCTGTCCTCGGCGATGAGGAACAGCCACGGTCAAGATCAGCGCTGCTCAGAAGCCGATGTGAACCAAGTGCAGCGCTCTCGTCCCTCCTGCCGTCTCGTCCTGTCCCCCAGTGTGGTTACGGGAGCCAGCTCCCATGGGAAGGAGTCTCCGAGTGCCTGAAGCAAGGTGCAGGTTCAAACAGTTGCAGAGCGCACAGAGCCCATCCTGCCCCACCCCGGCATCCCCCCAGGGACGAGGGGTCTGGCAGCCTGTCAGGCTCTCTTTGCAGGTGCTGGTTGCTCATGCAGAAATAACAAGGGGAACGGCAGCTACCTTCTGCCTGGGCAGGGTGTGAGGCTGAGGACGTGGAGCCTGTGGAGCACAAGCACGTGGAGTTTTCTGGGGCGACATTCAGAGGCAGAAAGACTGGAACATGCTCAAAGTGCAACCAGGGAGGCCCCATGGTCACGCAGTCCGTGTGGTCTCAGACCTCGGAGACACCCACCATCGTCTCATACTTCATGGTGGCCTCCACATCTGCATCCGGAGGAAGGGTCTGAAGGAGGAGCTCAGCTAGGAGACCCCAACACTTGCTGCTTGTGGGGGACTTGGACAATCCGAAGAGCTTCCAGATCCTGAGGAGTCCTGGGAGAAGATCGGCAGCTCCGAGAGGTCTTGGAGGAAGGTCTCAGGTTGAGGGTAGAGAGCTGCTGGTCCCATCAGAGCTGTCAGGAAGAAATGAATGCACTGAGCTCAGTTTTACCCATCTGTCATCAAAACCCTGTGCCAAAGTTTTGCCTCGAGCACTTGGAAGAGCATGGGGTTTACTGCGAGTCTCTTTGCCCTTCTTTGCACTTCATTTTACTCATCTCCTTTCCTCTCGCCTGCTGGAACTGCAGCTTGCAGTTGTCACTCTTCCTGAACAGAGCGTTTCTCTGTTCCTCCTTAATCCCGATAGCTGCTGTACACGATAGCCGTGCTGTCGGACAGGTGCGAGGGAGTTCTGCCGTCCTCCCAAAGGCCCTGCCAAGCTGGTGCCCACAGTGACTTTCTTACCCTTGGGGCCCAGACCTCCAGCTGCCAGCCCCCGCTTCAGAAGGCCTGGCCATGGTTCTGGTTTGTTTCTGCCCATTTTTTTTCTCCGGAAGCCAAAATCAGCCTCCAGCAGTGGGTTTTGAGCTGCAGCGTGGGAGCCGCATCTCCTGGTTGTCCTGGGAGCCTTGCATTGGTTTCACCCGCATGTTGAGTTCATCCCCAGGGCTAGAGGTCAAGTTCAGGTCTGTGGCGTGACAGCAAAGAGCTTTTACATAGGCCGCAGCACAGTTGGAGAGAAAGATGTAGAAAAGCATGAAAAACACAACTGGTTTTGGATCTGTGCCACTCTGGGACCCGTAACGTGTGCCGGGCAGGTCTGCGGGGCAGCTCTGCGGGGCTTCCTTTCCTTCCCGGCCCAGGAGGTCTGCGGTCGCCCTTTCAGCGTCTCTGGTATGTCAGGAGTTTCAGTCTCCTGCCCCATGTTTGTCACAGCTTGTTCTCAAGCTGACACCCATCCCACCCTTTCCTGTCTCATCTCGAGCTGCTGCGGGGGAAGGCGAGCTGCCGCGGCAGCCGCACTTATCGCTTCACAGCAGCCGTGGACGTCTGCCAAACACAGCCCCATCCTGGAGCCGGCTCAGCTACAACAGCTTAAAAAAAGCAAATACAGTCATTTTTAAAAATGCTCCAGGCTTTTCAGTGTAGGTGCTGTGGAGCGTGGTGGGGAATCGCTGGCCGCCGAAGGCAGGCAGAGCTCTTCCACCCGGGAGACGGGAGGGAACCGGGAGGGGGTTTATTTGCAGGACAGAGATGGAGGGAGCCAGACCTGGTGGAGAAAATACAGTGGATTTGATTGAAGGAACGGACAAAGGAGATGTCAAGCGCTGTATGCCCTCTGTGGTTGAGGAAGGGAAGAGCAGGTTTTTCCCCCTCTAGCTCAGATACGCTCACCGTGCAGTCGTTATTCGGTGGCTTAATAAAAATTACTCCGGTTCGTTCCCGTGCCGTCGCCGGCCAGGGCAGGCCCTCGCTGCCAGGCGCGGGTGCCAGCGCTGTGGTTTGCAGGGGTCCAGCGGCGCAGAGCCGTCGCCTGCCTTTGTGGGATCGCCCTCTGCCGTATCGTCCCCCAGGTCGGTATCTGAGGCCGCACAAAGGAAGCTCTGTTTGCATAGATGCCATCCAGCCGCCGCTTCGAGATGCACTTATGATACAGAGCTCCTACGACCGCTGTTTCGCTGCCCCATTCGTGTTGTGCAGCCCAGAAGTTGCATTCATGAGCACGTTAAATTGCTCTGCTAATGAGTCTGTCAGTCTCCCCTAATTCATCGATGTATAATCTATTGCTCCTCCAGAGCAGCCGTTCTCACGCAGCCACGGAGGAGCCTATACTCTTTCTGTGGCTGGGAAAGCAACCGAGAAACCTTCAGCGTACCACGGGCTGTGCTGATTTGCTTTAGGATGTTTTTTCTGTAGGCAATGTACCATTAAACCCCCAGTACGGATTGTGGTTTAGTTTTCCCTGGTCAGGAGCCCGTGCACTTGTTCATCACATGCTCGTAGCGTCTCCTTTGCTGTGAGAGGCAAATCCACGGGGCAATGGGGCTTCCTCACCCGGGGGGCAATTAAGCTGCCGGTAAAAGCGCTCAGTGACTTTGGAGGAGTTTGGGTCAGTCCCCTTTGCCGTATAGAGCCTTTGCATTTATTTTAGCAAAATATGCCCACCACTTATCCTTATGCTGCTAGGTTTAAGAGCCCAAGTAAGTCTCTCCCAGCTGAGACTGCGTCCCGGGAGAAAGGGGAATGCCTTGTGTGATGTTCTGGAGGTCATGGTGAAAAGCCTCAGGGCAGCTTCTCCTCGCTCTTCGCCTCTGCCAGCTCTCAGGAGCGACAGTCACCGACTGTTGGAGGGAAGGCTATGGTTTCATGGGCGAGATGCTCTTGTTTTAAGTGAACCCTACTTAAGGAGGTTTTACACTAGTTATACAAGATAAATGCTGTTCACCTGGTGTACAATTAATTAATCCAGTGATTAAGGTGAATAAAGCTCCCTTGTGTGCTTCCCCCTTACAAGCAGGTTGTTTTCCATCAGCGAAGGACCCGAGGGCTGCGAAACCAGTTCTGCTGCCCCTGTACAGGAAAGGGATCGTCTTAGTGCAGGTTCGTCGTGTGAATCGGAGGCGGCTGCTGGCACCTGGATGCGACTCAGCAGCTCTGTCTGCTCTGGGCTCTACAGATGAAACAGCTTTTGCTTTTGCCTCATCTGATGGTGGAAGGTGCAGAACGGGGAAATCCGGAGGTGACAAACTTTGAGCCCGTGTGTTCTTTTCTCTGGGTTTCCCATAACGCCTGTTAAAACGCGCAGTTGTGTCCTGTCCGCCTAAGGCACGTACCCGCGGGATTGCTGGAATCGGGTAACCTTCATGTCCCGCCGCGCACGGCGTTTCCGCAAGCTTCCAAAGCGATGTTGTTCCCGCCTGGGGAACACGGGCTATGAGCCTCGGAAATTAAAGGTGCACGGGGACTCGGTCCTGGGTTTCACCCTGCCCCAATCCCGCTGAGCCGAGATGCTAGGGGACTCCCCAGGCTGGGGTGGGGAGGTGGGCTGTGGGATCCCCCGGCCATCCGCGCGTGGGCTTGGACCGCCTGCTAACGACCCTCGTGTCGTTACGGAGTCAGTGACGCCCGCTGGCGGGAAGGACTGAACTGGCCTGACATTGCTTTTTGGGAGCGTGAAATTGGTTTTAACGTGATGTCGATGTGCCTTCATTAATTCGAGTGGAGCCATCCTTGCGTGTCCAGACCACAACCCCGCGAGATGCTGCGGGAACGTCTGCCCGCGGGAGCCGAGTCCTGCTGTGGCTGCCGGCGGGTCCCGCAGGCCCCGGGCGCCTGCAGCCGGGGCTCCGTGGCTGCTCCTGCGAGGTGGGATTCTTGCACATAGTAGGAGTTACTGAGCAGCTGCGGGGTGAAGGGCAACTACACGATTTCACTTCTGAGAGTGAGCGTGCATTAGGAGTCTGAAAACAGAATTTAGCTTTAATCTGGAGAAAATTGAGTTTTATTAGTCTCCGTCCATCCTGCTTCTGTCTGCATAGACTTTTGGCTGTAGAGTTAATGATTTCCAGAGGGCAATAAAAGGTAATGGCTCCCAGACGGGTCGCACAGTGGAAAGGTTACGTTACCGACTGTTTGTCACCGGCGCGGCAGTGTGCCTGCCAGCGCCTTTGCACAGCGGTGCCGGGCACGCCGCTGCTTTCCGCTCGGCGCTCGCTCGACGCGCCGCTTTCTGCCGCCGAAGAAGTGGCTTTGCAGGGCAGCCCCGCTGCAGGTCGACTGATATAATAATTTCGCTTCTAGTGATTCGTTATTATCTGACCCACCTGCTTTTCATGCACGTTCATAAGTTGCTATTTATCACCTGTATCTGGTTTTGTCAGTATATAATGTTGTGGTTTAAGCCCTTCCTTTGTTGGTGTGTGATGTAACATGCCTGGATGCAGCAGGCTCCTGTGAGGTTAGTGATGATGGAGATGGCTGGAACTGATGAAGCTGAACTCATTTTATGCCCCTTATGAGAGAAGGGTAACTGCAAGCTACATAAAAGATAACAGGCTGATGTTTTAATTCCACACGCGTTATTTGCATGGATCAAAGTTCCCCCGCGTGGCCCTTTCCTGGGGAGAGCAATGCCACCGCGGCTCCTTGGCAGGAGCGTGCAACGGTGGATGGACCCTGTCTGCACCCCAAGCAGCGCCGTGGCTGCTGCTCCCACCCTGGGTGTTGAACGGAGCGGCGGAGAAACCGATGTGTTCGCGCTGAGATAGTGCGGCGGAGAAGAGATTAGATAGAGAAGAAGGATTGCCTTATCCGCTCAACCCTTGGAGTTCAGCCCCCAGGAAAAGCCCGAGCGGGTGCAGAGGAGCAGGATCACGGGTCAGGGACAGTGCTGCTTGATTTCGCCACTTCACCAGCGTGCACTGATTTTTGCATCCTGATATTTTTGCCTCCCTTCCAGGAAAGAAAAGGCACAGCCAAAAGGCTTCTTGAGGAGGTCGGTAAACACAGCAGCGACCGTTCCATTTTGAAAGCCTCTTTTCTGAAACAATAAACAGCATTGTACAAAATAGCTGACACTTCCCATGCAGCCGTTGCATCATCTTCCTCTGAACAAGTATTGTGGTTAATAAAAGTATAGTGTGTGACAAGCCCGCGATAACAAGCATAAATGTGGGAGGTCCCTCAGCACACGAAGGTGCTCTGGAAGACTTGTGTCTAAAAGAGCTTTAATTTATATCAAATATGCAGTGCAAATAAAAGCAGTTCACGCTGCGGGCACAAACGGGCAATGCACGTACGTGCGCCCCGGCGTTGGTCTCGCGGAGCGTGCCGGGCGGGCTGCGGGAGCTGCTCCGGGGGATGCTGCTGCACGCAGGGCTGGGCTGGTCCGCAGGCGAGCGCAGGCTCTGCTGATAGCGCTGGTGAGGTGTTTCCTTGCAGCGGCTGCGTTACTCTATATCCAGCTGTGTGAATACGTACCCTGCGGCCGTGACTGGTTGTATTAGTTCCGATAGATGAAGTACAGCGCGCTGTAAGAAACCTGTGTGGGATTCCCTGTGGCTTTCTTTTTTCTGCTTATCTCTTCTGCTGCATACAGCGATGAAGAGAAAGCTGGTTTTTTTCCCCCCAATGATAGATCAGTGGAGATGACTCAAATCATCTGTGTTCCCTTGTTATTCCTCAGGACCGAAGTCTGTTGGGGAGAGCAGAGCAAGCGTCCCTTGCCTGAAGAGGGGAGTCAGCAGAAGCATGTGCATCATCCAAACAAGCGCAATGGGCTCTCCGGTGCCTCCGTGGTCTTCTGCAGGGTGCTCAGGGTGGGCCTGTCCAGCTGCCCTCGCTCCCGCACCCGAATGCGGGTCTGGGAGCAGGAGAGCGGATACCCAAAGAGCTGCCCTCTCTGCAGTAGCATCGGCTTTGCCGGTTTCATACGGTTGTATTTCCTTGTATGATTCATGCAAACGCGCCTCGAGAAAAACCAGCCACCTCTGCCTGGTGCCAAGGTGTGGTGTTTCACAAAGGCTTTAAGCTGGAATCGCCCGCAGAAAAGCTGTTCAACCCCTCTCCTGCCCGAGAGCTCCTGCAGCGCCCGGCGTCCCTCCCCGGCGGGCTGGAGGAGGGAAGGGAGCGCTCCTGCTTGCGCGCTTTCCGCGCGGCCACGGTGCGAACCCCCGGGCGCCGCGCTCCCCGCTCTCCGTGCCCCGGGCTGTCCCAGCCGAGCTGCTGAGCCTTATCACCGGGCCCGCTCCGTTCAAATCCCGTTTGTTTTCTTCTGCATCAAGCAACCTACAGACTTAGGAGCTAAATCGGGTTTTCTTGTGTCAACGACCCGATCTGCAGGTCCTCCTCGTGTTGGTTTCCTTGTTTAGAGGGAAGCTGCCCGTACGCCGCGGCGTGCATCCCTCGCGTGCAGCGTGCGCAGGGAGCGGCCGCTCTTTGCGATGGCAGAGTCGCAGCTGCTAGTTTAAGGCACTGATGCCCCAGGTGAGTTTCTCACCTGGGAAATGACTTTTTTTTAATTATTATTATTTGCAGACGGGTTTGAGCAGTGAGCCATCCTTTCTCTCCTTGACCTGCCCTCCTTCCT
The DNA here is from genome assembly GCA_009819775.1 of Phoenicopterus ruber ruber. Lineage (NCBI taxonomy): Eukaryota > Metazoa > Chordata > Aves > Phoenicopteriformes > Phoenicopteridae > Phoenicopterus > Phoenicopterus ruber. The sequence continues at coordinate 2,207,693 of CM020228.1, read as the reverse complement.
ACCTGGGTGTAGCCCAAAGGAGATGGAGCAAAATCCCGGGTTCACCCAGGCGGAGAGGAGCTTTGCCGTAGCCTTTAGCAGCACCGCTGCTTACCCTGCAGCTTCCTCTAGGTGAAGCATGCAAGAGGACCCGCAAGCTTCCCGGCTTTCCTCTTTTCTTTTGAGGGAAAAGCATTCCCTAAGTGCTTTTCCTCCTGTTAAGCAAATTATGTAAGTTTTTGATACTTAGCCCATTTTACATGAAGTTTCGAGTTCCGCCCTGGGTACGACATTCAGCTGCACGCTCCAGCAAAACCAGGCCTGTGACCTTGAATATGGGAATCACGTCATTCGCTCGGGTTTTGTTTGGGATGTTTGAGAAGAATGGAGGATGCTGTCTCCCAGCCAGTATAAACAGAATCGAGACAGTTTTAGGAAAAAAAAAAAGGGATATCTATTTGTTGAAGTACATCTTCCCCTCTAATTTATCTTGTCCGCTCTCCTTTGTTTAGAACCAAGAGCATACATGGAGCAAGGCACAAAAAAGCCTGTGTGAGTGTTCAGTAATATGATTTTTCTCTATTATAGTCAGCAAACCTGCTTGATAAGGTCTGTTCTTTCACCTTGGAAACATGATAGGAAGAAGAAAAAAATATCCCTAGTGGCTAACACTATTTTTTAATTTAAGTAACACAGCCAGAATATGGATAAGCTTTTGGACTGGGAGTCGTGCTTTAGCTGCTGCTCGCTGTACAGCCTGGGCTGTAGGAGCCCTGGTCCTGGGTGTCCTTCGTGTCGAGGCAGAGGCGTGCGCCGTTGCCCTGTCCCCCTTCTCCTCCAGCCCTGCTTTCCGTCAGAGGGCATTTGGGCTGCACTGGAGCATCCAGGTCTCCATCCGAGCGCAGGCAGCTGGAGAACTGGAGCCAGGCTTGCCAGACCGCCTTATAAATAGGCTCAGCTTAAAGGCTGGCTGACTTTGCAGACCTTGCAGCCGTGTTTCTGACCCTGCACATGCCCCAGGATGAGTTTTGCCTTCCTCATGCCGTATGGCCCCACGGCGGGAGCCGGGCTGGTGCTGCTGGTGCGGGCTGGGCGCTGGCGGCGGCTGCGGTGAGCTGGGGACTTTTGGGCTATTTTGAGCCCAATAAAGGTGAACCCAAGAACATGAGTGTATTATGGCCTTGAGCAGGAAGGATCGTAGCTTCCAAGTGAGTTTTTTGTTTGTTAGGGCTTGTAACGTTGACATGTTTGATCTGGACATGTATTTGTGAACGCGTCTGGTTTCCTCTTGGCACTGCCGTTCCTGAGAACGGATTGCATTGCAGTGCAGACGCGGCCCTGGCGACTGAGTCCGTGTCAGCAGAAGCTTGCCTTTGCTGCTGTCATGATCTTGGAAAAACCACCCTGCTAAGGAAAGAAAAAAAAGGACAAAAAAAAAGGGGGGGGAGAAAAAAAAAAGGGATGAAGCAGTGTTCTGTGTTGGCTTTGATGTTGGTTTGAAGCTGGTCAGCAAATCTAACGTAAAAGCACGGAGAGGCAGAGGCGAGTTGGGGGACCTGAGGTTACCACTGCTGGGTCATTGATTCCTGCTCCCGTGATCTGGTCGTTATCGCTGCTGAAGTACGTAATGAAACCCTGTATAGCTTCCATATAACTTGGAAGGTACAGAAACACGGCAATAAGTGAACGAGAAAGGGCTCGGTGCGTGCAGGTGGGCTGGAGATACTCGTGCGTGCCCGTGCCGCGCCGGGCGGCAGAGCCCCACGCTGCCACGGTCACAGGGATGGGAGAGGCCGAATCAACCGGGAATTAGACACCCTGGGAGTAAATAATGTGGTTTGAAGGAACAGCCCCAACCATGACCGGGGTTACTGCGGCGAGGAGCATCCACGGGCGCTTTAAACCTGCTGGGGCGGGTAGTGCCGCGTATCGCCGGAGCCACGTAAGCAGTCACCGGGCCATAAATAAGAAGTTACGATGTGCTGCACAAACCTTGAGTCATCACAATGTAAAATATTGCTTCCCGTAAATCGGGGTGAAGCAGCAGAGGCGTGCAGAGCTGTGGCAGGTGCCTGGGGGGGGCTGTGTTAGGCTGGTCTGGAGAGAGCCACTAATCCCAAAGCGGGGCGCGAGCGCATACCCGTTTGCCAGAGCACTGGCAGCACAAACCTCTTTTAATTCTCTTACACAAAGCTGCGACAGCATTTAACCCACTGAAAATTAAAAACAGCGCTGAGGGAACTTCCTTGGAAAGCAAATAATGGCTGCAAGCAGACTGTTTTGTCAAAAACTCCGTTTTCTGCTAAAAAAGCAGCAGATTGACAGAGAAGTTCTGGCTCGTCCTCCCGCTTACACAACGAAGGGGGCAGAGGGCTTTGTACCCAATTAATTGCAGCCTAATAGCAATCGTAATTTTGACGGCTGGGCTGTCTACACAGAGAACTGCCTCTGATGTCCAGGTATTATAAAATGCACTCATAAAAAATTTGAACCATCTTGTTAAATTAATCCTGCTCTACAGCACAATAAATTGCTAATGGAGATATATTTGATATAATTGTGACTGTGTAACAAATCTGGCTAGCACTTTGGTTTTGGAGTTGTATTACAGCCAGTATTTCCTAGACTTATTTATATAATATCGTGTTATTTTAGTCTCACTGCTTTAACTCTGTAATAACCCCTCTCGCTGCCATGCGGAGCATCTTTTCCTGTCCCAGACCCCAGCGATAGGAAGAAATGGCCTAAGTAAGTGCGACTGCGAGACAGTGAGGGGGAAATAAAGCCTTGCCGTTAGGTACCTCTAGCAGCGTTATAACAGAATAAATTTGAAGAGGGATATTCAGTTGGGACACCTTCCGAGGTACTTAACCGCAGCTTTTGGCCTCGTCTCCTTTGTTTCCAGAGCGTTTCCCTCCCCTGGTTTGGGGCGTGCGTTGCAGCCGCCGTGGCCCCTGCGTTGCCGGCCGAGGAATCCTGCAGCCCACGCTCACGCTGCGCCTCGGCACTTCCCCGGGCGCCGGCGCTTCCGAATCACTCGCAGCCTTTTGTGGTTTCCTATCTTCAGCCCTTTTCATCTGAGCCTCTCCAATTGCCCCATAAACATTAATGAAGTGGTTTAGTATGCATCCGTAGGCTAGGAAAAATGTCAGTATTCCTGCTTGATGGATGATGAAAGTGCAGAATAGAGAGGAAAAACAAATAGTGGCAGGTTTCTTGATCCTAATCTTCTGCTTTAAGCGTTGCCTCATGCTTCCTGTTGATGCAGAGCAGTTCCCCTGATGACCTTCATTATGTTGTTGATTCACATGGTTTAGGTGAATGAAGTTATCAGGAGTTACTCAGGCAGATATTCAGGCAGCCTAGATGTTTCCATACTCCTGGTTTTGCTTTGTTGTTTTAATTTCCTTGCTAGAATGAGTCAAGGCTTGATTACGGTGATAATTAGATATTCGGGTGTTCCTGAGATGAAGCACTATTCCTACAGAAATTCTCAGAGGGCTGAAAAATAAATGGTATGTTGTATGGGAAAAACGGGAGCTGGAAGCCTTGGGGCATCCGGACAGAGACGCGCACCGCTGACGGCTCGTCCAGCGGCCTCGCAGAGTGAGCTGTTGCCCGTCGGCTCCTGCAGAAGTGGCAACTACTTGGGCTACGTCTGGGAATTGTTGGAAGTTTCTACCAGGAGCCGATGCTGAGCACGTCAGAGGAGCGCGGAAGCGCCTGGGGAGGGGGTTTCGTCCGCGTTAGCGTGCGCAGGGATTGTAAACCTTTTACATCCCCGAACCATAAAAGCAAACCCGCTAGGGGAGCAGGAAGATGGACGTGCGTGCGCTGGATCGGCCCGTGTGACGGAGTACTGGAGATAGAGGAGCGAATGCCATGGAGCTGGCCGAGGCTTCCAGCAAGGTGCCGATTTTCCCACTCACCTGCTGGCGTTTGCGATCCTGGCGGGGAGCGCCGCGGGCGCGTTCCTGTGGTTGGCTCCCTGGATGTGTGCCGTTTCCTATGGCTGATTAATTGCTCTCGTGTCATTGTCTTTGAATTTCTCTCGCTTTCTTCTGCGCCGTCAGAACCGCAGGGCTGAGATCCCCTTGCTCGCAGGATGCTCTGTCTGCCAGAGCTGTGGGCAATGGCTTTAGCTCATCCCCGTCGGCATCTGTATCCTCACCGGGTATCTGGGCTCTTTTAGAAAACATGGCCTTAGGAATCGCGTTTGCTATTGAGAAACGCTGCAGTAAACATTTCAAGGTAATTAGGTAATAAGGGAGGAGGATGGGGTTTACTCCAAGTGATGCAAATCCATCTGGGGAGGTTTTGTGGGAAAGCATGGCATTGCATGAATTTGCAACAGATGCATTTTGATTAAAAACAAAAGAAACTGAAAATATGAGTCAACAGTCTGTCACGCATAGGGCTGACTCAGATATTTCTCGGGGCTGTAATAGCTGCTGGCTGTGCCCCGGCCCTCCTGCAGCCCTGCCCTGCCTTCTGCACTTGCTGCTTGGTGCTCCTGGGCGCAGCGGGAGTTCACCGCGGCTCAGCCTGGGCCGGCACATTGAGGGGCCAAAATCCACTGATCGAACTGAATATTGAGACTGAGCCACCTCGAGCTGGAAGGGCAGCGTCAGGGACTGCCAGAGCTTTGCCCGGCACATCTCTTGGGAAGCTGGAAGTAAAGCGTGGGTACCCCGGGTCTGCGGGGCTGTCACCAGGCTGGCGATTCTCGAGCTTTTTGATCCTTCTACCGACTGCCCCGAGTATCGTGGGCTGCACAAACCCGGACACCGATTTCCGCATTTCAATTTTTTGGGTCATTTTTTTTTTGGTAGCAGGGTAACCACAGCGCGTTTCCAATAGCATCACAATGGATTTCTAACAATGGGGGTGTAATTCCGTGGCTGTTTTGTTCGCGTGGGAAGGACGCGCGGGTGGGACTGTGTGTGCCGTGGGAATGCGCGGGGTTACAGCGGTCCGGAGGAGCTGGGGCTGAGACCAGGTTACGCACTGGTTTCGGTGTCGTTGAACTGGAAAGCTCTGGGTTTTGTGAGGGCTTGGTGGCCGAGCGGTGTAGATCCAAGAAAAGCAAATTTTTTTTGCAGCTGGCAAACGGGTTAACGCGGACGAGGAAGTGAGTGTTATGGGATCGGCTGAGAATTAGGCTCTCGTGGTCTATCCTCAAAAGCAAACGCCTCATCCGCATCTCTGGAAAGGGGCTGTTTGCTGCCGGCTGGAGGCTGGGCCAGGCTGGTTCGGGAGCTGCCGGGGTGTTTTTCCAGAGTTGAGGGTGTCAGATGAGGGTGCATACAGAGCCTCTCCTCCCCTGCAATCCCCTGTCTTTTAGGTTTTAAAGCTTTTGGGCAATTTTGCTGTGAGAAAGCTGCACGCTCCTGATGCGAGAACAGGAAGAGCTTGAAGTAACATTTACATATCAAAAACAAAAAAAGAAAAAGTCAGAGAATCAAAGCAATTGAAAAAGGGAAGAAAAACACTTGAGTACATCAAACGTCCGCTTGTGTTTGATGCTCTGAGCGTTTCAGCCTGGTTGCTTCCATCCCACAAGTACGCTCGCCCTCCGCCCTCCCCTTGTGTGTTTTATTAATAACCTCTGAACTTGAACTACATGGTGAGCTCTCCACGGCGGGGAGCTGCAGCCCTGGCCGGAGCTCGGGGCAGCTCTGGACCCCATGGGGTGAATTAGCACGTGGGAAAAACCCCCGGGAGCAGCTCCTCGTCCGCAGCCATCGGGACCCAGAGCTGGTTTCAGAGCCTGAGCTTGGCCGCAGCGCTCGCAGCAGCACTGAGCCCCTCCAGCCCCTTCAGACCTACGCTTCGTGTTGTATTAATGTGCGAGAGCGGAGGGTTAGAGTTCAGTCCTCTGCTGTTGTAAACTGGCTTGGTGCGTAAGCGTAATATCTGCGCTCGCTTGATGTGCATCCAAGACTCTTCGTGCACCTTGTGTACGCGGGGTTCGAGTTGGAGATCTGTAGGGCTGTCGGCAAACGGAGCTTTCTGCGCTTTGCAGCATGTTGTCAGCATATGTCCGGAGCGCGCGTCTGCTCACGGCGCTTGTGCACGAACACCCCGCCGGTGTCATTTCCTCCGCCTTCCCCTCCGCTTTCAAGCGTGGCAGTAGCTCAGAGCCTTGGCACGTACCAGGCGCTCGGTGAAGTCCCCAGCAGGACGGGGAACCCAACGCAGGCTCAACAACGGGTGTAACGATGGAAGGAAAATAGCATTGCCTTCAGTCTCCAAAGCATGTCCCCACGGGAAGCTGCCTGGGAACTGCCTTCCCGTGGGGAAGCACCCAAACCCTTGCCCTTTTAGCTCTGGAGGGGCTGAGCTTCCTCTACAGAGGTAGTTTTTGATGGGGTTTTAGTAAATAAGTTGGGTCCTCCCCTCCCAGCCTGCTCTACCCGCCCTGGGAGCTGGCACCGTTCGTAAGTGCTGCGACTGAGCCGGGCAGATAGGCGCGATGCCAAGACAAGATGCCTTTTGGTTGACCTGGGACGAGTAAAAATGTTGGGCTTAGTGTGGAAAAAAAGATCTACCTGGAGGAAGTTACGAAAAATTACACAAGTACGTCTGCGAACTTGGCCGCTGTACAGCGGCGGTGCCGAAAATAGCTGCAAAAACCAGGCTGCGCCGTGGTGAGCAGCGCTTCAGAGAGCTGTAGCTTCTGCTGAAGCGTGAGGAGCAGGGGGTGACAGGAGGAAGATGATGCCGCATCTCATGGCGAGGGCTCGCTCTGTCTCGAGGAAGTCGCCTGGTTTAGCATCTTGCATGTTTGAAGGTCAACTTGCATTTATTGGCTTGGTTTTAGGCGGGCTCAAAAGGTATTTGCATAAACTTTGAAAGAAAAACATAAGCAAATGAAACACAATCTCCACAGGAAACTTTGACATAATTACTGTGACTCAACTTATTAATATTAGCTGCATTATGTAACTGTTGGTCTCGACGCTTTCTTCCTATCCTCTCCTGTGAGTGTGCTCCTGGACGCTAACGTAGATGGAAGAATTTGTCAGGTACGAAGCTGAAAATCCAAATTTTCAGGTTTTTCAGTCACCCTTTCCATGTACATCATAAGAAGGATCTCCACGGAGCCCCGCTCCGGGCGCAGTCACCCATCGTGGTGCTCCTTCACACCGAAACAGGGCAGGGTGCATGGGGAAGCGGCGTTTCATCCCTTGGGAACGAGCTCGTTAGTGGTGATGAGCTTCCGTGAGGGAGCACCAAGATTTACCTGAAGGTCCAAGAGATCGTGTTAGGAGCGATGTAGTGTGGCCGAGGGCTCTGACCACCGAAGTGAGGTCAGGAGGTGCAAAAATTACTTAGAAACGTAACGGCCTGATGGTAGCTCAGGCGGACACAGGTCACAGGCTGAGCAGAACTGAAATACTGCAGCTCGTTTCAACAAGGCAGCTGCTCTTTTGTGTTTGGTTTTGTTTGTTGCTTTTTTTTTTAAATAAACACAACTGAAACATTTTATTTTGATTTTATATTTATATGGGGTGATTTAAGCAAAATTCAAATGCACTTGTGGGAAATTCCCTTTTGATCTAAATCCTGTTTTCTGAGGCAAAAATGCTGTGATAAGAAAGTTCCAAACCACTCAGATTTCAACATTTGTTTTCGTTATTCAAGACAAACAATGCGCTGCTCATTAAAGTATTTGATTTCATCTTGTTTCATGATGTAACTGAGTGATCCCTGTATGTTCATGTCCTTTTTATTGCCCGTGACCAGTGCTGGCTGGGTACAAGGTGCAGGCGGCAGATGCCATGAGAGCGATGCCAGTTTATACAACTTTCCCCTGGCTACATAAATAAATAGGACGGCCACCAGCCGCCACCGTCCTACGGGGAAATTCAGCCTAAACGTGGTCTGAAGCCCTGGAAATACAGCGTGCAAATGCAGCTGCTTCCCAGGACGATGCATGAGTCAATCCCAGCCAAACGTAAGTGGCTGAGAAGCGATCAAGCTTCTCCAAGGGCTTCTCCTGGAGTTTACATTGGCTATTTCCACCCGTCCCTTTAGTGGCTGTGCCTTTTGTTACTGGCAGAGTACCTACTCCAACTAGCAACAAAAAAAAAAAGTTAAAAAAAATTATATATATATATATAAAAAAGATACACCCTTTGAAACTTTTTACCTTGTAACCGAGGAAAGCCCGTCTGGTGTCATGGGCCATCTTTGCAGGTAATACGGGTCAAAGTCTTGGAGGCTGTCCTTCACGTGGCAGGCATCCTGGCTTTCCTCTCTAAACATTCTGTGTAGGTCAATAACGTACGAAACGGGAGTCTGGGTAGTTCTGAGGTAGAGGGACCACAGGAGGAGGAGCTGGGCTGAGGAAACGGAGCAACGTGCGTGTGCTGTAGGACCTCTGGGCTCGTGCATGGGAGACACGTACGAAAGCGTCCTGAAAACGGTACCGTCGCTTTGGATTTAAAGACCGTGTTCAAACGGGTGATGGATGCGCCTGGTTGCGGCTGCGTGGGAAATACTGTTAAGAAAAGAGATGGTGGGAAAGGGATTGGCTTTTGATGCCACTCGTCAAAATCGTTATCCCAGCATCAGTGACTGGAGGCTTTGCAAGAATTTGTTCTTTTATTTTTCTGGTGTAGTTCTGCCTGACGGTTGTTCCTTGGAAACACTCTCTCATATTGTTCAAGGAATTTTGCATCATTCAAAGGGCGTGTTTTGTGTTGGAGCGGGAATGTCCAGCTGACTGTTGAGAGGATACCATTAAGCAGTGCCTTCCTATCTGTTACAAAAATAATCTGAAATACATACCAAATACGAAGTTTTTGGAGGACCAGAGCAATCTGACTGCTTCTTATTTACATTCCCATTTCCAGAGAGTGAAAATGCCAGAAATAAAGGAGAGGAGCTACTTTGCAGAATTTCCAGCGATTTTACAGATTGAATTTCAAATTAGTAGAAATCTGCCCCGGGCTGGGGCCGCTGGCGGAGCTGGGGGCTCGGCCGCTCAGGCGGTGTCGCGGGGAGCGGCCAAAGCTGGAACCAGTTCCCGAAGCGTTCGTGGTCTGTTGGCTCCCCAGGACGTTGGGTCGAGGCATCAGGCTGTAGTCAATGAGTTTTGGGAGACGTGTGCGCGGCCGCGTGGACCATCTCGAGCAGCGTCTGTCTGTCGGTAAGGAGCTGGTCTGTCTGCCCCATTGTGTCGATGGTCCCACGTGCTGGAGAGGGTGCTGGTGTGAAGCTGGGCTGTTCTTCCATCAAATAAAACACTTTAAATCAAGTTCTGTGCATACGCTAAAAAAAAGAGAGAGATTTGATTACGGGAGATGAACCGTGCACGAGACTAACGTTAAGCCGTTTTCGAGGTGGTGGGGGGAGTATCTGTATCGTTCCCCCTGTTCTGTCTCGTTGCGTCTTGGATTGGGCCCCCGCGTAAATGCTGTAGATACATCGGCTGTTGGACTTCTTCCAGCCTGCTCCTCCAACATCACGCATGAGCAGACATTGCTGAGCAAGAAACAAATGGTATTTGTGTTTTTAATGTGCAAGATAACAGGACATAAAGGCTTGGGGTGACCTACGGCTATAATATGTAATTTCTATTTTAAGCCTATTGATTTATTTGTTTAGTTTCACATTTATATCTCAAGAGCATGTTCCCTCTAGTTCATACAGCTGTTCTTCCAAGTACGAGTTTTCCATCACGCTAGTGCTGAACTTCATGGCTCCGTACAACAGAATTTAGAAATTTATCACCAATAAGGGGTATTTTCAAGTGGCTATCCATCATCGCAGTATTTATCATGAAATAAGGACAGACTTTTGGATTCTGATGTTATTTTTTGCACACTTAGCACTGCTGTAATCTTAATTGCACCACTTAAATTAATTCTCACGTACATGAGAAACAGGACAGTGTTGGGCCCGTTTCATTTTCATCCAGAATGACAGAATGGTTTGTTCAGTCAGAAGGAGTCTCGGAATAAGGCAGGTTTATCTTCTTTTGCAAGAGTACGATAAATTTGATTAATCTGATCTTGTGGTCATGAAGATTAGTCTATCAGATATCACACAGAGCTGTTTCACGCGTGTACTAGGAGGGGTTGTTTGGAGGCCAGGACCTCTCTCTGCAGATGCTCTGCAGGCAACGATGGCTTCTGCCATTAAATATCAGGCTCTTCTCTAGTTCTGCTTCCCGCGCTAGACCTGGCTCCAGTCTTGCCCTGCCTGCTCACGTGGAGATGTTGCAGGCTTCAAGAGCTCAAAAGGGAAAGTTCAGATTTGGTCCTGAGCTTGGACAATGCCAATGGTAGATCCAAACCCACCAAGAAGTCAGGTCTTCCCTTCCTGCTTCTGGCTTGTTTCACGTTAGAGCATGTTTGTTTTCTGCTGGTTGGCAACAAGATGCTGGAGTCCACCATTAGCTTGACCAAGAGTTAGGTCAGGAGTCCCCTGCACGGCCATCTGCTCCCGCCCGCAGGTAGGGCGCCCAGCCAGCCGTCCGCAGACGTGAGGGGAGGCGAAGTGGCAGAGACCTCGGTGACATCCTTTGCAAACCGGGCAGGATGGCGTTTGGAGCCCGTGGAGAAATTCCACTGGGGGGCAAAGCCACTAAGATGGTATTGTCCAAAATGATGGATATCCCAAAGTATCTGAAATGGTCTAGTTGTGGCCAGGAGGTCGACGGAGGTTCTGCTCTGCCCTGGTGAGGCCCCATCTGGAGTCCTGGGTCCAGTTCTGGGCTCCCCAGTTCAGGAAAGACGAGGAGCTACTGGAGAGAGCCCAGCGGAGGGTACAGAGATGCTGAGGGCCTGGAGCATCTCTCCTGTGGGGAAAGGCTGAGGGAGCTGGGGCTGTTCAGCCTGAGGAAGAGGAGACTGAGAGGGGACCTCACCAACGCTTATCAATATCTCAAGGGCGGGTGTCAAGAGGACGGGGCCAGACTCTTCTCAGTGGTGCCCAGTGACAGGACAAGGGGCAACGGGCACAAACTGGAACACGGGAAGTTCCGTCTGAACATGAGGAAAAACGTCTTCGCTGTGAGGTGCCCGAGCCCTGGCACAGGCTGCCCAGGGAGGGTGTGGAGTCTCCTTCTCTGGAGAGATTCCAACCCGCCTGGACGCGGCCCTGTGCAGCCTGCGCTGGGTGACCCTGCTCTGGCAGGGGCTGGCCTGGGTGGGCTCCAGAGGCACCTTCCAACCCCCGCCATCCTGTGGTTCTGTGTGGTACCCTGGGTGCCTGGAGACCCCCTGGAAGGTGTGCTGCTTCACCAGGGATTCTCCAACGCTTTTCCCACCTTTTCACCTGCTAAGCAAAGCCTTTAACGGGGCAACGAGCAAGAGGGACAAAGCGCAGCTCGGACGACTTGCGCAGCACAAGGCTGTGCGTCATCGGGGCTGTGGGAAGTTAGATTGCTGCCAGAGGTGTCTCCTTGCGAAGGAGACGTGTCCAAACCTATCTGGCGCCTGAGGCCACCTGAAACCCAGCCTCGGCGATGCGTGTCGAACGCGCTGCTTTGGACCTGGAACGGAGCAGGTGTCCAAGAGGGACTTGGAGGCTTAATTTTATTATTGGTTTGCTTGAAAGTTACTTGAGCCTTTTGAACGTTTCTAGTGTATCAAACCCCACAAAAATGTAGAAGATTTCACGTAGAGACCTTGTGTCCCATCCCCTTCCCCCGTCCCACATTGATTTCTGGTACTTGCTGTTTGGTTTGTCTAAAATCAGAAGTGAAAGGACAGTATTTCGAATTTCTCATTCTGACCCAGACCGGGAAACGTGGAGCATTTCTAATCTTTCTAAGCTGAAATCTCTTTTTTTTCAAGCCTGTAAGCGAGTAAAGGGAAATTTGCTTTTTGGTCTGAGTAAGATACAGATCTCCAAAACACTTCACTGACTTTAGGTAAAAAAATAGTATGAGATGCTCCAGCCTTTAAATATTCTGTCTCCTGGAAGCAAAGAACTTGCTACTTTTATTTTAATTGCGGTTCATTCTTGGGTAATGAATCTTTGCTTTTCTAATGGAACATGGTGTGTGTGATGTGGCTCTGTGTCCCGCTGGCCCTGAGGGAAGGGCTAATATTTCCCCGTAATCTTTCCAAAGTTCATCTTCTTACGCGGGGTGCTTCATAACCGCCATTAACAGAGAGAAAATAATTAGTTTGTGAGTTTTGGGGGAAGTTTTTCGTCTTACATTTGACTTAAAAATATAAGGGATTAGAGGGGGTTGAAATAAAAATATTTGTAAAATTATCTGCTTTCCACAGAAATTGTTCATTTTGTGTGATTTATGGAAAATTGCTTTGCTCCCTTCTTTCTCCTCTGCACTGCTTCCTCCCTCTTCTCATCCGAACAACTTTTTCTACACTTCGCGGACAAAGTTTCTCAGTTTTCTGCTGAAGAAAGCCAGGTATCGTTTGGTGGTTTTTTTTTTTCTTTGGAGGCAAAGTGAAAATTTCTCTCGCATCTGCTGTTTTTCCTCCGCCAGCATCCTCATTTTTCTGAGCCCTTCTACAGTGCCTCCTTGTTAGGGGACGGAATCATTCCAGTGATAACCTAGGTCTGTTTGTTTTGGGAGAAAACGCGAACTGTTACTCAGGAGGGACCGCTTGGTTTGTGTTTTCCCATGGCAGATCTGCCGGAGGCTCTGCGTTCCCGAGCACGGTGGGTTTTCCCCGCGGACCTCGGTCATCTCCTGGCTGCGTGGACTGTTACCAGCTTGGGGATGAAGCGTGAAGGGCGGAAAGTCGCCGTGCGCAGCCCGAGCGTCGGGAGATGCTGCGTCTGCTCCGCTCCGGCCCCAGCCCAACACCCTGCGCCGCTTTCGAGGGAATCCCTCGGTCTCCTTGCGTCGCCGTGGCCAGCCGTCCTCGCCCGGGGTGGTTACAGCGTCCTGGCTCCTGGGGTGCTCGTGGGGAACCTCAGGCTTCGGTGGTGGATTCACACGTCAAAGCAGAGCCCTGCGTGCTGCGCTGCGCTGCGTGAGGGGAAGCAGCTTGTGGGAAAGGCGTGAACCAGAGAAATTCGTCCCCCTGGGGAGGCCGCCCCTCGAGTGCTGGGGTCAGTTCTGGGCCCCTCACTCCAAGACAGACACTGAGGGGCTGGAGCGTGTCCAGAGACGGGCAACGGAGCTGGGGAAGGGTCTGGAGCACAAGGGCTGTGAGGAGCGGCTGAGGGACCTGGGGGGGTTTGGCCTGGAGAAAAGGAGGCTGAGGGGAGACCTTCTCGCTCTCTGCAACTCCCTGACAGGAGGTTGGAGCCAGGGGGGGTCGGTCTCTTCTCCCAAGGAACAGGCGACAGGACAAGAGGAAACGGCCTCAAGTTGCGCCAGGGGAGGTTTAGGTTGGATATTGGGAACCATTTCTTCCCCAAAAGGGCTGTCAGGCCCTGGCACAGGCTGCCCAGGGAGGTGGTGGAGTCCCCATCCCTGGAGGGATTCAAAAGACGTTTAGACGAGGCCCTAAGGGATATGATTTAGTGGGGGACTTGGTAATGCTGGGTTAATGGTTGGACCCGATGATCTTGGAGGTCTCTTCCAACCAGAACAATTCTATGATTCTGTGATTCTATGAAATAAGCGGTGCCTCAAAAAAGCTGCCGCGGGCTCTGAGCTCGCTGAGGAGGGGAGTTCCTGAGATGGAACTGCACGAAACCGCAGGAGCTGCCGTGGGTGCGTTGCTGCTGGGAGATGCAGCTCCTGGGAGGGACCCGGGCTTTGGGAAGCCCCGTCTCTGTGCCCTCATCTCTGACACCCTGGCCCTCGCTTTTATTTAAAAGCCTATCTGAGTGCTGCACCTTGTCAGGCAGCGTATCCAAGAAATAATCAGCCAGAGGCTGGAGCTTGTCCCTGTGCCAGAGCTGTCTCTCGGCTCTTCAGCGGCACAGAACTCCCCGACTTGGTTCATATTTCTTACTATACACAACTAGCTTGAGTTTTATTGCTTAGGTAGCCATAAACTCTAGAGCTTCAGATACCTGCCCCGCTCTGTTTGTGGCCAGCAGCAAGCCCTGCATTAGTCACTTCGCGATGCTCCAAGCCGTCGCACGGGACGAGGCGGTGGAAAGCCTGCGAGTCCCGGCACGGTCCGACACCTCCCGCTGGGTCTTATTACAAGCTGGACGGTGTACGAGGTGTGTCCCGTCCAGGCGTTTAAACGTTACCGCGGGTCATGGGGAAAGCAGATCTTGGACAGGTAAAGCACCTTAAGGCAGTGCAGGAGGTGAGGAATACGGGAAATTATTTTTCGTGGTGAGCTGGGTAAGCTGGAATGGATGAAGTTTTGGGAAGCAGAGGCTGTGCCAAGGACTCCCGCAGGTGTTGGTGGAGGGCTACAAAAATGTTAGGCTTCTTGGTCTAAGTTTTCATCCTCCAGTTGGACTGCAAGGAGAGAATGGTTGTCTTGGAAATGACTTCGGGGCAGGAGCATTAGAAAAATGCAGTTGTCCATCTTCACGTCTTGCCGTGCTGAAGCCTTCTGCACGGCCGACCCTGCTGTCCGCCCTGCGTGGGATGGTTTCTAGCGTGAGGAAGACAACGGCGCTTTCATATACCATATACCATAAGGGAATATAGCCAGAATAGGGTTGTGAGACGGAGGGTGGGTGGCAGGGTGTAGCCAGACCTGCCAGCGGCTGCTTCAGGACGGTGTTTGGAGAAGAGCTTTATAAAATATACCGAAGGTAACATGCTGTCAGCTGTCTTGATGCCAGCGTTGTAAAAATGTCTATATATATATGTATACACACACCCCACTTGCAAGGAGCATGGATATCAGCGTGTGAAGAAATGAATACACTTGGCAAAGAAGTACTTTTTATGAGCTGATCTAGAAATGCAGTAATATTCAATATGTTAACGTTGTCCCTTTCCTTGCAGCGCCTGACACACGAGTTGTACCCAGAAGAGGCGTGGGATGAAGCCAAGGCTGGGAAACGTTCCCCGTGGAAGTGGGATGCGGAGGCGGTTTCTGGTGGAGCAGCGGCCGAGGGTCTGCACAGCCAGCAGCTCCGGTGCTCCCGACCCCCGGCTGGGCGACGGCCAAGGGAAAGCTCTCGCCGTCCGGCGGCTGCTGGGTGTCCAACGTGACGGGAGACATCGCAGGGAAACGTGGAAGAAAGACAGTCGAGTTAGTCCTGAATCTGAATTCAGGTTCACAGCCACGTGCTTTGCAACCGGTAAAGATTAAGATCTTAATTTTGGCATTTCTTGTGCGTTCTGCAGCCAGAACACGGCCCGTGTCTGCTCTGTGGAAGAGCTTTGGGAACGCTGGCGTGCCGCGTGTGTATTTTTAGATCACATCCAGAGCAGTGGGTTCGTTTCGATGGAACCAGCTGACCGCCTCGGCACTCAGCCGTGTCGTGATGGGGATGAAGGACAGTTTCCACCTTACGTCGTCTCGCTGTCGGAGGTTTTGAGCTTCCTCACACATCTGTTACTGCTCGATTTGTCTTCACTGGCGTTCAGACTCTGACCCTACCAAGACCATCTCTGGATTTCAGTGGCCAAACACTCAAAAGCTGGGGCCCCCAGCAAGGGCTTCCTCTGCCTAACGCAAAATAAAGACCAACCTCTGCTGAAATGAGTCATCCCACCTTAATCCTTCTCTCGAGGAGGCGGCTTTGCCTTCCTGGAACCACCTGGTTCATTAGAAATTGGGCTTTTGAATGTATTAGAAATGTAGACCTTGTGTTCCCGCAGGCAAGCGGGGACGTGGCGGAATGAGTGTGCATGTTGTATCTCAATAATCGAGTCTTCTGGGGTTGGCAGACTTTTTGAGGGAGGTTTGAAACGGGGACCAGTTTTATCTCACACCAGGCATTGGGTCCTCACTTAACTAACTCTGCAACTCCATATAGATTTCTCAACCTAAAATATAGTACTATACAATAATCAGGTATTGTTTAGAAAGTGTTTGGTCAGTAACATGTGCTGCACTGAAAATTAAATTGAGGGTGTTAAATAGGAGTTGAAAGAAAACAGGTTTTGGGGGGAAAAAATCTTTGAAGATACCTGTTTTAGTTCAGATTTCATATTTAAATTTCTTCAAAGATGTTGGCAGGATTCATTTCGCCTTTGTACGTGTAACACATTTGTTCATATATGCCATTATACAGCTCCTTTCAAGCTGAATGTTATACTGGAATACAGCAAAAGCCAAATTTAAGATATGAAACTGGAGGAGACCATATTTCATACTGCATAAAATGCACCTCGGGGATTTTCAGTTCTTCTTTTCTGCAGTATTACAAATGCCTTTATAAAGTGTCATGGCTGATGAGCTTAAAAAAAAAAAAAAAAGGGAAAAAAAAAAAAAGGAAAAACCCTGTGGCTTTGGACATATTCACTTCAAGTTTGTGGTTAATATTTCCCAGCCTACTTAGAGGTGAGTGTAAGTTCAGTCATCACACCGCTGCTTCACCCATCTCTGCTGGCGTTTCTAAATGACTCTGATAAAAGATTGTGAAAAATGGACCTGTGGTAAGTTGCATCATCCTTGTTATGCATCTTGAGACGGGGACACAACACAAGCTGTGCGTGCGGGTCACGCTCAGCCTTCCCTTGCACGCCTCCTCCCACCCTGCCGCGTTCTCCTTTGAACTAACTGCATAACCGTGCATCTCGAGCCCTGCTGTTTTCCTCCTCTGCACTAGAAATTGTGCACTAGCGAGCGGCCGTGGAGACGCCAGCTCGTGCTCTGATGGAGGATTTTCAGCGTGAAGAGGCGGGGAGCCCGGAGGCGGCTCGGGGTGAAGTCCCAGCCGCTGCGCGCAGGACCCCCGTCAGCTGCAAGGGTTCAGGTGCTGCGAGGCCGGTCTGAACCGCGACATCCTAGAACAGCACCGCGCTTTCTCCCTGCCCGTGCCCCGAACTGTGCAACCGCTCTTTAAGCCCCTTTCTTTCCAAAGTACAAAGAGCTTTTTCCTTCTCCATCTTTGAGAGGTTTTACTTCAACCTCTTTACACTTCCTTGCCAAAATCCAAAGGAGCTGGAGATGACACATGAGAATACGAGTTACAAATTGGTGCTGAAGAAACGCTTGCAATAAAACAGCCTCTCCATACGCATCTTTCAACAACGGGAATCACCGTGAGCTACAAGGGGAAGAAGTTTGGCAGCGTTACGTTCGGAATTGAACCGAGCCCAGGCTCTGGGTGCAGCCAGGGCTGTTGTGTGCTGGCTCCTTGCATGCGGCTGGTTGTTGTGGTGCTGGGATACCTTTGTGTGTTTTATTTGTATGTAAATATAAGAAAGCAGAAACAGAAACCCTCCCGTGTACCTGGCTATTCTAAAGTAAACCTACGCAGCCACATACTTTGAGGGAGGCAACGCAGATGGCACAACCACGACAAGCGCGAATGTCCCTGCTCGCAGCCCGCTGTGCTGGCCTGTGCTGTCCCCGCGGGTACGAGTCTGGGGTTACGTTATTCTGGGGGTGTCCTGTGATCCCCACGTGCAAACCCCATATGCATCCACCTCCCAGAGCAACTCCTGGAGCTTTAGGTGCACGTCGGGTACCTCAGGCAGGGAGCTGCGCGGCTGGGTAGGAGTTCGGTGCTGCTTTGCACCGGTGCTTCTCTAACTCTTCCCGGCATCCACCTGCGTTTGGGCACCGAACTGCAAGGTGTCCCCCGGACCTGCAGTGCTCATTGCTCTGCATCTCGCTTCTGTCATTACACGTTCATTTACTACACCAAAATAGTCCTTAAAACCTGGCACAGGTAACAGATCCTGTTGTTTTCAGTATTTTCTCTCCTGGGTAGAAAACAAGTGAAGTTTGGCAGCGGTGAACCAGACTTTGCAGCCGAGAGGTTGCTTTGCCTATTGCAGTTTTTGCACGAGAGGGAAGATGGTGTCTTGCACAAGAAGCGCCCCGTGAATCGGGCCCCACGCGATGGTGTTTCCACTGGCACCCTGATGACCTTGGCAATGCGGAGCCTGGCTCGGACCTCTCGCTCTCCCACTCGTTATAAAGCAGGAGTGACTGTGCGTGAAAGGAGGTGCCTGGATGTGAAACCAGCTGAGAAATATCCTGGCCACTTCTCTTTTCCCATCAGTAGCTATTGCTTCAGTTCCCATTTCCTAATACTGCCTCTTTCATTGGCTTCAGGCCCTTTTCACCGGTTGCTTGCCAAGGATTTCTGAGCCTTGGACCAAGACATGCTTTAGCTATTTTAAATGTAATCTTTGATATTCCTATTGCATTTTGTCTTCAAATGGGCATTTATCATCCTCTCTACCATTTTTCCCTCTTTTATGACTACAACAGTACAAGCTAGAGTAAGATATTTACACCATGCTATCTGCAGGGCTCTGGCCGTGGACATAATCTCTGTCCTCCTCCCCTCTTGCCTACACCCCACTGCTCCCCACTCCTCCGTTAGCTAGGCCCTTCTGCCAGCTTTCTCTTTTATCCAACCTTGTGCCACTTCTTTGTCCTTTAATATTAAAGTAAAACGGACACCAACTTGTATGTCAAATACCCTGTAAGATTTGCGAGTCTCAGACCATGAGCAAATTGCTCGGATACTTGCAGTGAATGGGAGGGGAGTTGGCCGAGCGATACCTGCAGTCACGCTACCATCATCTCATCGCCCTGTTGCTATTTCTGCAAGTTTGTGGCTCTTCGGGTGTTTAGGTAGTGCTGGTCCACCACAGTGCCCAGGGCCCTCGTGGCCCACCTCGGGTGGTGCTGCCGTTTGGGGATCGTGGTGCCCAACGGCGAGGAGGGGGAGCCGAGGGGTTCTCCTGATGGTGCAACACGCACCCGGGGGCTGGGTGTTAATTCTTGCTCCTGCGGTGCTTGTGCTTTCTCTCCCCGAGGCTGTTAGACCAGACACACCTCGTATCTGTACAGAAACGAACACAATTCAGTGCTGATTTCGGCCAGGAGACTTGGTACTCTGCCTCAACATAAAAATTCCGTAAGAATTTGGTTGTTTCCGAGAGTCCCTGCATCAGGCAGCACCGGGAAGGAGCAGATTCAGCCCCGAGCTGCCGTGGGGCTCTGAGAGCCCGACACTGCATCACCCAGCTGGTCCCTCCGCAGCCCGGGCATCCCTCTGCCCCGCCGCCGGGTACTGCTGGCACCAAGGCTCCGCTCCCGTAAACCCGCTCCTGCGCTTTGACGGTAAACCAGGTGGGAAACGGGTAGGAAAGGTCAGGCTGGAAAGGGGGTGGGGTGGGACCTGGCTCCTGAGTGGGCTCAGCTGGCCCCGCAGCAGCACCAGCCTCGCTGCCTGGTTACGAGCAACTGTCCCAAACCCCCTGACCTTTGCAGCTGTTATTTTTAGCGCCGTAAGGAAAAGGAAATAGGAAGCAGAGCTGCTGTAGTGCATTTTTGTACGCTGCTGGGTTCTGGTGTGCTCCAGCGTGTTGCTGTTCACCTTGCGAGTGGGTTTTGTTTCTACCTCCATTTGAACGTTGTAATGGGCAGCTGCGGCTCTTCGTCCGAGCTCCGCGCTCTGCCGTGCTCGGGGTTGGCCGTGGGGCAGTTTAGCCAGGGGCACGTCTCTGGCTGCAGCCTGCTATCGGCAAGGGCTTTGCCGTGGTGGTATTTAGCACAGGGAGGAAGGAGAGGAGCCAGTAGGTCCATGCATCTGAAAGCAGGGCTGCCGGGGCGGCAGGGCCAGCTCTACAAAGCCCCAGCTGCGGGCTGAGGGGGTCTGCCCTGCAGCGACGAGCAGCAGAGCTAAGCCGGGAGCCTGCGTGGCAGCAGCTCCTCTTTGCACCAGGTACTCTGATACCATTTCAAATATTTATTGCTTGTTTCCTAAGGATAGAAATGGTTGAGAGAAACTCGGAGTGCAGTCCCGATGGTGGGGATGCTCTGGTTTGCTGGTATCCTGGGGTCAGAGCTAATTTATGGGGACACGGGGTTGAAAAATAAGGGTGGGTAAACTACAGGGTCTGGGTTTTAATAACTCTTGGTCTGAGGTTTCTAACGCCTGTTTTAGAAATACGTCTAAGGAAGTTTGCATCTGTTGTTTGAACTACTTGTGGCTTAAAACTGCTGCAGTCATTCTTGGGTTTAGTGCCATTTTACCCTCAGAAGATTAGTAAATAAACAGCGTAGTTTCCGTGCAGTGGGTGCTGTGGGCTGTCGGTGATTGGCATGGATCCAAACGATTGAAGAGCGTTTTCTGAGTGCCCTGAAAAGGAGAGGAAAGAAAGGAAAACATGACTGGTGGAGCTGCCTGCACACGTGTGTCTCGAGCACATTATGAGTGTTGCATTTTAAGACAAAATGAAACTGTTTCTTCTTTTTTTTTTTTTTTGTTCATTCATAGACAGAAGCCAAACTCCACTGGCTCTAGGCTTGCCTTTGCTGGGTTTTTTTCTCAGTATTTCTGGTTTTTCCTCTCTTTCTTTCACGGCACCTGTTCTTGCCTTTGTTTCCACTTTGCAGGACACTTCTCCTGTACATATTTCTCCTGTGCTCCTGTTGCGATGCACTGGATGGGGCCAAGCCTGAGGGCAGGGGATGTCTGCCCCTGTGGGAATGGGAATATCAGGCGAACAAGGAAAGAACTTCCAAGGCACCGAATGCCTCTCCCTAACCCGTCTGTGCCGATTGCCCTCCGCTCCTATAGACTTCAGTAAGAAATGAGGAATCGTCTACTGTGGCTTATTCTAGTAACAATGTGTGTTAAAAGTGCCTTCGGAGAAGCTTCCCACATTGTGTAGAGGGCAAGGGAGCTCTTGTGCTTTAGTTTTCTGCATCTGGCTTATTTTGTTTGAGAGGTTTCCTGAGAAATGAGAAGCACTTGTGAGCGCAGCTGCAGTACCCCAAAGCCCAGGGCAGGCAGGGCTTCGCAGGGCTTCGCGGCGTTGCTGGTTCTGCTTTCCCTGGCGTCCCTCTGGAGACAGAGGCAGGGTGAGCAGATGGACCTCTGCGTCCTCCAGCAGCAGCAGCACCAGCCTGTGAAGGTTATTCCCCCCTTCCAATTCAGTGAAAGCTTTTGGTCTGGTATTCTTGGTTCAGGGGGGAGTTGATGATTCAGCTTTCCTCAGGTGGTAAGTTTATAGAGTCCTTTTTTTGGAGTTTGATAAAGCAAATATTAAGGCAGCACCTCAGCGCGGAGAATGCCATAGCTAGTGTGAAAGACTTTGGTAGAAATGCCATGTAAAGCCTGGATTCGCCTCTGCTTTTGAAGCTGATATAGGTGGTTTCACGTGGGAGCTTTATGCTGCTGCACTTCTGTGCGGCAGAGAAACGTCACGCAAGAAGCGAGGGAGTGGCCACCGATAGCTGTGTTTCTGCGGCTGGGAGGTGTGGAAGGACAGGAGACTTCTTACCAGACCTTCACTGAAACATAATCAAAACTTCACAAGAAAATAGCTCTTCTGAAAGCATGGTCTGGAAGCCAGCTGCGGATTAAACAGAGATGATAAACAGATGGTAAATCAGTGCGCTAAGCAGGAGGAGAAAGCACAGAGCTGCTTCTGAACTGCACGGCCTGCGATGCTCTGCTTGCTGTTGGGAGAACACAGCAGAGTAGTCTCGTAGGGTAATTCACGTGGGAAGGGACCGCGGGGGGACTCGAGTTCAGCCTCCTGCTCGGGCAGGGTCAGTCGCAAGGTCAGACCAAGTCGCCCTGGGCTGTTTCCAGTCTTGGAAACCTCCGAGGATGGAAACCTCCCTGGGGGACCTGTCCCGCTGCTTGGCCATCCTTGCAGGCAAAACCACCCCCTGATGTCCAGGCTGAACCTGCCGCTTCGGCTTTTCCCCCCTGTCTCTCGTGCTCCTGCCGTGCGCCCTCGGGAGAGCCTGGCTCCACTTTCTCGCTGAGCCCCTAGCCGGAGGGTGCTACGAGCCCCCCCACAGCCTCTCCTCCAGCGGAACAACCCCCCCTTGCCCCCTCCTCTTACAGCAAGGGCTCCGTGCCCCGGCTGTGCTGGTGGCATCAAGCTTTTTGGGCTTATTGCTCCAGTTTGTCAATGTCTGTCCTGTACTGGGGGGACTCAAAACTGGATTCTAGGTGTGATCTACGGAGCGCTGGGTAAAGGGGATAATCCCTCCCTTCGGTAGACTGGGCGTGCTTCCGTGCGCGTATATCCATGCGGAGGTCTGAGCAGACGAGCCTGTGTGAGCTGGAGACGCGAGCAGGAGGCGACCTGGTGCTCTGAGGTGCAGAGCAGAGCAGGGGAAGCGCTGAACTGGGGCGTGAATCACCGACACGCTGAATTCGGCGTTCCCGTGACTGCAGCAGATGGGGCCGGAGCTGCACCCGTGCCCCCGCGGCACTAACCCGCCCGTGCTGGTGACCGACACCAGCACCAGCCTTTGTGCTTCTCGCGAGTCTTGTGAATAACGCTGGCGAAGCGGCTTTTTTCGGTGACAATATAGAACGTGTGGCTTTTGCACAGGAGGCCTCCCAGGAGCTCCTGTGGGTTGGGGTTGTCCTGCAAAGCCGGTGCTCTCCGAGCACGGAGGTCTGTCTTCTCAGCCTCCCTGGTGGCCCCAGGCAATGCCGCCTCCTGCACGCGTGTTGGGTACGGACTTGGGATAATTGGGCGCCTGGAGGGGTAAGAGTGAAAATAAGTGCTTATGCAATGATGCCTGCAACACCTGTGGGGCCATAGTAATGGTCGAGTCACTTCACGCCTGGTCGGTGAGATGTGAGGTGGAAGGAAAGGATAAAACCATATTAGCTGTGGGGGGAAAGCGGATATTCAAGGAACGCAAGTTCTTGGTTCTTCAGGTATGGCCTTACCTGATGCCCGCAGGCACTTCTGGCACCGCTCCTGCTGCCGCGGCATTGGAGTGCACACACCAGTCAGGCGTGCTGTAGAAATGCTTTGGTAGAAAGTGGTTTAGACTAAATCTGCACTAGCTAGGCAGGCATTTTTACTGCCACCTCCCCAAGCACAGAGAGTTTTCAACTACAGAGTCGCAAACAGCCACACAGGACGCACCCTGATTTATGCATTAAATACCAGGAAAAGCTTAAGTTCTGTTTGTCACTTTGCAGATGGTGACGGTTGCTCCAGCATGTGAAATATTTCATGCCTGACACCTCGATTCAGGAAATAGTGGTTTGCTCAGCAGAGGTGTAGGAGGCAGCAAGTTGTTATCAAGTATAACATTAGCCTTTCTCATCATTTTCTTGATTTACTGAGTTTGTTTTCCAGAGCAGAAGGCTGTACTGCGCTCCGCCCAGAGCGCAGTGCCATACCCCGGGTGGCACGGGCCAGCCTCGGGGCGCCCGCAGCAGGGACGCGTCCCAGGTGCCAAGCTCTTGAGTGTTTTGTTGGTGTTGTTGACACCAGAGCAAGTTCGTTTTCCCTGCAGGGCTGGGCTCACGTCCTGCAGACCTCGGTCGCTGAGGTTCCTGTTCCTCAGATGCAAGGTGCCTGAGGTTTGCTGAACCGCAGCGAGTTCATTGTGAAACTGTGCCACTGAAGTGGCTCCAGCTGCCCCTGGGTTGTTATTCGGTAAGGCAGGGTGAAGTCAATCCCTTCCAGGCCCTTACCAAGAAGTCGGGAGGTGAGCGCGGCGCTGTGCGAGCAGATGCTGTGCCTGTCCCGCAGGTGGGAGGGCAGCAGTGGGTCCCTGCACCCAGGAGAGAGCCGTGGTGAGGACAACACCTGGGTGCTCTGTCCACAGCTCACCAGGTCCTGCACGGAGAGCAAAAGAAACAAGCCGAAAGACCAGCGTCTTCCTCCTCGCCTTTACAAGGGCCATGTGAAAAGGTCGTGGAAATGATGGAGCGGCTCCTTCAGCCGAGGGCCCCGGGGAGGCTGGAGCGCAGCCCCTCGCTGCCTGCCGGCACGGCTGCTCCCACCGCTTCTGCGGTTGCAGAGACCTTCTCGTTCTAAAGCACTTGGCGTGGGTTGGCGAGCGCTGGTAACCCTGGGTGAGTTGTGGAGCTGGGGCACTGCGGGCAAGCCGGGGCCTCTCTGCAGGTGGCCTCCAGCCAGCCCCTTCGAGCTGGCCAGGGAATGCAAATCCCTGCAGTAACCAAGCGGTGAAAAGGAGCTGGTTGCTGAAGTGGAGCGTAGCCCACCCGTGCCTCTCCCGCAGGGCACGGGACGGCGCTCGGCAGTTCCCGGGGCAGCAGGTAAAACAGCATCAACGCTCCAGCCGCCGCACCGGGAACAGTCGAGCATCAGCCATGGGGTGCCTTGTGCGGCTCCCCCGACCCAGGCAGGGTCCTGCCGCCGTCCCACTGTGGCGTTCCCGCAGAAGGGGCAAAGGCAGGGTCATTCCTGACCCTGGGGGACCGCATCGAAAGGCCCCCGCTCAGCCTGGCTGCGCTCGTCTGTGGCAGCGGGAGCTGACAACCGTGCCGTGGAACGCAGCAAGATGCGGTTTCAAGGCTTCCTCGTACCCGCGCAGAGATCGAGGGCTGTCCCCCCTCCCCAAGCCCTGGCTGCTCGTGTCACGCAAAGGTACGCGCACTGTCATCAAAACACCTCGACGAGTGGCTTCTCTCAAGATGCTAATTAGGTAGAACATTCGCTACCTGTTTATCCCGAGTAATGCACTGGAGGAACGTGAGCTGGGGTCTTTCTCCCTGCTGAGCTGTTTCATCGTGGACGGGGACGAGGGGCTCAGCCTGTGCTTCCAGCAGAGCTCTCCAGCTTCTCCGGAGGGATTGATGTTTCGAGGGAGGGGAATTTTCCTGAATATAGGAATTACATTCGAGCTTTGCCTTGGACATAGAATAGAATCATAGAATTGTTCTGGTTGGAAGAGACCTCCAAGATCATCGTGTCCAACCATTAACCCAGCATTACCAAGTCCCCCACTAAATCGTATCCCTTAGGGCCTCGTCTAAACGTCTTTTGAATCCCTCCAGGGATGGGGACTCCACCACCTCCCTGGGCAGCCTGTTCCACATGGCTTTCATGTGCCGCTGCCCGTCTCGGAGCGGAGGTGCGGGAGGCGTTCAGCTGCAGGGACGACGTCGGGTCCTGAACTGTTGGGATGAACCCAGCAGCAAACAGGATCTGGGAATTAAGGCCCCAAAATTAGCGCTCTGCGTACAGCCGGCAAGGGCATAAATCTAGGTGGGCCCAAGCCCTTTAAAATCAATAGAAAAAAACTTCTGTGTCTTTAGCTCTAAGGGAAGGTACCATTAAATCAGCCAAGAAAGGGCAGTTTCAGTAATAGTGCCTTAATTAAACACACCACCAGTCTGAAATCTGGGCAGTCACAAGATGTAAATTAAAAATAGGTCCAAGAACATACCTATTACTTGCGGTGGGTTTTTTTAAATCCTCGTCCTCTTCTTGATGATTGCTTTCCTCTCCCTGCCTCATGGAGAAGAAGCCAGTCAATGAGACAGGCCGATCTCCCGTGCATGGAAATTGCGTGTGTAGCCTCGGCGAGCTGCGCTGGCTCCGACCGTGCCCCTTGGCTGGCCTGTAGCATTGTGCACAGCGGCGGGGAAACGGCACGTTTCTGATGCAAGAGCCGTTGTCGTAAAACTTTTGCAACTCTTGTGGTTCAGATGATATTCTGTAGGCAACATCTAAGATGCCTTTGGTAGGGCTCAGATGCGGTTGTGATGTGTTGATGTGAGCTTGATGGATGTTATGCATTAGTAGATACAAAACTGCATGAGATTTCTTGATGCGATGCAGCTTGTGCTGGGATTTTGGCACGCCGCCTGAGATGATACAGCCATCACATGAGCGTTAGGCAAAGAGCACAGCTTTGCCTTGGAGCCAGCCGCACCGCGTGAGCCGGACCGCTCGCCGTGGGTGAGGGCGGGAGGCAACGTGGAGCTGCGGGGCAGAGCAAATGGTGGGCGTGAATCAATCGGTCGCCCTGTACGCCCGGGAAGGTCTGTCCAGGGGCTCCCAGAAGGTGGGGTGCGGCACGCGGCGCGGAGAGACCCCGGGGAGGCTCTTCCAAAGCTGATGGCAAGGGATCGCTCCCTGGGCAGGAATGGCAGCTGCTGGATATCACATACCGAATTATTATTTCCATGTGAAATGTCGATGTGCTAACATGGCTCACTTGCTGATTTTAAATATGCCACTGGTAATCTATGCCATCGCCCCCCCGAGTTTTTTAAAATATCCTAAAACCAGTTTAACCAGCCACAAGGCTGGGAACAGGGCCGTCGTGGTCCACGCTTCCGCTCTCTGCTCCCTCTGCTTTCTTCAGCAATAAAGCTGGTGAAAACCCAGTTACTGCCTGTCTGGACTTGGCTTCTCATTAAGTTCTCCTGCCTGAAGACTGTTGGATGAATCTTCATAGTATTTAGCTTGTGACAGGACAAACTCAGTGAAACATATTCTAGCAATGCATGTATTAAAACTGGGCATGTTTGGTGTTTATGGCTGTGGTTAGCCTGGGTCTTGTTATTTAATAGCCCGGCTTGCAAATAGCTAATATGCGTAATGCTTGTGCTGGAGTCATTTTGAACTAGGGCCAGCATCCTCGTGCTGTTTTCCAGCCTTCGTTCTCCGTGCTATCGCTGCTAAACCACCGCATGCTTTGAAAGAAACAAAACCTCCATCTACTTTCCGCTGCCCAGAGCTCCTCAGACCATTACCCCATCCTCCCCCTAACGAAACCCGCCTTTTAACCACTCCCATGCTTTTGTATTTGTAACCAGTGCTCCATGCAAACAGAGAAACAAAGTCCTTCCCTTTGCCCGTGGCTGGCGAGGCAGCCGTTTCTGCTCAGGCAGTCGTGTAAAGCTGGTGAGGTTGAATTCCCTGGAAGATCCCCAGAAGCTGCTGCACGCATCTCGGCTTGCCCCAGCGCTTCTGTGCTTTGATGCTGTGATCACATGCCCGCAGCGTAGCGCGTCGCGGCCGTGCAAGGGGGAGCAATGCACAACAGGCAGGAGCGCTTACTCGAAGTGTGAAATTTCCTATACCGAAATAGGTCCCCAGTTGGTCTGGCGATGGCTGAGCATCCTCTGTGCAGGCGTTGGCAGGGTTGCTGCTTGTTCAGGACGCTCATGCCGTGGAAGTAATGCGCGTTGCTGTTCTTCTGGCCCAGGAGCTGGGTGCCGCTCGCCCGGGAAAGAGCCCCCCGGCACCCTGATGTGCCACCACCAGCTCAGCCTTCTCCTCCCCGCTGGTTTTTTGGCAGCTGAGGAGACGGGGTGAGCTGCGAGAGGCAGGTCTGTGCTGCGCGGGCTGTGGCAGGCACCTCGCCCCGCCTGACGTCCCTTGCCGGTGGCTCTGGCAGGCGACAGCGGCCGTGCCCAGGCCGGCCGGGGTACCGACTGTCGGGCTCTGCAGAGGCTTCGTGGGAAGGTTCTCTACGAATCACGAGTGAAACGGATGGGGTGGATCATCCTGAAGAGGAAGAGGCTGAAGAGAGCCCGACCACTTGTGTCAGCTGTCAGAGGGCAGGGAGAGGGGCTGGGTCTGCTGTCCTGGTCGCTCACTCCCTGCAGATTGGATTCCTTATTCCTGGAAATCTCCCCGTAACCGTTGTCCAATGCCTGTCCCACCCATGCATTTGTCCTGACTTCGTTTACCAGCCTCATATACTAAAAGGGGTGATGAACTGCCTTGGTATTCATGCAGAAGCAGACCCTGGTAACTTCTAGCACCCCAGTCCCCAGCCCGCAGTGGGTTTTGGATGGGTGGGTGATGAGATCTGCCCCCCTCGCCCACTCCCTGGCCCTCATCGTCTCCTAGCCCTGTGGCTACAGGTCCTCCTGGCTACCCCCGTCCTCCTTGTTACTCCTGTTGTGCTGCCTGTGGTTCGGCACTGCTCTTCACCTTGGTCAGCAAGGCAGGTAGTGGAATGAGCACACAATTCTCCGTGAGCCCTGAGTCTTTAATACCGTGGTTTGACACCTCTGCTGACATCCAGCTGGTGACCAAATACATCTGCCAGCGGGATGAGCAGCTTTTCTAGGGTTTTAGGTGGTTATGGCTTCTGCTGGCTTGCGTTCGTGTGGCCTTTGAGCGTCAGCGCGGGTGGCAGTGCATGCCGTGCTCTCGTTGAGCTCTGAAAAGGGCCGTGGGAAGCTTTCCCTGACCCTTCCCGGCTGCTGGACGGGGTGGCCAGGCTGCAGCCCAGCGTGGCAGGGAACCACGTTGGCTGCATTTGCGTCCTGACGTTATCGGAACAGATAAGACCAAAGGTTAGAGGGGAGGGACAGAGCACGCAGGTAGCTTGAGCTACGCACAGCCGTGCTGCCTGCACGAACGCACTTTTATTGCCTTGTTCTTTCGCGCATGGGAAGGCTGGGGAGGGACAGGGGTGAGTTTAACAGTGATAGAAATATTGAAGGGGATGGAAAATGTGGGAGGAAAAGGAGTTCTGAAGTGCAGCACTGCGGTGGGAAGAGGGTACGGAGTGGACTGAAGCACTTGGTGTAGGAGAAAACACAACTTAGATACAATTTGTCCGTGAAAATGTGACTTTCTCCCTTTCTCCCTTTCTAGGGAAGCTTTTAATCATAGAATCACAGAAGGGTTGGGTTGGAAGGGACCTTAAAGATCACCCAGTTCCAACCCCCTGCCATGTGCAGGGACACCTTCCACTAGACCAGGTTGCTCAGAGCCCCGTCCAACCTGGCCTTGAACCCTTCCCAGGGATGGGGCAGCCACAGCTTCTCTGGGCAACCTGTGCCAGGGCCTCACCACCCTCATGGGGAAGAATTTCTTCCTAATATCTAATCTAAATCTCCCTCTTCCAGTTTAAAGCCATCACCCCTTGTCCTGTCACTCCATGCCCTTGTCAAAAGTCCCTCTCCAGCTTTCTTGTAGCCCCCTTTAGGGACTGAAGCTGCTCAAAGGTCTCCTTGGAGCCTTCTCTTCTCCAGGCTGAACAACCCAAGCTCTCTCAGCTTGTCCCCATAGCAGAGGGGCTCCAGCCCTCGGATCGTCTTTGTGGCCTCCTCTGGACCTGCTCCAACAGGTCCACATCCTTCTTGTGTTTTTCCCCATCTGAGCTCTAAAAGTGACTTTTCTACAGACAACACTTCTTCCCTTGGTCCTCCCAAACCTCTGGGAGAGGTTTCCGTCCTGCAGAAGTCCCTGTCCTTGTGCTGTGTGTACAAACATGGGGGGAAAATGGACCCTTGGGGAACCGGAGAGGAGGAATGATCCAGCACAACAGCAGAGAAATAATGTTTGCAGTCCAAGACATTTGGTTGCTATCTATCTAAGCAATAGTTTGCCTTTGCACCGCAAACAAATATTCCACTATTTTTTTCAGTTATAAATTCATACCTTTGGTCTGAAGCACTGCTATCCTTTATAGGTGTGATATCATAACTCATGTGACTGCCTGGAAATGTGTCCCAATTATCAGGATTCAATCATTATGGCAAATAAAGGTGAAACAACAATTGCAGGCTCTGCTGCCTGCTGGGCAAAGCTCACGCAAGGTGCCACCGCTCTGGGCAACCACGAGCCAAAGGCTCCTGTAGGCAGCGCGATGCTGAGCCGCTCACAGGTCGCTCCTAATGAGCGATTAACTTATGAGCAATGTGCTAAGCGGACCACAGGGGAGGTGTTTATGTTCCCCTCTAGTTATGGAAGGGCTTTTTAACAATCAGTTTGGACAAAGATCAGGGGAAAAGCAACAACTCTTTATTTATGGGTCAAGGGTTTTCGCTGGGAAAAAGCTGCAGCTAACAGATGTGCGATATCCTTGCCTCTGCAGCACTGAAAACCTCTGTGGGCATGAACCAAGGTCTTCTGCCTTCTTGGTGCAGGTGCTGCAGCAGCAAAACCTGTGCCTGAGCGGCGGCAGGGCTTTCCCAGCTCAGGTTGTGGGGCTGGTTCTGAGGCTGTCCCGTTATTTTCAGGAGGTTTTGTCCTGTTGACATCGTAAAGCTCTAAAACTGAATACGGAGAATTTTGGATTTCCTTTAAATGGTTTCAAGGTTTGCAAGCAAGCTGGAGCTGGCGATGGTTTCAGTATGGCGTAAGCGATGGAGAGCTCTGCTCAAGCAGCTGCCAAGCCCGCAGCATTAGCTCCATTCGTTTCCCAAACGACCACTGATGACACGACACCTTTTGTTTTCCACCACAGAGAGGTGATCTCTCTTTAGTTTTAAAACAGTTGCATTGCCTGTAGATCTTCTCGCTGTCATACAAGGTTCATAGCACAACAAAGAGCCGCTTGCCCTTCGAGCCCTGCCCATAAAAACTTTCCGTTTATTACTTGGGTTTGGCAAGGGTGAGCTCTCTCCAATGACCTGGTAGGTAGTTACTTCCCAGCTGATATAGCTGTGAGCGTATTACAGGTGGAAACAACTGTTATTCCAACACCAGTAAGCCAGCTGAAGTTTACTGGGTTTATGAAGAGCTTGATTAGGTTAGGCAAGTTCAGAAGAATCCGATGTCGAGGTTTTAAAACTATTTTCATCGAATAGCCTCTGCAGGAGGTTTATCCTGAAGAGCTCACGGTGCTCCTCGGAGTACAAGCAGCCCAAATGTCTCCTCAGTTGGCACTGGGAGAAGAAATGTCACTTCTACAAATCCCACCTGCCCTGGAGGTGATGGAGGAGCCAGCCAGGCATCGGCACGGCACAGCAGCCTCGGAGGCGCAGCCGGGTTTTGGGAAGTCACACCCCTCCTGAGCTGGAGAGCATGACTCTGCTTTTATTCCCACCCCCACCCCGAAGAGTTCAAACAAGAACAACAACAACAAAATACTTTGAACTTGGCTGTTACTCACCCAGAGAAGCAACTGGGTGGATAAATTCCATGTGGTCATGAGATTTCACCACTTTTCACTGGCGAAATATCTCGAGTGCGGTCGGTCATTGCAGGTACCTTGGCAGGTGACGAAGGAAAGCATCTCCTCTGTCCTGGGGAAAGCACTTGGAGCATCTCTGTGGTCCCTGGGTGTGAGGCACTAGCTGCTGTTTTCTTCTGTCCTCAAATCTTGGGGAAACCTTTTATCTGTGAAAATTTAAGTGCTGTTTGTTTTTTTTTTTTTTAATCTGAGCATAACTGTGAAAAACTTGCTCTTTTTAATGCATGAATGGGCAAATTAATCTCTACGTTATTTTTAGCACTGTTTGCATCATAGAAAGTTTCCCTTCTCTCTCCTGCCCCCTCCCCCTGTGTGTAACTAACTTGCAGCGGTTCCTAAACAGACCCGCCGCGCTCTGGTCCTGTCGGTGACACGGGCGG
This sequence comes from Phoenicopterus ruber ruber, assembly GCA_009819775.1. NCBI lineage: Eukaryota > Metazoa > Chordata > Aves > Phoenicopteriformes > Phoenicopteridae > Phoenicopterus > Phoenicopterus ruber. The sequence goes on along the minus strand of CM020228.1, from coordinate 2,176,654 downwards.
TGGCCCTTCCCGGGCGCACGAGGGTGGCTCTAGATCAGAGCCCCCGCTCTCTCTCCCGGGCGGGCGCTGCTGCTGCAGCTGCCCAGGGCACACGTCTCACCCGGTGGGTGATTTCTTTGCTCGCGCACAAAACGTTCCCGCTCTAGATCTGCATCGGGTAGTTGTGCGGGATTTCAGGTGGGTGTGAGCCGAGGCAGCCGTGGCCTCTGCTCCAGCAGCCCTGGTACCCGGGGGGGTGTTCCCGGCTGGATGGATCCCTTCCCGGGGGATGGACCCTTGGGACAGATACCCTGCCAGGGAGCGTGACCGCTGGGGGGGGACGGCCAGGCCATCGCCCCCCAGGCTGCCGCCCACGTGGGGCCGGGATGAGGCCGTAGGAGGCTGCTCTCTGCTTGGTGCCGCCTGGAAGGGTGCTGCCCGCAGCTGCCCGCTTTGGGCTGTCCCAGAGATAGGGCCGGTTAATGACTAACAGGCAGTGCCCGAACCCTGCCCGGGCTGCCCGTCCGCCTTGCGGGGCCCTGTCCAAACCTTTCAGCTGGGCTGCGTCTGAGACCCGCCGCCACCTGCTTCCTATAAGTCTTGTTTTTTCCCTCTTCCCTCGGTAAACCCCGCATCTGTCCCCACGTGTCTGCAGGTCGAGCCGCAGCAGAGCCTGTGCCAAAGGCGAGCGGAAACGTCCGCTTTGTTCCAGCCCTTTGGGTTGGGTCTTCCTCCCCTGCAGCCTGATATTCTCCTCGGTTTGCCCTTGCTCGGTGAATGAAGTCATTCCCCAAAGGCCACCACGGCCCAGCTTTGTTGGGTACAGGGGGTTTCCAGGCAGTGTCAGATGCTGGTGGCTGCAGCTGGAGACACGTTGCATCAGCCACACTTGTCTCTCGTCTCCCACCCCAGACGATGCAGTAACATGTCAGACCTCTCCAGCCTGCCAGGGTGGCAAATGAATAACATACACAGGGGAAAACCGGCTTGCTTTCCCCGCGCCTTCGGAATTGTGCACGTGCTTTCTTTTTAGGCAAACCCGAGTTATTTAGCTAGGTCTTCACTGCTGATCTTCTTACCGCAGCAGCTGACAGTGTTGCTGGTAGGGACATCCGTAGCAGGGACTTGGTGCGTAGGGGGTTTTAATAGCATCGCCTGGACCCCTGCTCTAAGTTAGGTCTGACGGTGGCAGATGATGGCAGATACAAACCAACTCCCCGACACGGGCACAGGACCCGGACAGGCAGGTTTCCACCCATCAGCTGCAGTGGGAAGAGGGGGATGGAAAACGGGAGCAAACTGTACTGAAATCCCTGCGCTTTCATGACTCAGGAAAAAAACCCCTCCAACTGCCTCTGTCAACAGCGCATCTGTTTGGGTATTTTCAAGGAATCTGGAATGCATTCTAAGAGCTCTCCCATGAGAAAAAGTAAACATGTCATATATAAAACATTTTTATTAAAACAATATACAACACTTTTTATATACAAAAATAAAATGTACAAGAAAATAGACTATTACAGCTTAGTGATTTGATTCCTATGTATTACACGCAAACTAGAACCTCTTCCATCCCGCACTCTCTGCGCACGCGGGCCCCGGGGGGTTCTGCGGGGCGTTACAGCTTGCTGCGTACAGTACTGTAATATCCTGGTAGAGTGCTGGAAGGGGTCTTGGAAAGGCATGGTATAAATAAAGAGTTCTGCCCCTATCAGTGCAAAAATTGTTTCGTGTGGCAGCTCTTCAACTATCACGTGGCAATAGATACGGCATGCCTACGAGCAGATAACATCCTATGAGTGGACCTGGGTAACTGTACTATGTGGAAGCAAAGCCTAAACTGAATTTTCACATTTTATTGGTCTAACTATTTACACAGTTTAAAGTTGAAAGATCTGAAAGACAAACTATGTGATGGAGTAAATCAAAGAGAGAGCCAATTAGTGCAATTTTTCTGACTAAGTGTAATGACAGTCCTAACTCAACGTCACCAGTGTTGCACAGGTAAGCAGCAACCAAAACTAACAGGCGAGAGACTCATTTGCAGCGTCTCTCCTAAGCACTCCGTGGGTAAAGTGCTCACCACATCTCACGCGGGGAGGGCGGTCACCTCCTCCCCAGGCCTCCGGCACACGATGCCGGTCAGCGGTACCCCACCGGCTCGGACCCCACGGCACATCGGCGACCTTCCAGCAAAAGCTTCGCGTCCGAAGCGATGGCAAGGTGTGTGGTGCGTACTGCGGCTCAGCACCTTCGGTGCCAGGAGTCCTGCCAGTGAGATGGGATTCCTTTTTTTTTATTTATAATGGAGTTTTTCTTGCTAACCTTTTCAGGCCTAAAAGTTAAACGGAATATAAAAGCTACTTTCTTCGTTCAGTCAGTAACAAACAATTTCTTCCATTCTCTTCAGGCTTGTCAAAGTTAATACCCAAGAGCAGTCCGTGGTCGGAGGAAGCCAGGGCTTTACAAGCCACAGGGAATGGCTTGCATGGTAGGTCTCACTGTCTCCAGCCAGGAGAAGTCTAGGCTGCTTCTCTGGTCAAAGAGCCTGAACTCCAGCTCTCCTAGACAAAGTAAAACAAGAATGAGCACTGAATCACGTGCAGCAAGAGCAAAATAGTGTGTGTATAAAAATATATCAAAAGTGGAAAGATTTCTCAGATGTGAGTAAATTCCTTAGACTAATATTTTGCTCAAATACTCCAAACACTCTCTATTAAACTGCCCCATTTAAGCTATTGCTAGAGGAAATTCTTCAGTTACAGTGCAAGGAGCTCCTGAAAGCTGGCGTCACTGCCGTGTGTATAACCCTAAGCCAAATCCGTAGTATACTCTTACTGGAGGCATTTGTCGCCTTTTCCTCTTTATCAACAAATTCCTTACAGCCTTCCAACAGGCTACTTGGAAATCTCAGAACACAGGGATGCGTGAATTCCTCCACTCGCTTTGCTCCCTCCCAGTAGTGTCTTGCATGAAAACCCTCGTCTGCATCATCCCATGACCTTGACCGTCAGCGACAAGCGAGGAGCCTGTACCTGAGGTCGTGTCGATCTCCCCATCCTGCTCCTTGTAGCTGTAGGTGCTGCACATGGTCTGCGTGCCCGGCTCGTTGGTGAGAAAGCCTTTCCCCCCGACGCTGGTGGTGTGCCAGTCTTGGGCTGGCTCAAGCAGCTGCAAGAGAATAACCAGATGGTAAAAACTGCTCCTTCTGTCTGTGGGTGCAAGGTTTTATTCCTTTCTCTTAATTAGAAAACAGGTAAGCAGAAAAAAATCAAATTATATCTTCTCACGCTAAATTATAGAAAACTTATTTTACTCCCAGTTAAAAAAGAAAAGTTAATGCAAAACAGGGAGGGCCGGAGCGCCTTCGGTGATGAAACCCCCGTCTTATCAGTGGGATGAGCGTGACATGTCTGGAAACACAGATTAAGCAGTATACGTATCAGAGGGGGAGGGACAGGCAAAATAAAAAAAGTCTAGAGAACCTTTGCAGACTCCAATAGAGCAACCTTTACTTCTGGCAGTACTCAACAGCTTTCTCTGACTTTCACAGGGAGAGTAAATATTCCCATGGAAGTGCCATCTCCAGCTCATGTTGGTGAAGTAGCCTTCTTTTCATATTTAGTTTTTCAGGCTTCCTCATTAAATAAGGTCTTGGACTACATAAGCGTATGTTCAGCTCGCCCAGGACTGGATCAGAGAGCTGCTTCCCTTCCTCTCTCGGTGCAAACAGCAACTTTGGCCAATTTTGTTCTGACCAGAAGGGCTGCTTTTACCTTAAAAATCTCCGAATGCATTTCCTCTTCATCTTCATCTGTGACTGTTTTGTAAGTACATAAAAAAAGAGAAGAAAACAGACATAGATGTCAACTTTTTGCACGTTATCCCTCACACTTCTGCTTCTTCACCACACAACCCACTTCATATTCCCCTCTCACACACCACCACTACCTTTTACTTCCCCCGGCCCCGGGTGACGCCGAGGAGGGACCCACGGGTTTGAGGCAGGGCGCCCGTCAGCTGCTCTCTGCCCCAAACTCCCCGCAGCCCTTCACGCGGGTGCTCCCCAGCAACCGCACGTTGGGGTGCGCGGCTCCAGCCAGCTCTGCCGCCTCCCCGGGGCTCACCACGCCGGAGCCCGCTTGGTACGCGCGAGGAAGAGGATTTGCACCCCAAGCGAAGAACCGCTCTGATACATCCACGCTCATTATTTTTTTTTCCCATTGGCAAGCGCGGTTGCCTCCGCTGTCACTATTGTGCCTAACTCTGTCCTGCTTCTGGCATCGCCTCCTTCCAGCTGCCTCAGGAACCCCCCGTCCCACCCTCCCGGTTCAGAGATGTCTCCTCTTCTCTACGGGCTGACCTGTCCGTGCCGTCACGTTGAGCCTGCGAGACGAAGCCTTCCCCTTTGCCCGCACGTGCAAAGTAAATGGCATTTCAGAGCCTTTCACCCACGAGCAACTACGTCTGCAGGTGCCAGCTCCTCCCTTCTGTACCCTAGCCCGTTTGGTAGCTCCAGACGCCCAAATCCATCAGGTTGAGGTTGGTTTTTCTACAAACCAACTCCTGTGTCTCCTGATGCCCCAGACACTCCTTCATCCCGCTGCCTTGCCTCCAACCTGCCTCCAGCAGAGCGATGAAAGACCGGGGTAGGAAAAAAGAAATACTCACCTTCGGAGGAGGAAGCCAGGGGAGACACCTGGAGCTGGTAGAGGTCGTTGGTGCTGTCAGCCATGGTGATTTCCATCGGCGGCCTCCAGTCGGTCAGGGAGCCGCTCACTTCGCAGGAGGAGAGGTCTGTGGGATGCACCAGGAGGAGTTGGCACTCACGGAAGAGACACAACCACCTCTATTTCCTCCCTGCCCGTCTGACGGCGCAGCCGGGCCCAGCCCCAAGAGTCATCTTTGTCTTTTGGCGCAGAGATTGTGGGTTTAGCATGAACAGCACTTTCCACTCTGCTCAGAGAGCTAAAACCTGAGTCTCACCTAAGGTGATGGACGTGCTCTCAACCTCCACTTCCTGCCCCGCGTAGCTGTGGACGGTGTAGCTACTGTGGTCATCTGGCAGAGGAGTGTTGGTTAGTCTTTCGGCTGACTCCTCCATCCTCATGTCTTCATAGGACTACAAAAATAAGGGCAAAGCATGAAAGACTGGTCTAAGAATGCACAAGTTCCCGTATGAAAAAAAAAATAAGCATGAAAACCACCAAAACCTCTAGCTTCTTCAGCTGCCTCTACAGACACATACCTTTCTCTTGCTCCTATTTCTTGCTTCTCTTGAAGACTTTGACTTCCTTTCTGTTAAATTAAAAAAAGACCAACGTGAGAAAGGGCTGCATGGCTGACATTTCAAGCGCGCGTGAGCTCCTGCAGCTCTGAGCCCTGCTCGGCAAGCTCTGCTGCCACTGTCCCGGTAGCAGCGAGTCCCCGTCGCCTCCTGATGATGCCTTTAGGCACGTTTAAAGAATTTGGGATAAAATGAACTGTTTGTACAAGCTGTTACCGATGGCAGTAACCAGTGGCTAACCCCAGTAGCACCAGTGCTACCACCGGGTCTGTTATACCCCTGGCTACACGGAGCAGGACATTTAAGCGGTGTTTAAGTGCAGTAGTAGAAGCTGCTTAAGCCCGGCTGGATTGCTGAGGGCTCACCTTTCTTCTGATCCTTTGTCAAGGGCGGCAGCATCCTGTAAACCCTGACAGCGCTGGAGCCTTTGTTGATGCTTTTATCCTTCACTTCTTCGATGTCAGGCAGTGAATTCATAGCACAGCGGAAGTTTGCCTTCCAGGTTTTCGGATCGGGGTCTTTCTCACCTACTTTGTATCTTCCTATAAATAAGAGATGGGGTGAGCGTTTAGACTTTTCAGTGCTAGTTCTTCCCACCAAAAAAAAAAAAATACTTTTCTGTTCTCTCTGACATACACACTAGTAGTTAATATAACTACCTGAGGTGCAGGTCAAGACAAAAGAATGCCTGAGATATTCGTATGGCTGATGGAAACGTAAAGCCGGCACACACCTGTATGAATGGCCCAGCTCCGGAAAAGGCAGGCGTCTTTCTCCATGTCCCAGCCATGCTTAGCTGCATGTTTCCACGGGATTTGAAACATCATCTTATCCTGAAGTTAAACCAATAGAGACTTGAATTAAAAAAGAAGCATCGTGTGTCGGTTTGGAACGATGGATTTAATCAAAGAATTCTCAGTAGCAGCTCTAACTTTATAAACCCTCGGCCCTGTATCTTAACTAAGCATCCATAGTTCCATCTCTTTTGTTCAATGCACACAGGGCTTTTTAAGGGTTCTGAAGCCGGGAAAGCCGCGTGTGGTACGGTGCAGTAGCAGCAAGCAATATCGCCAGTTTGATCCCACAATCATTTCAATACATTGCGTCAATCTCTTAGCGTGTCATAACCTACAGTGTATCTTCTAGGTGCACTTTGGTAGAGAATCCCTTTTTAAAGTTGCCCCTAAGACCCTGCAGGAATCCTGGGAAAAACATGTTCTAGCTTAAATATCGCCTTGGAATGGACACAGAAACGTCAAAGAGATGCAGTTTAAGAAGCCTGGTGATCTCGTCCTGCGGCACAGGTACAGAGACGTGCCTTCCCGACCAAAGCGAGACACATCCAGAGTTTCTTCCAGGCCAAATCTTAAAACTGGGAGCAACTGGGAGTGTAACAGCAGCTACTTAACTGGGACAGGAGGGGACTTGGCTCAAGTGGGCAGCAGGAGTTAAAAGAGATCTTGGAGCTTTCCTGGTCCTCCAGCATGTTCAGTCTGCTTTTATTGTAATTTATCATTTCCCTCCTGGGAATTTTCCCGGGAAAAAAATAGAACTACTACATTGTGTACCAACCAGCGCTACCTTCTCTGAAAACAAAAATAGTTGGTTTTTAAACATAATGCTTGCAAGATTTCTCCATGTTCTTCTTTCCTTTAAGATCTTGACTCATGTTTAGTGTCACCTAAGAACAAGGATGGTTAATGATACAGAAGTAATGATAATACTAGTAATAAACCACCCTCACCTTGTTAATCCATATCAGTCCTGGTATTTGATTGGAATTAATCTGCATTTCCAGCCAGGGCCTCATGCGCATTCTTGACACCGGCATGTTGTCTATGAAAGAAATAACAGGTCAGCAAACCACCCATCACTATTTTAACCATTCTGCAGTGTTGCCCCTCCCTTCCCCTCTGGACTGCGAGCATTACCACTAATGCTATCCATGCAACCAAAACTACTTTTCCAGGGGTTTAACTCTTTTTCAGTATTTTTCAGTATCTTGTCCTGGTTTTGGCTGGGATGGAGCTAATTTTCTTCCCAGTAGCTCCTGTGTTTCGGATTTAGTATGGGATTTGGTATGTGAAGAATGTCGATCACACACTGATGTTAATAGTTGTTGCGAAGCAATCAAGGACTTTTTTCAGCTCCCCAGGTTTTGCCAACGTGCAGGTGCCAAAACCTGGGAGGGGTATGGCCAGCGCAGGTGACCCAGACTGGCCAAAGGAAGTATTCCATACCATAGACGGCATGGCCAGTATAGAAGTGGGGGTCGGCCGGTGGGCTGGGCTCTCTCCCTCCCTCCCTGCCTCTCTCTGGCTCTCAGGAATTTGGGGTTCCAACACCGCTGCTCAGGGAGAGCTGTATCAGTCGTCAGGCAGTGAGAAACTGTGCATCGTTCGTTTTGTATATCCTATTATCTTTTTTATTATTATTAATATATAATATTATCTTTTCCCTTGCTGCCCTGGTGAACTGTTTTTATCCCAACCCACGAGTTTCCTTTCTCTCCGACTCTCTCCCCACCCCACCGGGGGGGTAGGGGGGGTGAGCGAGCGGCTGCGTGGTGCCCGGCTGCCGGCTGGGGTGAACCGCGCCGGGCCGGCTCCCGGAGGGCACCGCTCCGCCTCTGCCCGGGAGCGCCCGCACCGCGCCTGAAGGTTTGAACCCTGGAAAGGGGCTGATTGCCGGGGCCGGTGCTCGGGCCGTGCTGCGGGGGGAGCTTTGCGTGGGACAGAGCAGCCCGGGAGGGAGCCCGGCCCCGACCCTGGCAGGGAGCCCACGGCCAGCGCCGGCGCGGTTTGCCCGGGAGTGGGTGCGGGTCCCCCCGCGGGGACCGGTGCGGAACCCCGTCCCCCGCGGCCACCGAGCGCCACTAACTGCACAGTCGCCTTTTAAAAGTTTATCGGTAATTAAATTGTGCAAGGGGGGGAGCCCGCCCTGCTGCGGGGGGACCCTCAACTACCACCACCACCACCACCAGCCCCGGCAGAACGGCTCCGGGCGCCCCGGCCGCGCAGGACCCGGCTCCGCCGCGGCCCTCCCAGCCCCTCCTCTGCAGAAATAATTTCCTGTTTGCGGTGGGTTTTTTTCAGACAGACCGACCAGGATTTCCCAAACATTTCTAATTTCCACCAGCAACGCGCTCGGCGGCGGCGGGACAACGGCCCGGAGAGTGCCCGCTGCGGCGAGGAGGTCAGCCAGGGCCGCCCCCGCGGGGAGCGCGGCTCGGGGCGGCGGGACCCGGCCCCGGGGCTCGGCGCTGGCACACGCTCAACGGCGGAGCGGAGCCTCCGGCGGAGCCCGCAGAGCGGCAGCCGCGCCCGGACATGCCCGGCCCCGCGCGCTGCTGGGGGACACGCCGCCCCGTCCCGTCCCGTCCCGTCCCGCCCCGTCCCGTCGGGTAAGGGGCCGCGACCGCTGCCCGCCGGAGGGATGCCCGATGCCCACCCGACGGCTGCCGCCGCGATGAGCCCCGCGTCCCCAAACCGCTTCCGCACGGCGAAGCCCGGCGCTGCCCCCTCTTGGCGAGGCGAGCCAAGCTCAGCCGAGCCGAGCCGTGCCGCGTCCGCGGGGCTGCTCCCACGGAGCCCGCGGAGCGCCTTCGCCCGGAGCCGCGCAAAGCGGGGGGCGAGCGACAGTGCGCGATGGGATGGGACGCACCGCGACCCACCTCGCTGTGCCGTGCAGTGCAGTGCCGAGCCGTGCAAGCCTGAGCCGTGGTGTGCAGCCGTGAGCCGAGCCGAGCCGAGCCGAGCCGAGCCGAGCCGAGCCGTCCGTGCCCGCTGCCCGCCGACCCGCCTCTGCCGCCCGCGGGCCGCGCCTTCGGGTATAACGCGGCGGCGCCCGGGATTCCCCGCCGCCCCGGGCCCGGCTGCGCCCCGGCCAATCAGCGCCGCCGTGGGGTGCGGCCGCGCCTCCCATTGGCTGCCGCCGCCAGCATCACTTCGGGGAAATCACGCTGTTGTAGCACCAGCGGCGCGGGGGGGGGCGCCGGCCCCCCCCCGCCGCGCGCCACGGCCCCGCCCCCGCCCCGCCGCGCGCCCCTCCCCGCCCGGTCGCTGTCCTGCGTGGGTGCGGGCGCCGCCGCCGAGGGGCTCGGCTCGGGGTCCTGCTGAGCCTGTGCCCCACCGAGGGGCTCGGTCCCCCTTCCCAGCCTGGACCAGTGCCGCCACCGAGGGATCCCGCCCCCGTCCCACGGAGGGATCCCGCTCCCGTCCCACGGAGGGATCTTTTCCCCATGCCCACCGAGCGATCCCGCCCCACGGAGGGATCTCTTGCCCATCCCCACCGAGGGATATAGCCCCCATCCCATGGAGGAATCTAGCCCCCGTCCCCACAGAGGGATCCAGCCCCCGTCCCCACTAACGGATCTAGCCCCCGTCCCACGGAGGGATCCTGCCCTCGTCCCCACGGAGGGATCCCGCCCCCGTCCCGCAGAGGGATCCAGGCCCCATCCCCACCGAGGGATCTAGCCCTCGTCCCCACGGAGGGATCCCGCCCCCGTCCCACAGAGGGATCCAGGCCCCATCCCCACCGAGGGATCTAGCCCCCATCCCACGGAGGAATCCAGCCCCTGTCCCCCCGAGGGGCTCAGCCCCGGCCCACGCTCCCCCTGCACGGCCGCTGTTCACGCGCATGCTGGGCAGCCGGAGGCAGCACGGTAATCCCAAAGCCTCCCAGACATTCCGCCAGCCCACAGCAGCCCTCGGAAATTCGGCGAGGCAGAGAATGATGCGTGGGGTCTGGATGCGGCTGTTCGAGCCGGGCGGGAGCTCGGCCAGCAGTCGGGCTGCTCCCACTCAACTCGCTGCGGAGTGTCGAGGAACCGGCCCCGGTGCCGCCTCTGAGCAGCCCGGTTCCCCTGGGCGCTGCCGCGGGACTCTGCGTTGGCACCGGCTCCGAAGGGCACGCTTTTTCTGCTGCCAGCAGGACTAACGAACAGGGGGGGCCAAAACTGTATTTTTATTTATTCAGTGTTAGCAATTTGCAGAAAGGATGCAGTAGGGCCTGGAGTAATAGGAACAGTCACGGGTGGTAGAAAGCAGGTCAACAGAAAAGGAAAACATGCGCAGACTGCGAGTGATGCTCCTGACCGTCTCCTCTGCATTTACGCGTTCATGGCGCGTAGTGGTCAGCGCACAACGAGCCGTCCAGGGTCAGCCCGGTTCCCCCCAACGATGCCAGCAGCCCTGCAGGAGTGGCTGCTGCGTGCCGGCGGCGAGCGCTCATCACACGCACGGCTGCAAGAAACGGGCCGGCGGAGCACCTCCTGTGCACGTCAGGGTGCACCGAAGCCGGGGGCCCGGCGCGTGACACAGGTCCCCACGTGGCCGCGGCAGACCGCTTTGGTGGGAAGCGGCACTACGGACACTGCCCGGGCTTGCTCTGCCGTTGGTTTGAAGCCTCAACAGTCTAACGGGATTCCGCGGCCTCGTTATAGCTGGAACGCAGTCTGGTTTCGGTGCTTTTTCCCATAAAGGCCCCAGCAGAGACCCGGGCTCGGTCGCTTTGCTGTAGGGGTTTCAGACGTACAGGTGCCCCGATTTCACAGCACTCCTTTGCCATAGGCTGCGCCGTGATAGTAAGCGCTATATTGCTAATCACCCGTTCTCGGTGTGAACGGCAAAAGGCGGGTGGCAGGGCAACGCGAGCATTTCGCAAAACCTAGGGAAGCTTTTTTCTCCCGTCTTCCCCTGGCCTGGGCTGTGTGTCAGGCTGGACTGATCCGAAATAACTCTGTTAGGAGACCTGAAGTGTGACCTTTGGCATTCTGTCCCCTCCTACCGCTTGCGGATGAAGGGTGCGGAAGGCAACGACGGCTTGATAGAAGGCTACTGAAACCATGAGGATTTCTCTCCAATCCACTGGATCTGGATGATGACGAGATTTAGATTTGCATCCAGTGCCTTCCAGGTGCCTTCAATCCAGCAGAATATTAGAGAACTTTTACTTATTTCATTTCCAGCTCTTTCCAGGCAGGTCTGAAGTCGTATGCAACGGGAGGGTATACTGGGAGAGACAGCAAGATGCGTGGGCAGCCCAAAGAGCGTGACACCATCACACCGCCCGCCTGCACTGGCAAGTTTTCTCTTTTTTTAACATAAAGATTAAAGAAAAGCCCAAATTTGGTTTTAAGTGCAGAAAAACACCCTGTAGGTGTGCCATGCTTTCTCTAAACTAATTTTTTTTCATCTGCTTGACACTTTTATCTTGTGGCAGTATCCTCCAGTGGGGTCTGTGTGCAGGGCGAGGCACCGTTCCCCAGCGAGCTTTCGCCATAGGTAAAGATATAACATATTATGTAAGTTAAACAAATAATCAAAGGAGGAGAGTGGTAGAGAGACGAGGCAGGGACAGCACTAGGACACTTACAGCTCATGGTCTGTGAGAGGGCTTAGGTTCACTCCTCAGTGTAAGATGTCCAGACATCTAGAGTAGTGAGAGGTAACATAAAAGTAGCCTGACAAAAGAGATGACAGAAGGTATTTGAGGTTGCAATGCAAATATCATCTACAAAAATAGTCACACCACCTCTTATACAACCTAAATATTGACAAAAAAGATCATGCTGTCGTTCCTTTCAAGCTCCAGCCTCCCCTGGTTTGTTTTTACCCCGTCAGCCGGCTTTGAGAAAAATGAATTCTGAGCTTCCTGGTCTGACGGACCAATGTGCGCGTACGCTATATGTATCTTATACGCTTTAAATGTCTACAGCTTGAACGGCAACTTGTTTGATACATGACTTCAGCGTTGCTATGATCCTCACTCGCCATTTCTAGTCTGTATCTTCATCAGGAATTGGCACCAGGCATCAAATAAATATACCTGGAATAGAAAGGCAGGCAGGCCGGTGAACAGTCCCAGCCCTGCAGCTCCACTTCTTGCTCGGGTTTAAACCCCTACCGATCCTGCTCCGTGGAACTTAACCGCCCTTTGGCTCGGTTTCTGTCCCGTATCTGCACAGCAGGCTCCCACAGAGCACGGCCTGCCCAAGCCGGGATGCCGCCTGTTTGCTGCTTTGTTATTTCTCAGCTGAAACAAGGAAATAACAAGTTGTCTCTCCCCAGTGTTGCCGCTCTCCTTACACTACGGTTACAAAGCCTTCTCCGTACAAAACCGACTCCTTCCTCCCTTTTATACCACTACACTGACAATCGTTTCAGCAGCTCGCTTGATGTAGCGAGAATACGCGCTTAACTTTGGTAAGTACTTGTATAAAAGTATGAACAAGGAATAACCCGTGCGCCTCAAGGAGTCAATAAATGGTTGGCCATAAAACCTTCTGCTCCACCCAGGTCATCACCCAGCCAGGGCTGCCGTGAACGCCAACATCCCCGATGCGCTGCGGGGTTGTAGCCCTGCTCCAGCTTTATTTCACAGCAGTCTTACCGCCGACACCCGCTTGGCCTTTTGGCTCCGAACACTCTAATGTTCCCCCTTTTTCACATTCCCCTCATGATTTGCCAATTCTCTTGTTTTAATGGTAAACCGAGACACAGAGAAACAGATCGCTAAAATATTTTATCACATTTACCTGATCCAGGGAGATCCCAAGTCTGGGATTGTTTTCCTAATGCAGAGGCAATACTTAATAGTATTTTTATTTAAAACCAAATCAAATCCCCAACTGATGCTCCAGCGAGTGGTATTTGTTGCTCTGCAATGCGCAGCGCTCCGGCTCAGGCAGTAGTGCCCTGAAATAAGGTGCTTTTAGGAAGACTGTATTTCAAGTAATGCTAAAAAGCACGAACCGCACGGCGTCAACTAGAGAGCCGCTGGCGCAGCCGACAAGAAGGGAGGGTTGTGAATTGGGCACGCTGGCTCTAGCGAGGGTCATTGTTCCCTGTCTTCACTGCTGCGGTTGGTTAAGCAGCTCAAGATGGCTTCACCCTGTGCTATAGAAAATAAATAGTGGTTAATATTAAACCGTGTATGCAATGAAACGGGCAGTTTGCAGCCCGCGGTACGGTACACCAGCCCAGCTGAAGGCCCGGCTGCCTCCTCCCTAGTGACAAGTGGCACAGACTTTCTCGGCCGTGGGTACCCAGCCGGGTGCCAGCGCTGCTCGGAGCACGGTGCTTTTCTGGCAGCGTGAAAGGAGCGGCTTTTCCACCTTATCGCTGCAACGCTCTTCCCTCCTCGCTCCTTGCAACATTATCCTTGCGTGGGGATGAGCCCTTCCATGCTTTACCCCCAAGCAAACACACGAGGCTCTGAACACCCAGAAAGACTTTTTGAGGAGCCGGGGAGCAAAGGGGAGAAAACCAGCACACTCAGTGCAAAGATAGTTGCAGAAGTGGGTACAAACTCCAGAGCCACATTCACCTCCAGGTAAGCGTATATGCCGGAGCAGCAGCGTAGGAGTCTATCAGCTCTCCGATAACTTCCCAGCCAGGGCTCCCTTCCAAGCCGAGCGAGAGGCAGATTGCCCTTCCCTCGCGGAAGGTGATGCTGCAGGAGCACACGTGTGTGCGCAGCAGGACAGGGCTACCCCGCGGCACCTCCTTTAGTGCACGTGGTCGCCCGGTGCTATACATGAGGTTTGGATAGGGCAGATGACCCTGGGGTTTTAAATCCCTGAGATGTCTTGGGGGGAAGGAGCTTGAGCATTACGCCAAGTGTTGATGGCAATCTTTGCTTCGAAGAGTTTCCCTCCCCAGGACTTGGAATCCAACCAGTGGAAAGGCTCCGCGGTGGGGAATCCCTGCTCCGGCGATGGGGAGATGGGGACGCGGGCTGCCACAGAAAGCTGCCTCTGGTGACTGGCGGCGAGCCCCGGGAGGGAGCAGAGCCCGAGCTCTGCATGCCCAGGCAGTATTTGGGTGGGGGGAGTGAACAACCACAGGATGGAGCGGGGGGTTGTGGAGGGGAAGAGCGGGAGCACGGCGAGAGAGAGCCTCTTATCTGCTTCCTCGCGGCCCTGGCTGCTTCCTTCCATCGCTGCATCGTGACCTTTCCCTGCCCACCAGCGCTCAACAGTCCTCCCAGACCCCGCTCTGCGAGGGTTTGTTCCTCCTTTCTACCCGTTTTAAGAGAAACCTGCTCTAATGCAGATCCTTTCTCATTTTCTCCCCCACGTGCTTTCCTCTCCTTTCCCCACCAAACTCAGAAACAACTACTTCTTTTTGGAGCGGCTAACTGGGGCATACAAACTGGGTGCGGAGCATTCGCTGTCACCTGGGCGATGCCACGGTTGCCCGCTAATGAGCACCCGGCGACTGTCCCAGCGTCACGGCAGAGCATGTCCCTCCTACGGGCTCTCTGGGCTGGAAAGGGTTAATGCAGAGCAGGCTTTTCAGGAGCAGAGCTGGAGTCTCAGCCTTAAAAACTGCAAAGGCTAACAACAAAAAAATAGCTGCTTCTCAGTCGGTAGCCCTGAGGGCGCAGGACTTGCTGCAAGCTGTTTCCATTTCTTATAAATGCCTCTCTTACAAAAAGGAAGTTTGGTTGAAGCACATGCACGAGAATGAATAATGTCAGAAATGTTGAAACGCTGCCCAGATGGCATGAGGTAATACTAGCGAGCGCTCTGATCCGCGGGCTACAATAAATATATCCTGGGATGGGCCATTTACGGTTTCCTGGAATTGGAAAGACTTATCTCAGGACCTGAAATCAATTCAGTTCTCCCCACCGATGGCACGGTGAATTTTTAAACTAAACCAAAATGAGATTCTGGGCTTCGTTTGGTGGGGAAAAAAAGGAAATTCCAAGAATTTGACTTGTGCCCCGGACTTTCCCTGCTCCTTACTTTCCTCTCAGCCTTGCAGGAGGGCATAGACCTCGCGTGAACTGTTTGCCAAGGAAAGTCCTGTGAGCTGCAGGCGCCTGGCAGCTGTGCCGTGCCGAGTTTGCCTACCGAGGGCGCAGACCTGCAGCAGCCCCAGCCTCCCTGCCAGGGGTCAGCGAGACTCCGTCCTCTCCCGGCGCGTGCGGGAGCCCGCGGCCGCAGCCTTCCCCCCGAGCTGCTCTGCCTGCCCGCCCGAGGGCACGGCCGAGGGCACGGCCAAGGGCGGCAGCGGGGCCACGTGGACCCGGGGTGCCCTGGGGTTCTGGCGTCCCGGCAGCTGACCCGTGCGAGGTCGAAGGGGGAGTCCATTCATTTGACACTGCTGAAGTCCCACTGATGCAGCTGGGGCTGACATCAGCAGAAAAAAGGTGAGATGTGTATTAAAGATTTATTTTTTTTTTTAATATACGCCCTGAGAGTACCCGTCTGGAGGCACTAGGTCTGACCGAGCCCACTTGCCTAACCAGCCATCCGACGGGCGGGAGCTGAACCAGAGGGAGCTGCAGCCGGCAGGACAAGCAGCGCCTTGCGGGCACGGCTGGTGGTGCTTCTCTGGCTCCTGGCTGGGACGGTTGTCTCGTTCCCGGACCGATCAGAAAAGGTGCCAAACTTCCCAGCTGTCGGAAGGGGAAGGACGGTGCAGCTGGGCCAGGGGCTGCCCGCGGCAGCGTGGTGCTGTGCCTCCAGCCCGCCGCAGGCGTGGGCAGGGTCCAGCTCACGGTGCTCGGGCTGGGGGCTCACGGGGGCCACCACCGCCTCCTGCCCAGCCTCCGCACGCTCCTGCCTGCACGGAGCTCCTGCCTGCACGGAGCTCCTGCCTGCACCCTGCTGTTGCCTGCCAGGTGAACCCAGTAGCTCGAGCGGGCCAGAGTACCCGTGAGCACGGAGGCAGGGAGACCCTGGGAACTTACTGTAGCTCTCCAGAAAAACACGTCTCGATCTGGAGGCTGCAGTGCCATCACCCGTGAGTGTTTCACCTCTGCTTTGACTTGGGAAGAACATCAGTAACGCCTGCTCCCCTGCTTTGTTTGAAATACTCCATCCCATCCTCGTGCAAAAGGGCTGCCAAGCAGGAAGCCCTTACAGACGCTGTTGGGCTTGTCACGTTAGTGCCGTGAGGAGCCAAGGATGGGAGAGCAACGGCCGGACGCACGGGGAAGGCGGCTCGCACCCGGCCTGCCGCCTGGGCTGGTGTGCGGCAGCACGGGGACCCCGGCTGTGCTGCCGGGCCTGGTCCCCGGCGCTGGGAGGGGACGGCGCAGGTTGGTATCGAGAACCTCACAGGGCAACCACAGCAAATAGTGAAAACCACGTGCTGCGCGCAACAGATGTTAAAACATCTGCAGTCTAGTCCCTTCTTTTATTATTAATTACTTCTTGGCTATCAACCTCGCTGCAGACGGCGAACGCCTCTGTCTGAACCCAGTGCGCAGGTGAGCACAGCACCCGTACTTGACAATAAAGCAATTTACATAAGCAAGAGTCAAATTTGGCGCTTTAAAAATACTCGGAGTCATTTCGGCACGGCGGGCGGCACGGCCTCGGCAGGTACGCTCCTGCTGCGCTTGGGCCGCACCGGTCACAGCGGCCGCTTCTGGGCATCGCTTTTCGGATGCTCTGAAACGGGGTGCTGTGAGCGCTGGCCTTCCCCTCAAAAAAGGGGAAAAGCCGAGTGACGTGTCCGGCTGGACGCTGGAGAGCTCGGCGTAGCTCAGATGACCGTCTGCTGGAGGGACAGCGGTGGCTCTGCAGCAGGGGGAGGGACCCCTCGCATCCTTCTCCCCACCACGGAACGGGGGGACCCCCCGCGCAGCGCCGGCCAGCCGGGAGGGACCCCCAGGGGAGGGGACAGCCCGCAGGGAACAGCTGTCCCACACACATCCCCACGGCCTTCCCTGCTCAAACACGTCACCTTCCCTGCCAGGCAGGTGCGATTTCTCCTGAAAGAAGCACCGAATTTTTATTATTATTATTTTTTAACATCCTCTGACGCCCCGATGGGGACCCCCGGCCACCCGCTCGCCTTCCTCGGCTGAAGTCGCAGGGCGGCGTGGCTGTCCCCGTCCCCGCCGTACGGCCACCCCGGCATAGAGCCGCCCGCGCGGGGCGCGGTGCGTGGCGCTTCCCCGCGCGCTGCGCGTGACTCCCCGCTGGGTTTCGTCGCAGAATTGCTGACTTATCGGGCAGGAATGGAGAAGTCGCCCTTCGGCGCGGGCCGGCGGGCGGCCTGGCGCGGGCGAGGTGCTGCGGCGGCGGCGCGGGGTGAGGTGGCAGCTCGGGACGGCCACCGGCGAGGACAAGATCCCCCGTCCCGAGTGGCACCTGGGCTGGGGAGGAGCAGTGAAGAGAGGGGCTGCAGCGCGGGCTGCGAGCAGGACGGGCGCATCCCCGGGCGTCCCGCCGGGGCTGGCCGAGGCACAGCCACCCCCCGCCTCTTCTCTTTTTTCCCTTTTTTCTTTGCCCCTTTTTTTTCTTTGCCCCTTTTTTTTTCTTTGTCCTTTTTTTGCCTCCCCCCCCCCCCTTTTTTTCTTGGTCTTTTTTTCCCCTTTTTTCTCTCTCTTTTTCTTCCGCCCCTTCCCCCCCCTTTTTTCCCCTCTCCCCTCCCTTTTTCCCCCCCTTTTTTTCCCCCTTTTTTTGCCTTTTTTTGGCCCGCCTTTTTTTTTTTTGCTTCCCTTTTTTTTTGCCTTTTTTTTTTTTGCCTTTTTTTTTGCCTTTCTTTTTTGCCCCCTCCTTTTTTTTTTTTTTAACCTTTTTTTCCCTTTGTTCGCTGGACTTTTTTTGGTTGATGTTTGCATTTCCTTCATTTATTTATTTGTTTGTTCGTTTGTTTATTTTTCCCGATTCCTCCCCAAACCGCGCCCTGAGCGCGGGAGCAGCCGGCGGCCCGGTGCCGCCGGGGGAAGCCGGGCCGTTCCCCCCCGGCTCCCCTCCCGTCCCCTCCCGTCCCCTCCCCGCCCGTTCCCTCTTTCGCGGCCGCCGCCGCCGCCGCCGAGTTTCGGTTTCCCGCAGGAGGAGCGCGCGGGCGGCGCGAGCCGCTTCCGGGAATCGGCGGTGCCGCGCGCGGCCGCTGGGGGGCGCCACGGCGGGGCGGGGCGGGGCGGGGCGGGGCGGGGAAGCCCGGGCCGCGCCGTGAGTCAGGGGCCGGGCCGCGCCGGGACTTCCAGCCGCCGCTCCGGGAAACCCCCCCCGCGCGCCGGGAAACCCCCCCCGGCACCTGCGTGCTGCCGCGGCGACCCCCGGGGAGGGACAGCGGGGCTCGCCCGGGGGGGGCACCGGCACCGCCTCCGTCCCCTGCCCTCCCGGGCGAGCCGAAAAACCCCCAAAACAACCCAAAACCGACCAACCCGCAAAAAAACCCGAGCGCCCGTTCGGCGTTGAGCAGGGCCGAGCCTTGCCCGGCACAGGTGTGGGGCGCGGGCCCCGCCCTGCCCTTGGGAGCACCGCTAATGAACTGGTTAATTGCGGCCACAACCGGTGCCCGCGGGTTCGTTACCTCGCGGCTCTGATTCGCCTGACGAATCTCGGCCTTCGTTTCACGGAGATGAAATTGCAGGTTGGACGGGAGCAAAGCCCCCGCTCGGGGGGCCCGGGGTGGGCAGCCGCAGCGGCCTCGGGCTCCGGCCAGGAGATGCGCTAAGGAAATATTGAGCATTTTCAGTTGTTTCTCTGCAAGAAGCTTTCCGGCCAGAGCGACACCAGGGGGGTCTTCTGAGGTCCCAAAAATAAGAACATTGGTCAAAAGCTTTATAGACCGAGTCCACGTGTGCGGGTTGTGCCCCTCAACTCCACCACGCCGGTCCAGTGGGACGCTGCTGGCACTGCCCTCTCCGGCCCTGCACCCTCCCCCTCCAAATCGCCCGCACCCGGGTGCGCTGTGGTCTCTGCAGCGCCCCATCGTCTTCCCCAGAAACCCCTCTCGGCCGCTGGAGACTAACTTTGCTGCTTCGCTCTCTGGAGATCACCCCCTTCGGCCGGATTCACGGCTCCGCGTAGGTCACGTCCCGATGCTGCGGTACCCCCGGGACACGTCCCGCAGGTTTGACTTTGGCGGTTGATTGTGTTCCGGACCGAGCGGGGAGGAGCGCAGCTTCTGCAAACCTTCCGCGGGGCTCGAGCGCTCGGCCGTCGCGTTGGACCCGTGATGGAGGGGCTTCCTCCGTCCCCCTCGGCAGGGCTGTCCCGTGGTGGCCCGGAGGTCACCGCTGGGGAGCACAGCCCTGCCCGGGGCTTGCAGACCCCGCGCCCAGGGCTTGGCTCGGCAGGACGGAGCCGGCTGGGGATGCGACGGGAAGGCGGGAAGGGACGTTCCTGCTCCGGTGGCCGGCAGAGAAGGCGGCGCGGATACGCAGATACACGTGTTCGGTGAGCCCAGGTCCCTGTTGGAAGAGGCAGCGATTAACTGACCCCCTCCGCCCTCTCCAAGCCACACAGGGCTTCTGAAATCGTGACTCTATAGACAACTTCTGTGCTTGCAGCAGAAATAACGATGATGATAACAATAAGAAGAAATATAGAATTGCTCTCTGGAAATGAATAATATATGCTTACCAGGGTCAATAAAGTATAAAAGTAAAGTATTAAAACGTTAATTAAAGAACATTGTTTTACATTAAGTACATGCTGATTTTCCCAGGGCATGCTAAAAAAGATGATTATGTTGAACTTTCTATAGAAAGTCAAAGTTAATATTTAAAATGCAGCCAGAACTGTTTACATCTGAAAAAGACAGGCGAGCAGGCTGCTTTCCAGGTAGAGCTACGGGCTGCTTCAGGGGTAAAAAGTTCCTTTTTCTTGGTGGTGCTGAACTTGTCCCGCTGGACTCATGTCAGTGATGGAGAGTGGTTTGTGTTCTTTGTCGCAGGTGGTTTTATCACGACCTTTTCAGCTCTGTGCACACTCATTTCTTGTTGCCATTCCCGTGGTGTTTTCCGTAGCTGTGTGGAGCCGGGGGCTGGTAAGGCCTTTCCTTTTCTCCACCTTTCCAGCCCTTCCGAAACGCACGCGCTGAAGCCGGGGAAATCTGAGCCGGCATCGTTACAGTGAGTATTCCTGTGTGTGTATTTAACTTGTCTGCCGCGATCGTACCGAGGGGTTATACTTGTTACGCTAATGCCCACTTCTTTTCTAGTCAATGACTTGGTATTTTTGGCTGACACATCTTTCCTGCTCCAGTCAAACCTGAGGCAAAAGGTTCACACGGACGAGCCCGGCGGCTCGCATCCCAGCGGGACTGTCCCCTCCGGCCCGGCAGCGTGGGCACCGGGTGGGCTGGGGGAGGCAGCGATTGCCGCGGCGATGTGCTGAACACCAGCGGGACTTCGGCTCACCTCAGAAGCCAGAACCGCAGCGAAATGGGGCCGTTGCATGCAAGGAGCACCGCGGGGCTGTTCTTTCACAGAATGAAACGGTAGGTAAGCGAGGGAAGAAACTTTTTTCCTTCCTTTACCTTTTCTTCTTAGTTCTAACAAACACAACTGCTGGGCTGAGCCCTCGGGACATGCCCGCGCATCCCGCCAAGGACCACCTCAGCCCGCCCCGATGAAAACGCTTCCTTGCGGAGGCAGGAGTGGTCCAGGGGCCGGAGGCGGGGAGACCGAGCCGGCGCATCCGAGCGCTCTGCCAGCCTCTGCTTGGAGCTCCCTGCGGGTTTGTTGCCCTGCCTGCAGTCAGGGGCAGGGCTGTAACAGTGTTTACCTG
Source organism: Phoenicopterus ruber ruber (assembly GCA_009819775.1). Taxonomy (NCBI): domain Eukaryota; kingdom Metazoa; phylum Chordata; class Aves; order Phoenicopteriformes; family Phoenicopteridae; genus Phoenicopterus; species Phoenicopterus ruber. The sequence goes on along the minus strand of CM020228.1, from coordinate 2,155,898 downwards.
TCTTGCAGGAACAGTGAGTTGAGTAAGAGGTAGCAGGAAGACAAACAAGCGTGCTAGCTATGTGCAAATGTGGCAAGAACAGCCTCCTGTGCTGGCACAGCATCCAGCGCAGTCAGGTCTCCGAACATCATCTCATTCAATGATAATGACAAGTAATATGGAAAATAATAAAAATACGAAAAAATCTAATGTACTGAAAGAGCCAGTGTCATCAGGAGCTTCTTTTGGAGGTTTTCTTGTGCTGTGCCTGGCATTTTGCTGGGCTGTCTGTGCGTCCTCTGGAGCACTACTCAGAAACCGCCTTTTGCTCTCGAGGCTGTAGCAGAGCTGCCTTCTCGCTCTGCCCCTTTCTTGCTTTTTGACACAGTTCAGCTCTTCAGAAATGCCTTTGTGGCATTAAAGCCCAGACCCGCCTTGGCTTAGCGGCTCTCCGGTGCCGGGGCTGGCCGGTGCTGCCGCTGCCGCGTCGCGGGGCGCAGGGTAGGGCGCGGGACGCGGCAGTGCTGGGTCAGACGGAGGAGCTGTGTGCGGCTGGACGTGCCGCGGTCCCGCCTTTCCCATCTCGGTACAAGCGTTCAGGTCACTGTACCGCATCGCGAAGCGCTTGAAGGTTTGTTGTTGGGGGTCAGCAGGCATTTACGTTACTGAAACACACTGGAAGGGGTTTGGCGAGCTCCAGGGAACGCGCGGCTGTGACAGCCCAGCACCCACATGTTCCTCTTCCAGGACCGACCGTTACCTCTCTGACACGTCCCACGCAGGTATCTGGTCCCACGCTCCTGGGCGGGTGTTTGACCCTGGCTGTTTGCTTGGCCGCTCTCCGCGTGCCCGGGCGGGCGCTGCCTGCGCTGACGTGGGGCCGGAGGAGCCCAGCTCGCCATCAGCCCCGACCCCCGGTGACACCGGCCGTGAGCCGTGCGAGTGTCTCTGCTCCCGTGTTGGCCGTGCAGGTGGGAAACAAGCACCCGTGGGAAGGGGCTGGCTCTGGCGCGGCTGTGCCCACGGGGGCTGCTCCTGTTCCGCTCCTGCCCGGCGTGCCCGCACAGCATCCCACCTCCTGTCTTTCCCAGAGAGTCTGGGATACCCGAGGATCCCTGTGCCTGGACAAGCTGGTGGCCGGGGACACCAGCAGCCTCTTCCAGCCCGTTCCCTGAGGTGCCAAGTGGTTGCATCTATGTGACAGGTACTGCTGGAAAGCCAAAGCAAAGCCTTTGCCTGCCGGATAACACTCACGCCTGGCATCGCTCCAGAGGTGCCCCAGCTGCCAGGGGATGACGTTTATCCATCATGTCCCAGGGATATCATGGGTTGCCAGGTCCCTTAGGGCTGGTTCACTGCTCCAGGCCCCCGGGAATGGGCTCCGCACCTCCCAGCAAACCCTGCATGGGGTGAGCGCCGGGGCCAGCACCGTCCCCCTGGTCATACAGGGGGGTCACAGCTCTGAATAGGGGGGGCACGGTGGCCCAGGGGGGCACAGCAGCCCAAGGGTGAAGCCCAAGCCAGACTTGGGAGGGGGCAGAGCCTTGGATTCAGTCTGCAGGGCAGGAGATGTCGAGGGGAAGGCATGCTGCCGGAACAGGAGAAGCAGTTAAAGACAGCGGCGTTTGCCGGCAGGTGCCGGCGTCCCCGGTTGTACCATGGCGGGCTGACCCAGGGCACGGCCTGCGGCGAGGCGTGGGGATTGCCGGGGCGGGAGGAGAGGCAGGGCTGGGGGTCTGGCGTGGAGTCTGCTGTGCTCTCAGCAGCTGGCTTGTACGGAGGTTGTGGTTCGAAGCCCGTCTCGGGGAAAAGGCTGGCAGCCTGGGAGAGGGAGCTGTGCTTTGGAGCCGGGGTTCACGCTGCCAGCCCAGCAAGGGGTGACCTGACGGGCAGCCGGTGCTGCTTCACCCCGGCAGGGACTCGGCCTCGGGGCTGCCGGCAGGAGGGGTTCACCCTGGGGTGCAGTCGGGTGGGGGGTCCCCGCCGAGGACGGGCAGCGGGTGCCCCGCGATGAGCCCCGTGGCTGCGCGGAGCCGCAGGGACGGAGCCTGAGCCGCGTCCCCCAGCCCCGTCCTTCCTGGAGGGCAGCCGGGCATCCTCCCTCGTTTTCTGTACACGGCACTCGCTCAGCGCACATCAGAAGGAAATCCCTGTCTGCGAGTTTTCCTGCTCAAAAGCTCGCTGGAGGAGGAGGAGGAGGAGGAGGAGGAGGAGGAGGACTGTGCATTGTGCATTTTTGGTCTCCGGTTGCCACCTGCCGTCAGCAAGCGGGCACCCGGGCACCTTTCTCCTGCTCCTCCAGGGAAGGCTGCCCTGGCTGCTGTGTTTTGGAGACTGATGGCAGGCAGGCAGAGGAAAAAGTCTTATAAATCAGTATCTGCACAAATAATTTATATAAATAATAATTTTCCCGTTTAATCCTTGTTTCACCAGCAACTGTGCCTGCTCCCCCCCATCTTATGGAGCTGTACTGTGGAAAAACTATTTTTCTTTCATAAAAGTCGGATGATAACATTTGCAAACAGTGGGAAAATCGGTATTGGTGTGAGAAGAGCATGTTTTACATGTGTATTTGTTCTGGTATCACAGGATTCTCTCCCAAGCTTCAGCGAGGGTCTCCGGGGAGGCGCCCAGGAAAGGAGCAGTAACGCTGCCACGTTCTGTTGGGACCCAGGAAATTCAGAACAAATGAAATCAAACGCTTGGAAACACCGTGACTGCCAGTGCCTCGCTCAGGTGCTCAGCTTCTTTTTCTATGATGTTAAAATTGGTAAGTTCTCAAGAAGCTTTTTCTGTAATTAGAAGGACACTGGAGAAAACACCCCTCTCTCACCAGAAATCTCTTCTCAATTTGCTTCTCATTCCTTTCTCCTATATTTAAAACTTTTTTTAGAGAATTAATTTAGGCTGGGATATTTATAGCAAAAAATGCAAGCATCATCCAGGGAGCTAAAGGAAACCCATCGATGAGGCAGCCCAAACCTTTCTCTGGAGCTCTGCGTTTGTGTTCTCTGGCTGAAACCGGAGCTGTTCTTGCGGTGATAAATGAAATTTGGGGTGAAGATAGACCAATGGCAGGGTAATATCATGATTTTAAATATGCCTGGCACCAGTGTTACGGAGTGATGGTATTACCGGTGTCCTGCTCGAGTCGGGCCGTGTACCAGGTTGCCGTATTTCAGGCTGTTTTGCGAACCAACCTGGAGCCGCGGGTGGGATTGCTCCTGTGAGTACCTGCCCGGTTTCGCTGCCCTGAGCTCAGAAATAGCTTGTCAGCATTAGGGAGTCTGCGGTGAAAATGAAAACTAGATTTCAGGTTCACAGAAAGGGTTTTTTTTTCCTAATATATTATGCAATCTGGTTTTATTCCGATTGAGGAGCAGAAACAAACACAGGAGGCAGGTTCATTTGAGGCACCTGGCACAAGGGGTTTCGGGGGTGAGATGCATCGCCCGCGACCGTAGTAGCTGCTGACCGGGTTTGCAGCTGCTCTTGCAGGGGTGAAATTACTAGTTCTACTAATCTGAGCTGGCAGCTAAGAGGGATTTTAGGGCTGCGGTTAAGGACAGTCCCACCCCACAAGGCACAAGCCTGCAGGTGTGTTCCCTGAGAAACCTGCTTCGGCTGGAAGTTTTGGAGCGGCTTTGTCCTGTCTGCAGAGCTGAAGGAGGATGAACGTGCCCAAGGCTCCCCCGACGTCGGGTTTGCTGCAAAGCCTGTTTTGATGTTTAAGATTCCCCGACCTACGGTGCTTTCCAGGAGCTGTACGTCTAATACAAGTATCAGAACGTTTCCTTCATCTGTTTGTGCCCAAATTTTTGCAGGCAGCCAGAAGCTATGTAACAACATATATTTTGAAGTCAGTATACAAGCGCATATCACCTATCAAAATATCTTGAGAAAATGGGAAAGAAATGCAGAAAAACTCTACAGCAGGGCAGGGGAGAGCATTCAAAGCTAGAAAGCGTCTTCAGATGGTTGAAACTGTCTCCAAATGGCATCGGGGTGGTCACCTGGCAGATAAAAGGCGGAATCACCATTGTGTAAGCTAAAAGAGACTACGGAATAATTTGCAAAAAGGAGTAAAAAAAAACAAGGATAAATTATTTTTCAGCACCCGCAGCCTCCCCAGGGACACCCGGCAATGGGAGCTCATGCGATAAATGCAGACTCCTGCCTGCCCCGGGCCCGCTGCCTGCCGGGCTGCCCGCTCCGGAGGGGGCAGAGGGGGCAAGCGGAGCAGGGCGCAGAAGGTGGTCAAATGCTGATGGAGGGTCCTCTCGGGTCGCTCAGGAGAGCGGAGCTCAGCCTGCAAGGAAACCTGCTGCCCCTTTCAATCACCTCTTTCCTTAGTTTTTGTTCATATTTTGTCTTATCCCAATTCAGACTGAAACGCTGGAAAATCTCTTCTCATTCTTTTTTTTTTTTTTCCCCCTAATCATTTCTACTTGGTGTTATTTTGCCCCGCCTGCTCGGGGTGCTGATTGTAGCTGGGTGTCGGAAACCCTCTGCAGGGCCGGGGGGTCTGCCCTTGTTGTGGGTGACGTACCATCAGCACAGGAGGGACCCAGGGCCAGCATCCAGCTGCTGCATTCCCTGCTTTACTGCGTGCTCTTCATCACAATATCTCGTTTCTAGTATTGTTAACAGGCGGAATAGTGCGGAGCTGTCGTCTGGGGGTTGTGCAGATCGGGATTCCGTTTGGAGCTGTGACAGCAATAGAGGTCGGCTACGGCGTTTTGGTCTTGGTGTCCCGGTGAGGGTTCTGCTTGGCAAGGGGCTCCAGAGCGTGGATCCGGATGGCTCTGTGGATGCTCTTGTTGTGGCAGCTCCGGCTTCCAGGAGGAGGGTAAAACACGTTCCACCAAAGGTACTTTCTTTGCAAATGTTTATTTGTGAATGGCAAGGGCTGTAACTTCTGTTGCAGGTCTGAGGAGACGCTTGTTTATTTATTTAAAAGGTATTTATTTCACATGAGGAACCTCACCAGCTGTTTTCCCCTCTGTTAGCAGCATGTTTATCCCCATTGCCTGGAGTTCCCCAGGCTGAGCCGGACAATCAGTACGTGGGATGCTTGTTCAGATGCTGGCAGGTGTCCGCATCTAGGAACAAGCACCGAAAAACTGTTCAGCTTCGCGCCTCAGACATTTCCCCCAGCTGGAGCAGGCCCTGCAGTTAGGCTGTCGCTCGCATTCCCCCCCCTTGTTTTAATTGCTGAAAAGGAGGGAGAGAGGCCAGGAACCCTTTCTGTGACCAGCCGCTGAGGTCTGCACGGCCCATCGGTCCGTGTCCTCGCAGGGGCTCCTCAGCAGCTCTGGGGAAGCAGAACCAAACACGCACGCTCAGCTCCGTCACAGAGGTGCGCACCTTAAAGGGTCTCCCTGCTCTTTAATTTGCGCATCATTAGAAATAGCTTCTAGCGATACACTCGCTCGTTTACCTCAAGGATTGAGCTCCCTTGAGCATCGGAGATTTTACAATAACTAGATTTGCTCAAGTGTGGAAATAGCTTGGAAGAAATTTGTGGGGAAAAAAAGGCAGCGACAAACATTTATTCACTTTATTAAAAGTAGTAAAAATACAGAATAAATATTTTCTCCAAAATACATACATCTATAAAATGTCATATAATTTAATTGACACCATAGAAATAAATTCATACTGATCTAAACACTCCTATCGTCACCATTAGCTTTAGAAAAAACATTCATTCTCTATGTATGTGGCATACGCTCAGATCCTTACAAATCTTTAGTTGCCAAATTTACACGGATCTACCAAAGCTGCAGGCGGAGCAAGACCCCAGGGTGTGTTTCTCAGTGCTTGTGAAAGGTTTCGGGCAGAGCGCTAACCGTACTAAGGCAGGGTGATCCTATACGCGTGAGCGCGATGTTCTCGTACTCCTTGCTGGTCAGTGATACACATATACATCAGAGCTTAGGCGGAGCTTAAGAGGTGGGTGTTGTGTGAATATGACTTTTGCAGCTCAGTCTCTTCTGGCTTCAAAGGAGTGGCAAAGCCAGCTCGTGCTAGGAAAGTTTTGCTCGTATGATTATATTGATTGATCCTCTTTGCTGCAGAGGGATGTTACAACGTTGAGATTTTCCCAGTACAGCCATAGCAGTTCCCTGAGCTCAATCACCTGTTTCAGCAGCACCAGTCGTGTACTGGTTTAACGGTCTATATGCGGGATCTTGCTCTTCTGGACAGGTTATCGAGAATAACACCCATTTGTCGTGGTCTAACCCCAGCTGGCAGCCAAGCACCACACAGCCGCTCGCTCACCCCTCGAGTGGGATGGGGGAGAGAATCAAAAAAAAACCCTTGTGGGTTGGGATAAAGACAGTTTAATAGGGTAGCAAAGGAAGAGAGAAGAATAAGAATAATGATGACGATAAGAGAATATACAAAACGAGCGATGCACAGTGCAATTGCTCACCACACACTGACCGATGCCCAGCCCGTCCCTGAGCAGTGACCCACCCCCAGCCAGCTCTGGTGGACAGCTGCTTAATGTCCTCTGTCTCCACAGCAGCTATACCGAAAGCCCACCAGTACCCCTTTGGGTCCTTGCAATGCCCTCTCCTGAGGTAGTCTCTGCCAAGGATGCACGGAGCATCCGGGCCAGTCACGATGGGGGGGCCTTTGCCACTCATTCCCAGTCAGAGTCACTTCAGCTTCCGATACTGTCAGCTGCTGGGATCCCCCCGTCACTCCAGAAATACAGACGGGTTCTGCCCCTCTATAGCTTGATGGCATTAGGGGACACTGTGCACCGGTGTCCAGTAGAGCCTTACCTTCCTGGGGGTCTGACGTGCCAGGCCATGGAATCCACACAGTCCAGTAAACGCGGTTGTCCCCTTCCTCCCCCTGGCAGGAGGCAGGGCCCCTCTAGCCCTGGTCATAGTATTTGTTACTCACGTCTTGTAAATACGAATCAGAAGCCCCTTCAAGAGGTTCAGAAGTAAGATCAGCCCTTCTGCTCTGTCTGGGGAACTGCCTGCTGGAGACTGGAGTGGCAATTTTCCTGGAAGAACCCCCTCTTGTGATTGTTTTTCCTGGTAACTCACGCACCCGTGCCTCTAGGGTTGAGGTAGATTTTCCATCCCACTTCCTCATGTCCTCGCCGTGGTCACGCAGGTAAAACCACAGGGTGGCCCATGGTGTGTACCCTCTATGCCCTCTCTCTTGAGCAGAGGAACACTTACTCCTAATAGCTGAGATACTGCTTCGTACGGGGGGGGAGCAGAACATATCCTCTTGGAATCGCTGGAACTCCTGGGACAGTTTCTCGGCTAGTTTCTCGGCTAGCATGCCTGGCAGTTTCTCCACAGCCGAGACGCAGGCCCATAGGGAGGAAGAGAAACTCTTCGTATTGCTGGAGTTGACCAGCCAATTCATCTGCTGTTTGTCCCTCTCCATCTTTCCAGGTCGTTACTGCCAATGAGTTGGCATACGATGATGGTGTGTCCATGCAAACGTCGACCACATGGGTCGTGTGCGCTTGACTCCATCTGGATCTGTGGGTAACTGCTCGTTGTTCAGGCCATCGTAAATCACCTCCAGCACGGCTAATTCCCTCAGGTACTGGATACCTCTCTCCACGGTGGTCCACTTGCCTGGGTGACATAGAACATCTTCCTTGAAGGGATACCTTTCCTTCACACTTCACAGGAGTCGCCTCCAGAGGCTGAGAGCTTGTGGCCCTTTTCCAATCGCTTTGTCAATGCCCCCTTTCCTAGAAAGGGATCCCAGCTGCCTAGCTTCCCTACCCTCTAGTTCCAGGCTACTGGCCCCGTTATCCCAGTGTTGGAGCAGCCAGGTGACAACGTGCTCGCCTGGACGATGGCCGAAATCTTTTCGTATATCTTGCAGCTCACTCAGGGATAGGGATCGGGTGATACGACCACCTCGTTTATGAGTTCTTCCTCTTCCCTCTCCTGTTCTCGTCATGGCCCTGCTTCGGAGTAGTCTGCCTCCTCCATTTCTTCCTCCTGCTCCTTCTTAGAAGAAGCTTCTTCATCCCTTACTAAATGAGCTGACCTCTGCTTCCAAGATTTCTTCTTTTGTATAGGGGCAACTGATACCGGCATGGGTTGGTTCTCTGGTTCAGCTGCAGTGCCTGTCACGGGGGTTGGAGTAGCCACTGTACCTGTTGCCGGGGTTGGAGTAGCCGCAGTGCTTGTTGCGGGAGTTGATCTCTGGGTGGTTTTCTTAAATAGTTGTTTAACCCTAAACAAGACCTGAGCCACATTCAGGAGACACAGCAGTAGGAACATGCTGGTTCGAACATCCCAAGGATATTCAACACTCTCAAGAGCTATTGTACCTCGCCTGGAGGAGAAGGGGAAGAGGGAGGACGGTGTCTCCCCCATAGATTGCCCCTCCGAGGAGAAAAAGTAAGAAGTGTAATTATTAGTAATTTCCAATAGATGGCTCCCAAAGTACGGAGATGATGGCAATGCTGAGTACAAATACCAGATTAGTCCCATGACCAAGAAGTGTATCATATTATAAGCCAGTATTACAAAATACAGCAAAATGATAACCTTGACCCAGTTCCTAGAGATGATAAACAACACAACAGGGAACACATATGGCAAGTAAGGTGTTGCAACAACTTTGAGAGCAAATAAATCAACATTATGACCACCGACTATTAAACTAATATAATGAATACTTGTAACAAATTTGTTTTAACACGCTCTGGTCAGAGCTGTCATTATCTCAACCCTTCGAGCCCCACGTTGGGTGCCAAAAAGGACTGTTGTAGTTTAACCCCAGTCGGCTGCCAAGCACCACGCAGCCGCTCGCTCACCTCCCCCCGGCCCTGAGTGGGATGGGGGAGAGAATCGAAAAAAAAAACCTTGTGGGCTGAGATAAAGACAGTTTAGTAGGGTAGCAAAGGAAGAGAGAAGAAGAAGAATAACGATGACGATAAGAGAATATACAAAACGAGCGATGCACAATGCAATTGCTCACCACGCGCTGACCGATGCCCAGCCCGTCCCTGAGCAGCGACCCCCCTCCAGCCAGCTCCCCCCAGTTACACACTGAGCCTGACGCCCCATGGTATGGAATGTCCCTCTGGCCAGGCTGGGGCAGCTCTCCTGGCTGTGCCCCCCAGCTCCTCGTGCCCCCCCTCGCTGGCAGAGCACGGGGAGCTGAAAGGTCCTTGACTCGGTATAAGCACTACAACTACTTAGCAACGACTGAAAACATCAGTGTGTTATCAACATTATTCTCATCCTAAATCCAAAACCCAGCACTGCACCAGCTCCTAGGAAGGAAATCAACTCTATCCCAGCCGAAACCAGGACACTATTCTGCTGAGGTTATGTGATACCAGCAAAACTTTCCCCCAGAAATCTGACCTTAAACCTGAAAAATTCTAGATTCCCAACCCGTATTGCTAGAGTGCATGCTGTCCCCCCGACGCTGGTCCACCCTGGTCTTAAAGAAAGACAAAGGAAATATATTCATATCACATCTCGATATATCGCTCAGTATTTATGGCGCAGCGTGCGAAACCCATGGGGCTCAGCAACCATTAGATAAGGTGCGTAGGGTGAACCAGCTGCTTTTGCTTGCATGCACCTATATTCAGTCTCGTTGTGACTGTTCAGAAATTAACTTGACCTTTTCATGAGAAACCCAAAAGTTTTGTGCCTCGTCAGGTCCCTCCATAATCCCCTGCCCTGTTTGCCCCAGCAAGCATTTCAGTTTTCATCTAGAAATAGGAATGAGATTTCGCCGTCGAGACTGGCAGAGATTCCGTGCCAAACAAAGCAGTACACTACCAGTGAAACTGAAGATGTGCCCTGCCAGTTTTTAACACAAAGGAAGAGTACTTTTAAAACAAATAAACATTTTACTGATCATTTAAATATACAGCAATTCTAGAAACTTATAACTCTATGCTCTTGCGTTTTTTGATGCTTTTCGGATGAACGTCATCAGTTTTTCTATGAATATTGTTGCATTCTTTCTTTCTGTATCACATTTCCCCTGAAAAGTTAATCGAGAAAATGAAATTGCTTAATATTTAACCGTTATGTAGAGCTTTTTCATCTTGAAATCATTTTATAAATTATACGATTTTCCTTAAATATGCTAATCACAAATATGAATCCTCATTTTAGACATGAGTCAAGCTGAAGGCTAGGACAAGGGAAGGGTAGAAATGCGACATTTTATGACATCTCTACTGCATGATCTCTGATGGACAAGAAATAAATTCCTACCTCTTTTGCCAGGCTTGGTGGGAGCGATTGCTTCAGTCTTTCAAATTTTTGGAAAAAAACACTGAATTTTTCCATAGCTGGATTCGCTTTCAGCTGTTCTGTTCCTTCAAAGATTGTGCTGACACAATTCACATCCTAAGATGGAAGAAACAGCAAAATTGAGACACAAGAATTTGTAACCATGAAGGACAAGAAGTTTATTAAAAATCATCTTGAGTTACATCCAGCTGCCTGGGTGGCAAATAAATTGTTACCGACTTTTGGGCTCGTATTTGCAAATGTCTTAGGGAAACATGCTTAACTGATGTGCACGTTTATTTACTCTGCAGACAGAAACCTGGCAGATGATACTTCGCTAGCATGTGTTTTGTAATGTCCAGATGAAGCATATAATTATCTAAAGACTTAGCCCTCTCTCTTCTGCAGCCATCTGAAGATCCATTTGATTTCTTACATCTGCTCGTGTCAGCAGATAACTCTGGTTTATGTCTTCAGTTTGGATGCAAAATGCTTTCTGCCCCAGAAGGTAGAACTGCCTGAATGCGAGAGAAAGAAAATAAATGAGCCTGAAACTACTCCAAACATTAACCTCTGCGACAGCTGACATCTGCATGCCAGGAGAGATGGGGACAACAGTCACGCTCTCATCTCGCAGCCCCGTTTGCCTTGTCCCGTCCCAAGGGTGGCCATGCACCGGGCACGCCGGTCCTCTTCCACAAAGCAGTAGCTGGCATTTGTCTCCGAGACCTTATGGTCCAGGCAAGGCGGCCAGAAGGGCTAGAGGGGATACGGGATGGAAGCAGAGCGAAGGGTGATGATGGTTGCACTTGCCAGTGCGGGCTTGTTTTAGAAGAGATCAGCTAAACTCACGGAGAAGGGAAGAAGGGGATGATGCTACCATCGACAGCAGGACCAGATTAAAGTGTAAGGGGAGAAGGCGGTGATGAAAGCTGAAGCAAAAACTAAGCGAAGGTCAGAGGAAGTGCAGACAGCTGCTGAAGGCCAGCATTGTGCCCACGACGTTATCGACCAACGCGTGGTCTCCTGTTAGTCATTCCTGGATAATGCATGGCGAGGGACATTGTTTTTCCCACGACCTTGCTTGAGAAGCTGCTCGCTTCTGCCAGTGACGAACAACAAACACAGAAACATTGGGAAATTCTCCATCATCTCGGCATCCGAAGCGCAGGGGAGAGCGAAGCAGCTCCTCTCCCAGAGCAGAGCCAGGCACCGGCGCGGTGACTGCGGTGGCACCGCCGGGGACCTCGGCGGGGAAAGGGACGAGCGAGCTGCCGGTGTTCGGCACCGCTGATTCTGCATCTGTTTTCCTTATCAAAAACTCGGGGTTAAACCCAACCCAAGCTCCAGCCTGGGAAGAGAGCTCTTCCAGACAGCATCCAGAGAGAAGTGACAGAGCTAGGAACTTCACGCTTGACTCACAAGGAATGGGCTGGATTTGCCATCAGAAACCCCACCCTCCTGTAGCTAGCTTTTGGCACGGGCATGAATTATTCTGCTCCTTCAATAAATTAATGACTCAGACTGCATTCCACAAATAGCCATCTGGCCATCATAGTGTGTGGAGAGCTGCGTGCTGGGCTGCGATCTCACGTCGAAACCCAGTTCCCAGCTGATGCGCAGCAGAAAAAAAAGCTTCATTAGCAGCATCTGCATCAGGAGAAAGTTGTTTAAAGTCAGCTTGCAAAGAAAAGAGCCTTTACGCCAAGAGGGAACGGGAGAAATTTATTGCAGATGCGAAAGAAGACGGCAAATGCGTGAAGAGGGATTTTCATCGTTCTTTTAAGGCAGACCTCGCTCACGGACACGCGGTACCTGGTGTCTTGCTCTTGGGGCAGTAACAGCATCCTTCAGACAAGACGTGGTAATACAGCTATTTAATCCCCTTACTGATGGTAAAGGTATAAAGAGCCATTTCTAAAAGTAGACTACACAAAATAGACTAAAAAGAAGTATTTTTGCAGATGGACAAGCAAGAAATGTGAACGAGTTTGTTCTTTCCTTTTTAACTGTCCTTCGTTTAAAAAGCTGATTGAGAAAATCACTCTGTGTGTGTGTGTTCTGCAGGAGATTTACAAAAACACAGAACAAGAATAATTGCTGTCCTTGGCTGCTTCTATATCACAGCGTATTTTTCTTTGACTCAATAATTGATTGTTTTTAATAACATTTGATATCTTGCAATAACATTTAATATCTTCAATAACATTTTATATCTTACAATAGCTACATTTAAAGTAATTCTTTGCTCTTAAATACAAATAGAGTATTTTAGGAGATAACAATCTTAAAACTATCTCAATTTCCAATGACTAAATTTATGAAAAAGTTAATTTTATTTTTAAAAAGGAGTTTTACTTACATCTATATTGTCTGGAGTTTCAATCCTCAGATTCTGAAAAATAACATGTTAAGTAAGGCTTTCAGATATCATCTTCATCAGCACTAATAAAAATAAAATGTCACTTAAACAGACTGTTTGACTTTCAAAAAAGTTAAATAGAGGATTCAGTACATCGAATTGTAGAACAGAAAAGTGGAAGCTGAACTTACCTGAGTGTCCTTTGGCATCGCGTCGCCCATCTGCTGCAGCAATGTCAGCAGTTCAGCCATGCTGCTCATCTGGGGAGCAGCAGAGATGCCTGCAGCCAGCAAGAGAAGGTAGAGATGGGTCTTCATCCTCCCGATGTGCTCCGAGAACCTGCAAGTGCTTCTGGACCAGTCCTCTACCATTTTATGGTCTCTCTACAAGGAAATAACAGTTTAGGCTGATTTTTGAAACTGATAGAAGAAAGGCCATTTGTTGCGATTTTCTGGAAGAGAAAGATTCCAGTAAATTTGTTTAACCTTGGGGCACACTCCTTACCCAATCAACATTTCTGCAGAACTAGGTAATAAAGATATAAGGATGTGGCCTTTCCATTTTAAAATCAGCAAAACATAGAATGACCCAAAGCATGACCAAGCAGTTGCCGTCTCCACGTCACTTCTCTAGAAACCAGAGCTTCTCTGATAACAGCGTGCAATCTTCTGATAGGCAATAGGAAAAAGACTGTGGTGTAAGAAAAAACCCAAAACCCTGCAGAAAATATGAGGACCACTGCCTAGAGAGGGAAAATGACAGTGTTTGTGCAATACTTGGGGCAAAATTTTGTCAAAATACAGAATTAATTTACAGCAGGAGAAGCCACTGGCCTGGAGCACGTGCTGGAGCGGGAGCGTGGCCCTGGGGATGGGCGCAGCGAAGCGGCTCCTTCTGGGTGGGGAAGGAGGGATGCAGGATGCCCCGAGCGTGTCAGCCCGGACCCCGCGGGCGCAGTCGGGGCCGGGGAGTTGATTTTGGGCCGGGACGGTGGTGCCCTCGCTGCCCCGCTCGCCAGCCGGGAGCCGGCAAGGGGAAGCCCACCGGGTTTGCGAGGGTCGCGTCCAAGGGCTGAGTTCATGGAAGGCGTTACGGACTGTTATCTGGCCAAATTAGCCACCTCAGTCACTCGTGTTTCCCTCCTTCCTGGAAGCTGGAAAAGGCCCTTTTCGAGCCCTTTTCAAAAAGAATGATGCCATTTTTCAGAAAGCGCTGCAGTTTGCTTTCTGCTTGCGGGTTCCTGCGAGGACAGCACCCGCGGTGGCAGGCGGTCCACCCCGCTTCTGCTGGGCAGGAGCCCATCTGCTGGCTCAGCTCTGCAGGGCTCGGTGGCCCGGAGCCCTGTGCCACAGCAGTTATGAGTAAGCACCTCAGTATCTCAATACTTTGAATTGGGGAAGTCAAAAGTCCGTAGTGGTTGTGCGGCTTAGCTCAAGCTAACCTGCAAGCCGATTGCTGCCCACTTCACTATATCCAGTTTGTCATCTCTAACCGGAATAGGGTTTTTTTTTCACGCTGCACGCTTATCTGCAGAGCTTTCTCACCACGCAGCTCTGAGGATCGTGTCCTTGCAGGAACGCGGACTCTGCACCAGCGCATCGCTGGGAGCTCTGTGGAGAACCTGCCTGGCGCTACCAGTCGCCCTCGGGCTGAATTTGTAACTCATGCAGCTGAAAATATTAAGCCCCTTTCTTGGTCTGCTGAGTTTTTGGTGTTCTACAGCTTGTTTCTTTTGGTCTCCCACAAACTCATACTGATTTTTCGGGCAAAGCCTCCTCTCCCCTTTGGCTGCCACCCGGGCTGTACCTGCCAGCAGGGCTGAGGTTTGACCCCACCACTGGAGACCTCCACGGACAACTTGGGTTTGAGTTGCTGCAGGACCTCAAGACTGGTAATGGGCAAATCTCTCTTTTTCACCTTTTCCTCGGCCGACGGTTGGTCCATCCCGTCCTGCAGCGGTTCCCGTCGCTGCCGTGAGGGATTGCCCACGGAGCCGCCTGCCGCTGCCGTGGTGCCCCCGCCTCAGGTCTCCCCGCACCGGGGCCGCGCGTCGCAGAGAGCACATCTGTCTCCGCTCCTGCTCCCGGCTGGCAGAACTGCCGACAGATTTTATGCCTCAGGCCTCTCCTTTTCCCCCCTCTCGTGCATTTGGGATTTTGACCACTTCTGCAGAACCCTAGCACTGTCCCAGAACCTTGTATGAACTGTACAATTATTTCTTTTTCCTTGGCAAATTTTCTTTTTTCCCAGTTCCCAAGAATTATAGGGTATTTTTGTTGCACACATCAGTCACACGAGCCGGTGTTCCAGCAGGGCTTTGGCTAGCTCCCAAAGGACCAGCCAAGACTGGCTCTTCATCATTGCATGGCCACTCTGTCTTCTTGTGACATACTCCAAAATCGTTAGACTTTGCAATGCGAGGATTTTTTCTTTTCCCTTTTTCCCCCCTTTTTTTCCTCTTCTGCTTGAGATAACAGAACTGCTCGAGTGCTGGTTTTTCTCTCTAAGCTGGCTCACTGTCCTTCCACAAACTGCAGCCACGTCTTCCAGCCTCAGGCTCGTTATTGCTCAGAGGGCTTGGGGTTTTTCAATGTGAATGCAGGGTTCAGGAGCTGCAGGACGACGTGAGAACAAAACAGGGAACGTAAGCAACAGGTCCTGACCTTCTCGATGCCGTACACCTCTGAGCCCTATAGCTCTGGAAGCTGTCTGCTCTGAGCAGGGGCAGAGCGAAGGCACCACAAACACTGATAGGACTGGCAGGAATGGGAATAGGGATAGGGATAAGAATAAGAATAAGAGTAAGAATAAGAATACGAATATGAATACGAATAAATAAGAGTAAGAATAAGAATACGAATATGAATACGAATAAATAAGAATAAGAATAAGAATAAGAATAAGAATAAGAATAAGCAAAGAAAATATTTCTGAAGATACTCTGGAGGCTGGAGAAAAAGACAGTAAGTGGAAATCCAAACTGTTGGATTAATCCAAAGTGACTCAGTTTGAAATTGGAATGATCAGGAGTATGGAAGTGAATAAGTAACGTAATTAATTAGTGAATTCATGAATTCTGATACTAATGAAAAAAGTGTTTCAGTGGGAGTCAGGGTGTGATGAGCAGTGTTCATGCTATAGCCGATTTAGGAAAATTATTGAAAAAAAGAGTTAGACGATGCTGCGCTTGTGAAAACAAAGCTATCCTAAAAGCTGCGCAAGGTGCTGCTGATGCCAGAGCTGCAAGGTGGGATGCTCCCCTGGGGCAAGGGCTTCTCTGCCTCGAGAAGAGGCGATGCCCGTGGGTACGTGCCTGCATTAACAGGCTTGGGAGACTCGGCGAACGCCTCGTAAGAGCTGAGCAGGTCAGGCTGCCGCCGCAGCGTGCTCACCCGGCCCCGACCCGGCGAGACTAATGCTGAGCTTGCTTAAGCATGACCTTTTCTGAACCTGCTCGTGGCTCAGTTGCTTTGCCGGCACCTGGGGTGCTGTGGGAGCTGCTCAGCGCTTGCTGCCTGGTGCCCAGTGCAGGATCGATCCCCCCTTCGTGTGCCCTGCAGAAACCGTGGCAGCTTGGAACACTGCGGTGCCCGGAGGAGAGGACCTAAAGTGCCACACAGGAACGAGCAAGCTATCGTGTGCTACTGTCGCCTTCGTATCTTTTTACCGGCATCGTTAGCTGGAAGCTGCAACTGTTTGCAGTAGCTGATTTTGCTCCTTCATCTAGATAAGCATGATGTTACGATGCTCAGATAAAGCTTCTCTACTGGTGCGAGTACGAATGCAGCAGGGATATGGTGCAGTAGCTTGTGCCTCTCTAGCCTGCCAGGCTCAAGAAAATGGAAATTTCTGAAAATCAGGAGCAGACTTCATTTCCTAGACTGTCTTTCCCCTGAAGACAGCAACGGCAGCTCGGAGCCGCCTGCGCTCCTCCGCCGGGGCAGGTCCCAGGGGAGGTGGAGGGCTCAGCCGGAGCAGCGCTGCAGGGCCCAGGTAACGCTCCGGGGTGCTTCGGGGCGAGGAGCCCGCTGCGATTCCCCCTCGCCCCTCCTGTCCCGAGGCGTAAGGAGCAAGGGGGGTCCAAGGAGTGACCAAGGGGTGTCTGAGGGTGTCCGAGGGGTGTCCCCTGGTGCCCCAGCACTGCTGGCCGGGGTATGCAGCCCACGGGCGCTGTCAAGGGGACGCGCTACGAAATGGTGTGTGGGTGTTTCGGTCGTAAATGGGACGAATGTGTGGGGGTAAATGGAGCCCTAGAGCAGAGTGACATTTGTGATAGACTCTGCGTTGTGTCCTTTTCCTCCCTTATCTGAAAGGGCAGGCTAGATATCTGAGGAGATCATGGGGCTTTGGAGACTGTATCTTGTTTTTTAAATCCTCCTTAATAAATGGGCAGCTTTTGACTAATGTAGTCTCGCTCATGGAAACTACATTTCATCAGTTACCCTCGTTAGTAAACGTTATGTCTCATTTGTTAAAGATAAGTGTGTCCTGGGCATCTCTGAAGTGGCTGCGATGTCCCACCTGAGCAGATGCTCTGTGGCCCCGTATGGATTTCAGCTGCAGCCAGTGCCACGTATTTGGCCACATAAAAAGCTGCCACTGTGGTTTGTGGGAACCCCTC
Source organism: Phoenicopterus ruber ruber (assembly GCA_009819775.1). NCBI lineage: Eukaryota > Metazoa > Chordata > Aves > Phoenicopteriformes > Phoenicopteridae > Phoenicopterus > Phoenicopterus ruber. The sequence goes on along the minus strand of CM020228.1, from coordinate 2,138,674 downwards.
CCGCCGGGCTCTTCTCTCCGCTCCCGGGAAAGCCGTGCTGCTCGGGACCGCAGGGTTCGCCTCCTCCTGCGCTGGACCCAGCCCAGAGACGAGCAGGTGACTTGGTGGGGCCAGGAGGGCTCCCAGCCACCCACTGTAATTTCTATTAGAGTCTGAATATGCTTTTACTAACCCGCAGAAATGCTCCGAAATGCTTTCTCTCAGTGGTTATATTTCAATATTTTGTGCTGGGGGCAAATTTTCTGACCCTAAACTGACCCGTCTCCTGGGGCTGTACAGACTGCTTTACCTTTAGGTATATTCTCCCCTCTTCCAGACAGCGATAGAGAAAAGCTGGGTAAGTGCAGAAAGCAGGTCCCTAGTGCGTCATATTCAGTGTTTAGGGAATGAATACGTAGCTATTTGGTGCCTTCCACCAGTGCCCACCCCTTGTTAGGGCGGCTGGTACAGCCAGGGACGTACGCGTGGGCAAAACCAGGCTGGGACGCTCCAGCAGCGAGCAGAAATCCTGCTTCGTGCGACGGAGGCAAAAGACAAACCCCTGGACTTTGCTCCTGCTAGAAGAGCATCCCGAAGTAGCGCTGCTCCAGAGCGCGGTTCCTGGAGCACCTCTGCCGCGGGAACTGCTCTGGTGCTTGTTCAAAGGCCAGTCCCAAGCCAGGGAAATTGAGAAATTTTGTAAAGGCTTCTCTTGACCTAAATTACATGAAGTAAAATATTTTCTTAGGAAACAGGCTGTTAGGAGAAAAGTTGTTTACAGTTCTGTAAGGGTCTGTGGGAGTGACTGCTTTCTGGAGAAAACATGTGCAATATCTGACCAGTTTTTTGGAGGAGCAAGGTTTTAACTCTGCTTGGGGGGATCGGAGCCTGCCGAGCAGAGGTGGACTGGGCCAGGGGTACACTGGGAACGATGCTCTGGCTGGTTTTTATGTGAGTGTAATAAACCTTAGTATGGAAGGTTTATTAAGTATGTACTAATTACTTAATGTATGTAATTTATTAAATATGTATTACCAAATGCACCACAAAAGCATAAAGGATTTTAAACGCAAGGACTAACCAAGGCTTTTATTTTGACAGATTTTCCCTTTTTCCGCACAAAGTGATCCGTAGCAAGGAATGCCTGGTTTTGCCAGTCTCCTCGGCGCTGTTAAAGACACTTGGAAGAAGAGAGAAAACGTTGGCCAGACGACCTTGACTTGTTTCTTTGCAGTCCACTGGTGCCGCTTCTTCGAGGCGAGCCAGGGCAGAAGTTGCTCGGGTAGGAGAGGAGCAGCACAGCTCGCACCCGGCACCGGGCGCTGTCGTCAGCGGGACGCTGTCGGACGTCGCCCTGCGCCCAGCTTGACTGAGCTGTTGCACAGTGCAGGGCACTTCCTAGGGAGAAAATGAAGGGCAGAAGGCAGGAGGAAAGGCAGGGAAAGGACGGTGACCCAGAGGAGCTAGCTGTTGCTCGGGACTCGGCCAAAACTAATGGAAATGCAGATGTCGTCACTGCTCGCTCTCCGTCCCAGCCTGGAGCAAAGGCGTGACCGCCGGCCGGCCCAGGCTGTACCCGAAAGCTTTTCAGCGCCAGGGGAAACGTCGGTGGGAATGGTAGCCAGAATAGTTAAAAAAAAAAATCTAAACAGTTGTCCCGTAACTCCCTGAAGTGACGAGGCAGAGGAGCCCTGGCGGGATGCTCACCTCTTCGGATCTCAGCAATTCCTTCCGGCAGCTTTAACATCTCTGCTGGTCTCTAAAATCCTTTGGCTTCCCCGGCCGCAAAATGACACTGGTAGGAGCTCAGAAACCTGTGATTATAGTTCTTGCGGCATCAACAATTCAGTATATCTGTCTGTAGTTTTTGTTTCTTTGTTTTCTGACTCTTAGCGTGGAAGCGATGTGCTGGGTTTCAGTTCCCACCCCACGCTCTGCAGGAGTCCGCCTCGGCGCGGGGTGCCCTCTGCATTCAGCCAGAGACCTTCCCGAGCGCGGGCTCTGCCCCAGGTTGATTTTTTTTTTTTGCCTATACATCTTGAAAATGAAAGCCTTAAGGCTTTTCCTCTTCACTCAGAGGGGTGAACAGCATTGTGTAGGTTGAATGTGAATTTTAAAGGTTGCACAGCCAGCCTTGTAACTTCCTCTGCCCTTGCGTGGACAGCCTCTCCCTCCAGGACCCCCCAAACCTCATTCATGTGCCTTGAAGACTTGGTTTGAAATGGCACCTTTCCTTTCTCTTCTGAAACGACTTTTCGGTAGGTTGGCCAGAGGGCAAACGGATGATGCACGGCCTCGGCAGCACACCAAAGCCCCTTTTCTCCCACTCAGGGTATTTTCAAATGCTCCCAAGGACTCTCAATCCTCTCCTAACCCCGGCACTAGTATTCCTGAAGAGCAAATAGCATAAAATGAGAATTACAGGTGCTCCAAACTCTGTTAACCTGTACTAGTGCAGGAGGTCAAATGCTTCCAGAAGAGCAAAATGAAAGAAAGGTTTAATGCAAGGTTGCATTTAAATGTGCTGTAATTAGAGATCTCTTCTGCTTAATTAGTTAATTAAGCTCCAGTGTGGTCTTTTAAGCAGTCAGCAGCATTTGCCTGTGCTTGCCTCGTGAGGTTTAGCTTGGCATGGGTGAGCAATATTGTCCCCGCTTGTAGGTACATCACATTATAGCTGATGCTTTTAACAGGTTTTAGCATGATTTGGAAGGAAAGGTGAGTTTTTAGCATGACCTGTAGTAATGTCATAGTCACTCAGCAATGGTTGGTTGAAAGGGCTTTTTTTGGTTTTGATTAAGATGATATCGTTTCTGCAAACATTGTGGTAAAATGCAGACTTTGCTGCTATTTTTCAGTTTCATGCAGAAAGCTGGAAGGAACCATAAAAGAAAAGAAAAAACCTGATGCTCTCCAGCCTTGCATCAATTTTAGCCGTCGTGCATCATTTACAGCTACTCGTGAAAGCTGTTGTTCAAGTACTTAATCCCTCCTCCGGATGGGTCAGGCTTCCCAGCCTATTGCATCTCCAAGGACGTGCTGCCGTCCCTTAGGAGCTGTGTCAGAGGGACACTGTTTAGAGAGGTACCTTCGCATGTTCCGTTCTTTCAAAATCCAGTGGTTCGCTGCTGCTGCTCTTGCTATACCCCCAGCAGTGACTAACGGCGCGGGCATTGGCTTGGGGGACAGTGTCCTTTGTGTTTCCCCCTTAGCGCTGTATTTATTTGCTCCCGCTAAGGTTTATTAGTTTCACAACGCAATGGATTAGTCACAGTCACACTGCTAATAACAGCATCTGGTTTCATCCTGGCTTTTCTCAGTCACCAAGATGGGAATCACTTCGCTGTGCAGCCCTTCATTTCTTTACTTGTCATGTCTTGTCTATCTGTTACAATCTTCACAAATCCACTGGTTCCTTGGACATAATTATGCTCAATTACTTATTCATGTGGTTTACTTCACTGGCGAGGGTCTATGACTTCCCAAAAATACATCTATGCCAAGTATCTTTGACTTAAAACTTATGCAACACCTATGTCCTGGTTTAGGCTGGGACGGAGCTGGTTTTGTCTCCAGCAGCTCCCGTGGTTTGGATTCAGTGTGTGAGGAACGGTGACAGCACACTGATGGTGTTGGTTACTGCTAAACAATCGAGGACATTTTGCAGTTTCCCAGGTTTTGCTGATGCACAGGTGCCAAAACCTGGGAGGGGCAGAGCCGGAATAGTTGATCCAACCTGGCCAAAGAGAGTTTCCATACCAGAGACGGCATGGCCGGTGTGAGTGACGGTCGGCCGGTGGGGCACTGCCCTTAATCCTTAAGCTTCCCTTCGGGTTGCTTTTGGTTTCCCTGTTTTTCCTTTTTTTCCCATTCGTTTGGGCCTTTTCGTTCGTTCGGCTGTTGGTTCCCTCGCCTGCTCTCTCTGGAACTGGCTGTTCTGGGATAGCTGGGGGGGATACCCCTGCTCCCTGCCTGCTGCTCGGGACGGGCTGTATCGGTCGTCGGGTGGTGAGAAATTGTGCATCGTTTGTTTCATATATTCTAGTATCCTTATATATATTATTATTATCATTAATATATTTTTATATTTTTCCTTTGCTGTCCTGGTGAACTGGTTTTGTCTCAACCCACGAATTTTCCTTTCTCTCCGATTCCCCTCCCCAGCCCAGCGGGGAGGGGGGAGTGAGCGAGCGGCTGCGGGGTATTCGGTTAAACCACAACAGCCTAGCTGGGCAGGTCCTCAAGCTACCTCACGCCCCAAAAGCCAGCTCAGTGAATCCACACACACGCAGAAATTCACTGCGTTTCATCTGGAAACCAATGTACACTTCCATACGTTAGCAAAAGTGTCGTTTTCCTCTGACACTTCAGATTCTAGAAAAATGTACTATCTTTATTTAGGAAAAAGAACTCAAATACATTCTTCATTTAATGAAAAATACATCTTAAGGCAATCCCGAGAAAAAACCCAAATCCAGCCCAAATTAGACATCCCTCGCTACTACTCTTATTTCTGTTGTTACAATTACTGTTACCATATTTCTACGGCAATGACCCCGAGAGATCTGCTCACGGTCTCATCCTGGCTTGGCACTGAGCCACAGACACAAACTCCTCACTCCTTGCCCCAAAGTTGGAAGATAACATGGGTTGAAAATAAATTTGGAGTAATATTAAAATAAATACGATCTGCTGTCACAATAAATATATTAAATAAATGAAGAATGTGTATCATGCAGGTATACTGCACTGCAATTATGTCATAGCATTTCAGGAAAACACGCTGATCTCAAACTCAATTAAGCACATATTTAAAAGGTAGCCTTTTCTTATTTGTTTCTCCTGCCTTCAGGAAATAAAGATTCTGCCGATTTTGTAAATGTCTGCAGCGGAGCACGTTAATGGATCTGCCTTCTAATCTGTATTTTTTAAATTTCACCCACATAGTTTTATTCAAGCCTTGACGTATACTGTAATTAATATAGTGCACAAAACCCACAATAGAATTAATAATTTTAAGTTCTTTTATTCATTATTACTTTGAATATTAGGACTCTGTACAAATATAAAAGCTCTCTATAAATTAAATAAATATGTTAATACCTGCAATAAGACATAAATATCTGATAACACACATATAAAAAATTCACGTTAATGTTGTGCTCCGTGGCAGCTTTGCAGTATTCCGTCAGAACCGGCTCTAGTGTTGGGTAAAAGGCGTCTCCAACTAGCTGGGTGCCATCCTCAGGGCTTCCAGCACTCCTCGTGCACCCTCTGAAAGAACGTCCTGTAGCGCTTCAGGGCGCTCTGCAGGGGCTTCTTTGCCGGCCGACAGGAACGGTCTTTCTCGGGTTCCTAGAATAATAACAATAACAACAGGTGGTAGCGATAATAAGGGAGAGAATAAAAAGAGCATATTGCTGCGGAGTGGCCGGTGGTTGTTCAAGGTGACATTTAATCAGAAGGAAAGAGAGATCTTCACGAATGAACGGAAAGAAGAGTTTTGAGAATCAAGAATACTTCCTCCCGGCTGACTTTGCTCACTGAGATGTGGCTTAGGGCCTTTTCTTATTAATCTCCTGGCTAACGACAAGCCCAGGATTTGTCTAAGGGCGATGCATCTTTTAGAAAACTGTAACCTCCACCCAGACTCCATGAATTTCAGGTAAGTATTTTCTATAAAACCATTGCTGAGTGGCAGCCGTAATGCTCAACAGTGTGAAATTAAGGGTGTACGGAGATGGTATCAAAATTTTGCTATTGACCTTAGTTGACTTGGATGCTGAGTTGCTTCATTTTACATGTTTTGAAAAGAAAGGGAAAGTCCGTTCACAGTAATTTCACATTTTTACCTGTTTAATCACTATAAGTAACTGACGAGAAACTTACTGTATGTGCTTTATTTAAAGTTGATATTATGTGGTCCATGTTTTTCTCCATCAGAGAAACGCGTGTTCTCATTTTGTCATTCTTAACGTTTTCTTTCAGCCATTCTATGGTTTTTTCAAGGTGACAGGGAACATGGCTGCACTAAAAAAATATATCAAACAAGAGCAAAATTATATTCTGCCAAATGGGTTAAATGTTATCTTTCATTAAATTCAGTAACTAACTGCCTGCACAACAGAAACAGAAACTACCTATTAACAACTCTACTTCTGTACAACTAGGGAAAGGGGTACTTCCCTATGTGTTCTGGGATTTCATATAAATCTACAGCAGGAGAGAAAAAAGCATATAAAATATCAAACAATCCTTCTAAAGGAAAAACAGGGAAAAGAGTCGTGAAAGAGGATTAAAACCCACTGGGGTTGCAGTTTTATCACAATCGCACTGAGGAGGGTAGATCTGCTAATCGCCTTTCACGGCTACCATCTCCCTGCGGACGGACACGAGCACCGTACTCTTCTGTCTATAAAGTGCTGCTCTTTAAAGTTCTTTAAAGTTGCAAACTCTAAACATTTGTTCCTCTAAAGATAAGGCCTCCCAACGACGGGCTGCCTGTTCTTAGTTATTTTTCATGAACTTTTTTTCTGTTCACAGAGCCTGAGAAATCTGCAGACCACAGGCTGAAAACCACCGATCAACACGGCTGTGCGCGATAACTTGTCATGCCTGCAAATTGCTTCCTTCGGAGACAAACTCCATTACGCTTTATAACACTCGACCCGTCTGTTTGCCGAGAGGTAAGAACATTTTAGCGTTTCCAGCACGAACTGTATTCACCGCCTTCTGCTCGAAACGACAGCAGGTCCCGTTCGGGGTCGGCACCTCCTGTAGCAATGTCGAGAACAGCCTCAGTATTAACCTCTCTGCGAGAGCTCCTGAGCTCGCCTTCGGTAGGAGTACAACCAAGACGCAGAGACCACGGTCTCAGAATTGGTTATTTATTTCCATAACTTTTCGCATACACAGAACTTAACTGAATTTGATAGAGCTGCTTGTGAACGTACCGTTAGCACGTGTATTCCCTTTTTGTGAGATTCGGTCTTTTTTAGTAGTCTAACTCTCTCTTTCTCTCAAGATCTCCTACAAAGCACCATCATTTTCCAAATGATTAACAACAGCAGTAATAAAGAAGCTTTAAAAGTCTTACCTGAAATTTCCCGGCAGGTACTGGAAGAAAGATCTAAAATTAAAAAAAAAAAAAGAAAATATCGTTAGACGGTATTTGTCTTCTAAGTGACTGCCACATGGTTAAGCATCTCTAGCTGCATATCGTCTTCATCAGGTTTTCTATTTCTGAACTTCCTTTGGGGAAACAATTGCAGTGCCAGCTTCTGAGGAGAGGCTGACACGCGGTGCCTTCAGCATCTCAAGTTTAACAAACAAAACACAGGACACGCAAACTACAGCTGAAACTAGCCCAGACTCGGTTTTACGCTTCCATCAAAAGAACTGTAGAGAACGAAGAAGAAAAGATAACGACCCACCTCCTTGCTCGCTAGAGCCACTAAAGGCTTGAAGTTTTCTTGAAATTCTTCTATTGCACTGCCCATTGAGCCAGACAAGCAGCTGCTCAAGAGGAAGACACAGAGCAACAGCATTTTTGCTCCCAGGAAAGCTGCGTTTGATTGATGCCTTTTTAACACCACATGCTGCCTATATATACCCATGTACACCTTGAATATTAAATCAAAGGGAAAGTTTTCTCATATAGGAAAAGGCATAAGAACATAAGTGTGAATTATTATAGGCACTGTGGGATGCCTCAGTGGGGACAGGTTGGGGGTTTCCTTCCCTCTGACATCAAATAAGGGGAAAATACCTTTGTAGATAAGATGTCATTTTCTTACACGATATCAAAAACTCATCACAGGAAATAGGAGTATTCCTTGTATAACCCACATCTTTATGTGGTTTTATTCTTACTTTTGCATCACATAATCAGATAGATGGAGATGTGGAAACCTAACTTACATTCCGCTCAGTAGCAACACATCCTTTGTTCAATAGGATTTTCTATCGTAAAGTGCAGTCCTAGGTACAGTAAATAATAATAGCAAACTCTTAGACATGCACAGACCCTCACACCACTTAACCAATTTGACTTCTTTAGCCTTCCTCCTTCACCCTCGCTGTTCTGTGAAGTTCAGCATATAAATACATAGCTGGGAAAAGCGCGGCTTTAATTAGAAACGGCCAAATCGTAGAAGCATGGTAGGCATTCATGGCAGAAATTAGCAGTCCTGGCATCAAGTGAAAACCTTGTCCTTCAACATTAGTGGAAAAACTCTGTGTACTGAAAAATACTGAAGTGCGTATAAATGGCTAAAAATTACTTTCAGATGCCTGGCAAGTGCTTCTGAGAGGGTAACAGTCACTCATTAAAAGGTTACAATTTTCCAGCAAAATCAGACAATCACTCAACAATGTGAGAAGAGTCATCTGGTTTGCCATAGCTATCTGCTCGAGAGTCGCAGAAACAAGGGAGACCTTGTGCACATCAAACGATTCATGTCTCGGTACATAGTTTTATGAACAGATCGGTTCATAAAATAAAAGTCTTGCTGAAAACATTGCTAAACTAAACTTTTAAGTATTTTTTTTAATATTAAAAGACCTATTCTTGTCCTGAACTTCAGCAAGAGAAGTATAACTAGAGGTTAAAAAAACCCTCTTGAAAGGATCTTTTGATCCTAACTGAAAAAACTCCTGAAAAACCTTTCAACACTAGGCTCATAGAGCATCCTGGTGTCAGAGCACATCCCAAGGAACACAAGAGGCCCCTCAGCTGAAAAGATCTGGATCCTGGAAGAGCACGAGGGGAATAACAAAACATATACTTCCATTCCTCCATAGAAATCAGCATTTGACTGCTCTTAGAGACAGGACGCTGAGTAAGATGACTTTTGCCTGACCTGGTACTCATTCCTAGAGGGAGAGCAATAAAAAGCGTCTATGATAAACTAGGCGGAAGAAAGGCAGATCTTCTGAAAGGTTTCCCTTTCCCACAGCGTGGATATACAGCAAGCATTTTGTTATATTTCACAAATAGTGGTAGTTTTATTAAAAATTATTAGTGCGGAAATTAGCATGTCTATCATATCATACGCTAATAGCGTATATATTTTATTATATTTAACAAGAATTAAAGGAGCAAATGTTTATTCTTGCTATATTGGCCAATAATCTCATCCTTTTGGGTTGCCACCAGCATCTGAATTGCCGACAATGTCTTGGCTGGTTTGGAAATAATGAAAAATCTCGCCCGAAGCTGATCACCCCCATGGTGACATACCACCTAGGTATGACTTGGGAGAGGAACAAGATGCACATGATTTTTAGTGACGGAAAACTTTTGTCCATCATCCATGAATAGAACCGTGGCAGGTCTTTGTATCACAGTATCAATGAGTCTTGCAGAATTTGAATAAAGAAAGAGTCGTGACATTACAGGAGGTACGTGGGAGTAGAATGGAAAAAATGTATGAAGGCAACATAGGATAAGTGTCTCCCAGTAAAATGCCATTCACCCAACTGCAGCAGAAACAAATGAGATCAATATGTAAGGTTCCATTTCCCAGCTGAGCACAAATACCTTGTCTATCAGACTGTGCGTCCGTACTTATCCTGGAGGGTAGAGTGAAATCAGAGCTGACAGTACATATGAATTAAAAAAAATCAGGTAAATGAAGATATCATAGTGGTTAAAAAAGTGCCAAGGAAGGATGGGCAGCCGAAGGAAAAATACTGATATAAGATACTGCGAGTTAGGCGGTGCCAGGAGTGAAGAGCAGCATCTGAAACGACGGGCTGGACTGCAAAGAAACGAGAAGGAAGACAAAAGGATTTGGCTGGGTCAGCAGCTCTTGGGAAACAGTCAGGCGTCTGTGGCACTCCTCCAGGCCTGACCCGGAGCTGAACTGAGTTTTCAAATCAGGGGATGATAGAATCTACATTCCCTCAGTTCCCTACAAAGTGGTGCATGAAGTTACATATAAAAAGCAACCTGGACTCGCGAAGGCTGGCTCTTCTGATGTGTTGGCCTTTAGAACAAGTTTGGAAAGAAACATATGTTAAAGACATAGAAGTAAATGGTAGAATAAGACAAAAGGTAACATTGATTGCTGAAGATGGATCGTGCCAGAGTAACCAGATATCCTTGTCTGATAAGAGAGTTCATCCTATAAGAAGACAAGGATCCTAGGTATCTGGGGTTTAGTAAAGCACTGTATCAAACAATAACATATCGGTTAATCTGGAGAAGACGTGAAAGTATTAAGGCCAATGAATAGTTTACTGGGCTATGTTGAGTCGTGTTGAAAAGGAAAGTTATTAGGCTGAAGTAGGTAACTAATGAATGGCCTCAAGATGTAGTCTCTGTCCTGCAGTCATGAACAATGTCGTTGACCAGCTGAACAAAGATCTCGGACAGTGGACGAGCTTGGCTTGATCATCTAAGAAAATGAAGGCTGAGAATATGTGCAATCTACAAACAGATTGGGAGATAAGAGCAGGAAGAAGGTATCTTAGACACAGGATAATGTTCAGACAAATTCAAACGGGGAACACTCCAGTCACCAGACGTTTAGGCTGGAAATATAAAAGTTTGTAACTGCTAGCTGTTCTTCTACCTACTGTTCCAACCTTTCATGCAGGAGTGTTGACAGATTTCTAGAAGGGATGACACGATAATGCGCGTTGCAGGAGACTGGAAACAGTGACTCAGGTAGTCCCTTCTGCTCCTCAGCCTTTCACACTCATACTTTCACATTCACAGATTTATGTACTCTGAAAGGCTGATAACCGTACTGAGTGTCAGTCAAAGGAGACAGATCACAAGTGAAGAAATCATTCTCACTAAACCATCCCACAGTAGCATAAACACTGATTTAGAGAATATATTTCACATTCATGGGAAAATTGTGTGTGTGAAACAGAAAACTCTGACCAGAAACAATGCCAATAACTAAGTCTCCCAATCAATGATTTTTGGAGAATATTCCAGAGGTCAGACTGGTTGCAGAGTCAGGACTTGGTCTGGGCATCATCCAAAAGCAACATGGAAAACTGTTGCCATAGAGAAAGCAGCAACAGCAGAGACTGATGGCATTGTGCCCCTGAACAACTGAGTCATGAGGAGGCAGCTGCAGGGCAGGAGACGACACACAAATGGAGTATAATCTAGTATCATCTATCTAGAGTTGTCTTTGCTTCTGAAAGATGGGTATGACTTTTATCTTTGACTTTGGCAATATTCTCACAGCCTGCCGTGCCAGCAATGTCTCAGTGAAGTGAATACTAACCTCTTCTTGTCTCAAGATCTGTAGTGGCAATAGCGCACGTTTTGAGAACCTTTTCACACTCATAAAAATTAGGATTATCACCAGGCTACGACTGTAGAGAAAGCCTGAACTGGTAGCCACAAAACCACCTGCTGGCTGCCAGCTTATGATAAGGTCCAGGCTTACTTCATCCATCATTTATATGTTACTCATTTTTAACTACAGATAATGCTGAGATTGAGTACAAAGGGCTGCTTTCCAAAGTTTGCCTCTGTTACCTAACCATGAACTTGACCTCATACAAGACTGGCCGCTTTGTTTCCCTTCATAGAAGCAGCACAGTAAGCACTAAAATATGCTGGTAAAGTTATTAATCAATTTTGGAGTTGGCTGAAAGAGTAGGCAAATTAGATTCCCAAGGCTGGCAGCTTGCCGGCTTTACCTATAGGTGAGCCTGAGATGGCTCCCGCCTGGCCGGGGCTGCCGGGAAGAGGGGAGGGTGTTCATGGCATCTGCAGCCTGGCCCTGCAGTTAGTCCTAGAGAGAATCCCAGTCCTCAGGAGTGGTACAGGAAAGTCCCAGGGAAGGGAGGAAAGGGCAGTCCTCCAGCTTTTTTTGTTCTGGTTGGATTTCTTTCTAACTGGAAGATGAATAGGGGCTATGGAGCAAAGAGGAAGAGTTGCTTCTTGCAATGGAGCTGGGAGAAGACTGGTACAAGGGGGCACAGGGAGTCTGTGGGCCCTAGAAAGAAATGAGCAGCCAAAGGGAGAGATCCTTTTTCCTACCCCAAATCACCTGGAACCTTCCTGCAGTCCCCAAAACTGCCTCAAAACTCCGGTACTCCTTTCCAACCCCTCTGTAGACCCCAAGGCATCTATGAAGAGTTGAGTAACCTCTGATTAAACAGTGCCCAATGGCACTAGCTGTGCAGTAGCTGGAGTCCACAGACCACATCCTCTAGATCCGATGATATACAGCTCTTGACACACGGTGTTATCTTTACAATGCCCTGTTAGGTCGCCTCTTAATGCGCTTCGTGCACATGGTTATCATTAACAACGTTATTTGGCGATCTAAAATTGTGAGAGATTGACTTGTCATTATGGAAATAAAGGTCAGTTGCAAAACTCCAGATCTGGCTTAGAATTTCGGACTTTCCTAATGTCCAGGATTTTTCCTCAAATTCTTTTCCAGGACAGACTGGAGTGTTGAAAGTGTTCCACAAAGTATGCTAAGATCTTAAACGTCAGAAAATCAGCAATGTTAAGAGTTTATGTTTTCACAGGTACACAGGAAAGGATAGATACCAGTTGAGGGCTTAACCAGAAGCAGTTGAAGTTGTTTGTATTGCAGGGAAAGCGGTTATTTTCCCTTTCCCTATTTTCTTCAGAGTAATAACTTACACATTTTAAAGTGATTTGACCTTCTGCTTCCTCATCCTAGTGAACATTGCAGCTCTTGCAGCCGTTTCTGTCATTACATCCAATAATGGACATGCATATTATCCATGGATTTCCTGCTTAACTGTTTCAGTTGTATGATTTCATGCCAGTTTTGTAACTACTTGTTTTGCTGTTGAGAGCAGGATCTGTATCATACTAGCTACCGAGTGGTATAAAACACACACCCTTGGTAAAGGTGTTATGTCTGTTTTCATTTTTTCTCTTGGTTCCTCTCATTTTTCTAAAAAAAAAAATAAATAAATAAAATTCAGACTTAGCACCGTGACTAAGAAAGTATATAAAATAGGTGGACTTGGTGGCAAAAAACTGCATGGAATTTCAACCACCTTATTTAGCAGTCTCCCTTCAGATACATATAGGAGGCACTTCTGAATGCTTTCTAATTTAATTAGGAAAATGAGTTTTTCTTTGGGTTTCTTTCCAGATTGTAGAAATTGCTGCAGTCGCTCCCCTGGAAGCACCAAGTTGCGTTGCTCAGCTGCCGTTGAGCTCTCTGTGGAGCAATGGAAGCTGTTTGCATTTCACGTGAAAAGCTGCTGCAATTTATTTTCACATTTTGCTAAGTCCAACAAAGTTCACCTTTGTGCATGACAACTGTCAATCCACACGGCAGATTTTTCAGAAAATGCTGAGCAAATAAAAGGCAGGATGGGTAACGGAAGGAATACTGCTTCTTTACAAACAGCTTATATTCTATTTCCAACAGCTTTTGTAGGCAGGTGTAAAATACAGAAAAGAATACTATATGCTGTTAAGTAAAACATTTCTACCTAATGAGAGGCCGCCTGCCTGTGTTTCACACTCAGTGCACCAGAACGGTATTGGAACGATCACAGTGACCTGTATTAAATTTCGAAAATAGGAAGCCGAGGTACGAGGGCTAGTGCCTCGCAACAGCTGCCCTGCGCGAGAGAAGCTGCTCGCCTTCCGTACGCACCTCAGCTGCTCTCACAGCACGTCTCTGTATGCCCAACGCTTCTTTGAGTCCTGCTGAGATGCTAACTTCAAAAATGTCTTATACCACTTAGTTTAGCCATTCTTTCCCTATTTTTCACATGGGCTTGAAGCAAAGGTCCCCCCAAATTAAACCTAAATGGAGCAATCCTACAATCAGATATATGACTACACTTCACCCTCTTCCTACACTGAGCACAAAGAGATTGATGTGGAATTTCTGCAGCTTGTATTCTAGATTTCCTACCGAGGAAGGTGAATTACCAGACCACATAACACCTCAGACTTGTAAACCATTTCCTGACTCTCATCTGTCGCTGCGAGAGAGGGATGCATCACACTGACACTGCCGACAGCGTCATGGTGAAGCACTGCTCGCTCACAGCCCCAAGGACTCACGCTGTTGCTGAAATATTCGAGCACACACCGTTACTAACAGGACTGGCATTGCTACAGCCGGCCAGGTAGCTGTCGCAGCGCCGGTGATGCCGTGCCACCCTTTTACACACCGGTCGTTGATCCCATGTGGCTCTGATTCAACAGCGTGTAACGGGCAGAATGAGCAGACATCAAAGCCAGCGTCGGAAATGTGGTTTCTGAGCCAGAAGCACCAAGACGGATTGCTGCGGGGATCCGCAGATTTGCCTTAACAGCAGGGCGCAGCAGCACAGCCTCACGCTCCCCACAACTCAGTTACCCCAGCTCCGTTCATCACTTAATCAGACTGTCAGGAAAAGGGGGCTTGTCTGCGGGATGATCTGCTGTCGCTCGGCCGACTGACGACACGGCTGGGAGATTTCCCTTCCAACGTGCCACCTGTCTGCTCTTGGGGTGCGGGCTGGAGCTGGGGCCGCCTGGAGTTTCCTACCGCTGTGGCTGCCGTACCGGCACTGCAGGGGCACTGAGCCGTGGTTTTAATAAAAGCGCTAATGGCTTCTCAGCGGGGGGGGGGGGGGGGGGGGGGGGGGTGTCGCTGGGTGACACTGGGGGTCCCCAGGACTGGGCAGGCTGGAGAGGTTGGGGGAGAGGGGCCATGGGGATGAGGAGAGGGGCCGAGGGATGAAGAGAGGGGCTGTGGGGATGAGGAGAGGGACCGAGGGATGAGGAGAGGGGCTGTGGGGATGAGGAGAGGGGCCATGGGGATGAGGAGAGAGGCCGAGGAATGAAGAGAGGGGCCGTGGGGATGAGGAGAGGGACCGAGGGATGAGGAGAGGGGCTGTGGGGATGAGGAGAGGGGCCGAGGGATGAGGAGAGGGGCCATGGGGATGAGGAGAGAGGCCGAGGAATGAAGAGAGGGGCTGTGGGGATGAGGAGAGGGGCCGTGGGGATGAGAACGACCGAGGGATTAAGAGAGGGGCCGTGGGGATGAGAGGGACCGAGGCATGAGGAGGGGGCGGTGGGGAAGAGCTGGAGCGGGGTTTCCTCATCGTTGCCCCCCTCGCCCCACACGGCCTGTGGAAGGAGAGTGGGCGGGTGACCAGGGGAAGCGACGCGGCCGGGCCACTCTGTGCGGCCGCCGGACAGCCCCGGCCCGCGGCTGCGGGCGGCCGGTCTCGGCTGGGGGCGGTGGCGAGCCCGGGCCGGGGCGGGCGGCCGGGCGGGGCCCGCCATTGCCGGGGCGTGGCGGCGGCGGCCGCGGTGGCTGCTGGGGCGCGCGGGACCGCGGCGGCGAGCGGAGGTGACCGGGCTGGGGGAGCGGGGAGGCAGCGGGCTCGGGGGGCGGCGGCGGGCAGGGCCAGGGCCAGGGCCAGGGCCAGGGCCAGGGCCAGGGCCAGGGCCGCGGCCAGGGCCGCGGCCGCCCCCGCCGCGGCGGTGCCATCGCCGCTCCCTGGAAAATGTCCACCCCCGCTGCAGCGCGGGGCTCTGGGCGGGAAACTCCCGCTGCCCACCTCTGCCCCGGCAGCGGGGTTTCTCCAGGAAATGCCCTTTCCCGCCCGGTCCCCCCACCGCTGCCGCCTGCCTCCAACCGCAGCGCTGGCCTGGCAGGGCCGAGCCCCGCTGGGCCTCCCCTGGGGCGCCTGGGCCGTGCCCGGGGGAGCGCGGGGGGGGACGGGGAGGGCCCCGAGGGCAGAGGGGGAGCGCCCCGAGCAGCGCCCTTTCGGCCCTGTGAAACACACCTGAAATACACATATACACGCTGGAAATAGACGTGTTTGTGGGTCGGTAACGGGCCTTGGGGTAGGAGTTGCCTCCATCAGTTCCCCCACGCCGTGACGGGGGCTGCTCCCACTCGTGCACAGGCCCGTGGGCCCTGGCTGCCCCCGCAGCTGCGGCCTGCAAAGCCTCCCGCTTTGCTTTTCGCTCCCCCTCGTGTCAGGACAAAGGTAATGGCGGGTGTCCCCCCGGGTCTGAACGCGGCCCCGTGGGAAGCGGGCGGCAGCGAAGCTGGGACAGCGTGGGGTGTCGCGGTGCGAGAGTGGGGTTTTACATGGAAAACATAGCGGGGCCTGTGTTGTGTTTGGGGCATTCTGAAAGCCTGCGCGTGGGTTTTGTGATGTGGAATAAAGCACTTCAGGGGTTATTTTTGGCCATTGTTTTTGATTCAACAATAAATAGTATGGCACTTCTCTTAACTTGGAGTTGATGAGCTCAGGTTAAAACAAATGAGAGTTTTGCCTTTATGTGTTCCGTACCTTGAGCCATACCTGAAGAGCCTTAGCTGTGTTTTTAAAGATGTTCATAATGTTTTGTGCTCGTATAGATGTGTTGTCAGCTTTCGGTGATATGCTGTGATTTTTGCCTTCTAGATTTTTCACGCAGCTTTATTGTACAGGATTTATATCGTTTACGCTTCCTGACTTTGGAAAAGAAGTTCTGCAGAAATGTCGAAGATTGAGAAAATGAGTATCCTCGGAGTGAGGAGTTTTGGCGTAGAGGATAAAGACAAACAAATTATCACTTTCTTTAATCCATTAACTATTTTGGTGGGACCAAATGGTGCAGGAAAAACGGTAAGGCTTGCTATGTGTTTGGTTTTGCACTGTCAATAGCTCTGAAAGGCCTCAAAATATGACTAATGGTATTGCAAAACTCTTGCTGTGTACTGTAAATATTGTGTTGGTTAGTGGTATTAGAGATCTGCTTTCACGCCTGGATTTTGCAGAGCGCTGGCTGATATTTTACATAGGAAATTGATCCAGATCTGATTAAAACTGATTTTGCAAAGTACCATATTCTCATGATACTCAAAAAATAAAATGTTATTTCTTATTTCTCTCTCCTGGCATATTTAACTCATTTGTAAATACTTGGGCTGTTGCTGTGTTTTTGCCTGTAGTCCATCTTGTTTACTCTAAATTGCCGTTATAACTAGATACTTATTTCTGTTTTCTTAGACTATCATTGAATGTCTTAAATATATATCCACTGGAGATTTTCCTCCTGGCACCAAAGGAAACTCATTTGTGCACGATCCAAAGGTAAAAGTCGTAGTGACTAGATTTGATGTGTGTTTACTCAAATGCTTAACTGCACTGAGTGCTGTGATGAAAACAGGGATGCTCAGGTTCTAGGCTGACATGAGCTGACCGTATTGTTTCAGGAAAAACAAAGAGCTGGGGGAGATTAGTACATTACCCACAGCTGAGAAGGCGCGTATTCATTTGGATGCTGAGAAGAATTTCCTTTATTCGGTTTTTTGGTTTCTACTAAAGGTTGCCAATGAAACAGATGTTAGAGCTCAGATTCGATTACAGTTTCGAGATGTAAACGGAGAGCTCATAGCTGTCCAGCGATCCATGGTCTGTACCCAGAAAGGCAAGAAAACGGAATTTAAAACACTTGAAGGTGTCATTACGAGAACAAAGTGAGTTGTCAAGTTTTTTTTCTTACTTTGTATATTTTTTATGTATAAGACAAGAGAAAACTTCCTAATGTATTCCTTGAAGTAGCTACCAGTGCTCTTAGATTAAAGCTGTGTGGTTTCATCACTTTATCTATTAGTTGATTCAAAAATCCTACATTTGATAGCCACTACTTTAAGAACTATTTATATCTATTAACTTGCATTTATTTGAAAATTGTATTAATAATGATACAGTTTGAAAGGAGCATTGTGTGCAGTACGTAGGTTTTACTTCCTTTAGCACCGTTTTCAGTTTCAGATCACTGCTGGCGGGTGTTAAACTCTGATCTCCACTATTTAAGGGGTGTATTCACTTCCCTTTGTTCGGGATGGTTTTTGCTCCCTCTGGTGGTCCTGCATAGTTTTAAAATATGCAATAGTCTCGACTGCAAATATTGACAGTGTTAGATACATGTGTTGAACACGGTAATTACATGCTTAAAAATTGTAACTCGTTAAGTTTTTGAATCGGTGCGTTACAATGAGATTATACTCTTAAAACTGCAGTTTACTTTTAGAAGAATTTGCTGGTAACTTTTGTGGATTTTCTTTATCTGTGCTGCATAGGCACGGCGAGAAGGTCAGTCTGAGTTCCAAGTGTGCAGAAATTGATCGAGAGATGATCAGCGCCCTTGGGGTTTCCAAATCGGTGATTAACAACGTCATTTTCTGCCACCAAGAAGAATCCAACTGGCCATTAAGTGAAGGAAAGGCGCTGAAACAAAAATTTGATGAGATCTTTTCAGCAACAAGGTTTTTCTCTTTACTGTAATTAAATAAAAACTAAGAAAGAAATATCTTCTCTAATAATGTAGGTGTTAACGAAAATGTCTAAGGCATTGTTTCGTTCATCAGTATCGCTATGTTGCTGATGGGATCTGAAATTTTGTCTTTTTAAAGGTATATTAAAGCACTCGAAACTCTCCGTCAGGTACGACTGAAACAAAGCTTGAAAGTAAAGGAGTGTCAGACAGAACTGAAATACCTAAAACAGAATAAAGAAAAAGCACAGGAAATCCAGGATCATCTGAGCAATAGAGAGGCTCAACTGGCTGCTTCTAAGGAAAACGTAAAGTCTATTGAGAGCCAGCTTGATCCTCTAAAGGTAATTTATATAACGGTTACATTAAGGCTTTAGTATGAAACAATACATAAGTACTAAAGAACACAGAAAAATGTGAAAGCTGGATGAGTTTCTTGATTAAAATCTGACACTTTTATGTTGTGTTATCTAATCTTCTGCTCTGAAGCAGAATCAAGCTTACCTCAACAAACCTGGCAGATGCTGGTCTAATCCGTAAACAGTCACTGGAGGTTTAAGAACATGTGAAATTCTTGTAGCAGCATTGGTTTTTTGTAGCTTAATTTAAAATCTCTCTTTCTCAAATTTAGCTGGTAACTAAAACTATTATAAACTGTAACACAAAAACTAAACTAAAACCCCCCTATTTTTTAAAAATACTTTATAAAGGTGAAGGTTTTACACTTTGCCTAACTAGATTGTCTAGAACAATTGATTATGGGATTCATAAGCTGGTGAGATGTTTTACTTACAGCATTCTTTCCTTTGCAGAGTTCTCTGGCGGCAGTTGAACAGAATCTTATAAAAGTAATGAGGCTAGACAACGACACAAAAGCCCTGGAGAGTAGGAGGAGGCAGATGGAGAAAGATAATCGAGATTTGCAACAGAAGATGGAAAAGGTTGCCTTTTAAATTCCATGCTGCCATCCTTTCACAGAAGAATCTGTCTTTTGCTCCCCAGTGAACTAAGTACATATTTTGTTATGCATCAGATGTTGGCAAAGAACATGGTCACAGCCCACGTAGCTCACTTGATGTTACCAGATACGGCAAATATGGCTCAATAAAGCTGTATTAGCTTCTGCGTAATTTGGGTTAAATTGCTTTTTGTAACTTTTCCCTCCACCATGGACACTTGCCAGGAAGGCAAAGACTGACTAAAGTTTTCATAAGAGTGACAATTCCTGGTAACAATGCCCTGCGGCGTGTAACGTGAAAATGTCTACCTCTGACAATGTGTTTATGACAGCCAGCGCTTGTTTTGACCAGTATGGGATATCTCCTGACGTTAATAGTGTTCATCTCCCTGGAGATTTTTGTATATCTTTCTCTTAAAATAATAAATAATTGTCAGTCTTCTCTTGTGATTGTGCAAAGGCATTTAAAACTATTTTGACAAATGGAAAGAAATTCTTTAGTGGTAAAAATTTAGATTAATTTGTTTTCTCAGCCTAAGAGAAATAGATTTTGTTTTTCCTGTTTTGTTTGCAGCATGTTCAGTTTTTCTTAATATAGGTCCTAGTATAGAAATTCTGTATGGGAGGTGTTTATCTCTTATTTCTTGAATTCTGTTATGGTAAAAACTATACTTTTTGAAAACGTCGTTAATCGGCTTATGAATTTACTTAAAAAGCTGACTTTATTCTGTATTTTATTTGGTGTACAGGTTTTTCAAGGAACAGATGAACAACTGAGGGATAGATACCAGAACCACCAGAGAACAGTGAAGGAGAAGGAGAAGAGATTATCAGACTGTAAGCGTGAATTAGATAGAGCCACTAAAGAATGCCAGAGATTTAACAGTGAGAAATCAGAGCTACTTATCGAACGAGGTATTTTAGACTTCATCTTTAACCTTTTATTTATTTTTTAATGTAATTAAGATCTGAAATGGAACTACTGATAAGAATCAAAGGGATTTGAACTGGACAAAACCCCTAAAATGGGTATTAGTTTGGGGTCCGCTGCACAGTACGGTATGAGAATCTCACGGGGGGACAGGTCCTGCGTTCTTCCTCTGGAGTTTCCAATGTGCACTTGTTGTTTTGAGCTATAATTACAACGTGTAGTACCTTTGTTCTTAAATGGACCATTCTTTATAACCTGTTCCAGATCAATAATTCCTGGTGGCGTAGAACAGTGCCAGTCTAGCAGTTTACAGCACAGTTGTTTTCACTGCCTGAGCTTCTACTTTCTTTATGTGATGAAAGTGTCTGCTAACCAGATGTGATTGTATAAGTGTTTTAACCAAGAAAAACGAGGAAGTTTAATACTTGGTCTTCTCAGTGTCTCACGTGGGGGCTGGGGGCTGGGGACTAGTCAGAGGGCTTCAGGATAATATTCTTTCATATATTGTGTGTTCTCTTTTAGATGGACCATGGGAATTTCAGTAAAGCTGTAGTAGTTGAGACACGGAATATATGCTTACATAAAATATGTTTGGGCTTCGTTTATATTTATCAGAAAAATATTTTTAGTGTTTTAAGAGGCTTTCTTCTAAATCTTTGTTTTCTTTAATTAGTAAAAATTTAGTTACCTGAAATAGCAATCTCTCAAGCTACGGCTTGTTTTTATTCTGGAGCTTTTTGTGTTGTTTAAAAATACTTCAGTTTCAAAGACTTTCAGAAAATAGTTGCAACTGACTTTGAATCCTAAATGTATCTTCTGCCTCAGTTCTTAGCGTTTATGTCACTTTTTTTTTTTTGTGAAGGTCGTCTTCAACTGCAAGCGGATCGTCACCAGGAACACATCACAACGAGGGATTCACTAATTCAGTCGTTGGCAGCACAGCTAGAATTAGATGGTTTTGAGCGAGCACCTTTTAATGAAAGACACATTGCCAGTTTTCACCGGCTGTTGAAGGAGAGACAGGAGAGAGATGCAGAAGCTGCAAATCATCTAATGGTAAGAAGTTTGTTGGCTTAGTAGTGTAGTTAGTATTGGTTATTAGTGTGTTATTGGTCCATGTGTGTCTTCGCGCTGCTGGGAGGAAGAGGAAGAATGTTGGGGGGAGGGGAAACTCAAGCCATTTTTTTTTCTTCTGGAATTCTTTATTATGGGTTGCCTGAATCTTTCCATGGAAATTAGTTTTGGAACTAAGAGTGGTCATCAAGTGATCTGAATTGCCAAAGCTATTGAACAGGCAGTTCTTCGGGTAGGTTTTTCTCAGCAGCCCTCTCGTGCAGGTGGATCACTGGTGGATCAGTGGATCACTGACAAGCTAAAAAGCCTGAGGAAGAATTACAATGGGCAAGTGGTTAGAAAATAAGCAACTTTTTGTTGAAGTCATCTTCAAAATGGAGTTGCTCTCACAGAGTGCTACTGATATGATACATCTGTGTTTTCCTGTTGAAACATTTCAGCAGAAAATTTTTGACAAGTTCTAGTTATCTAAGTGTTCCAATGTCTTGTATTACAGTGGTGAATATTTGCAAACTAGTGTGAAGAGGTGTTTTTAAACGTTGTTTTCCTGTGAAAAAAAATGATGAGTACATTATTGCTGACTTCTTTCAGAGAGAATTTGCACAAAAAGAAGCAACGAAACAAAAACAGATAGATGAAATAAGAGACAAGAAAACTGGATTGGAAAGAACCATTGACCTGAAATCAGACATTCAAAATAAGAAACAAGTTGAGCTGAAGAATGTAACGTATGAATTGCAGCAGTTGGAGGCGTTTTCAAGCAGAATTCTGGAGTTGGATCAGGAGATCGTCAAGACAGTAAGTTAATGTAATTGAAAAATTTATAGAAGTTTGAAGTAAAAACTTTTGGCTTTATCATTAAAAAAACCAAACAAACCAACCCCTTGATGTTTACTCCATGTGCTGTATTTTTGCCCTTTTAATACCCTGTCGGTGCTTTGTCTGTTTAGAGGGTGCGCGCTTTGGGGCAGGGACTGGTCACTGCTTTGTTTCTGTACAGTGCATGCATAGAATAGACTGCTGCTGCTTGGTGAGCTCTAAACAGGGTAGCAGCCGGAGCTGGTGATTCCATGACATTAGTCAGTCTTAAATTGTTGGGCCAGAAAAATGTCACCTAAAGTGCTATACTACCTACGTTTTTTCCAGATAACTTGTCTGTGAGATGGGCTGATCGGTTATAAGCGTTTTATCCAATAAAGTATTTTAAAGTTGCAAGTGTTTTAAGTCCCAATTGAAGAGCTGGTTATGCCTTCGTAGCCAAATATTTTATGTTTGTTAGCGGTGTATGAATTCAGTGCTTGACAGTGTTTCTTCTAGCCTCCTCATTAGGATAATTCCAAATTTAACATACAGTAGATGCTAAAATACAGAGAATCAAACTAAATATGAGTGAGCTTCCTCAAGTCAAATCATGTGGTCACGGCTTATGGTAAAAGCATGAGCCACTTGGGGCAGTACTGCATGTCAGAACAGCGCATCCAGTATCTGCTTTGCTTTCCCCATCCCAACATCACAGCCTTTGTCCTTTTTCATGTACTGTTTACAGATCTTGTGTCATTCCTGTAACAGCTAATGGTACTGCTGCCGGGCAGCTTAAGAGCTTTCTTCTGTTTCCTTTAGTTAGAACTTCATTGATTAGTGTAATTATTGAAGTCTCCTGGGCTTTTATTTTTTGTTTAGGAACAAGAGCTGGAGAAGGCCGAGAGGAACAGCAATGTAGAAACACTTGAACGGGAAGTACAAACTCTGCAAAATGAGAAAATAAACCTGGACAAAGCTCTTAGGAAGCTGGATCAAGAGATGGAACAGTTGAATCTCCATACCACGACAATTACCCAAGTGGAGATGCTGAAGAAAGACAAAGTAATTTTTCTGTCGTCATCTCATAAGAGAGGGACATGACATTAATACAGTCCCTTCAAGATTTGTGTATTTTTCAGGTGTTTACCAACAATCATATGTAAAGCTTCTGTCTGACTTCATAGAAGCCAGTAACTTGATGAACGCATTGAGTGATATAAACTTGAAGATATGAAAAAAATTAATTTAAAATGCTTCATTTCCCCAGGCAGACAAAGAAGAGCAGATTAGAAAAGTAAAATCAAGACATTCTGATGAACTGACATCACTGTTGGGATACTTTCCAAATAAAAACCAACTTGAAGACTGGCTTCATGGTAAAAATAGAAAGATTAATCAGACAAGGGATAATCTTGCCGACCTTAAGTAGGTATTAATTTAATTGATTATGTCTCCATAAGGATTTGTGTAATTATGAATTTAAATGTTGGAAAGTTTAATATGCTTAACATACTTGTTACTTTAATTCATTATGGCTTATTTAGGTATCTGCAAAATCAAAGAAAGCATCCTGCAGAATTTTTGTAATGTATAGCTGATATAGTTTGTGCTAGCTAATAAAACCACAGCATTTGTAGTATGTCAAAGGCAGCACTAAAAGCAGATAGGAAAATATTGTTCTGGAACATCCGTAATTATTTATACTAATCCTAGCTGAATGAATGTGCTTGGGGGGTGGAAATTGCTGGCCTTCTGACTTTCTTACAAGTCACAGAGTGGTTAGTGACTATATCACGAGTTCATGCGTGATTACCTGTTCCTGACTTCATTCCATTATATAAAACAGTTTGTTAGTAGGAGTAGGTAACACAGCACGCTATGCAGTGATACACATTAAACTTCCACAAAACAAAAAAAAATCAAGATTTTAAATATAAGAATATTGCATAGTTCAGAAGTAGGGAGCATGAGTGGAAGGATGCTAATGTTCTTTGCTTAAGAGGTTCAATAATATCTCGTAAGCAATAATTGCTGTAGGGGAAAAAAGTTGATACTGTATTGTTCTACAAAGTTTTGTATGGCTTTGTTGTTAGACATGAGTTTCTCATCAGTAAGCATCTAGAAAACAAAAGGGAATTAAAATGAAACACTTCACGCTGTACTTAGATTAATAAAAAGTTGATGCTATAGATTTCCTGAAAAATCATTAAAGAAGAACTGGTGAACAGCTCTGTAATACTAATTTCGGGTTAACTTCCCATGTTTTTGGTTTTGCTTAAACAGTTCGGAATCTTCATTTTTTTGTAATAAAGGAGTTATGCATTGATGTTTCAGCAAACAACTGGCATCGGTGGAATATCATAGAACTTATGTCAGTAATGAGCTAAGAAAAAAAGAAGACCAACTGTCCCTTCATGAAACAAAACTTCTTGATGTTTGTGGAAGCCAGGATTTCGACGGTGACCTGAACAAACTTCAAGATGAAATTGAAAAAAGCTCAAAACAGCGAGGTAAATTTATCTATAGTTCTACTTTTTTCCCTAAAGCTTGTTTTAAATGTAAGCCACAGATGTTGAGACAGCCTGTTGCTTGTGCACAGAAACTGACTTAAGGGAGGTTGTTCCTGAA
The DNA here is from genome assembly GCA_009819775.1 of Phoenicopterus ruber ruber. NCBI lineage: Eukaryota > Metazoa > Chordata > Aves > Phoenicopteriformes > Phoenicopteridae > Phoenicopterus > Phoenicopterus ruber. The sequence goes on along the minus strand of CM020228.1, from coordinate 2,114,053 downwards.
TCTTACTAATTTTTAACAAATTTTCCTCATCTTCTACTACTACTTCTGTTTTACACTTAAGCAGGATCAGTTGTTTTCATTCTTTCAGTTAATTCTCTTACTATGTGTAAATGAAGTCTCTGCTTTGGCTTACGGTGTACGTAGATTATGACCACCTCAAAGCTAAGGAGATGTTGGAGTGCGCGGATCTGCCGGGTGTGAAGCCAAGTACAGAACCAGCCGTTGGGTGTGGGTTTGGCCCGTAGGACCTACTGCTAACTGAAAGAAAGTAATTTCTGAAGGAATTACTCGCTTCCGCTGTTAATTACAGAGGGATGAGCATGGTTTAATAAAAGAGACTTGAGGAATAATTCCGGTTGACGTGGACTTCAGGAGGCGATGTAGGGCAGCCTGCTGAAGGCAGGGGCGGCATTGAATTCAGACCGGGTCACTTAGGGCCATTTCGGTTTCCTACCTTTGTGATTTTGTGGGTTATAGTTTTCTCTTCGTTTATGGTAAATATATATCTAGTTTAGATCTGATGATGCACTGTTTATTCAACATAAAGTCTTTTGTTTCTTTCTCCCCCAGCTGTGCTTGCTGGAGCCACTGCGGTGTATTCGCAGTTCATTACGCAGCTCACAGAGGAGAAACAGTCCTGTTGTCCCGTCTGTCAAAGAGTTTTTCAGACAGAGGCCGAACTGCAAGATGTAATCAGTGATTTGCAGTCTAAGCTGCGTCTTGCTCCAGACAAACTAAAGTCAACAGAGTCTGAGCTTAAAAGAAAAGAGAAAAAACGTGATGAAATGATGAGTCTTAAACCACTTAGGTAAAGTACTTAAACCGTACTGTTGCAAGCTGTTTTCTTTCAAATGCTTGGTTTTTTGCTTGTTAAAAATGATGCAGACATCAAGGAAGCTTTATTTTAGGGCTAGTTAATTCATTCAAAAATCTCATTGTTGAGATAAATGTTTTGCTAGAGTTTATTCTCTGCTCATTTGGGCTTTAATATTAAACTGTTTTATATTTTTGGTATTTCTGGTCCTTTGCGGCTTCTCATGAGAGGCAGAAAAAGTGATTCTATACTTACTTTTCTACCGATTATTTACACTGTCCAGGCACGGTTCCCCTCCTTGTTTTTTATCATTGTAATTTAAAATGGACAGGCTGTTTTTGTTGTTACTGAAATGTTTTCATACCACTTCACCTTACATATGTTTCTTAAAAATGCTGAAATGGAAGTTGTATAGACAGAATGGGAACAGAACCTATATTAAACACCCTTTAATAACAGTTTGATTTATATCTCCTTTAACAATGGTTTTTGTTGCTGGCAGTTTTGTTTGAATTATGATATTCTAGAAAGGCAGCTCTGGATTTTATAGTGGATTTTATATTGGATTCCCAGTGCCATTTATGTTTCCTTGAGGTTCAGTCACGTGCAGTTCCATCATTTGGGAATACATCTCTGTCTCTGATACTGATAACCCATATTCGATTGGACTGAATTTATTCCTTTATTTTAGTTATTTAAAAAACCTTTTAATGTTGGGGGTTTTTTTTGAACTTGCAAGGTAATATAAAGTGCAGGTAATATTAACAAATTCAGAAAAGGTGCCTGTAGTATTTTCCAATTTCCAGGCTGAATTTGTCTGTGTTCTTAAAGCTATGAAAGTACTAGACAGGCTGTTTTGTTGTTGCCTCCCTTTTCTCTTCCTGTTGCCTCCATCCAAAACATAAACAAGTAGCACTAACCCTAAAGAGTTTTTGTCAGAGTCCTGGGTTTTTTTCTTAGCGTATGAACAGCATTTAAAGTAAGAGGGTGCAGGTTTCTTGCCAGTAGGCGAAGAGGTTCTAGTCTGAAGAAATTTGCAGAGCGTTGTTCTGAGAGAATTTGGAGAATATATGTTAGAGGGTAGACCTTTCCCTCACAAGAGGGCACTCTTGTACAGGGGATTTAGACCCTCTCATGGGCACTTGCTGTAATTAAGTTAGAAACCAAAAGAGATTTTGCTTTTTTGTTTCATCTCACCTGTCTAAAATGAGGGATGTATTACCTTAGCTGGGTATATAACATAAGCTTAATTGAACATGGGCAAGGTTAAGGGGGTACTATTTTGGCTAAATTTAGTCTTCCACTATTAAATCGTATCACAGATTTTGTGATCTCGAATGTCTTGAGTTTATGCCGCTGGTTTTGACAAAGGAAATTTTATGGCTTTGTATTTTATTTAAGGCGAACTGTAATTGAACTCCAAGACAGGGACATACCAGACCTGAGGAACAAGATACAGAATGCAAACAGGGACTTAATGGGCCTGAAGGGTGAGATAGAAGAACAGGAAACAGCCTTGCGGACAGCTTTGTCTGAGGAGGAAGGTGCCAAGGCACGTTTACAGGATATAACACTAATGGAAAGGTACCAGGTATGTTTTCTTTTAATTTATAATTTCTTTTAATATATAAGATGATACTCACTTGCTAGCATTTAAATATGTAGTTATTCAATAATATGACAAAATGTTGAGTTCAAGCAAAGTAAAAATACTTTAAAAGCATAACAGAGGTGATCTTGGTACTAATAGAACTTAAAGTTTTATGTAATGATTTTTTCTTTTGAGGACCACAGAGTCCCTTGAGTTCTGAGTCAATTCTGTACTATAGTAACAGGAATAAGAGGCATAATCCGGAACTTGAGCACGGACACAAGTACACCAAAGTGGTTTTCAGTCCTCCTGGTCAGGCTTCTGTCGTTACAGTTCAGCGTGTCCTCAGCACCTATTCTGTGTACTTCCTTACATCTTGTCACGTGCTTCCTTGTTCTGTGCCATGTGAAGATATGGTAAAGGGGGATGGATGTCCTGCACTTTTTGTTATTCTGATGGAGGAGACTGTTTTGAACAGTCTTTGTGCCTTTATTACCAACACAAAATCTTTGCTCGACTGAGAACCACGAGAGGGACAGTTATGCAGAGAACCTGGGGCCAGGCAATGGACTGGGAGCATTTCACGGGTGAGAGATGGCAGCAGCTCCTGAGGCTCCAACAGCTCCGTTGTCGCCAGGACAGGTAGCGCCTGGAGCTGTTGTGAGGTGGGCTGGGGATGTCAAAAGCCCATCCCTCCGCATTGACTGACTTCCTCTCACAATTAGGAATTCCAGTTTCTAGCAGCCTGTGGGCTGACATAACCTTACTGCAAGTGGTGTGACATTGCTCCGGCAGAGGAGATAAATTTGGAAGTCTCGAGTCCTGTGTGCCTCAAGCCCCAAGGTTGTTCTTGTGTGCCAAAGATAAAAAGCACGTTGTCAAACGCTAATGCAATAGTAATAGTACTTTTTCTCATACTTTCAGACTGACATTAGGGATCTTGAACGAAAAATTGCTCAGCAGGAGGCTAAGCTGCTAGGGGTCAATTTAAGTAGAACTGTTCTACAAGTAAGCCAAGAAAAACAAGAGAAAAAACACTTGTGGGATACAGGTAGGTCATACAAAACTGATATTTCATTTTTTTATATTGAAAATAACGTTCCAAACTTGCTGCCATTAAAATTTTTGTTTACTTATTTTACATTCTGAAATAACTGTGTTCTAATAGTTTGTGGTTTGGGGTTTTTTAGGTCATACTACCTTAATTTAGAGTTACATTTTCATAAGGAAGACAATAAATGATTTTAATAACAGATTGACTGTTTCACTCTGTGTTTGCTTTCATCTGCAGTTACTGGTAAAATTGAGTTAAATCAAAAACTCAAGCAAGACCAGCAAAACCAAATTCAGCAGCTAAAGAGTACAGTTAATGAGCTTAAATCAGAGGAACTTCAGATTTTCAGCAGCATGCAGCGTCGTCGACAGCTGGAGGAACAAACAGTGGAATTAACCACTGAGGTTCAGTCCTTATGCAGAGAGATCAAGGTAGGAAATACTCTTAATTATTTAACCCTTAGCTGTGTTGTCCTGGGAAAAAAATAATAATCTTGTTATATTTAACATTGTGTGTAATCCTAGCAAATAAGATGTATTTTTAAATGTTTGTCCTGTGCTGCTATTGCATATCTTTGGGAATTTCCAGAACTTTATTAATACGTATTTTCACATCTTTTTTTAAATACACACACCAAAAAAAAAAAAAAAAAAAAAAAGAAGTAACCACAAGAGCTTTTTTACCCTTGAAAAAATGTTGATCTTTAACAGAATGAGAAAATAAAAAGGACTTTCTCCAATTACTTTTCAGGAAGCAAAAGAACAGGTATTTCCTTTAGATGCAACTTTAGAAAAACTGCAGCAGGAGAAGGAGGATCTAATGAATAGAAGGACTGCAAGTAATAAAGAAACACAAGAGAAGGTTTGTTTGCTTTTGACGTAGCTGGGAGATAGGCATACGTATTGGTTTTCAGGCATGGGTGGAAGCTATGGTAATGAGCTCGCGTTGAGGAAACAGCAGCAACTGTAGTGGATGCTTTAGATTGGTGCAACTTTAAGGGAAGAAAAGGAACCAAGTCAGGAGATGAACTCCATTGTATTTAACCTTTGGCAGTCTTGTCAAAAGGCTTCTAGAGACATTTGGCAATATTTAGTGACCAATGGTATTAAAAGCCCTTCCTAGTAGTTCTAAAAGAAGAGCAAGGATGACCGTAACCTGTCCTTGCCAAGAGGCAAAGCTGTTTTTCTCGGATGAAGTGGCCCTCTTGTGTTAAGCACAAATGAGCGATTTACCGTTTGCTTTGGAAAACATTTTCATGGTAATAAGGAGCATCTGGGTTTCAAAAGCTGAAGGCTTTATTAGTAAATTAAAGGGAGTTCTGATAAGGAATTGTACTTAGACAACAGTGTTATCCAGTACCTAATTTTTGATACAGAGCGTATCAGTTCTTGGACATAAGATTGCATTTCATTTGAAATCTTTTCCTTGCAGATAAATGGCATAAAGGAGAAAGTTAAAGATATAAACAAGTACGTGAAAGAAATTGAAAACTATATTCAACAAGGAAAAGACGACTATAAAAAGGTAACCTAAAAAACAGTCAATAAAAAGTTGACATTAAAAGCATTTTTGTGTTTAAATCATATACCATTTTATTTCTTTAGCAAAAAGAGTCTGAACTTGATGAAGTAAATTCTCAGTTAGCTGCCTGTGAGAAACAGAAGGAAAAGATAAGTAAAGAGATGGAAATGATTCGACAAGATATTGACACTCAAAAGGTAGATGCATTGTTTTACAGTAAAGTATATTTTGTGTAATTGAATCAATTTATGGTTTTGGTTTAAGTCTGCCTAGATCCGTAGTAGTGCAAAGTTTGTCTCTTCCTGATTTACTTAATCAGTTGTTAGTCAGAATAGCTGCTATACATGCATTAGGCTGAAAAAAAGTCTTGAGATTCGTATATGCAAAAGTAGGTGCATTTTAGAAAACTTCTATCTCTAACTATCACTTTGTGGTATTTCCAAAAGGGGTAAGTGTGTTGGGATAATAGCCAGCATTTTCAGCGGTATCTTTGTGTGGAGAATACCTGCCTTCTGAAGTAAGACTGCTGTAAGGTGTTTCTAACTGCAGGTACCAAAAGTTGTTAGTTACTCCAGATTTTGTCATATGCTTTAAATTCTTGTGTGTATATTTCAAATACTGTTTACATTCTGCATAGGAAAAGATGTCTTTCCCCACTCTACCCCACCACTTACTGTCTAACTTGTAGAACTGAGGTGGGGGACTCTGTTAAATCTCATCCTAAAGTACTTGCCCTGTTTGAAACAGTGATTAATGTTCACACACAGGATCGCTCTTGTGTTCGCCTGTGACCATAAATACTGTAAGTATTATTTCAGACAGAAGTATGAAATAATACTGCTGATGTCCAGTATACCCTATTTCTAGCACAGAGTAAGTTCTCACTGTGATAATTTTTATTGTCGTCAATTATTTTATGCTTGTAGCGTGTTTTGGAGTTGTGCAGAACTCATACTTCGTGATTGAGAATCAATATACTGAAACATGACACAACTTCTTGCTTTCTGTGGAGACAGATACAGGAAAGGTGGCTAGAGGATAATCTTACTTTGAGGAAACGGAATGAAGAGCTAAAAGAAGTTGAAGACAATATAAAACAACTTGTGAAGGAGATGGGAGAAATGAAAGTCCCGCAAATGAAAAAGTAAGCATCTTCAAACCAGAACGGCATGTTTTGCCCAAGAATTCGCTGGATACCTGAATGTAATATTCACTGTTTTAGTGTGCTTCCTGGTCCACCTTGCTCCCCATTCACACAGACCACTTCCTCCTCCAAACTCATGTCTGCGTAACATCCCCATGACGACAACATAAATGACTCAGTGAAATTATATAGTGCTTCTAGCTAGAAATTCATATATGTGCACATGTGCTCATGCCTGTTCCGATCTAATCCATTTTTTAGTGACTTCCACTGTTAAATCCACATTTAAAAAATAATTCATGTCTCTGGGAAAGAATATTTAGTTTTCATTTTCAGTCTACTCCCTTAGGTCTCAGCAGCAATTTTTATATTTATTTCAGTAGTTTAATACTAATTGCTTAGATAATAAACATTTTTGAAAAGGAATTAGGCCTATGATGGTTTTTATGTGTGAACTATTTATTTAGCTTTCTAGAGGTTATCCAATTAATTCCTCTTACTTTGCTTAGTATCCTAATTTAATTTGACCTATGGAATGAATTATTTTATCTGTTTCTACATATAGCACTTTGGCATTCAAACTTGATAACTTGCTTCTGCCACTCAGAGTAGTGATTTGAATATGTTCTTAACAAACTTTAAAATATTTTTGTTTCAATAATGTCTTAATTTTGGTGACATTAGTACGATAATTTTAACTGTTACAGACTTTATAGATACAATATAACGAGCTACTGTCTAATATAAACTCAAAATTAGAACCCTGATTAAAAAATTGTGAAACACTAAATACAAAAGACTTGTGTATCAATTATGGTTTCACAGCGAACAAAAACATTTAGAGGAGAAAATAGAATCTCTGAAAAGAAACCATCATGTTGCACTTGGCCGACAACGTGGATTTGAGGAAGAGATTGTTCGGTTTAAAAAGGAGCTTCGAGAGTCACAATTCAAAGATGCAGAGGAAAAATACAGGGAGATGATGATTGTTATGAGAACAACAGAGCTAGTGAACAAAGATCTGGACCTTTATTACAAGGCTCTTGATAAGTAAGTATTGCCAGCTGAGAGTAATTCTTAAATGTTTTAGGCTTTATTACTATTGATAACCTTAATGCAAAAGCAGCTTTCAATTTCAGACTTCCGGGGGTAACTTAGAAGTAATAAATTGGTATCATTCTTTGAGATAGTTAATTATTGCTCTTTATAAAATCAGGCATTTAAATGTTAAGGTAACATAACAAGGTACACCTTTTTAAGTAAATTAATGAAAATATACTACAAACTGCACAGGATCAGTAGGATGTAGGAAATCTCTAAGTTAATGTATATAATATACATACAGTAAATGCATTGGTGGTAATAATTGGAGTTTAATATAGATAAGTCCAGTGATCGTTACAACTTTATTCCCAATTCTCTCTAAGATCCTTTTTGAGTTGTGGTTGACTCATATTTGCAATGCAACGATTCAAGTCGAGAGAGATAATAGTGAGTGACCCAACACGTCACCCATCTGTGCCTTCTGTGCTCAGTTCTGGGGCTGAAATAATCTGCTGCTGTGTTGCCTGTGGTGGTTAGAGAATGTCCAGACAATAAACGCATTCAGCTTTGGGTTTCATATGAAAATGTGGAAGAGCCAGTGGAGCTGCAGGCTGTTCCTCTGACCCTGTTCCTCTGTAGCTTTTGTTTTCCCCCCTTGAAGGCATTTTTAGGAAGCTGTTGTAAGTGTGTCTCCCAAAATTGCTGATGGTTTTCCTTTCTTAGGACATTCCTGTAATTTTGCTTTGTGGGTTGTTTGGGGTTTTTTTTGAGGGACATAGAGGAAAGTATTACACGATACGCAGTGGGAGAATGTGTTTCTTAAAAGTCTGTCTCTCATGTTCTCTCAAAATACATAAACTCCACTGTACGAGTTTAGGAAGGGTGAAATCTGTGTTTAAATCCTTCATTATTAACCCGGATCTTTCTTGCATAGTCTCTCATACTACTTTCATTTCTTAGCAGTATGTTTTAGCATCCTCTGGTCGTATCTTAACATGAAGAAGATATGCCAGGTAGATTTCTTGTTCCCCATGATCATCTTCTCAGACAAACAATTGGGTTTTCATTAAAGAATATTACAATATAGAGGTGGTTTTCCCCTTTTCCAGTATGGGTGGTTTTGTGCTTATATTAGAGAAGGCAAGATCAAAAGAAGCATGTCTTGCATTTGATGGAAAGCATAGTAAACTTTGTGAATGTTTCTGCTTCTTCTGGAAGCTTGTTTTCTAGTCTTGGACTGACTGGCCAAAAATAGCATCTCAAAATTGGTAAACAAATACAAAGTAAAACATATGGCTCCCTAAAAAACCCTGTATATTCAGTTGCAATGATGGAATTTCAGTGAGCAACTTGATGGGCAATGGGGAAGGATCTTGGAAATGGTGGGTATGCTTCAGGAACTGTGAAAGTGGTGCTCGGTGACAGATAAATTGACTATTAGGAACAACAAAGAGAAAGGAGGAGAAACATTTTGGCCACTGTATGAATTCACAATACACCCATGTCATGAATATAGTATGGAATTTTGGTCTCCTGTATTAAAAAGGGTCTGGTAGTGCTGGGAAAGGGAGCACGGAAGAGCAGTAATGTGGTTGAGGGTACAGCAGCATGGTCAAGAAGAGAAACTAAATAGATGAGAACTTTCCAAGTTGAGAAACACAGTGGTCTAGAGGAACCTTATTTTAAGCAGTTTTAATGATAAAATAAATATGTTTAATATTAGAATGTAAGCTAATCCAAAATTTACTTTGTGAAGATTTAAATTATTCAGAGCATGTATAATTCTCCCTTTTCAGCTTAAATGGAAATGCACTCCAAGAATTTCCCTTTTAGAATTCAGAATCTTTTTGTATGGTATCAAATCATCTATTGTTTCTATTTAAGGCAAAACAGGAAATCAGTCTTGTAATTTCAAGAAAAATAGATAAGCATCGCTTATTGGTAATCGTCTGAAAAATCGGTGAGACGAAATGTTAACTCTAATGGCCAGAGATTGAAAGCTGTATCTGTAGCTGGGAAAACCAACATTTTGGGTGTTCTGTGCTATCAGTTGATCTTTATTGACTTAATATTTAGAGGTTTATACTAAATATTGATGAGGAATGCATTCTTGGGTTTAATTAAGTAAATAGTTGAAAACGCTTTCTTCTTTCTTCAGACTTAACAAATCCCATGAGAGTTGATAATTCAGTATTCCCCAGAACAGGTGGAAATAATTCCTGTAAGAGGGGAGGTAGGAAAAATATATGTAAAAGTCCATTTCAGAAGCATATTTTATTTGCACCATATTTTTTTGAAAGAAGATATTGGCATAAATTGAGCAAGCATTTTTTTCATTACAGAGCACTTTTTCTTTAAAAAGCCGAGTTAGAAATGTAGCATCCTGTCCTTTCTTGAATGCTTTCATAAGGAATCATCTATTATTGAACTAAAGTCAGGTTGATATATTAACCAGGGAAATTAAATTGAAAATTATTAATGACATCCTATGTTACTCTTGCCACTGAAGAGAAAGGTAGCGCTAGTCATAACGTCTGTTTGGGTAATTATAAATTACATTCTCGATACAGAATTCTCTGCTCTGAGGAAACTTCACAGGCTCTCCTTGCCTCTTGAGACCCAGTTATCTGCACTGTTGGGGGATTGTGCCAATGAGTAACACTACTCTTGGTTTGGAAGACTTACCATCAGATTCGTTGTCTTGGTGTCAGGCTGAAAGTATGCCTCACACACAAATTATAAAGCTCTTAAAAAGTCAGGTAAACTTTGTGACTGACTGCAAATCTTCTTGTTTTCATTGCTCTCCTACTTCTTGAGACTGAGCTGTTTGTGAGAGTAGAATTCTTTACGCAATGGAGTGTGTTTAATCTTTAGATACTTATGCATTCAAAATGAGATAGTATTTACTATATTTTTAGTGAAAGTATTTAGGGAATGGAAGGGGAGCTGCTGCCTTCCTTAAAGCTCCTGTAGTCCATAGCAGTCCATGGTCGCACCTGTAACAGTTTGCATTTTTGTATTGTTTTTCTTTAGAGCAATAATGACATTTCATAGCATGAAGATGGAAGAAATCAACAAAATAATTCGTGACCTTTGGCGAAGCACCTACAGAGGACAAGGTATGTAATTATTTTTTTTGTTTCTGCCCATACATATCCATTTGATACCGAGCACAGCATACTGAAGAGTGTTTGTTCAAAATCCTGAAAATCCAGGATCTGAAAATAGTTGGTTCCATTCTAAAGGCTACATCTGTTGGTCACCACTATAATCTCCCTTTTATTACAGATTATGTAGTTAGTTACAGGAAAATAGAGGTAATTTTCCCTTTTCCATGTTTTCCAAAGTTAAGGTTTCCTTGAGACAGGGGAACTGCACAAGTTCACTCCTTCAATTTTAGAAAAATTCATTTCAAAGATGTCTCTGTTAGTGGTAGTTCTGAATACAGTTTTTGTCGTTACTGCATATTATACTGCTCAACTCCTGTTAATCTTATGATATTTTTAAAGATTTTTGATAATGTAAAAACTGTCTCCTTCCCATTTTCAGATATTGAATATATAGAAATTCGTTCTGATGCAGATGAGAATGTCTCAGCCTCTGATAAAAGAAGAAGTTACAATTACAGAGTAGTAATGATAAAGGGAGATACAGCACTGGATATGCGAGGAAGATGTAGTGCTGGGCAAAAGGTAATAGCATTTAATAGTACACAGTAAAGAGGATTCTGAAAACTGACTCACATGAATGCAAGAGAGCAACGCGTTCTGAAGTGACCCCAAAGAGCAGGTGGCTCTGACTCGAATTTACAATTCTGTACAACTTCCCTTCACTGTATCAGGATTTTGCTGACAGTATGCAATATATGATTCTGAACATCTGAACCCTATTTTGGGGTGCCAAAATCCAACTGAAACAGTTGGAGACCGGTCTGAGTCCCTGCAGCAGTGAAGGGTTCAACTTCCCCTTCTTCTCAGGTTCAAATCCTCCCAGTCTGTCTCGTGCCAGTTACCACTAAGGTTCCCATAGCTTTAGGCCTATTGACTTGCTCCCATATTTTTTCCTTCCTGAGGGCTGGCCCTTGGGTGTCTTTTCACAGCTGCGTCTACCTCTAAGTACGGTAAGACCTCTTTTTCTCCAAGTTATGCTACTCTCCCCTACTGCTGAATATAACCTTCCAGTTCACGTCACCAAAATACCACGCCATGCCGTACTTCCAGGCATTGCGTTTCAGTCTGTCCTGTCTGTGTCGGCTGTCGGCTCTGCAGTCTGGCCAGTCAGCTGTCTCGGTACTTCAGTAACACACACTGGCCAAGCGGCCCGATAGCTCACCTGCCTTGGCGGTACCGGTGATCAGAGGTTCATCGTAGTTAACGACACCTCTTTCACGTGTTGGGACTTGAGAGTTGTTGTTTCCACCTGACTGTTATGTTATGACAGAGCATCTAAAATATTCCTCAGCAAGAGAAAAGAACCAGCCTTGTTCGTCTGCCACCAAAATCACCATCTGCACTGATATTTTTTTTAAAGAGCTGAGGTATGGAAAAAAACCCATAATACTTGTAGCCATTTGGCACTTGGCGTATTGGTTATGCAGCTTGGGCAACCAAAGCTACCTGCAGTATTGCAGCAGGAAACTGCTTCCTCAGATGAACCATTTCCACCAGAACGAGTGATCTTCCTAAATGCAGAGGTAGTGGAAAGGGAGAAAAATGCAGCCAGGGCTGCTCTTACTTCTTGCCTGCTGGAACACTTTCTGCCCATCCTTTGTGCCTGCTGCACTGTAAGTAGAAGCCCTGGAGAGCGCTCCCCAACACTTCGGGCTCTCTGTGCAAGGTGCCAGTGACAGCCTAGCCCTAGGACACTGCAATCGCGTGAGGAAATTACATTTTCCTTCCTCTTCTGCAGTGGGAGCTGGAGCTTTCTGGCTCCCTTTCCTCTGCAGTAGCTGAAAGGGCTATGATGCCAACAGATTTAGATCTCTTTGATGGTGAGGAAGAATTGCCGTTATCTGAAGTAACAAGCTGCCTACTTCCTTACCTCCAGAGTAGCAATTCCCACTGTGTTGCTCACTCCAGCAGAGTTTCATTGGCAGCCAGGCCTTTTCCACGACCAGATGCTACAGACAGTAGTAGAAAATGAAATCAAGGAATGGAACAAAGTCGTACACGATATTTTTAAGTGCATACAGTAACAGAATCATGAAAGGATATTTCATGAGAAGATGAATACCGTGTTGTTGCTTGAATATGAAAAATGCTGTCAAATTAATTCCCACCTGAGTGTAGATGTGCACTTGGTTTTGAAAATTCCATACTAATTTGGGGGGAAATCCAAATCTTATAAAACAGCAGTATAGGCAAAAAATGTGTCCTCTCCTAAAGTAGTCTAGGATGTTACGTTAGAGCCCTATGTAAATGAGAGTGAAACTTGTTCACAGTTTCTTACCTTGTATTCTGAGAATTCTTTGATCGTGAACTGTGATGCCAGAAGTCGTGATAATTGGAAAGTATTTTTGGCAGTACAGTTTCCATCAAGTGTTCTGTCATTTTCACTAGTTCAGGAGATACAATAATAATATAATTAGGCATGTTAGTACAAAACTAACATGTAAGGTGGTAAATCCTATTGTCTTCGGTTCTAGTAAGTAGTGGGGAGTTTAGTAACTCGGTGAGACGCATACAGATTTCCACCGTCCCGGCTGAAGTAGGGTGGGGCTTGCCCAGAGTACAGGGGTAATGCCGGTGACAGTATCGTAGTGTCTTTACCTGAGGTTGGAATCCTTTCTTCTAATATCTCCTGAATGTTGAGTATTTGACTCCTCTGATATTTTTCCAGGAGTACTTTGTAGAATGGATCTTTCAATTCAAACTTGAAGTTTTAATGTAGTTTTTCGGTACCTACTCAGTTACTGTCATTTTGTGAACTGTCGGCACATTGTTACGTAAACTTGAGTCACGGTTTGTAATGGCATTAAAAATAGCGTGTTACATGTAGTTCCTCTATAAACACTTTGAAGAGTGAGATTTTGGTGTTGTGGTTTTTCTTCCTTAGGTGCTTGCTTCTCTGATCATTCGTCTTGCTCTAGCCGAAACATTCTGTCTCAACTGTGGCATATTGGCACTAGATGAGCCGACTACCAATCTTGATCGAGAAAACATCGAGTCTCTTGCGCATGCCCTGGTGGAGTAAGTGATCTCTTCTTGTGAAGCTTAAAGAGGGATATTTTTCAAACGTTAGTAGTAGACGACAGAATTGAATTATATTGGGTGGGAGTGTTGATCTGCTGGAGGACAGGCAGGCGCTACAGAGGGATCTGGACAGGCTGGATCGATGGGCCGAGGCCAAGTGTATGAGGTTCAACAAGGCCAAGTGCCGGGTCCTGCCCTTGGGTCACACCAGCCCCAGGCAGCGCCACAGGCTTGGGGGGGAGCGGCTGGAAGGTGCCCGGCAGAAAAGGGCCTGGGGGGGTTGGTCGACAGCGGCTGAAGATGAGCCAGCAGCGTGCCCAGGTGGCCAAGAAGGCCAACGGCATCCTGGCCTGTGTCAGCAATAGTGTGGCCAGCAGGACCAGGGCAGGGATCGTCCCCCTGTGCTCGGCCCTGGTGAGGCCGCCCCTCGAGTGCTGGGGTCAGTTCTGGGCCCCTCACTCCAAGACAGACACTGAGGGGCTGGAGCGTGTCCAGAGACGGGCAACGGAGCTGGGGAAGGGGCTGGAGCACAAGTGCTGTGAGGAGCGGCTGAGGGACCTGGGGGGGTTTGGCCTGGAGAAAAGGAGGCTGAGGGGAGACCTTCTCGCTCTCTGCAACTCCCTGACAGGAGGTTGGATCCAGGGGGGGTCAGTCTCTTCTCCCAAGGAACAGGTGACAGGATGAGAGGAAATGGCCTCAAGTTGTGCCAGGGGAGGTTTAGATTGGGTATTCAGAAAAATTTCTTCCCCGAAAGGGTTGTCGGGCATTGGAACAGGCTGCCCAGGGAGGTGGTGGAGTCCCCATCTCTGGAGGGATTCAAAAGACGTGTAGATGTGGCACTAAGGGATACGATTTAGTGGTGGACTTGGTAGTGATAGGTTAATGGTTGGACTCAATGATCTTGGAGGTCTCTTCCAACCAAAACGATTCTATGAGTCTATATTTTAAGCTGGCATGTCTTTGTTGGCGTCTGCAAATATATATGCAAAGCAGTAGTTTTGGATTCCCTCTCCTTTATCTGGAAAAGGAAGAATATTTCCTAAATAATTTGGGGAGTTTTTATGTGGGTAAAAAGACTTGTTAATCAGCATTAGGTTGCTTGACGGTTCATGTCATTCCTTATCAATAGTTAAATATTTTGGTGCTATGTATTTACCAGTTGTCTAAAACTAGAATGTGATTTAGATAAATATACACTAATACACACTAAATAATATCTCTTTGTAGGATAATAAAAAGCCGCTCACAACAGCGTAACTTTCAGCTTCTGGTGATAACTCACGATGAGGATTTTGTTGAACTTCTGGGCCGTTCTGAATACGTGGAAACTTTCTACAGGATAAAGAAGAACATTGACCAGTGCTCTGAGATCATGAAATGCAGTGTCAGCTCCCTAGGCTCATATGTTCATTAGAATTTCAAGTAATTACGTATTACAGACTGGCTTAGCTGCCTAACTTGCTAGAGCCCAAATGAAGGCATCTGAAAATATAGTTCCTTCATATCATATGCTACTGAAGATTTGTAACCATTTTAGCTAGAGTCTGAAACTATTAGACTTTTAAACTTCGTATCTTTCTACATATTTCTGGGCCTGGGTCTAAGAATCACCGTGATTTGGAAGGATTTAAATGAATACAACGCAGTTAAATTTTACATGTATTTTGTGCTTTAACAGTGAAAATAAAGTCGTGCTGTTCTTTGCGTATGTCCTGGCGGGGAGATCCAGGTGCGGATTCTTGGGAACAGCTGCAGCTCTGTCGATAGAAGCGGGCTTGCTCTCCATCACTGCGTTACGGCAAGTTCAGGGTGCAGTTGTATCTCACTAGTCAAGGCGTGTTCGTGGCTACCCACCTAGTCCACACAAAATTCACAAGATTCAAAGAGAACTTTTACTACTTTCTCTACAAGGTAACATTACTCTGTCTGTTCAAAGACAGAATCTTCACAAAGTGTAACAGCTTTCTTTAGAATAAAGGAAAGTCCCATCTCTAACTAGATGAACGAGTGAATGGATGACAGAAGCGTATTTTAACCATATTCTCTTTGCTCAGTGTCATTTAACTCTCTGCTGCTTTAAGGTGATGACATTTATGAGAGTTATGTCATATTCTGATTCTCCATGAGATACAGTCAGGTTCTGTGAAAGTGATACAGAAATGCCTTAGAGAGTTAACTTGCGTGGAGGCTGAGCTTCACCTGCACCGCCGAGTTCTTCCTGACACTCTTTTCCTTGGTACAGCGATGCCCGATGGCCCTGCAGCACGCGGGCCAAGGGGAACCTGCCACTCAGCTAGAATGACAACGGAAGGCCAAGAGGGATGGCACGCTTCAAAATGCAAAGGACCTGATCATCACAAGTCTTGAGGTTTCAGACAAGGGTTCCTCAGCACCATGCCTCGCTGCCTCGGAAGCCGCAACAAGCCTTGGGGGATGCAGTTCCTGGGTCTCTGTTTCTTCGTAACCAAGTAAGGGGGCACCTCTTCTACCTTGAGCTCTGGGTACAACTCCACAAGCAGAAGCTGGACTTGCAACTCTTTAAATCCTTGCAGACAGCAGTGATCAGCTGAACCTCCTTAGCAGACAGCGCGTGACCAAAGCTCCATTTCAGAGGAGGAGTCTTTAAACCAGCGTGAAAAAAACGTTAATCTCGGTAACATCAGGACATTTGTCTTTGGCCAATACAGGAACGAGCCTGAGAACGCTGCACGCTGCCTTCCTCACGCTTCGGGGTGCAGGGGTCTCTTCCACCAATTTCCCGGGGACGAAGCGGGCGAGGGCGGGGGTAGGAGTGCGGGCAGGCGCAGGCAGGCGCAGGCAGGGCCCGGGGCTGGTTAAGCACCATGGACAGAGGCAGCCCCGGGCCCTCGCCCGCGGGGAGGGGCGGCGCGTGGCCCTGCCTGCCCGTCCTGGCTCTGCCGAGCCCCTCGCCTGAGGTCGTGCCGCTGCCCGCGCCACCTGCCAGCGGGTCTGGACAGCATCGGCACAGCAAACGGCAGAACCCGGCGGTACCCCGGGTCCCATTCCCCGTCCCGGCGTTCTTCAGCCGGCGAGTTAAGTGGACGTGGCGGTAGGTGCCTGGAAGGGTAATGCCAGAAACGGAGCGCTTGAACCAAGGATTGTTTCCACCTGAATTTTCTGAAACTGCAAGTCACTAGAGTCAGGGTGGCCCCAGTCATCGGGAAACCACTCAAAGATAAGCGGATGAATGGGACTTCCTAGCAATTACGCTCGTTCACCAATCCCCTGAAAAAGCAATTAACACCAAACTGGGGGGGGAGGAGAAGGCAAAGGAAAATGCTGCTAACATGCATTACGTTTGCAGTTTTAAATAAGAAGCTTCACTGACTCTAGTACTACTTCCTGAAGGGGAATTTTCTTAAAGATATAATCAACAGAAAAAAAAATGACTTTGAATTTTCAAATTTTCCTGTACTACCTGTTTGTTTTAGCATGACACATACATCCCAGCTCATGAAGAATTACATTAGCTTCAGAAGCAACTCCCCAGCCTTTGTGAATTCTGTCCTTTTTTGCCCCCCCAAGTTAAAGCCATGGTTTGCAATTCCTCTGTAAAGTAGTTTGGGCACGTTTTTGCCTGAATCAGCCCTTCTCTGTTCCCCAGCTGTAAAGTTTATCCTCACACATGCACTTTGGCAATTAAACATTTTGCCGGAACTTGGAAAAAATACAGAAAATGTGGTGGGAAACTAACCTCTCCTATGTCAAGTGTCAGTATTAAAAGGACAAAATAGAAATATATAATGATGTTTTTCCACACTTTTCATTTGAATAATCCGTAGGCTCTTCTATAGCTAACGGCATGGAAAAGAGACGCCACCAGCCCCGTGGGTTTGACGTGGACCGGGAAACAAAAAAAATGTGCTCGTGAGTCAAGTGTAGGAGAAACTTTAAACGCTTTCATGATCTTCGGCGGCTCGTGGGCACCTCGGGGAGCGTGAGGACAGAAACGGGCCCCGCTGCGACCGGCCGCGGAGTGGGCTTTGCTGCCACCTCTCCTGCTGCACCCACAGGAAACAGGGGCTGCTGCAGATGGGCGCAGTCAGCCGCCCCCAGCGCCACGTCAAGGGGATCCCTGCTCTGCCGCAGCTTCCTGCCTCGCCGCACGGGCGCCGGCCGCCGCGGCGGAGCCGCTGCACAGCAGCTGCCGGTGGCCCCGGCCGGCCGGATCGGTGGGGCTCGGCCTCCTCTCCAGCCTTGTCCTGCGGGTGCAGGACGGGCGGCGAGGGTGGCACGAGGAGGAGAACATTGGGGGAAAGGGGTTGTCGCCAACATACGTGATGCTACATGGAGTTCAATGCCATCTGTAGCACAGAACCAAGCTGAGACATTTTAAGGCAAGCGAGGCGCAGATTTGTTGCAGTAACTCATTGGGCAGGGGCGAAGCGGTGCAGAAACCGGCTCTCCACTTGCCCTTTTGGTTGGAGCTGGGGCGCATTTCCAGCAGAGAAACCCCGGCACCGGAGAGCGGCTCCGCAGCACCCGGCTTCCGCGCCGCGATGCACGCACACGCCGTCTTCACCGGGCACGGCCGCGGGCAGACGCTCACTCAGATATGCCATGGTTTAGGAACCAAACATGGCAACTGAAAATCATTTTAAATGCTTTCACAGAACTCCTGGTGTGATTGCAGTGGGCTCAGGGGCCAAGAATCAGGCAGTTGCCTGGGAGGGTAATTTCACAGCACCCCTCGGAAAGCACCGGGTCCCCGCCACGCTGTACCGGCCAACGGCGGCGGGTCGGCCTGGGAAGGGTTAGCTGGGTCTAAGTCCCTTCCTGGGGGGTGGCTCTGTGGGCAGCCCCAGCCCCGGCGAACGCTGTTAGAGCCCGGCGCCTGCGGCAGGCTGCAGGCTCGGCGCGCACGGCTCGCTCTCCTCCCACCTCTCTGACACATCATTTATTTCTTCAGCAACATATAGCTTATTTTCAGTTTATCTGCACTTAGTAAGCAAGGTGGCAGCTACTTTCACTAGAAAAAAAACCTGGCCTTAAAGACATCCCCTCTCTGCACAGTCTTGTTTCTCAGTGGAATTTATTTTAGCAGTAGAAAACCAATACTTCGAAGCTCCGACGCTTCCTTCGCTGTTCCTCACGCCGTACAACACTGTGCTGTCTGCTCAGACTGCTGCAGGCAGCCGCTGGGCCCGAGTGCTTTGGGTGTTTAAAACTTCAGAGAAGATGATTTTTTTTAAATTTCTTTATTTTTTGCAACCAAAACTGCTTTCTGACCTGCCTGAAGTAAAAAAAGTGATGTACAGAACACGTAACTTGCTACTCCCAGGAGCACCTTTTCCATCAAGTTTCTGACCGGGGAGATCCGGTTTGCCTCCTGCACGCTGCGTTTTAGGCAAAAAGCTTTTGAGTGCCCTAAAAATTAAAAATTAAAAAAAAACCAAACAGATGTGATTATCTACAAACAAACACCACAAACCAAACCAATAAATATAGATGATGCTTTCAAAAGCCTCATCATTTAATGTCTCCATGTAACTTTGTTAGCATTTAAATGTCACACTAAATATCATTTCCAATCTATTTCAGTATGACACTTTGTTTACTACCCCCCGGGGCGCGCTGCCAGGAGCCAGCACTTACTCTCTACTTACTGCAAGATTACGCCTTCGGGAAATGTGATGCAATTTGCAAACTCTCATTCATCCGGCTTCATCCCGCTCCATGTAATTTGACTTTTATGCAGGAAAAAAGAGCTTGCTGTAGCGCACCTTTCCCTCCGGCTGCGCCCGCTGAAGGAAGCGGGTTGGCTCCAGCGCCGGGCCGCGCTGCGGTGCCGTCCCGGCGCGGGGCTGAAGCACTCGCAGTTTGTAAACTCAGCCGCTGATCCAAGAGATATTACATGTGCTGACTCTAGACTTTACACGGTGACCCACATTCAGGTTTTTTTCCATGTTATAAAATGTTTTATTTAACTTTTTCACCGTCTTCTGAAAGTGAGGAACAGCGCACACGAGCAAACGGCCTGGGAAAAAATGTTGCGGCTTCTCGACGAGGATTTCGTAAGAGGTAAAGCTGGACTAGTATTGGAAACAAGACAATGGGCAGTAGGGTTGTCCAAAATCAGGGCCTCAAAAATGGCAGAAGAGACCTGAAGTTGTTTATACCACCTCAATTATAGCATCCGCTGGACCTTGTGAGTTCTGACACTGTTTCTTAATTACATGATCCCGTCCTGTCCCTCCACAAAACCCACGACTCGGTGCAGCCGGGGCTGCCGTAGGGGCGAACTCGGCTCCTAAAGCAGAGGTGTGGAGGCGGCACCACTGCCTCCCTGTGCTAAAACAGCCGGGAAGAGGCACACGGAGCACGGGAGGAAGCCGCGGGAATGGCCCGGGAGAAGCGGGCGCCCTCCCTGCCCCGTGCCAGGGTCCTCACCCCATCCCGAGCCAGGGACGGCCCAATGCAGCCGGGTGGGAAACCTCCCGCCTCCCGCCCGCCGCTGCCACGGCCCCGTGCTGAGACAAAGCTACCGCCTGTTTAACTGGAAAGGCACCAGCTCAGCCCATCTAAAATCACGGACCGTAGTTCTCCCGTTTCCTACCGAGCCAGGAGAGAGGAGGGGACACAGCCACAGGGAGCCGTAGCCCCGTAAACCTGACTTACCCATCGCCTGTACCTGTTTCTTTCCGTGGCTTTCCCTTGGCTCCGTCCGTGTCCACCGATGCCGGCCCGTGCCGGTGACGGCCGCGGCTCCAGCCTACCCCGCTGCTCTTCATTTCTGCGTGAGGGTTTGGGCAGCCAACCTTGGCCTCGCTGCTGGGGAAAAAAAAAAAGGAAAAAAGAGAAACAAGACATGGACACAGAACAAAGCAAAACTTCTGGTTTCGGTTGCGCTGAGGGGCGATTCAGCTGGTTCCTCCGTTTTCTGGGGTCACCACCCAGAGGTGCAGCTACAGAAAGGTCTGACCGGTGCCAGCCCCGTGTGCGCCTTCCCCCCCGGCCTCTCCTCCACATGGGGCAAGAGGAGCCCGGTGGGGAAAACTGCAACGTCGAAATTACCCACTTGGGTCATTTTTCTGAATTGGTTGGGGACCGACTTGGGGCGGCTTAGATCAGGCATGAAGAGCACGGGGGGGGTGAGCGCCCGGTCTCGGGGACCCGCCTGCGTTCTGCCTCTGGCCACAGCTGGGGGCAAAACCAGCTCTTCCCTGGCGAGGAGACCCGCTTCAGCCTGGGCTCACGTGCCTGGGGTCCTGCGTCCACCCCGGCCGCAGCGGGCTCCGGGACGTGGTGTCCCAGCCCCACGTGCCCCCTCCCCTGGGGAAGGGCAGACATTTCCCTTGTTATTTCACAGTCACCGCTGGGTTTAACGCTCAGAGCAGCCGAAGACGCTCTGAAGAAGCTATTTTGGTTCCCTTCGGGTCAACGACGCCCCGATGAAGGGCTGCGATCCCCTCTCCCGCACCGCCTCTCGCCCGAGCCCCTGGCTAGATGCTGTTTCTCAGAACTGGGCTCCGCTTTCTGGCTATCATTTTCCACCCACGAGCCGAATTGACACATGTCAGCTTTTCCCATCATCAGCTTCACGTTACCGTATCAATAGTTTGGGGGAACGATTTTATCTGCCTTTGGAGGCGGTGACACACGCTCTCTGCGCGGGGTTTGCAGATACGGGGTGTTCCCAGCCAAGGGGCTCCCACCCCCCCGCAGCCCCCCGTGGCCCCGCGATCCCCCCGGGACCACCACGCCGGTGTCGGACCCCACCGCAGGGCGCGGGGGCTGGGACCGCAGACATCTTCCCTGGGGCCACGGTGCATCCCGCTCTGGCAGCTTGGCTCAAGGGCCCCAGGGACGCCAGCTTTGGGACAGACGGACACACGGACACCGTACTGTGCTGCCCTGGACACACGCCAGCTCCTACACCTTCCTCCCAGTGCGCGCGATGGGATAACTCCGGGCTCCTGTCTGGCTCCGACCCAGCCTTTCGATTTTGCAGGGAATTCAATGATTGGGAATCATCACCATCTTTTTTCCCAGGAAAACCAATCTTTTCAGGCTACTAAAAGCAACGAAAGGGGAGCGCTGCAGCCCAGTCCTGCCGCTGCAATGTCAGATCTTCCCGGGCAGAAGGAATGCGGTGAAATGGGAAGGGGTGCGTTTGAAATGTGAAGTTCAGCGCTTCCTCAGGCTATGCAACATCTTGACTTTACTGAAAATTAAAAAAAAAAAGGTTTAAACTTAAATGTTTCTACATTTTCTATATGAATTTAACAATTTACATCTATTTACGAGCCTCTAACCAGGTACGAGGTGAAGGCCGGGGCTCCCCGGGGCGCCTGGACGGGGCTCCCGGCAGCGTGGGGCCTCGGCGCGAGCAGAGCCATGGGTGCCGCTGGCACCGTCGCCTCCCCTGTGCTTGCAGCAGCGCTTGGGCAAAGGCGCTGAAGAATTTGGGGAAGAAATGAGCCATTTCGGCAAGTCAACTTTTTTCCCCACAAAATTCCCACTGACAACACAGTTCAGCCATGGTGGGAAATAACTGGGGGGTCGCGTCTGCTCTTCTGCCCGGGGATGCGGTGGTTCGGATCCCTGAGTTACTCTTGGTTTTCTGATGTCCTCTGGGACCGCGTGGGATGGTGTGGGATGGCATGGGATGGTGTGGGACAGCGTGGGATGGCGTGGGACGGTGTGGCCCCCCGACACGGCACCGTGCAGGGCTGAAAGGCGCCGTGCCGAGCCGGGCGCTGCAGGAGCCGTCCTTGCAGGACGGGATACGTGCTACAGAGCTGAGCAAGTCCTAGTTAAAACCCAAACACCCACATGCCACAAAACCCCCTCAGCTACTTCTTCCTTTACATGCAAGAGCATATTTTTGTCTTTGCAGATGTTTAACATCTTGATAAAAGTTTTGAGGTTTGCTTTTCTTTCAAATCTGACTTTGGCTACTTGAGCTTGCCGCAGCTGCTGCGATTATGGCCGAACGACATGAATTTGTTCTGACACACGGTTCAGCTGTTCCTCTGTGACAGCAGCCACACACCATTTCCTTCTCCGAAGCGCTGACATCACCCGTGATACCCTTTTCCACCGGCAATGGCCAAGTTGCGGCACAGGGCGCCGTGGTCCCGGCTTGTCCCCAGGGCCGCCGCCGGGACCACGTGGGGGAGAGGTCCTCCACGTCAACGGGAAAGACAGCAAGTGGTCGGGGTGCCCTGGAAAGCAGCGCCGGGCACGGGGGTGCCCCCACCCGCATCCTGTGTCGGTGGCCCGGGACGGGTGGGTGCCGAGCCGGCGGCAGGGCCCTGCGCGGGCAGCAGAGGGGCACGTTCAGGTGCAAAAGCAAATGTCTGCTTCTGTGTCACTTCGGGTCCTGGATTTCTAACCTGAGGGTGACGCTGATCCCCGAGCTGCAGCCGCAGCGCCTGGGCACAAACCCGCCTGGACGGCCGGGCCGGTCTGGCTCCCGGCGCGCGGCGGGGGGACGCCTCCGAATTCAACCAGACACTTGCTGGGGTCGTGCCATCCCCCGTGAGGCATCGGCAGCCAGGGCAGGAGCCGGGAGCCCAGCAGGCATCCAGCCACACGCATCCCGGAGCCGGTCCTTCTGCGTAACCGCTTGTCTTTTCCATTGTGGAGACAAGGAAAGCTTCGGGAGATACTTCTCTGCGCATAAAATCATGGCTTGGCTTTACTCAAGCCTGGCACTGCGCTTGGTTAAGTCGTGCACACCTTCACGGTTTTCCACATGCAGCACGTTACAAACACACTCAATATAGTAAATAGATCCTCAACCATCAAAGAGAAATTCTCAACTTCTCATCCCAGTATCTTTCCATCTATCAATTAGGTGATTAAAATCTGCATGGTAGCTGAATAGCAGATAATGTTGGTTAAGGGCGAAAAGTCTTCACTGTCATTACATAATGCCCTTCTTTGGGGCGAATGGCACTTCCCACCGTCTCGCCTGCTCAGCACAGGAAGACACCTATATTTGGTAGTCAATGGAGACACCGGTCCTTCTTCGCACTATAAAAATGGTGCTCTGCCGAGCAGCGAGGCAGAAAGGCCCTGGCCAGCCAGCCCAGCCGGCACGGGACGCGCTCGGACAGCGGCGACAGGATGCTCCCCTCGCTGAAGGCTGCTTTTGCTCTCCTCTCCCTGCTCGAGCTCATTTCTTCCAAACCAGTGATGAACACCTCTCCCAAAAAAAAGCTGTCGGAGATCACCCACCGCATCCAACAGCTCAACTCGGGAGTGCAGGTAAATGCTGCTACACCTCTTGGCTTTTCTTTGCTTACAGACCAGAGGAACATTATTGATGATGATGATGATGATGATGATGATGATGATGATGATGTTCCTTGGTGCTTTGGGCACCCCAGCCCATTTCAGCCTAAACTTTGGGTGCTCAGCACTTGACTTGGTGGCACAAGAGGCTGCTCGGGTCGGGCAGGGTGCAGTTTTCCACCTGACGTTGGGTGTATTGCAGAAAAAGTGCCGAGGAACACGACAACCTCCCTCAAACCTCCCTGTCCAACATGCAGAGCTGTGTCAGGGTGACCAGGGCAGGTTGGTGACAGGGACACGGTGGCCCGGCGCTGTGTGAGCTGCCGGGGGGTCCCTGCTCTGCACCGGTCCAGAGCACCCGCTGAGCACCTGGGGGACCCTCCCACCCTCCCCAAACAACTGCTTGCGAGTGCTGTGCAAACCCGGGGCCCGTCTTCCCAGGACCCTGCTTTGAAACCATTTGCTGAAACACAGATCTCGGTGGTCACAGCACCCAGGGTAGATCCGCGCTGTGTCCTGCCGGAGAGGGATGGGGACATGGTGCCCCGTCCCGGGGGAGGGCGCAGCTGGCG
This sequence comes from Phoenicopterus ruber ruber, assembly GCA_009819775.1. Taxonomy (NCBI): domain Eukaryota; kingdom Metazoa; phylum Chordata; class Aves; order Phoenicopteriformes; family Phoenicopteridae; genus Phoenicopterus; species Phoenicopterus ruber. Next base: position 2,089,859 of record CM020228.1, on the reverse strand, counting down.
GCTCCTCGGGGACGGTCTCGTAATGATGGTCTCGTAATGACGGTCTCACACTGACGGCTCTCCCTTGTGTCGCCTTTCCAGGTCCCCTGCAATGACACCCGAGTGGCACAGGTCGCCTTCACGGATCGAAAGGTAAAAGATGATGGAGCGATAGGCAGAAAACGCATTTGCAATAAACACAGACATAGCTGGCGCCCTCCTCGCCGCGGTGCACAGCCCACGTAGCAGAGGTGGTTTTATTAGTCACCGAGCAAGAGCTGCTCGAGTGCCAGTCGCTGGGGGTGAGCGTGCGGCTCGACACCGGCTGCGCCGAGGATCTGCCTCCAGCCACCGCCTCTGCCCCCAGGTCCCCCCCGACCCCGGCCTTCGGGCACAGCCAGGGCCCCAGTCGCCCCACGGGGCTGCGATTACAGCCACGAAATGAAAGCGGTTCAGGAAGTCGCTGTGAAATCTCCCACCAGTCCTGGACACCCTGATAAGCAGCATCAACTTAAATCAACTACATGGTGCTAATACTCTTCCCCTCCGTGTTTACCAGCTGTCGGAGCAGGAGCTGCTGTGCCAGGCTGCCACGGCGCTCACGAAAGTCACCAGATGCAAGAAAGACTACGAGCCCTTCATCATCAACCTGCAGAGCCTGCACGGCAAGACGGTAAGCAGGAGCTGCAGCCGCCCCGCTCTGCAGCTCCGGCCCCCGGCACAGCCGTGCCCCCCACGCCGGCGCCGCCGAGCACGGGCCCCGCATCGGTGCCGGCTCCCCGATGTACCCAGAGGGCTGGTCAAGCCGGTATTTGTTGCCTTGCACGGGGCCAGACCCGCGCGGTGCTGCAGGATGATTTGCCTCTGTGGGAAGAGGGTGAACGGCCCCACCAGCCCCGGCCGCCCCCGGCCAGCGGAGACGGGGGTCACGCCGCTGGGCGCAGGGGCTGGGGCTTGTCCTGAGCAAAGGACAAATTCCCAACCTCCCGGGGCAGCATCCTCACAACTCTTAACTGAATTATTTGCTGAATTATTTATAAGGGAGACAGAGGCAACGGAAACAAAACATCTGCTTGGGCTGGTGGCCTGGCTACCCGCCGTCTGAGCTGCTAAATCCTGCCGTCAGCTCTAACCTATTTACACTTTTCCTTCCCCAGAACTGCTCCCTGAGCAACGAAAACGAGATCTACCTGCGCAACTTCTTGCCGGAGCTGGGGAACTTCACCCAGGGGATGTACAGGCGCCTGGCCATGTCGGTTGCGCAGTGAGACAGGCGCTGCTCCGGCGAGAGCCGCGGCTGCCAGCCCCGAGCCCAGGGATCTTACTGCTGGTAGCTCTTAAAATAGGTTTTGCAGCGTTTTTTTTGCTCCTCGTTGCAAGCACTTCCTCAGCTCTGCCCCAGCCCTCCTAAACCCAGTGCAATCCCAACAGCAAGTCCCAGCGGGCACGCCGGGCACCCGGGACGGCTCAGCCGCGACGGGAAGCGTCCCCTTCCCGGCAGGCGCCTGGCGTCTCCCAAGCTTTCCGTCCGAGTGCCATGTGTTAGACATTACTCAAGCTCTGCAGGAGAGGTCTCGTCTGGACGAGGCTGCCCTGCGGCTCTTCCAGCCTCAGGAGGGATGTCACCCCTCCGGGGGGATGTCACCCCTCGGGAGGGATGCAACCCCCTGGGAGGGATGTCACCCCTCCGGAGGGATGCAGCCCCCTGGGTGGGATGTGACCCCCTGGGAGGGATGTCACCCCTCCGGGGGGATGTCACCCCTCGGGAGGGATGCAACCCCCTGGGAGGGATGTCACCCCTCCGGAGGGATGCAACCCCCTGGGTGGGATGTGACCCCTGGGAGGGATGCAACCCCCTGGGTGGGATGCGACCCCCGGGAGGGATGCGGCCCCCGGGCAGGCTGGCAGGAGGGTTTCCCCGGCCAGGAGGAGCAGGGCATCGCGCTAGACGGGGCGGCCGAGGAGGCTGAGCTTTTAACTCGTTCACCTCCTCCTGCAGCGCCTACCAAAACCAAAACCAAATTATCTGCTTCCTGTTCCCCTTAATGAAGGGAGGCTTCTTCATAATCGTCTTCTCTCCCTGAAGAGATCAAAATCTAGGCTGGGATGATGCATTTTCACTAGCGAGTTACTACAGCAGCCCGGGGGGACGGCTGCCGGCGGGTGCCCGGTGGGAGCGGAGCCGGGGAAGTGCAGCAGCCGAGCGGAGGGAGGGGGCTGCGCGCCGCCAGCCGGAACCCTTACCGTAACCCCGATGCCTTTTATCCTGTCGGGGGGCTTTTAAGTTATTAATAGTGAAGACCGGAAGAGTCTGTAGGATAACTTTGAATCTAATGGGTGCTCGTTGGCATCATACTTCTAGGGTTTATTTATTATTATATTTTATTTAAATAATTTATTCTTATACTGTGTAATCTAAAGATTCAAAACCAAAAAGTCCTGGCTGTTGAAAGCTTTTCTTCGCTTGGGACTCAAAACAAAAAGGACAAGCCAGCATTCAGAATAGGTGTTTTATTTTTAACTTATATAAGAGTAGTTCTGTGGAATACAGACATATTTAAAATACTGCTACCTCATTCCTAGGGAACTATTATTGCCTAATCGCCTTTCCACAACAACAAACGAACGTGTGCTGATTCGTAATTTATTGTTCTTCCCTCTATTTAAAATATTTGTATTACAACAGAGTTAATATATTCAAATTATCATGTCTTTGGATGTCTTTTTTATTCATTTCCACATTGCACTGATGTTATAGAAGTGTCTCAGGGCTTAAGCAATAAACTACTGAATAACGAGCTCTTGGTGCCAATGGTTTTCTGTCGATTCCTCTCTTCTTGCCTCTAGCAGCTAACGAAGAGCATCGGGGGTGCTGCCTCCTTGGTTGGCCGGCACGGGGGGAACGGGGTGGGGAAGGCCGGCATTTCTTGGGGCAACAGACAGCAAATCTACCCCGTCTGCTGTGGAGAACAAGTTTTCAAGAAAGCAAAAGGCACCAGTGAACCTACCCGGCTTGCGGCGTGGGAAAACACGGGGTGAAGGGAACCATAGAACCATAGAACCATCAAATGGTTCGGGTTGAAGGGACCTTTCAAGGCCATCCAGTCCAGCCCCCGGCCATGAGCAGGGACATCCCCAACTAGATCGGGTTGCCCAGAGCCCCGTCCAGCCTGACCTGGAATGTTTCCAGGGATGGGGCATCTCCCACCTCTCTGGGCAACCTGTGCCAGGGCCTCACCACCCTCAGGGTGAAAAACTTCTTCCTTAGGTCTAGCCTGAATCTCCCCTCCTTTAGTTTAAAACCACCCCCCCTTGTCCTGTCACAGCAGGCCCTGCTAAAAAGCTTTTCCCCATCTTTCCTATGAGCCCCTTTAGGGACTGAAAGGCCGCAGTAAGGCCTCCCCGGAGCCTTCTCTTCTCCAGGCTGAACAACCCCAACTCTCTCAGCCTGTCTCCATAGCAGAGGGGCTCCAGCCCTCGGATCATCTCCGTGGCCTCCTCTGGCCCCGCTCCAGCAGGTCCATGTCCCCCTTGTGCTGGGGCCCAGAGCTGGAGGCAGCACTGCAGGGGGGTCTCCCCAGAGCGGAGCAGAGGGGCAGAATCCCCTCCCTCGCCCTGCTGGCCACGCTGCTGGGGATGCAGCCCAGGGCACGGGTGGCTTTCTGGGCTGCGAGCGCACAGTGCCGGCTCCTGTCCAGCTTTTCCTCCCCCAGCACCCCCAAGTCCTTCTCGGCAGGGCTGCTCTCCATCCCTTCACCCCCAGCCTGTATTGATACCAGGGGTTGCCCCGACCCAGGTGCAGGACCTTGCACTTGGCCTTGTTGAACCTCATGAGGTTCGCCCGGGCCCACCTCTCGAGCTTGTCCAGGCCCCTCTGGATGGCATCCTGTCCCTCAGGCGTGTCCACCGCACCACACAGCTTGGTGTCACCCCAAACTTGCTGAGGGTGCCCTCGATCCCGCTGTCTGTCATCGATGAAGGCTGGAGGCACGGGGACGAGAGCCCTCGTCTGGGAAGAGGGTCTTGCGCCTGGGGTCAGTACGTGGGGGCGCGGGCCGTGGTTGGGGGCAGCGGGGCTGGAACGGGAGCCAGCGGGCGGCAAAGCGGTGCTGCACGCGGGGGAAGGCGGGCTCGGCCGCGGGGCGAGGGAAGGGACGGGGCAGCTCGTGGGGCGAGGGCCCGCTCGGGAGCCGGCAGCGGCAGGTACGCAGGTAGGAAATAGATGGGCAACCTGGCTGTTGGAAATGGCTATAAACGCAGGAAAATGCTATAAATCCAGGAAAATGATATAAATGCAGGAAAATGCTATAAATGCAGGAGATATTGCCATAAATGCATGCGATGGGGCGTTAACTGCAGCCTTTGGATTTGCCCTGGAAAAACCACAGCGTTATTAGCACCAGGGGCAGGGAACAGAAATGCATGAAAACTGCAGAACATCCCTGCCACTGCCAGCCAAAATTGACCCCGGGCAGCGTGATACGCCCCGGCAAACCCTCGGGGTCCTTTCTCGGTGGCTGTCCTGGAATCGCACCGGTTTGGGCCAAAGAAAGAGGGGGAAAGCTGAGCCGGCGGCCGTGGCTTTCAGCGGAGCCCTGGGCTCGGTGGCTGCAGGGACGCCGGCTCTGGGAGCCCAGGCGGGATCCTCGTGTGACGGGGAGATGCTTCAACCCGAGGAGCACGAGGGGGAGAATGCCAGTGGAGAAGAGTTGGGAACACATTTCTGAACCAAGCACCTTCCTTTGGTAGGGAAAACAGCAGCGGGTTCATCCCCTGAACGACGGCTGGGACGAAGGCACGGCCGGGGCTCTAGAGACGACGGGACGTCAGCACGGGCAGAGACGGGGACCACAGCGGGGCCCGAGCCGTCCCTCCAGCGAGCGATGGGGCCATCACTGCCATCAGCCGCAGCCCACCCTTGGGAAAGGACGTGGGAATGTTTTCCTTCACTGGCGACTTTCCCGTTGCACAGCGATGCAGTTTTCCACAACGATTCAGCCCGAGTAGCTCAAAGGTTGAATCTGTTAATTGAGCATTTTCTGTCCATTTACTCCAGTTTTAGAGCTTTCCGCTGCGATCACTGGGGAAACCACTGTGTCTGCGGGACGGGACCACCGCCTCCATCCCCTTCTCCAGCATCACTTTTAGGCAGGGAGCCTCCCACCGCCCCCGTCCCAGACCAGCGGGGTGACTCCAGGCGTCCGGCGAGCAGCTCGGCCCCACGGCCGCCATCCGCAGCGGCCGCCGTGGCACGGGCCCGCAGCCGGAGCGCGCTCGCTTATCTGCTCTCCATCGAGAGCGGTGCAGGTAGGAAACGCCGCAGCACTCCACTGGCAAATCCCTCGCAAAGGTCTTTCTGAGTCAGTGGCACTAACTTCATCTGGGGCATTTCATAATCAGACAAACAAAATTACTCTCAGTCTGGCTGCTCCTGGATTAATCGAGCGCTTGCAAACTCTTATCAAGCATCTGATGGCAAGTTGCTATTTGAGTTAGAAAAATACCTATTAGTTATTACAAAACTCCGAAGTTTCCCAGCTCAGCTAATTTCTCAGCGTGATTTCCTGCGGCAGCGCTGGTTGGTGGTGCCGGCAGAGCCCATCGCCTGAACCTCGCTCAGGCTTTTCCCCGCGCGGGGCAGGGGCAGCCTCCAGCTCGCCGAGACGCCGGGCGCTGGAGCTGAGATGCCAACCCCCATTTTCCCATGCCAGCGCCGGCGCTCCCGGCATCGACGCCGCAGGACCACCCCGCGCCAGCCCCCCGTCCCTCGCCCACCTCCCCGCAGGGTGCCGCGGGCAGGGTCACGCCGCTTCGGGGGGCCCGTTCGGGCAGGAGGGCCCCCAGGTCTCCATAAAGCCCCCGGCCCCGCGGGGCGGCGATGCCCCGCTCCTACCCAGGAGGTTTTGTCCCCGCGGGCCCCAGGCAGGGCTCTGCCGCGCTTTCTGTTTCTCCCCGGGCGCAGGTTAAGAGAACCGTAGACAGAAAATAGTATGCAGATGAAGGATGCTTTGCATGATTTGGAGATATTCAAATGAAACGTGAGATGGAAAAGCTCGCAGGATAGTTAGAGAAAAAAAAGCAAAGCTCCGATATTTGAGCATGGTCAGATCCGTGGTCTCCCCGGTTCGGCCACTTTCACCTCACGGTGTAGAGAAAGTCTTGGGATACGGAGAAATGAAGAATCCCCAAACCGGGCAGTTTACATACTTTTCTTTTGTACGTGACCCAACTCCTACCACCGTTATCTTACGGTGGAAATTTCCTACGTTGAAACGTAATGCAAGATCAGAAGAAAATCTTGACTTTTACAAAAGAGACCTGTTGTCCTAATTGGATAGAAGCAACTTTGGAAAGTGCAGATAAGGGAAAATAAGTTGTTTTTCCTACAGGTTCAGCAATTTTACAGCCATAAATTGAGATGTTTCTTCCAGAAAACACACACAGGTATAGATCACCAAAATATCCAGAAACTGCGAGCTGAGGGGGTTCAGTCCAAGCAGGCCATGAGCATCCCGGTCCCGGTCCTGCTCACCTTCCTGGCGCTGTCAGCCTGCCAGGGCCACAGCGTCGCCCTGCCGCAGACCTCCAGCTTCCTGAAGGAGAGCATCAGGCTGCTGAGCAATCCCCTGGAGATGAAGGTAGGGCTCCTTCGCGCGGCTCAGCCTTTACCCGCCGATGGGAGGGACAGATCGTTTCACCGGGCTCGGCGAGAGCGATGCTGAGTCAAAGAAAGGTGCTGAGCTTGCAGCGCCGAGGCAGAGCGCGTGGCTCCCAGGGGAACGAGAGCGGGCGGGCGGGCGGACGGGTGTGTGCCTGTGCGTGCACGTGTCAGGATGGATCCGCGTTAGCAGTTTCTCGAGCCTGATTGCTCCTCTCCTTTGTCTCTTGATAAAGGTTTCCTGTGACAAGATGAACGTGACAAATATTTTTGCAGGCGATAAGGTAAGAGAGAAAAACTAACTCGTCCTTGTTCGAAAACATCACACGGCCACGATGGGCACCGGGAGAGGCTGCCGGGGCCAGAGGAGAGCGCGGGGCAGCCAGGAGCCAGGCGTGAAGCCCTGGGAGCCCTGCCCGTCCCGGTGCGGCACTGCACGGGAGCAAGGAGCCCGTCGCGAGTCCCGAGCAGCGACGCTGGGCTGCCAGGCTGGTCCCCGCCGCTCCTGGTGCCCAGCGCGGGGGCCCTCACCTTCCCGCACCCATCTCCACCTCCAGCCAGAGCAGCAGCGGCCGCTGCCGGCCGCCCCGGAGGCGAGAGGGAGGCCAGAGGGGCAGGCAGGAATGGGCAGCGTGTGTTTTAGCAGCATACAGGGTTTTTCAAGCTTTTCAGAAAGGAAGAGAGGAACTTCTTCCTTTGCCTTGGAGCGGTGTGTCACCGTCTCGCAGACACCCACACGCACCTATCGCGCAGCATCTCAAGCGCTGGTTAGACATACTATCCCTCTTTAGCCCCTTATCCGGGGGAAGGCTCTTCAGTTAGCAGGAGATTTAATAGCAGATAATAAAGCCTATTTCTGCTCTGAAAATTGCTGCCTAAGCCAAGCTCCCCGGCACCAGAGTTCCTGTTTTCACAGAAAGCCGATGCCCTCACCTCGTGCTGCACGGGCAGGCGGCAGCCGAGGGGCGCAGCAGCCTCCCTCGGGGGGCTGGGGGCTGAGAACCCCCTCGGGGGGTCCCCCCATTCCTCCTGCCACAGGGACCGGCCCTGGGAGCGAGAAGACAAGCCCGGGATGCTGCAGGACCCAGCGCCCGCAGACCCGGCCGTGCTCACGGGGACGGGCCGGTCGCTTATTTGATGGTGCCATTTGGGTGAAAGCCGAGGAGAGCTGAGCGGGCAGAGCTCCCAGCACCCTGCCCGCGCTGCTGAGCGAGGCGGCATCGGGAACTCCCCCGGGGAAGACAGTCGAATAGTTGTCTCACTGCGGTTGGCACTTCGCTTACTAGCTCCTCATCTTCGACGTGTTGCTGCTACAGGGCTTTATCGACTCAAAGCACCTGGCGGAGGGAACCTCTTCTCAGGGGCTTTTATTCCCGTAGAGCCTCTGCCCATCCAAACCAGCTCCGCTCCCACGGAGCCCCGCAGGGAGCAGGGTCAGGGTCCCACGTTCGTGCCCGCACCGGGAGCACGATGCTCTAAGCACTGCTGCACGGAACTCTGCCAGCACTTCTCGCCCGCGGCTGACGGCACCCTCCTTGCCGGGGACGGGGACAGACCCGCGTGTGACACACGCGGCTGGGAAGCTTCGGGGAGGCTCCGACATCTCGAGCTGTACTTTGCACCTGCTGTTTAGAACAAAAATGTGTTATTTGTGCTGGTTTATCTGCTGGTAATGACGCCGTGACTGTACCAAAGGGTTTCTAAAAAAGCCACGTGTGTCTTTTTTTCCAGAAAGACGATATAGAGATCTTATGCAAAGCCACCACGGTCATCTGGGAGGTCCGGAGCTGCCACAGGCAGCTGGAGGGTGTTTACCTCAACTTGCTCAGAATCCTCCAGAGGAAGAGCACAGTCCACAAGGTAAGGCAAGGCTCTCCCCTCGCCGCCCGCAGCCTTCGAGCTTTCTGCGCGGCCAGCTTCTCCCGCGGTCACCATTTTTGCTTTCGCCCCCTCCTCTCCCGCACCACCGTTAGCAGCCGAGCTCACGCTGCAGAACCAGATCCCTCCCCCAGCACGCATCCTAACGGCCGGGTTTCTTCCTATTGCAGGCACCGTGTCCCGTGGCAGCAGGCAACACTACCTCACTGAGTAATTTCCTAGTGGACTTACAGAGAGTCCTCCAACGATTAGTAAAATACTGGAGTTTGAAGTGAAAAAAACAGTTTGGTTTTTTTTTAAACTATAATGACACTGTATTTTTCAAAGATTATTTATAATAATTCTTTAAATAAATGTATTTTTGGACTAAATTTGCTGGCATTGCATAAGATGTTTCTTGGCCAGAAACTGGAGAGCACAGGAACACGTTTGAGAGTTCAAAGGTGCCAGTGGGCTGCAGGACCGGGCCGGCAGCACCTGGGCGCGGAGGAGCCCCCCGCTCCTGGAGGGAAGCTACAGGGACCAGGCTGGCAGCAAGAGATGGAAAGGGCAGGGCGGAAAGGATGGGCATTTTCTACCCGGGCTGTTGGAAAGGGAGGAGTTTGTGACTGGGTGGGAAGCCAGGGCGGAGAGGGGCAGCGCTAACTCCGGAGAGCTGAGCAGTGACAGGTTCCTAGATGGAACCGGAGCTTTAGAAATAACACCATGAAGTCAGAAGTCATTTTCCGTACTTTGCCATATAAGTTGCAAGAAATACACAGGACAACAGTGAACGGAGTCGAGTCTACTAGCACAAGGGTGGTGCTGGCAAGAGTTGCTGAAACAAAGAATTTGTCCTGTTCTGGGGTCAAGGCTTGTACTGACACGAGGAAAACAGCTCCAAGCAGAGGAAAAAGCCCGAGAGAAGCCAGATTGGAGAAGACAGGCCACAAACAGGGACTGCTCCTGCGGGCTGTGAACTGGGAAGTGTAGAGCTGAAAAGGGAGGTGCCAGGGCTTTCACTGAGCGGGCCCTTAGCTCCCCCCTCTCTTTATAGTCTGGCACAGCCCTTTGCGGCCCAGCAGTGACAAATAGCAACAGGGAGCAAAACCGCACCGCTGAAGGGATGACTCTAGCCTGCGGCAGAGCTGGGCGGTGGTTAAAGTCTTCCTCTAGCAACAGGGGACTGGAGTCTTGCAGGTATTTAGGTGTCTACCATTTTGCAACTTACTTTGGCACAGCGTGGGAGAGCGCTTTGGAAAGTCCCAGGACTGCGCAGGGTTTGGTTCGTGCATCAACTGAGTCACAGTACTCAGGGGAGCTGCAAAGTTAGCAGACCACAAAAAACCTGTTACCTACTGCACGAGCCGGCTGAAATACCTTCCAGAGGAAGAAATGCACTGCAGGCCAATGCTATTTATGCAGCAGAGGAAACAGAGCTGAACATTTCCAGTTACTGCAGGTAAATTCATGCCATCTGCACAAATACGGGGTGCGGCAGGCTTGCTGTGTAGCACCACGACACTTAAAGCCAGAACGCGTGAAAAGCCGCCTCTGCCTCAGCCGTAGGACCTGCACAGGGCACTTGGGCAAGAGGAGGCAGAACAGGGGCAGCACGGGCCGGCCCGTGGCCCAGCCGCTGCTCTCGCAGAGCTCTGGCTCTGCTGGGCTCTCCTCCTCCCCAGCGGCAGCTCAGGACGGGCTTGAACAAGGGGCTCATCGCATCGTCTGCATTCTGGCCGCATCCCGCCGATCTTCTCCGGAGCCTTGCAAAGCGTCCTCTTGTTCCGCCCCATCTGCCTCTTCCACAGGAGCTTGTTGCCCAGGGACCTGGGGCTTGGCAATGGGGGTCCCCACGCACCCCAAACCCACTTCTCCAGCTAGCGCTGCCTGTCACAGACCATTTCAGCTACCCTTCCTGACCTATCTTCTGACTCAACTGAGTTAGAAAGACACTGCATGTATAAAGTTATTTGAAAAACATGCACAGAGGTGGAACTAGGAATCAAGAATTTTATTTCGTGGTATGAACATGCTCCAGGGACACAATACTGATATATACAGTGTAATGAATAAAGTTTAATCGTAAAACAAAGAACAATCGGAAATAAACAGAGTTAGAAAACCAATAAATAGGAAGACAAATTACACAAACAGACTAGCAGTTTTTCCTGTATACAGGACTGGCTAAGCGGAACTGCTGAGAAAGGTGGAAGCTGGACACGTGCAGACAGTGTAAGTCGGTGAAAGGCACTAAGGACCATTTTCTCCTCCTCTTAAAGAAAGGATCAGGAACAAGTCAAATACGAAATAATTCATTTACACAACATTAAACAACATAAAGCATCAAAACCCTCAATGTTAAGGTTGATGTTCTGGAATGAGGGGAATCTTCTGGTAGCAAGATGCAAAGATGAGCACACACACACACTATATATATATATATATAATGGTAATATGATTTTTGATAAATACTATAGAGCACGTACTGACCTGGGAAGAGAATGGCTGTGTTGAGCTCTTAAAAAGCCCCACAAAACCAGACCCATTCCTCAGTAAAACATGTCATGGACCCACTGGACGTTCACAGGCTGTCCAGGGCTACAGAGAGGGCCCATACGGTAAACCTGCAAGCCAGACTCCCTGGTTTTAAAAGAAAGTTCCCCAAACTGCAACAAAACACACCAGTTAAAAGGGAAGCCAAGCCGATAGATCATCGTGCCCATGATAGTGTTCCACTTAAAATAAAGTCCTCTTGTAAGTGCAGATAATTTGTTCTCCAAGCCCCTGTAAACAGGGGATTACAACCAGTTCCTCCAATCTGCCAGTTAAAGGTGTGCAAGCAATTATTTATTAAGTGTTTTCTCTGCCCCAAGGCTCACTTAAATACGTAAAGTACTATTGTTTTCAGCAGCAGGACTGTAACATTAATTAAATCGAAGCATATGCCTTTATAGTTAAGTTTTAAATATTTTAAATGCAGTGCCATGGTTCACAGCGGTATCTTTAAGCCACTGATGACTGAAAAATTCTTTTACCTGACAGACATCTTTTTGAAAGCACAGTTCAGGAGAAACTCCCTTAAAACCAGATCATTCAACAAATCTTTACTCAAGACGACGTAACACGACGGGAAATGTAACAGTTATCCCTGGTTCTGAGAAGTAGCACGGGCCAAAGCTACGCCCAGCTCCGCTCGGGCTGAGAGCTGGCGTAAGGCCCAAGACAAAACAGCATTGGAGCCATTTCCAGTCTGTCTCGTTTGGCGAGACGTATGTAACAGGAGATACCCCAACCCTATCCAAGCGCGTTCAAAGCAAGGTCAACTCTTCCAGCTACAGCTTACATCAGACAAAAATTCCGAGTATTTTCCTCTTTAAAGGCTAGGCTAGAGAAACCAAATGCCAGTGTTTGTATCTTGTATGAACTTAGGTGACAAAGCCAGCACGCGCATGAAGTTAGGTGACACTCCCCCCACCCACAAAAGCAGAGGGCAGGAGGTTCTTCCCGTAGGCCATGATCCTGAAAAACACATTTAAAAAAACAGGGAAAAGCACACAACTCAGAATAGCACTGAATATGTCTCCAGAGTAAAGTATGCCCTTACAAGACCAGCTTTAAGTATTACAGATCCTGTTACAGACCTGTAATAGAGCCACAAGGTATGTCCTGTTGAGCTTCACGACACTAAGAATCATAGAATGAATCATGGAATGGTTTGGGTTGGAAGGGACCTTAAAGATCACCCAGTTCCAACCCCCTGCCGTGGGCACGGACACCTTCCACCAGACCAGGTTGCTCCAAGCCCCGTCCAACCTGGCCTTGAACACTTCCAGGGATGGGGCAGCCACAGCTTCTCTGGGCAGCCTGTGCCAGCGCCTCACCACCCTCATGGGGAAGAATTTCTTCCTAATATCTAATCTAAATCTCCCCTCTTTCAGTTTAAAGCCACTACCCCTTGTCCTGTCACTCCATGCCCTTGTCAAAAGTCACTCCCCAGGCCAGTCAGTCTCACCTCCATGCCCAGCAAGATCATGGAGCAGATCCTCCTGGAAACTATGCGAAGGTACATGGAAAATAAGGACGTGACTGGTGACAACCAACGTGGCTTCACTAAGGGCAAATCGTGCCTGACAAATGTGTTGGCCTTCTCTGACGGGGTTACAGCGTTGGTGGGTAAGGGAAGAGCAACTGACGTCATCTCCCTGGACTTGTGCAAAGCATTTGAAACTGTCTCACATGACATCCTTGTCTCTAAATTGGAGAGACATGGATTTGATGGAAGGACCACTCGGTGGATAAGGAATTGGCTGGATGGTCACACTCAGAGTTGCGGTCAACGGCTCAACGTCCAAGTGGAGACCAGCGACGAGTGGCGTTCCTCAGGGGTCGGTGTTGGGACCGGCACTGTTTAACATCTTTGTCGGGGACGTGGACAGCGGGATGGAGCGCACCCTCAGCAAGTTTGCTGATGACACCAAGCTGCGTGGTGCAGTCAACATGCTGGAGGGAAGGGATGCCATCCAGAGGGGCCTGGACAGGCTGGAGAGGAGGGCCTGTGCGAACCTCAGGAAGTTCAACAAGGCCAAGTGCAAGGTCCTGCATGTGGGTCGGGGCAATCCCAAGCACAAATACAGGCTATCAACTTTTAACTACTCTAAGTACTTCACAAGAACATTCTGGTAATTGCAGATGTGGCTACTAGCAAGAACTCAGGACACCTAAGGAGTGTCTTGTTCTTTCTGTCTGCCTTGTTCTGCTTAAGGGCTCGATTTCTCCTATGAGTAATCACAGCTTTTTAAACCTCTAGGTAACGCTAAGACTACATGGAAGTCACAGCTAATTACCACCACCCTGGCACGGGAACCGTTAGATGCCTGCAGCTGATGTGCTCCAGCATGAGTTACACAGCACACACCATCCAAAGGAGACGCATTTTCTCTGTGACACAAAAGCAATGTATTAAAGTGATACGTGTCTATTAGCAGCATAAATATCAAAGAAAAAGAGCAGCCACCACAAATAAATGGTTATTATCAGGGACCAGAATTTTTTTTCCCTCTCAGAGCATAGCCAGAAACCCGAGATGATACAGTCTACACAGGAACACCAACAGCATCAGCTATTTCAGGGGATGTTACTGTTCTGGGAAAACTGGGCAATTCATGCCTGTTTTAACACAGGAGAGTCAAATTCATCCTCAGTTTAGAGCACTGGTCCAGCGCCCTTGTAGCCAGGAATGAGAAAATGGAGCCATAAAGCTTCAGCCTCGGACTGTGAGCAAAGTCCTAGCATTACAGTGTTCCCCTTAAATAATCTCTGCTGTTCAGATTACAAAACAATTCACATACATTTAAAAAATTCCAGCTCAGAAGCAGAAAAAGCAGCCAAAGCAATGCTGCAACACAGCCTTAAAAGGAGGGGGGAAAAAAAAAAAAAGCTCTCTTTTGCCTTTGCAAAGGTCTCACTCTCCACAGTGCCAGCAGATCACACGCAAATAGACAAAAAGAAAAGCACTACTTAGACACACTTGTTTTCTGTTGCACTTAAACAGAGCATGGTTCCTTCCTGGAAGTCTTAGACTTTTGTGGTTCACATTTCCCCTACCCAACTACTTACTTTATACAGCAAGACACCAAACGAAGGGAAAAGGACTGTGTATTTGATACACAATACGATCAGGTTAATAGCCACAGCGAGGAATATTTAAATAAAAGGGTTTGATGCTCTTAAAGGTTTGCAGCAACCACATTCAAACACAGATCAGTGCAACAGAGGACAATAGTGAAAGCTGCCAGTTATGTGCAAAGCAGGGCATAAATCAGATTTACCAGCCTTAAATTTTAGGATTTCATCAACCGTTTTGAGCTAACACGTCTAGCACTTAAACACACATCTAGAACCCTTATTTTCTATACATTTCAACAAGGATTGCCAATAGTTCCCCTGCACAACACGTTTAACACATGGAATTTCACAACCATCATATATACCAGTTTAATATTATGTTAATATAACATACAATATACGGGCAACTAAGGAAAAATACATTTTTTTAAAATAAAGCTCCATACCAGCAAGGCATGGATTTTATAGCCATGTCAAACTGCCGCCTCTTGAATTCCACATTCTGGCCAAATCTTATACACTCACTGATTTTTACGGCAATTCTGAACAGGTCACACCTACTGCAGCAGAGAGTCAATGACAGCTCCGGGCTTTGCCGAACGTTTTCTGTTTGGAGAGCAGAAAGGAAAGGGAAACATAACACCATACGTGCATCATTATGCTGCCTAGGAAAGACAGCGACCAGCCACATTTCAAGTCAAAACTACACAATGTTACTCTTCCACAAGCATTTGTCACAACCAAACAAAAATAACCAAGAAAGCCCATGCTGAAATCTCCCCCAACAGCACATTACCTTCCAGGATTAACAGTATACGCACTGTCAGTGTGTCAGATGTTAAACTGAACCACAGAACACAGTAAAATAAAGCAAGAAGCTGGAAGAGCAGAATGCAGCAAAAGGGCATCAGAAAAATCCCCAGACAAGTCTTTCTGGACAAGATTTTACTGTAGTAAAGAGATTTCAGCTTGGTTCTGTCATACTTGGCACTGGTAAACTTTGTACCGTGCAAGATTTTAGCATTTTGTCTTCTCATTACGCAAATGTTTGAAGACTTATGGTAAGTTTGCATGCACAAACTTAAGCCTTCCCCTGCGTAAATCCCCCGTTACATATAGATACTCCAAAGTCCTTCACCTTCTACCCGTCTTGGGCCTGGATCTTCCTTTTGAAGTCCTCGGCCTCTCCAGCTTCATCAGAGATTGCCTCAAGCTTTCTTCAGTGTAAGCTAAGTAAACATGGGAAAGGTCCACTTCAAAGGGCTAAACAAACAAAAAAAACCCCACAAAACAGAAACATCAGAATCATTTTATACATTGATCAAGGCCGCTTTTGTAACACTAGAAAGACTCATCTCTTCAGAAGAAAAGAAAACTGAAATTAGACAGTTTCCCTATAAATATGCAGCGGTAGGCACAGGCAGAACTTAGACCTATGCCATTCAATACATGCTTATAAAGAGACACTCACATCTTTTTCTTTTTTATCCAGGACAGGCGTCTGTTTCCTCATATTGTTTCCTGTATATGCAACACATTTCTTAAAGAAAGAAAAGGTCTGTTAGTGAAGTCTGCTGTGCACAGTAGAACTGACTACAGCTTTCTCAATTTACTTCTGGGCTCAATTAAACTCCCCAGAAGCTCGTGCCAACATTAGCTTGTACGTGAGCCCGTCGGCTCGCTTACCAGCTGCCATTCTCCAATGTCTTCGTTCCAGTGAACGTAGTTTTCAATCATTTCCTAGAAAGAAATTAGAAAAAAGTAATTGTTAGACTTGCACAATCTACCCTCCAGATGCGTTTTCCAGAAGATACTTCCCTAAAGGCCTGGACAAGCTGCTTAAGAACAGTCTTGACCATTCCAAGTTGGTTTTATCAGGACAGCCGTATCATGTTCAAAAATCCCTATTTACACTCTGAAGACTACAGAAGAGAAAAATACCACCCCCAAGTTGTATGCACTGGAGTTCCCACTAAAGCATGGGCTTCCCATTATGCCAATGCCACCAGGATAGCAATAAACACACATTGTAATAGGGAGAAAATTAAAGATTAAGGGAAATGGCTTTTATATTTTCTATTAAATAGTGTGCATCATGTTTAAGCTCATTGTGAATTTTCTGGATATTAGGGTCACAAAGAAAACAAGAAGTGAAGAGTTCCAAGTTCAGTCTTACTTATTAATATCAGACATCAGCAAGCACAGCTTCAAGCACAGTGGAAAAAAGAGGTTTTGAACAGACCCATAGCAAGGGCACACAGTGAATATACCAGTTAAATACATGGTGAATGTGATTTTTTTTTTTTTAAACCATTAGGAAAACATGCTGCAAGAGAACTGAGATTAGTATATCCCTCTGCTTACAACCCCTGACACATTGTACACTGCTTTCCCAAAACAGACTCCATAACCACGGAATTGTAGCCAAAGTTATCAAAACCCCTAAGAAATACAACAAAGCCATTCTGCCTTCGTTATTCACATCATTGTGCTGGTTTTGGAGCCAAATGTACCCACTAACTCTGATCTTCTTCCAATTGAACTTCAAGCAGAAGTCCACCGGGTTATAAGAGTCACTTGACGAAAGCATTTTAACCCGAGCCAGCAACTAAGCCCCACGCAGCTGCTCGCTCACTCCCCACTGTGGGACAGGGGAGAGGATCGGAAGGGTAAAAGTGAGAAAACTTGTGGGTTGAGATCAAGACAGTTTAACAGGTAAAGCAAAAGCCGCGCACAAGCAAAGCAAACCAAGGGATTCATTCCCTGCTTCCCATGGGCAGGCAGCTGCTCAGCCATCCCCAGGACAGCAGGGCTCGTCATGCAGAACGGCGACTTGGGAAGACAAACGCCATCGCTCCCGTCCTCCCCTTCCTCTTTCTTCCCCAGCTCTATAGGCTGAGCATGACGCCATACGGTGTGGGACATCCCTTGGGTCAGTCGGGGTCAGCTGTCCCGGCTGTGTCCCCCCCAGCTCCTCGTGCCCCCCAGCTCCTCGCTGGTGGGGTGGGGTGAGGAGCAGCAAAGGCCTTGGCTCTGTGTCAGCCCTGCTCAGCAGTAACGAAACCAGCCCTGGGTTATCCACGCTGTTCCCAGCACCAATCCCAAACACAGCCCCATCCCAGCTACGGTGACAAAAACCAACTCTCGCCCAGCCAGAACCAGCACAGCATCTTTTCCTACTTTAACATCACCTGGTTCTGACAATCCAGGTAACAGCACAAACACACAAATGCAACCAAGTGGCATCTGCTCAGCCGAGCCACAGCAAAGGCTCACAGCAACACACGCTGACTCATTTGTGCTACAACTTAGCAGACAAGTGTCAATCAGTTCACCGTCAACACCTCATGAACAGAAAAGCAGCCAACTCATTCCATTTGCTGGACAGAATAAAAGCTAGATAGCTCAGCGTGCATAGCACAGCCCTACATCACAGCCTTAGGTTCTTTGTCTTTACCTGGTAGTCCTGAGGAATGAAGTTGTCTATGATAAGCATCTGCAGACGAAGTTCCCTGCTCAGCTGCCGAATATTCTCTAGTAATCCTTCAATCTCTCTCTGATGCTCTTGTTGCAGATCTGCCATCTGAAGACAAACCAGGCATTTGAGAGGCATCAGAGCTAGCTTAAGACATGGTAACAGCCTAAAAGAGAACAGCCTTCTGCCTATATGAGGTTTTTGGGAAACAAAAGCAAACTCTGGTTATAGGTACCAGAATATTTATCTCTGAAGAATAAACCCTCTGAAACGTTCCAGCTCAGAGATAGCTGAAAATAGCATTAAGTTCTCAGTTTCATAAAAACGAAACTGGCCTTCTGCCAATCCAAGCTCTGCACCAGCTAAGAGCAGATGAAGAGCATGCAGACAAGTTATATCCCTGGCAAGATTTCAAGGAAAATCTCTGATCTCAAAGACAAAATGCACTTTTCATGAAACAGGAACTCCAGATACCAGCCAAAGGACACACCGATCCAGTGTGACTGAGGAAGAGACAACGAGGGCAACAGGCAGAAAGGACAGACAGCTAATAGCAGAGCAGCATTTCAGCTGTGGCAAAGCAGGAGACCGGGCTGCCAGCAAACAACTTCGATTTTGTTTCAGAAATAACCATTTTTTTTTTCCTTGAAGTTCTGAATATCTCAGGGTCTCACACATACCCCCTCAGCCTGGCTTGGGGAAAAGCTCTTCAACATGCCCCTGTGCAGTTCTGACACCAGACTTAATTATATCTTTTTGAGTTACGTGAGCCAAATGGACAACACAGAAAGACATTTCCAAACATGTGGCACTTTTTCCAGTGTTACAAAGCTGATGGCTTATCCGTCCCAGCTATAGTCTCTCACATCATCACAGGCTGAGGACTTCAGACACTCACCTCTGATTTTGCAGCCATAAGCATGGTCCAAACTTTCTTCAGCTTTTTGGTTTTCCCCTGTGCTTCTTCCTGGAGGCTGGTGTACTTCTCCTCGATGTCCAAGCGTTCTTGCTGTGTGTAACATTTAACACAGACATCCACACATTAACATAATCAAAGAAACTATCTGCAATAGTAGGAACAAGGGGAGAAACTACTTGAACAAAACAAAGCATTTGCCAGAGGCAGAGACCTGGCTTAGCCAGGCTGGCTCAGACCCACAGGGATCACACTGCCAACGCGTGGCCTTGGAAGCGGTTAGCTGCTTCTACGCTTTCAGAGTAGAGCCACATTTCATCCACACAAGCGGTGCCAAGGCACACAATGTGGTGTATCCTGCCATTGCTGTTTTCAGACAGCTACAGCATATAACCCCACCTCCTTCTCCTCAAGCTCCTTGCGAAGCTGTTCTGCTCTCTTCCTTCGTTCTTCCAGTTCCATATTTGATTCTTCTAGAAGCTTCTCTTGCTCCTCTGCTTTTGCCAGCAAGTCCACTCCTCCCACAATCACCTTCTTCTCCAGTGCAGACAGTTTCTCCAACAGGGACTGGTGCTCTTGTCTAGAGACAGGTAAGTGAAAAACTTCCTATCCTACAGTGCTCGCAAGGCAGCAGGTCCAGCTCAGTTTGACAGCCCAGACAGCATTCACAGGGCTGGAAAAACTTGTCTTGCTGCCAAGGGTTTAAGCAGGGGTGAGGCAGTGCAAGTGAACGCGGGGAGTTCTCCAAGCTCCAGCTCCCATTGCTTTCTCACAAGCAAAACCAGGTCAGCAGAGAAGTCCCTCCTGCTGCAAGTCCCCTCCGTGAGGGGCTGCCAGGCACCAGCGGTATTACCAGGCTACCCAAGGCACCCCCTCCCCGAGGGCCCTGCCAGCACAGTGATGCCCAGAGGCAGCCACAGAAATGGAAGCGAGTGAACAGAGACCAAGGCAGGACAGCTGAGATGCAAACCAGGAATGCTGGCTGCTGTTGGAGCAGCTTCTGACAGCAGGACTGTCCTATTTGCATGGGCCAGTGCGATCTCAGCAGCTTTGCAGCTCCAGAGCTGAGAACCCCTACACCCAAAATGACATGCTCGTGACAGTGTGCTGCAGGAAACCTGGCTTGCTACTCAGCTATTGCGCGCTGACCAAGCAGTACAGCAGTATTGCTGCTCTTCACAGGTCTCCAGGGTTTGGAGGATTCATTTATGTTTCTAGGGATCTTGCACAACTAGATAAAGTTAAGAGAAGAAAGAAGTGGCAAAAGGATAAAGTTTGTCTTTTCCATCTGCTCTAAGCTCTGAAAGCAGAGTAAGCTCCTCTCTCGCTTTGATAATAGCAAGAGCTGATGTTCAGTTTACACGAAGTTTGACAGGCACCTCACCATGTATGTCCCAATATCCATAACTGAGTTGCAGATTAAGGAAGGAAAAACCCCCACGACCACACAAACTGCTCAGAGCAGGGTACTCACTGAGCTTTAAGCAAGTCTTTTTCTCTCTTCTCCAGTTCAGCTCTGGCTTTATTTCTTTCTTCTTCTTCCATGTCAAGCTTAGTTTCAAGAGCTTTTCTTTCCTCTTCAATCTTGGCTTGCATCTCTACCATCTTATCAGGGGAAACTTTCTTTTTGCCTTTGGAAGAGATAGGGAAAACAAGTTAGTTCACAAAAATAAGACACCCTCTGTATCACAGCATTTTTTCCAAGTTCAGATTTAACACTTGCATTTAAGAAAAATTAATTTAATTAGATGTCGGCTCCAAGCTGGGCACAACTCAGTCTTTCAAATCCCATTTTAACATTGACCAGTTGTCACCAGTTCCTACAGAGAAGGAATGCTATATAACTAACACTATAACATAATGCCCCCAAAATAGAAAACATATGAAGAACACTTGGGGAAGGAACACTACCTAAAGAGAAGTCTGAGCTGGAAACTCAGATGTTCTAACTCTGCAGATTAGGCCAAATGAAGGAAAACAGAAGACTGCCTTGACCTACAGCTACAAGAGCTAAGCCACCAAGAGTTACATACTCAAATTTCAGATTAGCATCCCCACCACACCCCTTGTTCATTGTCCTCTTTATGGGGTTACCTATTGCAAAGTCAGCACGTAGATATTTTAAGAACGCACCACTATGAAAATACAGAGACTAGGGAAATTCAGAACAGCCCTATGAAAAACACAGGCAATTAAAGAAACTTTTTGATGGTATTCAATCTGTGTAACAGTGACTACCCACATATTTAGAAGTACTGAGGTTAGCTGTGACTTATCAATTGTGTCTTTACAGCGTAACTACTATTACAGCAAAGCAGGTACATTTCAGAGAGGGTTACAAAGGAAGTGGCCAGAGCAACTCACTGAGCCTACCAGCCTGAAGGGCTGGACCCAAACACCTCTGATTTTGAAACAAAGCGTGAGGCTGCTGCTCTTGGAAGTCACTCCGCAAGTCTTGAGTCAACTTTCATTGTAATTGCAAGAGTGCCTACAGCAGGTGAACGCAGAGATCCTTGGGGGTTATTTGGAGTGAGAGCGAGCCCAGCCTATGTGCACTCCCTCAAAGCCACAGTCTCCCACAAGTCCTAAATCTCCCTTTATTCACTACAAGCAAATCCTTCATTTTCTTGGTTTGCTCTTCCCCAGATGTGAAAAAAACCCCCATAGAATCCAGATGTCTACAAACTAACAGAAGCCATCAACTGTCAAGGGACTGTTTTTCACAATGGCATAATGCATATGGTCAGAATGTGCTCAAGAAAGTTGTTGTTCAATAAAAGGCTTCCCTTCCCTCCGGTCTTCATGGCACTCAGCTTTATTTGTATACCTATATGACCTCTAGCAAACAGACAAGATGCACTGTACTTGTAAGCAGGCATGCACATACGTACATTAGCTGTGCATGTTTGCTCCTGCACACAAGAGAATATAATGAGTTTTGTGGCAAGGTAAGGACTTCAGCACTACAGCAAACAGTGTCTTAGTTTCTGTCCTGGTTTACACTGGGACGGAGCTAGTTTTGTCTCCAGCTGCTACTGTGTTTTGGATTTAGTGTGTGAAGAATGGGGACAGCACACTGATGGTGTTGGTTACTGCTAAACAATCGAGGACATTTTGCAGTTTCCCAGGTTTTGCTGATGCACAGGTGCCAAAACCTGGGAGGGACAGAGCCAGAATAGTTGATCCAAACTGGCCAAAGAGAGTTTCCATACTATAGACGGCATGGCCGGTGTGAGTGAGGGTCGGCCAGTGGGCCACTGCCCTTCTTTTCCCTTTTCTCATTCATTTGGGCCTTTTTGTTCGTTTGGCTGTTGGTTCCCTCGCCTGCTCTCTCTGGAACTGGCTGTTCTGGGATAGCTGGGGGGGGATACCCCTGCTCCCTGACTGCTGCTCAGGACAGGCTGTATCGGTCGTCGGGTGGTGAGAAATTGTGCATCGTTTGTTTTATATATTCTATTATCCTTATATATTATCATCATTATTAATATATTTTTATATTTTTCCTTTGCTGTCCTGGTGAACTGTTTTTGTCTCAACCCACGAGTTTTCTTTTCTCTCCGGTTCTCCTCCCCACCCCACTGGGGAGGGGGGGTGGAGTGAGCAAGCGGCTGCGTGGTATTCGGTTACCGGCTGGGGTTAAACCACGACAGTTTCCATCTGCTAAACTTAGGAATCAGATAATAAGCACTTATTTCTGGATCTGTGGTGAGAGAGTCTCTCACTAATTAGTCTGAGTAAGAAGTTTTCTGAAAGTGCTATACAGAGATCATCATATAAAAAGAGATAAGCCAGATAAAGGCTTCTTGCTGTTAGTACGCATTTCTATATATTCTCAGTTTAGGAGAAAAAGGTGAACTAAACCAAGCTGTAAGACCCTTTCACAAGCTCTGCAATTATATTGTAAGGAGGTGGAAATCAATTACACCAACCTGCTTGATCTTGCATTAAGAGGAAGTAGAAAGCAAATCGCAGAGAGGCAGCATGTGCATAAAAAGAGGAGGAAAGAAAATATATTATTGCTTTGATCATTTTGGACAAAGATCATCAGCATCAGAACAAGCATTAATTTTATATGCACGTTTCTAGACTAGAAAACACAGGATCATCATCACTAAAACAACTCCATCAGAGCAAACATTATGCATTATGATTTTATGCTTAGAGCAGAGGAAGTTTCTGTACTTCAGAGTGCTTTGCATATCCAGGATAATCTTCAGCTCACTCTTGCATTCTTCCGCCCATTCAATGCAATGCAGAATCTAAATGTAACATTACGAGCCTGCCGCAAAGATCATGCCCTAAGAAACAATTAAAGAGGGTAGATTTCTTCTTGAATAAGAGACTTAACGCTTCCCCCACCCTAAGGTAGCCAATTCTATTATATTACCTGTAAAATATTAGCATACAGAAAACTTGTTCTAAGTTTTAACCACATTTCCAAGCCAATTCTTTGCAAGATACATGACAGTTGCACATAGGGAGTCTCAGCACAAAATTTCGCCGTTTAATTACACAGGGTATTAGTAGGTTAATTTGCAGTAACTGATGCTTCCATAGAGGTATATAGCCAGTTCTGGTTATTCAAGCAAGTGCAGCAAAAAAGGCAGGACAGGAAAGGGATAATGAAAGACGTGACATGCAAAAGGGCCACACTTGAGGACAGTTAATATCCCAAACCACACAGAGCCAAGCTTATCGTAATTACCAAAAGCCCAGTGCAACTGCCACAGAGCTGTCTCCAAGCTTGCAGGAGATGGACTCATCCATCCACTGCCACATCAGCAGTTTGCTATTAACTGTCCTCATCCAAATAAAATATTCAGGTTTCAAGCAAGCTTTGAAAGAGCAAGTTTGAAGCAAGCAGATTTCCAAGCCTACCATCGTATGACCCACCAAAAGTGTCCTTACGTTGTGACCCTTCTTACCCTGCTACCACACCTTCTCTGAGCTGATGCTTTCCACTAACGTAACTAGTATAAATTTGATTGAAATATAACTATATAACAACACTTTCCAGACTCTCTCCACACAGGGAGGAGAGTGGACTGCATCTGTACAGGATAACCACAAGAGTGGGTGAAGTCCCTACAAGCCAAGTCCTGAGATGTGATTTATTTAGTGATATACATCACTAATTGACTGTAGGGTTTTTAAAGGGACAGAGCTGCTCTGACCAGGAGCAGACCAGACTTTCCTCACTGCTAGACCAAAATCTAGGTCCCTTGTTCCTCTGAACTAAGTCCCACAGTGTCAAGAACTTAGTATCATGGGGCAGTTAAAAAAAAAACCCAACCACCACTAAGGATTTTTTAAGTATCTGCCAAAATAAAGCCAATCAAACAAGCATTACCACATTTTCCTTGCAAGTATAAACCTCGTGTTGCTTGATTGTTAACTGCTCCATTCATTTTCTCCAAAATTAATTTTGAGAAGGCAGAGTCCAATATAACATAGCACAACCCATTTCACCTGTCTAGCTGTCCTTTTTATGAACTTGTATTGTAGCAACTCCCACAAAAAAGTCAGCTCAGACCTTTGCCTGGTATTTTAGAGGGAGTATTTAACACAGAAGTTGCAAACTTTTTTTTTAACCTATTATTTCTCAATTGTCTTTAACTCTTGTTCAAGCAGCATACTAAATTGCTTCCTATTCTCTCTCGTATCTGGCTAACAATGTGCACATTGAACAACTGTTTCAAGCGCAGAAGCAGCAAAGGAAAGGCATGCTTTAGCAGAATTGAAAGTTCAGGTTTATCTTTCCAACGGACAAAACGGGGAAGAGTGCAGCATTGCAAAATGGAGTGTGCAGATTATGGAAAGGCCAAAGCTTAAAGGACTTAAGAGCTCCCACTCACTAGTGAAGGACTTATCCAGAGGTTTCTCTATGACAGAGCATGTGGAGTCTGAACTACTGCTGCTGCTACTGCCTGGAAAACAGAAATGCGTCCCACAGAAAAACCCAGAGAGGAAGAAACGTGCAGATGGGAAGTTAGTTCTAAAGGAAAGAAACCCAGAAGGGCCAGCAACCTAGTTCAAAGAGGCACAAGTTCCCATTAGGAAGCATTTGCTCAGATCCCTCCCAGACTCAGCTTGCAAAGCCACCATCTCCCAGCACAAAATAGCATGCTCAGAAAGACACTTCAGTTAAAACCCATCTTAACCAGCCTACAGCTTAAAACAACATGCCAAGGCAGCTTCCATTTCAAGCAACAACAGCACAGAAAACCAGATCGTAGTGGAGAAGGCTGTGGATATCTGCAGTAGCAGAGGATTCAGTGACCGGGACTCCTTTCCAGTCTTATGTGCACGGCAATGTGCAATTTTCCCTCTAGAAGGCAGAATCAGCTTACACAGGGACAGTTACCATGTGTACTCCTGCTAAACAGCACCCTTACTTAGGGAACTCAGAGTAGCTTGTTTGGAAGTTAGGTCAGTTATTTGCCCTCTACTCCTTTCAAGCAGCATTTTGAAGGCGATCTCCTCTTGGGAGGAGATTTGGGCAGGACTTGGTTCTTGATGGAGACAGTGGTCCATCTTTTTGCTTCTAGAAATTACCAAAAGGTGAGAAATGAAGTTGTTACAACTATCACCAAAGGCATGACAAAGGTCATTTACGACTCTACTTGGACAGATACCAAAATGAAGAGAATGCATCTAAAGCAGGAATGCTTTAACAGGAATTTTTTAAACAGATGTGGGTGCTTCAGGACAGGAAGGCAGTTTGAATGTCAAAATTAGTTTACTAGAGAAGCTGGAAGTTGAGGTGCAGCACTGGGCTTGACTTCTGTACTCCCCATGGTACACAGTGACCTGCAGTTCTAGGTTCAGCTACATCCCTTGGGGTTTAGATGTTACGCAGTAGTTTAACACTAATGTAGGACAAAGCAAACTTCACCATGGGATTTCCAGAGTGCTCCCAAACAAGGGATGTGCAGCTCCCATTCAGCTTTTCAGCTTGCACAAAGACACTCAAAGGTTAAGTTTTTCCTTTATCAACACAAAACAGGACACCAGAAGAGTCAGTTACTAAACATCCATAAGACAGATGAATCCTTTGCCTAAACCACAGCCAAAATTCCCCTCCAACCATTCCCATGGTTATAAAAGCCACATCTGCCTACCATTGATCTTTGGTGTCTTCTTCCTCCCACCTCCGTGAGCAGGGGAAGTTCCACACCACCAGTGACAAGCCATACACAGCCACCTTGCGGCAACCAGGGAGCCACCACAAAAGAGGATGTTACCACAAGCACAACTACCCAAGTGGAAGCAGATACTACACAGGTTCGGAGCTGTCCATCTACGGAGACGGCACCAAATAGCTTCGTTTCTAGGAGAGGCATGATAATTGCAGCGGCAGTAGGGCAGCTCTACAACTCCACTTTTCCCCGCGTGGCTCTGGCTACAGTTTTGCATACCAGCTCCTGGATATGAGGAGACTGGTGGCACTGACAGGAATCTCTACTGCCTTACCCCGCCGTTTCTTCCGCTTCTCCCCGTCCTCTCCAATCTCCCCATCGTCATCTTCATCCTCCTCTTCAGAATCACTGGTCTCGGAACCAGATATCTCTTCCCCTAGAAGAGAAGAGTGTGCTTTTTGATGCGCTTTCCTTCACCTCATATCAGCTTGTTACTGTGACAGCAGCTTCGTCCAAACCCAGCAGTGTCCGACATCAGCTTACAAGCACCTGCAGAAGTCATTAACTGTTGAGCACACAGCTTGCCATGGCTCAGGAAACTTAAGGAAAATCAAGATAAGCAATTTAATGCTGTGAAGTCAGTGTGTATATGTTAAAGCTCAAGTGGGTGCTTTCCATGGGAAGTAAAGCATCCTTGCACCACCAAAGCGTTAAGCTACAAAGTTTTCCTAGCAGGATCTCCCCACACCTTCTCTTCCATCTCAGATGGAGGAGAAAACAGTCAGATGAACAAAGTTCAGACTTGCTGCTATGTCAGACACCTGTATACGCGAAGCTAGATGGCTGTTAATTGAGAAAATGACCAGTTTCACAAGCATTTATCATTGTTGCCATTGCAGACACAATGCTCAGATATTTCAGGCTGAGTTTGGAAACCAAACTGAATAGAATCCAACATTTAACATCCTGGCCTCCCAGTAATGTTAGCAAACAAGGCTGTTTGTTCAGTAGCTTAGAGTCTAAAGTTTAAGAAGCCACCTTCAGCCCCTCAGGAGTGAAACAGCTACACCCAGCTCCCAATCCTTGAAGAGTTATTGACCACTGCCTGCTTCTCCTGAATCATAGAATTGTTTAGGTTGGAAAAGACCTTTAAGATAATTGAGTCCAACTGTTAACCCAGCACTGCCAAGGCCACCACTAAACCATGTCCCTAAGTGCCACATCTACACGTCTTCTAAATCCCTCCAGGGATGGTGACTCCACGACTTCCCTGGGCAGCCTGTGCCAGGGCCTGACAGCCCTTTCGGGGAAGAAAGGTTTCCCAATATCCAGTCTAAACCTTGATAAGGTTCCCAAAGTGCTGGATACCCAGCTGAGCTCTGCCTTTCTCTCCTCAGCAGCAGACCCCAAACAGCAAGACATGTTGGAGTTACTGCTACAACTGTTCCGTGCTGTGAGCATCCCTCTGGAGAAAGATGCTGTGCCAAGGTCACTGTTTAGTAAGCATCCTCTGGCAGGGTCCTTCGATGTTGATGGACTAATAGTGTCACAAGGCTGTAAAGTTACAGGGCTTAAAGAAGCTTCTTGTTTCTCTGTGCATTGTTTGAAAGCCAGCCCCAGTTCTAGCTCCACAAATTTGGTTCATTTTTCTCCCCCAAAGTGCATCCCTCCTCCTCAAAGAGGGAAAACATTTGCCCTTTTGTTACAGTACATGTTAATTCCCTACACGGTGTGGTGCCATGCCCGGCCAAGCCCAGGCACACCCAGCTGGGCCCAGCAGCCACCACTTATCCTCATGCCAAGTGCCACCTAGCGGGCAGAGCCAGGGCCCCGCCGGGCCACCACCGCCACCCTGGGGACACCTCCTGCAACCCAGCCCGGCAAGCAAAACCAGGACACGGACCCACTCCAGCTACCGCACTCATGTGGCCAGCAGGTCAAGGGAAGCTCTCCTCCCCCTCTGCTCTGCCCTAGCGAGGCCCCATCTGGAGTCCTGTGTCCAGCTCTGGGCTCCCCAGTTCAGGAAAGATGAGGAGCTACTGGAGAGAGCCCAGCGGAGGGTACAGAGATGCTGAGGGCCTGGAGCATCTCTCCTGTGGGGAAAGGCTGAGGGAGCTGGGGCTGTTCAGCCTGAGGAAGAGGAGACTGAGAGGGGACCTCACCAACGCTTATCAATATCTCCAGGGCGGGTGTCAAGAGGACAGGGCCAGGCTCTTCTCAGTGGTGCCCAGCGACAGGACAAGGGGCAACAGGCACAAACTGGAACACAGAAAGTTCCGCCTGAACATGAGGAAAAACTTCTTCACTGTGAGGGTGCCCGAGCCCTGGCACGGGCTGCCCAGGGAGGGTGTGGAGTCTCCTTCTCTGGAGAGATTCCAACCCACCTGGACGCGGCCCTGTGCAGCCTGCGCTGGGTGACCCTGCTCTGGCAGGGGCTGGGCTGGGTGGTCTCCAGAGGCACCTTCCAGCCCCTGCCATTCTGTGATTCTGTGGACACATCTTCAAACAGCAAAGAACGTTCACACTCAAACAGAATGAGCATTGGTATAGAGAGAAACACCAGGAGGAAGGGGAATCTTACCTTCTTCCAGTTTTTTCTTAAGCTCTTCAATTTCTTTTTGAAACTGGCGGAGCAAAGCATCCTTGGGATCTTCATTAATCCTGGCCTTGTTCTTTATGTTCTTGGCTCGGTTTGCATACCTGAGAGTGCTGATAGTCTCGTCGTAGTTGTAGTCTGCTGGACCAATGTTTGCACACTGTGACACGTGGAAGACCGAGTTACTGAGGACAAAGCGTCAGAGCGCAGAACAAGTAATTTCACAGGGACCCACCCCCAGCTCTGCCAATCTCACAATGCTCTCTTTCCCAAGCTTTCCTGCTGCTTCTACACCAAAGCTGCTTTTGGCTACCCAAGCACAGCTTCTATTTGATCTTACACACGTGTGTACATTTACGCTGTGTTTAGAACCTCATCTGTACAGAGGCAAAGAGAAAAGACAGAAAGAGATGCACATAAAAGATTCTCTAAGCTGCAAACAGCTCTGAAACAGAGGCAAATGCCAGGCCGTTCTCATGGCAAAGTCACTATGCTATCCCTGTAAAAACGCAGCTCAATCGCTGGCACTGGAAAGGGCACCTCTCAGCTTACCATCATGGTTTTGGAGTTGCCCCCCAGAGAATCCTGAAGGAGCCGTGTAAGTTTGGAGTTACGGTAGGGCACATGAGTGCTCTTGCCATCCACCAGCGCAGAGATAACATTCCCCAGCGTGGAGAGAGAGAGGTTGATCTTAGTAGCTTCCTTCAGTCGCTGCCCCGTGGCTCCAGTTTTTGCCTGTCTTTCAGAACCCTGGAAAGGGAACAGGAAGTGGAAGCAGGAGTTACAACAGATCCTCTAATACATCCCCTTCCTCCAAGTAGGATCAACTACACCTGGAGTCTTGCTAGCAGCCACGTCACTAACCACCTCATCCGCTATTAGAGAATCTGGCTAAGTACCTCAGACATTGTTAAAGAGACAAGTCGAACAGGTCTTAACTGAAGCTTTTAATGCCAGCAAGTTCTGGATTGCTCCAAGTAATACATCTGGGAAAATAGAGATTTTGTCCCCATAAACAAAAGTTCCCCGAGACACAAGTCAGCAGTTACGAGGCACCTCAGCTGGAGCCGAGAAGCACCATCTCCAGGCTTTCCTATCAGCAGATCAAGGGAGAAAAGCAACACTGCAGTTATTTTAAAGTTTCATAGAGCAACCTGAACATACGTCATGTAAATATGCAGACACTGAATGCCTTTACTCTGCCCTTTCCTGCATCTTCTCCAAGGAAAGATACTCCAGCGTAAAGTTTGGGCTAAAGACACATTTTACCAGCACAATTATATTGGTTCAAAGTGACAGACGGAGGGAACCTGCAAGTGATGAACTGCATGGTCACCACCCCCCAAAAAAAGAAAAAAGCCTCTTGCAAAGACCCAGTTCTGCTGTCCAGAGCACCGTTTCCAATGTAGTTTATCCATTTAGTGATTAATCTACAGAAGCAAGAGAGCCCTTTTACTGGGACAGGCTCTAGCTACACTAAAGGCTCTTCCTGATTTAAGGCCCTGAGTGAATACTTCACAGAAGTCAAGTGTCAAACAGAACTCAGGCTTTAGCCATGAAACAGGGAACACGCCCCTTACTGTGCTTTCAACAGCACATGCTTGGACAGCGATGCCCACCACGCGTTATGGCAGACCTGGCTGTTCCTACTTACCGCCAGATCGACAAGGTGAAGTTTGCCCATGCGCACGTGCATGTTTCCATCAACCCCCTTCTCGCTGCACTCGATAGTGATAGTGAAGATGGCGTGTGAACGAGAGCTGTGCTCATTCATGTTTGTGGCACCAACAGAGCCTTTTAATAGAGAGAAAAAGCAATGTCATCTTCAGAAGGAATCACATGCTCCTGTAGCACTCTTCCTGCTCTCAAAGGAGACTTATCCCCGCCTCTTTACCCAACCCTGTTTTTCAGAAGATGGAGAGATGATGCTCAGACTCAGCAAACTGTATTCTTGGGCACTGAAGTTGCAGCGCATCTCCAATCTGGACTAGCAGAAGTGTTACAGCCTGCTGTAGCTCTAAGCCAACCACAGACTCCCATCCCAGGAGCAGCAGTAGCTCTTATCTGTTTCTTTACGGCTACGAAGATCAGTAGCCTAAGGCACTCACAGCTGATCCCTGAAAACAGCCGTATGTTGAGAATTAAGAACACAGCAATCCATGCCAAGAGCAACAGTAGTCAGAACTCTAGGTCATAGAAGGATCTGAGCTTAACTAAGAAGTCTTCCAGCAAACATAAGCCACCTCCCACTCACAGCACAGCACAGGGCTGGTTGTTGTTCATCCTGATCAGAACTGAAGAGGGAAAAGAACCAAGAGACACACTAGTAGTTCTGACAACACTGACTGCCCTCACTGCATCCTCCCCTTCACCATTTCCCCCGCTGGCACTGGCCAATGTGGGAAGCACAGCTGCCTTCACCTGCCCCTGCACAGAAGGGGTTTGGGAGGAGATGTCCTTTTTGCTCTGCTCACTGAACAACCTTTCCAGCATCAGGACTAGGATCTCTTAGTGTGGTCTCATAACCAGACCTTTGATCTGTCTGAGCTATAAACCTGCCCACAGCAAGGCTACGTACGGTTCTTGTGGCCCAGAGTCATGATTCTGTCCATATCATCTGCATTGTTTACGACATAAGCTGAAAGGTCTTTGATATAAACTCCCACATCAGGTCTCTCTTTAACCTAAGAGAGAAACAGTTTAGATGGAGCATCCTTAGAAGATCCCCGATAGCAAACTTCAGTGGTACTGTAACAGTACAGTGATTCACTCCTCCAGGTTCTGCTTTGCACGTAAAATGCTCCAACACTCAGAATCAGAGCAGCTAAGGAATCAAGACTCGTGCAGGACAATATTCCCCTGCTTTCCCCTGGTGGCAAATAGTGACTTCAAATCTCATTCTCCAATTCCTAGAAAGACTGCTGAGGGGCCTTTGGGGTAGAACTGCAGGCACAAAACTGACTCAGAGGGAACAGCCCATTTCTCACTATGCAGCTGAGCAAGTGGAAAAGATTCCGAGACGGCAGCAGTAATATCCAGCTACTGTATCTTAAAGGAAATAGTACATGTGCTGAGTAGCCCAACCTCCCACTTCCCTTCAAGTGCTTCTCTGGTCTTTCAAATATAATATTGCTCACCGATTCAAAACAAACATCACATTCAGAACAGCAGGCTCACCTCCAGTCTCTGTGTCTGGTCTTTTCCTAGCAGGTCCCGCACTTCTTCATTGTAAATTTCCAGGTAAGACACACGAACCAAAAACCTGAGGACAAACAGTTGGGTAGATTTCTTGGCAAGGCATTTGTTGAAGTCCAACAAACACAATGACAGAGCACAAAGAAAATGCAGCGATGTGCCAACGCAATCCTGCTACCCCGTCAAGAACTGCCTAAGGAGGAGTCTTGCAGCTAGGGCCAGAGGTACCATTTCAGTTGCCATTGTCAAGGTCAGGCTCCTACTACAGATGGACACACAAAAGACAGCAGCAGTGAAGAAAAGCTGTTTACCTTGTATCCCCCTCTGCCTTGGCAATGTGACCAAATATATGGGCAAAGGAATTGGGAATGATGCCTCTAAGCTCAGGAACTGCTCGGACCCCTTCCATGGTGAAAGTTTTGCCTGTTCCAGTCTGCCCATATGCAAAAATAGTACCTGAAGGATAAGAAGATATATGAACAAACTCTAAGAAGTTGCTAACTGCAAGTTTTACTTCATCCCTTCTTACCCTGATAGCACTAAACACCTCTATTTTTATGGAGTTGAAATTTTCCACCCACTCAAGTAGATACTGTACAAGGCTAGGAGCAACAGAAAAGCTGGACAGCCACAGCAAGCAGGGCTGAGCCACTGGTTTTTATCCAGCCTGCAAGATATCTGAGAAAATGTCAGCTTGTTTTAACTGTGCAGAGTGATTAAAGTATGGAGTGCTAGTACACTTAGGTCTCACACGCAAATAATTAAGGCAAGCCCAATTAATAACATGGTCAATTAGAGAAAGATCGTTATATACCAACTGCAAAACCAACTACTGCTAGTGCTCTACACCACAGCAGAAACAGCGTGAGGCTTCTACAACACAGGCCAAAGCACAAGCCCAGTTCTGAACCTGCAGGTGCAGCTACAATTTGGACTAGATGATCAGCCTGCACAGGAAAACATCCACAAACTTTACTAAGATCCCAGACTCTGATACTCCAGAAATATACTGGGTCTTAAGTTTAGCCTAGCACTGCTGAAGACTCAAGTTTTGATTGTCAAGCCACTGACATTACAGTTCGGAAAAGCTGGGTTTCCATCAGCTGAACCCTGGGTGTGTTACCACAAGAGCTCTTGTAATCTGTTGTTGTTTATAGCATACCGTTATGGAAAGCAGTAACTTGCTTCCTTACTAGCATCTGCTTTCCTTTACATAATACATTTACATGCATAACAGACACACACACAAATCATGGCCATACTCTTCCCAGCTGTAGGAAGAGATTATCTGTGGGGTAGGGCAGGTGTGTTTAACTAGTCATCTTAGTTTAAAACAGCAAAGTTCAGAGGAGAAAATGCAGCAGTTATATGCGCAAGTCTGGTATGCATACCTAGTTACTGCAGGACCGTGGCAGCTGCCTGGTTACTGAAATTGTATAGCGAAGAGCCGCTGAGAATTCTGATAATGAGATAAAGTGTATATCTTTTGCAAACAGAAGATACAGAATAAAAACATACAGCTAACTGACCTCGGCCGAGTCTTGTTCATCACCAGTCTCCCACTGTTAACGATTATAGTAGGTACAACCACCGGGTACCCAAAACAGCAAGTACCTTCAGACTATTTTAAGTTAGAGACCACAACAGAAACCATGCAGGGCTATAGCCCTCAGAAGGTGAAACTCCCTTAAATAAGATCAGCAGGAACTCTAACAATGCAAAGAGCAGGGGATGGGATCCTTGATGTAAAACAACAAGGGACTTACCATTGTATCCTTCTAGGACAGAGTCAATAATAGGTCTTGCAGTTAAATTATAGACATCCAGCTGTTTACTCTCTGGTCCAAACACTGTGTCAAACGTAAACGTCTTGGGAGGCTCATTGGATGAGTCTGTTTTATGAACAGTTATAGTTCCTCTCATTTCATCTACGTTGACTGCCATTTTGTAGCCCGTAGCTTTCTCTCGTTCATTAAGAGGCCGGCATCGAACAACAACCTTGACGTTATCACAGCTCTCTGGCTTGTCCAGCTTCTCAGGCTTGTTGATCTATAATTATTTAAAAAGAAAAAAATACACAGGCTGTAACAGTACTGTTAACATACCTGTGTGTTTAAGCACAAATGCTGTTGAATCAACTCAAGTAGCTGTATACATCTCCACAGGATCATGAACTTGGGGACTTAAAACCAGAATTTCTTCAAGAAACAGTTTCATGCTCGCAAACAATCTGCAAGCGGGTGCAGTCGTGCCATTCTTTCCCATTAACACTGACCATGCTCCCTCACTGGCGCACACAAGCCTCAAACCTTACAGATGACATAAGCAGCTACCAGTAAGCACTGGCTGAAGGGCATTAATTTAAGTTACAAGCTTCAGTTTATTTGCTGAATTTTAATCATTTAGAAAATTCAAATGCTGTATTATAAAACCTCACAAGCCTTTTCTTTCAAAAAGTAGGTAGGAATATGAATTTTAAAGCACCACTGATTAACGTGATGTCACGTGCTTCTCCTGATTAAGTAAATCTAAAACCCTTTTGATCTAGTAAAGTCTAGGACACTACCCTTGGTGACAGTTGCTGTAGCTGAGCATTTAAGTGCTTCTAAAGCAGCTATCTTGGATGTCAACAAGAAACAAACTCTGTTTCCAAGTGCCTCTCCCACCAGCTGCCATCTGCCT
Organism: Phoenicopterus ruber ruber; assembly: GCA_009819775.1. Classification (NCBI taxonomy): domain Eukaryota; kingdom Metazoa; phylum Chordata; class Aves; order Phoenicopteriformes; family Phoenicopteridae; genus Phoenicopterus; species Phoenicopterus ruber. The sequence continues at coordinate 2,055,734 of CM020228.1, read as the reverse complement.
AGATTCCTCTCAGGCCTCAGCAGAGGCCACAAACAGCTTCTGTTGCTCTGGTGAAAGCAGAGAGCAGATTAGTCTCACCTTGGTGAAGGAGGGATCCTACAGTCTTATTCTACCACCGTAGGTGCAAGAGTTTCGGAAATCAGCTACAGAATTAGCGAGTCGGGATGAGCCACACGCTACCTCCCCATTGCAGTGTCATCCACAGCCTCCCAGAGGGAAGCACGCAGGCCGAAACGCTGCCCAGCCAGACCTCGGCCCCGAGCAGACACCCACCTTCCTCCTACCCGCCGCTTCCCCCGTCAGGGCCACCTGCCTGCGCAGCACCGCGAGGATGCTCGGGGGCGCGGTCGAGCCCCTCCCGTGAGGCGCGGCCAGCCTCCAGCCCTTGCTGCCAGGGCACTCGCCCCACCCGCAGCCCCTCACCCCACCAGCCCCGCTCAGCCTGACAGCGCCGCACACGCCACCCGCGATTTCCCATCCCACGGCGCAGGCGGCTCCCACGCCGAGACGGGAACGAGAGCAGAGGCCGCGGGGCCTCCGAGCCGGCGAACCCCCCCACGCCGGCCGCCGCGGCTCCTGTCAGCGACGGGCCCAGGAATGCAAGAACCGGACAGCACCAGGGCCGGGCCACCGCCCGCTCGGCCGGCCGCCAGCGCTCCCCACCGCGCCCCCCGAGCCCAGCGGCAGCCGCCACCCCCGCGGCGGGCACCCCCTCCCCGCGGCGGCCGCAGCCCCGGCGCGGCGGGGCTCACCGGCATGGCGGCGGCGCGCGGGCAGGGAGCGGCGCCGCGCGCGAGACACCCGCCGGGCGGCACAACGGAACAATAACAGCACCGCGCCTGCGCCCGCCCCGAGCCGCCCCGAGCCGCAGCCAATCCCCGCGCGATGCGGAGACCAAGCACCCAATGGCTGGCGGGAAAAGGAGGGGCCCGGCCTGCCCCTCGCGGCCATAGGTGCCAGGCCTCAGCCAATGGCGGAGGGGGAGCGGCGGGGGCGGGCGGGCGGGGCGTCGCCATGGGAACGGCGGGGGGCGCGGGGTGGGCCGCCGCTGGTGTCACTGCGGCTCGATGGCACCGCCCGGGGCGGGGGCGGGCGGCCTTGCGCGGTGGTCCCGGGTCTCCGCGACTGGGCTCCGGGGGGGCTGACAGAGCTCCGGGGGGCTCCGGTTCTAGGCCTGACAGGCCTCTGTGGGGCTGATAAAGCTCTGGGGGTTATGACAGGGCTCTGAAGGGACTGACAGGGCTTTGAGGGGACTCACAGCGCTCCAGCGGATCTGACAGGGCTCCGAGGGGTCTGACAGGGCTCCAGTGGATCTGACAAGGCTCTGAGGGCTCTGACAGGGCTCCAAGGGTCTGACAGGGCTCCAGAGCTGACAGGGCTGCAGCCCCAGCCTGTTCTCCACACAGACAGAAAATCCGTCTCCTTCTTTTCCCGATCCCTGATCTGTTTCCCACTCCCCTCCCAGGTACTTCTGCACACCCAAATCCTTCTCTGGGCAGGTTGCAGGGCGTTGTTCCAGTCCTGCTCCTCCCCGCGCTGCCTTTGCTCCGGACACTGAGGCCTGGGACCGCAGAGCAAGGCCAGGAATAACCAGCAGTAAAGCATCCAGCACAGAAACAAGCTGAGGGCCGTAGCAGACAGTTGCTCTGTACTTTTGCCAGAGGGCTGCAGGTGGGAGCAGGAATGTGCACAGGACAGATGTGGGGCTCCCAGAAGGGTTTCTGATCTCACCCACCAAACTCACGGCGGTGTATCGCAGGGCTGGGGACACGCTGGTAATGCCAGGACAGGGCCATTCCCTCATCCCCAGCTGAGCGTCACCAGGTGAGTCAGGAAGTTCGAGGACGAGGTGTTCCGCAAACACAGTCGCTTTGCTATTTATACATTGCTACGGTATTACTCAGAGCTGCATGGTATGCAAAGATTTGTAGACTAATAGAGTAATTTAGCACCAAAAAATGTATAACCCAAAGGGCTGGTGAGAGAACAGGCAGTCGCGTGTGGGCAGACAAAGCTGAGGGACATGAAAAGGTTTAACGTAAAACATTGGAACCAGCTCCCCACAGAAAACGCTGGGTGAGAACAGCAAAGGGAACCCGGCGCCAAGGGGAAAGCTGAGGAGAGTGGTCGCGAGGGACGGAGAGACCCTGGTCGGAGGCAAACGCGGGGTGAAACACAGACGCTGGCAGAGCGGCCCAGCCCCGGAGGGGGCAGGGGTGCATATGCTCCGTGGAACACAAAGAAGGGGCTCTTTTCCAGTGTCTGGAAGGAAAACGGCTCCTGGCAGGTGTCGGGGATGGCGTGGACGCAGCAAAAGGGTATTTTGGACAGGGCCATGCCGAAGAGAAGGGGCAGCGCATCTGTCGAGGCGATAACCGATGCCAGGAAAGGGGGTAGGGGTGGATTTGGGGGCTACGCTGAAGGTTACCATGCTTTTCACCGTGGCAGAACTTCATCCTGATCCCGGGAGCGCACAGCTTCGCCTGCCACAGACAAGGGTCTCTGCGCAGGTGAGACAGGCCCATGCGGGGGGCCACAGCGTTCCCCTGGGAAGTGCCAAGCGGTTTGGACCGGGAGAGCGGTGATGCGGCGGAACCATTCCCCGTGAGATCAAGCAGCGAGCGGGACGAGGCCGCGCTTTCCCGGGACCAGCATGGCCCAGGAGGCGGCTGCGGTCAGAGACCCGCCGCACTCTGCCAGGAGGAGCGGTGCCCAAAAGGCCTTTCTCACCCACCAGCGAGCTGGGGGGTTTCACCGGGGCGGCTCCGTTAGGCGGGCGTCGCTCGCTGCAGCCCGCCTGTGGGCACTGAAGGGGGGCGAGACGCGCCAGGGACCCGCGGCGGCTCTCGGCAGGCACCGCCGCCCCCTCCCCGGGCGGGCCGGGGCGGGCCCTGCGCGCAGCCGCGGATGTCAGCGGGCGGCGCGGCCCGGCCCGCCCCGCCGAGCCCCGCCGAGCCGCTCCCCGGCGGCGGGGCCGCACCGAGCGCCCGCCCGCCGCCCCCATGCCCGGCCGGACCCGGCCCAGCACCCCCGGCGCGGCCCAGCCGGGCGGGTAAGGACGGCGCCGCGGGCCCTTCTGGCGGGGCGGGCGGGGGTCTCCTCCCGGGGGCGGGACGGGACGGGACGGGACAGGGCTCCCCCCCGCCGGCGGTCGCTGTGCGGGACTGGAAGGGCGGTCCGGGCGCTGGTGCTGCGGGAGCTGCTCCGTGTCGTTCTCAGGGACAGTCGCGTTCAAATTAGCCGGAGGGGGAGCTTTTAATTAGTTCTCCCGCCCCCCCCCCCCCCGCTACAGCGAGCTAAGCTTTTCAGTGCACCGGACTGGACAGCTAAATCTTTTCCAGCTCTTCTTCTGCTGAAATGGTCCAGGCAGGTTTGGATGCTCTGACATCCAGTGGCAGCAAAAGGCAAAGTCATGTGCGGGTCCCGCACCCAGTGAAACGCACACATCGCAGAGTTTCAGCTTCAGAAATGTACAACAGTTTCCAGAGGATTCACGTCTCTTTGGGGCTTTTAATGGAGCTGTAGAGATAATGGTGTGAGCTTCCAGAAAACAGTGATGAGGGAGCCCACATCCAGCGCTCTTTACAAAGAAAAGCGGAAATTTCATATGTAGTAACGTCTTTTTTTCTGCTGTTAAAGGGACATCAAAACGTAAGCATTGAAATACTCAGTTTCAGGTTCTTACCTGATTTATAGAAACGTTTATTTCATGTAAATATGTGCTTAGTGTGGAGAATGGAGTTTCTAAAGTGTTCCTGTCGCAGGTCTTCAGCAGCAGCAGAGAAAGATTAGAGTGCTTTAAGGAAAACTGTTAACTGGGAATCCATAAACCTCCTAAGAACCTCTTCGAGCTTTTGTACGGAAACAATAGCTCTCTGTTTGCCAGAAACTTGAAATCAGGTGATAACAGGTTGCGACCTAATAGCTCTGCAAATGGAGAGCTGAATGTGTGAAACAAGGTAAAGGGAGTAATACATACTGCTCAACCCAAGGTTATTCAAGCAAGCCTTTACACAGCCCGGGAGGAAGAAAGCTCGACTGCACTCTTGTTTGGCCATCTGACACGTCTGCTTTCATCATGAGCTTCTCCCCGGGGAAAACGGATGAAGGGTTGCTCTGTCTGGAAACAAACAAGTCGCATGGCTGCTCCCAACTTAGTTCTCAGCCTTGGAAAGGCATCATGAGAGGAAATCATCCTTAGGTCAAGGAGCAGAGATGTTGCTTTATAGTTCCTTTTTTTTTTTGGTTTTGACAGCGGCTCCCATCAGGGAAACTGGCTCAAAGAGTTGTCATGAAGTGCCCTGGACCTCCAGAGAGCCCGAGGCTTGCCTTCTTCCTGGAAAACGCCTTGGCCAGAGAGGCTAGGATTTGGAAAGTGCCAGTTTTCCAGAATCTCACCCTGAAGGTATTCTCCCCTGTCCTCTTTGGAAGTGCCTGAGGGACTCTGCAGAGATGCAGCGCTGGTCCTGCCCTCTAAGCCACCTGAATGCAGAAGTCATCCCGCATGCGCTAAGCTTAAGGAGTGGAGGGGGAGGAGAGTCTGTATTTGTCCCATCTTACATCTTATTAATGCCCCATGTAAAGCAGGTGCTTTGCATTTTGTTTGACTCGAATAGTTTTGGGAAATCTGGTGGAGCAGGTAAGAGCAGACAATCGATGGTAAAGCCATAAATATGTCATGTTAGAGTTAATTGTGCTCAACACCATCTTTGAGTCCCATCTATTCGGGTGGTAGAAGAGGGAATTCCCTGAGGCCGGACAGAAACCCAGCCCCATTCCCTGCTGCTAAAGTGAGTCAGTCTGCTGCCTTAGGAAGCTACAACACTTAATGGCCCCTGTGTACAAGGGACACAGTTACGCTCAGTTGCTTCTGTGAAGTGCATCAGATCCATGGAAGAATGCACAAAAGTGCCCTGGCAGCCTTGTCCCGTCCCGTCGTGTCCCCCCCCCCCAATAGTGTAGAAATGCTATTTTTTACAAAGTATTTTTACTACCAAATAAAGCAAAACAGTGAACCGGATAAGGTGATGAGTAATATTAAACTAAGTGGTGGTAAATGTTGTCTGTTCTGTGTAGCTGCTCAGCCCTTTCAGTTCTCCTACACTAGTGTTCAAATGCATGCCATGGGTCATGTGTGGCATCGTAACAGCAGCCAGAGTAAAGTCCTTCCTCTCACCCAAATGCATCTTTGCGTAAGAGATAAGACAGACAAAACTGAGTACGTTTTGCCTTGTGCCTTGGGGGGGTCATAAACCTGGCTTCTGTGGTCCCAAGGCTAACCAAATTCCAGGGCTGTTAAAAAAGAAATCTTGAAGAGTAAATCCAAACCTGCTCCTGACTCGTTTCTCTCTCCCTGTCGAGGCCGCCTGAATGAAACGCTGCATCGGAGGCTTCGGTCTTCTCTGGCGGGGGAAATAATGAGCACAATCAGCACCTTGTTTGTAAGAGCTCGGTTCGGGGGTTCAGCTGTGCCAGGGGAGGGCTGGGTGCTTCCCCATTCAGAGCTCCAGTAAATTCCAGTACCAGGCCCTTGGAAGCACAGCTAGAGCCTGACTGGGTGGGCAACACAGAGGAGTGCTTTAAACTGCTCCGAAATTTGCCTTTGCCCTCGCTCTGTAGACACAGCCAACAACTTTCTTCATTTCAAGCCTCCAGACATCTGAAATGTTAATTAGAGCACTTAGAATGATTCGAGTCTTCCTTTGGAGATATGTTAACAAAATCATCAAAGGACTAACTGTATTTTTCTTCTAACTTTTTCTTCCCCTCAGGGCACAGATATCTCTCTGTCGTGTTATAAGAAAGCAGTTCTCTGGATTGCAGAAATAAGCTCTCAGTTCCAGTTTTACCCTGAAACGTTTGCCTTAGCTACCAGCATCCTTAACCGGTTATTGGCATCAGTAAAGGTACAGAATCTCTGTCAGCTTTTTTTCTGGCTAGACTGGGGCTGCAAGGAGTATATAGTCAGTTTATACACAAAGCAGGTACTATGTTTGGCAGCAGGTTTATGGAGCAGTCAGGGTCTTCGCTGGGGAAGGCTTTTAAGCACATATATATGAACTCGAGTGTTTGGTGAGGTTCCGCTGATGGACAGTCCTCAGCAGAAGTGTTTGTGGGAACTGTAGTCCAAATGCTGCGGTAAGTACAAAGGGCTCATTATCATCTGGCTGTCTCTGCTAAACAGAAAACATTTGCATTATCACTTTTACTATTTTAGTTTTGAAACCACTATTTTTAACCAAACAGTGGGGCCAACTGTTTCTGCCATCGAAGTAACAGCAAAGTTATGAGTTGAACTGAGCCTTGCAGCTCTCAATTCTGTTTAGATCGATACTGGCATTTGGCAAAAGCATATTAATTAATATCTCAGCTGAGAAGAGGAGTAACATTGCATCGTAAATACTGTGGCATTGCACAGTCTAAAAATTGTGGGATACATGAATAAAAATTGCACCAAAAAGAGGATTTCTTTTGTTTCACTTTGGATTTCTGTGCTCTGTTTCCAGCTTCAAATGAATCTTTCTGCAGGTAAAATTAATTCAGAAGCAAGGGTGACTTAAATGAAAGTTTGAAACTTGTGCATCTGTAGTAGAATGACAATTAGTTCCCCCAAGGCTGTTATCTTCTTTACTCAGTGTTTTCTTCTTCTCCCTTCAGGCCCAATTAAAATATCTTCAGTGCATAGCAATTTCCTGCCTTGTCCTTGCAGCAAAAACCAATGAAGAAGATGAGGTCTGTATGTTTAATTTTAAACACACTAAACTCATCTCTTGTGTTCAAGTTGTTCGAGTTTCCAGGTCTTTCAACAACTTGGGCATAATGAGGAAGTGCTAACTTGTTTACCCTAAGTAGTCCTTAAGGGGTGACAGTAACATTTTCAGTCCTGTTTCATCATTGCTTGGAAGAACTGTGACCTTTAGGGATGAAGGACTTGTGTTTGCTTGTATAATGGATGCGTTTCCCTCCTCCTGCCCTTAAACCTCCCTCCAGTATCCACGGCTCGCAGCAAAGCTTAGTCTGGGGGGACAGTCAAGATGCACACGCTCGGCTTTGTGCGCACAACATCAGAGTGCTGTAGTTCCGTTGCGATAGGTCCCGGGAGGGGAAGGTAGGCGAGACAGAGCAGAGGTTCTTCGGAGAAAGCTTAAAATAGATGAGTTTGCTTGGAGTCAAAACTGGTTTCTGAACTTGGTGAGGAAATGACTCAGGTCTGCACCTCAAGGTGAGCATGTAAAATCAGCAACTGCCCCTGTCAGTGTGAGATCACACAGGATAATCTCTCATGGCAGAAGCGCTCTGATAGACTTCTTCAGACATTTCCAGACACGAGCCAAAAGCATTTCAGATTGCATTTCTCCTCTTTCCTTCATTCCGTTTTGAAAAAGAACAGGAAACCTAGGAGCTGGAGTCAGACACGCATGTTTCTGCGAACAACTTCTGCTGTAGTGAAACGCTCTTCGTAGCCTTTCGTAGGATGTGTCATACTGAGGTGGTTATTCTTTTCCCCTCGGCTAAAAAGGAGAAGCTGAGTCAATGACCACAGGAAACAAGACAACCGCAGAAGGCCCTGTCAAACACGCCAAGAGGAAGCCTCCTCCTTGTCAGAGGAGCAAAACTAATGAGACTGGTAGCAGGGAACGTGCATCACCGATGCGGCGTTAGGGAGGCTCCTGGTGACCCCGGAGGCGAGCGGCATCGTTCCTGCCGCGGGCTGGGTTCGTAGCCAGCTGCCCTGTGGCGAGCGCCGGCCAGTCGTCCTTTAGGGTGGGAGGTACCTAGGAAAGTGGTCTCCTGAAGGAGCATTCTGCTTAGCACTTCGGGATGCCTGTCAGCTTGTCAGATCCCTTCGCCATACAGAGAAACACACACAGCACCGTGTAGGACCTTGGCTTCTTTATTTATTTTTTTTTTAATTTTTTTTTTTTTTTTTTTTTTTTACAGGTAATACCATCGGTGAAGATGCTCGCAGTGCAGAGTGGTTGTAAACGCTCTCCAGCTGAGATCTTGAGAATGGAAAGAATTATACTAGATAAGCTTCACTGGGATCTTTACACAGCAACACCAATGGATTTCTTAAACATTGTAAGCACTAAGTTTTGCAATTTTTTTTTTTTCTTTAAAGAAACAGCTCCTTATCAAATAAGACTAGAAAACACCGATGCGCACACATACACACCCCCACACATCCTTCCCACGATGCTTTGCAAACTACCTGTTCTCAGCTATCTGCAAGTCTTTTGCAGAAGGTTACAGTGATTTTTTTTTTTTTATTTATTTCTTAAATTTTCTACTATTTAAAACCTTTCATTTTGCTCAAAAAATTTACTCCCATCTTTAAAGGACAACTAAAATGGACGTTAAAAAGATTCTCATAATGCACAACTATACGCCATTTTTATTTTTTTTAAATACACACTGCAAAAATATTTCTAACTATTTCCATTCTATTAATACTGTACATAGAAAGCTGTCAGAGTTTTGCTACATTTCACACACGGGTTTTTTCTTAAACCTTTTTCCTTTTCACCCCACTAATTACTCACCCTTGGTTTCGGCAATGAGACTACCCCAATCTGGCACTTAGTTCACATTGCAGTTACTAAACATCTGATAGAAACAATTAAACTTTGTCTTCAAGAAACGCTCATGTGCTAGTAAGGCAAAAATCATGTGGTACAAACACATCCTGGATCCCTTTTTTAAGGTTATGTGCAAATATTAAGCCATCTGAGGCTGCTGATTGTGAAAACTGCCTGCCTTAGGTGCCGGTTTCCTCAGTAAATTCAGAGTGCAGTCGTTACTGTTGGTTTTACTCTGTTCGTATCTGCTGGCCTGAATCGAATCTCCTGATAGCAACCTGGGTAACGTAGAAACTTCAGAAATGGATAGGAAACACAGACCTTGTACATTCATTATAAGCTCAAAAAAACAGTTCAATGGCTGGCAAGTACAAACACAAAAAAAAGGGGTGGGGGGAGGAGGGAAACCCTTTAGGTTTCCTGATATGAGATGAAATTAGTCTGTACTTCTGGTTGATAACATATGAAAACATACAAAGTCCACTGACCTCTGCTTTTTTTTTTTTTTTAAATATATATATATATATATATACTTCTCTCCAGTTCCATGCCATGGTGATGTCCAACTGGCCCCATCTACTACACAGGCTGCCTCAGACGAATCCTTCCCGCCACGTTGCACTCTTGACCAAACAGCTGCAGCACTGTATGGCGTGCCACCAGCTGGTGCAGTTTAAGGGCTCCACATTGGCTTTGGTGATCATCACCTTGGAGCTGGAGAGGCTGACTCCCGATTGGTTTCCTGTTATTACTGATCTGCTAAAAAAAGCACAGGTAGGAATCAAAATGGCCTTTGGTCACAAATCTTGAGGCCGGGACACCGAGAAATTAATAAAGTGCACATGCATTTACAACCAACATTGCACTTTAGCAGCCTTCTGAGACGTGTGTCCGTGTTCTGCCGTTGCTGCCGACCTCGCTAGTGCGAACAACAGAGGGAAGAGAAGTGCAGTTAAGGCTGGGACTGGGGAGGGGGCCTTCCCTTTGGCAGGGAAGGGAGGTTTTGGCCGCAGATGGCCCCCTGCGTCCCGAGCAACGAGTCTCCCACAAAGGGAGCGTCTGGGAGCACCGAAAACCTCTCGCTGTGTCCCCAGCCTCCCGCTGCACACTGCAAAAACTGCTAAGTACAGTTACATTGCTTATCAAATATAATCAGTTTGGCTTCTAATGATACACCAAGCTCTGATTTTTTTTTTATTTGAAGCTTTTCTCCAGTTTCATAAGACACATGCCTTCTAAGAGAGTACACCTAGAAGGCTAAACACCCAGGCTGTCAGCTTACACTTGACCCATTGCGTGGTGTTGAATTTGAAGTAACCTAGCCTCCTGCTGTCCCTCCTGACCCTCGTCGCCTCCTGAAAAGAGGGAGCGCTTGCCCACCTTTTGGGTGGTAGTTCAGGAGCTCCTCGCTCAGTGTTTCGCATCAGGGCCAATGTGCACGTTGCTGATACGCATCTGTTGAGGCACCCAACGCAGCCTGTCCCTGCCCTCCCCCCGGCAGAGAGTCACAGGGGCAGTGGCCCGAAGAGAGAGTAATTTACCACGAACTTACAAAAAATCTGTGTCTTTCCTCACAGGTTAACAGCGCTGAATTCATCCACTGCAAAGAGCTTGTGGATCAAGAGCTGATGTGCTTGCAGCCACCCAATGCTGTTTACATTTTCTGTCCCATCAGTCAAGCCCTCCAGGGCCACCCCAAGGCAAGGCCACCCTGCCACGACCCTTCTGGACTGAAGGACGCCCATCAAGCGAGGTCGCGGGTCGCTGTAAGCCAGCCGGTCTCAGCACCCTTCACGCCTACTGCGGCCCCAATTCCCCGTGGTACCATGGAGACTGACGAATACTACGATGGATTCGGACACCTCTACAGTGAGGATGGCGGAGCGAGGGGCGGGAGGGGGAACGCGGGTGGCTCGTGCCCTCAGCTGAGGCCTGGAGAGGGCAGCTCCCCGTGTCCCCCCCTGCAGCCGCCTGAAGGGGACTAGTGGAGAATTGCTGCCGCGGAAGCAGCAGCTGCAGAACCAGCAGGTCCCAGGGAACAGAATGGCCGACACAACAGAGCACGAGTGCTGCTGTGTTTTTCAGAGGATAATGGCATTTAGTGTTACCTTTCTATTTTTTATGTCCTTCCTAAGCAGTGGGCGCTGCCCCTCAGTCTGTAACAGGTAAATACAGAAGGCTGAGGAGAGGAGGGACTTGGTCACAATCCTACAACTCGGGGATCAAGTTGGCAGGCGGCTACGAACTGCACCAGAGAGAACCAACCGTCTCAGAGCTTTATTTTTAAAATAGCTGTGATGAAGCGTGACGGATGGAGCATTTCATCCAGCTCACTCCGTTGTTCTCTTATTAGAGCTAATCTGACTTGGGAGAGTGAACAGGAGCCATTTGCGAGGCCGGGGAGCTCCCGCTGCTGGCTCTGGGAGCGTAGCCCTCAGGTGGAACCAAGGTTTTGATTTGGCAGCGAGCAGACGGAGAACCAAACCCTCCAGCTTTCCTTCAGGCCTTCCCCTGGCACCCCGGGCGCTGAGGTCTGTGCTCCTTCCCGGTTATGCCGTTAAAGACCCAATCCCAGCTCCCACCAGCTGTGGGAAACGGCGTCTTGTCCACAATCACCGCTGCCTTGGGCCTCACCAACCAGCGCGTGCCGTTCAGGGTTGGGTTTTTTAATTTATTCTGTCTTTCTTACCAGACTGGACAATACAAAAATGCCTTTAATTAATCCCCCCTCCCCCGTATTTTTTATTAACTGCTAATCTCCATAGCAAAGCAGTTTTACAAAGGTCAGTTAAAACCTCTATTGCACTTTTAAAAACCAGCCTTACACTTCCTTTTAAAATAAGCGTTTTCTTTGAGTTTTTTGGGTTTGTTTTAAACAACAGGGCAGCACTTTCAGGTGATGGCTATCCTCGGTTGAAGGCACAGTGCGTAACAGCAGCACTCATCAGCGCAGGAAGAAAGTCTCTGGCCTCCTTCCCCTTGCTCAGCATCTTACCTCGTAGGAGAGGAGCCCCTGAACGCCGCGCGGTGCAGGACTGGTGTCCTGAGCAGCTCCGTTAACCGGTGACGCTTGCCGAAGCACTACATTCGCCACAAGTGGCACTGAGAACGGAGCGAGCTTTGTACGCGTGCAGGGAGAAAGCCATGCTTTTGGTTTTAAACCGCAAAGAAAGCGGCGCCTCGGTGTTCCAGAAAGAAACCTTTATATCGGACTTGGCGCACGACACGTGCGAGCAGATGTGAGCTGAACCGGGGGTGAAACGAAGGAGGTCCCGCAGGGCGAGCCAAGGCGACCGCGATCTGTGGATGCCGCGCTGCCGGGGGAGCCTCGGCCCCGGCCGGGGGACGCGCCGGAGCAGCGCTCCGCGCCCGGGTTGAGGCCCGACGAGGAGCCCGCGCAGCCGGGGCCGGGCAGCGGCATGCTTGGGATGCGTTATTTAGTCATCCTGCCTCTGTACCACGGGGAAGGCTTTCATTTCGCGGTAGGGCTCTTCCCTCCCCCCCGTGCAGCACCTTCCTTTTGTATCACAAGCTGTGACTCGGCTGCCTGACTTTTTGAAGGAGGCAAGTTGTCTTTTGTAGTTTTCACTCAATAAAATGTAAGTTTGGTCTGCGCGTTCTCGGCGTGCTCCTTGAAGAGTCCCGCCCAAAGCCCGCACAGGTCCCTGCAGGAAGGGACCTGGTTCTGCTTTTCCTCCCGCCCCTTTGCCCTGTCTCGGCATCCTCGCCGGCTGCGTTCGCCAGGGGAAACGCCAGCAGAAAAATTCTACGCACAGCGATTAACACGCTGTAACTTCAGAGCACACCGACCATACCTCATGGGTTTTCCCCCAGCTTTGAGCCTATGTACGTCGGTTCTTGCCCCTAAGCTGGATGACATTAAAAGCCATGAACGAACCTGCTTTTCAAAGCCTCCACAGATCTATATGGTCACCGTTCAAAAGTATACGGTAACCAGGTTGATTCTAAAGGATGAAGTCAGTGCTGAAAGGCCCCTCAGGGTCCTGTGCTCCCAGCCAGGGCCCCACGCTGGGATGGGAACGTAAATCCGGAGCCCGCCTGCTCTCCCGGGACACGCTGCGGCTCCTCCGGGCAGCGCAGGTCCTGTCGGCACACCCGTTCCCGCGCCGGGGTTCTGAGAAAGGGACAAACACTCGCAGCTTGGCCTCGGCAGGTTAGAAGCGCCGCTTACCTTCGCGTGCTCGTCATCGCTGAGAACGAGCTTCCCGCCCTAACGAACAAGCTGCACCGTACAGGAAGAAGCTGCTGTCGCAACAGGCCCGTTCTCGTTAGGGAAAGAGAGCATTTCTGACAGCGAGAGCCGCACAAACTCCCTTCCTCCTGGCAGGACGGAGCCTGAGCCTGGCCGTCTCTTTCCCCTCGCTGCCTGGACAAGCAACGAGGCCAATGCACGGCACGTCCAGGTGACAGCAGGAACGGGAACGACCTGCCCAGCCGAGTTTCAGAGATGACTCTGCGCCTGCCTGTGTGGACTGGGCGTAGCACGCGTGCTGCAGACACCAGCTTCTTCTACCTCAGCTAAACCCACGGCTGCGGCTCCCGTGACCACGTCGGGGCACACCAGCTACAGGCAGGACCGTGCCAGGTTCAGCCGGCAGAGCGAGCGCTGGCACAGATCTGACGTGCTTAGGGCTGGTTTTGTGAGGACTGTTGTTTTGGGGAACGTTCAGTCCCTGTAAAACTCCAGGGAAGGATTACAGAGTATTCTTGATGCGGTAAGGACGGCTGCTTCCCCCCCTCGGGGCACGAGCACGGCCCAGCTCCCTGCCGGGCTCTGGCCCTCAGCAGAGAGGCGAGGGCCGACGCGTGCCGGCAGTGGCAGGATCCCTTCCCCTGCCAGCTCTCAAACCCAGACTCCTTTTGCCGTTGCCTTCCCTCAGGCCCGGTTTCAGATGCCCGAAGCTAACGCCACCTCGTAAACAAAGCTGCGAGTACATCCGAAATCCCCCACCGCAAGTACCCACGGAATTGTTTTGTCCTTCAGGACGTTTCCCGACAGACACCGCTGCTGCGCACAGATGCTCAGATTCTGAGTCAGAGCCAAAACACAAACCAAACGCTAAATCACCTACAGAAACAGCGAAGCAGTTCAGAGCCGCCCCAGCCGCCGCCACCCCTCCCGTTCCTAACCCACCACCAAAAGGAGACGCGTCCCAGCCACAGCACGTCACCGGGAGCCGTCACGCGCGAGGACCATCTGCCCCGCCTCGCCGCGGCCCGGCGCTCGCCAGAGCGTTGCAGGTAACACGCCTGACGCGGTGTCGCCGCGTACGCCGGGCGCACGAGGGCCACGACCAGGAGATCGCTTGCACAGTTGCACAAATGAAGCTTCTGCAGTCAGGGACCCGCCCAAGGCATAAGAAAACAGCAGAGGGGGGAGAGCAATATTCTCAGTCATCGTTTTACCATATTACTGACAAAATTTGCTGATACGTCAAAGCAGCGCGGAGCGGCGGTTAACAGCAACCAGCACCGGGACCACGGAAAGACCTTTCGAGCACCCGGCAGCCCACCTTGAGACGTCCTCCTCTCCACTGCCTTTCTGCCACCTCTGCGGGGCTGCCTCTACGGGGGGGTTGGGGTTTGGTGGGGTTTTTTATTTCGCTAATTGACTTTACTATTTTAAATTCCATTTGAACAGTACTTACAGTTCGATTCTTTAAGAACGCAGAAAAGTACACTTAGATCAAGCGATGCATTAACTCCTGGCAGGTCCCGGCAGCTCCCCCTCGTTCTTCCTCAGCAAGGCGTGCAAGTTGAGTCCCACTGGTGACCAAGCTACGGTCGTGGCAGACGGAACTTAATCAAATCTTCTGAGAAATGTGGAAAAAAACCCTTTTATTCCCAGGTCACCTATCCGGGTGGGAATCTAACTCGGCAATAGCTCCGCAGGGGATTAAAGCTTTGCCAAGGGAATTAGATTGGTTTGCCTCAAAAGAGAACGTAGGTAAGTTTAAAACAGTCGTCAAAGCAGCCGCGAAGGGTGTTGCGTTGCTCAGCGCAGCCCGACGGTCCCCGCTGCGCCAGCTTTCCTCCTGTTTGGTGCAGGGCACAGCAGACGTGATGGCAGACGGAGCCATCAGAAGTGGACTCCCAGCCTGAATCCACGGCCGCCGAGACCCTGCTCCGAGCCCGGCTGCTTCACCCGCTCCCGCTCCCACAGAAGCGCGTGGGGCCTCAGGCCCTGGCCACTGCGGGCACAGGCAGGGATGAGCCGTGCGGGATGAACACGGGGTTTAGTCCCTGCCGCCTGCAAGCGGCGGGTGTCTCCAGAGCTTCCCTGTGTGTTGGTGCGGTTGTTTTCGGGCCACACGCCACGTACCTGTCACACACCGAGACCGATTTCCACGTTTCTGCCGGTCCTGCGCCCCCAGCCCCGCGGCACCAGCACAAGGAGCAGCCTGGAGAAGGGGAGGGAGGCTGCTGGCAGCAGCCGCGCGGGGGTACGCCAGGGACATCACCCTTCCACAGATACACACCGTAACGGGCTTAGCAGAGGGAAACTGGAGTAACGGCGAGGGCTGCGGATCTGGACAGAGCGCGTCGTTCGGTGACTGTAGCTAGTGCACAAAACATGTTTTTAACAGATGTTTGTTAAACAAGTCAGTTTTGTTTTTATTAAACCCAACTTTGGTACAAGCAGGTCATTCCTGAGATTCATTTACAAGGTTGTTTTAAAACGAAGATCAGCCGGGGCCTCTCCCTGTTCCTGTGTGAGGTTAGACTGGGGCACAGACATCGCTTTTTTTTTTCCCCCCCTTTTTTAAACAAGTACTTGTGGAAGGGGAAGTCAGTCTGTTACAAACACCGAACGCACAACCAGGAACACCGAGTCTCCAGCTTTAAACCGTTTCCCTGCCGTTAGCGTGTAACAGTTAGTTGTCCTTTAAAATGGTTCCCTTCTCACCCGCGGCATCCCGGTCGGACGTGCCGGAGCCCGGGCGCGCCAGGCAGGGCGACCCGTCCCCGAAGCAGCGTGGGGAGGTGGGCAGGGAGCGCGGGGGAAGGGGCCGGGTGGTGAGACACGCAACTGCGGCCCTGGGAAAACCACGCAAATGAAGGTCGGGAGGGGTTGGTTATAAAGCCCGTAAGTCTACGGAAGAAAGCTGCACGGAAGAGTTATTGCTGAGAAACGTGAGAATCCAGCTGAAAGGGCAGGGGCGTTAGGAGGTTCTCCAGCTACACCCCAAAACCAGACCGAGGCGGACACACGGAAACCCCGTCGCAGCGGCAGCTGGAGCAGCAAGCCGAAACCCCGCCGCGTGCTAACCCGGCTCTGTCCCTTTCCCTCCGAAGCTGGGTCAGTGCCAACGGCTTCGCACGGGCTCTCGCCCGGGGTTAGCGGGTGGGTTTAGTGCGAGCCACGCAGCAGCCTGCGTTAGTGCGTATCTTTTGGCAAGTAGCTGAGATGTCGACTTTACCAAGACACCTGATCGAGCAAACTTTTCCCAATCAAAAGATACGGTGCATCTTAGTCCTTGCTATATAATCTCTTCTCTGCAATATATTGCAAGCTTAAAGGTGAAAGCACCAATTAATGTCTTCTGCATGAGATGTTTTGGCCTTAATTAATCTTCTAATTAACATGTCTTCCTGATGTTATGGAGCACGCACTGGGAAGACTAAAAAAGCTACAGAAAGAACAAAAGAGAATCAGTATTTAAGTTTCAGTTATTTACACGAAGTAAAGACAGCATGAAAGGTCAAAGCACAACCCTAGCGTATGCCGCCAGGGAGCGCGCGGGGCTGGGTACGGGCATTGGAATTTAAACCATCGCAACTCGGAGAAGCTCTCCCGGCTGCCAAGATCCTGTTGGGGACTGGTAATCGGAGGAATGATTTACAATTTTAATGAGGACAGACTGCTGACAGGGAACATCTGAGAAGTCACGCGCTACGGAGACGGCCCGGCCCGGTCTCCAGCCCGGCCAGAACCGCGGGGGCACAGCCCGGGCCGGCTCTCCCAGCCGGCAGAGCCTTCGCACTCTCCTCGCCCCACGGGCCACGTCCCCCGGCTGCGCCCTCTCCCTGGGGAGCAGCCCAGCGCGAGGAGACGAGGCTGGGTCCGGGCTGTCTCCTGAACGGAGAGCATCAACGTGTCCCAGGGCCTGGGTCACCGGGCTTCAGCTCCGGGTCTGCCAAGCACGGACGGCACCTCCCTCCCTGCCAAACTGCTTCTCTAACAACGCTTTGCACTTCCCGCTCTCCTGCAAGCACCTCTGGGAGCTTTGCACAAATATTAACGAATGACCTTAACATTGCTCCCGTGGAAAAAATACGTGCCCACGTCCATCATCCTGAACCACCAGGTGGCCCATCTTTAAAACGACCAGCTACTCTACCACCTTAATTTCCCAAATAATTCTTAGGTACCTGGATGCACGCTCTCTTCTCTGGTTGCCTTGAAGATTTGGCTTTAAAAAGCATCGGGATGGAAAAGGTTGTACAACATTTCATACAAACCACTCAGTATCAACTGCTGAGTCCCCACTAAGGCTTCTCCTTCAAACATTTAACGGGCTGGAGCGACAGCTCCAACCCCGCGCAGGCTGAGGCTTTCACCTGCGCTTTCCGGCGATCGCTACAAGCGGTATCACACCAGCTCCCGCCACCGCTTCTGGCCAGCCCTCTGCGGGTCATGGTCCATGCGGCACGGCGCCGCGGCCGGGGCAACCACCCTGGCCCGGGACGAAGCGGGGATGCAACCAGGCAGTGCGTGAGGTGACCAGAACTGCCCTCTGCCTTTTAAGCAAGCTCCGAATTAAGTACAAAAACCAGAGGTCTCGCACACAAGCCAACTCCTGCGGCAACAGCACAGTCCTTCTGCACGTTTCTGAAGAGATTTCAGAAGCGGCCAGCATCACCGACGTGGTTTGGTTCTTCAAACTGGGGCTGCAGAAAAAGCTCCCGTCAGAAGCACCACTTCAGCATCAGCCGAACTCCACTTGTTGGTTTTGTCTTAAGCGCAGCATCGATCTCGGTCATACCGAGTCAAACCCAGAGAGACCCTACGTTAGCTGAATGTAACTTCACACGTAGCGACGGCCCACAGAGCAGACACCGCGAACAGGCCTTCAGGGAACGCTTCGGCAGCGGCTCTCTCTGAAAAGAGAACCCCAAACTAAAGCTGTGCTTTTTTTTGGCCTCAACCTAAGTGCGTGATGTGCTTCTCCAGAAAAAGCACACGGCTTCGGAAGCGGCATTAGGAAAAGATCACCCTCCAGCTCCGCGCCCTCTTCATCCTACCCTTAACCACCCCGTTGGGCATGACTATGACGGCGAGACTGCCGGCAAATCTGCCTGCTGCCACCAGATCCCACGAAGGAGAAGCGCCAACAAGCTTAAAGGCAACTTTTGCCCAAACAGGGATGGCATTTGAATGAAGACCTTAGAATTTCTCCCCAGATTACAGCTGAGGTGCTTTTCCGCATACTGTATGATGTAGCGATTAGCTAATTTTATTTTTGAATGTTCCCAACAGTCATAAGACATCCTGTGACTGGTAAGCGTTCAGTCATGACACGTTATTATTTCTACAGAGATCCACTGCGTAACGCAGGAAATCCACCGCTAAATAAACGACACCACAAGAACTCAAAATACATGTGAGATTTAATAAAAGAAAAAAAAAAGTACAAAGTGAGTGGAAAGAAATGAAAGTCAAAAAAAAGAAGAACCACGAACCCCCCCACATTCGGAACGACCGCGCGCAGGGATGGGGCACGGCCGAGAGGCTGCGCCCCCGGGCAGGGCCCCAGGGCCCCCCCGCATGCTCCGAGCCAACCGCCCCAGCTCCACCCCGGGGCACCCCCCCGGCCAGGCGTGGGGCCTGCAGAGCTCGGAGCCCTGCAAAACACAGCTTAAATTAGAAAGCAGACAACATACACGATGGTAAATGTTTAAATGATAAAAAAAATGGAGAGTTTTTCCCATTGATACCAACCTTTTACAGATAAATGTATAAAACAGCTGAAAGGTGTAACTGCACAGTTTCAGTCATTTCTGAAGGGTTTTTCTTTCACTTCTTCTAGCCTACAGGGTGTAAATCTTCGGGCTGGAGTGAGATTAGCATCGCCGTGTATTTGTAACTTGTTAAATAAAAATGAGATACAGAACTACCCTATATACCACATACTTAAATCTTGTCTCAGCCAAAAGGAAAAACCACGCACTAGAGAAAAAAAAAAAAGACTGAGTCCCCTTGGGGAGATTATGATGTTGACAGCTCCAAAGAACAAGTAACTACAAGGAAAAGGTACGTCCGTCACAACATAAAGTCAACGTAATATCATCATCATCATTAAAATATCGTTACATACATTCTGAATGTCTTCATCAGAAAAAGCTGGAAATTTCTCCACAATGCCCATGGATTTGAAGGTTTTTACTCTTTCATTGTTACCACCATTATTCTTAACTACCTCTTACTCCAGGAAACAAGAATCGACCTCTGATGAGCCAGGGCAGACAGAAATCACGTGCATAGAGCTTGCTGGCTGCAGCGCGAGATCGGGAGAAAACTATCGACTGGAAAAGCGATGGCGAGGCAGCCCGTGGCGCGCCCAGCGTCATCAGGTATCGCTTTATCCCGGCCTCCGTAGCATTAGCCTGGAGAAGCACAACCACGAGCCAAATGGCGCTGCTTACTCATGCAATTAGTGCACCAGAGTTCCTCGCATTAGCAAAAAATCAAAGTCCTGCCCCTGATTTGCTACACGATTGGAGTGTAGTCAGTGGTGAGCTGGAATTGTCGTCTCGCATGTAACAATAGCTCGGGTTCCTTGTGCCTTTCTCTGAGAAAAACACATTAACCCTCCTACCAGGTGACAGTTACTCTTTAAGATACGTCTGACCTGGAGGCACAGCCTTACACGTGGAATGTTCAGCTTTCAGCAGGCTCCGAACAAGCGCGCACGATTTTCACTCTTTGAAAAACGGCCTGTTCTAAAAGGTACCTGCGAGATCTTCGTGAGGTTCTTGCAAGCATCACGTAACACTGACGTCATTTTCAGTATAGGCCAATGTCCATATGAAAACAGTTTAACCTGAGCATATACTTAGAAAGGGGAAAAAAAAAGCTGCTTTGATGGGATATGCAAGTTACAGACCCTCATCTTCGAGTCCAGCAGAACGCTACCTCCCACGGAGCTGTAGTGGCTCAGGTGCGAGGCTGCACACCTCCATCTGCGAGCCAAATGAGGATCTGCTGACGCCTCAGCTTAAAGACACGTCTTTAAGAAGAAAAATACCAGAAAAATCCTGTAACGTTAATAACTAAACACAAACGCACGCCCTCACAACTAACGCTTCGCCAGCCAGTGTTTTTATAAACTCTAAAGACACTAAGGGGCGGCTAATATAAAGTATTTGCTTTCTTTTAGCCTGTTATCCGATGGATGGAAGGAATTTGGTCCAGCTATTTTTCCATGACAACACGGCTAGTAAATCTCTGTTCAGTTATTGTCCTGCCTTATCGTAAAATGGCTTGAGTGGAAAAAAATAATACTGATCCTCAATATTCCTCTAAGCTGGGTTGCCCAGGAAAACAAGGCTGTGATTTCTAGGCATGAGGAGTGTGACAGGAAGCCCCTTCTAAGAGGACAGAGCCCATGGGCATAAATATGGTGCATAGCTCAAGATCAGGGGATTCTCCTTATTAGGCACGTAGTAAGTTCTAGGTTAAAGAGTAAACGTGAAGATGACCGCTTAAATAGTTTTTCCACACAGTAAAATACATGGGTAAATGACAAGTGAAAAGTTACACAAATCCTGTAGTTCCACATTATACAAACTCTTATGAAAAATCTTTCTATATAAATGTTCTACTTTAGCAGTAAAGAAAATTCAAAACATTGTCCCATGAATTTTATTAACCACTCTCTCTCTTTATATATATATATAAAATAAATGATGTAGAAAGTGTTTAGAGTAATTCAGGATTAAAATATATAATTACTGGAATGGGGTTACTCAGACTAAGATTCCCAGGGCAGAAAGTCTAAGCATTGTGGTTTTCTACCCGTTCTAAAAACTTATTGAAATCAAGAATTTTGTTAGAAAAATAAACATTTCAGCATTCTTCACGCCACTCCTCACATTTGTGCACGTACAGGGGAAGGTAGATGAGCCTCAGGCAGTCACCTTCGCCAATTAAAAAGAAAAAACCAAATCTAGAAAGCAATTATTTAGCCGGTGGGTAAGATGAGTTCAGACAAACAGTTACGGTCACTTTATACACGGCTGCTCGATCACTGGGTTTAGCACAAAACATCTTACTTAAGGGATTAGTTGACTTTGTTTAACGAAAAGTACACGGTCAGGTTACTCCCTTAAGACCTCCTGATAAATTCTGTACAGATAACAGCGAGTCGTTACACCGCAACCACCGAAGATGCTCATTTTCTCTTTCACTTTGGTCCACTCACACAATGTTATGAGAAGGGTCACAGGGTGGGACACTCAAGCAACTTAACACATGAAAGCACCAAGTCCACTCTTGGCCTGAAAGTCTGTGTGTGATTAACTGAAAGAAACAAAACATAAAAAAAAAGCATGAATTAAAGTTATGAAAATTAAACAAAAGCAAAACGTAGCGAAATGTGTTAAAAACAAAAAAAAGGAAGAGAAGGCGAAACACTGCTCGGGCCTCTGGGGGCTCACAGACGAGAGCAGCCCCCGGCACGCTGACCCCACGCCAGAGCACAGTCTCCGCACAAACACGTTATTTCTCCCCGACACCTGCAATTCTTCCATCTCCGTCTTTCACTTCTTAAAGCTACTAAAAACACTGTGTTGAAACAGGAGACGAGAAAAGGTTCAACTACCTTTCCTAAAAATTGAAACGAGAAACCCCACCCCCTCCCCAAGCTCACGACAGATGCCCAGTTCCTGCAAGGTCCCAACATCTCGCCCGTAAACCCGGGAGGTGCCTCCCCGCATCCCCATCCCCTGGGGTGCTGCCGCAGCATCCTCGGGGTCCCACGTCCCTCGCCCCGGGTGGGCGCCTGCCCCCGCGCCACCAGAGTGCAAACCCCGAGCTCAGATGCCGCTCGGCTCCGTAAAGCACCAGCTCCCCGTTTGCCAAAGCCCCGGGCGCAGCCCGAACCCTGCCGGGGGAAGCTTTGCCGCCGGTGCCGGCGGAGGACACTGCCTGCCGCCAGCTCCCAAGTCCCAGCCGCCTTCCGGCCCCGTTTGGCTGAAAGATCTCGCTAAGGAGGCTGGCAAAGACATTCCTGCTGCTCGCCAGGGAATATGCTGATCCTCTTAATGCCCGGGCGGTCTGTGGGGCCAGCACCAAACCGGCTGCCTGGGACGCGGCCGTGGGATGAGGCAGGGCTGTGCTCTCTGACACGCAGCCGTCACAAGACCCCCGGCGCCTTCTGATGCCTCCCAGGCGAAGGGGGGCTCTGGGAAGACAGGTCACCGGCAAGGCACCTTCCTTTGAATTTTTCATTACAAATTTCGTTAGCCTGCTTGAGCACAAAGCCCCAAATGCCACACTTTGAACTAGCTCACAGGTTTGCAAAAAAAAAAAACCAAACCACAAACCCAATCCAAACCCACTTCCTCTCCCTAATTTCTTAATTCTATTCCTGGTGCAGCGCACCTCCTCTAGCCGCGCTCCGGAGTGGAAGAGAGCCCCCTCGCCCCAGCCCCGCGCGGGGGTCCCCACCGCGCAGAGCACAGGCTGTGGGTGCCCCTCGGTCCTTCGTACGCCGCCCGAGCTGCCTTCTCCTGGCCCCGCGTCTGACCGCGGCCGGTTTCTAATCACCACCCAGAAGAGGAAGGGCGTCCGGACGCGCGTCTGCTGGCGAGCTAAAACCAGCAAAGCGCAGGAAACCTGTTTCTGTCGCAGACAGACGGAGCAGAGGGGAAGCTGCAGCGTTTCTGCCTGGCCAGCGCACAGTACATCACCGCCAGAGCAGCCCAGCCACCGGCATCGCTCGCGCAAGTTAACAGCGTGCGGCTTGGCGTGCTCACCTGCTTCAAAGCAGACCTGGGCCCCAGGCTGCCCCGGTATTCAGCCCCTAATTCATGTGCGAGTTTAGCTGGATTAAACCCTGTTTTCAGCAAAATATTTTACAAACCATTTTGGAGTCGGTGTGTGAGGTGGGACATGCCCGGAGCATGCCAAGAGGTCTGCAGAGGAGAGTGCTTTGGTTTTGTTTTAACACCAACACATTTACCTTGAAGGAAATACGTTAAATAATACGCGCTGCTACCTTCCATAGGGAGAAACAAATCACTAGCACGTCAGTACGCAGAATGAGCTTCTCTAGAGCTGCAGCTCACAGCAGAGAAATGACAGAGCACGAGATCTCATCAGCAACGTGAAGCCAAGCGCTGCGCTGTCAAGAGCGAACTCGGGTGTTGCTACTCTCGATGGTCTTTTTTTTCTTTTCATCGTTAAAGGCTCAGAAAGCAAATTGCCACCAGCCTGTTCTGGATTTGGCAGAATGCAGTTCAGACTCTTAAGCTCCTTCACGCAAGGGGAAGTAACAAAAAACGCTGGAATAACAGAATTGCCAGCTCGCGTGATGGCACTTCCCATTTTGCTCCCTAGCCAGTGTTCCTTGAAGACTCGCTTGAATGGAAGTAGGATCACACCCCCACACTTTTTCTTTTTAAACCTGTTTGCCCCATTCCTGCTCTATCATTACACCACCAGGCAGCTGAAAGAGCATTATTTACATGCCCTCGCTCCACGCTCTTGCTGGCTTCAGCAATGTCAATTAACTTGCAGCAAGCTAAGATAAGAGTTCTGCCTTTAGGGGAAAAAGCTTTCTCGTAAGGAAAGCCATGTCTTGGAGCCCTGTTTCACATGGAGCCCTAATGAATTTCCAATGCATCTTCACTCTAAGCTGCTGTTTCCTTCTTTACAGCTCTGCCTCTACAAATAAAGTCAGCGCCCTCTCCAAGGAGGGCCCCAAGGTGCAGATCGCAGCGAGGGGGACCTCATCTGTAAGACATTACAACTGTGTCGAGATCGTCCCCGCTCCTCTCTGCTGGGGAGAGGATGCAGCTTATTTCTGGTCACCTTCCCGTCTGTCTCCAGGAGCAGACGGCTCGCAGGATCACTTGCTGGCTGTCACAGAGGCAAGGGCAAACCCTGCGGGAGGACGCTCAGCCTTTAGAGAACGGCCCCAAATTGCGAATCCCTTCCCCAGGGCAGTGCCCGGGCACAGGTGGACCCTGTCTCTCCTCCACTTCAGGCAAAGAGTCAGAAGGGTAGGAATTAGGATTCCAAAGCCCCCTTTTCCATTTGCTGTCCAAGCAATTGACCAAGCATTAAAGCATCTGAGCAGACACCCAGCTTCCCAGTGCCAGAGGAGAGAGACTCAAGTTCAGTCACTTACTTTTTCTTGTCTTTGTCCTTCTTCAGCGGCTGCTGTGAGGTAGCCTGCAAGGATTGGGACTGCAAGGTTTCCACCGCTACTTTCCGCCTGTTGAAGGCGTTCATCTCTTCCTCCAGCTCCCTCCTCTTCTCCTCCACCTTCCTTTTCTCTTCCTGGTGTATCCTTTTTAAGTGCTCAAACTTCTCGTGCAGCTGGTAGGAGACAGACCCCCTGAGCATCACATCCAGCAGGACGCCGGCGCCGCAGTCACGCCTCCCGCCCCCATCCCCACCACCCCACAGAGACCCACCAGCCGGGGGGGTACGACGGCCAGTGCCCCTGCACCCTGCAAGCCCCTCGGCAGAGCTGACCTCCGGGCAATCACAGCCTCGTCACCAAAAGCAGCGAAGACACAATAAATTCAGCTCTGCCTGACACCATACATCAAACGGGAGAAAGCGTGAGCCCTGGATAAGCGCGCTGAGGATCTCGGCTCCGTCTGCAGCGCTGCCACGGGGCTGTGGGCATTGCGGGCTCTTTTGTCCCTTGCTAGTTTTGAAGATGGTCCATTTATTTCCTCCCCAGTCATGGCAGCTGCCCGTGGCCTCACACCACTGACCCGTTTACTCTGCTGTCCAGTGAGCCTCCAGGGGTGAAGTCTACTTGACATGGATGCTCACCAAAACGTCCTTCACTTTGCAAGCAGCAGCCGAGTCTCCTACACACTGCACAGGATGGGGCAGACTGTTGTTTCTGAGGCACCTAAACCAGCGATGCTGTTTTGAAAACATTACCCCATGTCTCCTTCTCCGAGTGGGGGAAGGTGTGTGTGCATGTTGGTGCTTTGGCTGGTGAGGTCTGCTCAAGAGCTGCATGTGCTTTCCAGGATTCATCCGTTGCCCAGACCCAGATCCTATGCTGGCTGTATTCTGGGCTCCTCTCACAGGTTTTTGGCACACCCACCTCTCTCTCCTTCTCCTTCAGCTCTGCCTCCGTCTCCTTGACTTTGTTAACAAACATTTGTCTCATTTCTTCCTCTTTCTTCTGGAGCTCGCCCAAGAACTCTTTCCTTTTGGTCTCGTATGTTTCTTGGAGGCTGCAAGCAAACGAAAGCAAATGAAATCCAGGCTCTTTGGACGCCAATGAGTTAGGGATGGGGAAACGCACACCTGTCTGTGTTGCTTAAAGACAAACAGGCAGGGAAGGGAATGCCACCAAAGTCAGCTGCAAAGTTCAAACCCAGTGCTAGTATTTTCCAGCCCAGCATTGTGGATACCACCTACAAATGTCCCATTTTTTTGAGCGTCAGTTCCAAACTATTGTTCTAAATTGGTGCTAGACGTGAAGGCCGCTCACCTGAAGGGCTGGCTGTCTGGATCCGTGTCCTTGAAGCCCATCTCTTCCAGTTTGCACCTCCTGTACAGCTCATAGTGGCGGGTGTGAGTCTGCTCCCGAAGATCCTCCATGTTGACTCGAATCAGCATTTCCCGCAGTTTCACAAAGTCACAGTGACTTTCATTCTCAACTGATGGAAGCAAAGGGAGAAGTCTGCAAACTGCACACGCGGCAGGGGAGCACAAACGCACAGGTTAACTCCAGAGACTCCCCTCCCAAGGACCTCTGCCTGTCATCCCGCACAGGGCACAACACGGCCCCTTGGATGCAGGGATTCCCCTTGACCATTACTACCTGCCGGTAGGAATGGGAATTCAAAGGAAAGATTGGCCAACCCACAAAAGGCTGCACAGGACATTTCTGCACCGTTTAGCACAGGGCACCTCCAGGCACAGGCGCTGGCGGGAGGGCAGAGCCGGAGAGGCTGCCAGCGCGTGCACGTGCGTGCACAAGGGAGGTTTGCGGCGGGTGCCCGGCTCGCAGCACCTTACCTTGCACCACTCCCCATGGGTACTGCCGAGCTCTCACCAGCTTGTTCCCAACTTTCACCTCCTCCGTGCTGCCCACCACAGCGAAGGGCAGATGAGCCTGAAACAGAGCCGAGGGCAGGGACTCAGAGCATGGGCTAACCCCTCAGAGATCGGCCTGACCGCTAGATCCCCCTCACCCAGGCACAGGACCTACTTCAAAAAGCCCCTCCTCTGAAGCCATCGATCTCTGGTACTCAGAGCAGTCTCTACTATGAGCTGGGATATTACGACAGAGAGCAGCGTGGGGCCATATCACAGCTTACTAGCAATGCTGGCTGGGCTGAACTAGATGGGGAAATATTGTAGGAACACCATGATCATTACTGATCTCCCTCTATCCATTTGTCAGGTTGTTCTTGCAGCTGTAGTCTCTCCACGCGCCAAGAGCGGGGCACTCCCTGCCTTGCAGAAAGCACAAGCAAAGACATCCGTCAACAGGCCCTGGCACAGCAGCGTGTGTGTGGGCACTGGAAGGGACATGTGCAGGATACAACATGTGCTCATGGCTCTCCGAGCCTGCAAAGCATTGGGCGCCGTAAGGGAGCCGGGCACCGTCCTCCAGCACTGCAGGAGAGGAGCCCCGGAGCAGGTGCTTCAGCAGGACGAGGTTGACAAAATCCTTCACATTTAAGAGGAAACGGATCCAGAAGTGTGGAACTGGTAGAGAAGTGGCCAAAAATATTTTCACGGTGGGGGGGAACCAAGCAAGCATGACTCCCGTTTTTCTTCCCAATGCACACACTTTGCAATTACTTTAAAAAGAGTGCATCCTCCAAATTTTTCATGAATTCAGCAAAAAAGAACTATTAGAGTGAAAACACGTATCTAGTTGACCCAGAAATCAATCGGCTATTGACATTTAAAAAACCAAGGGAGGTGGGGTGAAAGAAAAGACAAAGAATTTAATCAGAAACAGCTATGTAGGACAATGTTCATTTTGATGAAAAAGCTACTTTTTATTTAAAAAATTAACATGGAAACATTTCAGCTGTTTCTACTGCAGTAGCTGCACTCTGATTTCAGAGACAGGAAACTTGAAAGTGTTTTGCACATGCTTCAGCCAGGTCCGAATTTGATCTTTGAACTTCAAAAAAAGACAAAATAGAGTATAACAATTTTTCTTCTTTATTTTAAATTGGGTTTTCTCTGCTTAGCCTCCTTAACTCAGAAGGCTAATGTAAATCTTAATTGTAAAATTTTTATTCAAAGTTTCTCCCTCCTCAAATGAAAAGTGGCCTAAAAGCAGACAGAATGAATTCTGAAGAAAGTATTTTTCAAAAATTCAATAAAACAAATTTTAGAGCTGAGCTGAGTTTCTCCAGAGAGCCCACAGATTAAATAAGAGCCCCATTTTAATTAATTCTGCATGCAATAGCCTTGGGCATCTCTCAGATCCACAGCTCAACTTTCAAACAGATTTAGCATCTGGACAATCCCGATGAAACTTGCCCGTCAAATGCATTTCTGTGCAGCCGTTTGATTTGTCACAACTTCTGGAGGCCACGCGATGGGCAGCGTTACTCACATTCATCACAGAGTTGATCTCGGCGACTGCTTCGTCGTCTGTGGGGAACTGATAGATCTGCACACCATTGCTGACCAGCTCGCTCATTATCTTGATCTTGAACTTGTGCAACTCGCTCTTGGAGATGGTGTCTGCTTTGGCAATAATCGGGATGATATTCACCTACAGCAGAAGGAAGGAAGGAAGGAAGGAAGGAAGGAAGGAAGGAAAAACAACCAGGTGAGCAGCAGTCAGGCACCCAGCTCTGTTGGGAGCGTGGGTGCCCGCAGGGTGACCCGGGTCCTAGCCCGGTAGCTGCTTTACGTTTCATAAAGCCACAAAGGTGCTACGTTTTGCATGCGAGCTGCAGCACAAGCCCAGCTGAACACTAGAGGGAAGAGTTTTCCAGGACTAATTTGGCTATGAGACTTCCAGATAAACCAAAGACAAACACCCTGCAATAAATACACAATGAGCAGATCAAAGCCCCTGCTCTTGCCTATGTATTTTGTTACACACTTCGAGGGAGGCAGAGACAGCGTAACTGTCACATCTCGAGTTATCACCTATCCACTTCTGGCTGTGCTGACAAGCCGTTTTAGAAGACAAGTGCAAGGATGAAACGCTGCAGCGAGCTGATGTGAAGCCTGCCCACGCTTCAGCAGAAAGAGCAGGGACTCCTCAGACGCTTTCACCATGGCTGCGGATCCTTTCCGAGGACTCCCTGAGCCTCTCCGTGAGGATCAGAACTCAGGCGTGCTGTGCGGATTGCACAGACCGCCTGGGAAAGGTGCAAGGTGCCACAGAGCAGACAGGAGATTTGTTTCCATGCTGTTGTTGCTCAGCTTTGGCTTCGCATCAGCAGTCCCCGAGCACAACACACCGCGCAGCTTCATCAACCCGGGTTTCACAAAGCCACCCGCAAGCTGCGGGGTGCGGAGGTCCCCCCGTGCCCAGTACCCACCAAGACTGAGAGCAAACGAGGGCCATATCCCACATCCCTCAGGAGGGATGTGGTTCGCTCTGACCCCATGCTTGAGAGTGCTACAGCGGGGCAAGATTTATCACAGGAGCCTCTATTAGATAACGCTGCTACGTCCAGAAAAGCCAAGTGCAACACCGCAAACCACTGCTTAAACAAACAACAACAAGACGCGTCTGTCTGAACAGCAGCCAAATTCAGAGCAGAAGAACACAGGAATTCAGACAAATGAGGGGAAAGTCTGATTTGCCATCTAACATTTCCCAACAGCCAACGCTTTTTGTCCTACAGAGCAGAAATTCATAGCAGCCATTTGGTCTCCAATGGGTGCCCATTAAAATAAATGGCCTTGCTTTCCCAGCTCAAGTTCTCTTTGTAGCTCAGTGTTTTTTCCATACTTCTCATTTTTTTCTCCCCCCCTCTGGTTTACCACTCACTAAATACAAGAGCATTTACTCACTCCAAAAGAAAATCATCTTAATTTCCTCATTGCAAATTTATCTGAGAGGATAAATTCCTTATTTTTCTCAGCCACTGATCTGGCGTCTTTTAGCAAGGACCACAAACCCACACAGAACAAGGTCTGCAGGTCTCCCTCCGCTCCTCAGCAGGTCGATGTCCTCATTACAAAGGTAAAAGGGCTGTGACCACAGCTGGGTGTCTCGCTGACCTGCTAAGAGCTGAGGAGGCTTGGAGCCACCATCTCGCACAGAAAAAGGGCACACAGGCAAACCAGCACAAGAGGTGAATTTAGGCCATTTTCGGTTGGCGTAAGCAATTCCCTCTTGTTCTTCCAAAAAGCACCAGCTCAGCGCCGCTTACAGCGAGGCAGGAGGTGCAGAGCCGGGAGCGTGGCACAGCTTTCCCAGTGCAGGAGAAGGCAGGCTCTGTGGTCACGGCTCCTGCCCCAGCAGCACTCAAAGAAGGTGCAAACCGAGGTTGGTTCAAGTCCCCTCCAAACAGGCTCCTCATGCTTTGAAAAGGCAACTCAGTCAGTACCTGCTGCCACAGAGCTCAAAACCCAAAAGGGTTTTACAAGTTGTTGTATTTCCAGTATTCAATAGCCAACATCAATCCCATGGAGTCCTGGAAAGGGCATTTGGGTGTATCTCCCTCCTTCTCTCTTCTTCCCTTGTGAGTTCCGTAATTTTTTTAAATTATTACTGTTTTTATTTTGATCTCACGCATGCCTTGGAAATCCACAAACTGGAATCCCACAGTTAACAAGTGATACCCAGGGCACCGTACAATTATCTTGCTGTTTTCCTTTCTCCGATCTTGAGCACTGGCACCCAAAAGCTGTCCAAGTCTAGAATGAGCTCGTCCCTTTATAACATGGAGAAAGGACGGAAAAGTTTGGAAACAAGAAACAAACAAGATATGAAATGCTACTGAACTGAACTGTGTGTCTAATCCTGCCCTCCTAACAGCACCTTCCACGCATCCACTTCTATGCAAAGGCCAAGGTCTGTGGCACACCGCATTAGTGCCAAATAAAGTGGTATACAACTAGCTAGAGAATAAAAGTCACCTCCCCTCTCCTTTACTTACCCAGTAAAAGGAAGTAATCATCAAATAGTTTGGGTTGGAAGGGACCTTTAAAGGTCATACAGCCCAACCCCCCTGCCATGAGCAGTGACATCCTCAACTAGATCAGAACTGTGCGAGGTTTCTCTCTCCATTCTTACTGTTACAAAAATAATGATTATGGTGGGTTGCAGGCAAAATCCCAGAGCAACATTCTTATACCTCGGAGTGGAAGAGCATTATTTGCTATTTAAAGAAGTTAACTATTGGAGCGTCATCCCACTGAATGCGACAGGCATGCAGCATCCCCTTGACCGCCAGTCCACATGCTGGAAGTCTTTGCTGGGGCTGGAATTACGGCCAGAGGAATTCTGTGCTTCAGACGAGACAGTGAACTTGCATGCACGCACATAAAATGCACCTCCTTCTCAAGTCATCCTGACCACAGAGTTATTTCTCATCTCCAAGAATAAAACTTAACAAGAATGTGCTGAAATAAGTCAGTTGGTAGAAAATAACTTTTCTAATTTAATAAGGCTACATGCATTTTCACCCTGTGAAATACAGCTGGATTTTTCCCCATCTCCAAAGTGTTCCCAAATGCAAGTCCCAGTGAAGCCAACGGGCAAATCCTACCTTGGAACCAAGCAGCAGAGGCACAAACCGGCCTGAAGCATCCCCACTGGCCCATGACCCGCCTAGGACGTGTCAGCTCACGAAGGGCAAGCAATTAGCCACAGCTCGTAAACAGCACACGCCAACTGGACACCATCCAGGGGCAGCAACCAGGGAGCCCGAAGATGCCCACGGCAGCGCCGTCGCTTTCCAGGGCAGGGCTGTGGCTTAAATCAATAAACCACCTTCTCACCTGATACAGATGCAATTTTATTTACCTTGTTGATGTTATTTATTTATCTCCTCCTTTTCCCAGGTTAAACCCAATGGAGAGCCAACCCCTGCCAGGTCATACACGCCTCCCACCTACCAGCCAGGCAGCCACATTTCATCGACCTAGAACCAGTTCTGAAGATGCTTCTGGCTCTCTGGTTGTGATTAAAGACCCTAGACAACAGCTGGCCATGAGCTCAGCCAAACAAATATTGTATTACAGTACAATGGAAGATTTTGTTTATGAAACAGCTTTACCCAGAAGGGATTTTGTAAACTTTACACTGAAAGCGAGATTCATGATGGAAATCGTCACACAGATTCAAAAGCCTGCCCAAGACCTGATGCCACGCCACTGGTGTGCTAAAGCAAAGGTGTAACTGAGCCAGGTTCCTACAAAACCCTTGCTAAACTAGTCTCAGAGGCTGAGCCAGCAGAGCAGGCAGCAAAGCATTGCCTCTGATACACCTTTCGTCTCCATGGGCTCCAGTCCTCAACTGCAAAACAGGGGCCACCAGCCACGGAAAGCTTCCCAAGAGGAAAGCCAGGTTCAGGTGTGCTCACACGGCTGCAGACGCGAGTCAGCACACGTCACCGCTCTGCTCAGCCCCGGTAACCACTCGCTGTTACCAGTCTGGAGCAGAGAGAGACCTGCCTGGGGTTTGCTGACACCCCACTTCCCTCTGCACATGCGCTGGCCCCCAAGCACAAAGGTTCGTGTGTACTGGGAAAGGGGCACGGCGCTGTCGTGCACAAACCTTTAAGGAATGCCTGGAAAGCACCTCGAAGTCCTGGGATGACGCCGATGCAGAAATGCAACATAAACCCCTGACACCCAGAAAATATCAATGGTCTCAACTTGCTTATTCGTTTCCACGTGCCTGGTTGTGCGAGGCCACCACACCGTGAAATCCAAGATGTTCTCCCGCTGTGGTAAGAAGGGAGATGAGAGCAAAGGGACAAAACGACTTCAGAGAGGACTATTTAAGTGGAAGTTTAGAAATATGAAAAGCTTGCGTGCGCACAAAGTTCCCATCTCTGCACAAGTACAAAGGTTTTATTTTGGTACTACCTAAGGACCACATTAAAGGCAGCCACGGGGAGATGTGTAAAGTAGGGAATGCAGAAGGAAAGGAAGAGAAAAGCTTTGCGGGACCACCAGCACCAAGGGAAATCGTGCAAAAAACTTTCCTCCAAACATATTTCTGGGAACATGTAATGCTGGCACCGCGCCAAGAGACAAGAGTTTATTAAGGGAAAGTTTTCGGATTCCTGATGAAGTCAGTGTAACAGCCACCGCGGTCACAAACAGCCCACTGCAGTGGGAAGCCAGCGCCTGCTCTGGCGTGGGGCCAAGGGAAAGCAGGCCAACAGCCCTGGGTGGCGAGGGCAAACAGCAGGGACTCGGCGAGGGGGAACTCTACCTGCCGGGAAAGTCCGATATTGCTGCATGTGGACAACAGCCAGAGAAGAGAGCATTCCCTCAGTGTCATCCAGGGGATCCCCAGTTACTGCAGGGTCCCAGCTGCCTTTGCCTGTCCCCTCTGCAGGCTGATCAGCACCTGCCATCTGAAAGGAAACACCTTGCTGCTAAAATACCGCTCTGAAAGATCAGAAATTCTTGCGAAGAAAAGCAGAGATGCTGCCGCCACTCGCGACCTTTGAAGCCTCCTGCAGCTCCCTGGAAGCCAGCTGGAACAACCGAAAGTGTGCCAGAAACCTCCTCCGAGCTGCAGGAATATCAGCGGTAGCCGGTTAAGTAACCCAGTTCCCCCTAAGGCAGAATAGCTTATGCACAGAGAAACAACCCCCAGCTAGACCCTCTCACAACCCACTTTTAGGATTCCTATGACCTTGAGAATTTCTCACCATATTTACATTTTCAGCACATATTGTGATCTCCTACCCAGATCATCTGGCACTACCAGCAGCAACAGCTCACGTACTCCCCGCGTGCCAGCACGCACGGCCAACGCTTCTCTTCGGCCATTTTCTCCTCTGTACTGACCACCCCCTTAGTAGGTCTACAGTTTTGGTTGCTCTCAGCCCCTCTGTCCCTGCTGACAGGTCAGGACAGCAGAGGTGGCTCCGCAGTTTCCACAGTTCAACTGCAGGAGCTGGAATGCATCCTTACCCACACACCTGTAAAGAAGAGCTAATAAAGATGCAGCTGATGGCTTTGATAAATATGAACTAATCTGGGTAAGATTCTTACAGTGATGGACACTCTAGACCACACAGCTAGCCTGAAAACAGATTTTTCACCTGACATTTTTCAAGAAAGCCAGGGAGGAAAAAAAACCACGGGACCTCAGCAACCCACCAAGGCAGACTAAGTTTTACCAGAGTCCTAAAACCGGCTCAGGTAACATGCAGGAAGGAGTCCAGCACTAACACAGACGGAACAGGGCCTTCCACGTGACAATCAGTATTAACAGAAACACCACCACTTCCAGAAAGAGGGACCATGGTCTCCAACCCCTTACCTTGCTATCCAACTTCTTCATTGTCACCAGGTCCAAGGACTTGAGCGAGTGCCCAGTTGGGGTGATGAAGTACAGGCAGACATGAATCCTCGTGTCATGATAGTTGAAGAGAGATCGGCGAATTTTCAGCTCTTCTTGCAAATAGTTTTCAAACTGCGTATCAATGTACTCAACTATCGGCCTGTAACTAAAACCATACCATTAGCAAGCCAGATACTGGAGCTCAAAATTAAACAGTTTGAAGGCTTAAGGCGACCTCCTAGACATACCATGGTATCATTTAAAAAGTAGCTATAAGACTCAAAAAATTTAGCCTTACAACAGGAAAACTGTGGCATTTACACACAGACCTTATAATCCAATGGTTGCTGGAGTCTCCTGAGGCTGCACTGCGAAGTCTAAGGACAGTGGAGCAAGGGAAGGCGACTACTTCCACAGATCAAACTTTGCCCAGATCTCAGGGCTCAGCCATCTGGCTGCAGCAATGCAACATGACCAAGGAGAGACCTTGGAGTCCCAGAAAGCCTTTACCTGGGGCTTGAGCAAGATGTCTGTGTAATTAAATGAGACAGGTCCAGAGACACTGATCACTGCCAGAACAGATAATTCCCAACCCTGCGCTGAGGACAGCTTGTTAACTGCTCGCGCTCCTGGAGGACATCACTCTCTGCTGGAAAGACCTCCTATGACCTCTCTTTTTGGCTCCTCACCCAACTCCCTCTACACTCAGTCCCCAGAACCAGAGCCACTGCAGGGAGGCACTATATTAACAGAAACACGGACACCTCCTCTGCAACACTGCAAGCAGGACTGCAGGCAGTTCACATCTAAGCATGAGAGGCAAGCCCAGAAATGCCAAGCAGATGGCACGACACCTGCCTTTCATCTTTATTTATCTGATCCCCAAATCCAACTGCATCCACAATTGTTAGCTTCAGGTGGACGTTGCTCTCCTGCAGGTCGTAGGTCCGTGGCCGCAAGCGAACTGCGCTCTCATAGTGACTGGCTTCCTCCGTCTCAAAGGTGGTATTGAAGAGGGTATTCATTAGTGTGGATTTCCCAATGCCGGTCTCACCTAGGAAAGAGAAATCATCAGCTCACTGCAGCACGAATTTGTCACAGGTACTTCAAAGGACAGTAATTACAGAGCAGAACTAAATTATACTGTGAAAGGTTACTACAAATTGCTTGTGGACAGACATGTAATTGTCACAAAGGTAACTGCATTCTTGAAGGCCGCTCACACTTAATGCAAAGCTCACACAGAGCACTTTGGTCTCATGTCCCCAGTGAGGGCCATACAGCACAGCAAAGCACACTGCCTTCCCCTCCACGTACCCCGACTTTGCTTGGGATCCTGCACCAGAGAAGCTGGGGAGAGTAAAGTTTTAGCAGAGTCTTTTGAGTCTTCAGATGAGAAGGAGTAAAACTCAGCTGCTCCTACTGACAAGGCCTATTTGGGTCAGTCGTTGGCTGTCCCAAACACAGCGGTAGCTCCGGGTAACACCGCAGAGCAGCACGAAGCAATGGGTGTTCGCTGTGCTGCGGAGGGGACAGGGAAGTCTGACAATGAGGTTTCCTCTCACTCCTTTCTGTGAGTTCCCCCAACTTTAACAGGCTGCTTTACCACTTTCTCTCTTTGCTTTATCTTGCTGTTAAAAGTCTCTGGGGACCTGCCTGGGTTTGTTTTTTTTTCTGAGTGTGAAGACCCCTGTGAGGAGGGAATCTGGGTGCCCATTTCAGTGCAGAGAAACAGGCAGACAGCTCTGGACCTGCTAGGACAACTTGCCATCAGACTGAAAAGCTCTTTTCACAGCAGAAGAGATGCTGGATGAAGGTTTCGTGATTTTACTGTGCAGCTGAACTTGGGTCTGCCTGGAAGCCTTAAAGCAGCTTGTCCCTCTTCCACAGCCACAACGCTGTAGTCCCACATGTCCCATTAATAACTGCCAAAGGACGAAAGCCCATTCTGCTGTAATCCTTTCCCCTTCCATCCACGCACAGCTACACCAGAAGCGGCTCTGTGGCTCTCTTACTATCCCCTTTGAAAGGCACTGCAAGCTCTGCGCAAGGCATTCAGTGAGCTGCTGAGATCTGGCTCAGTACATGCAAACTGTCCGAGATGGCCCCATTCTGCACAGTCTATGCTTTGAGATGATAGGGCCACCTGTGGAGCAAACAGAATTGGCCAAACTGGATGAAATAAGCAACAAACTCTTCCGTCACATCAGGCATGAGCTTCCACGGCATCCAAACCACCTCAGCAAGAGAGCAGCCGTCTGACAGAGAGCAAGAGGTGCTGCTCTGCCCTGGAGAGCTCCAGCCGCACAGGGAGATCTTGCAACCCAGCCCAGAGGATGGTGTTCGCAACGCAGCCGGTTTCATCTCATTGCTCTTGATTTCTGGAGTTTCCCTTTAGTATTTCTGCTTCCTTCAAGGCTGCCCTATTGCCCCATGATTCTTCATGCCAGATCAGCCACGGGGAGACAAGAATGCTGTTTAGGGGAAACCAAAGTGAAACCAATACCAAAATGCCATATAGCATCTGGGACACAGAGGCCAAAGCATGACAATGTTTTCAGAGGCCACGTTCCAGGGTG
This sequence comes from Phoenicopterus ruber ruber, assembly GCA_009819775.1. Classification (NCBI taxonomy): domain Eukaryota; kingdom Metazoa; phylum Chordata; class Aves; order Phoenicopteriformes; family Phoenicopteridae; genus Phoenicopterus; species Phoenicopterus ruber. The sequence goes on along the minus strand of CM020228.1, from coordinate 2,019,887 downwards.
CTCTTTTACTATAGACCTCAGCAGAGCCCTATGCTGGGGCACCGAAACAGGGCCTTTCCGAGGCATCTTCGTCTTTCCAGTAGTAGAAAAAATTATGCCAACTTGAACCTCTGAGATGTGCAGAGGGCGAGAACGTGGTGTCAAGAGGGGATGGCAGAGAAACTTGGTAGGAAGAGAATAATTCTTGGAGAACCAGTAGGGGCAAGATTAGAAGTTTCCCATCTGTAGCCCTGCTGTTCCAACAGCCGCTGAAGGACACGTGGGATGCATCACAAACCAAGCTCCATCCCAGAATATTTGGCTCACAGGCTGTCTGTGAGCCAGAAAGGCTTTGAACTGTTACTCCTGGTAACTAAATGAGACTGATATTTTCCAGATTGGCCTACAAGGGGCCCCATTTAAACTCCTCACTCACTATATGCAGCCCTCTTGGCCAAGGGAGTGAAGAGAGGCCAAATCCAAGGAAACAGCCTTCTACTCCCCACTCATTTCCCAGGCAGTCCATCGTGCTGCACCTTCGGCACAGCCAGCCACTGCTTCTACCGAGTCCAGCCACTCTCGCCGAACCCAGCCGCCTCCGAGGAGCACCACAGTGGACGTGCCGACGGGAGAGCAGGAGGGCGCGCAAGCTTCTGTTCGAGGGAGGTGCCATGCCTGCTGCCAAGGGGTTTGGGCTTTTTCCTTCTTCAAGCACAACCATAAATACCACATGGTGCTCAGAAGAGGGCAGAGGTACATACTGCTGCCTACCAGCTGCGGTTAAGAGTTGTGCAAGGAAATAAAACCAGCCCGGTGCAATTACCCTTCTGCTAAGGAACAAGTCTATGAAGTTCAACTGTGATTTCAGCCACGCTTTTTACTTGTGGTTTGGATATGCAAAAGTGGCTCAGGTATGGCACAAGCACCTTGTGAAAAGTTGTCAGGGTTTCACTGCACAGTCTATACAAAGCCATATTCTCTTCGAGCAGATTCAGGACCAGGCAGGGAGCTGCTGTCTCTGGATGTATGGTCTAGCAGGTTACAATACTTCAGACCTCATACACAATATAAGAACCAGCCAAAGTAAAAATAATGCTCATCTCATCACTGGAAGGAATTGGTTTCTAGTACTCTAGCCAGCATCGCCTGCTAGATCATGTCAATACCAAAATTAAAAACCAAGAATACAATGAGGTTATTTTAAAGTCAGCCTCTCGCACCTGCTCACAATCTTCAAGATAAATACTTTACAGGAACACTCCCTCTCCCTTTCCTAGCACAGAGACGGTCATGCTTCAAGCCCTTTGGCTCACCCTGGGAAAGCATCAACCAGGCACAGCTCAGATACAAACGTCTTATCCCTAGCTCTGGGGTGCAGGCTTACACTCAGAAATGACCAAGTTATCACCAGCAGCTCTCAGCTAACCCATGGTGCATCTCACTGCATCTACTTGGACACCGTATTCACTGAGAAGCTGCTCATGCCAGCCACCCCAGTTTGCAAATGGAAATATTTAACTTGCCACACACAGTCTTCCATAATCAGTGAGGTGTTGCTCATCTCCACTGCAATAGCTTTGCAATAGGAAGGATTAAGGGAAATTCTTCTGGTTTGACCCACAAGGCTCAGCCACTTGGACCTACCTGCTGCTCTCTGCAGCTTCTGCACCCACACCAGTAGCTCAGATCAGTGCAGAGCTGGACAGTCCCACACCCACTTCCTCCCCTCCTCACCAAAGGCAGAAAGTTGACAAATTACAGCTTTTCCCAAAACCGTCTCTAATTTTGAGCAATGAGTCTCCAACAGTCACTTGTGAAAGTCACAACTCGGAAGCATCAAGCTCCAGAGAGCTCAAGTTCACTGAAATTAAAACGTGTATTTTAAAGAGAGTTAGGCATTTCTGACTTGCTTGAAGTCACTGCCAAGGGCCGTGGCGCAGCAGGATGCACAAGAAATCCTGGTCCCAACCTCACCGCGCCGCCAGCTCAGCCCACGTCTGTTTGCAGAGGACCGTGCTCACCCACACAGAGGATGTTGAAGCTGAAGCCTTGTGTGACAGACTTGCTGACCAGCTGATCGGGGAGACTGTCGAAGCCGACATGGCCCCCCAGGGAAAGGTTCCTCTTCTCTTCATTCTGGTAGGGAGAAGAAGCCAGATTAGCAAACTGCGCTGAGATGGCAGGGCAGATTGAGGAGAGGAACCACCGAGCCCAAGAAATAACCACCCTCCCAGCACCGCAGAGCCACCGACACGAACCCTAACGCTCCCCGCAAGAGGTTGTGTTTTGGCACGCCACAGCGCAAACCCTCCGACAGCCAGCAGCAACAGAAAAGAGAGGGAAAAATACTGACCTTAATGGGGAATTGGGAGAACTAAGCTACCAGGCTACAAAGAAAAGAAAACACTAACACGAGCTCCAACTACATGCAGCTGGGAGAGATTAGCAAAGGAAAACCCACCACCGTGTGTTTTAGCACTCATTTCTCCTTGTCCTTTTTTGTTTTATTTTTTTAAATCCTCCAGCACTGAACTCAGCTCGACAGACTCTGCCTTTCCCCCCCGAGCACTTGATCTTTTTTCCTTTGCTATCGCCATAAGCGGCGTGGTTTCGCTCGCTCAGGCGTTCAGGGGTGCTGGCCGCACCAGCAGGGCGAGGAACCCTCTGGCTTTACCATCTGTGACCGCAGAGTTTTCCACCGTTTCGCTGCTGTTCCTGTTCCTGCCTCCCCCATGTGCACTTTGTTCTTCCTTCTGTCTCCTCCCTCCCCCAGAGGAAGACTATGCTGAACACCTGTAGGAAGCTTTGCTTAGAAACTAAGACAATAAACATCCGAGGAGACAACAGGCCTGTGCCCTGCGTTCTACAGAAAGGCAGCCCAGACCTGCTGTAACTCCAGAAGAGAGGATTCGACAGAAGGGTCATTTCTGTTTCTAGTGGTTAAGAACAGCAGAGTTTGGATTTGCACAGATATTTCAGACGTTGCCACCTCTCTACACAACTGAACCTGTCCGAACCCAGGGGCCAGACCACTGCCCCTACAGCCTCTCAAGCATTCTTGTCCTTCCATGGAGAAGCAAGAATACATGATCTCAGAGCATGATACATTCACCCTCACTGTTTCTTTGGTAAATGAGCCTGTTTATCACCAGCACCCAGTGGAAGATGGGGATGGAAAAAGTGTCTGCCCTTTGCCTGGCTCTGGTTCTTCTGTCTGCCCCTGACAATTCAGACTTAATGTCCCAGCACTAAGACTGCGAGACAAGAGCGTACCCTGAGAAGAGCCTAAGCTGGCTGTCAAACTTCAAATTAACTCAAGAGGAAAATAAGAGAAATGACGTGATAAGCCTCGCCTATTGCTCTATGCCTGCAATAAGATCGCTAAACAAAACACGAACCTTTGTTCAACCGCATCTCGAGTCAAAGCCCCCTTTAGTCCTGCCTTTGGTAGAACAAATATTCTCAGCTTTGTAAAATAAACCACATAAATCACAAGAACAACTTGTGAACAGCTGAAGCAGCTCCTATGTCTCACGTACAAACCTTCTGGCTGTCCTGGTTAGCATTTGTTACCAACTCCCAGATGATTTTAGCCCATCACTCTCCCAAGGGACTCCCCGGACAAAAACACAACCCCATCGTAGCTGGGCTCCTGCGATCAATTCTGTTTTGTCCCATCAGGATCGATCGCGCTCACTAACTAAGCGGAAATAGCAATCATTTCAAGTTTTCCTGTGGGAGAGACGGCATCAATTAAGGTTTCAAGGTGGCCAAAAGTTTAGGTGAATTAAAAAGGGCCCCTAAGACAAGGAAGCCTCCAAGTTACACTTTCTTCCGTTCACCTGTCACCACACAGAGATGCTAAAGCTCAGACTAACACCTCTGCAGGGACAGACCCCAACCTCAGGGCGATTCCCCAGCACACAGGGAGAGAAGCGAGTCCGTGCTGATCCAGGCAGCCCAACGCTGAACTGCGGATCCGGCATGGGATGGTGCAGCCACACCGGGAAGTGGAACTTGGACACACACATGCCGGGAAAGAGCTCAGAGTTGTTTAGGTCTGTTTTCTCCCTTAAGGAGGAGGCTGTCACAGGTCGCAGAAAGCCACTGCCTGCCTCAGCAGAGCGCGGGGGGGCTTCCTCGGGCTCTCAGCCCCATCCCCTCAGCCCCCGCTTCTCCTCTCCCCCGTGCTCCTCCGAGCCACCACCTCGGAGAGCTAAAAACGCCGGTTCCCACCACTGCAATGCAGTGAGAGCCAAGCAAGCCGTTCCCACCGAAAGCCACCGAGTTCGATGGTTACACTTTGTGTCTTTTCATTTTAAATAACAAACAAAAACAAGCAAACAAAAACACAAACCAGAAGCCTGGGATGACATTTTGGAAGGGAAATAAATAAAGGCTGCCGATGGCTATGATTAGGCTGAGAGTGCCCGAGGCTGGGAGGAGGTTTCCAGGCAACAGGCAGCACCGCTGCTCGGGATTTTAAAATAGGCTCCAGCTCAGCAAGGCTGCATTTTAAAATAGGCTCCAGCTAGGCAAGGCTGCATTGAGAACTCAGTCATGCTTCGCCCGGAGGAAACCCAAATGCGTTCGCACAGGGCTTTCTTTTTCTCTTCTTTTTTTGGCGTTTGGTCGCTGTTCGTTACGGGACAAGAATACACTTACTCAAAACTGCTCACCATCTCTTAAAGCTGCTCAACCAACAAGCCAAACTTCACTGAAATATTTTTGTCAGTGACCTTGAAATGCAGTTTCCTTTTATTTCTGTAAGCAGCAATAATCACCTGGTTCAAGTTCAAGACGCTGCCGATACCACAGCGGAAAACCATTTGCTGTGCTTGCAGCGCATTCAGCTGTCATTCAGCCTCCAAAGGGATTTTGCTATTGTTGCTGTGTTAGGACAAACAACGGTAACAACTGCTGGAAAGCAATAAGACTAAGAAAAGAAAGAAAGAAAAAGAAGTTTTCTCTGTTTTATTCCTTCCCCCCAATCCATCAAGTTTGCAAACTTGACAGCCTTGCAAATACCACCAGTTTTTCTGCTCACTTGCGTCACTTGGTGCGTTGACCTGCCCTGGAGAGGAACCCACCCACCACCCTGATGAGCAACCACCGGCACTTCTTCCTGCATCTACCTGCAACCGATTGGCGAGTCTCGCCCCGAATGACTAACCCTTTTGGCCAGCTCCCGCTCGCCCAGGGTAGCTCAAGGACAGCTTGACACGGTTCACCTGCTAGTAAAGACAAGGTCACACTCAAAATTGAATTCTTTCCAGCAGAAGCGGCCAGCGCTCAGCATAAATAATCAATCCAGAATACAAATGCTGCAATAAACGAGGGCAGCAGTAATGCAGCAGTGTGGGGGTTTTTGTTGGTTTAGTTTTAAACAAAAGCTAAGAATTTCGGTAGGACTTTTTCCACGCTTGGTGCCAGCTATGTGACTCTCCTGCAGGACAGGAGCAGGCAGGTTACGTGGCAGAGCTGGATGGGATCGGCCGTGGCGAGAGCCAGGCACAAACACAGCCCTGCCCTTTCCAGTTGCACTGGTCTCTGCAACACCCCCGCCCTCCACAACGCCCGACGAGACTCAGATCCCTCATCTCACAGCCTGGAGAGATGACTCTCCTGCTGCTGCTTACCAGGCAAGACCCCATCCTGGGGCTGCAAATAACCATGAGGCAGCCAACCTTTCCTGAAGCCCATTTGATCATTTCACAACATGATAACTAAGAGTTTCGGATAGCTCTGAGCACAAACTCCCACCATAAACAGCCACTGCAGTCCTGAACATCACTTCTTGGGTCACTAATGGCATCCTATGATGGGCAGCTACCAGGGTTTTACTTGGAGCCTTTGAACGTGCTCTTTGAAGATCTTCTGTGCCTTGAGCTGATCTTCAGGGCTTGAAGTGGAGAGACAAGGGGATAATTTGTATTTTGAATTTGGAATTTGGTGGGAAACAAGAGAGTCATCAGAAGGTCAGAGCAGAATTTATTAATCCAAAGTCCTTTAAACATTTTCACAGATGCTCTGGCCGGGCCAAGAAGCAGAGTCCGTCAAGGCAAGAGGCGCACAAATGGCACCTGGGGGCACGGCCACAGGAACAACAGCCATCCCGGAGGGAAATCGATCTTTGGCTCTCGTTCAACAGCTGTGTCACAGGACCCTTCTCCTGGCATGCAGCAGAAAGACAGACATGCCCTTGGTAGCACAGATGGCCACACGTAGCTGAGCACCACGAGAACCGAAAAGAAACCTCCAAACATAGTGCTTTAAACTTGCTGTAAGGCACCAGCCACCCCGGCTCCTGGCCATGCTCCGCTGGAGGCTGGGGATGCACTTGGGAAGCACGACGGCATGCTGGCCCATTCCACCGGCACGAAGCTGTCCAGGGAACCGAAAACAGCATTTCAAACCCACACCAGCTTCCAAAGCCCGTCCACAGCAGGGTCCCACAAACCGTGCCATGCAGTGGGACCGCGGGGCTGGGAGGAAGCAGAGGGCAGCATCGCTGCGGGCAGCTGGCCACAAACCACATCCATGGAAGATGATATGTTATTTGTCCCTTTATTGCAAGTGACACAAGAAAAGGGAGCAGAGAAACACAATCAGAGAGACCAAACCCAGAACCCTATAAGAGGATCAACACAGTATTCACATTAATTAGGCTCTTCCTAGTAGACAGAGGGATTAAAGAAACGCGTGAGGAGAAGTGGCACAGGCTACAGCATCAACCAGTGTGCCTACGATCCTTTAAAAAAGAAGAATCTGATCACAGTTTCCCTTCTTCCAGTCTCTTCATGCTTCACCTCCAAATTAGCATCAGTTTCACTTTGCGTCATTACATTTTTCAGCAACTCCTCCCAGGAAAGGTGGCTTTATCACTGCCTGCGCAACCCATGGGGGATGTCAGCAGCGAGAAGATCAGCTCCACGTTCAGCTGCCCCTCAGCTGCGTAGTTTTCCTAGCTGGGGCTCCTGGTGCAGAGCGGAGCAGCTCACTCTGCTTTTAGAAGTGCTGCCCCTGTTCTCCCTGCTTTCACACCAGGAGCAGTACGAACAGACTAGCACTTGCATATGAGACCATTCTGACATCAGCTGGTTAAAAAAAAAAAAAAAAAAGGAAAAAACATATTGAAAAGTATCATTTTTCAATTAAGCTCAACAAGAAATGCTCTTTGTGTTTTCTGCTTGAGATAACCCTCAGAGTTTTGTTTTCCTGATTGAAGCAGGTGAAAGCATATTGGTAAATAAAAAGTGTAATTGAATGCCACAATCATCAATGGTGATATTTATTTTAAACGGTGATTTTTTTTTTTTTTTTTTTTTAAAGAACTTGCCATGATGAGAGTTGTAATGTAAATCTGGGGCCCTGCTACAGCAGGCTCATCAGCGTACAAGCAACTTGTGAATACACCCTGTAAAACCAAAAGCAAAAATCAAAAATCACACAGTTTAAGTGTTTATCAGCTAAGCTATGACTTGAGTGAAGACTCCTGGTTTTACACCCTGAAGGATAATGCAGCACTTTTCTGTACCTAAGGTGCCTCTTCCCATTTCTATGGCCCAACAAAACACCAATGGGAAAGACTAACAGCTGACATTTTCCAAGGCAAAACAGCAAAGGCCTACAGGGGAAAAAGGAGGGAAAACTCAGTCCTTTCTTCTTTCTGCTAAATGAAAAGGGCTTACACTTGAGCAATGAACTTCAACCCAAAGGTATTTGCTGCTCCCCAACGCTCCCTCTGGCACCTCCGTAGGCTTCGCACCGCCGACCCGGGGTCTCACCGAGCCGTGACCAGGCTGCAGCTCCCCAAACGCCAACCCTGCACGCAGGGGAGAGGCACGGCCGGTCGGGCAAGAGCCTTCTCATTCCAAGAGCTCACAGGCAGCGGTATTTCAGGTTCCTCTGTTCCCGGGCTTTTTCCATTTACATTTTCCACACACACTTATAAAATAGCAAGAGGCAACAACACAACCTCTGCGCGGCGATTTCCCACTACCAAGGCATACTTTTCTTTATAAACTCCTCAATCTTGGATGACATCTTGAGCTTAAATAATACCAAATCCACCAGGACTTTGCAGCGCGGGTCCCCCTCCAGCCCAGGTTCAGCCCATCACCTTCACCCCAACGCCAGTCAGTAGCTCTATAGCACTGGATACACCCACGGGCGCGTGGTTTCGCACTGCAGTAGCGCACGCAGTCACGGATCAGCGTGCCAGGCACCCTGCAACGTGCAGAGCACAGACAGATCCGCTCCCTTCCAATTTACAATCAAATCAAAACAGAAAGATAAAACAGCGCTAGCAGACAGATTGCAGCTCCCCAATCAGCATGACTCAGGGACCAGCAAGAGGAAGAGCAGGGAAAGCTCCCACGGGCCCCGCTCCGCACAGCCGCGACGCCTTTGGCAGCGCTCCCGTGGCGGGACGGAGCGGGCAGCGCTCGCAGGGGCCAGCTCGGCACCCGGCACAGCTGGGGACTGCTGTTAGTCACAAAGCAATGACTTCACCTTCTTGATTCCCCATCCACAATCCACAACAGTGCGTGCAACACAGAGATTAATACATATACCAGTGGGGTTTGTAGGATGCTATTCCCTTGTCTCCCGAATGGAAATGCACGGAATCGGGAAATTATTCGGTCCTGATGCAGGGAGTCTCATTTGCAACTGAGCAGAGAAAGGACTGAATGAGACCTGGCTGTTTATTAAATCCGAGCGGAGCAAGCTGGCCCCGTGTACAGGCTCACGCACGCTGGCACCCCGAGCAGCCGCGCTGCCAGCTGCAGGCATTGCCTGGCCCCTCTCAGACCAGGCAGTTCAGGCAGCAGGGCGAGCCCAGCTGCCCACAGACCACGGAACAGAGAGGTCTGCTTCAGCGTCCAGCACACGCAGGGTCCCTGCCCCAACCCCACAACCGTGTGGTGCTGAGGGACCTCCCCCAAACACTCATCTCTGCAAGGTTCCTCACAGAGGCGCCGGTAATTTTATTGGCATTTCACAAGTAAACTGAGTCATGAAGCAGTTGAGTACTTGGCTAGAGACCTTTGGGCAAACAGCGTCGGGAGCCAAATTCAGCTTCTTTGTCCAAGCAGGCACTCCCTGGGGCTTGGCCCAGTTTCTGGATCAATGCAGAAAAATCTGGCAAATCACCTCTCTCAGGAGATCCTACCCCATCTCTGAATACTGGCTCAACAAACGCCACTTGCAATTTGCAAAGAAACAGCAGCAAGTACAGACTCAAGCTTCCATGAAGAAAACATTTCTTTTGCCAACTCAGCAGCTGAGGGGTAGTAACAGCAACACCACACCTGAGGTTTGAAAAGCACCCCTGTGCTGCTAGCAACATTCAAAACAGACACTATCACACATCAAAATATTATCTTTCTTGTACTCACAGGCTAAGGACTATTAGATATATTACAGCATCAATGAATGAGTTTGCACTTTGCAGTCTACTAAGCAGAAAGAGATGGCCCAAGAGAGGTGATGAGACCAGATTTGAGGTTGTCTAACAACAGCCAGAGGATGCTGAGCATAGTAAGTCTTAACAGAGGGCTTAGGTGTAGAAAGCGTGACCTCGGGGGTGCCTTTGGTGCGGGTGATGAAAGGAAGCACACTTCCAGCTGGGGCTGGCCAGCGGAGATCTCAGTGGCTCTTAGGCTAAAGTTGTCCCATCTGAATGCCACCTAATCTCAAGCAGATTTGCAAAGTGCAAGCACATACTCAACTCCGAAGGTTTTCAGTTAATCTTAAGCATGTGCTTAAAATTCCAGATCCCCATTGCGGAGCACTGAATAACAGGCTGGCGGAAGAAGAAAGGGAGAAAAAGCAAGCCCACAGAGAAAATTTTAGATGTGGGGTTTATGCTGATTTACCACTGGTCTTACAATAGCAACCCACCGTGCTTCAGCTTCTCTGCTCCCTTTCACTCCAGTCCACTCTGGTGGTGGTACAAACAGGACACATCTGAGATGGTGTGAGCAACTCGGCCTTCGCTATGCCCATGCAAGGAGGGCAATAGCGTTTTCCCCGCTGTGGCAGCCCTAAAGAACTGTAAATGGTAACGCTGCGATGCCTAACGCTGCTCTTCCCTCCAGCAATGGCAGGGCAAAGCCCCGTGGCCTTCGCTTCCACCTCTTTTCCAACACACAGCACACCGGAGCACGGCCACGTCTGAGCCATCCCTCCACGTACACGACACCACATCAGCCAGTCATCTCCAGTTGCTGCATGCTCACAACAACAAGCTCCCAGCCCACACTGAAGTCCCCCAATAAAAACCCACACTAAAACAACACAATTCCCAGCCCCCCTTTAAACCGCTCTCCTAAGAATGCCAAGAATTTTCCCAGACACTCGAGCCTTTATTCATATGCCTCCCAGCTCCCAGCTGCACTCCAGGCAGGCAAAAACATCGCTGAAGAAACCAGATATGGAGTCACCACCAAGACACGCCAAATAAAAATGAAAGCCACTTTACAGTACAGAGGCAAGAAGACTCAAAAGCTGAGGCTCTCTCCTTTCGGGCTAACCAAAGGTTATGTTGCCTGAAGTGACGCCTTTCTTGAAAGGTTTCGGACCCATTTTTAAGAGCTATTCATAAACCCCAAGACCAGTGAGCACATTGCGAAGAGCAATGCTCAGCATCTTGGGAAAATAAGAATTGAAAAAATCACTGGTCCAGTATCAATGTTTCACAACGTCCCATATGCCCCAGGCTAGTCTCAGGGAAGAAAACGCTCTGCTGGCCACCTGTAAAAATCCAGCACGCCGAACACGCCCTGTAGTCACCTGCCCATAAGAAGGCGGACAGGGATTCAAGGGAGAAAGCGAAACTCCTTTTAAGGCAGGAACTCCTTAGGCAAACTCCTTAACTGCTTTCCCGTATCGAAGCTCCTGGTGCCAAAGCGGTGTTTCGACTCCTGCGGCACACCTTGTACTGATACCCCAGCAACAGGCCGGACGCCGAGCACTCCCAGCAGTAAGCCGGGAGCAGGGATCTGCACACTCGACATATTCCCCTTCTGCACCAGCCTGCTCGCTTCAGCATTTGCCAGCAAACAGCTGAACTGCAGGCACTGCCTTCCGCTTTGCTTCAGTCCCAGCAGCCTTTCCTCCTTTAAAAAACAAAAAAACCCCAACCACAAAACATAAAATAAAAATCCTACACACATCTACAGAATCAAATGAATTGGCACAGGCTTAAAACATCAGTTTTTGCTGACTTTCAGAGCTAAGTTTGAAGGGAGAGTAAAGCTCCTCATCTTCTCTTATACAACATACATCCAAGATGATACATTCTCAACCTGTGAATGCAACATCAGTTTTAATTTTCTGCAAACAAACTGACTGTTTCTGGCTTAAATTCCTCTCTGACTTTTTACACTAAAAGCAACATTCCCACATGCACCCTTTTCTTAAGCCGTTATTTAGCAATTTCCCTGTAACATTTACAAAGCCTAATTAATTAATTGTGAGGTCTTTCTTAATTAAGAAAGGATTCAACACGCATTTCGTCCCTATCACAAGCCCTCGATGGGAGCTTACAAAGGAGCAAAACAGGATTTGCCAGGCATTATGCACACAATGTTTTGCAAACATAAATGTTGCCTTTGAGAATAAGGAAAGTTGGTTAAAACAGAGAAAACTATGGAACCAAAAATGAGAGACATTTCCTCCAAAATGACCTTAAAGGATGAGAAAGTTCAGCTTCTCGTCAGCCTGAGAATTCCATCCCCCATGAGCTATTCAAAACCAAGAAAGCAAAGTCCAAAACACAAACATAACTTTTCCTTCAGTCTGTTTAAAAAGAACCCCAAATACAAACAAACAAGAACACACCAGACTACCCTAGTTCATTTCTTTTCAAACTTATTTATTCAGAAGGTGCTGAGGCTTTTAATTTAATGGGACTTCACAATTAACCCTGACAAGAGACTAATCTTATCACCTTATCTAGTAAGAGACTTTCCCAAGTTGACCCAAGGCAGCAGATGCATTCCCAGCTTGCACTCAACTGATCCGAGCGGCAGGACCTCTTCCCTTCCCCACCACCCCACCACGAGGAAGAGGAGGAGACGCTTGGCAAATAGAAATGGCTGTGGGACAAAGCCAAGGGAGAAGGTGAGTGCCTGCCCCCGAGGAGGGGCATGGAAAAGGCTTGGGGCAGTTTAAAAGAAACGTCGAAGAGGGAAAAAGGAGCTGGATCCCCATGTGCCGAACAAGCCATGCTGGCTATCAGCCACCAAGATTATTTGTTTTAGTTACCACTTAGAATAAACATAGCTAATTCCCACATACGTTTCCAAAATTTATTGCCCGATTACAATAAATACTATTATTCAGTGTATTTTTAGACAAGGGAACAGAGATATAATGGGAACCCAAGAGTTTTAGTCACTACTGTATGCTTGGTCCCAGTTTGCCTTATGCAACCATCTCACAGCATCTCCACAAACAGCTTTTCCAGGTCCTGGACAAGTCTCCTTGTGATACTGCCTGGAAGACATCAGAAAGAAGTTCGACATACAACAGCCACTCAGCTCCAAGAGCTGAACCAGAGTCATCATGCTAATAAGCTGACTGCTACATATCCTATTAACACATGCCTCCAGAAAGCCTCAAAGTGTGTTAGCACGGAAAACCTTTAATCTGAAGACTCAAAGCAACAGAAAAAGAAAAGAAAACCTCTATCTGAAAAAAAGCACATAGCAAAAAGATAAGCTGAAGCAGCTATTCATTCTCTGTGAAACTACAGAATAAACCTGTATTCACCAATACGAGCTGGAAACACATTTGCTGCAGAAGACGAGGGGAAGGAGAGCGTTCCTGAGAGACCGGCTCTGGCAGCTCTTCCTCAGGCAGCCCTTTTGCTGTGGCAGAGCTGGAAGCCAGGATCAACTTGGATTAGGATCCAAGGCCCGGAGCAGCCTGCTGTAAGCAGGGTCTGGATGGGATACCCAGCAACATCCCTCTGACCCGAGCTGCCCCGCACGCACCAGGCACCTGCAGGAATATATACGCTATTTAATACAGCGTGGTCGGTCTCCTCTCCCAGCGACCGACCTGAGCAACCCCGGCTGCTGCTGCAGGAAGGTTTGATTTTCCAGCGTGAACACCACGAGCTCTGGGAACATGCTTCACACCAGCCCACAGCTGAAGGCATGCCTGTACAGTCCTTTGCAGGCAGACATGAACTCAGCCGAGCAGAAGCCGAGGGATGTGTCCTGCCTCTCTGTTAGAGCAAGAGCCAGCTGAAACGCTCGTTGCCGGTGGAGGACTCTGGATGCATTCCCCGCATGTTTCCTTGCACACGTAATGCAGCGGTGGCACAGACTCATCACAGCACCTCATGCAGGAGCGAGGAGAGGACGGGAGCAGCCCCAAGTCCCTCAGTGGAAATCCAGCACAGGCTCTCTCGCCCCGCAGCTCCCTGCGAGAGCCTGGTTTTGAGGCTGTGTGAGCCAGAGAGGGCAAAAGCCCTGAGGCAGGGTGCTCCATGGGAACCTCTCTCTAGCTGTCTGACATCTCTGGAATTTCATGTGTGTGGGAGACAGATGCTTTTTGGCTTCGCAAAGGAATCCGAACATCTAAACAAAGTGGTGCCGCCACAACCCTGACCCCACGGGCCCTGGTCAGCCCGCAAGCCTACAGCGGCGACTAGGGATGTATCCGAGAAGCCTTGGGGTTCTCACTGACACCGTTCTCCCCCTGCCCTCTGAAAATCTCCACTGTCACCCCATTTTGGAGAGTGCCAGCTCCTAGCCCAGCTCCACCTTTTGCATCCAAATGTCATGAGTCAGAGGCAAGGACAGCCGCTTACGCCAGAGAAGAGGCTCTGGAAGGAAAGCACATGGCTGGGACTGAGGAGAAGCAGCACCTTCAAGATTTTTTTTCTCACTTGAGCCACTCTGGGAGCAGAGACGGGCTCTCCTACCCATCTGACACTTTTACGATACATGAATACAAATGCAAAGCTCCAGGTATAAACCCAGAGCTCGCTGCAGCTCCACAGACGTGGGGAAGGGGAGAAACAAGCAGACTGTACGTGAACGCGCAGGCCCCACCTCATCAAAACACAAATAAGGGACAGGACAACGTTATTTCCAAGGGTTGCAGCTAATCTGAAACAAGCAGGGCAGCTTCTCCCATCCACAGCCTGAAAAGTGCCCAGGACACATTCTGAATAATCGAAGTCAATCACATAAATGTGCCCCTGCCCCAGACAGGTGGGGTGGAAAGAGTGTGCCCACGCCCTGCACGTCTCCTTCAGTCCCGCAGCCTCCCAAATTCCTCCTCTTAATTGCACAACCCAGGAGAAGCCAATTCAGCATCATGCCATTTCTTCCCCTCCCAACCTCCGAGCCAAAGGAGCACGAGAAGGAACGGAGGCGAGTGTGACCGTCGCTCCTGCAGACAGACCAACAGCCCAGTCCCCAGAGCACTTTCTTTGCACGGTGGTGCCTCGAGACGACTGGACTGGGGACAGCGGGGGAACTCGGAGACAGGGCTGCGTCTCTCCCCGCAGCTGGCAACAGCACTGGTATTCTGCTACAGAAGATAATATTTAGGGAGCTTTTGGCCTTCCAGCAACGCTGGAGACTGGCTGACAGCTGCCATCACAGCACTGACAACGAGCCCTGACACCATGCCGGCCTCCTGAAAGAGAGTTATTCTTCAGGCTTTCATTTGTTTTATCATAGAATCAGAATAGTTTGGGTTGGAAGGGACCTTTCAAGGCCATCCAGTCCAACCCCCTGCCATGAGCAGGGACATCCCCAACTAGATCCGGTTGCCCAGAGCCCCGTCCAGCCTGACCTGGAATGTTTCCAGGGATGGGGCATCTCCCACCTCTCTGGGCAACCTGTGCCAGGGCCTCACCACCCTCAGGGTGAAAAACTTCTTCCTTAGGTCTAGTCTGAATCTCCCCTCCTTTAGTTTAAAACCATCCTCCCTTGTCCTGTCACAGCAGGCCCTGCTAAAAAGTTTGTCCCCATCTTTCTTATAAGCCCCAAGTTTTGCTGATGCGGAGGGCACACACAGCTTCAGCATTCGCCAGCTCACGTCCTTCCACCCACTGCCTCAGCACTCGCTGCGAGTACGAGCGGTTAAGAGCAGCTCTGGAGCTCCCACGCAGAACAACATGTTGCATCTCTGCTGCAAGAGGAAGAGACGCTCCGGATTCACTGACAGCAACAGCACCACAGCGGGGAAGGGAAAAAAAAAAGAAAATACAAAAAAAATCTTTTTCTGGGCAACATTTGTTCCCAGCACATACATTCAAAATAAGTGTTTAACTGCGATGGACTGTGGTTGAGCTAATCGGCCCTGTGGTTGAAACAGTCAGAGCTGGCTTCCTGTAGGAGCACAGGCGAGCCTCCCGGGGAGGGATTGCGGGGCTCGGAGAGGCAACCACCAATTTGTCTCCTCCAATGGAAGGCCATTTTCCCCATCCCTCCTTCCCAAAAAAGCATACGCTACAGGCAGAAGAGCTGGCCAGGGCAGGGAGGGAAAGGGCTGCTCCCGCTGGGCTCGCTTCCTGGTGCATGTTACCAGCTTGGAGAAAAATCTGTCACTTCTGTTCCACGCTGCATGGGGGATCACTTGAGTTTTTCCAGGCTAAAGGTAAAATAATTGAACGACAAAAACAGACAAGAAAATTTAACCCTGGAACTTCCAAATAGTGCTGCTGGCTGGGAAAAAAAAACAGGACAGGGGGAATGTCTGAATCCAAACAAACTCCAGTTTCCACTGGAATTGAGCCACGGAAATGTTTTCCTTGAGAATTTGATTAAAAGAAAATGTAACCCTATGTTTAGGACCTGCAGTGATAAGACTTCTGGTAACTGCTCTGCCCTAGCCACGGTACACAGAGCTGTTCTCAGCCCACTCCTCATCCTTCACGGACTGAGGTATAACACTGGCCCCTCGCAGGGGTGAGGGGGTTTAGGCCGTGCAATCAGCAAGAGCAAACACGAGCTTACAGAAAACAGCAGCAAGGCATGAAGTTCATCACAACCCAGGCAGTTACGGCAGGAACAGGCACCACTCAAAGGTCCCTCTCCTCCCACAGAGATGGGAGCAGGTCACAAGAAGGCAGTGGTGTGTCAACAGGTAACGCTCACACGCAGCTGCCAGACTGGCCAGACCCCCCCTCAGCTCCGCAGCTCGCTGCGACAAAAAAATCCCATTGTCTCTTTCCAGTGAGGAAGATGTTGTTCAGCTTTCCTCCGTATAAAGCAGTGTTTTTTCTAGCAAGACCTTCTAAAGGGCATTACTTTATAGTAAAGCTACCAGTGAAAGCCAAGCTATCCATCACTAACACGAAGGGACAACTTCTCAGGACTGCATGTAGACAGCCGCCCCGCAACCACAGCTCACACACAGCTACGTGCATGCCGGCAGTGCTCTCTTCACCGGGCGCCGATGTTCACAAATCCCGTGTCGGTGCACACACTCGCAGTATGCACACAAAGCAATCAGCCATGACGTTTTCAAAACTTACGGCATAACGTTAAATTCTTCTCCCAGCCCAGCCTTGAGGCTGAGGACACCTGCTCCTCCTCACATGCATGCGTCTGAGAACACGCAGCTGCTTAGTCTGGAGCCCAAGCAACTGCCTTTGCACCTCCAAGTCAGACGATGGGTTAATGCAGATCGTTAAGCGACAGCATTTCAGGAGGTCCATGGGTTTTATTTAAAAAGAGAGAAAGCAACAGATTTGGGGGTTTGCAAAAGCTTCTCAAAAGCAAAACCGTCTTACAGTCTCGGTCTCACATCTCATCCCATTTACTCTCCTACGCATCTTCAGTCACTTCTCCATCACTTCTTCTCCTTCCAGCTTTTCTACCTTCCTCCAGAGCTTCTGCATTTCCCTGATCATTTCACGTGCTTTCTGGCTGCCACTTGCACATGGTGGTTGGGCTGCTTCCCGCTCAACGTACCAACATCCTTGCTAATACTGCCAGCGTCTGCTCCAGCACGCAGTCATCACGTGCGCTAGCTCAGCACTGGCCAGAACAGGCAATGGAGAAGCTCTGAGCTTTGATGACAAATTAAAGTATTTCAGAATTGAACCAAACTTTAGCAGCTTTCTTTCCACTCTGGTGGTAACTGCAGTGAAGACAACTGGCCTCGAGTATCTGGAAGCGATGCCTGCAGACCAAGCCCTGAACACGGCAGTGGCGAGCCACATTGTCATGGCAGATCAGCAGAAAACTTGAGTCTCCAGGGGCTGAAGCCAATCTCTCTCACAAGCACTACATTCACAAAAACAAAGGCGGTCTTGAGCACCGCTGGTGCGATTCTGCTGCCTTAGAGGCAGCTTTCTATGGGTGAGTTTCCTTTCATTTGCTTTTGTTGGTCATTTCCAACAGCAGCACTTCAAGGGAACTTTATTGTGCTGGAGACAGAGGCGTTCTGGAGGACTGTACAAGGGAAGCACGCATCTGGGGAGTTTTGAAAACACATTATCCAAACCTAAGGGTCACTACACTCCAGGATGTCACTGTCAGCTGGACACTTATAAATAGCTTCACCAATCTGAATAGCACGACCTATTGTATATCAAAACCTCCTTCACAGGCTTTCTCAACATTACTTCCCACTGCAGATGCAAAAAGCTGGTAAAAATACATGAATTTATCATCACCTCTTCTCGGCAGTAGCGAGCTATTCCCACCTAGACTTTATGCTCAGGAAACTGAGGCGCGGTGATATAAAGTGACACCAAGAACGTTTTAAACCCCGCAGAAAGAACAACTCGGGACACCTTAATCATGAGGTTTCCACGATACTGCCGGAGGACCAGCACCGGCGCCGAGACGCGCGCTGAGGACGAACGAAGCAGCAGCTGGGGCAGCCCTCTGCCCCACATCAGACAGAAGCGAGATGCTGCTCTCCCGCCCGCTCCTGCCAGACCCACGGTTCCAGGCAGAAAGGCAAACCAGCCCAAAGGCAGCCATCAGCAGAGAGATCTGCTGGGCCTGCAGATCCCGATAAACGCCCTGCAACAAACAAGCAGATTTTCTCCTAATGGAGTTGGGCACCGGAGTCAAGTTGGAGTCCAGCCATTTCACTTTGGTGCCCAAATGAGAGCTAAGCCCCTTCGGGAACTTTTTTTTTTTCCCCTTTTCTTTTTTTAAATAGAAGTGACAGAGTATTGACGCAAGTACACCGAGCATTAAAGTACCCACACCAAAGAGTGCAAGATTAAATTCCGTTTTCTCCTGGGCTAGGCGATATTTTATGTTCCTGTAACACCTATGAAAACCTGCGCAGGCACCAGCAGGCCAAATTCACATTAAAAGTATTTCTAAAAGATACAAATGCAGAAAGAGTTGCAGTGAGACAGTTACGGCGTTTCCATTCTCTGCCACTGAGACATTACCTTAATCCCCTCTCCTCAGAGTCCAGAAGAATTTGCTTTCTTAAATAAGAGCCCACAATCAATTTTCCTTTATGCAAGCTTTAAGTAAGTTACAGTCTTGCAAATTCATTCCTGAGCTGGAAACTTTTGGGCCAGGATTCAAAGAAATGAAGCAGAGTTTGAGATTCTTGGCAAAAAGTAGTTTACAGAGAAAACAGTAGCAGGGACTTGTTTGTGCTCAAGCGGCATGCCTATAATTCAGACAACCACCACTGCTGTTCCCATTTATTTAGCAATATCACACCAGACATTTTTTACTTTTGAGAGCTATGCTATTTAATGTGGTAAAAGCGTTTTTAGCTCTGAAAGGCTGCAAGATGCATCACCGAGCTATTTAATTAGAACAGCCTTCCAACAACAACAAAAAATTCAAGCCTTAGACAAAGAATAGTTTTAAGCCGACACAGATTTTAGCCAGATTGACTTCCGATAGCAGTTATACAACATGTGAGCTGCAGAGAGGCGGCGGTGCACAGGTCACGCTCCATATTTGCTGTACAGCATTCTTCATACATTGGCTCAGAGACCAGTTCGCCTCAAGGGTTTACTTTACCCCTGTTTGAATCAGTGTGTCTCTCACGGTGTTATATACACGCCGTTAAGTTACTCACTGTTTCGGAGTGTTTGGATACCGGTGGTATGTAAACAATTTTTATTTAGGAAGGTCTGACCCCGTTTCTTTCCGCCCCTCGTTGCGGGGTGCTTTGTGCCTGCGGGCACACGGATATCGGACACCCTTCGTGAGCATCTCGGTCATCCACGGAGGGGTCACGAACGGCTTTTCGTTACCGGTTTCAGCACCAGACCGAGCGCCGAGGCCTCGGAGCGCGCCGGTAGCGCCGTACCCCGCAGCCCACGGCAGGACCTTCCCGCGGGGGCTCTCCCCGCACGCTGCCGACGCCGCGGACACCGGCTTCGCCCCTCTCCCGTGACCCCCTCGCCGCCGAACCCCCCCCCCTCCCCCCCGCAGCCGCCGGCCTCCTCCCGGCTCTGCCGCCGCCGGGCACCCCGCTCGCCACGGACACGCAGGGGCTGGCGGGGCAGCGGCCGCGCACACGGGGCCGGCGCCCGGCGCGTCCCCCCGGCTGCCCCGGCCCCACCATCGGCTGGATATTTTTTTTTTTTTTTAATTTTTTTTTTTCCCCTCCGAAGGAGAAAAACCCCAAGTTATTTTCCCGAGGAGACGCGCGTACGAGAGCGGGGCCGGGCCCCGCCGCTGCTCACCGAGAAGCGCTCCAGGTCGGTGGCGGCCATGGCCGGGGCTGGCGCGGCGCCGGCGGCGGGAGCGCGGCTCTCCGCGCCGCGGGTGGATGCGGCTGAATGGATCCAATATGGCCACTTCCTGGAAACTCCCCTCCGCCCGCCCGGGGGACCGGGGGACGGGCACCGGCACCGGGCGGGAAGGGGCGGGCGCGGCCCCGCGCAGCCCGACCCCTCCCACGGCGGGGAAGGCGGGAGGCCGGGCCGGGGGCAGGCCGGCTCCAGCCCGGCCCCCTCCCGCCCCGCTCCCGCCGCGCTGGGGGAGCGCAGCCGGGGGGGAGGCGCCGGGCAAGGGGGGCTGGGGACGGGCGCGTCGCACGGACGGCTTGCCGCTGGCGAAGGGGGCTGCCAGACAGCCACGCAGCACCGCCCTCGGCACGGACGAGCTTCACGGCCGAGTGTGGCCGCAGAAGCGCCGGGAGCATCCTCGGCAGGACCCGGAGGATGCGCACAGGCATCTAGAGACCCACTTCTCCGTCTCACGAAGCTCTCAAGCGTTCAGCATTCTGGAAGGCGATGAGGTACCACGGGGCAGCAGTGCCTCTGCACCACATGCCTCTGTCACCCACGGGAGTTACACCAAAATTGCAGCCACAGCGTGGGTTTGAGCCGAGAGCTCCTGGCCATCACGCTGCCCGTGTTTATGGTAAGTTAAAGTACGCAGCAGAGGACTGTCAAGTCTTTCTTCATCATTCCTTCCCCCATAAAGCACAAAGCCAAGCTCATCACCAGCCCCCTGTCTTTGTGACCCACAAAGCCGTCAGTATCTTACAAGCTGTTAGCACAAAGCAAAGTTTTCCTTGCTTTCTGGTGCCCTCTGCTGCAGTGCACCCATGAAGGAACCGCTTACCAGAGCCGCATGTTGTCTCTGGCACGCAGCCGGGTCACTACACCCGACCTGCACCCCTAATCCGTCTGCTGCCCTGCTTCTCCCTTAGGCTTTCCCCAGTCTTTCTATCAGCCACTTCCCCTCATCCTCTCTCTTGAAGCAATGCATACTTCCAGTTGGAGAGCTGAGTTTGGGCAAAGAGATCAAATTCTTCTCCCCAACAACACTGACTCTATGTGGGTGTCGTGGTTTAACCCCAGCCGGCAGCTCAGCCCCACGCAGCTGCTCGCTCACTCCCCCCGGTGGGACGGGGGAGAGAATCAGACGGGTAAAAGTGAGAAAACTCGTGGGTGGAGCTAAAGACAGTTTAACAGGTAAAGCAAAAGCCGCGCACAAGCAAAGCAAACCAAGGGATTCATTCCCTGCTTCCCATGGGCAGGCAGCTGCTCAGCCATCCCCAGGACAGCCGGGCTCATCACGCGGAATGGTGACTTGGGGAGACAAACACCATCGCTCCCAACATCCTCCCCTTCCTCCTTCTTCCCCAGCTCTATACACTGAGCATGACATCGTAGTGTGGGACATCCCTTGGGTCGGTTGGGGTCAGCTGTCCTGGCTGTGTCCCCCCCAGCTCCTCGTGCCCCCCAGCTCCTCGCTGGTGGGGTGGGGTGAGGAGCAGCAAAGGCCTTGGCTCTGTGTCAGCCCTGCTCAGCAGTAACGAAACCGGCCCTGGGTTATCCACGCTGTTCCCAGCACCGATCCCAAACACAGCCCCATCCCGGCTGCGGTGAAGAGAACCAACTCTCGCCCAGCCCGAACCAGCACAGTGAGGAAAGGACTGCTGAGGATCTTTTCGCACTCTCCAAGAAGGACAAGCCCTCTTGCAACTCACTGCACAAGAGCCAGAGAAAAGCTACTGTCTGCGCAAAAGGGCAGCGGTTACCATGCAATTCCAGAGGACATAGCAGAAATCCCTCCAGCAGCTTTGGACACACACACTCAGCCCCCTTTCACTGCTGTTGGACACATGTCTGCTCAAATTTGCTTCTCAAACACCATCCTCAGGGCTGCTGCTCCACTTGGTGCACCACCAGCTACAGGGAGCGTAAAGGAATCAAGATAACTTTGAGTACGGCCTGAGGCTCGATGCTCCACTCCCCTCCTCAGGGAGGGCCAGAACCTGCTGTCCCACCTTTGCTGTTGTTGCTGGTGAGGATTCTCCTTCAAGAATCAGTTCACAGCCTGAACTTCCCTAAATTATGCTAGATGTGGGATGCTAATCTCACTGCACAATGGAACCACCTCCCAGGGAACGGACAAGGGAGAGCTCACCTGGCGCAGCTCGGTCCAGGGGACTCTTCCTTGTCCACTCAGGTGCTCCTAGATCACCTCCAGCACCCTGCGCAGAGGAGGGCCACAAGTACAGTCGTTACCTAATTGTGATACAGCTATAGCTCCAAGCCCCACCCCAATTACTAGGAAACAGCGAGCAACTGTCCTGTTTCCAGTTATTTTTCAAAAGGTTTGCCAAATTTCAACTTTTTGGCAAGATGAGGAAAGATACCCAATAGCCCGGTTCCTTTTATTCATCGCCCACAAAAGCACAGTCCCTGGAGAGCCCTAAAGCAGGACTGAAGTATTCAAAGACAATCAAACCTCAGCAACCGAATTAAAACAGAACTTATGTTGCATTACAATACTGGATGAGCTGCATTCCATATTAACTTCTGTCTTCTCCCTTACCCGTTATTTGTGATCTTAACAAAGGTCTCTTGCTCCCGCGGCAGTATAAATAGATGGGACCACGCTGTGCTAGTGGGCACCGAGTTGCTGTGTTACAGCAGGCGTGCAAGACCGTGTATTACAGCTCCACATCTTTGATTCTTCTCAGGACTCCTCGGGATCCACCTGAATTATGCTGCAGGAACTCTGGGAAGCACCACTCATCCCAGAAGGGGACTGTGCTTACGCTGGAGAAATAAAACAGGATAGGAAAATAAGATGTAGATAACTGAAGGGAGGGGGCAAGGGTTATCAAATGCAAGTGCTTAGAGGGATCAGAGATTAGGAAGAAGGTTGTATTCTCCCTTGCAGCAATTTCAATGCATTTTCTGAGGAGGTTTTATCCAAGTGATCTGCTTTTTGAAATATGATAGATCTAGTGCAGTTCAGGAGAGCTGTTTTTCTGTCCTTCCTGAGTGGACTGCCTACAACCAAATTAATTCTGCTAATCTGTATATTAGTTCTGGCTAAAGATAGGTTGCAAAAATGTTGTATTTCTCTAAAAAGGCCACTGCTAAACACCACCTGTTAATTTATTTTCTTGGGTCACCAAAAATGACAAAAAAAAACCCAACCCTTTTCCTGTCACGGCCACAGCTCTTTGTTAATGCTGCCTTGTGCTAGAGCTGCGAGGGACAGCAAAGCTGGCCTGCCGGTCTTTGACATCTAGAGCTGAGCCTCCCTCCGCCCGCGGCAGTGGCACAAGCTTGCAACTTTTGTTCAGTTGTCCCGTGCGAGTGAGGCGGCCCGGCAGACCAGACGCTCGCTTTGCCATCTTGTTTCTTTGGCCAGTTCCCAGAGGTTCTCCAGTTCTCCCTGGGTCCTTCAGCAAAAACGGGGAGGCTAAAATCTGGTATTTCTGGTGTACAGATGCAAGTAGAATGGTTTATATAAAAGCAGAGTTAACTTTCCAGGCCACCTGTATATATCACAAAGAAGCAAAAATAAACAGATAAAAAGGTTAAAAAGTTAATTTTTTTTTTTTTTTTTTTACTTTACAGGCAAGCTTTGGCATCCTGATTTAAGACAATGTGAAACTATTGCTTAATACACCCTTAAATGCCATTATGCCAGGTACTTTGGGAGGAGTGATTGACTTAGGTTCATTAAGAGCTCTTTTCCCTGCCAATACAGTGCAGAACGGCAACAACAAAAGGCTCAGAAAAGCTGCTTCTCAGACAGGTTTCCGTGAGCTGCAGGTCAGCTGCAATGATTCACGGCGTAAGGGAAATGCTGAGACATTGCAACAGATGAAGGGACGACACTGCTGTGGCCTGGCTCCGACCGAGCTGTGCTCCCCAGACCTGCACCTGGGCTCCTCTCTCCCTTTGCCCACCAGCACTGCCACCAGCGCGGGGCAGGTCTCCGTGACAGGAGAGCACGGTGTAAAAGCTCGCAGTTATTTTTAAACACCTTGTTATTTCACAAAGCACACTAT
Organism: Phoenicopterus ruber ruber; assembly: GCA_009819775.1. NCBI lineage: Eukaryota > Metazoa > Chordata > Aves > Phoenicopteriformes > Phoenicopteridae > Phoenicopterus > Phoenicopterus ruber. The sequence goes on along the minus strand of CM020228.1, from coordinate 1,996,166 downwards.
TCCTAATGCCAGTTCAAGAGAAACCCTGCTGATTTCAAAAGCTTCAGATGCATAAAAACTGCTTCAAGAGGAGAGAATTGGATTTGGTGGCTCCTTTAACTGCTAAGGCATCCTTTGTTATGCAAATTATTCCTAATGGCTCAGGAATTATACATATATTACAGTGGAGCTGGATGCTCCTGCAAGGATTTTAAACCCTGTGGAATATTTGTACCTGCTAAATCGACAGTGAATTTAGGATGAGCTGTGAATTTTCTACAGGTAAAGAGCTGGGGCAGAGAATACAAAGGACTGGAGAGGCACAGATGCGTCCCTGGAACCTCTTTGTCCTGGGGAGGGGAAGGAAAATGCCCCTCGCAGCACGGATGGTGGCATTGCGGTAGCACAGTTCTGACGGTGGGGAGATCAGCAGGAGTTGCTTCAGTTCTTCACCCTGTGACCCCAGGTACAGGCCATGAAAGTGGAGAGAAATAAATGCAATCACAGGCCCTTTGACTTCACACGCAGCCACAGGGAGCAAGGGATCATCCTACCCACCACATGAATACTGCAGCGAGACCAAGGCCTTCTGAAGATGGCTGCATCTTTCAGGGCTGAGTAAAATCCTCGATCTTCAAAGCCAGGTGGTGCAGATAAACAGAACTCCTTCACATTTTTCCACACAGGCCAGAGGAAGCAGCTTATTGGTAACTATTCATCTCTCGCAATGTTTCCTCCTGGGGATTATTAGAAATGAAATGCTTTCATAGCTACTGTTTTAGGAGCACTACCACCAAGCACCTTATTAAACATTCATTGGTTATACTGACAATCTATGGGACTTCTAAGGCGTTTCTATAGAAGTGTTACCCTCCTAAGCTGAAAGTCAATCGGAGCTGTAGGTCCATTTCCCCTACGCACACCGAGCGCTCCTGGTGAATGTAAGCGGGATGGCTGGAAACAGAATTTCCCGCATTTCCCTGCCTCCTCATGTTAAAGGGCAGCGTTACCACACTGTACCTCATGCCGGGCTTGCATTATCCTGCTAGAATCCCATCAAGTTCACAGGCACCATCTGAAAAACAGAGGATGTTTGGGACAGGTCCTTGCATCATCTGCGTGGAACAAGCAGTATTTAATAAATACAAACTCTGAGATACATGGAAAACTGCATTTGCATGGTTGCTATTGAGAAACATTGTCCAACCCAGTTACTGAGGTCCTTGAGGTACAGCTGAACCTTGCTCATTTATGAGAAAATGCCTTTTATCTGCAAATAATCTTCTCCCCCTCTCCCTGCCCCTTCACAGACTTTTGCTCAATTGTTTATCTATGGAAGGCTACTGCGTTTCTCCATGGAACAAAGGAAGAGCTATTTTCCTTCACAATGCGTGCTCTTTGTTTCACACAAAACTATCAACAAGGAAAGTGGAAAATCATGGGCTTTGTCATCCTATTTGTTCTGGGAACTCTGATTTCATTTCAGAGGAAAATAAGTTTTCCTTGAGGTACAAATCCCCTCCACAGTCAATAGCACCTGAGGTTCACCTTTCTGCAAAGCAGCAGCACCCCGTCCGACTGAGACTGTCCCCCATATTCCCTTTTGCTTCCTCCGTTGCTTCCAGCCTGGCACCTCACCTTCCCTGTGGCTCTGAGAATATCATGCGGGAAGCAGAAACTTCTTTGCTCGATGCTTTGCTTGATCTCCTACTTTATCTCCTGGTTTTCTGCCGTGTGAATAATTAGAGTCATATAACCTTTACCTTCCTCCCCTGAGGGGGTGGAAGAAAGCCCCAGGCTCTCTGTGCCATTTACTACACTGAAATGTTGGTAGTTTGAAAGTTTGTGAAACTTCTTCACGAGAAAGATAACTCTCCTCAGTCACACAGTTCAAACAGAGGCGAGCTCTCTATGGCTTGTGACATAGAACTAGCAAACTGCAATATTTGGGTTTAAAAAAAGTAGTAGTAAATTAATTTAATCATGGGTTTCTGTACATTGTTTTTGTCCCAGCCAGTAAATTAAAAATATCAAGACAGTTGGCTTGAAATCTCCTACGAAGCAGCCCACAGTATTCTGTAAATAGCCCCACAAAAAATACTTGCTTTGTAGGTTTTTGGTGACACAGAAAAAGAGGCAAAACTTCTCATGCTTTTTAAGGCTGGAAATTTCAGATGACTGATGAGCATAACACCCATAATGCTCCAGGCTTTTATGATCTATATTAATAAAATTCATTCAAACAACTTAATTTCTGGGGCACAATCTGATCAGAGTATGACCAGCACTCAGTAAACTAAGAGGAGCTCACTGGGATCTGGTCCCTTGGTCCTTGGCACTGGAAGGTGGGCAACCAAAAGGCATCAACAGATAAAGGGAAAGGCTGGCAAACAGGATGCGCCCCACGCTGCGCCCTGGAAATGGTACAGAGGATTAGCCAGACGTGTTGTTTCCTTCTTGATTACAGAAAGTATAGGACTAACCTGACACTCACTGACAGAGGGACTGTGAAGAGGAGCACAACCACACGGCACGGGTTGCCCACAAAGGATGAAGTGAGCGCACGTGGGACAGGCAGTTGGATGCATCACTGGAAAATTACCTGGGGGAAGAGCTCCTTGCGTCAGGGCAGTTAAACGAGAGCAACCAGTTCACGCTTTGCATGGCACGAGGCGCACTTGTAGACATCCTCTCTCCTCTTCCGTGACCTCCTGGGGATGTGCCCTTCTGCTCTGCAGCCACGAGGAATGCCGGTACCTGCAGTGGGGAACAGTCTCAGCAACACCGCTCCTTCGGGACCTCGACCCAACGCAAGCCCCCGGAGAGGTGATGGGACCTCGGCGACCCAAGGGCTGCCCCTCGGGTGCTGAGCAGCGAGGGTTCCCGGGGGCCCGGAGCATGGAGATCCCTCTGCAGGAGAGGTGCCAGGCTGGGGATAGAGCGGGTGGGCTCTGATGGCACCCTCAGGGGTCTCAAGGGATACATGGGTGCAGGGTCTGATGCCTGTGCAGGCAGGGAGGGAGCACAGCACCTCTCTGCGAGCACCCACAGAAACGCCCTCAGCGTAGCAGTGAGCCCAAGGACATCATCCCCTGCCGCGATTGAACCAATTCAAGCGGCGGGAGCAACTTCTCCCTTAACATTGGTAACAAAAGAAAATGTTTTTTAAAAGAGCCTGTTCTTCTGAATTATTTTCCTTCCTCTTCTTGCTCATTTGCAGATATGAACTATAATCCTAGGGCATAGTTGTAAGTTTGCAATGCAAAAATCACGGACTGCTGAGATTTTCTTATGCCTGCAATGGATTCTAGTAAGGAAAAGAAACCAACGCTGAAAGCGACGCATAGCAATTAATGTTTGGATACACGCTCATTATTAGCTCTCCACAGCAGGCCAGGCAGAACCGTGGCGATGCCACAAGCCAGAAAGCATTGCTGATACAGTAGAACAGCAGACACAAGTGGCTGCCGCAGCAGAGGGTGAGGTTGCTGTGTACACCCTGTAAAAAGGCAGTAATAAGAGGTGTGCGATTCACGTAGAAATACCGAATTGCTACGAGCAGCACGAAGATTACACCCCATTATGTGAAAGAACATTACAGCAGCAAAATGATTTTGAGGAACTGGCTCAGCGCCAGCTTGTTAGCGAGAGATAAAATAGCTTTTCAGAGATTTGCACAAAGATGGAGAGCGAAGGGGAAAGACTGCCAAAGGAAGCCTGTGAGCAATCTGTGGGAAGAGGCTCTTCCACCACCAGTAAAGGTGTGAAGAGGCAGAAGGGAGGTCAGCATCAACGAGAAGGGAGAGATGCACTGCGTGGGGATCGGCACACCTCGGATTGCCTTCAAAATGGAGACTTTGGCACAGGCTGATGCTCCATTTTATTCAAGTTCTAAGACAGTGAAAACAAAAAAAAATCTATTTTCTGTTTTCTTATCCATCCTTGTACAGACAGTTACTTTTATCTGTCTTCATAGCACACTGGCTCTGTTCATTCTGTGTTCGGTCTCTCTTGCTGTTTTCCTAGACAAACTGTTCAGTCATTCAGGAATCGATTTAGTGATCTCAATTGCAACACTCAGTGGAGGAGAAAACAAGTTTGCAGGCTGAACGTCATCCCTCCAGGAGGTCTTCAGTCCTACTCCTTCGCCTGGGGAAAGGCATTTGTCTGGGGTTTTTTTTCCTTCCCTGTAGAATAGAGAACAATAATAATGTTAAATGCTTAAGCAGAAGTAATTGATATGGCAGCAGAGACAGCTTGTCTCTTTATAAAAAGAGAAGCTCGCTCTTTTCAGGGTGTACATGAATAGATGCAGGCATGTTGTAAAGATTTCATCATTTATATCGATACGCATGTACACCTATGAACACTGTAGATGCAATATAGATAAAAGACATATAGAGAGTAAATATGATAATACATACAGTATCACCTAGAGTTGAATGCATTTCGAAAGACAGACCCACCCACCCATCTTCTGACTGATTTTGAGGCATGAAACTCTAACCCAGAAAATCGCAGCTCCCAGAGAACACCAGAGGCTTCTCAGAGAACGGAGATCTGACTTTGCAGAGCGATTTCTACCTAAAGCTGCACCACTTATTTGCCATTGAAACAAAAAAAATAATCGTTTTAGGAAGCTGAAAGAAAGAGGAGTAAATCCATGAGGCGTTTGCCCCGGCCTGAGGAGCCTCCGCAGAGCCGATGGACTCGTGACCTTACCGACACCGTCTCCTCGGTGCCCTGAGGGGGACATTACCGCAGCAAGCGAGACGGGACCGGCTCGGGCCGCCGCGCTCCCGCCTCCCCGCCGGCCCCTCACCGGCTCCTCACCGGCTCCGGGCCCTCGGGGCCGGGGCCGGGGCCGGGGCCGGGCGGCTTCCCCAGCAGCGCCGCCCCGCGGGAGGAGACAGGCGCCGGTGCCGCTCCGCTCCCTCAGACGGAGGCGGCGGCGCGGGCAGGGCGGGGCGGGGCGGCCCGATCACCTCAGCGGGAGCGGCCGCGGGGGACGCGCTCGCCGCCGCAGGTGCCTCCTGCCTGCAAACCCCGCGAGTCCCCGAGGCCGGGCGGGCGGACGGGCTCGCTCCCGGGCTCCCTCCGCCGCGGGGAGTCGGCGGGCACGGCGGCGGCGGCGGCTCCACCACCTGTGGCGGCGGGATGGCGGAGCTCGACATCAGCCCGGAGGCCGTGCACAGCTTCCTGCGGGAGCGCGGCGGGCGGGTGCTCAGCACCGAGCTGGTGAGCACCTTCCGGCCGCTGCTGCAGGCCGGCGGGGACGCGGCGGGTCGGGCGGAGCGGCGGCAGCGGTTCAAGGCGGCGGTGAACGCCGTGGCGGTGGTGAAGGAGCGCGGCGGCGCCAAGTTCGTCGTCCTGCGGCGGGAGCTGCGCACCGCCCCGCCGCCGCGAGGCGCGCTGGCGCCGGGGGGCGATGGCGGCGCCCCCGCCCCTGTCCCCGTCCCCGTCCTCGTCCCCGCCGGGCGGCTCTCGCCGTTGCCCCCCGAGGAGCTGCCGTTGCCCCCCGAGGAGCTGCCATCGCTCCAAGAGGAGCTGCCGTCGCCCCCCGAGGAGCTGTCGTCGCTCCGAGAGGAGCTGCCGTTGCCCCCCGAGGAGCTGCCATCGCTCCAAGAGGAGCTGCCGTCGCCCCCCGAGGAGCTGTCGTTGCTCGGAGAGGAGCTGCCGTCGCCCCCCGAGGAGCTGCCATCACTCCGAGAGGAGCTGCCGTTGCCCCCCGAGGAGCTGCCATCGCTCCGAGAGGAGCTGCCATCGCCCTCCGAGGAGCTGCCATCGCCGCAGGCCGTCTCCAAGCTGCGGGACCTCTTCCAGGGCGACAATGGCAGGCTGCCCCTGCCCGCCGGTGCGGTGGGGTTCCGGCGGGAGCCACTTCCCAAGCCCTGCATGCTGCCGGTGCGCTGCGTGCCACCCCCCGCCACCGCTGTCCCGGGGCTGCCTGAGAAGCTGGGGTCCCCCTTGTCACCCCCACCGATGCGTGAGGAGGCCAGGTCCCGCTCGCCCGGCCCACAGCGGGGGCACAAGATCCATCGGGCCAGCGAAGAGATGGCGGCGACGCTGCTGGAGGAGGCCGAGCACCAGTGGCTGGTGATGGCGGCCAGCGGGCAGTGGACGCAGCAGCTCCACGGGCTGCTGCTGGGTGACGCCAGCTTGGCGTCCCGCAGGGACTTCATCTCGGGCTTCACCGCCCTGCACTGGGCCGCCAAGAGCGGCAACTGCGACATGGTGACGAGTATCATCAGAGTGGCCGAGAAGGGGGGGGCCCACATCGACGTGAACGCCAGGTCGCACAGCGGCTACACGGCGCTCCACCTGGCCGCCATACACGGCCAGGAGAAGATCATCACCATGCTGGTCTACAGCTACCATGCCAAGACCGACCTGAGAGACTACAGCGGGAAGAAGCCGCACCAGTACTTAAAGGAAGGGACCTCCTCTGCGATCAGGCGCTTGCTGGGGGACCCCACCCTTTCCCACAACCTGGAGCCCTCTGCGCCCATCAAGAAGACCACAAAGCTTGCGGCTTCAATCTTGAGCTCCACTAGCACTTTCCTGGGGGTCATATCCGATGACATGGCTTTCTGTGATCTCACCAAAGGCTTAAGGAAGCCCTCGACCTTAAACAAGCTCCTGGCTGCCACTACGGGCCCGAGGAGGAAGCCAAAGACCAGAGGGGGCTTCCCTTCGTATTCCTCCCTCTCCCAGGTAGTGGAGGAGGAGGAAGAGGAGGTCACCGTGAAACGCAGACCTGTTTCTGAGCTGTTCTTTGGCCACTAGCCTCTGCCTTCTCAGGATCGAAATTGTCTCATAATGTGGCTGGGATTTTCTCTCGCAGAAGCAGGTTGGATTTCTTCTCTCCATGTGTGTCTTTTTGGATGTTTAACTAAATCAGTGATAGGGTCTGGCTGCGAAGGCCACCGGATGAAACCCAGCTCACAGACGCCTGCGGAAAGGGAGCTGCCCAGGGAGCGTTATAAACGCTCTACATACCGCGTCCTGTTGCATCGGTGGAGACCGCAAACTTTATACTTAATGGTTGAAAAACTAAAACAACCTCTGTGTGTGTAGACAGGTTAAAATGCTTAAGGTACAGCCTTCTCGATCTGTGTTCCTCGGCTGGAGGGCAAAAGCAAGCTGAAGAATTGCATATTCTACACTGTGAACAGCAAGCTGGTAGCTGGCTACTTTAACGCGGCTTGTTATATAGCAGGCTTAAATTATTAGAGGAAAGATGCATAGTTTTCTATGATGTTTCTGATTATTTTGGTAACAGAAGAGGAATATTTCTATTTTAAAAAATTGTGTACTTTTTCAAAAGAAAGTTTCTCGCTATCAGAAATACTAACATAACAATCTCAATTGTTGCCTAAAGTATTTTATTAGATGAACAGATTTAAAAAAAATAAAAAAAACCCCCAACCCTCGGCACTCAAGTCACCATGACCTGTCTACCTCAGTTTGAAAGCCAGGTTAGCATTGTTAAATTTTTTTTCTCTTCCTGAAAGCCTTTTTAACCAGGTGGTACTAACCACATGTCTTGATGATACTGTGAACATTTAAACTTGACTACAGCTCAATCACTTAATCTGAGTAAAAACCCTGTTGATATTTGATAGTGAAAAACTGAACTGAAAAACTGTGAATTGGATCCTGCAGAGTTTCTGGGCAGCCAACTGGAAACAAAGTTAGGCTTGTATGTCTGATTCTTTTTACTGAAAACTTGCCCTTTGATTTTGACCTATTTACAATAAATATTTATAAAAATTGGGCTTTATGTTATGTTAGGTGTTTCATGATAGAATGTCCGCATGACCTCTTAAAGCAATGTTTATCTCAACAGCATGAATCATTGACCTAAAACTAACTCTTCTTCTTCTTTTACATTATAAACATAATGTTGTTCTATATACAGAACTCCACGTAGCTCCAAAAAGCATGCTAACTGCAGGTTAAGTAATACATTCGCAGTGAGATGATTATTTTTTTAATTACTATTTGGTTACAGTTAATGCGAAGAGGCAGAGCTAAGAACAGAAACTGTCTGACTCCGGGCGTGAGCCTGCTAAACCGTCACATTTTCTCTAAAAACGTAACTAAGAAAGCTGTGTAACTCAGAGGTGACGGAGGTGATGGCAATACTGCGCTTGCTCTGCTTTTCAGCCCCATCAGGTGCTCCGGTTTCCGTGCTGAAACACTTGTTTGCATGCTTTGTCTTTCTTTCCAAGTCAGTGACTTCAGGAATGTTTTTTTTCGGCCTTGAATTAAGCCTAGTACTTCTAATTGGCTGTACTTGGCTTCTCCCAAACGCCAGGAATGCTGTAGGACTGCGCTGAAGGTGGAGGCACTGCCCTCTTTTACTTTAAAACATTCTCCCTGATGTCCCCGGAGTTGGTGACATTCGTTGCGAGCGTAATCAACGATTGCAGAGGGATCTGATCCACCTGCTCTCGGAAGAGACTGGATTATTCTGCACCGGTCTGCTTCCGTATTGAACTAATTAAGTTGTTAAGCAAACGTTAATGATCAAGCACCTCATGACTTCTATATCTGGAGTAGGGTTTAAAAAAAAAATAAAATCCTATTTGCTCCATCGCTGGCGGTGTGACCATTGACCAGCGTGGCCATTTGAAATCTTGATTCGTGCTGCACTGTGTCAGCTCGCGGAGTTCCAGGAAAAAAAAAAAAGTCTGTCGCTCTGTTTGAAAAAGTCTTTCCAAGTTTACTGACATTAACCACTTCTTTTCTGTATTTACTGAACCCACAGCAGCATGCGTGTGCGTTCGTGTTGTGTCTGTGCACTGGCAGGACTGACGCTGCCTGGTGAAAGCGCTCTGTTTCTGCGTGCGTTGGAAACGCTCTCCAGTTTGACTCGGCCTTATTGGGAAGTTTGTTCATTATTTACGGATATATGCTTGATACCTGTTCACATCCCATAGCTGAATTTTTAGGGCTAATTCTGAGTAAAACCTACTTGAGTCGGCGGCAAGGTTCAAGGATGGAGTGTTTTCTGTTTAAAAAACCCCAACCGACCCACCTGTAAAGCGTGGTTATGACTTCACCATAAGGAAAGGCGGGAGGAGGTTTCGTTGCTCCTGTGTTGTTGTGCCAAAGGAAAAGCAAGAAGTCACGGCTGAGATAAGACTTCATTGCAACATGTATCATCAAGGAAACTCTGCACTACTCCCTCCTCGGAGGCATCGCAGCGATGAGCTAGTGTGATAGCAAAATGCCCAGCAACAACAGCCCTCGTCCTTGCGGCGTTCCCGGGGAGGTGCTCGGAGGCTTCGTAGGAAGGTTGCAACACGGAGGTGGGGAGCTCGCAAGGTCGGGTGCCGTGGGTGGGGTGGGCCAGGCTCTGCCAACAAGTTTGTGCGGTGACTCAGCTCATTCCTCCTTCTTGAGCAGATGAAGCAAAAGATAGTATTTAGGCAGGCTGTGATTAGTGTACCCAGCGCCGTACGACTTCAGGTGCAAACAAATACTGAGAGGTATTGAGAATGCACTGCTGTAATCTTAGAAAAATAGATACTGCCTTTAGTTTGAAGTAAAACCAGTCCGTCGGCCTTTCAGGGTTTTGGTTTCCCGTGATGCTGTTTACACTCTGAAAGGGACGCTGTAGGATGATCCCGGGAGTGTTTTCCTGGCAGAGACTAAGGCTGGGACTGTTTTATGAATCCCTCAGCTTGATAGATTCTCCTTAATATCACTGTGTCAAGCCCAAACCCGGGTGAATGCAGCAGGATTTTCATGGGAACGAATGAGAGCTGGGAGGTTTGGCCAGGATGCTTTCAGAAGCCACGGAGCCGAGAGGAGGACTGCGGCTCCCGTCAGCGCTGGCCCGGGGCAGCGGCTCTGCGGCAGCGTGCACCGCGGGCTGGGCAAGCAGCCTTTGGAACCTCCGGCCCAGCCCAGAGCCGGGAGCTGCCTTCTGCATCATCAAAGCTGATTGCAGGAAAGGATAAAACCAAAAAACCCGAGCCCCCTGGGCTCGCTCCTGCCCCGTGGAGATGCTTACGTGGTGGGGGAAGGCTGGCAGCTGCGGAAGGCTGGAGATGGAAGGTGCAGATAAGGCAGCAGCTCGGTGTTGTATTTTGCCTTGGTTACTAGCCTGCCTACTTGCCACGTCTCAGTTTTCCTGCCATAAAATGGAGATAATCACCTTGGTCACTTCTTTAAAGCACACAGTTAGTACTGATACTCCAAACCGAAATAAAGATGATTTTTTTTAGGCCTGTAGGCAGCACAGGCAGCGTCATCCACAACCTGTGAACGCTGCGCATTCAGTGGAGCGCCTCTGCAAATAAAACTGGCTCAGATTTTAGTTTAGCAGCATCAGAGATCAGCAAAGCTAATGTTTGTCTGACCCTGGCTCAGTCCACCTTTCTAAAGATAACTCGGTTCATCCATTCTGCGGCACATTTTGTTCTGAGGAATATCAGCTCAAAAGCCTGCACTGAAGAGGTTTGCAAACAAGCTTCAAGCCGTATTTCCATGCAAAGGGACAGACTTTGTCCTCCCGGATGCGGCTGTTTGAGCAGCGCGAGGCACTGCGGTTGTGGTCAGGCTCAAACACATTTTTGGCCGTCTCTGTTCCCTTGCGAGTGCCGCGTAGAAACCCCTGTTCTATGAGAGCCCCGGGGAACGCCGCTCCCGCACTGCAAAGGGGTCTTTATGAGATTTCGGCTTCATCACGAAGCCAAGGTCCAGCGGAATAGCCGCGGAATAACTCCAGCAGACCCAATGGGAGCTGCAACCACCAGCCGAAGGTAGAGGAGGCTTTTCGAGACAGTCCCCTAATTCCCCGTTGCTTGTTCTTTCTCCTCCCGCTCTGCACGTTTCCACCGTGACCTACATTCCTTGGACGCATTTGCCTCCTGATTTGCATATTAATCTGAGTAAAATGACAACTTGGCAGTTTTTGCTCTTTCCAGTGATTTGTACTAATGTGGGACCCCCCCAAATTAAGAGGTTGTTAACAGGGACTCGGCCAGCACGAAGCGTGGGCACGAACAGCGTGGTGTTTGTTTGTTGCAGGGAGAGAACAGGGACAGAGCCGGATGATGCAGATCAAAAGCTCTGCATCGTAATGAGGAACATTAATGTTCCATTCCCGTTCCAAGGTTTATTTCACTGATTTATAAGACAAAGCAAATCGTTCTAGCCCTTATACTGCGTGTGCAACCCCGAACCGAACCGTCTCAACTGCTGGTTGTTGAATGACGGTGGCTGGTCACCTCCTGGCCCTCTTGGAGTGAACTGCCAGAAAAGTCCCATCAGGAGACGCTTCCCAGTGGTGATGCGGCTGCCTGCAGTAAGAGAGTGTCCTTGCCAAATAACCTGGACTAGTTCAAAAACAGCATTTAGAGACAGATAAACTGCTCTCACCAAACTTACTCCGCTGATCAACACCATTACACCTGCAGGGATTCCCAATACAGACCTGCTGCAGAGGCACGCCGTGCAGCCCCCATCGGAAGCACTCTGGTCCTACTCGCTGCCCCGAAAGGGACATTAAAAAAAAAAAAAACAAACAACAAACCAAAAAAAACCCCCAAACCCAAACCCCAAACCAGAAAGAAAAAAGCCAATTGCACCACAAAGCATTTTTGGGTAAATATGTATCAACAAACGCTTCTGGTAGAAAGGAAGATTATACAAGGGAAGGACTGTTTCTCTTGTGTAGAATTCGCACCATTCCTCAAAAGTGGAATAAAACGTACCAGCAAATAAGATTTTCTGGCCAATGTGAGTGTATCCCCCCAGCACAGGGGCTGGGACAGGACTTACGGCAGCGGCTCTGCCGGTAACACCCCCTAAGCCCTGGCGACTTCTCTGAAAACACACAGGACGCGCAGCCAGAGCTGCACCCAACCGTTTATCTCCCCAGTCCCCACCTCACGTCTCGCCACGCGCCCATCGTTTCCCATAGTCTCTTCATCCTGGTTGAACTGGCCGCCGCAGTATCCGTCCTTTTGCTAGCTGACTTGAGACAGCCAGAGCCAAGGGTTCGCGCGTCTGCGCTTGGGGACATCGTTTAGAGGTGGACTTGGCAGTGTTGGGTTAATGGTTGGACTCGATGGTCTTAAAGGTCTCTTCCAACCTTTCCATCTCTTCCAACGATTCTATGATTCTGTGAGGCTTGAAACAAAGCACAGATTTAAAAGGTCTGTGGTGGTGATAACGCCGTGCTCAAACGCTGCCCGCGATGTTGCTCGTTTGTGTCGCAGTCCTCGGCAGGGCCGGCAAGTCAAGGTGCCGCGTGGACCAGCACCACCCCGGCCGGGCTGGGAAAGCTCCGGCCTCGCTACAGCCACCGTTGGCAGGCGAAGCCTCTCTCCGTGCAGGCTTTGCTCGGCAGCCGCACAGCGCTGCGACTCTGAATCCCTTCAGCTCAAGGACATTCAGGGTTTGTTTTTTTTTAATTACTGTGATAAAAAAGCTCTGATCTTAAATTGAAACAATAATCTGCCTCTAAGCCCAGGCAAAATAGATCCGTACTGTTAATATTAGCACAACTTTATTATGTCTTTTTCCCTTTTTGTGAAGAAAAGGCTAGGGATGCGCACAACAGAAATTATGCTGGCGGTGTTCAGCTTTCCCCGCCTGGGTAGGACTTTGCTCCGCCTTTGCCCCAGGTAGAGCGTTACTCTTTTTCTTCACCTGAGAGCACAAGTTTCCAGCCAAAGCCAAACCACCATTTCCCAGGAGGAATTCCTTTCATCCCGTTTCCTTCCTCCACCTCCATCCCCATCACCTTGAGACTCTCCAGACGAGGTAAGAGACCCCAGCTGAGAAGCACAGCAAGCACTGCGGGCTCACTGCCGACACGAACCAAGCAACCTTCATTTTCACTGAATAAAACACAACACCCGAATGCACGAGCCCTGGACGCAGGGTCGCGGGATCGGGGTGCCGGGCCCTCGCTCCCCCACGTGCCCCCAGGCACCGCGGTTGTCCTCACCCACTGCCGAAAGCATCCCAGGGATGCTCCAGGGAGCGGGGGGCTTCTGCAGCCCTGACTGCCAGAAACGCTCTCGCAGAGACCGCAGCCCGTGAGCTTTTGTCCCATAAACAGCATTTTTAAAGAGTCTGCAGATGTGGAGGGGAACACATGGAAACCAGGCTCCATGGCACAGAAATACCGAGGCGTTTAGGCTCCCGTGGGGCTCAGAGGGAGCGCGGTGGTGGTGACCCGTGCGCTGGGCGGTGTGCGGTCGTTCTCTCCCTTAAGGGCCGCACTGCTGGCCCATCTCCATCCTGCGCGAAGCAGAGGGTCTCAGCACGGCCACACCGCTACGATTCACCGATACGGTCACGACGACACACTGCAGTGGCACCAACAGACTTTCTCGCAATGTTTTTTGTGTTGTATTTTCTTCCGCTGCTCTCCTGTGGTAGCTTCCCCCTTTGCAGCAAAGCACGACAGCTCCGCTCTGGGCTCGGGTCAGCTCGGGGCCGGACCAGCTTGCTCCTCTCCAAGCAGCCGCCTGCCTGTGCACCTCAGGGCTCTGTTCGAGGCTTTTGCCCATCAGTGAGAATCGCTCAGACCTCTTTCTTCTCCTGCCACCAGCCTCTGCTTCCCGCTGTGACACTGGGTGACACTGGCCTTGTGCTTGGGAGGGAGCAGCTGAACCCCAGAAAGGTGCTGGAGCCACCAGCCATCCCATCGGGAGCTGCCACGGGGCAGGGACTCAGGAGGGATCGGTTCACAGGTGGTTCCTTCTTGAGGTAGTTTGGGATGTTCTTGTTCTTCCGTCGTGGGCTGAAGGCCGTTCGACACCTGCCTGTTTGTGCACATTTTTAGAAGTGTCTCATTCTCTAAATCAAGACTATCAGTTCAGCCCATATTTCCTCTCCGTGGATTTATCTATATGAGATGACTCAGCTTCAAGGCTCATGTGACATTTTAGAGTCTCTCTGATAACCTTTAATGCCTCTCTTCCTTTAGCAGTGAAATTCATGTGTTGCTTCTTGAGTGCATTTTGTGAAACCCAGAGGTTGCATGATTCCTACAGCCTGATTATTCTTTAATGTATACGTGGGCTCCCTTCAGGCGTAGGAGATTAGCTTTGCAATGCTGCTCTGAGTTTATTTTTAAAATTTTATTCAGATGGTTGCCATGAATTCCCAAAGCAGAGAGAACATCCTTCTACTTATTAAATGCAGCTCTCTCAAGCACCAAATAGATCTTTTGCAGAGTACATTTACATTAACCCCTGCACTCCTCCATTCCTTAATTAGCTCCACATGCAGAAGTCCCACAGCATAACGCCCCAGTGAAGAAAATGAGGCCTGGGTTAAAAAAAAATAAATTAAAATCCTTCAATTTAGTGCCTGAGAGACTGAAACAGCAGCTCCTGATCCAGCAGTGACTCCCACACGTTGCAGTGGGTGTTAAATCAAATTCTAAATGAGCCACCACTTCGAAAATCCCCACAGTTGCTGCCAAGACGCCGTCAGAGAGGCACGATGCACAGTCTGCTTCCACTGACCACTTGCTCGTCCCACCCCTGGAATGCTTGCTCATCTCTCTGGCTCTAGGCAATAAAAGGTGTCTTTTTATCCTGAAATCAGGCCCACCTGCTTTTGCTTAGCAGAACATAAGCTACCGCAGCTTCTTCCCCCGCACTGCTTGTGCGTGGACGGCCAAACGAGTTACAGAGATCGTTCCCGGAATCCCACCAGCCTCCCCGCAGCCGGCACCCCGCGGGAGAGATCCACGCTCTTGGATTTTGCCTATTTCACCTTCTCCCTTCTCCTCGGCACTATTATTTTGCTTTCTCCTGGATGTAGCTGTAATTAATTCATACAGACACCTCACCGCGGGTCTCCGATAGCAGTCCTCTCGTGGTGGCGGGGTCCAGTTACCTTCTACCCGGGATGTTAAGAGAGTATCATCGGGCTTGCAGGCTGCAGCAGGAGACTCCCAAGCGTTCCCGTTCCCGCGGCGGGGATGTCCTGCCCGCTCTTCCCAGAGGCTCAGGCAGCGGCGAGCTCCTCCGTTCCTCGCATGCCCCCAACACGCACACCTGAGGTTTTGTTTGCGCAAGAAGCAGCTCAGCGGGTCTCAGCACTGGTGATGGCCAAGGCCGGGAAGCCCCCGGCAGCCCTTTCCCAGTCTCTGGGCAGCAGTCAGGAAGATCAGAGCTTTAAGGCTTCCCTGGTCTCACACTTGCTGGGCAGAGGCACCTCGGTGTCACCGCTGGAGAACTCACCAGTGGAAGGGTAGTGAGCAGTGATAGCTGTAGTAATAATGTACAAGCACTGCACAGGGTTTCAGTGAACACAATCCTTACATCTGCCAGATGGGCCTCCCTCAGGCGCCCGCTAGTTACTGCCCTTCACAGCCCAAGGTAACATCTCGGTCTTCTGCTTGCACAGGGCCAAAAACCACCCGGAGAAGTGTGGGATCATGGTGTTGTAAAGAGAAGGTGCTCCGCGTGTCTGGCCATCGTGGCTTCTGCGCTCCGGGAGGGAGGGGAGGAAGGCAGAAGGAACGGGGAGCTGCGTGACCCCAACAGCAGCGGTGCCGGCCGAGGCCGGGGTCAGCTGCCTCCGCGCCGCAGGGATGGCAGACGCGTGCGGGTGCTGGGGTTTTGTTCTCCCTGGTGCTGCAGGAACGTGTGGAAGGAGGCACCACGGCTGGAGACGGGAGAGCTCGCGGCGGCAGTAGGAAATCTGTTTATAGAGCTCTTCAGGCAGCTCAGGCTAGAATATGAAGTCTTGTGTTACTCCCCCGAATAAAGTTAAGGGAATATCAGCTAAACTGCATGACTTGAAGTTGGGAAAAAGGTGCCACATGAGCAATGGTTATTGGTACAGGGATGTAATTAGGGCTTTAAATACTAAACCTTCAGAAAAAGGCACCCCCTCTTTTTTCCCCAAATAGGATTCAAAGGCAGGTACTTAAACCATTTCTTGTCTTCAGTCTGTACTTCTAAAGACGGCAGCTGTCCGGAGCGGAGAGGGACACTTACCATATGTAAAACTGGCTGAGCTGTAGGATGATTCCAGGTCTCACTCGCTGGGACAGCGTCCTGCAAGCCCCACAAACAAGCTCAGCTTGCAAGCTCTACTTCGTGGAAAGAATTGTAAGCGAATAATGTAAACTGACGCGAAGACAAGATGACCCGGAGGACGCGGATGCCACCGCCTGATGCGGTCCTCTCTCCCAGCAGCTAAGTGAAGAGCACCAGCTTCTCGAGAGGGAGCTCTCGGCCAGCACACCCCCCTCAGTGCCGCTCCACGCTGCCGAAAGGAGATGCAAGCCCATCTCTAAGACCAGCGAGCATCCCTGTCTCCCGCAGGTAATGGCTGCGATTTTGAGCAACCAAAGCCTCAGAGGTACACGGGGCTGCGCGTAGCTATTCAAAAGGGCCCTCTGCGAAGCTCTTAAGATGGGATCAGGTCAAATCATTACTTGCATTTCCACATCAGACTGATTTTAGAAGCCTACATCTTAGCACGTAGGTGTGCCAGGAATGCTGCACATGACTGACAGCCCGCATGAACTACCGGCGTTACCTTGGGCTTGGCCCCTGGTAATAAATCAATAACAAAGGATCGGTATCAAAACCGAGACCCACCTGACGATCCAGACCTGCAGGTGCTTTGGAAAGGGGGTTTCTGCTTGCCAGCAAAGAGGTCTCGAAGTCATCGCTGTATCACTTTGCCTGAAATTCACAGTCCTAACAAAGCAACAAGGAACACAGATATGTGACTTTTCTGAAAACAGAGTAAAAGTTATTTCTAGTTGTTGCTCTTCGAAGCATACCTGTGAATGCCAGCGCGGTAGGAGCAGCAATCATCCTCCCCGTGACACAAAAGACCAAAGAGATAAGAGCAACTCATCAGGGCAGACCCATTCTTTCCCTTAAAGGCAAGCATTAGCTTCAATTATCAAACATTTATTTCCAACCAGGTGGATTTTCCTCAGCTAGGAATAATAATAATAATAATAGAGTGCACCTTCAAATCAGCCTTCTCAAGGAATGCAAACAGCTCATTTAACATAGCTCATATTTTTTAAATTCTCCATTGATTCTGTTAGCATCACTTCCATTATTTTTAAAGACCATTTTCAAAGGGCAGCTTTCAGATTTACATATTCAAAGCCTGCATTTATGGCCTTCTGAGAACCACTGAGCAGATCTACTTCACAGCATCGACGGTGTCTGGCCGTATTTCCCCACGTGTTAAGGCAATAACTGCAGTACACAGGGCAGCTTGGTCACTGCCCTCCTGGAGCTACTTGTGTCCAGTGAAACAGGGGTTTCAGCGTTAAGCACAATCTATTTTGTTCAGCTCACTGGAACAAAATGTTAATATTCACAAAACTACTCTTTGCTATATACCATCCGCTTGCGCACTTGGTTTCAAATACATTTACTGATAGTTGGTACACATCGTAAAGCCAAGCTTCGCAGCCTTACTCAGGGAACATCGACCTACGTTCTTTCTCTTCTCGGTGTGAGCAGGGCTATAGACACGAGTACTTCTGCATAAATACGCAAACCTAGAACAGAACAACGCTGCTCTGTTGGAGTCTGGGCAGCACCTGACGGTGCATTCATCTGTTCTGAAGACGAATACGGAGCAGCTGACAGCCTCGGAGTCTGGCAAGCTATTTGTGCTTGATTGCACTGTCCTGTAACTCCCAGGCCACTTCTGCATTTGCTCGTGGGTAAGTGCAGCGCGTTGCACCCTCTTTGGTGCCCTCTTTCAGCAGGTGGGAGTGCTGGCAAGTTGCCCTCACCAAACATCGCTCACGCAGAATGCGTACAGTGGTCTCCCGTAAAATGTTTCCTCGTACAGCCTACCATCACGGAACAATGAAAATCTGTTTTGCCTGTGGAAGAAGCCTGACTTGGATTAGTAGCCGCCTTATTCATGGTCTAGGTATGTAGCTCAGATGGAATATTCTTCTCACTGAATACTTAAAAACAAAGGAAAAAACCCACGCTCCAAATTTTAAATACAGCAACATCACTGGTTTCACTCAACACACAACATTAGTTTAAAAGATGTTTGCCAAGGGATTTATATAAAGCCTCGTGAAACTCAATAGCCCCCTCCACTCGTCCCACCTACCTCACTCTGCAGAGGAGCTTCCCCCCACGCTCAGCACTTCTCGTGCACGCTGAGGACTGAAAACTACCTCAAAACAAACCGCCGGAGGTGCTGCTTCAAAAATGAACACTTTGAAAGCATAGCAAGGACTTTGCAAACGACTGTGCAGGAATAAGCTCAGAGTTTATCATTCCCCAAAGTGTTCATTTAAGTCTTCATCACCGATTGTCTCTTTTTGCTACACTATGCCAACGCGGAGCACCCTTTTTTCTGCCCTCGTAAGACCCACTCCTACAGCCTACCGGGATTACGCAGAGCCAGGAGAGACTCATGGATGGCAACTGCCAAGAAAGGAAATAATGATTTTCTTCCATTACAGCATATTTTTACTGTGTCATACATATAAACAGGAGAAACGAGTGCAGGAGTTTCACTGAAATGGTCCGTAACATTTCCTATGGCTTTGTGGAATCTCCAATTCAAATTTGAACACCCACATCATTTTTTCATTTCAAACAGCCCACCCACAAGAGGAAATATTTGTATCGTTCTTTTATTGAGATTATGTCAATCTGGAAACAGATGGACAGACAACAAGAGGGGAAATACATGCCAAGTTAATAGGAGCAACACATCCTATCAGTCATTTCCAAAATGCAGCCTGCTACGTACTGTAAGATGCTGCCCGTTGGCCTGTCCCAAGGGGAAGGCACGTCCAGCGTGTGTCCAGAGCATCCCCAGGGTGTCGAAGCACTCGTCAGTCCTGTGGCACTACCGGGATTGCAAGAACTCACCAAACCGAGCGCGCGGGGATTTCCAGGGAAACGCCCCAAATTGCGATGGGTAAAACCGGACGGTCCGTCGGTGGGTATTAGAGGGGGATGCTTTTCTCAAGATTTTCTAATTGTTCTTCGAAAAATTTAATCTGCTCGTCGAGGTCCTTCTGTTCGATCAGCAAGGAGGTCTTGACTTGGACAAAGCGTCGGTAGTCCTGGAGCTGCTGCTCCGTCAGGTATTTGGCAAGGATGCCAGAGACCACTCTTTCCCTGCGATCCAGATTCTCTTTCAGGTCTTTTGCATCTTCCCGCTGTCGAGACAAGAGCTTGTGCCGTTCGTTCAGCGATTGCTAATGGAATGAAAAAACAAAGCAGCACACTATGAAAACTCATCATTCCTGGCAGACTCTACATCTTCATTTGGAAGCCACAGTCGATTTACTTTAATTACTTCCTCTTGTGGGCTTTGTATTCCACATGAGTTTTTTTTCGATTGAATTACTCATTCTTGTGGCTTGTAAGGTAAAGACACCCCGTAAACCCCATCAAGGCTCACGTCTTCCATGCTGCCCTCAGGAAAAAAAATCAATATACTTAACATTCTGGTAATTTTAGAGCATCCTGTATCCGTCTTCATTCAATTAGGAGCTCTTTGAGGCACCTATCTTTGTATTTTGCGAGTTGTGTGTGGCCAGAGTGCCAATGTCACATTAAAAAGATAGTGTGACTTCTCTTCAAAGGTACGTGCGATAAAGTAACTTTGATGCAGACCGTAACGGTTCATCAAAGGCTTCTTTTTAACAAACCCACGAGAATCAAGCCTTGCCTGTTCTACAGGATTTTAATACCTTTCACATTTTAGCTAATTCTCTTTTGGCCGTAACGATTTTCACAGGGATAGCACTGCTGGAAAACGTCCGGTTTCAGGACAGTGTCCACAAATACAGCACAGAGCAATGGTCACCATCAGCACCCTGAAAATGGAGTCAAAGACCAAGACTGCTGGTTCTGCGAACATCGGGGCAATTGCAGCGACCGGGAGATGGCTGTGAAAATGCTGGCACGTAACCAAGTCGTTATTGAGCATGTTATTGAAATTCTTGGATAAATTATTTTAATCTCTTTCCTATGAAGAGTATAAACATAACACAAAGGAAACGGCAGCCCCCCACCAACCACAAAGCCAAAGTGAGTGTGAAATACTGCTCAAAATGATTAATAGAATCACAGAATCATAGAATTGTTCTGGTTGGAAGAGACCTCCAAGACCATCGGGTCCAACCGTTAACCCAGCATTACCAAGTCCCCCACTAAATCGTATCCCTTAGGGCCTCATCTAAACATCTTTTGAATCCCTCCAGGGATGGGGACTCCACCACCTCCCTGGGCAGCCTGTTCCAATGCCCGACAACCCTTTCAGGGAAGAAATTTTTACGAATGTCCAATCTGAACCTCCCCTGGCGCAACTTGAGGCCATTTCCTCTTGTTCTGTTGTCCGGTACTAGGGAGAAGAGTCCAACCCCCATCTCTCTACAACCTCCTTTCAGGGAGTTGTAGAGAGCGAGAAGGTCTCCCCTCAGCCTCCTTTTCTCCAGGCTAAACACCCCAGTTCCCTCAGCCACAATGTTAAGAGGACTGATGTTTTGGGGCAGATAGATCCTGATTCTCCGTGTCACGCTGCACGGCAGGACTCTCTTGGTGCCCTTCTGCACGTGAACTATGATAAACCTGTGGAGCTACGGGTCGGCAGCGGCACAGCTCCAGGAAATCCCAGCTTTTCAGGCTCGGTGCTTTTCTAATTTCCAAATGAGAGATAACAGCAGGTATCGTATTGATAAAAACATGTCTAAAACCAATAAGGACAGCAAGAAAACATCATTCCTGGGATAAATTTGGCTTGTCTCCTCCAGCAAAAAAGAGACTTTTCAGACTTGAAAAGATTTCTTGGTGCCACGAGACAATTTCTAATTTTCCAGCAAAACTGGCTAGTTGAGTTAACCTACAGGGAATTTTATCTCAAGTTACAACCACATCTTCTTCCTGCTCCCTATAGTTAAGACAAGCCCATTAAGCGAAGTAAGATTTCAAAGGCTGTAATTACTGCATTGAAATTACCAGTGGGGGAAAAAAAACCCCAACAAAGCGCCCTGTGAAGCACAGATTTGGAGCTACCCCACAGGGAGCAGCCCGGGGGTCCAACGGCCACCCCTCTGGCTCGGACCCTCCCAGGGCTTCGCTGCTGCGGCCACCCCAGCGCCCAGCTGCAGAGCTCACTCGGCACTTCCATCCTCCAGCACCGAACCTGTGGCCCCCACCAGAGGCCCGCTCTGCTTCGGCCGGGGGGACACAGCCCCTCACGGGCACTAAACGCTGCCCGGGTGATGGTGGGTTGGGATTCACGTATAATTTCCAACTTTCGTTTAGGGCTGTCCAGTGAGGCGAGCACAGCCCCGCTCGGAAAGATGTGCTCAAACCAAATTAAATACCCCGCTCGCTCGTCACTCACCTTCTCCTCAGCATCTGTATTGCCGTCGATCCGCCTCATGGCGTTCTGGACTCGGGCGAGGCGGCTGGACAAGCAGAGCAAGAGGCTCACCACCTTCTCCAGGTCACCGATGAACATCATGTAGCGCTCAAACTCATTGGGCTTGCAGACGTCCTGCACCATCGCCTCCAGCTCCTCGCCTCGCTCGGCGCACTCCCTGGCTTCGGAGAGGATGAGCTCCCTTTCCTCCCACAGCGTCTGCAGCTTCGACCGCAGGCTGGAGATGAGTTCCAGCTGCAAAGGGAAAGAAAATCATAGAAAGCTGTTATTGCCAAAGAAAAGCCATGTCATTTCTAGAGAATGGATTTTCTTCACATCGTCTTTGCCCAATTTTGGACTTTGAAAATAATGTTAAGCTCTGGGAAAGGGAAAAAAAAAAAACAACCCCGAAAGATTTTCTAAGCTGTACTTAATTCTCAAACTCTGAAAAGCAAATTACTGGTAATCACCTTAACTGGTGATATAATCCCTAGCTCAGAGAGCTTCCACTCAGTCAGAAGTGAACTGCAATAAAGATTACAACGTGATTACACACGGTTGTGCTCCAAGACGTGAGCATGAAGTCACAGCTCTATTACCAAGCTTTACAAGAACTGACTGGAATTTCATTCATAATATGCACAGAAAAAGTCAGTTCCACGGGTGATTCGAGCAAGCCCCAGCGCCTGGGTAGCGAAGCAAGCGGGGGCGGCTGTTTGATATGGAAATGCTGATATGGAAAAAGGCCCCGAGACCGGAGCGGGAGAAGAACCCCATCAGCTGGCTTGGAAATCGGCCAACGCCGCCGTGAGCAGGAGCAGCAGCCAGGCAGCGGGTACCGAAAAATGTCACCACGTGCACAGCAGGAAGAGTTTCAGGAAGGCAGATTGTCATTACCTGGGATGGAGCATGGCCAGGTTTCTACAGGGAAAAAAAAATTATCTAATTCTTCAAAGCTACACTTTGCCCCTCCAAGCTGCCGTATGTCTCTCGCAGTCCAGCTACGACCAAGCTACCTCTATGCCCTGCACGTATGGAGATTAACAGGGCAGTGTAGTGCGCAGAAGCTGCTGCCACTTCTCTCCGAGTAAAAAATATTTCTTATTTAGCCTGCCAGTTGTAATGAATTTTACAGATTTTGAGACCAGATTTGAGTGTTAAATTGTGAGTCAGCTGCTGCACAGGAGCTGGCCAGGCAAGGAAAGGTACAGCCAGCTCCGTGTGCTTATCCCAGGTACAAGCCATCCCCGGTGACCTGCCGAGGGTAACTCTGCGGGAGGAGAGATCCGAATCAAACCAGGCAGGATTTACACACCACCATTTATGATCAATATGCCAATTTGGCAGGACTTTACCTGCTGGAAAAAACTGATTCAAAGTTGTCTGTGAAATGTTATTACTGGGATAAAATTCATGAATAAAAATATCCACAGTGATATATGTGACGTTAATAACTCCTTTGTTGCGGTGAAGAAACAGCGGTTCCTCCGATGGGCATCTACCTACTTTCTTAGCCGTGATGTCATCTGGGTCGTTTGTGCCATCTCTGCTCCTGGTCAGGACTCGGTTTCCCTTGGAGGTAGGATCTTCGCCCCTTTGCTTGGCATCGTGGTCAGATTCAGGACATTCTTCTGTTGCATCTCTACTACTTTTCCTGCTATTGGAACAGAAAATAAATACCCGTGGCAAACACTTAGAGTTTTGTTCTCAAACATTGTGTTCGTGGTTTTATGCATCTTAGCTTCAGAATTACTCTCCTCTCTTCTCACAGCAGCAATTTTTCTCATTTTTTGAAAAATATAGAGCAAAAGATTTGCAGCCCAGGTTTGTCACAGTCGCTTTTAATAAGGTATCTGTGAACCACATTTCTTCCCTCATATACCCATAGCCTCAAATATTTCTTGATCTGTAAATCAGAAAGCTAAAATATTTTGCTAATGAAACAAAAATAAAAAGCTACACGCTCAAGTCATCTTACTACTAGTATATACATGATAGCCATACACTAAACCAGCTTAAAATACTAGATAATCGGTTTTGTCTGCTTACCCATTCTCCTGCGCGTGCTGCACGTCTCCCCTTTTTCTGTGGGATTTATCCAGCACGGAAACGTTAACGGGAAAAAGACCTTCCATCAGCTCTAAAGCGGTTTTTCTAACAGGATGAGGCATGAGAACATCAACCAGAGAACTGTCTTTGGCAATGATCTCCATAGCAAGTTCTTCGTACCGCTGGTCTTCGGGAGACTGCGGTCTCCTCCTGGGCAGGTCTCCCTCTCTCTCGGGGAGAACATCGTCCCGGCTGCTGTGCCCGGACGCGGCCTTTGCAGCTACACCTTTGGCCGCGTCTTTGTCTCCCTGGCGAGGCTGAGCTGACGCTGCGCGGCAGCAGGGTCCTTGCTCCCGAGGAGCCGCAGGCTGCTGCTCTGGAGGCTTTATTAAAGCGCTGCCATTCAGAGGTTCAGTTCTGCATTCCTCCTCCTCCTCCTGAGCGTCTTCCCTGCTTCCGCGGCTTGGGAGAGGAACAGAGGTTTCGGGAGGCAGCTCCTTAGCATCCTGACAACACACGCGTCCAGTTATGTCCTTGTCTTTACATTCGTGACCCTCACATCCATCTTTCACAGGATCACTGTAAGAAAGACGACATTTCCTTTTATTTCAGACACTTCCTCTACAGTAGACATTTCTGCAGACTGTTTAAGCAGCTACAGGTAATTATCATTATCTTTTCAGCTTCCTCTTTTCATTAAAGGTTTTTACATTCAGATTCCATAATACCTATTAATTTTGCTTGGAAAAAAAAAAAGGAGTATGTCAAATGTCTAGCTGCACCAGTCCACATTGTTTGAATCCCCATTAAATTTCTCATTTTCTAATTATGACCAACATACACGTTTTCTGAAATAAGCCTGTGGTAAAAAGCGCCCTAAAAGGTCCCACCGACGCTGCCTGACAAACGGCTGAAAAGCTCGCAGCCATCCCACCAGCCTTGGTGAGCACGGTGCCAAGCGGACGAGACGCTCGCGGGGACCGGGGCTCGCCCAGACCTTTCTCAGGCCACATCTGGGCACCACCTGGCAGCGACAGGAGGACGATCGGCACTTGGCGTTTTCCTCCACCAGCCCTCTTGTAACACAGCGACTACTGCAAGAGAGCAAACCTTCACCGTCTTGCTCCTTACACCTTCTTGTCTCTACGGGGAGGATGTTTTAGCCCAAGAGTGAGAACTGGTTTGTGCCGTCGCTGCCTCCAGCACGCCTGGGCTCTCTGTGCATCGCTCCCTTCCCACCCTCGGGCCTTCTCAGAGAGGACACCTAGAGCTTCCTTCTCTTCGGGTGAACTGAATACCCACGCTGTTCATCTGAGGCTTCTGTTCTGAAATGGCCAGCAGACTTAAGTGAAAGTTTTATTAAATCCTTTCAATCAACCATTTTGAGATCCAACTTCTGCTTTTGAGTTGGCCAATGCACACCTGACCCAGTGCTTTGAGTTTTCTGATGCAACACTTCAGAAGAAACTTCGATGGAAAAAGCTACTGTCTGCAGGGCATAAATAATTATATTCATGATGACAGAGTAAGTAGCTATATGTCATTTAAAAGTACACTTTGGACTAGAATTTGCAAGAATATAGAGGCACTGTTGAACACGAGATGATTGGAGTATGTGTAGACCATCTTCTGCAACCACTAATGTTCATGTATACATCCATGTAGCTGCTTGTGAAAATAGTCGGTGCATCTGTATATATAAATACTATTGTATTAACCATGATTGAATGAACAAACATATTTTTTCCTCTAGCAAAATCTTTCACAACCTAACAGGATTATGAGGGGACAGTTGGGAGGAAAGCCAGAGGGATTAGATGGAAGGCAAGTTTATAACCCCTGATTCAACTACGTTGAACCTGACATGGGAGCTTCAAAGTTGTAGGCACAAAGCAAAAATTTTCTCCCTCAAAACAGGCATAGAGGGTTCACTGCAGGTTTTGTCCACCTTCGTTTAGCTCTTTCTCTAAGGTCACATATAAAAACAACGCAGCTGGGAGAGAACTGGTCCTTCCCCGCCCTACAGGTACTAATTAACCCTGTCTCCATGGATGGTGTGAGGCTTTCCCAAGCCATACGCGGAGATACGAAGGCAGGCATTTTCTGTTCCCGAAGGAGACCACGGCAGTGGAGAGCGATGAAGAGACTTAAATGCCAGACAGCGGAGACCGTGGTACCCCCAGTGAAGGGACGCACTCACAGAGCAGTTTCAAGATTTAAGAACATACTAGGAGATTTTGTTGTGCTAGGGAGCTTCCACAGGCTTGCACTATTATATTTAATCCCGTGAGCCCCGCACTATCTCCAGTCGCGCCCGGGCAGGTTCCCGACGCCGACGTGGGGCTCCGGGGAGAGCGTGGACGGCTTGCGGCTGAGCTGCGTTTGCCCGGCTCAAGCAGGCTCTGGCGAGACACAAAGCTCTTCACGCGGCCGAACCGCGCTGGGCTGCGGCTCAGCAACGGGAGTGTCGCTGTTGCCGAAATTCCACCTTCTCCCACAGTTTCCCTTCTTCCAGGCCTGCAGACTCTCCAGGTGTCAGCTTTAACACAGCCTTTTTAGCTTTTCATCAAACAAAGTGAAGTCAGCTTGGCAAAGGGAACTTTCATCATAGTCTGCACTAGACAGTGACTAACGATGGCACTTGGAGATCTCTTATCTGGTACGTGCACCCTTTCACTGCAATTAAAAATAAAAACCTCATTTGACTTGGACTTGAACCACCTGGCTCTGGTGATTTAGTGATGCCCTGAATGCTGGAAGAGCCTTTCCATCAAAAAGGTGCTAAAAACACCCCCTGCAAAGCCCCACCATGCGATGCTGTACCGTGACACCTATATTAATGTGGGGATGACGCAATATTGTGCTCATGGACTGAGACATGTTTATGGAGTGACGGATGAAAGGAAGAGACGGCGAGACACCCGAGGGAACCACTGCGAACAGCGGTGAGCCGTATTCCGACTCGTCCTCAGGCCTCATTGCACTGGCAGGGGGCAGGACTGGCTTGTCAGCTAAACGAACCCACCGCAGCAGTTACCAGGGAAAATGGGGAATACCAGGGAAAACTGCCTCCAAATTACACTGTGCAATTGAATGGATGCAAAATATGCATAAGGATGTCCTCAAGGGTTTTTTTCGCTGACCCACGGACACTGTCGGTGTGGGCAATGATCGCGCTGCTGGTCCCAGCTGGAACTTTCATTTGAGTCATTAATCCTGCAAACATGCCCAGTCTAGTCTGGGTTTTCTGCCACAGCACAACAGCACTTTCTTGTGGAGGAAAACAAAGAGGAAAAATGAGACACAGCTGTAACAGAATGAAACCTGTGCTTACAGCTATTTCCCAAAGATGATCATCTAAATTAATTACGAATGAAAACAATTCTGGATTTCTCATCTTTTCATTACTCAGAGCATATTATAGAGCTATGATCAAATACCCTGATGATGCTACTGTTCTGTCCAGAACTTCCAGGGACATTCATGCCGACCTGCTAAGCCTCTTAGCTCAACTAGGAAATTTAAGAAAAACGTCAAAATCTTACTAAAAATACATTTTTTTTTCCTAAGATCATCAAGCCTCCAGAAACCCTTTGGATCTTTTTGAATGACTGAAACAGTGGAAATTCTATTGCTACACAAGCATCAGCGGCACTGCCTGGCTGAGACAAAGCTCAGATCTTTTTCTCCCCTGATGCTCCTCAAAGAAGCAAAACAAATATTGAGAGTTAACACACAAACTTCCTAGTTAGCTATGGGTAAACGGCACAGTATTTTTTTCCGTTAAAAAACCACACCAAAAGCCCCTATTACACCACCCTGAGCACGTTTTTCAAGACTGGGCATATCCGAGCTGTTGCGGATGCCGTTTTTGCTGGAGCTCAGAGGAGGGAGCTGTGATCTCAGGCACGGAACGACGAGCGGGTGCCACAGGGAGAGCAGCTCAGGCGCACTCTGCGTCTCCCACTTCGGCTCCACGCAGCAGAAACTATTTTAGAGACTGTCACAAAACGAAACAAACGGCGTAGCGGATGAATATTCCCATACGGACAACGAAGGGTCCCGAGACACGAGGACAGGAGCAGCCAACCACGGCTGCCAACGGAGTTGACGCGCCGGGGACGCGGGCTCTCCCTGGGCAGCCTTACCTGGGGGTGCCGAGGCAGCTCTCGCAGCGCCGGCACGGGGCCGCGGCACCACCGGCACATCCGTGAGCGTCCTGGAAATGAAAACAGCACACTGCGACAACCAGCATTTGCAGACTAGGCAGCTGTTGAATTTTACCCCCTTTTCTGTTATCCCCAGACACAGAAGCCAGCAGCGGATCTCTGAGTAGGTTCATCAAGGTTTGTGATTTTTGGAGGGGGGGGGGGTCTTGTTTGTTTGGGGGTCTTTTATTAATGACATTGCTATTTTACTCTTCCTAGGTAGCTTCCCTCTTTTCTTCCTAGAAACCCAAAGAACAGCTGACAACAAAATAGATCCTCTACTCCCATCACATTCAGAAAGTAGACAGCATTGGTGGAAGCCTGTCAGCCTCTTCAGGTGGGTAATTTTAGTAGTATAATAGATTATTTGTTTTCTGCCTCTTTTATCTTCTTTATTGTCCTTGACAACAATATTGACAGCTACCGTCCTTCAAATTCAGGAGCCAAAAAGGTTGGGCATTTATAAAAATCCCCGTATAATCACCTTTTCTGGGACAGCGATCTAATGCAGTGGCTGTAGTTAACAGCCGTGACTGCTGAAACACAACAGCATCATCCTGCGCCCAGCGCGTGGTCCCCGCAAAGGTGATTCCCGGGGGCCAGACCCCACGCACCCCTCTAGCTCTGGCAGGGACCCTCACGTGCCCGGCGTCGCCCAGCCCTCGAGCAGAGCCTGTGGCACTTGCGCAGCGCGTCCCGTGAAGCAGACGCTCCTCTTCCTCCCTGCCTTTACCCGTGCGCTTGCTGAATGGTCACAAGCGACTCTGCCCAAACCGAGTACGCGTTTCGGTCAGCTGGTACGAAGTTTCCATTCTTATGCAATTCTCTTACAACTTTTCACCTTGAAGAACACCTTGTTTGTCTGCAATACTTTCTTACAAAATACTTTTGCGAATAATGAATTGTCATCCTTATCCATAAATACATAACATGTTAAAATTGGTAGCACTTCTCTCAGAATCCCCTCAAATTATTTCTCCTGCACACGGCAAAGCAGAGCGTGCATTTTGCTTTCAAACAGCCACACGGCATTTCCTATAGACTAAATGTGGCTTTTCCCCACCTTCTATCATCTCCCTACTACGTGCTAAAAAAATAAAGTCTTGATTCCTCATTCGTGAGGTCCAGCAGTTTCTCCTGTGAACAGTCCCACAGTTCTCTAAAACAAGCAGACAGTCGTAAGCCGGACTCAAACAGTAATTACTGTCTTAGTATCCTTCTTACCTGTGTGGAAGGAGGAGTCGATTTTGATCTCTCGCGAGCTCTCCCAGACGCAGGATCACCTGCCTGCGGGAGAATTTCAGCGGATGCGCACTTGCCGGTGCAGCTCCCGTCGGCTTCGCTGGGAGACGGCTCGTGCTCCGAGGTCGCCGTACCAGCAGCAGCGGAGCTGGGATCGCCCCTGCCGGCCACGCTCAGCGGGGGAACAAAAGCCAAAGGAGGAAAGGCATCTGGCGACTTTTCTTTAGAGAAAACTTGGCAGAAAACCTCATTGTTTTGCATCTTCCTGCTCCCGTTCGGGTTGGCAGCCTTGCCGGGAGGCCATTTGGGATGCGACAGCCTCTTCTGCAGGGGCGGCTTATGCAGCGGGAGGTGCTGTGAACTACCTGGTCTTTGATTAATCTTTCGCTCCATGTATTCGATAAGTGCAGTATGCTGGATTTGTTTCAGCTCCGTCCTGGAGATACTTGAACTGGAAAGTGCCCTCCCTCTGTTTTCCAGAGCCTTTCTCCTAGCTGCCACTGTATCCTGCTCAGCGATTTCATCCCTGACTGCGTTCCATGATAATTCCTTATCCGCCAGCTGATCGAGTTTCTCAGGTTCAGAATAACACAGTTTCTTCTGCTCCTTCGTTACCCTTTTCCTTCCCCCTATTCGACCTGTTTGTGGCCTCTTGATTTCTTCATCTCTATTGAGACTTTCCAAGGATTCTAGATGAGAAGGGGAACCAGGAACAGGTTTGGCATCCTCGCTTGCACTGGATAACGAGAAAGACCTAAGGTGTTCAATTGAAGGCCTTTTAGAGGGCTTCTGTCTCAGTCTAATGGGCAAACTCATCTGCAAGTCTTTTCTTTTAAAGGAGGTTTCTCTCAGAACCTTTTTCTGAGCCACTTTAAGTTTCTCTCGATAGTCGTTCTTGAAACTCTCATCCGTGGATGAAGCAGAACTCCCGAGAATAAGGTCTTCAGTCTCGAACGGGAGATCATCAGCACTGCCTCGATGGTGGTGGCTGGTCCTTCGCAGCTGACGGCTTTCCCTTTGTATCTCCAGACACCGCGCCGAGGCAGAGCTGCTGCTTGCTGGAAATTCCTTTGGTGAGCTCCTTGAGTCCTCTTGACCTGGGGGGAGCTTGTTGTGCAGGATGTTGGTGGTTTTCCCCCCAGAAAGATAGTAAAGCATGGGAGTCGTCTGCCTGGTTATTTGTTCACCAGCAAGATCATCCCGAAGCTGTCGTAAGGGCTGGTTTTGGACTTCGGGTTGGTATTTGTGAACAGGAGGTTCCTCTTGTTCTAGATGCGTGCTAAGGTCAGGACTGCTGCCATTAGCCTGTTTTTCTTTCTTGACTTCGTGTGAAAACGGAGGTGTGGAATCTTCCTTTGGCCTGACAAAAGACGTTTGGTTAGTATTATCATAGCGTTGCTTACTTCCCTGACCCGACTCCTCACAGCGAGGGTGCTCTGCCTCTGCAGCATCGTAGCCGCGGGACAGCGACGATCTCTGCATTTTGGCTTGCTGATTCAGGAGCGGTTCCCTACCATCGCTCCCAACTTTTCCTTCCGAGTCATAGCACTGGTTTCCGTCTGTACAACTGTTCAGCTTCCTGGAAGCATTTTTAAGCAGAAGAGCATTCTCCATATATTTTAAGTCACAACTACCCTCAAACACATCTTGATCCAAGTCTGAATCCAACTCGGCGCGGAGCGGGCACTGAGCGCAGGGCACGGATCCTTTTCGCTGGCTGGGTTCTGGCGCTGCGCTTTGCAGATCTGCTTCTCTGAAAGGCGGCTTACGTACGCTGCCGGGATTCTGTTTGTCTTCTCGTGTATCATTAACAGTGCTCGGGCTGGTATGCGCTGGGTGACAGGACTGGGAGTTCATCTCTTCGGGAATTTTATAAGCGTGAACTGAGTTATAAGCAGAAAGTATTTTAGGGACATTAGTCACAGAGTCAGTCTTTAAATATTCTTGAAAAATGAATGAAGAAGGTCTGCGGAAAATGTATGGATTGCTTCTCTTTACAGGTTGTTGGGATGGGCTCCACTCTCCATTTTCCTCCATCTTTAACCCCTGAATTTTTGATACAGATACCTCATTCGTAGAATCAGAAGAAGAAAGGCCCTTGTTTTCCAGAGTCTTCCTCCTAGCAGCCGCTATTTCTTGCTCAGGAGTTCCATCCCGGTGTTGGCTCCATGGTACCTCCCTGTCTGCTAGCCCACTGTCCTGCACGCAAGGAGCTGGCTGCACGCTGCACTCGCTGCGACCTCCAGAGCTGCATCTCCCTCTTGAGTTTTCAAGGTGTCTAGTGACTGTATAGCTATCGAGTCGCGTGGGGGGAGAAGGTGGAGGTGCCGCCAGAGGCAGCGGTCCCTGATTTGAAGTCCCTCGGGTAGGAGTGCTGCCACAGCGTTCAGCGAGACTGGTGCTGTGAGAGTCATTAGGGATGCTCAGGTCTGGTGCCTTGCACGGATGCAGGCACCTGAGGTCAGAGCTTGCTGCACTGAGGTTATAAATACCTCTTACATATTCTGAGTCCATGTACGGTACCTGCTCTGGAGGCAAACAGCAGTTTCCACCATAGCACGATGGGGTGGGATACTCTGGAACGTTTGATCCCCCTGAGAAGGAGCTGTAAGCAGAGTCTACTCTTCCAGGGAGGTGCAAGAGATGGTCTACACTGCCGACGGACTTCACTGGTGAAAGCCGATTACCATGGCCAGGAGAGGTCAGGGGCTCTACCAGCTCTCCGATTCTGCCACCTTGCCTGTGAGTCCATCTTTCTATCTCATTCCCTGATGAAGCCATGTTGTAGCATCTCCAGAAACCAAAGTCTGACTAAATGTCCACAACTGAGTTGTTAGAAAAGCACATTTTTCTCTGTAGTCACATTCCAATGTAGTCACATTCTAAAAAGAAAGAGAAACATGTGAAAAAGACTCAGTGGGAGGATTCTGATCGCACCTGGGGAGATCAGGCAGCGAGCATCACATACACACTCAACATGAGAACTTGAAAATAGTATTTAGTGTAGCTAGGAGCAAATTTCTGGCTTCAGTAATTATCAGGATCTTAGAATGATCATTTCCTCTATCACAAACAGAGCAACTAAGTCTTTAATAACAAGAGTTCTGTAGATCTTCATTAAGTCTAAAAGACTATACATACAATTAGAAGACGCCCTCTCATTATGATTGCAAAATACCAAGGGCCAGAATCAAAACTAGTTTCTGAATCTGCCTAGAAATAAATCTGGGTTGAAAATCCCAGCTCAGATGCTGCCTAATCCTGGAGGTGCTTAAATACAACACGCACCTGGCTGGTTGTAGTTTCAAAGTGACTTAGAGTTGTGCTTCCAAAAATGCCGACAACCGTGGATCGGTGCCTAGCTCGCATTCCGATGGATGCAGCCCTGCCCTACGCAGCGCGGGGGTTTGCAGCGACGTGACTGCAATGACGTGACACGAAGCGTGCCCCGAACCCCACCAGTGCCTCCACGCTTCCCTGCAGAACGTCTCACACAGAAGCACGAACACACGGACAGGGGGTTGGGCCGTTCAGTGCCCCACGGACGACTGTACCGAACAAGCAGTGCACGGATTAGCCCAGAAGAATTATCAAATAGGAAGAAATCAGGATTATAATCAGTCTTAGCAGCCTTCTCCGCCCTCCTTAAAGGCTCCCATTGTTTCTCAGAGAAGCAAGAACCAAGTCACACTTTATTTGATGAACGTGATGAAAATGGTTTGTTGTTTAAGTGAGCTTCCACGCTGTTTCCATCTTGGAAAACCCTTCCCAGAGGCTTATAGAAAGTGCCTTGATGAGACATCGACAGAGTATCTCGATGAGAGATTCTGCTGTCAGTCACAAACCACAGATTTTAAGAGACAGCCAAATATTTTTATGGCTGGTGCTAAGAACTCCCCTGCAAACATACCGAATGCACTAGAAAAAGCACCAGCTTGGAGTTCACGTACAGGAGAGACACAACTTTTGCAGAGTCTAGAGAACAGCCTGCGTTTATTAGCAACACTTGACACTTACTCTGAGTGTTACACACGATGCAGGCGGGTTTAGTTCAACAAATGAGGTCTCCACAAGCAGCCCGCTTAACAGGCCAGCAGAAGACAGGCAGGAGGTGGTGACCCCCTCCGCCGCCTCTGCCAGCTTCAACCCTTCTGAGATGCTCACAGGCAGTGTGAGCCCCTACGGAAAGACTGAACCCGGCAAGCCAGACGGGTACTAGCCAGAGACCTCATTGAGTAATTCCCATTTAAATGAGTTCTGAAGACTGATTAGTTATTAAAAGAAAGCAAACAAACAGTCCTGAAAACCTTCGGTGACAAGCTGCTCCAGTGACACACCTTCTGAGGAGATGCAACCCGTTTCCAAATCCTCCTGGAATATCGCAAGTCTGTTTTCTTCAAAAAGGCTGAACTCACCAGACCCTTAATCCGCCATTCCCAATGCCGTGCTGCTCCCGTGGGGCCTCACAGAGCCGGCAGGGAGAGAGGTTGCAGGGGTGATGTTGCTGTTTAATCAAAAAACTTCACATTCCTGCCTTGTTTCAAAGACAGTCCTGGTATCATTCATTTGGAGCCAAAGGAAGGGATGGAGCCAAAACACACAAGTTAATCTATAAAGGGAACTTGGACTGGTGGGGCACAGTAAATAAATTAACTAGTTTCTGGGAAACGAAAACAGCGTAACACTGCACAGTGGGAATTTCTGCTGGGCTTTTTTTGAAATTTCAGTAAGAAACTGGCTCGAGGACACCTGGAGAAGTTCTCCCTCTCTTTAGAGATGATCTAAAATGCAGCTGCGACATTTAATTGTCTATCCCTGAACAA
The DNA here is from genome assembly GCA_009819775.1 of Phoenicopterus ruber ruber. NCBI lineage: Eukaryota > Metazoa > Chordata > Aves > Phoenicopteriformes > Phoenicopteridae > Phoenicopterus > Phoenicopterus ruber. Next base: position 1,962,487 of record CM020228.1, on the reverse strand, counting down.
CAGGGTCACATAGGAAGCACGAAGCATCAACAGCTGATGACGACATTCCCCATCCTTTTCACCACGGTGTATTGAAGAATTTAAAGACATAAAAGCCTTCGATACCTGGTGAAAGGAAAACCTTGGATCTTCTGAAGCTACACAGAAAGAAGAGCAGCTGAGAGAATGGCACTAAATGCAGTCAGGCTGTAGCTCAGCTGCTATCGCACCGCTACGTTAGCTGAGCCAACAGACGGCCCCGACAGCCCGGACCTCCGCGGAGCCGCTGGGTCTCGCCGAGCCGCACAGGTATCTGCTGGGAGCTGCGCAGGATCAAACCCTGTGGGAGCCGCGTTCCACGAGAGAACCAGCAGGCAGATTCCTCTGCCATTCTTATCTCCGTTTTTTTAATCAAAATTTTGTTCCAGTGGAACTTCTCCAAGCAGCTCTATTACTCGACTGCTGCTATTAATAGACCGAGCCAAGTCTCTGTCTGGGACGTGCTGGCGCTGTTCCACCAAAGTTAATGGACCCACCCTGATTTACAACGAGAATTTGGCTCTAACTGTTCACAGCTATGTGTAGAATTTAAATAACAGTTGTGCTTTGGTTTATGTATATCAATGGAAGTACTCTCGGTTTCCTATACCAGTGTTACCCAAGATCTCTTTTCCCCCATTATTTCAAGCTACCTGTTCGTGACTGACAGTGACGTTGGCAACACAGTGAAGAATTTTTGTCTCCGGTTTTTATGATGACACCAGAAATAACGGGAAATATAATCTCAATATCTGAGAAGACGGAGGTAGGACCCTCTGCCTGGGAAGCAGCAGCAGCGAGCACCGAGTCCCCGTTTGTGCCAGAAGCAGGAGGACGTGGCAGCTCGTAGGACGTTCCCTCCGGCATCCGCCTCTCCCGCCGCCTGCCTGGAGCTACCTGCGGCCTCTCCTCTGCTCCACGGAGAAGGGCCAGAGAGGCAAGGGGACGCCTCCCCCGGCACTGGGTGCCCTCTGGGCCCACTCTTGCCACCGCTCGCGTTGTGCATCTCTTGTTTAAGACCAAGTCTGCAATTTCACGTCCTTGAAGTGACAGAAAAATGGTAAGAACTGAAGTAACGTACTTAAGAACAGTGACATACTCTTCTCCAGAAGTCCCTGCTAAAATTGAAATAACACGATAATGAAACACATCTTAGGGAAAATCTATCGTATTTCTTTTGGGGAAGATGTTTCCTAAACCCTGGAAGCAGAATTGCTGATCTGAATGTATTTAAAGAACTATGTGAAAACTGCCTTCTCTTTCACATGGAAAAGAAAAACATTAACGTACTTAAAACTCAGCTGACATTAACAATGACGTTATTGTTCTCCTCGGCTGGTAGGTGGTGGAGCACCCTCATGGACTACCGTGTCTCTGGGTCTTAGAAACGCCCTGGCAAGGCTGTAATACAACGTGCACATTCCAGACAGGCTCACAATATTTTCATTGTAAACCTCTGAAAGCAAAAAAGAAAAACGTTAAATTAAAAGTATATCAGAACCCAGAATACCAGAAGATGAAGGGAAGCCTATTACCAGCGTGTCGTTCCGTGCCCAAGGAAGAAATAAAGCCACTTACAACATATCAAGGTCCAAAGTTCTGGGTTTTGTTTGGTCTTTTGTTTGTTTGTTTTTTAAAAAAAAAAAAGGCCAACGACTTCCATCCACTTATTTATTATATCACAGAGCACAGCCCTCTATGCAAAGCAGTTTGCAAACACAAAGCACACACTCTTTGCTTTATAGATCTGACAAACTAGAGAGATGGGATGACCAAAAGTGTGGAAGAGGAGCAGGGTCCCCGCAGGGAACGGGACTTGCCTAAAGCTTCCCAGGAGGCTGACGGCCGAGGAAGAGCAGGACCCAGACGACCAGGATGCTGCGTACACCAGGCTGGGCTGTCTCCGGGCTAAGATAATGATGCCTTATGTCTCAAACAGGATTTGTTCTAAGTTTCCACCATAATAATAATAGGAAAAAAAATAGTAGTGGCAAGGCAGCGCCGGGAAATTCCCATTGTTACCGCCCACGCCGTACATCTCAGCTCGGGTACCAGCGCCGTGCGTTAGAATCCCTTGTTCACCCAAACGCTTATCAAACCCAGTCCCCCAGCATTCAGCGCAGGTTCGAGCCCTGCTGATGTCTCCAGCCCCTCACAGACTGGCGTTAAAATACCAGTCACCACCTCAACCTCACAATTCTAGGGAAAGGCGGTTTGTATTGCACAATCTTGAATTCCTTGCAACCACCTTAGTAGGTCAAAGCCTCACGTCCCTGGCAAATTCACTTTGTACAGGGAAAAATCAGTAACTCCAGACTGCAGTCGATTAACAAGTTACCCGGCTTTTAAGGGCAAGCTTTCTTCTACTTACAGCTTGTTCTTGTTTGACCTCATTTAGACTGTATTAAGTGCTGCTAATTAATCCACAACTCACCTGCAGTTACATACAATGCTTGCCCAAAGTGTCACCCCTCTGAAACACAGGTATTTTCTTTATCAAGTCTCTGATTTATCCTCAACAACCCAGGAAAGCCAGCCCCCAGCACTGAACGCAGCCACGCAGTACGGTTGCACACTTGTGCGGTTCCCTTAAAGTCTGCCAGCACGATCCTTCCACCAGAGAAGCAAGAATGACCATTTCCTTAGCAAACACGAGCAGAGCTCAAACCTTCTTTCAAGACGGGGCTATTGGTGTTTACGGGTGAGGAATTACAACTGCGCGACACACAGTCACTTTGGAAAACCAAATAGGATTTCTCCTCCAAAACGCTCCGGAGACTACGGCTGCTCACATGTTGGCACGTGGAAAACTTCATAGATCTAGTCCTGTAAAACTGCCCTTTTTAAACAAATGGCTCCATGGAAATAAAGGGGAAAACACAGCTATTAATCCGTATCAAACTACAATATGCAATTGTTCTCCAAGCAACGAGAATGGTAAGCGTGTGAAACGCAAAGCAAACACCGTGACCGACCTACCAATATTATGTCATGTACATGTTTGTGAATGACCTGTTTCTTATCAAAGGGTAAACACCTCATGTAAATATTAGCCAAAATTCTTCAGATTCCAATCAGTTGCACAGTCTGCAGCACCTGACCCATCTGTTTCACAGACCATGAGATCTAATTGCTACCAAAATACCGCCTGCGAGACTCTTGCTGTAGCCGGCAATCTTAGTGGCTGTCCCAGGGAAGCCCAGAGAGCCTGAAATCCCGGGGAAGGCGAGCGCAGAGTCACGGGAGTCGGAGGCGCCTTCAGTAGGTCATCGGGTGCTGATCTAGCACAGGGTCCCAGATCTCCACTCGGGACCTCCTGGACAGAAACCCACGCACGCTCGTGACACGGATGACCTAGGCATTTGCAGTGACTACATCTCTTACTGAGACGTGGGATGTCTGGAAATAAGAGCTGCTCCTTTGACTAGACTGTGAAATACCCAGAAATTCCAGACAAATGTCTGAAGTCTTCAAATTCCATCACTTTCACATGACTGTTGAAAGGGCGAGGGGAGGGGAAGGACACCACATCCAGGAAAGTGCGGCTGTATGATCATCTTTGTGCCCAACATCTCTGAAAGCCACAGTTTCTCTTTTAGCTTTTTTTAAAAAAAATACTATTATTTTTTCTAATCTATAATCGACAATTTTGTCCCCTAGGACCTTCAGTTTTAGGTTTCAAACAGGGAGGCAACACACGAGAACACACCAGACGACATCCCTTTAGAGGGCTGGAAACCACACACTCTGCGCATCTGTATTTTTTTTGCAAAGATTTCTGAAGACTCTAAAAACCGGAGTTCTCATTTAGGGCAATTTCCAGAGCTATCACGCAGGTAGCGAACGGTTGCCAAGGTCCCGTCAAGGTCCCAACATCAAAACCCAAGGACAAACTTTCAAGTTTGGCTTCCACAGGCCCAGTGGGAAACCCACCCTGCTACTGAGAGCCAGGGCAAGTCAAAGCGTCGGACACACTCTCAGAACAGAGCCTAAATGGGATTTACATGAGGTTTATGCCTCGTGTGCACAGAAATAAATTTCACCATAGGTTGAGGAACGTAAACATTTCCAGTAAAAACCACAGATGCAGACTTAAGGCTTTCCCGAGCTACGGAAGTGTCTTGAGTCATTTCGAGGAGGATTAAAATAATAATGCATCTCAATATCCCTTTTTTTGGAGGGGTGGGGAGGGGAGAGAAGTCTTCCTCAGCTTCCTTACCCAGCCATGCGTAGCTCTCGAGAGGAGGAGGAGATTCCTGCTGACTGGCGTGGGAGCTGTGCTTGAGCCACGGTGCCAGGACTGGTCCATCCTACTCCTTCCCTGGAGTCATTTCCCACCCAGTGACGACATCTCACCGCTGGACATGAACGTCTGGCGTTTCGGTAACACGCGCACTTGGCTGGCGAGAAGCTGTGGCCCAAATAAAATGCTTTTGGACCCAAGAACCATGGTCTGATCTCTGGCCAAGGATTTAATGAGGAAGATCAGGTTTGGCAATTCTTCACAGCCCTGCGAGAGACCTTTTCCGAGCACCCAACGGAGTCTGACCTTTTAATTAGAGCAGTCACCCGCCACATACTTCTCCATTGTCCTTGAATTCCCTGACTTCCCTCATTCAGCCTCAAAAATTTCTCTTGGCTTCCACCATCATTACTCTCTAATCTACTGAACACCAAACACTTATTCTTGTTTCTACCTCTGAAAGCATTTCACAAAAAAATGCTTTTGCCGGAAATCACAGCTTCATCCCAAACTCACACATTTCTTTCCAATCGTTTCCATTTCGTCCCTTTTTACATCATCACTTTTTTTTTTTTAATCTAATCAAGTTCATTTGATACCATAATTTAATGGAAAACCATGGTAATCCATACTGCTTCTCCAGGCCACAAGAACAGACTCAAAAATATTCAAGAGCGTTAAAGAATTAGAGACTCTAAAGAACTCAAAATTTCAGAAAGAAAAAACCCTGATGATACAGTTGATTTTTAGACGTGTCCCTCTAGAATTCGTATATATTATCCAGTATCCTAGAAAACACAGAAGAAAATGCAAACTACTTAAAAAACCTTCATTAGCCTCTTCCCCCCAAGGAGTTTAGGAAGAAAGCTGCTCTTTAAGGGCAGAAAACTGCTTTCCCCCCTCCCTTGACTCAGTACAAATAGAGAGGCAGGAACTCTCAAAGAGGTCAGGACGCACACGGAGGACTGCTTTCTCCCCGAGGGATAAACCATCCTGTTTTAACAGGGAGCAAGGAAAAAGAGATTTGACTTCCAGGAACACGAGCACACGCTCATAGACCAGAGGTCAGAGCCACCTCAGAAGACGTTTTCTCATTTCTTCCTCGTGACTGCTCGCCAGCGAGGCTGTCCCAGAAACATCCAAGAAAAATAGTATTCTCACAGTCCCCCGACCTACTACCCTCGGCACCGAGCTTCCCACGGCTCGGGCAGCAAGTCAAGCCCACGAGAGAAGAAACCGGCCTCAAAATAGGTGAAATCCAGTTCAACGTCTCCTTCCGTGGACGTGTGGTTTGACTCCAGAATAACCAACAGTGAGAGCTGCTTAGTGCTCTGTGCAAAGCAGTTTTAAAAATATGTCCGTTATTAACAGCCTGTAATTAGAAAAATCCAAGCGCTCATAGCAGGCAGCTCCACCAACTGCCACACATCCCAAACCGAATGTATTCGGAATTTGCCTTTCCTGGGCTTTAGCAGAGCTCTGGGAGAGCGAACTCTCACTCGGACCAACGAGCGAGGGCTGCCTGGCTGGGAAACGCCATAAACTCATCTTATCTTTGGAAGAATAGTGGTTTCCTGGCAGCTATATATGCTTTCTTTTGTTATAATATAAAACTGTTCTCAGAAGCTTAACGGATGGCCCTGTCATTACAGTCCAAGAAGCCCAGACAGAAAAGCCCTGCAGACTCCGATTTCCCTGTGCTGTAATTATGTTTTCCACCGACAAACTGCCATGAGAACAAACATCGCTGCTGCGGCTCCAGCTTCACACCAGACGGACCCAGGGGCACTGGGCTGGGTAAGGGCAGCGTCCAGTTCCCACCTCATCAAGGGGGATTATGTGTATTATTTATGCATATAAATATATGTGTGTGTATATACTTAGATTATGGCCTTTAGATGTAATAAAGACGGATTGAACAAAGACATACTAAAGATGGATTAAACAATTCATTCTCTGCTCCTTAAGTGTAACGCGAAGGTTTCTGCTGAACGTAGCGAGCTTCAGCCCGTGTGCCATGAACTTCACCAGCACACAGAAGCAGTCGCAGTCCCTTCGCTGTGCTCCCGCTGTCCTTCCCACCCAGGGGTTACCTCCACGTAAACGTTGGACAGGGGATCCCGCCAGACCCCCCGGAGCGGGGGGACGGCACGGCCAAGCTGGCTCACCCGGGTTCTCCCAGGGAACAGGAGAGCACAGGGACCAGCTTGTGCCCATTGGAAAACTTCATAACAGTCAACACAGGTGAGGAGGAGACCGAGCACCGGAGAAAAGCAGAAAAAAAGAGAAAGCAAGCAGAGACGTGGCAACGGAGCTTCACCTAACAAAACAACCGCCTTCTACCTCCGAGTATATCTCACAAACCTTAATCCTATACTGTCAATACCAGTAGGACTATTTGCCTTACCATAAAATCGGTTTAGAGTCCTGCAGTGGGACCAGAACCCGCACTCTTGCCGCCTAAGCACTTCTCCTAACCACAAATCAATTTTTTTAATAACTTTCTGCCCTCAATAAAGCACATAACTTTTCCATTCTCTCATAGCCCATTGCCAGGCTAGAATGCCATCAGCAGACAATATCAGCACTTCCATTTTCTTATATACAAATTAAGGATTATGAATTAATATTAGTTAATTTGGTGTTTTGAAAGCCACTAGCTTTCTAACTGGCTTATTTTGACAGAAGAAACGGAAACTATTCCTTTCCAGAGGATGTCTGTTTTCAGTCTAATTCATCCAGACGTTAGACACAATTGTGCCTGCCTTTGGGCTGAGGGAGACAGTAATGTAATATCCAGGTACTCCAGAACATTCCACTGGAGTAAGAGAAAAACACCAAATATACGCAAGACAATATCTTAGACTGGTCCGTTCCTTCGGCAAGCATTGCATTTGAGTATTTTCCCATATCGTTCATTTCGGCAGAATTCGTAAGCATTTATTCTTAATCTCACTAAACGTTATTATCACTGGTTTCCATAACAAACAACGAGAAACTGTATCAGTAGTTAAAAATAACGTGGAAATGTCTCTTAGTTGTATTAGCACAGGTTTAACGGGGGGGTACAAGCCGCTCGGCGTCACGGGCAGAAATTAAACACCTGGTCTGCAAACAGTATCCAGACCTGCTGCAAAACCGACAGGCGACGTCGAAGGGGACAGGCTGGGGAGAGCACAAATTCACTTCGTTCTGGGAAAAGGCAGCGCTTCGAGCAGCGCAAGAGACTGCAGCAACTCGGGGCAGTCGCTCGACCCCTGACAACAGGCGAGGAATTCGGAGAGAGGTGGAAGTTTATTTAGATGGTTGGCACATAACGAGAGACCAGTGTTCCCGGTCTGTAACACTTCACGCCAGTTCGTCCCTATCCAAATAGAAAGGTGGGAGTTTTTCAGACAGGGCTTTCTACATTTAATCTGTCCTACAGAAATTTCCCCTTCGAGTTCCCAAATCGGTCCCCTATAACCTGCCCTTCGTCAGCCTTGCCGCTTAAACACTGGCTACGCTGGGGGATCACTACGTGCGTTTGTAGCAAGGTAACTATTTTCTGTGCAAAAATGTCCAACTGCCAGACCTCTCGCCTCATCTATTCAACACGGACCTAGATTTTCTTTGTTCTGCAAAACCCCGCATAACCTGCACGCCCAGGACGGAGCAGGGCTCCTGCGCGTGCATCAGGCGGACGGTCACACCGGAGGTGACACACTAGACCGTCCATGTCCACAACAGGGGGGAGACTGGGCCCTCACACGCTACAACACACTAATAATTGTAGCATTTTAAAGATAAATTTTCTGGTATAAATTAAGTTCTGCCCTTGTTCACTTACGTGGTTACATTCACGCATTTCCCTATGAAAAATCTCATCTTTCAGAGGCAGCGACACAGAGGAGAAGCCCCGAAGCCCAGGCTGCCTCGTGTAACCACACGTGCCTGAGGCTGCCCTCATCCCTAGGTTAAACATTTCAAAATGTGGTTTTAATATTTTCCAAGATACATCCTGCTCCTTCCTGCGTTTCCTGCCGACTGTTACAGACGGGTGCCTCCGGACGGGAGCAGATGGACTTTGGCAGGGGATGCTCTGCAAGAAACCCGAGAGCTGCGTTAGTCCTCGGTGGGGAGAAAGGATCAACAGAAGACAGGGCACTTGGACACGCCGTTTCCAGCGGTGCTCTCTCTCCTTCTGCCACCTCCCACCAGCTCCCGCCTGGGTCTGGCGTGCGCTTGCAATTCGTCTCCGATCATCCTCCTTGCGCGGCCAGCGGCTCTGCCTACCCCGCTCCGCAGAGGCGGGGGCTGAGCACACCCTCCGCGCCGCCCGTGTTGCGGGACCTTGCGAACTGCCCGTAAGCTGCTGCCACGATGCCCACAAGCACCCCTGGGCATGGCCGGTGCCTCTGGAGGCACTCAAGCCACGTAACATCACACAAACTCTGCATTAAACCCTGCATCTGGAAGCACTCTAACCACGTAACGTCACACGAACTGTGCATTAAGCCCTGCGAGGTCCAGGGACCTGCGTGGCATCCTCCAGCTGCTCTGGGACATGCTTCAAGGGCCGCTGTCTAGATGAAGGAAAATCTGCTCGCAAGGAGAGACTAGCGGGATCATCCAAACCGCGGTACGGACACAGGCACTGCGGCCCTCGGAGGTCTGCACGCAGGGCTTCCCTGAACCGCTCTCCCTCCCCAAACACTCGCACTCATCCCGAGATCAAGGGGCAGTGACTTACACCACGGATCAGCAGAATCACTGTTCCCACCACACTTAGAGCAAACAAGATGCGAGCAACACAGAGCAACCAGAATGTTATTTTCATTCTTTTCTTGCATAAAGCAAATGTACAGATGGGCATCGCTGCAACTGCTGAATTACAGAGAGACAATATACACCAGATACAGCCATCTAAAATACATACACACACGCTGAGATGACGTTTGGCTTAGGCACCTCGAGAGAGCGGAAGGCATGTTCACAGTAAGTATAGCTAGCTCAGATTTTCTACCTCCAATTTTCTCTTTAGAAAACAAAAGCTAATGCTTTGGGCCCACATTCCAGCTACGTCCGCAGAAAAGATCCGAGAGTCGACGGAAAAGAAATTGTAGACATCAGAACCTGAAGTGTTTTCAACGCGACTCGTACCGTGTCGGAGGCGATCTCCCCGATCTCTCGCCTGGCCCGCCGCGGGCCGGGACATCTCGGAGGCGGCGGGCGGCTCCTCGCAGAGCACGGGCATCAAAGCTGCACGAGGGACTTCGTCTACGCCTCCTGCGCCTCGCCGGTGGCAACTGCCCTTTGGTTCCTTACATTCTGTCGTGCGTAGCGTTACAGTGGCAGCGGAAAAGGAAGGAAAGCAAACAGCGGGCTCGGCTATTTCATTATCTCACCGGTCAATTATTAACGACGGTGCTTTTTCTGCCCAGCTGTTGGGCAGCGGCCACGGCTCCTGCGTGGGCACAACTGAAAAATTCCATGAAGATGCTGCCAAGGCCAGCGCAGAGCGGGGAGGCAAGGCCCTCGCCCGCCGGGACCCAAGCGCTCCCCTCCCCTGCATCCCACCCGCGTGGCATCACCAGAAGAGCATCCTTCACTCCGCCGCACCTTGTCCTTTGCCGTCCCCAGCACTGCTAGACAAAAGCTAATTAAATCCAACTGAAAGCAGGGAGATTTAATCCAAAGTAGTTGCATTTGATTTTCTTAAAAAAAGACGTACTACTTTCAGAGGGGGAGAGAAAAAAAGGGTTGTACAGTAAAACTTAATACAGTTCAAAGAATCACTCATGTTTTATATGCTGCAGGTTTTTTGGTGGGGTTTTTTAGTTTTTTGGTTGGGTTTTTTTTAAGTGTTTTGTTCATAAAAGAGCACAGAAGGCACGCAGACTGAGGCTTTCATCTATTTCGTGCAATTCTGAATCAACTCAAGCCTCCACAATAAATTCCTTCCTGCCTCCAAATATCTGCGATGGAGCCCGATACTACATTTTATAACATCCTTATCTGGCGAGATGAATTCCCGTTAGTTTCCAGCTGGACTTAAAAAATAAGCCGATTTTACGCCGCTATTTTTTTCCTCAAGCTAAGCTGCCAACTGGATAATGTCACGCAGGCAACAGCTCTCCGATTTGTTCTGATGTATCGTCTCCCAAGGGAAAACTGGGGACTCCTGTGTTTCCTACAAAAGCAACGCTCTCGCTTGTGGCTACGCTCAGATTTTACGCGGTGACAAGGAGCGGACTCTTCTGCAGCGGGACGCAGATTCAGCCTTTGGTTTTGCCCGGCTTCACCGCGCTCTCCAGCCGTGCGGGGCCGAAGCCACCGCACACGGCTCGGAACCCGTCCCTGGTTTACTGCTCAGCAGCAGCAGGAGGGACGGGGACCGTTTTGTTGGGAAAGTCTCAGCTCCACATCTCCTGTGCACGAGGGGAACACGGGAGGCTCTGGAAGACAGCTCGCTCACAATTCATGTAACCCATGTCTGAGGTTTTCCTGCAAGCAACCATCCAGGTTCCTCTTCAAAATCCTGGGCACAAATAGCCCATCTCTAAGCCTTTTTTTTTTTTTCCACCAGCACACAATGTGATCAGTAACTCTCAGTACAGAGAAGGGCTCCCGGGAAGTTACTCAGTAACTAACTCGGTGTTTAGTCACTGCATTAAACACTGTTTTCACAAAGCAGTGCCTTGGTATCTGATGGAGCCAAGTGTTCTGCAACCGGAGGCGAGGGCACCGTTTCCAACGGCCCGAGAAACGAGAAGGAGAAAAAATCGTGCCCTGCGTGATGCCAGCTTGGAAGGAAAAAGACAAACCTGAGCAACTCCTCGCGCCAGGTCCCGAGCAAAGCTCTCCTCTGGGGACAGAGCTGGCGATGCTGGTCGTGCCTTCTCCGCGCAGGTTTTGCGCTTTTCTTTTGCAACTAAGTTTTGTGCGGGTATGTCGAGATGACTGATTTGTTGAAGCGCCGCAGACAGAAATCTGACCTTAGTCCTACATGAATAATAAAGGTTCAAACTTCCCGCATGAGAAAACACAGAGGGCCGAAGTCGTCGTCTTCCCACGCCACGCCGCAGAGGGTTAACGCTCCAGCTCCCGCCTCTCCGGGCGCAGCGGGCAGCCGAACGCAGCAGGCAGGCTATTGACTTCGGAGAGTGTGGGTCAGCTCCAGGACTCGCCACAGATCTCTGTCAGGTGCGGCCCTTATATTGCGATGAGATTTTTTTAAGACATTTGAACACAGCAAAATTGAGACAGCGTCCAGACCTCCCTGACGCAGCACAGCGGCCGGGTTCTGTCTCCTGACCGCTCTGGGCAAGAACTGCACAGACATCGGGGTTCAAGGGCCTGTAAATGAAGCGTCTCTTGGATGTAAACCGGGGATAAACAACACTCTTCTTGCCACACTGTTGGCAGGATAAATCCATTAAAAACTGTGAGATTCTGTAAAAAAAACACAACGTCCCTCCTAAGCTGAGGGTGCCGAAAGCCACTGCCGGGTGGAGAGTGTCAGCAACAGCTCGGAGCAAATACTTGAAACTTTGCAAAGCAGTGCAAAGCCTCAGGAAAACAGCCCTGTCGGCACGGTACCAGGTAACCCGGCGCTCCAAACCGGCAGAAGTTTTACCGGTAACTTGCTATAATACACAGAACTATGCATACAATAACAGCATTCACTAATTATAAAATTATTCCAAAATATAAATCACATGCCTCCAAATTCTCCTCCTACACTATAAACCAGCTGCCTTGTAAAGAAGTTATTAAACATTATAGACGGTCCGCAGCTCTAACGCTTTGTATCTCACAACGGCAAACTGTTCGGAGGCTGGATGCAGCTGCGTTAGGGCCGGGGAGGACTCCTGAAACCGCGGCAGAGCTGACGGAGCGAGCGAGAGCTCCCGCAGGGCCCCAGCTGGCCCGGTAAATCCGTGGTTTACAAGCATTAACAACTAAACCTTCCCACTGCCTTTGCGTGAAGCGCTGCGGATTTGGGCCGAATCCCTGCCCTGTGCTCTGTCCCCGGCTTCCGCCGCGGAGGAGCAGAGCCGCTGAGGGGGGACAGCGAGGGGAGCGCTCCCCAGAGACGGGGTTAACCACAGCCCTGCCCCGACTTAAACGCGATCGTATGTTTAATGACTAACGACGACTGAATGCGACGTGATGGAGAGACCCCAGAAGAGAGACTTTACAGCTGCTCTTGGCAATGAAAACCACTACAAGACATTAGAACCCGAGAATATGACAGAAGCAAGGCTGAAACCGTACGCTCGTGTCAGGCTCAAGCACGCCAGCCATTCCTGCATCACCATTAGGAAGCAACGGGAGGATTCCCGGGAGATCTACAAGTCATGGAAAAGCGTGCTTAGGTTTGTTATCTATAAACTTACATGGTAACAATAATAAAGGGGGCCAAGAGTAAAAACAATCAATGGATTTTGTAAAAACAACAGAGCTGAGGTTCCTTTTATCTGTCCTTGGGTTCCCAAATGTTTAGAGTGCAGTTACATTATATTTTCAAACTCTTCTTCACAACCAGAGATACCGATACACGCAGTGGATTTCCTAATTGAGAGCTAAGACTTTCAGGGAATCCTTGACTTTTTACAGCTAATGCTTTCAGAGATGCTTAAAATCTCCCAAACCTCGTGATAAGGAGGTCAGTGGTTGCCATCAGTATGCCTTTCGTTTCTGAACACTGCCACCGTCCCTGCGCAAAATTGCGTGCAAGGAGAAAAGCAATAATGAGGATTATGGGCCAAAACTTGCCTCTTAGTGCTACTTGACAGATCTTCTGCTTAATCTGCACATCGCCGGGATGTGTGTGCGTGCAGCTCCTGAAGGCGAGGTCTGTAACTCTGGATAAAACGCCGAAAACATGAGCGACCAACAACCACCCAGGGAGACGTCTGCTCGCCATTCACCGGCACCGCGTTCTGCCACCGCCCTTTTAGCACTAGCCGTAAGCACCAACATCACGAAAACACTAGGGCAATCAGGCAAACATAACATCAAAATAATGTCTCATGGCTGCGAGCGTCACGCAGCCCCAGATCGGTCGCTGGCACCGAGGCGAGCCCCTTCAGGCAGCGGGATAAAGTAAAATCCGCAGCCGCCTCGGTGCCCCTCGGCCGTCTCGGACCCCGTCCCGCAGCGCTGCTCCCTGCCCATCCGCCCTCCCGCCTTTTCGCGGGGTGTTGGAAAGCGAAATCCAGCGGGGGAAGCGACACAAACAGCAAATGCTCCCCCTAAAACCCGCCAACCGCCCGGTGGGCCGTTACCTTTCAATGTTATTTTCATTGCCTGGCATCCGCTGGGATACAGATGGCTGCTCGGAGTTACTGGCTTCCAAAACTAGGTCGACAGTGGCACAGATATAAAGTAAAAATAAAAATCCTGGGGTTTACCCACCAAAACCACCCGAATAACAGCAGCCTAATAGACAAAACAATATCCCTGAGAGATCTCATCAATCCCAGACTTCGCGGATGAGGCTGCCCTACCTAGTAACCAAGCTGGTTAGCAGGGCAGAGGACTCTGTGCTATTACAGACACAGATTCATTGTTTTTTCACTAGAATCCAATAATTCCTACAGGAGTTAATCCTTCTGCGTGACATTACAGCAAACATAATCAATATTTTTTAGTATTTCCTATTATTAACTGTTTGGCAACAGTTTATAGAAGGTAGGTAACACAAAGCCACTGTGTTGTTCTAAATCCCACTGAGGTACCGCGGATCAAAGACAGGTCCCCGCGTTCCTTCGCTCCCTGAGTCGACACAAAACGTTCCGCAGCCAGAGCGGCTCGCAGAGTCTCCTTTGCCGATGCTCCTTTACGGCCGATTCCGCAGCTGCCAGCGGCACCGGCAGCATTTGCCGCTGCGGCGCGGGGCTGGAACGAGCAGCTGGGGAAAGCGCCGCGGCCAGGAACGACCCGAACCCGGTATCGCTGCCGAGGAGCACAGCCCCGCTTGTACCCACACAAAGCCTCGTCGGGAGTTTTCACTGAGGCTACAGGGTTTGCCCCTGGTAAAATATTGGTAGATGTTTAGGTGAGAACAACCAAATCACATTTGAAAGCCTCATTAGAAAAGTAGAACGATATTTAGCCCAATAAGGTTTCCCGGTGAAACCGTGCTGTACACACGTTTAAGTACTGCACCCCTGATGTCTGAGCTCTCTGAACCCACAGAAAAAGCTTTAGAGAACACGTATCACACAGCACCGGGACGTTTTAGCCTCTGAATCAAGGGGCTGTACCGGCCTGGATAAGTGGTTTTATTTTTACTGTTTCATACAGTTTCTCAAAGCAGCTGAGCTCCATTTTGCGTGGCTCGGAGATTACCAGCGATCCCTGGGCCCCAGGGGGAATCTGCTCGGACCGCCAAAATGGAAACGCGGCCGAGCCAGCGCCGCTGCCGACAGGGGAGACGCGGCCTTCGCCCCTTCGCTCCCCGTTTTCCTTCCCCGGCCTCGCGGCAGCTCCAGCGCCTGTCGGGCTCTTCGCCGCGTCGATTCAGGTTGCTAACGCGGCAGGGGTGTTCAGGGGTTTTATTTAGCTTCGTGCTGGTTGACTGAGCTGAAGGAGCTCACGGAGGGCCTGGGCGGACGCCGAGGGGCGCGGAGCCGAGCGGAGCAGGCTGCCGGGCGGGACGGCCGCGCTTCAGCAGCACCGGCCGCCCCAGCAGCTCGGGCTGGAGCAGAAGCTCACCCCGGCCGCCTTCCACAGAAAAGGGAGCCCGGGCGCGAACACAAAAAGCGTTAGTGCCCGCGTTCCCGGGCTGCAACTGCCCGAGCCAGCGGCACCGGTGCGGCGGTGCCCGAGGGCCGACGGGCATCCAGCCCCCGCCAGCGGCTGGGCTCACCAGAAATCCGCTTGGAGTCCGACACCAATTCCACCCAAATCAACGGCAAAACTCTTTCTCTGTGCTGGTTAAATGAAAGGGGGCTCAAAAAAGAAACAGGGCGTTCTGCGTCTGCACCGTGTCGCTCGTCAGAAGTTGTACGCTTTCTTTTTTCACAGATAACAATAAAACTCGAATTTAAATGAGACTCGTCACGACATTAAACACATTTGTTCGGGAATCCCTTGTAGCCAAGTATCAAAGAGCAGTGCAGGATGCCAATAAACACCTCCCAGGGGAACAGCCATCTACTTGTTTATCTTTTAAGCGCTGTAAAACGCGAGAGAAGCAGGAGGCGAGGGACGCGGAGGTTCCCCCGGGACGAGGGTCCGGCTGAAGAGCAGAAACGCAGCTGCTGCCTGCTTTTGCCATCAGGCCCGTGCTCCTCTCCTCCTGCGCTCAGACAAATAAATAGGCAGCGAGGGCTGCTGGCGGCGCGACCATCCAGCTACAGGGCAAAGGCAGCGGCAGGCTCTCCGCTTGCTCTCGCAGCACGCGAGTACAATGGTGTCCTTGTTACGGGGAGGCTAAATAAATAACGCAGCCCTTAGATGTCGTCAGGAGAAGGAGCATTACGTGATTAAGTTCCAGATACAGAGCGGGGCAGCTCTGCCGTGCTCCCAAATAAACCGACGTACGCGAAGGAAGCCGCAAACTTGCCGTCTTTTTCAGGCAAAAATTACACAGGGTCGCCGGAGATGCAGAACACGAAGGTCTGGGCGTTAAGCACCGCCCAGCTCAGAACAACGGCTCATAACAGGTATTTCTTTCTCATACGCTTTTGTTTACTGCAGTGAAGCTTATAAACCTGTAAAACCAGCAGGATCTGAACTAACGTCTCTTGAATGTAGCTTCTGGAAAAAAAAATCAGTCTGTCTCGCAACGCAACCTGAGCACACGTATTTTCACGAGTAAAAGCAATATTATTCTAACCATCAAACACTAAAAAGAGTTGCAGAGGTCTCCAAGCAAACCCGGCTCATTAATCACATCGCTTCACATTTGGGGAGCGTTCACGGGGCCGGTCGTCTGGAAACGCCAGTTAATCGTTTCAATTTTGGAGTCTCTGATTCTATGATTCTATCAGGTCTCCCTGAACTTCAGAAGGCATCGGGACGACAGAATAATACACAAAGCCATTTTACATTTAAGATGAATATTTTAGGAAGCATACATTTTCTTTTCTATGAACCATTTCTGCTAATAAAGACCTCATTCTGCAAGCTACGCACCATGGAAATTTCACAAGAGCTTTTGCAAGAGTTTTCAGTATGGAAAAAACTCAGGAACAAATTTCAAGATGTTTTTCATGTGGTAAAGGTGTAAGAGGTTATTAACAGAAAACGGGAAGCACAGAAGGTGTCTGATCTGGAAATTCATATAAGTGGATACACAAGATGCTGCAGTTGATCTCTTTTTAAATCTGATTTTATATATTAAAAGAAGCAATTTTCCTAGGTACACAACATGAAATTCTATTAGTCTCATCTAATGACTGACAATTCGCTAACAAACCCCACAAACCTGGAAAGGGTTTCTTTTTTATTTAATATGAGCAAATCCTTCTCGTTTTACCAGTCTGTTTTATATCATTTAGGCACAATTACTTGCAGTACATATATATAAGTATATACAAAGGTGCTTTGAACTCAACACTTCTCAGACGTAGAGCTGACAGAAGCTCTTCACCAGGCAGATCTGGGGCTACACGGTGATTCAGCCACATTCGCGCAGCAAGTTAATGGCGAAAGTGGAAAGAGAACACGCCTGCTGCCCGCGTCCCTGCTGCTGCCTAGACCAGACCCCCCGTGCGAGACACTCGTGCGACAGGCAAGCTTCGTGCGTGCGCTCGCAGAGGTCGGTCCAGCTTAGGGACTCAGATCCGCAAGCCCGCGCGACCCAAGACAACACGTGCAAGCTCACGTTCCATTAGCGTGCTAGAAGAGGATCGACCGACCCTTCTGAAACGCCGCCCACGCCACCTTCGCGATACCACAGAAGCAATTCCAAACACCACGCCACTTACCACGGGCCTTACTACGGATTTAAGTGTCTCCTCTACATCAGTGCACGAGATCTGCCCCGGGGAAAAGGAGGGCGGCTGGTGCGAAAGGAAGGGCAGGCAGGGACCGACGCGTCCCGGAGTCGCTCTCAGCCGTGTAATTCTAAGCGTGGTGATGGTTCTGCATCTGTCCGACACGTGGGGCTCCTCGGCCCTCGCTGCGAAACGCCACACGGCAGAAACAGCAGCTGAGCTTCCTGAGCAACTGATGCTGCTTACAGAGAAGGTCTCTTTCTCCGGTTAAACAACTCGTCTCAGTCAAAGGTTTGCAGGGAATTCTCATGAGATCGGGACTGGAAACTCAAAATTTCACACCGGTAGAAGCGTCAGAGACGTGAACCTTGCCGGACGAGACCTGCCAGGAACGCCTTTCTGGCATTGTCCCATCACAGACATTGTCCGTTTGACAACTGAATCGGTTAAGTAAGAATTGCTTCGGTTCGTATCAAAATCACTTTTCCAGCTTGTCTACAAAAAACTTAAAAGTACAAGTTTTCGGTTTGTGCCGAATAAAATGTTCCAATTCCACCCCAAATTAAACATTTTATTTCAAGGTATTCAGGACATGCAAAACCACCAAAGAACCACCACACCATGGACACGCTCAGCAGCGTAACCTGGCAAGGGCAGCAAAAAGCACCTGCAAGCAGGATCCCTCCTCGGGTGGTTAACTCCCACCGAGGCCGCCTCGCAGCGCCGGGGCAGCTGAAGCAGCGGACGCCGCGAGGACAGCGCGCCTGCCCCACCGCCCTGCAATGAAATTCTCTTAGAGCTGCTTCCACAAACGGTCTCGCGCAGCGGGAACGGGCGAAGGAATAGAAGGCGGGCGGCAGGGACGGGTGCAAACCGCGCACTTGCCACAAGCACAAAGACCACGCTATGCCCGGATTAGACAAAAATCCAAATCCTGTGAGCGCATCTGATCTTACGCTGGAAGGACCCTCGAGTGCACGAATCCCTCGGCAATGTGGAACATGCGCGCGCAGCCATCGCGAGGAATCGGCGCGGACGACCCCCTGTCAGCCTCGACGACACAAGCGTCCCTGACACGAGCCAAGCTGTCACCGCTCGGGATTTGCGGTCGGCATCCAGGGAGCGGAGAACCGCAGCTCTCCGAGATCCCAGCGCTGCTGTTCCGAGCACCCTAACCCCAACCCCAACCTTCCAGGACACGTGTAAACCTCCTGCATCAGACCCACCGGGAATACCGTTCCCGTAGAAGGTTTGATCGGGTGAAGGGCAGAACGGGGCAGTTTGGAGAACCGAGACGCTGGTCATTTCTCAGGACAGTTTCGATAGTGTCAGCGCCGCACAAGCAGCGTTACGTTGCTGACGCTTGGATGTCTGCAATTTGCAGTATGAAGGCAAGTCATTCTTGAGTCTCCTACAAACGGTCTCGTAAAAATGGCTTGTGATATTTTAGACACCAGAAAATTCAACTTTAGCAATAAACGTGCACCATGACGTGACCATTTCAAAGACAGAACAGCGAAAACCCAGAGATTAGCTTTACGGTGGTTAGTCCTAGAAGTACGACAAACCCTTGGGTCAAACCTTTACATCTTACAGGCTCTAAGATTATCACAAAACTCAGCTCAAAGAGTATGTTTACCATCTAAACCATTTGTTTTACAACTTATGGAAAGTTTGTTGACGATTTTAAAATAAATATTTAGTTGTAATTTTATATTGGTAGCTTTTTTCAGAAAAACAAACAAAATTTATGTTTATTATCATAAAAAAAACCCAACAGAAAACATTTGCTTCAAACCAGGATTGAAATTTTATCAGATACAGGCTGAGCAGACAGCCCAATGCATAATTACTCCTGGGCAGATGAGTAGCAAAAAGACGTTATTCTCAAATTCCGGTCATACTCCCTGCCTGTCCTTGAAGCCAGCAGCAGCTTGAAGCCTGGAGAGCAACAGGCACCACTGCAGAAACATCCGTGATCCAAGAAATAATCTTATGTAGATCCACGCATGGAATGCTGCACCAAGAGTAAACTCCCTCAGAGGAGGGATGTCATTTCGTATTCGGGATGAAAAACCGAGGTTTGCGTGTTCTAGAAGGCTCCTATGCGTATCAGCATCGCCTCGCGGCGCCTGCTGTGGGTACTTGCTACGACAAATGTTTATCCCTTGGACTGGAATATCCCAGCTGGAGATACGTTCATGGGGTTTGGGCAAGGGGTTTTTTAAGTTGTCAGATGAAGCGTTCCAGCTGTCTCAGGAACAAGTCTCAGGGTAAAACACCGTCTTCTCGAGGTTAACAAATATTCTGACGATCCTTTATGAAACAGTAGCTCTTGCCCTTTAGAGCTCAGACTAAAAATCTGGCAAAGAACAGCTACTGCACCAAGTACTTGGTTTTGATTTATCTGTGAAATCTAAGTAATCTAAGTTTGGGGCTGAATTTAAATCCCTGAACAATCCTTTTGCATAAATTCAGCAGAGACTTGATGCATTAAAGTTTCCAGGCAGTCAATCCACAGCTTACAAGGCTATTCTGGGAATTTCTTTTGGAGGCGCAGCGTCGTGCGCAGCCAGTGAAACCAGAGCACCTCTCAGCTGTGCTCATTTCTGTGCGCGTGGGTCAGTCAGGCGCAGCAAAGGAACCCCCAAATGCTGAGAGAGAAGAGTTAGAATCAGGTGGAATACAGTGAAGGTGCGTTGAGGCCGGACTGGGAGGCCAGAGGGAACACGATGGATAAGGTTGTCCTAGCAAGGAGCCTTGAAATAGGAGCCGGTAAAGGAAATTAACTGGGGGGCACCAAAAAAACTAAAAAAATAGAAATGCTGATTTGGAGGAGGAGGAGGAAGAGGAAGACAAAGATCAGCTGGGCAGCGAGGGGAGTTTGGACTCGTTTGGCAAAGAGATTGGGGCTTGGAAGCAAGAGAGCGATGAGGAAGAGCTGCAGCCCGGGCAGGCAGACACAGCAAGAGCCAGGAGAACAGGGGCTGCTCGGGCAAAACCGGCAATGGACAAAATCCCAGAGCCCAAGATACAAAATAAACTAATAAAACCACGGGAACATGAAGTATTCTTGACTCAGTGAGAAGGAAGAGCATTCTTGCTAAGGAGGCCAGAGCCTTTGTGCAAAAAGCCAACCCCGAGCGGGTCATTAATGAAAACTACCAGCGCAGCGCAAGAACTCGCCCTGGAACGGGGAAGGGACAGCTTAGAACGCGGAATCAACTCCAGGTCCTCAGATTGCCCGAGTCTGACAGACTTCGCTCCGGGATGCTTAAAGGCCTCAGCAGCCTCAGGACTGCTACTGTTTACCTCCGAGGGCTGATGGAAGCTGGTCGCGTCACCGCAGACAGGAAAAAAGACAAATAAAATGCCCGTCAAAAGAGGGTGAGCTGGAAAGAGCAGAGAGGAAGGAGAGAGAAAGCATCTGGTTGGTTTAACTTCGATTTGACCTTGTCTGTTGTTGACAAGTCCATGTTTTTAAACGGTCTGTTATCTTACAGTTGCTTATGATCAGTTCATTTGATTATTTACATTCATCCGCTTTGCACATTTTCTGCATTTCGTTCATCGTATGAAGATTGTTCCAAGCTCAGACACTTGACTCATCCCCGTACAGCACTTTGAAAGCATTCATCCTGGGACCTTCTTTCATCCCTCCTTGCTCTGCGAGTGCTTCCAGGGTGAGATGTGGGAAGCCTTTGGGGCTAGCAAAAGGTGCATCCCCAAGCCAACTGCGCCAGCACGCGGGTCACTGACACAGGCACGAGCAGCGCGTTTTACCCGTACCCAATACCTCCCTAACCTAACCGCTGCTCCGACGGGAAGGCAGGCCCTGCTCGCGTTGGCGTAACGATGCCTTTCTACGAGAGCAGGTACGGGCGCTCCATTCATTTGCATAGGAAACAATTCTAAATCTCATTCCGAGACATATAGTCTACACCCATGCACGCACAAAATGCAAGTTCTGAGCAAAAAAAATGTAAATTCCGCGTCACTTGCGATGATGCACAGGACTGTGTGTGGGCATAATTCCCTAAGCATCTGGTTCCCATTCTGGCTCGGTGCGCGTCGTACGACCACAGGGACAGGAGCCCCACGGACTCAGCAGGAGCGACCTCCTCGGTGGTGCTGCAAATGGTCTCGCTTCCAGCTCATCTGTCAGACGCACCCAGTGTTCTTCAATGCCAAAAACTAAAACCACTTTGAGCCATAAGATCATCGTCCTCCTGATAGCGAGCGATCTCCCAGGTCACCAGAAAATGCACTTGCCAGATTATTTATGGAATATTTAAATACATTTATTCACTTCTAAAGATATGCATAATTTGACACAGCAACGTATAGTTCTGTCGCTATCCTTTAAAAAGCTTTTTCAAGGCTGATTGAAGTAAATGACACCTTTATATTGGTTTCACTGGTTTGAATCAGACCTAAATCAGACCCAAAGAAATGGGCAGGAAACATCCAAAGCAATTAATCTTGCGCATACACTTGAGAGAAATACATCCCTTGTTTAAAGGAAGTTTGCACGCTCGAACAAGAGAGGGCAAACGCAAACGGTAACCCTGAAAAGACGAGCAAGAGCCCTGCCGAAGCGCAGCGGGGCGGCAGCCGGGGAGCGCCAAGGGCCCGGGTCGGAGCCCGCTGCTGCTGGGCGCAGCCCAGGCACCGAGACCCGTCGTGCCGTGCGCCGGGCCAACGCTTCCAGCACAAGCGGCAGAAATGTGGCTCTCCGGGATATTCTGCACGATACCTGGTGAAACAGCGAGCTGGTATCCCAATGCCAAACAGAGGAAAACCCAGGTAACAGAAATTAGAGCGAATTTTTCAAAGAATGAAGTTTAGGAGATATATTCAAATTTTACATCGATGATATTTCTAACACAGTTTCTCCTTTGCAAATAACTTCTAAAGCAATTAAAACTTCATTTTAATAACTAAGATCAGGAAAACATTATAAGCAAAGAGGGACTAACTATGATTAGTTCTTTTTCCCCTTTCCCCTTTGCTTTTTGTTCACTCTGTATTAAAATTCCAAACATACAAGATTATGCTAAAAGAACACTGGCAGAACTCCTGCCCCACCCTTCAATTATTTCACAAATCCATTTTTGCTGCTTTATGCCAGCAAGTCTCCCCTCAAGTCACCACCGCGGGCTCAGCCCGGGCCAGCTCTGGGCTCCGAACTGGCCGAGGGCAACCGGGACCAGCCGCGATGGTGACGATCTGGTTTATTGTCTGAAGCCACAGGTCAAAGGCAGCGTGTTCATTTATGCTTCGGGACTGGCACAGAGTCAGCCCAGCACGACTGGAAGCTCTTGGAGATTCCAGTATGTTGAGGACAGAATCTTCAGACATTTAAGTTACTAAACAATCAAAGCATGTGGATTTTTCAGAGACTCATTAATTGGCCAGACCTGGGAAGATTTGCAGAGGTAACAACAAAAGGCACATCCCTGATGCAAATTCATGCAAAGCAAAGTTGAGTTCCCTTCTCCAAAGCGTGGGAAACAGACTTGTTCAGTGACGGGTCAGAAGTACTGAAAATAGGCACGACATTGTTTTTTTCCCCTAAGCTGCTTCTTAGAAATACAGGATTCATTTCATCCACATTTTCCCAAAATTCTGGGCAAAGCAACCAACCAGAATGCAAATTCGTAGAATGATAGAATGGTTTGGGTGGGAAGGGACCTTTCAAGGCCATCCAGTCCAACCCCCTGCCATGAGCAGGGACATCCCCAACTAGATCCGGTTGCCCAGAGCCCCGTCCAGCCTGACCTGGAATGTTTCCAGGGATGGGGCATCTCCCACCTCTCTGGGCAACCTGTGCCAGGGCCTCACCGCCCTCAGGGTGAAAAACTTCTTCCTTAGGTCTAGTCTAAATCTCCCCTCTTTAGTTTAAAACCACCCCCCCTTGTCCTGTCACAGCACACTCTGGCAAAGTCCGAATGAAGAAACGAGCGTTACAGTTGGAAGCGCCGAACACCTGGCGGCACGTAAAGCTCATCGCCCACCCTCCGGCTTCGAGCCGGGACCGCAGCGCTCGCAGGGCTCCCCGTGCCCCGGTCGCCCCGGCGGGGGCTCAGCAGCCCCAGCCCCCCTCAGCCCACGCGGCAGGGTTTCTCCCACTGGACGCGGCGCTCCGTTTCCATGCTCGCCCTGCACGGCCGCGGGACCCCGGCGGGCTTGAGCAGCCCTGGCAGCAGGAACCTGGCCCTCGGCGTGTCTGGGCTTGCACCTTGGCACTAAATAAGGCCAAACAAGAGACAGCATCAGAGCGTACAAAAACCCTCTCAGGCAAATTCATAAATAAATATATTTGCATATTCTCTCACCATTTGTAAGGGACTGGAAAATCTTACGCGATTCCCTCCCCACGCAATTGAACGTACTTTTCCTTCCGTCACCTCCCCTATTCATTCAACCCAGATTTCTGTTTTCTACATGCACACTCAAACTGTTCTTCAAGTTTTAACTGTAATATTCTCTCATTGATTTTCACACTTAAGTGCATACCATTTGGAGACGTTTCTACTTTTTAAAATACATCGCTTCATGATTATTTTGCAAAACACTGAACACGCTAAGAGTTCGCTTTGGAATTCTTTAGAGCACACTTCTTCATTGAAACGCATTCAGTTTCTACCTGACACCGCTTCATTCTTGACATTAAACGCTGCTAAGGAGACCTTTCTTTCTGAGAGAAGAATCCTATTAACAGGTCCCTGCACAACAGGAGGAGAAGGGTCCAGGCAATTACTGCCCCTGTGACTTCTGCAGGAAATAATTATGTAGCTCAGGTCTTCAATAGAAAGATTAAACCCCTCCTGCTGCAGACAGCGCAAATAAGCCACATTGTTACACATCAAAACTGGTTTAGCAGCGCAATTCCACGTACTCCAGAGTGGGACAGAACGCTTCTTCCCACCGAAACACCACCAGGTCGGGGAAAATCGGGTGCAGGCGCTGCTCTGCTCCCGGCGCGCGCCAGCCCGTCACCCCGCGCACGGCGGGCGGGCAGCCACTGCGCGACCGACCGACCGACCGACCGACGGACGGACCGACCGACGCCCCCAGCCCCCGGTCCCCGCGCGGGGCCGCCGGCACGGCCGGGCCGAGCTTCCCGCGGTCCCTGGAGCGGGGCGGGCCCCGGGGGGGCCCCGCCGCCCACGGCTCCCTCGGCCGCTCGTACCCCCCCCCCCGCACCCCCTCACCTTCTCCACGCGAATCGCCTCCAGCTGGGCGCGCTGCTCCGCGGGCTGGCTCCAATCACGGTAATTAGCACCAACCAGCGTAATTTATATAACGCGGAGCATCACCCCGAGCATTCGTCCCAGCGGGCTGGCCCCGTCCGCGGGGACAAAGCCACCCCCGAGCATCCCCCTCCCCGCCCCCCAAGGCTCACCGGGACCCGCGGCGGGGCAGACGCTCCCGGGCCAGCCGCGGCGGACAGCGCTGCCCGCACCCGCGGGCCGGGCAGGGCGGGCAGGGCCACGGCCAAACCCCTCCCAGCCCCGCTGCCGCCGGAGCCACTCGCAGCCCGCGAAGGCAGCGGCCGGGCCCTGCCCGGGGGCGCGGCGCCGGGATCGGGGTACGAACCCGAAGCGGCGGCGGCGGCGGCGACGCGTCCGGCCGCTGCGCAGCTCCCACGCGAGGGGGGGAGCCCCCAAACGCGGGGGGGAACCCCCAAGCACGGGGCGAAACGAAGCACAAGCCACCCCCCCCCCCCCCATCACAGCAGCGGCGAGATGTCGCCGCCAAAGCCTTCGGGGCACGGACCGGCTCCCGGGGAGTCCCAGGCCCGTTGGGGTTGGAAAAGACCCTTAAGACCCTCGAGTCCAGCCATAACCCTCGCACAGCCCGTACCAGGAGCACATCCACGTGTGACGGGTGGGGACGGAGAGACTGGAGAAGAGTATCATCCTGGAATTCATTTGCCTGCAATTTTAAGAAGCTAAACTATAACTTAGTGTTTTTCTCATTAAGGGTCACACAAGGACTTGCATGTTAACCACGTCGGATGGTAAAATAAACCAGACCCCAACAAAAGGAAAAACACGGTGTCCCAGCTCCTACCTCACAGCCGCGGCTGAACCCTGCGGCAGAGATGCTGCAAGAACTGCAATTTTATTTAGGAGCAATAAAAACATTTCTGAAAAACAATAAAATCACCACTGGTACACAGCAATTTACCTGCCCTGTAGGCTGTCCCTGGGGAGGTTTGAGGTAGCAGCAGCAGGCGCTCCGTTTTTTGTAATTTTTATTCTTCAGGGCTTGCTTTGCTCTCCGGCTTGTGAAGAAGAGTTTGCTGGGCAGGAAAACGCACCAGGAAAGCTGGGAGTGATAACACCAAGCTCAGCAAACACGGCTTTCCACACCAGTACACCGAGGCCAGAGGAAGAATATGCAACGTGAGACCCCGGGTTCCTAGTTTTTAAAGTAGTTTTCTCCGAATATTTTCTTTCTTCCTTCTGAAAAAAAGGGGAGGGAGATAACTCCTGCAATCCTGCCTGCGTGTTTATGAAGAAGGGGGGGGGGAACCCAAATGAACAAAAAACCCAAGTTCTACCTGCTCATTTACAGTTTTTCACGGAATCTTTCTAGATGATACCTATAGTATCTAAAACGTACCCGACTACAGAATTGTAGAAGTTCACATTATACCTAAATCAACGACAAGATGCTCTCAAATTGAGCTATAGTAAAAGGCCACCCGATCCAGGTTCCGCAGGGGCACTCGCGTTTGTAAGCGCGCACAAAGCTTTCCCTGCCGTGGCTTTTCAAAGATCCGTGTCAAGTCAGTCACTGCCACGGATTTCGCTCCTTGCAGACAGGGCGCACAACCCCTTCACTTGTACATTTTTGCTATAGCCCTGTCGGATGCTTCGCGGCACAGAATTAACGAACGTGGAGGTGTCCCCCCGTGGAAGGGCCCCGCCGGGACCCTCACTCTGCTACCGGCGGTAGCTCTTTCCTGCAGCTGTTGTTTCTTTTCAGAGAACGAGCTCTCATTATTTTTTTAAAGAATATCTGATTACCACAAGGAGAAACCTACTAGTTTTCCATGTGATATTTGCTCAGCAGGTAAAACTGTCAGTGCCGTATCTTAGCACCGAGTACCTACGTTCTTCCCCGGTCATCACACGGATGATGAAAAGTAACGTGTGAATGAGTTGTGAACTAAACTCTTGCTACAGAAGAGCTCCAAGAAAGCACTCCAGAAGCGCGTACCCTCACGTCAGTAAAACTGAAGAGGTCTGACAGAGATACCACACCAATATCCAAACGGCCGCCAGCAGCTAAGGGAAAACCGGCTCATTTTCAGCGGCGGCGTGAGGCCGTCAGGTTGCTCTTCGCTACGCATTTGTTTTCGCAACAGCATGAAGTAAAATTTTTCTCACGCTGCTGCCTATTAAGCCACTAAACTCACGTACTAAATGAACCAACTGACTGATTACCCTGTCAAGAACGTTTATTAATTCTAGTTGTACAAAGCGTCCGCAAGGCCGCTTCTCCGCAGCGTTATTACACGGTCAGTTTACAGCGATGCCGCATCAGGTCGCAGGAAGGTAACGTGCCCGACGGGATGGCATGGAGCTCCAGAATGTGCGGTGATTCCGGTTCGGCGCTGCCTTCCTCTGCACCCTCTGAGAAGCCATTAGGTGTATCTTTGTACAACAAACTCCGTACTCAGACCAAGCTGCTTCATCGATCAACGAGTATTTTTTAACACTTGAAAGAGTTACTTATTTTTCTTGACATATAAATAGCACAATAAACCAGAGATGAGGCTTCACTTTTGGTCAGAATATCCTAATCCAATATAGAATGCATGAGGTATTTAAATGTTTAGTAAAACGGTACTTCCATAAATCTAGAATTTGTTTTCATAAATCTAGAAACTCTGTGTAGGAGAACTAAATTGAGTATTGGATCACCTATAGCCAGGCCTTTTAGCAACAAAGCCCACATTCCTACTGCGAACAGTGCAAGTGTAGCTACGATATACATTCCCTTTAGGCACCAGTATAATACAATTTTGGGGAAGTGGGAATCCAGTACTTTAGACGCGGATGCCTTAGTGAAGCAGGCAGAGGCAGAGGCAGGGGCGATGGTTTTTTTCTTTTTGGTTGACTCACTACTGTGCCCTCGGCAGCAGAGTAAAACATAGTATTATGCCACTGGCTAAATCCACAGCGTATGCCTGGTCCCCTCAGCCCTGCAGGGAGACTGGAGGAGGCTGCCTTTTTTTAGCTAAGGCACAGAGGGGCCACAGGTGGCAACTAAAAACCAAAGGGGTGGGTGACCATCTTGCCCGGCCCCCCGAGCCAGCCCGCCGACGGCAGCAGCCGACCCCCTACACGGGCTGCAGTTTGGAGCCCGCTGTCTTCAGGCACAGAGAAAGGGGCAGACACCCCCGGAGGAGGGGTATCGCTCTTCCGAGCACTCCTCACTGCCAGGCACACCACAAAGCTCATCCCCTTCCCCTCCTCGCCTTCCTCGCTGCAGTCAACCACCAGGGAATGGTCTTTCCTCATCCTGATGCTTTGGGGACCTCGGTGGGCAAACAAAGAAAGAGGCTCTCTTGGGCATATCCTCCACATGCAGGTTTTTCCCAGCCTGAGGAACTGAGACAATTAGAAGTCATAAGTTTTGCATTATTTTAGGTTCTAAAACCTGATTACTGTGGAAAAACCACAGTGTTTCACCCTCTCTCTGAAGTACATCATCACTGCTGCTGGCTTCTTACCGACCTGTTCCAGCAACGTCCCGCAGACACCACACGATACTTGAGATGCAGCAGTAGCTGCGTGTATCTATTTCAGGTCCTTACAAAACTGTCATTGTCCTAGTGCTTGAACGGTTCGTAACGTTTAAGATATCCATCCTCAGAGCACCCCTATGAGGCAAGGGACACGCCCGTGTTCACCACCGACTCCCTCTCTTGGGGCCAGCTTCCATTTTTCTCCTGTTACATTTTCAAACAAGATCTTCGTGCTGCCCCTGATGCACACAGCAGCAATGCTCTCTTATCTTCTCTACATCCCTAAAGCTCCGCTCTTCTGCGATGCCGACAAATAACAACTGGTCGTGTGCTAAGTCCCTTCTCTTGTCCTATATTTAGGTTACAAACTCTCTGGGCAGTTTAGTCCGTCTTTATGCAGCGCGCAGGAAAACGGGCTCACGGTTTGTTAGGGAAATTTCTAGGTTCTATAAATAACGGTAATAAAGTGATGGTAAATTACAACATAAAGAAAACGACTGATACATGCAAAGCTGCATAGGTAGCAGGAGAAAGAGTCTGCAAGAAAAAAGGAATTCATAAACTATCCATCAGTGCCGCAGCTTCTGGCTACGTCCAGGACCTTTCAGTTCTTTTCCAGGCTTTTCAAGGTGGCTGACCTTTCAGCTAGGAAAATAAGTCAAATATGACAAAGAATGGGAAAAATCTCCTCCCCTGTGTCTGTGACAAACAGCTCAAAGGCAGGTACGACCACAGAGACCATGGAGACTGCTGTAATGATCAGGTACAAGGCGGCAGTTAGGAACAGGGGGGCACATGGAGCCCCATCTTCTGGCTACCATCAGTTCCAGGGGGTGCTGATGTTATTGGCAAGGAGATAAAAATGGGCTGACTTGAGCATAGGCTGCTACCATCAGCGGTAAAAAAATTCTGTAGCCATAAAATCAGCGGTACATAGTTCTTTCGCTCTGATTCTGTCTTGTTAAACAAGGACATATGTGTATGTGCATTGGTTCTTGAAAATAATTTGTTTGATCTTTTTGGTTTATGGCAGGAAGAAGCTATTAGAAGTAACAGGAAACATTTCTTCTTTTTAAACTGTTAGAAGTGGCTACAGCTCACATCTGTACAGCAGACACGTAACTCGGCTGTCACTCTGCACGGGCAGTTTGCTGAGTTTCTGCAACGTTATTAATGGCCCCTCCAGAGAGCACCTGATACTGCTCGTGTCTCAAAGGCCAGAGCCAGCTCAGCGAGCCAAACTGAAAACACTTTGTTTATCAGGGCATAACAGCTATACCTGTGATTAATGCTTTTGCTCCCTCGTGGAAACAAACAAACGTTGTTAGCTACAGGGCAAAGCTACACGTTCTTTGGCTCTGTTTTGTAGGAATTTAAAAATTATTATTAGTTTGTGGTAGTACAGCCTAGGTACTCACTCAGTGTTTCCCAAGGAAAAAAAGGAAAATACAGTTTCTGCTGCAACAATCGAATGATTAATGATAGAGAGAATAAATATTTATGATATATAAAACATGAGAATATCAAGCAATCTAATAATGGTCTGAATTTTAAAGAGATATGATGAAACTAATCTCCTTGGACACTGTGTTTTACTAAACAAGTCTTTAATATCTTAAATGCTTGCGCACGTGTATTTGCAACTACCTCCAAGTGCAGGTAGGCCAGAATCTTCACTCAAATATAGCTGCAATTTGTAACTCTTCAGCAAACGTGTCCAAGCGTTGAGAAACCTGGAGCCCAGTAAAAGGTCGCAGCTGGGATGATAAGCTGGCTTTGGCAGGGAGTGTGGCTTACAGGGCTCTCTCCCTATTCCGTTGCCTCCCGCAGCCCCCGACTCCCCGGGAAGTCACTAGGCGTCAGTTCTGCACGTAGGGACTGGCGTGACTGTGCTGGATCAGCAACCTGTTCAGGGGAGCTGGGTTTCAGAGGAAAAAATCAACAGCAGCATGAACTCCAGGTTTCTCCCTCTTTATTAGAGGCTACTGCAGCGCCAAGGAAGTCCAGTTTATTAGAAGCTGCTCGAGAACTGCCTGAAGTTATAAATACATTCATGCAAAGACTCCATGGCTTCAGTAATGTTAAGAATCCCCACATCCCTACAGCTACTCTCTGAGCATTTCAGCTCCTATTTATGCACTGAAAACTATCACATTTTCTAAGGGGTCGAGCAGTCAGCACACCATAGTCAAATCAACTGACCTACTAAACATTTCCACAGGTCTAGACCAAGCAGTTACTAAAAGCATGAAAACTGAGCCGCAAGATCCTTTAAAAGCCTCCACAGCATCTAACTCAGTCAGCCACCAGGATGAAGGAAAATAAAGATCTACCCTTCTTCTACCCCAAAGCATTGCAGGATGCTCGTCAGCACTATGCTCGACCACGAGATGAGAAGCAGTTGTGTTGGTGGCAAGCAGCGACAGTGCCTCTTCAGTGATACATCGGTTCAAGTTGGATATATTTGGACTTCTCTGCTTAGATTTCCAACAACACAGCTAACAAATGTGGATGAGTTTTACGATCAGACCACTAAACTATGCAAAAGAGCAGGATCTATCTGGCCAGGGCTGGGTTCAAATCTACAGTTAAAACTCTCCATGTCCTTTCGCCTGTTTCATGAACTTTTCAGTCCACTTAAGTAAAATTTTCAAAAGCTACATGTTTAAGAATACCCTCTTCAATGCAGAGTATATATAAAAATATGTAAGGTTATTTTGGCACTCACCATATAGATTTCCTATGCCTTTAGTATCCAGAAGTACCACTCATGTCCTGTTGAGCCCTAAATACTCAAGATAGGCTGAATTGTTCTCAACTTGTCCAGGGGTTTCAATAAGGTAAAGCAAATACTCACTTTTTGTTGGATTATTTTCCTACCATTTCAGCTCCCTGACTGGACCCACCACAAGATCTAGTAACATCAAAAATCGGTGCAAAGGAGAGAGCAGGAATGCACATTGGCTTGTGGAAGAGGGTAGGGTTAAAGGCTTAAATTGTCGTGGAACAGCAGAAACCGTAGTTCACGTGTTTGAAACGAATGTAAAGTGGGACTAATTCACACCCACAGGGTAGGCAGCAGATGAGCTTGTTGGTGCAAGCATGCCTGACTGAAGGATGTATTTTTAAAATAAATAAAAGTACAGATCACCTTGTCCAAAACAGTTTAAACACAGCTGACCTTAGAAGTGACAGTATTCCCCTCTTGCCATAATCAAATCAGCTTTAACATATCTAGCAGAAAAGGTTTATATATTGTTTCATATTATAGATTGTTATCTGAATTAACCTTCCACTCCAAATCAAAGAATGCCAGACTGACATTTTTGTAAGTGAATTAAACACTCTCCGAACAAGCAATCCTTACTCTGAAGCCTTAAGATGTGACAGTTAGATTATGGGTGACATTTCGCCAGATTATTGATAGCATAACTCTAATTAAAACCAACTGTCATGAAAATATATGTTTCCCCCCCATTGTCCTAATTAAATAAAACTAAACCCCTTCCCTTAAGTTATGTTCAGCTAGAAGAGTTTCTGAATGCTCCTGATGCAATCAACATTAGTGCATTTGGAGTCTTTTGGAGCACACTCCACAGGTATGTGAGACTGACTGGAAAAGCACTCTGCTTTTTGGATGCCTTACCTCAGACCGGAGGTAAATATGGGCTGTGTGCTGGAATGAAAACGAATCTGACGCTACTGCAGTCACAGTTACCTCTCTCTCACGTGGATATTACTGTCTACAGAGAAGTGAATGTGAGAAATACATTAACAGAAAAATAGTTTCTTTCATTTTTATTAGCTTATTATTGCTAGTAGCAATAATATTTAGCATTACGGCAAATAAACGGCTTTGGTTAGACTAGCCAGCACTGACTTGTCTCCCCGGCTCCCTCTGGAGGCTGGCACACACTCTCCTTTTGCAATTTACCCTGTGGAAAAGGTTAACTCTCAGAATACGGATCTGGTTTATAATATGCTTCCATAGGCAAAGGCTCAAGCCTAAATGCAAACAAGCATGTGGGTTCAGGAGCCAGCTGCAGGTCTTTCTCTTTGGTTTCTAATCAGAAAGAAACCCTCCTCCCACTCCACAGCTGCAACATATATAAGACCTCGGGCTCAGGGACTCTTTTTTTCTTGAATATTTTAGGGGAGGCATTTTTTTGGTTGCAGCCCTAAAGAGCATGGAGAGTACGTGGAGAATTTGTGTTTGTTTCTATTGCTGTCTTCACTGGCTTTCTTCTAGCGTCCAGTGTTCCCCCCACTCCAGGGGTCGTGCAGTCTTTGACAAGACTTCTGGGTTACTGGGAGCTCCTGAGGACGCTGTTGGTGAGATAAACCCGTTGTTGCGGCTGCCGAAAGGTGCAAGACGTGGATATGCCCTCCTGCCTCCCCTTCTCAAGGTGCTGTCTGACCGGGGACGCCAGACCTGGGAAAGTGAGGCCCCCAGGCTACAGCCAGACTCCAGAGCCCTTCGGTACATGAAGAGGTTATACAAGATGTCTGCTACCAAGGAAGGGATCCCAAAGGCTCACAAAAGCCACCTCTATAACACTGTTCGACTTTTCACTCCGTGTTCTGAATGCAAGCACCGCCACAGGGACCTAATGAAAGGTAGGCGTGCAGTGACCTGAGTTGCAAAGGTTACACGGGGGTTTTCCCTGTGCTCTGTGCTTGCAGCATAATATAAAAAGATCTTATTTCTTTAGAGTTGTTGCGATTTTAATCCCGATGGCTCTTCTCTTAAACTGTAGGAGTTTTTCGTAACCTGCTTCCCCTTGAATGGCATTAGACATAGACTTCTCCACAGTTTGGGAAATGCCACGCAAATGGTTCTATGTTCAAGATAATACTGATGTTTCAGGCTGACTCATCTTATTATGAGTCAGAGAAAACTACAATCAGTTCTAAGTAAAGTAAGAAAAGTGGAAAAAATGGTTAGGCGTAGCGGGCATCACATTTCCTTCTACTGCCCATCTCAGTTTTGCTTTTTTCAAGGCCATAAAAACACAGCACTGTAAGGAGAGTCGTAACAAGCTGCCGGAACCCCCTTGCAAGAGGGCTCTTCTCCTTGCCTCGTACGTTTGCTAGGGAAGAATCACGACCCAAATGTGTGAATATCCTGAAGGGAAGAGCAGAACTACTTGTTAATCAGGCTCAGGACTGAAGAACTAGGATGGCCGGGCACTTTGTAACTTACCATGCTTTCGTGGTTTTCTTACACGTGGGCTGGTCGCGGCAGCGGCAGCTAGAAATCCGTGGCCTTTCATACTGCTTGTGTGACTGCTGACAAGTGATCCCGGTTCCCTGACTTGCATCTTTCCCCTTAGAAAGACAGATACTTGGGCACAGTAACAGCACTTTGAGGTGGAGGTTCAGTTAAGAAGTATTCACTATGGACAAATAAAATTAAAAAAAAAACCCCAATGTTTATGACTAAGATTTCATGGCATAGTATAATCTACTGATTCAGAAATATGCTCTCAATTAACAGTTAATCTCCATGATTATAAGTCCTAAATGTAATAATAATTAAAGCAGCAACCTGAATCTGAACCAACTTCCTACAATTATTGAGGCTATTTAAATTCGTGATTGTAGAAAAATTCATTGATATAGGAAATACAAGTTTATCAAGGTCTACGGAGCCCTCATCCAATTTCTGATTATTTGGCCTATGTAAGTTTGAAGAGATCACTTAATGCATTAGTGTGGTCAAAAATGAACAATTTCTAATTTACAGAAAAACAATACAGTGGTAAGTAGTAAAAAAAGGCGATCTGTTAAACATATGCTCTGTCCACATCTGGAAAACAGGCCAGGAAATGGGTTAATCAATCTCAAAATAAGAAGGAAATTGGAGCAAGTTCAAATAATGCCAGAAAAATTCTTAACATGAGGGAAAAGATAAGAGCAGTGTACCTTACAGTAGGGGCGAGTGAGACAGAAGTGTGCATTCAGAATAACTTGGAAGCTCTGGTTCCGTTTCATAAAAGTGAAGTGACGCTCATGAAACAAGGATAATTTCTTTTAAGTGGTGCTAATAAATAAATTTCTGCCTTGCTATTACTCAGACTTGCTGGCAGCTGCTGGTCAAGAGATCTAAATAGGAAAAAAATATGAGTAGGAAGAATAACTAGAGTTAACGCTAAAAAGCTCTGAAAGTGTTCACTTTAAAACTTTAGCTATTTCATTTCATGGCTTGTATAATCTGGCGTGTCTAGTTCCTGTTTCTCCATATCAACACTGAAAAGACAACTGCTGACTTCTTCCTGAACTGTTTTGTTGGGGTTTTGGTTTGTGGGGGTTTTTTTGTTTTGTTTTTAATGAAATGCATCCTAATACTTCTTAAAATCGTGGGTTTTCTTGGTTTTGTTGTCATTTCTTAACTTTTAAGTCTTATGTCCCTGACCAAATTAGAAATCCCATATAATACAAGTAATTTATTTCTTCTGCTGCTGAATTATTTCTGCTTATCCACCACTACATGACAGTATTTATGTGTAGGTGGAAAATTAAGATGCACTAACTCTACAAGACTTTGTTTCCCTTCTCAGGAGACATTCACTCGGTGGATTTACTCTTCAACCTGGATCGTGTTACTGCTCTAGAGCACTTACTCAAGTCTGTCCTGCTCTATTCCTTTGACACATCAGTTCCCATTTCTTCTTCCATTACCTGCGTGTGCCATTTATCTGTCAAGGAGCGTGATTTTTCTAGCCAAGTATGTCCCAGCGGTTCACACTCTATAGCTTTTAGCCTGCACTTCGAAGTTAGAAAACGCAAGTGGGTTGAGATTGACGTGACTTCTTTTCTCCGGCCTCTAATTGCTACTAACAGGAGGAATATTCATATGGCTGTGAACTTCACTTGTCTGATGGGTGATCCACAACAGAACACTAAACTGGAAAATCCCATTAATGTGGCACTGGTTCCCCCTTCCCTTCTTCTTTACCTGAATGATACCAGTGAGCAAGCTTATCACAGGTGGAACTCGCTTAGACACAGAAGGAGAAACCCAGGGCGGCCCAGGCAAAGGAACAGTCCACTTGTCGATCCTACGGGTGACAAAGGAAAAGAGAATTCACAGGGTAAAAGGGCCTCTCGACGTCGAAGAGATGAGAATCTGGGAGAAGCACCAGCAACTCCGCCTTATAATTTGAGCGAGTATTTCAAACAATTTCTATTCCCTCAAAACGAGTGTGAGCTTCACAACTTCCGTCTCAGTTTTAGCCAACTAAAATGGGACAAATGGATAATAGCCCCGCACAGGTACAGCCCCCAGTATTGCAAAGGCGACTGCCCGCGGGTGGTGGGGCATCGCTACGGCTCGCCGGTACACACGATGGTACAGAACATCATATATGAGAAACTGGACTCCTCGGTTCCAAAGCCCTCCTGTGTTCCTGCCGAGTACAGCCCGCTGAGCGTCCTAACCATAGAGCCCGACGGCTCCATAGTCTACAAAGAGTACGAAGATATGATAGCTACCAAGTGCACGTGTCGGTAGCGGGTGAACCCTCATTGGTTTTACTCCGGGTTTGGGTATTTTTGCATTCTCAAAGTATCTGTAGCTATAATCAGCTGGATAGTGTTTGTGCAATTCTAATCGCTCCGTAAAATCGGTTAGGATTTAGCGGGGAGTTAGTAGAAGGTGTTTGCATCATAGCACTTATTTTTGTAGCCACTCAGCCTTTCTAGAATGTGAAATTAAATGTAAATAATATCTTTTTATTGGAATAATTTTGCATTTAAAATGTGGAAAAGGTTTCAACTACCAGATGTCTATTTTAAGCTGTTTTGTTATAGATAAATAAATAAATGCCTGTCACGCATATCACTACATTCAGTGCCTGCTAGTCTTCCTCTCTATAAAGAAATCTTTTGTGCGATGTCTGCAGCAAGTGTCTGGGAAGAGAGGAAAGTCTTCAATGTTAAAACTACTTTCGCAGTTTTTCATTCTTTTTCCCCACCACATTTCCAGTTCCCCCAAGCAAGAAGACAGCTCTTCCTCGTGGCTCTGTGAAAAGTTCTGAGGTGGCTTCTTGATGTCTTCTGTCAGGCTCTTTGGGCTTTCCCAACAAGGGGTGATAAGAATTTAAGGAGAGCTGTGTGGTAACTTGTTAAATCGCTGAACTATTGGAGCAAGAACCGGCACCAGCTTACTGGTGAGCTGTTAAAAACAGGAAAGCTTGATCTAGTTCAAGAACAAAGCGCACGCTGTTCGTGGGATGAGGGCACAGGATCCTATGCGTGGAGCTACACTGCCGCTTGCTTCTGAACTATGAAGAAATGTTCAATGCTGTCAGTTTAAAAAAAAAAAAAGGCTTTTGGAAGCCTATTAAATTAGTTTATTTAAATGCTGTTAAATTGCTTTTGTAGTCTGAAAACGTGGGGCCACAGCCTCCTTTCCTCTCACAATAAAACTGTAGGTAACAGTGCCTTGATTCCATACGCTTTCAAGCAAAATCTTCACTACGATCCATTTGTTTTCTCCCAGATTTTTCCAGTTCCAAGAATTTTGTTAAAAATGCTGGTTTCATGCTGGGGACCCAAACTAAGAGAGATTTAGATGAGGGTTTCCAGAAAAAACAGGTTTGGTGTGGATTTTATTTTTTTTCTTTAATAGAAGGATGTGGAACAGCGCTGTCTTTTCAAACCTCGTTCAGAATAGCCTTTGATGCTGACACATAAATGCTGTACCTCTCGGCAAGAAGCCATGGAGCCAGACCCTGACCTTCGATCCCGACCTGCGCCGTTCCGCAGGGCTGGGCCTGGGGCTGGGCGTTCGGCCTGGCAGGGAAAGGGCTGAACCAGGGGGACTGTGTGTGACGTGGTATTACCGTGGCAGTGGCTCCCCTCCTCAGCGTGACGTAGTCGATGCTTGTATGACACGTCTCCGAGTCTGAAGGGCTCCGTGGAAGAGCGATACGATCTGGCTAACAGTTGTGTAACCTCTGTCCAAGTGAAGTCCCTAACGGAAGAAGCCGGGAACAGTTGAACTAAAAATAGCGCTCACTCTGGCTCTAATTGAAGGTGCGGTTGAAATAAATACCAAAAGCTCGGGGCAAATGTCTTGATGTCAAACAAAAAATCCCCCAGCTGAGCCTGCACCACATTTGATTGGTTTAAATCAAATTGCCTAATACAGCGTCACTCCCACGAATCCCTTTGCAACAGTGGGAAGTCAGCTTCACTGAGCCAAGGAGGAAAATAAAGGTAATTCTTTCTTTGGCACAAATGGAAGCGCCTATTTAAGGCAAAGTGCTGAAGTCAAGCTAAAGAAACTGCATTTTGGGTTAGGTGCAATACAAGCAGCTTCAGAAATACACCTCAGTAATGGATTAAAGGTTGAGACCACATTCTCCAGGGCAGATTTATGTTGCTACACCGTTTTTAGTCATAGAATCACAGAACAGTTTGGGTGGGAAGGGACCTTTCAAGGCCATCCAGTCCAACCCCCTGCCATGAGCAGGGACATCCCCAACTAGAGCAGGTTGCCCAGAGCCCCGTCCAGCCTGACCTGGAATGTTTCCAGGGATGGGGCATCTCCCACCTCTCTGGGCAACCTGTGCCAGGGCCTCACCACCCTCAGGGTGAAAAACTTCTTCCTTGTATCTGGTCTAAATCTCCCCTCCTTTAGTTTAAAACCATCCCCCCTTGTCCTGTCACAACTGGCCCCGCTAAAAAGCTTTCCCCCATCTTTCCTATAAGCCCCTTTAGGTACTGAAAGGCCGCAATAAGGTCTCCCCGGAGCCTTCCCTTCTCCAGGCTGCAGTGATACTTATCCTAATAATAATTCTAATATTCAAGACCTCTTGCTGTACAAGTAGGAGGCCATCATCGCCACTAGAAGGTGGCCCCTGCTGTGACGACACGCTTATATGTGATATGATGACAGGATTTGTAGGCGCTCCCGTGAGGTGTCATCCCCCCCAAGCGGTACTGACTCGCCTTTGAACCCCCCGACACTGAGGGGGAATTTAACCTGGGTTAAGCCGTTGCTACTGCGGTGTTTAAACCGTGACGTGACACGGACACCAGACGGCGGCAGCGGCCGCAAACCTCCCACAGGCTGTGAGGGAGCGACTGAGGGAAGCGCCGCCGCCCGCCCCGGAAGCGGAAGCGGCATTGGAGATGCCTCTTCCGCTTCCGGGTCAGGCGGCGGCGGCGGCGGCGAAGAAGAAGAAGAAGGTGACACCGCGGCGCCATGGGCCTTCACTTCGGTAACCTGGCGCGGGTCCGCCATGTCATCACCTACAGCCTTTCCCCCTTCGAGCAGCGCGCCTTCCCCAACGTCTTCTCGCACGGGCTGCCCAACGTGTGGCGGCGGTTCAGGTCGCAGGTCTTCAAGGTGGTGCCGCGTGAGTACGGCGGGAGGTGCCTCAGGCGCGGCCTGAGGGGCCGAACCCCTCTTTTCCACCCCCCTCAGCGTCGGCGTTTTGGGGGACGGGGGAGCCCCGCGGGCAGGCGTCTGTGTGGCGGTGGCTTTGCGTGAGGCTGTCGCTTGTCGCAGAAGCCCAGCGGTGGAGGGCACTGTGTGCTGAGCGCAGTGCGGCTTGTGAGTGTCCCCTTTCCCTTTCAGCCTTTCTGGGAGCCTATCTCCTGTACTCCTGGGGAACGCAAGAGTTCGAGAGACTGAAGAGGAAGAACCCCGCTGACTATGAAAACGACCAGTAATCAAGTTAATGAGGAGATTGTTACCTCACTGTATTATCAACTCGGTGTTGCTAAGCCTGTTCATATGACTAGAAGGGTATTAAGAGGGAGATAAGTCTTGTCTAATAAACTTTAACTTTGCCCCATGACTTTGTGTGAAATCTGTGCCTTGAGACGTTTAAGGTGAGTAGGATCAAATGTCTGGTTCGCTCTGCAGTCTGACGATCGGGCTAAAGTTCTGCGTGCGCAAACCCCTTTCTCTTAGAGCATTTCCAGCCTTTTTTGGCTCCCGTGTCTTTGAAATGTTTCTCAGTGTCACTCGTGTAGTGAGGGCTGCCTTCAGCCAGAGATGATTTGAAATAACGGCTCAGAGCTAAGCTGGTCGCTCCCTTTATCTTTCCATCACTAGCCACTCTTTTTCCTCTAACCTTGATCCCTGTGAAAAACAAATAGGCCGCCTGATTTGGTGTGGACCAAAATTGCATGAGCTGGCTGACGGCTCAGGACTGAACGTGGACGTTGACCTCTACAGAGGCTCTCCCCTCGCAGGGAGCCACAGGCAGAAGACGTGGGGCAGCGGGTGCCAGCGGTGGTGGGAGAGGTCTCGTCCTGCTGTGAGAAAGGAATGTTTAGCCGCTGGAACAGGGCCCGGGGAGGTGGTGGGGGCCGCAGTGGGCAGGTGCTGTGTGCCCTCATCTGGGCTCCCTTCCCGCGGGAGGCTGGGCCAGACGATCTTCCAAGGTCCCTTCCAACCTGGGCCGTTCCGTGATTCTGTGATACTAATTACCTAGCTATATCATGTTTATTAACGTTAATCGGATGCTTAGCTGCACTTCTGATATCTAATTAGTGTTAACAGGCTGGATTAGAAGTTTCTTGGAAACAACCAGGAGAAACAAGACTGTTTAATACCTGCAGATGATTTAAAAACAAATGCTGGTAGTCAACGATGTGACAAGGCACTTCACCCTGCGGCTCTGAGCCTATAAACAAGCTCCACTGTTCAAAGTCCAGAACATCTGGCTGGTGCCTTTATCCTTTTTTATCCTTTCAGTCTTTAGCTGACTGTCTTGAGCTCATGCCCTGTGCACAGCAAGACTTTTCTCTCGCTGTCGTGCTGTTTCTCTGGCTGGTACCGACTTTATCTTATCCGCAGCACGGGAGTGACGTTCCCCTGTGTTAGTTTCTCAGTGTGCTCAGGGCCGGGCTGTCTGGAAGACGGAGATGCTCGGTCTCTCGCCTCAGGAAGTTGGGGGTATGCAATTTTTATGGCTGAATGCTTTATTCTTTTGGGCCTCTTAACGTATGTTGAAAAAGCTCATGAGACTAAGCTCAGTCTTGGGGCTGTTTCTACCGCTCCTGTGATTACTCCAAATACAGCCTGAGGTTGGCACAAACAGGAGTGAAACAAGTCATCCAGTGCTGCGAGTTGTGCTAAAAATATTCTGTGCTTAAATTTAACTCTGCAGTGCAGTTCATTGGTATTTTCTAGGCAGCTTAAGCACGAAGGGAGCAATGAACTGGCTACTACGATTGCGAGAGCTGGCAAAGGCATCTAGAGGCAGGCTTTATTCAAAACTTGTACTTGCGTCCTGCTTGTTCAGCCTCCAAGAGCACCCACGGCAGCTGCTGGGTAGCCTAACGATAGCACGTGGGGGCTTTTATGGTGGCAGCTTCAGTAAATTCTTGCTTTTCAATACGTTTTGTCTCAGCAACTCTGCTGACAGCGAGTAGCTCATCCCAGTCCTCTCCCGAGGCCTCTGCCCCGTTCACAGAGAGCCGAACCATGTCTGAGGCAGCTGCTGGTCTGCTGCAAACAGCGCGGCGCCTTCACCTCAGCCCGGCGAGGGCTCCGGCACTGGCACCGGCACCGCCTCGGCTCTGCCGCAATGCCGGCAGCAGGCCGGGCCCCGCACCCTTTGCTCCAGCACTGGCCTGTCGCGGCCCTGCCGAGCCCCCGGGCTCCCCGGGATGCGGAACCTCTCACCGGCGGGGATGGCTCCTGCCGGCCCTGTGGCATTCGGGAGTTCGGCCCGTGGGTATTTCAGAATCTGAACCAGGCGTTTGAAAATTTCTCAGTTGCCTAACTCATTTCTGTTCTCCCTTTGCTAAATGTTAGAACTAGCAATGGTTTGTGGCTTTTTTTTGTTGTTACAAGCTGCATCTCTGCTGTGGGGTTTTCCTGGTGTGCTGGACTTGCACACGTGGAAACAATTGGTTCCATTTTTTTTCTCCCCTCAGTTTCTTGCCCAGAGGAAGTGGATCACTGCCTGAAAGGGATATGCTGACGCTGTTACTAACCCAGAAGGACACACAACAGTTTTGACATACCGTCACAAAGTACTAGTCTTGCCTAGCCAAAAAAGCTGAGAAGCGACAACTTACAAGGGCACTGCTCTTGGCACCGAAAGCTGCCGTTTCAGCCTGGGCACCGCAGTGAAGTCAAGACTGCTGCTGCCTCTCCTCTGTTCTCTGTCCTGTACTAGTGCCTGGGGGCAACAGCAGAAATCAGAACTCAGGCGCATGTAAAGAGAGGATTTCATGGCAAAAACAATGGAGAATTCACAGCCAAATGTAAATGAAACTTTTAAGTTCAGGTCTTTGGTGTGCCATGATTTACTGTCCCTTTTCCTTCGCTCCATAGGACCCAGGAAGGTGAAATGAGGAAGGGTGTCGATTCCTCCTCCCAGGGAAGTGAGACAAGCCTGGCAGGGGAGAGAGTGCAAGAACCACCCTAGGGAAGGAATGGATTTTCCGACAGTGGTCGCAGACAGTATGCTGGGAAGGGTTTTTGTTTAATCCCAGTGAAGTCCAGGCCGAGGGGTAATCATCTGTGGACAGGAACCTGACAGCATGGCATTATCTTAATCTAAGTAACGTGCCTTCCACGCTGGCACTTATGCCTCCATATTAAGCAATCACAGCAAATGGTAGCCTGTTACATCCAGAGCTGTATTTACAATTTAGCTAAGGCATAGTTTGCTATTTTGTACAGTCTCTTCCTACTTGAAGTAACTTAAAACACAGTGTGCTCCAAAACCTACACATACTTGACACGAGTAAGCTGGTATTCTCTTTACGTTACTCTGCAATCTCAAAAATCTTGTATGGCGTAGATGGGGCAGATGTGGGAGCCGGATGATTGCACAGCTGAGGAGGACAGAGCACCAGCAAGGACGATTTACAGACTGGTAATCTTAGACATGCGTTTCTCCCACTTGTCCCAATGTTTGTAAGACGAGAGGATTATGGAAGAGGAGAGGTAATAGATAGCTCCTCTTAACCATTCTTTTCTCTAGGCTGTTGCAATCTCATTTCACAATGGAAAAATTTAAGATTCCTCTTAATTACAAACTGCCCATCCGCATCAGTGGGGGCTGCTGGCACCTTCCAGAGGACTCGTGAGTTGGACCGCAGGGTACAGAGGCAGGCTAGAGCAGAGCGGCCTCATCTGAAGAAACCATAGTCTTGCCACACGGAGCAGCTCAGCTCCAGAAAACCCCTGCAGCAGTCTCTACTTTTGGGATTAGCTAGCGAGAGATTATCGTCATAGAATCATTTTGGTTGGAAGAGACCTTTAAGATCATCAAGTCCATCTTTAACTACACGTTAGGACCCTTGGAAGAAGAGGTCTATTTATCATGCATAACATACTTTTGCATTCCAAAACACGTCTGCTTTTGGAGTACCACATGCGTGGAAAGGAAGGTTAAGTAACTTGCTCGTGATTCTTTCATGTACCAAGAATGAGAAGCAGAATCAAAAGCCAAATCTCTGCTCCAAATAAGCTTGGTAAGACAATACTTACCCCAGCTGCCAAACTCAAAGCTGCGCGCACAGTGAATGTCACAGAAGTTAAATAAGGTTATGGCTTTTGATCTTTACCATAATACTTGGGGCCAACCACCCTTTTGCTTGCAAATACACCATGGAGTTCTGGTAAGGTGTTAGGTAGGCTTTAAAAAAAGGAACAGTTGGCACAACTGGCAAAGCTGACCAGACAAAGTACAGGTGGAAGGAGAGTAAATCATTAGCCAGATAGACAGGCCTTGAACCAGATCACTTCAGCAGACGCTAACTTAGTAATTCCCTCTTGCTCCG
Source organism: Phoenicopterus ruber ruber (assembly GCA_009819775.1). NCBI lineage: Eukaryota > Metazoa > Chordata > Aves > Phoenicopteriformes > Phoenicopteridae > Phoenicopterus > Phoenicopterus ruber. Next base: position 1,919,763 of record CM020228.1, on the reverse strand, counting down.
AAACGAACTTTGTTCCTGTAATGACTGACAGCTGATGCAACGATAAGAGAATGAAGTCTATAAAAATCTAGCTGAAGCCTAGGAAGTTCTATTTGGGGCTCTTCCTGCCTCCTCCGCCCAAGACTGGTCCTACGGTCCAGGTGACAGCTCATACTGTGAAGATGCACTGTTGGAAAATGATGGCAGTTGTCCTGCTCTGCTCGCTGCTGCTCAGCCAGGTAAACGAGGTAACTGCTTAAAGCGCTAACTCAAACGGTCAGGTAGTTATTCAAAAGCCTTAGGATTTGCATGAATAAGAATAACAGGCAGGAGTTAGAGGTGACAGTAGAGCTCTTTTAGGGGATACAGCATCATAAAGAAGTAGAGTAACTGCCCAGGGAATACTGGGTTACTCCTTATCACTCTCTGCAACTCCCTGAAAGGAGAGTGTAGCGAGGTGGGTGTCGGTCTCTTCTCCCAAGGAACAGGCGACAGAACGAGAGGAAACAGCCTCAAGTTGTGCCAGGGGAGGTTTAGGTTGGATATTGGGAACCATTTCTTCCCCGAAAGGGCTGTCAGGCCCTGGCACAGGCTGCCCAGGGCAGTGGGGGAGTCCCCATCCCTGGAGAGACTGAAAAGATGTGTAGATGTGGCGCCTGGTGACATGGGTTAGTGGTGGCCTTGGCAGTGCTGGGTTAGTGGTTGGACTTGGTGATCTTGGAGGTCTCTTCCAACCAAAATGATTCTGTGATTCTATGTGATGTAACTTAGCAAGTCATTCTGCCTTCCCTCCCAAGAAGATTAAAAAACATAAGTAATTTTCATACTTCTTACTTCTTTGGGGTGAGGAAACAAGCAATTATACTTCAACAGAGCATGCTATGATCTGAAAACGAGAAAGATTTCAAGTTCCTCACTTAGAGACTATTGACCTCAGCATCAGGATGACCAAGTGCCCCTCCAGTTGCTGCAGGGTCTGACACTCGCACCACGACTCTGTTTCAGACGCGCTGTGCCTCCTTGCGCCACCAACAGCCTGGGCTGACGAGACAGAGGCGGATGACGCCTTTCTGGAGAGGAGTCTCGCTGAGACCCATTGGAGCCTCCTGCAGGGATAACAGCGAATGCATTACAATGCTGTGCAGGTAACTGATCCTGATCAACGTTAAGGCTCAGCGACACTTAATGTTATATTATGTAGAGGGAGTTCCCACTTCTTCTCACCCAAACGAGACATAGAGTTAATTCTGTGCATAAAAAAGATACCAGGAAGAGGGATGGGGCAATAGAGATTTAGCCTTCTTTTGTAAGCAATGCAAACAGAGCAGAGTCCAAGTGCCCTTGATTACAAACCTTAGTCCTTTCATTGCAACCCAAAATAACCTGCCTTTTCGCAAAAGAGCAGAGGATTCCAGGCAGCTTTTCGGTAATCACTTAGACACCTTAAATTGATCGCTCTTAAAGCCAGTACTGTTCACTTTAAAGCATATATTAATGAAAAGCAGTATCTTACCCTAAATTAATCACTTTAAGGTGATTACTTAAGCTCATAGTTTAAAAGGCAGCTAAAATATCAAAAGCCAGTTAGTTCTCACGAGCACTAGACATGAGCAAATTGCGCAACTACATATAAATTGATTAGTTAAAATGACTACTTGGTGACTGACAGGTGATTCTGTGTGGCACCTACTGTACACATACCAGATAGCAAATGGAGACAGGGTAGAATATATCCATTTTCTACTATATGTAAATATCTTAGGAAAGGGTAGTCGGGCTGCTATTTTGCATGCATTTGAAATGCACCGTTGGGTTCTGCTGATGAACACAGCTGAACTGTAACAGCAGCTCCAGGAAGACAGAGACACAAAGGGATTTCTGTTGTAGCTTCCACACCGCAGCCTGACCATATAAGCGCAGGGTAACCTGCATTTTGGAGTTATTATGCAGAGCAAAGAACATAAAATGAATCAAGATGAACTGAACAGAGTTAAAGAGGTGAATACAACGTGCGCGGCTACACGAGCCGAACACGAGCGCTGTGTAACAGCTGGGTGAGAGGAGCACGGCTCTGATGTATCCGAGGATGCGTCTGCGCCCCGCGGCCAGCAGTCCGAGCTGCCGGCGCCTGATGATGATTTGTTTTCCAGGAAGAACCACTGTTTCCTGAGAACAGCCTCGGAGTGACCTGTCACGACGAAGAACGCCCGTCACTGTTACGGCTAACAATGCTCCGCTCACTTGTGAAATATTTATTGACCATTCAAACAAAAGCTGGGACAGTGAATCGAGCAACAAGTATATTGAACATCTCTGTCATATGAACTGATAAAAGGACTTCAAAGAGCTTGAGAGCATTTCCTAACCGAGGCTGCACCTCTGCAGCACACGCTTCAGGATGACTCTCTGGCCAAGCTCAATAAAAGGCCTCTGCATCTCGTGGTCGTTTTGTTTTTTTGTAATGGTTCCTATTTTATTTTTTTTAAGGTGTGAATTAAAAATTTATATTCAGCAAGCCACCTTGGTTTTCCTTGTGTCCTGGTGAGCGCGCATCAGGCGTTTCAAGCAGGAGTGCTTATTTCAAACTGGACTTTAGACATTTATCCTTCAACCTGGCAAGTGCATAAAGCAGATCATGCTTCCATGTCATTTCAGTCTCAACAGCCGAACTCCTATCAGCAGCTCAGATAAAGGCCTGTTAGAAAGAGGGAGCAAACCGGTAATACTGATAGCACTTTCAATATCCCAAATACATCCAGTGATAACTGGAAGTAAAAGTATTTACTTTTAATTACTTCTAATCAAATTTACTTAAATAAATGTCCTAGACTGACTTTTGCTGCTGAAGTATCTACCATTTTAAAATAATCTGATCAAAATCCAATTCTGACGAGTCGCACGTTGGCTCGGAGGGCTTGAGAGAAACAAAGCCGCTTTTGATTAGACAAATATCAACAAGCCTAGGACACAAATACCGAATGCCTTTTGCCTTTGTTACACACAGAGCACTAGGATCAAAAGAGAAAACTCTGCTTAGAAATGCAATACCAGGGAGGAGAAAGCCCATGCAACAGATACAAGCACAGTGTTTTTGAAGTTTAATACAGAAAATCTATTTGATATTTATTAAACTTAGTTTCTCCAGTTACAGTTTTGCATTGTACAAAGCATTTTAATGACACAGTAGTTAAAAAGATCTTTACAAATTGAAATGTGATACCCTTTTCTCCAAATATTTTAATTGCCATAAATTTGTTTAAAAATACACATTAAACGCATGTTTCAGACACTAAACTTTCTATAATCTCAATACCACAAAATACATAGAATATACTATACAGATGTGGAAAAAATCTAGTTAGTATATAATACTTTGCTCACCATTAACAGCTTTATTACGTGAAATGCACATACTGACTTAGAAATCCTAATTTTGAGCCCCAAAGTACCCTTTGAAATTTCAAATGTATTGCAACAAATAAAATCACAGTTTGTTTTTTTTTTTTAGGTTTTGGTTGAAGACAGATGCCTAAATATTTTGATAGAAACAAAATGTAACACATGGACTTGTCATGTACAAAGCATAAAACAGAGACATCCCATTAGTTACTAACAGTACCTTTCTGTATGATTAACAAGGGCTTCATTTATAAGTGACAGGTTAAAAGTTACCTTCCCCCACCCGCGAGCCCTCCCCCAAAAGAAAAACCCTTCTTCACCAAATAATAATTTCAAATAAGATAAAGGATTTTTAATAAATATATAAGCACTTTATCCTCCATATACAAAATTTCTTAAAACAATTTAAAAGGGGGACCAGATACAAATGTCAGGAACTGTGCTTGCAAAAGTCATGCCTGGTCCTTAGAGTTGAGTTTCGGATGTATAATGCCAACGCAGCCAAGAGCAAACGCTGCAGAAGTACTGTGCACCCGACGACATCGCCGCTCGGGGTTGCATATAAAAACCGAAGACAGGGAACACCGCATTCCCATCTGCCTGCATCGGCTCCGTTAGCACGCGTGGAGAGTTACACCAAGAGTGGATACGCTTCCATCGAGTTTCCAGATGGAATCGACACAGGTGAAGCACGTGCCCAAAGACAGCCTACACACGCTCCGCGCCGTACCACAGCATTCCCGATCGCTCCGTGTAGCGTCCTCGACCGAAAGCCAGCTGAGCACCGGCAGAGCTAACGCCGTCTGAAAGGCTGCCCTCGCACGGGTGCTCAGCCCGAGGACAGAACTCGCCGACCGCGCAGCCGAGCCCCCCCGCCCCTCACCGCTGTTTCCACCGGGCATCACGGCGGCAGAGACCCAACGCCTCGAAAAGGAACGGAGCTGGACCCACGGCACGATTCCCTGACTGCTCGAGGTTAGGTAACTTTCCCACTGAGGAAATCTGTCTCCTGGAATAGGTCTGGATTTGTCTGAGTTGGCTAGCAAAAGCTTTGGCTACTCTTTACACTTAAAGATGTCCAGCATTAACTTTGCTGCGTGGAAACACAGGGTTGTCCGTAACACTGATTCATCGGATGGAGTAATTTAAACCCCGACCAAAGTGTTTGTCAGAAATCTAAGAATTTGGAAGTTGTTTACTCCCCAATGGGTAATTCAAACTTGACTTGCTCAGGCCCTTTTGTATCTGCCTTAATATAAACACTGCAGTGACAGCAAATGTCGGTTAGGTAAATGAAATATTAAATACAGCAAAGGTAGTCTCTCTTTCCGGCAGTTTGCCATCTTGGCAAACTACATAATTATCTGCCTACGGCTTTATTTTACTTGCCCCAGGCAAGCGCTACATTATTTCCATAAAGTACTGACTCTCCGTATGTTGGGGCCATTCATAAATACATTTCAGGGCATTTTTTTGTTACCACAGCAATCAAGCCTCAGCAATCTAAAGGAATATACATTGCACTCCTGTATAATATGCAATATTCATCACCAATAAGATGGTGATTCAGCACTCAATAAATAATATATCAATATAGTCAGTTGCACCATAATCTAAAAACAAGTATAACATATACTTTGGACAGACTGAGTTCATATATATATACATATATATTAAAAGACACATACAATACAAATTGCATACTGCCATCAAAAGCCAAGAAGAGCCATCCATATGCTCTGCTTTATGGCTAATAGTTTCAAATCAAAATAAAAGTCTCGGGCTGTTTTACTCTGGTGTCCGGAAGATTTGTTTGTAATTCGAAACGGTTGCACCTTACCACCTAGGAACCTGCAAGTCTGACAGCAAATTCGAGTAGCATTGACATCTGAGCAAGCCTAGTCTGATTAAGCCATTTTTAAGATTCACCAACTGGGACCACGTTCAGTGAGGGAATTAAAATTACGGCGTTGATATGTATTTAATATACAATCGTCTAGGGAATCATTTGGGAAGCCAGGAGTTAGGGAGTCCCTCATCGTCGGCCGCTAGCGCGACGCGCGTTAGCACCGAGGTGCCAGGCGTTCCCGCCGCTGCCGTGCAGAGGCACGACGGGACGGGTCAGAGCCGTCGCCTGCACTTTGACAGAGGGATGGAAGCCTATTGCGCAGTTGCATTTTTTTTTTTAGCTATGAAATCTGACAAAGTACGTCACTTTTCTCTCAGAAACAATGGTACGTCCCAAATTCAGATATGCTTTCGGAATCGCGAAATTTAAATGGATCCGTTTGAAATAGCCACAGATGCATAAGGCATTTCTTTTCAATGAACAAGACCACCGCACACCTCCCGTACAGACAGAAGACCCGGGACAGCACTCTAGAGGATACTGTACGACGAAGTACACTGCTTAGGTGGGACACTTTCAACCAGTTCAGGTCCACATTTTGACACGATGTAAAAAGTCTTCCGGTCGTTTGAAGACAATTTTTTAAGATCCACTGATCTAGGGACAGCGATACGTTTTTAAGAGACCAATTCAGCGTGACACCAAAAGGTATTTGTGGGACTCTAGTTAAGGAAAAAAAAAAAATTCCCAGAGATGAGACCATTCCTGCGAACAGGAATGGCAACTGTGCACAAAGGAGCAAGCCAAAAACCAGCCACGCTGGCTAGTGCAGCACTACACAAAAAATAAACTATGAATGCAACTTCTAAGAAGGTAATTTTTATATAGCGTCAAAAGTGTGCTAGGCACTTTAGAGTATTAAAGGAAAAATAGTTGACAGTGTCCCATTAACCAAGATGCGGAGTTTGAGGGTACGGAGTTCTGTCTCGAACAGCAAACACTAACAGAAACGTGACCTTGCACAGTGATTCAATAAAAAGGATGCTCCAACAGACCTGAAGAGTAAATTCAGCTATCGTGGAAAAAGTCCCAGGTCCGTTAACCATGTATCAATTCGTACGTAGCAAAGCTTTTCTGGAAGTACAAAACACGCTGGAACGCAAAGGAAGCTCTACGAATATGCAGCTACCTTTTAGTAGGTTACTAATTTGCAAAACTTCTAAACTCTTAAAGCCCATAGGACATACTGCAGTACTAAGTAGCGTAGAATTCTATTCCTTCTCTCGAGGTTGCCGTGATTTTGGCACTTAACTACACCTACACAAAAAATTTAGTGCAATAATTTTCCTGAACATGCACGTTCATATCTGGTACAGAATAAAGGGTTAAATGGGAGAGAAAACAAAGCAGCATTCCACAATCTCACTCCAAAGGATTCAGAGTTTGACTCTTCAAAAGGAGACCACCGCAATGAGAAGTCAGTTGTGTGACAGACACTAGTACTTTTAAAAAGGAAATGGAATTTTACCAAAGTACTGCAGAAGACCACTGCATACAGTATACCTGGTCCTGCTGTAAAACATCTTGTAAACAGTTCATAAAATCTTCATCTAAAAGTAAGGCATAAGGCACACCAGACATGTTAGGGGCACTAAGCAATACTGAAAGCAGTAGCATTTTAAACCTTTGACTCAGACAAGCACCTTACGTGGAAAGGTACTTTGGTTTACACTTTTTGAGAGCAATCGCAACGCCACGAACCGCTTCCGTTGCACCAAGTCGCTCCCTCGCAAGCGAGTATTACGCTCCACCAAACATTAACGGGACCTTCATTAACACGGGGTAAATACAAGTTTTAAATCCTTTCTGCATCAGAACAGTCACTTTCCCTGTAATAGCAGGTGTGCTCCCACCCCACGATGGCTGTTGCACTGTCATCCTGTAGTGTCCGTTACCTATCAGACCCTAAAAGGAAAACATGGACCTCGATTTCTGCTTAAGATTCCTGGTTTCTCAGTCAATGGAAAAGATGCAAATGACAGTTCTGGTAGGAATTTAACTACTGTTGGTTTTTTAACCACAAAGTTCACCGATTTTCTAAGTGTCAAAAAATGACAAGCAAGGAAACAAAACGTATTTTAAATGAAGAGACACAAAAAAGCACAAGATTGTCCATTTCAGAAACCTTTCCTGTATGCATCGCACCTGTCCGACTGAAGTTCATTCCTACACCATTACTTGGATATTACATTAAATGCAAATTACTGTAATGTTTTGTGATTGTTATAGTGTTAATCGATGTTTTGAAACTGCCTTGAAAACAATCCAAGTCAGATCCAGCTAAATACTTTTCCATATAAATTTCTTTATAATTCATTTAAATGAAGTATCTTAATACGTAGAAGAATATCTGGAACTTTTCTATTTAGTACAAATTCTGCAATAATAAATCTGTAGTTGTCATTTATTAGTTGACTCGTAGGCATTAGGCATGAAAAGTATGGTGTCCCTACATGTTAGAACCTATCAACCCTAGTTCCTTTTACAGGCTCTACCACCACAAGACATTACAGAGTAACAAAGCTCACAAAGTACTTAAATAAAGTGTCTATGTTTAATTTCTGCTAAGTACTCAAAAGGGTAAATTTAGGGAAGAAATAGCTAAAAACTGCCCCAAACCGGGCTTTTCAAAATTAAAATTAAAAAATTAAAATAAATAGGATTTAAACTGACTATTTCTGTATTATGACTGGAATTCCAATGATCTATCCAAGACAGATCAGCAAAACTACACCTTTACATGTAGCAAATTTTAAAATATTTAAATAACTTAAAACGGGAATACTGAAGAAGTCCATTAACCAGATCATTTGGGGTTAAAACACAAAACACAAATGAGGATGGGAGACGTGAAAGCATTCCTTGCTCTTAGTGTCAACTAAGCAATGTGTTATGGCAGTCTTCCTTATTGACATGACACAGTGTTGTGGAGATAAATCAGAGGCAGCGAGAAAAATGTGTTCGATTTTCCATTCCTTCAGTTCAAAATATCACTTGGCATCCAGGCGCAACCAATGTAATCCCTGACGGGTGTAACGCACTAGGTCTGTCATGATGCTCGAATTAAAAACCAGAGGGCCCATAACTTTATCCAGTTCAGCAAAGAACTCTAAAACAACAGAAACACAAGTTAAACCATGCACATATTTTTATATGGGAAATATTACACCCACCCCCCCATCTTTTCAGCATGAATCTTTTAGATTAAGATACATAGGAGAAAAGAAAGGTAGCTGAACGATGGAAGAATACAAATAGAGGAAAAAGGTCCTTTCTAATCAGTTTCTTTACTCTTTTGCAGAAGACTGGCTGATAAGAATAATTAGAGTACGGTTAAACTATTGTAAAACTTCCTTGGCCTTCCCCCTCAAATCTGTATTTCACTTAAGAGTTTCAGGAACGGAAATGAACCAAGTTCCTCTTCCTACACCAAACATTTTACAGGAAATGCAACAAAGATTTTTTTTTTTTTTTTTTCCAGCACATAGCTGGTAGGAAACATTAAATCTCCAACTCCACCTTGACAACCAAGACAACCAGCCTGGGGCATCACTGTAACCGAAGGCACAACTTTCCGTCTCACTTCTGCAGAGGACCTGGTTAAGCATCCTGCGCACCATTAACCGCAACTCCAAAACTCAAAGCCTACGAGCATTTCAGCACGCTCTGGTACATCTGAAGTTACAATCCACCCGTGCCAGCCCTTACCTTTCTGTTCTTTAGACAGCTGTTCGGCTTGGTCCCAAATTTCAGTGGCATAGAGGAAGTTGGATGTAACTTGGACGTAGCTGGCTGCCATCTGATGGATCCTCTGGGGGATCGTCACCGAAGACCCGCTCCCTGAAGGGTTGGCTGCCCCGGAAGAGTAATTTCCTGAATTCCCTGGAGACAGCTTTGGAGAGACTGGAGACGGCATACCGACAGGCTTGCTGCTTAGCCAAGAAAAATATTAAATTGTAAAATGCGTATATATACACGTGTACTTTAGGCACATCATGCCGTAAGATGCCCCCTAAGATCTCTCTTCCCACATCTCAGGGTGTGAGATGCTAAAGCACTCCCACTTTACACATCAAGAAGTCAGGATTTGCCCTACAACAAAGGAAATGCACGAGCTGGTAACAACTGCTGAGGATCCTCCAACCCTTATGTTTTAGCTTCACAGCCAAAACCTCATCACCAAACCTCATCATCTTTTAATTCAAAAAAATCTTAAATTCATTGTTTAAATAAATTGAACCTTAAAGAGTAATAATGAAAACATCACAACTCCATGGTAACTGTACTGCCACAATATTACACTTTCAGAGACACGATGCGAACCTGAAATGCCCTCCTAAAATGCCCCGAGTAACCTATCAAAGGTCCATCGTTAGCTTTTAAAGAACAGAAGTAAATTGCCATACTGTGGAACAGACAACTGAAAGTGCCTGTAGCCGCCTGGGCTTGCAGCGTTAATAAAGCTACTGTTTTGAGGGAAAAAGCATTAAGTAAACCAACAAAACTCAGCGAGATAAGTGATTTGTTAGTGACACACTGACCCTTTTTTGCACGGAGGAGTTGCCTGACAAGCTCCCTGCAGAGCGCTGTCACTGCAAAGCTTTTAGCAGGATAATGATGCAAACAACGGAATCAAAATCCCCACCCTTAGAACAATCAGGAATTAGCTAAAACACCTCAACCCCAACGCTTTATAGAGTGAGAAGCTCCTCTTTCAGCACCCCAGGCACACAGTTTATGTAGGAAACTAGCTATAAGTTGAGAAATAAGGTAACAGCTTTTACTACTTACCTTCCCATACCAGGTGATGGTGCTTGAGAATTGTTATAGGAATTCTGTTTGGGGAAAAATAAATTTGTCACCTGATTTATGTTTTTACTTTAACTAGTTATACTTTATCTGGTTATTTAATTAGTTATTTTTGAACAAATTAATTTTTCTAGTTTTTCTTTTAAGCAATAACCAAAATTCTGAATAATATCAAAGTAAATTCAAATTTCGAAAAATATCCTTTTTTAACTGATGACTAAGACACAAATTAAGGGATTATTTTAGCAACATAAAGAATGCCGCTAAATATATATAGGATTGGAGCAGTCCTCCATTCTAACCATTAGATCCCACTGCCTCTTATGAGAACATTTTGGTTTTTTCAGCCCGTTAATAGGAAGAAATCTGTCATTACTGGCATTGGACAATTAAAGGTGTCTCAGAAGTCAGGCATGCGACAAGCCTGTTTCCTCTCAGTATCGATAGCTGGAAGTTTCGGAGGAACCCAGTGACATTAGTCACCTACCCCCAAGCGTTCCTTTGAAAATCTCAGCCTAGAGTAAGGACTGAGGAACAGGACGGAAGCATCGTAACTGTGTTTCTCATCTGCAACATCTTGATTCAAATAAATTCATTCAAAGGACACCTCTTGATCTGCTTTCCCTGACAGCATTTTTAAATCAGTTGCACAGGAATTTAGATAAATTGACAGGGGAGGGAATAATTAAAAAAAAAACAAAAAACAAACATCCCACTGCAAACAAGAAAAATCCAGGAAGACCAATTTGGCTTTGAATTAGAAGCTGGCCCTGGTGCCAGCTCTGGTGAAGGCTGAATAGCCGCAGCCCATGTAATATACTCCTCGATCCTGAATTCCCTTAAGCTTAAACATGAAAGTGAAGCTTCAGCTTGTTATATCTGCCGCAAGAAAAACGTTTTTAAATTCTCTTGAAGCCTACTAAATTTAGTAAAGACGACAAAAGCTAGATCAAATTATTAATAGACAGCTATGACGTGAGGACCAGGAGGGTTGTGACAGCCACGCTGCCTCTTCCCAGCTTTAAACTACTCAACTTTAATAAAACTTTAATAAAACTCCAGGTCCAGTTCTAAACAAGGTATATTCCACGTTCACATGTAGCAGTCTGAAATTTGGATTCAGGAGTTCTAAGTGATGTAGAGCTTTAGCTTGATTAGGTTTTAATATTCCAAGAAAATACACATGCAATTACCTTCAGATGTTCAGTCAGAGTTTTAGAATATTTCAATGCACTTTCCTTTTTCAGTTTGAAAAGCCTTAGGTATAGTAGAGATTGGCACCGAAGACTGACCAAAGACAGAACAACAAAACATTTAAAGTCAAGGTTATCACAACTCAGTGAATTTCAAAAATCTAGTAGCTGTGTTTTTAAAGTTTTCTCTGCCAACCCTGACAAGCCAGCTCTCAAGCTGTGACTCAACCAAAAAAATCCATAACCACCTTTAAATTCTCAAGGAAATAAGAACAGCTCTGTGTGCCTTAAGCTGAAACTCTAATTTTCAGGGATCCTGCCAGTATCACCAGTTTCCAGGTCTGGGCTTAGGAGACAACACTAAGCTACTTCCCAGACGAGGGTTTCATTTCTTCTCGCTCGCGTCGGGACACACCGAGCCGCAGCGTCCTGCCACGGCCCCCCCTTTCTTCCCCACCTCACCCCCGCTGGCTCTGGCCCTCTACGCCTGCTGCTCCACTTCACCTGCCTAGGAGGCTAGTGGCCATTCTCTGCAGCCAGCCCAAGTCTGGATTTACCACTGGCTCAGCACAGGAAGGACCCCCATCCTTTCTGCTGTTACTCCTTACAAGTCTAGTAATTTCCTTAATATTTCAAAGACTTGGCCCTCGTTGTCTACATCCCCTCTGCCCCAATTTACAGTAATCAGATGTACAGCAGTAATCTTTACATACAGCCAAGTGGAAAACTCATATATTTGCTTCAGAAACACCCGAGAACTCAGTGTAATGCAGCATTTTGTGTAGATAAAACATTTGAAATTAATCAGCGCATTGTATTAAGTTCAGAATAAACATACCAAAGCACTGCTAGCCTTTTATCTGCAGCCGTAGCATCCGGTGCCAAGTAATTCTTCAGTTTCATAGTGTATCTACAAACACAGACAGCAAGTGAACAACAAAATAAAGCATTGTGGTATCGCTTATCCATCACAAAACACTGACATTCTTATGAACTCCTCGTTTCAACTGTCTTCATTTCAGGAACCTCTCTCAGACCCTAAACAAATGCTGACTAGGTAGTAATTGGAACAATTTTGCTTCTCGTGTGTTACGCGTTGTAGAGAGGCTTCAAGAGCCTTAGCAGAAAGGATCTCAACCTTCACAAAAACACTTGAAGCCTCAGCAACTGGAACGAACTGGTAAGTGATCCAGTTTTACTGGAGAACGATGAGAGGTTTCAAAAGTTGGTGGCAAAACTTCAGTAAATCTAGAAGCTCCGATTTCCAGACCGCTTTCCCACCCACTTGACTTCTGTACATGCTTTGCCATGCTTACTTGATTAATTCCACAGTTTCTGAATACATAGGGAACGGGGACTTGGATTCCTGAGCATTTTTCTCCAATGCATTCCCACACTCGATGAACGACACTACAGCATCTAGGTAGTACACAGCCTTCTCAAACCTGTCAGACTGAGGAGACGGGAAAACACTTGTAAGGACAAAAACCGGAGGAGAAGCACAAGCAAGCTCCAGTGCAGGAGGGCAGCAAAAGGACAAAACCCCAGTATAATGTGCAAACACCGGATGCGTATTGGAGATTTACTTACCAATGCATCCGCATTATGTTTTAACTTCTTTGCTTCTTGTAAATAATGATCAGCTGAGTAAGTCCTGCAACAGAGGACACGAATTTATGGACTCAGCCCCACCCATATTGCATTTCCTTTTATGACTGAACTTTCTTAATGTTGCCAAATTTTGTATTTTTTCTAACTCAACTTACAGGAGATACACTGTGATAAAACTGTTAAAAAAGTTGTTAAAATAGTTAACTAGCATGCTTAGTTACAGTACGATAAAATTGTTAAAAATAGTTTCAAGTTAGTTCTCTAGTTTCAGGTAATTCAAAACGGTATTTCAAGCAAGTTGATAAGTACACGTGATGTGGTTAAATTTACTGCATTCGATATTCAAGCAAACCAAACACTTGACCAACAACAAGGGCAGGGGAAGGAAAAAACCCACAAAATTTGAGGACAAATTAATCCAGCGCCTCCAAGACTGGCATTACTGAGGGTTTGAAGTATTTAAAAAATATGATGATAATAATACAAAATAAATCAAGATGCATTCAGGTGTTATTTGCTTCTTGCTTAGCCACCCAAGACAACCAACGCTAAATGATTTTCACAACTAGATGAGCAGAAGGTAATCATAAAAGTATAATTATACAGTTCAATATATTAACATATTACTTATGAATGGATTAAAGTTTGAAATAAATTCTCCCATCCATCCTGTCTTACTTGTCTAAGAATTAAAGATATTTGAAATCAACATTTTTAACAGTTCACTTACAGGAAATTGACGTCATTACAAAGCAACAGTTGATATTAAAAAGATTAGATACCTACAAAATGAGTTCCATCAGTTCTAGGCCCAAAAAATCCTAAAATATCTCCATCATAGCCAGAAGGTTATAACATGTCGCTATTCCAAAGAACAATTACTGTTCCTTGGACAGTGCTCTCGTTATGCCTTCCTATACTACAATACACATTCACATTTTATTTTTTTAAAAAGTTTGATCTTACCTGTCAACTACTTTGTCCTAAATGATTGATAATGTATTCTAATCATCAAATTCACTTCACTGTTTTTTGCGAGATTTTTTTGTTTTCTTTAAGGAATACCTACCAGGAGAAGAGCACGGACCAGCTAGCCTGCGCACCTCCAGAGAGTTCTTAACTGGGAAGTTACTTTTACATTTGGTATAAACGTGAAATGCTTTAAGAGCAAACACTGTGCTGAGATCTGAATTGGCACAAGTGAAACCTAAAGTCTGCACAAGACAGTAAAATATGTGTTTTATTTTCTTTTCAAGATATTTTCTTTGACCCCCACAGGATTAAATCCCAATCCCGCCCTTGGGGATCTGGAATTTCAAAACCGAAGGCTCCTCTCTATGATCAGTGACCACAACTCCTGACCAGAGGACGCGGGCTCTGCCGGGAGGAGAACAGGCAGACGGGTAGCAGCAGTGTAAGGCGAAAAGGATCCATCAGCATTTAAAACCAGAACAACCCCAAGCTGTTTAAGTCTACTGCTGGTCCTTTTATGCTCGGCAGGGATGTACAGGGCAGGCTACTGCTCCTCCTCGAGGACTGCGCTGCCTGCCAAGCAAAGGGCACGGGGAGCAGCCTGGCAGGCACGTCGCTGCAGGAACACCACGCTCTCCAGAGCGGGAGCTTCACTTAACATCTTCTGTGAAGCAAAACGACAACACTTCTCTGCGGGGAGCTGGCTGCGCTCCGAGATTCACAGCCCCACGACGGGAAAGGCACCTTTCGCTGTTCTTACCTATCATCAAAAACAAGTTTTGCTCTTCTTGACTTTGAACTTTCCGTAGATGGAGCAGACGCAGGAGGGCAGTTTGATGAATTGTTCAGAATCTTTTCCTGAAAGGAAAATTGTTGCCAAATAATAAATTTAAAGAACAGTTAAATCTTCTCTGCCTTCAAGAAAAGCATTTGCTGTACAAATTTCTCCCACGACTTCATGCATTATATGCGGTAAGGTCAGCTTTGCAGCTGCTTTAGCTGCTGTTCACCACTGACAGTAACACAGCTGCCACGAGGCTTTCACCGAACGCTGGCACAGAGGAAGACACAGAGGCTATAATCAAGCTCCTCGCTCTAATACACCAGGAGATCTCCATTAGAGGAAGGAATGCAGCCAATGCTTTCTAGACACACCTAGGTCCAGGAAATCCCTACCCGAATCTCCCATGTCACTGTTTCTAAGTCCTGTTTTTCCACTCGAACAAGGAGGTGACGAATATTTTTACAATTTCTCATTTCTCTCAACAGTACACTCTGCTGAATGCCTCTGCCTTGAAAAAAGTACTATTTCAGAAGGATAAGCATCATCTTCAAGGAGAAATGTTAGCTGTCTTCAGAACCCACTGTCCTCGCTCCCCTAAATTATACATGGCTCAACAGGACAGCTCGGGCTAAAGGCTGGACACTAGAAACATTCCGTGAGTCATAAGTGAATCCATTTTCAGTAGCTCCCCAATTTCGTATGTGTTTTCTGCTCTCTTGATTTCTCATGACCAAAGGCCATCTATTGAGATCTATTTCATAACCTGCATTTATCAGATTATTGCTAATCAGAAGCCTCCTGGAGCTGCAAGGCACCAGATTTGCACAGCAACGTCCTATCTACCATCGTAACGTAGGAACAATGACAAAACATGCAGCGCAATGCAGGAAGAGCACAGACTACTTTAAGAAAGGCGTGACTAAGCATATCTGAAGTATAAAATGATAAACATCTCACAAATTAACAACTGGCTTAGGAACATTTCTACGCTGACAAATAAAGAAAGGGCAGAGCCCCAGCCTGTAAGGTAAATTCACCATCTACAGTTCCTGGAAGTGCCTTAGCAGCCACCAATATACGTAACCCTGCCAGGCTTCTAAAATCTCATGGTATCGGCAGCTGAGGTAACACAGCATGTCTCCCAGTTCAGATATTCACGAACTCCACCCTGATGACTAAGTTACTTTCTGCCATTGCTGCTTTACTCCTCCCCAAATCAATTATCCTTTCTGAACATTTTTAGACTTTGCTTCTAAGCCTTTCAGAGACTGAAACTCCAACTACTGAGGTTCAGCAATTGCTTAAACTACCGGAGTTTCCAGCGCCTGTCGGGGGCTTTGGGCTTTGCTGCCGAGCGCTTGGAGACGGCCACACCAGCACCTGCAGCACACGCTGGAACCCCAAGGACAAAGGTGAAATCCCTCCCCGTTAAACATACTGTGCTCAACGACGGGCTATACAACAGAAACTGCTCATCACAGGTATCCAACAATACACCCCCAGGTCTCCTCACAGGCTAATCTGTCCAGTAATACGCATTTATATACTGATGAAAAAGCACATTACAATTTAGTGACCTAAGAGTATCATCTCCCTATAATATTTTAAAATTCTACCATCTAAGTATCTTCCTAGCATAAATCTCTTAAAAAAGATTTTCTGCGCCATCTTTACAACCATGTTTTCTCCACTCCCACCACGGAGAGCGCTGTACATTCCTGCGCTGGAGTTAAAATAATCTTTCCGGGGTCCCACAATGTCATAAAATGAAAGCTACAGCTTCGCATCCGAGCACTGAGCATGGACCGAGCTCCTGCTCTCCTTAAAAATCAGGACAAGATCTGTATCTGCTCTGATGAGAGCAGAGTAACCTCATCGTTCCATTTACTGGTGTGTAAACAGCTTTCTAGTGATATTTCTTATTAACAAATTAAACAATAAATAAGCAGCATCAGTAATCAGAAGATGACTAAATACATTTCACTAATTAACATAAGAATTTGGTAGGAATAAGCATTAGTATTCCACGATCTCTCCCGAGTTATTTTCTCATTTATAAGACTTCCAAGGTACTTCAGCACTACGACATGAAACAACGCCTATCTAAAACTAATTACACTTTAACTTGAACTGCAAATTATTGTCCAGATCACACTGAGCACGTCAAACTGCAAAGCAAAGAAACGGGTTTAAGGCATTTACAGCGTAAGCTCTTTACCTTGTTTTCTTTAGCACTGCTGGAACCCTTCCCCTCTGTCTTCTTCTGTTTAGAAGAGGAGCTGCTTTTACTGCCACCGCTGCTCTCCTTGCTGAGGTTGCTGCTGGACTTCAGGGATGACGACTGACTGACCGTCCTCTTTCGGGACCCGTGTTCTGGCTTGGAATCTTTCTGCGGGACTGGGGCAGCAGGAGACGGCAGTAAATCCTTCTCTTTAACAGCACTTGGCTTTGAAGACCTGGGCAAAATGAACAAATTCAGGTTTGGGTTTTTCTTCCTTAAAAAACGAAACCAAACAAACCCAAATAAACCCCAAAAACCCAACCTCACAAAACTTTTTTTAAAAAATTTTAAATAAAAAACCAGCTTTTTGCCCTTTTTTTTTTTTTTTTTTTTGAAAAACACACAAGATTTTTGTTGTTAGACCTAGCAAACTAGATATGGAGGAAAAGAGAAGAGAATAATTGTCTCAGTAAGTACGTTTCTATGAGGCCAGATTGAACTCGTTTTCATCATTTTATTTGTTCTGACCTGAAAACACAGTAGACAAGTTCTAACCATAAAACCACATCCCTACAACAGTTCTTGAAACACCACCCTGAACACTTACAGTGTCAGAAATTAGTGCCAATGTTAGCGCCAGCCTGTCTGTTGCAGACTAGTCAGCCTAACAGCTCAGAAAAAAGATGGTCCAGATAAATGTCCTCTGGAACGCAAGAAAACGGGAAGCTTTCTCAGCGTAGCCTTTCAGTACACTCTGACCTGGGCTGCTGAGGGCTACTGCTGACTATTCTTGGCTTCCCACAATTATTTCTACACATTATTTTTATAAAATCATATAGTTTCATTTAATTAAATGTCCTTCAGATAACTGCACTGGCAATCAAGCAAATATCAGAAATAATAGGTTAAAAAAGCATAATCAAGATAGAAATGCATCCGTTTGTTCTACCTATGTTTCCTAACAAATAGTAAGACACTGTTTAATTCAGAATGGGCAAACAGGATTTCCAGCACCTGATGTGCTGCAGCTTCTCACACATTTGTAATTTGGCAATTACTCACTATACAGAAATATTTTCCATGACATAATTATACCAGCTTTCAGTTGCTTGATCTGAAATAGCAGAGTTTTAAAAGGCAGTGGAAAAAAACCCTTACTCTTTCCTGTGGATTAACACCGACCAAGAAATAAATCAAATAAAAGCATAATAGCTATTACAAAAAGCATGGACAATTACAGAAATAACATACAAGTTAAAGTATTAAACAATGTTACTCGTTTGCTAATTTTGTATTACTTTGCTTTTGTGTCACTCACACTTTTCTTCAGCTAATCTATCAAGCAAATGTGAGGCTAAATCCATGGATCCAACTCTCAATGCCATCAGCTTCCCAGACAATGCCAGTTAAGTAATTTATTCTCAGTTTATGAACTTGCTAAATGGAGAATTACCAGATTGGGTTAATTTAAAAGCACAGATTTTGCAAGAGCAAAAAGCTAGGTGCACAGCTGATTTCTGAAACAAACCCAAACCCCACTGTGTATTCGAGAAAAGCCAGGAAGCACATATTCCATAGTACACCAACCCTTCACAGGAGGGTTTCCCTTACTTCTGTTAAGTAGAACAGCTGTCCTTGAACAGTGTTTTTGGTTATGGAAATTAATTTCCACCAACTACTAGTAGAAACTCTGAAGTAAATCTGGCTGAAGGGTAAGCAGCAATGAATTTTTACCCACTGATTAACAACGAGGAGACACGTTGTTGGGGGGGGAGAGGAGGAGGAGAAGAGGGGGAAAGATGGGCACCCATCTTCTCCTTGATCACCCTGAGCCTTCAATGTTGAAAACATAGCCAAGATACTCACTCCCTACTGCTGGAAGTCTTGTGTCCTGATGGAGCTTTTTCTTCCAGTTTTGTTTTCTTGCTTTCACTGGCTCTGTTTTCATCCTCGTTCTGAATAAAGCAAACAAGAAATACATCCAGGCAAACGTCCGCATTTACAGCTTCACCGTGAGTGGCAATGCTTCACATTAAGAGACTTGATTTTGCAGTGTACAGAATAAGGTATCTACAGACCACAAAAACATTCCCTAAAGCATCTAGTCTGTATCAAATATTTGACCAGATCCTGATATTGGAACATAATGAAAAACAAAGTCTGGCTTCTAAATTATCAACCTGCATAAAAGAAGTAGCAGCTAAATTGTTCATTTTAGCACAAACATATTATCACCATGAAATACCAGAAAAATCTGCCAAAGGCTTCAATAAGAGATCAGGAGACAGATTTTATGTTGTGGAGCCTAACAGAGGTGTCTTATGAATGCCAGAAAAAGGTAGAAGTCTTGCAGTCTATTAAAGTAAACTCAGAGATTTTTATATAAATTTAATCCCAAAGTCAAAGAGTCTTGAAGGCAAATTTCTAAGCTGTCTCCAGCAAGCACTACAAGTACTAATACAGCGAATAAAATTGAAAATAGGGCCTCACAGAGTATGTCATCTGGCAACATAACCCAGATTCCAACCCAAAAGGTTTCATTTTTGTTACACCGATGCTGCCACCCTGAGCCCTACAGTCAAGGAAGCACAGGAGCAACCAACGTGTAGAAATCAAGTGGTGACAGTCGCGTAGAGAGCACTCGAACACCTAAAAACTGGAGGGGTGGGGGAAAGGGTGAGGTTTTCTTCAGTCGCCTCAAGCAGGCTTGCATCTTCTCTGGTAGGTACCAGTAAGCATCAGCGTAATCTGAGGATTCAAACCAATTAAAAACCAGCCTATTTGCTGGGATAAAGCCTAAATTTAATTGGTCTTACCAAAGCTTTCCGGTTTAGATGTAAGAGCATAGATCTTTAATGCCATAACTATAGCATATGGTTATAGCTCTATATCTATGCAGATCCAAATGTGGACTGAAAGGCGTAACTGGTCAAAGAAACAGAAGCCAGTGTATTCAGAGCCACTGGAACATGTGAGGGCATTCCCATGAGCATTAGGAATTAGATAGGAACACTTGCAAAAAATAATTAGTCACTGTACTGGTCAGAGTTAGTCCAATTTGACAAAAGAGCTCATACTTTCTCATTTAATTTCCTTATCCAGAGAAAACAGGAATCTTAGTCAGGAACAGTACAGGGGAAACCCCTGCTTGCAGTAACATACCAAGTCTCCTAGATGACACTAATTTCAGTAAGTGACCAAGTTTACTTAGGTTGCTCAGCAGGAAAACTGGTTTAACTGAAATTATCTATCTCCTCTGGAGAGTCAAATGACTCTGGATGATCTCATATAATCCTTTGATTCCACATGTCAACAAACTCTTACAACCACTGCCAAATCCCTCTGAAAATTTCATTTTGACAAGGAAATCCAGAATAGCATGCCGGTTTTTGAATCCCTGAACCAGGGCTTTGCAGTCCCACCTTCACAGAAACCAGAAACTTATGAACACGCATTGGATCACCGAGTCCAGCTGACAGTCACAGGTTCGCCCTTTACACAGATTGTCTATGTTCTGAGGTGTCTGAAAGCAGTTTAAAGTTACACCAACAACTACTTTATTCCCCCCTCCAAGAGAATTACTTCTATTCAGCCCCACCCATTGATTCCTGTCCATTTTACTGCCCCCAGGCGTTTCTGCTTTTTATTTATAGTTGAAAAGATTAATTTTGGGGGGGGGGGGGGAAGATTAAATATCATTACGGAGAGCTACGTCTGCTCCCAGTAAAGCAGCACCCCGAGATGATGGTTGCTGCTGCTGCCATGCCCCAGGCCCATTTCTGCCCCATCCCTCGTCCTGGCAACATGAGATGGCACGATTCACTGGTTCAAGGAGCTGACCCAGCTTAAAACTCTTTTTTTTTTTTTTTTTTTTTTGGCCAGGTGAATTTTCCATTGGATCCACCGCAGCGTAACAGGGGCTGGTGCCAGATCAAGTGGAGGCATGAGAGGGCAGGGTGCCGTGCTCGGAGGCACGGCAGCTGTGCTAGCTCGCAGCTACGGGGCTCACGCTCCTACAGGTGCAACCTTCTCCCTTCCCCTCTTCACTCTGCAAGAAAATCCCAATAGTCTCTACTATAGCGGCATAGGGGTGATCTGTGTGTTCTACACAAAACAGCCAGCCAAAGCCATCTCCTAAATTGCTCAGGTCACTACACCGAGGTGCGACGTGGGCTGCTGGGCTACACGCGTGGCACCAGTAGCAATCCACTAAGGGGCTGAGATAACAGGTACATCTCTGTCGACAAAATTATCACCTGCTTATGTTTCCTTTTGCCTTTTGTAGAACTTTTGTCAGATGGCTGCTTCTGGGATTCTCTCGTGTGCTTCTCTGGCACGTTTTTCTTTTCCACTTTGGGTGCGTCAGCATCCTTGTAAGGCTTCCCTGGTATTCTTGATAAGAGGCTCAGGTCAATCTTCACAATAAGTGGGTACCTTTCGTCAGGATCACTGAGTGGTGAAAGAAGCTCTTTCTCTTCCATAGGAGAGAACATTCTTTGCCGAAAAAAGCTGTCATCCTCCTCCATGGAAGATTTAACAGGAGTCCTATTGCTCTCAGAGTATTTGGGTGTTTGTGAGGAAGGAGGCAGGCTCTCATTTTCATCTGAATCAGAGGATGAGGTATCTGTTTCTATGAATTCCCTGGATTTCTGGGCAGATTTGCTCGGAGCCTTGTATTTCTTTTTCTCTGTTGTAGGCCGAGGGGAAGATTTGGGCTCTTTCTTTATATTGGGTTTTCTGGAGCCTTTTGTGGCTGCCTTATGCCTGTTTGAAGGTATATTTGTTGCCATGTCTACTGGGGTTTCACTTTCTATTTTAAGACCTCCTCTAGGCTCTTCAACAGATGTCTTTTCTGCTTTCTTGGGCTGCTTTTTACCTACAGTCCTCCTCTGTGTCGAGCTGTCACTCTGGGCAGGTGATTTCTGCCTGCCGCGACTGCTCTCCGAGCCCTTTTGGGTGGCTTTGGAATCTCGCCCCGGTGTAGAAGAAATCGAATCCTTGGATCCGCTTTGATCAGTGTACCCACTCCCTGTCCCCTGATCTCGTCCCTCTTTTTTGTAGCCTTGGGAGGATGGGATATTGCTGTCCACGGAAGAAGCTGGTGACACTTTATGTGAATTAACTTTGTTCAACCAGTTATCCAGTTGCCACTTGTTTGTTGGTGGTGGCTCTGGCTAAAAACAAATAAAAACACAGCATTAGATAAAACATTTCACATTTCTTCCATCTTTTCCACGAGACAGCTGTACTGTGCTGCACGCCAAAGCAAGAGGTACACCGAAAAACCTGAGATACATAACAAATGAAATATAGGTTGATGAATATAGGTACAAGTAACAGCTCTCATTTTTCCTTCCTCTGGAGCAGCTGCTATCACCAGGCAATACCTGCTGCCGTAGCTTCCCAGCCGAAAAGCTTGCAGTTTTTTAAGCTACTGTTACCATATCTAACTTCTGCTCTCCAACAGACAACTGGGGGTAAAAATCACCTCAAATTCAAACGTCAAATGCGTGCTTGTATAAAGAATTGTCACCATATCCAATTACAGGTACTTCAGCAAAAGAACAGTCCGTCTTGAAAGTGATCCCACGTTTGTCAGTCTTTTTTTTTTTTTTTTTTTTTAAAACAGATTGAGAATTTATTCATTTTTCTGCTTTTAAAACTCAGGATTAATGCCAAGCCGACGAAGACAGCCCAAATACATGTCAAATCCTACCTCGGGGGATGCACTCTGTGATGGTTCATTAGCTTCACTATCACTGGAACTGCTTTCACTTTCAGAGTCAGATCCTGAACTGCTTTCAGATCCGCTATGGCTGCTCGAGTCATCCCTTGAATTATCTGCTCCTTCGCTGTTATGCTGCGAAGGTTCAGAATTACTGAAAACAAAAGTGAGGAAAAATAAACAAACACTACCCACAGCACAAATATAGCCTAAAAGTCCTTTCATTACAAAGAATAAAATGTAATATTTTAATTAACATTTACTAGAAAATTCAACATAACTGAACACAGTTCACCCTGGAAGCAAACGCCAGCCTTTGTTTTTTCCCCCTTCCCACAGTGCTTAGTATAATTTGCAGGATACACGCCATTTAATCACTGATTAAATTCTAATCACCTTTTGCTTTAACACAAGGCAAAAGACAAACATGAGTTTGAGAAATGAGATCAAGTCGAGGTGCTGACTGGACCGACTATCACCACTCAACGCTCTATGCCGCAATCCGCCAGGAATGCCTACCTTCCAGGCGTGCTCCTTGGCACCGTCTTATCGCAGTCCTGCAATTAAGAAAAAGAGCATGAAGCTTCTAGAAGTTACTTTAGGATTGTATATACAATTAAGTTGCAAAGCATCAATTTACTTTTACAAATATTTAGCCTGAATAGCATCTTAATTCAGTACTTGCAGCAGTTTAAATGTGTCTGGTTTTCCTTATACAGAAAGAAAAATAAATCAGTAATTTTCGCCAAGTTTTCACCACAAATTTATTATCTCGGTGTCCTATATATTCTGACTACAGTTCTAAGAGTTCCTATTTCCACCTTTCACTAATACCATGCTCCCATCTTTCTGAATCAGATGATTCATCATTATACAATGCTATTCCTGAGGTGCCCGGAGTACTAGGAGTTACTAGGAGTTACCCAACTAAATGTACTATCTCAAAGCTTTCCACATGAAGAAAATAAAGTACTAGAACTGGGAACAGGAAGAAGAGAAACAAAAGGCGTGTGGATTACCGCTGGGTAGACAGACCCTACAGGTAGTTTTAATTCAGCATGCCAAATGCCATTTCTGGCAGAAGCTGCCCAAAGTTAATACTGACAAAGAGGGAAAAAAAGACTTTTAGATAAAAATAAAGGTGCTGCTACACTCCGAGTTACAGATACAGCATCCCTTGTCATCCCAACCACAGTCCCAAGCTACCAATGCGCAGGGATGTTCACACCACATACTCTTTAGCTGGAATGGCAGGACATGCAGGGTTCTACCTTTAAATGGCAGGCCATTACGTATGTTTTAAAGTACACTATTGCCATTTTACATTCAGAGAAAGCCCATTTGAAATCAGTAAAACAAAATTTTCTAGATAAAAAGTGTACTGTTTCCACAAACCAGGTAATTTTCCCCAAGTTTACGTTTAGGAACACCTGAGGTTTGTCTAAAAACACGCCATTTGATTTTTGTTTCTTAACCCTAAGCCTCCTCTTAAGCTGCTCAGTTTGCTGTTGGAACGTTGGACACTGCTGAAGTACTGAACCATGAATGCATTCGCTATGTTCTTCTGAAACTCTGATTTAATGAACGTACCTGCTCTCCATCGCTGTCTTCACTACTGCTAAGTTTTAAGTCATCTTTCAACATACTAAGTAAAAGGGAGAAAGTGAGACAAGTTTTTCCACGTACTTTATAATTACTTTCAAAGCATTCATCTAGATTTCAACATGCTCTTGTTTACACTACGAAGCGGGCTGCGTGGGTGAAATCCACAAGATACCATTCTAACATTTAATGTTTAAGAATGGTGAGTTAAGTCATTCTTTAGAGAGGAGTAAGGATTCCAGTACTTTGACTTGTTAGAGCATTCTGTTAAATTTAGAAAGGAAATTTGACACATTTTACTAACGCGGGAGGAGCTAACGTCTATGTTCAACTTCTTACACACAATGGCCGGGAATAGTGTTTTAAACAGCACCAGGAAAGGTAGCACTAGTGGCTGTTTCCTGTCTCGTGGCAACAGCGCAGCTGTTCTAAGCCATATTTTTTTAATTATTATTCAACGCCATAATTACTCTATTATTTATGGTAGTCATACATATACACAATATTTCACAATACTGAAAATATGTGAACACACTGAAAACGTCTAACAGGGTACAGGGCCTTTGTGCTTATTGAAAAACACCTTTGATGACAAAAATAAAACATCTTACTCTGTCTGGTTCGATTCACATCTGGAGAAAGACAATGAGAAAGGATTAAAAGTCTAATACTTCTGAGTTTCACAGTATAGCTGTTCTACTGATGATCTGAAAAGAAACACCAGCCTCTAGGATCTAGTTCCTGAAATATTTTTCATTGCTATCCTTTTACAAAAGATGCATTCACCTCTTTTCTTATGTTTGTTTGACCGGATCACAATCAATTTTTTTTTTTAAATTATTTAAAACTATATTGTCACAGTAAACATCATCTCAACTTTTTCCTATCCATCCCAGTTCAAGACATGTCTACCGCTACCTCTTGTTCTTACATGTTCTCACACTCCCCAGCTCTGGAAACAGCACAGTTCCTTCTCAGCGGTCTATACTGCTACGACGAAAGCAAAGCCAAGCGGTGAGCTTCCATTCCCACCACTTGTTGAACTGGCTGCATACGAGCATCTTCTTAAACTACGTGTTTTTGGGAAACTGGCTATAAGTCTATAATAATTGAGGGGGGCTTTTTTGTTCTATTCCCTCCCCATAGGTCATGTGCTTTTTAATCTTGCTAATAGCGTAACATGTGCACAGACAAGCCAAAGAACCAGACTTCATTTTGTGACTGCATCACAACAAAGCTTAACTTAGAATAACAAGTTTTCAGAATCTACAATCACTTTCATTAAACATACAATCAGCTGGTAAACCTTTATTTTCATGGCCATATTTGTTTGGAAACAGTCTTTTAACAGCATATAACTGACTTTCAGGTATGAGAAAGGTGGACTACAGCCATCTAGAATATTCCAGTTGCATTTTTTCTCCCAGTTGCATGATTGACAAAGTACAGTATTGGGTCTGTGTGCATCACTAATAGAAATGTTTGCCAGTCAGTTAAGAGACTGAGTAGAATAAACTGAACTAGATCCCAAACATAATTTGCCATCTCCTCCAATACAACACAGTTCCCCATCCCGTCCACTTGTGC
Source organism: Phoenicopterus ruber ruber (assembly GCA_009819775.1). NCBI lineage: Eukaryota > Metazoa > Chordata > Aves > Phoenicopteriformes > Phoenicopteridae > Phoenicopterus > Phoenicopterus ruber. The sequence goes on along the minus strand of CM020228.1, from coordinate 1,893,972 downwards.
AACTGCTACAAGCTGCTTCCAGCTGGCAGCTCTGCCACGCACGCGTTTGGCAAGTCCCATCCCATCCTGCCCATCCTTACACACTGATACCTTTCTGGCTCGCAAGCCAATTCCGAGGCCCAAACTCTCGCACACCTATCCTGAGAACTGACAAGAAAACAGGGGAATGGAAAGGCGGCAGAGTGTATTTGTTATTCGCTCCCATGTGCCATACTTGGGCTACTGCCCCAGGAAACGGCTGCTTAAAAATGATCCCCTTTTTCTGCCAGTCAAGGAGAAGTATGCTGAAGAGTCTGTGCAAGAACTGACCCGTTCTAGTCAAAGAAACAGCTATTTTCTAAGTCTCTTAAAATTCGACTATTGTTTGAGAAATGTTTTCTCAACAGCCACTTACGATTTGGATTGATGACCATTGGATGCTTTTGATGAAGGATTGTATCGTTCTAGAAGAAGAAAAAAGCAATGCACAGTTGAAAACTCAGCCAGCAAAGTCAGTCGCTCCAAAGTTGCCAGAAGTACAGTCTTAGATAAACCAAGAACGGCTGAGTAGACCGGAGAAAGTAATAACTAGCTGACGCCAGGCACAATCTCCCACAGACTGAAGCAGTGAGTGGATGCAGGGACAAAATACTAAATACAGCAAATAATTTAATCAAGAAAATCTAGAAAATTATTTAAATCATTGCTGTCTAAACCAATACACACTTAATTTGTTATTAATGGTGTGAAAAATTGGTTTGCTTCTATCAAGATTAATCTATTGCCTTCCACACGTGGCACACAGGATATAAATCAGCCTGTCAAGCTCCGACCTGTTTCAACATCCCTGCTTTTTAGTTTTTTAGCGGATGAGCAATCTTTACATCCAGAAATCAAACTCAGAAACCAATTCTTACAATAGACAAATACTGATATAATCTGCTTTCCAGTTTGCAGGGGGTTCCTCCCCCCCCCCCCCCCCCCCCCCTTTTTTTTTAATTCTGGCAAATTGCGTAGTTTAACAGAAACAAGAACTGAGGTTGTTAAAAGTTCCCCAGAAAAGTCAAACAGGAGTTAAACTGGTTCTGCGTTTTGACTAACCTTGCCTCTCCATTTACACACCTGAAGATCAGCTGCTCCTATAGCGTAAGTCTATGGTTTAGCATTATGGAATTAAGTTTTAATTTGTTTCCTTAATTCCCCACTGTATCAGGTGTTTAGATTAAGCTGCTTGTGAATATCTAAGAATAAACCATCATTCTTTTACTATTTAATCTGTTTAATCACTTCAAGAGGGAGTGGAAAGACTTTTAGAAGGTAACAACACAAATCTAATTCAATTTTACCTGGCATGTTACCTGTGTTAAATTATTAATTTCAGTAATATTCAAAACAACAATATAGTTAAAGAGAAATAAAAGCTGCTTTTGTCTAAAATCTGAAAACGCAGGGATCCCCCAGGGATCCCCCAGCAGGGATTTGGATTTTTTAAAGGGTGTTTTGTTTTGGTACTCAGCTATTTTCAATTGGATCAAAAAAGGAGGCATTTTTTCAAGAATTAGAAATGTGACAAATTAAAAATATGTGTGGGTTTTTTTTTTCTAGAAGACAGTAACAACCTTGCAAGGTCTCTTCCAACCTAAATGATTCTATGATCTCAACAAGAAATGCGAAAGAAAAGCAAGCAATTGTTTTATAGGTTAAAACTTGAGAAAGTACAGAAAATCTTAACTTAGGCTCCATCCTGTGACCAGTCTGGAAAATCTCATTCTCTGAAAAGCGTGACAGACGAAGAGCACCGAATCACAACACAAACACTGAACCCGTTACAGGCAGTTTAATATACTTACTCTGTTCTCCAGTGCCAAAACTGGACTGCTGAGACTCCTAAGGGAATAAGAGATCACAAGTGTTTTTTTCACTGGGAATTTTAACATCTCAAAACCCATGCTGCAACCAAGATGTTCCTTCCACTTAACGGATGGCACCTAACCTCTAAAAAAGGAGAAACCCTCAGCTCTCCCACTCGCTTGGTTTTAAGAAGGGCCACATGCAGTTGTACTACGTGATAGCTGAACTCCAAATCCCCTCTCTCACTTCCATAAATCCCATCTTCATGGGTGTTTAGCACGGAGAGGAACCATTCAGTGTGTTTTTCTTTAGCTTCCTTACACACGGAAGTGTATGTTTTATGTATTGGCGTAATACTGCTGCTAGTTTTACGTATTTTCATTCAAATCCTTTTCTCTGCATTTTTCTTTTTCAGACACATACAGCACCGCAGCGGACAAGCAATGGGTACAGTAACAACCTATCAGCAAAAAAAAAAAATCTCAGCTACAAAGGAGGGACAATTAAACTTAAAATCTGAACAGCTCTGCACACCCCACCCAAACCCCTTCTCGCCCCGGCTCCACTGCGTCCCCAGTAAACGCAGCCAGGCAGAGCCGAGCAACCCATCGTTCCTCCCCCAAAGGCCAGATCTTCACCCATTCAGTATTCCCATTCCAGAAAACCCAATTCTGTCTCCCAAAACATAGTAGATTATAATTTTTTTTAAAACACTAAAATACTGCCTTAACAAACAAATATGCAGAGGCTCCTGAGTTACTGAAAACCTACTTCTAGGCTAGAGTGCCATTTTAAAATAGGATCTTCCTGACCTCATTTTAAAATGAGGACAAATGTTGGCCCCATAAATAAAAATTGAAAATGTTTGGCTCAATTCATAAAGTTATACACACACATTTTACTTAAATGCTCTGGCCATGGCAAACCAGAGTAACAATTCAGCAATGAAATCCAGTTTTTTGGTATACCTGTGAACCAGTCTTCCCGAAGAGCCAAGGCAGCGACGTGCAGCAGTTATAGAGGCAATTTACAAAATTTAATTTTTTTAAACACACAAAAGCTTTACACAGCAAAGCACTCCAATATTTCTAATTTCCCTTAACTTTTTATTTCAAAAGTGAAAGCAGTTGCAATAATGCATCGAAGAAGTAGGTTTTTTTGATCGGGAACTTTCCTTGTAAGGTGTTTCAAATGCCTCTGATCTTTACTAACTGAAAGAAAGGAAGGGACAATAATACTAAAATTATGTCTTATGTCTAAACTTATGTCTAAAGTGCAAAGTGAACAAGAAGTTGGAGAGAAGCCTTGTGACTTCAACAGAAAGCAACAGCTACACTTCCTTCAAAAGAAAACCTGATTTTTATCTTTTCCATAGGTACAAGGAGCGCAAGTGTGTTTCCCTGACTGCCTGTTCCCAGTGTCAGCTTAGACAAGTTGACACACTATAAGCCAAAAAAGAAGTAAAGACCACACAGTAATCAACCACCGCATCTGGAGAGCAACCGGGCTGGGGTGCGCACGCGATGCGGAACTGGCACCCCTTCTTACCAAGACCCGTATCTCAAATTCTGCAGAACGCACCTGCCTAATTGCTCGCTTTAGTCAACTTCCTATTTCCAAGGCACAGCGCGGTCTTGCAGTTAAGGGCACTTTAACGAGGCGTTATGTTTAAATGTGCAACTTTTTCCGACTCTCTCGCCATCTATTTTGTCTTTGAATACATATTTCTTTAAGAAACTCAGAGATTAAAAAAAAAAAGCAAGCTGTACTTTCAACTCTGAAGTTATTTATAGCAGTATCTTCTAAAGGGCTACTTCAGAAAGAAGAAATTAAAAACAACTTAAAGGAAGGAAACCCTTTTAACCAAAGTATAATAGACTGCTGAGGTTAGATAGCGAAGACACTTAAGCAGGAAACACAATCGCAGCTTGTACTGCGACACAAAAGCCGTGGAGGGAAAAGCACTCGCCGGCCGGCTACAACAGCAGCCAGGTACCGAGCGCCTGTTTGTAGGATTCCAGCTCGGCTGCAGTCCCAGCTGTGGCAAACGGGACCCATTTCCATTTCACGTTTGAAATCTCAGGTCAGATCTCATTTTTATGTCTCAGAAGAAAGTTTCGGTATCACAGCGGGTCAGGGGACCCGGCTGCTGGCCTTCTCGGTAACTCCAGCACAGCGCAGACGCTGAACCAACCCGGAGACAGGATCCACCTCTTCGGAGACGCCGCTAGGTCACTGCGCAGGTATGCGGGTAATAAACCACCCATGCTCTCGCATTGCTTTGAAACGAAAAACTTCCACCCCCTAAGAAACAGCTGGGGTTTTTAATATATTTTATGAACGTGCCAGTATTTTTGGAGTTTTTGACTGCGAGCCCACGGCTTAAAAAAAGTTACATAGGATAAAATTATAGAGTGTTAGGTCATTGGGTAACATTTTTTATCAAGGCTCAGGAATCTACATTTTTTTCATAGCATCCATAAAACTTTCCCTGACCTACTTTCATGAAGTTTTATCTTCTGAGTCGAAGACTTCCTGATAATTATTAGATATATTTATGCAGAGAGGCCCCGGTCAGGAGTCTGGGTCCCTTCGAGCTACCCACCATCTACACATAGGGACAATCGTCTTACCCCAACAGTCTTACAACTAAAATTGACTGGTCCACCAAAGGGAGCTTAATTTTATGTGCACAGGCAAAACATACCAAACTTCTGCACACGAGAGGAATGCTGTGAAACACTGCAGCATGTTACTCGTAAATAAATCGAGCACAGTATTAAAGAGAACAAGCTTTCCTCGAACAGTACTGCTTGATTAAAGTAAACCACTGTTTTGTTTTGTTTTCTGAATTCTGCTCTGGGTTCAGACTGCACAAGCCTACGGCTCGCTAACTCACTGGAATTCTGCAAAGATGCTGCTGCCAAGAATGACAGAGGGGAGAAGGCAGAGGAAATTATAGGCTTTGGATGCGGAGAGAGAAGCTGACAGAGTTCCATGGCTAAGATGTGCAGCCACAAAATAAAAAAGCTGGCAAAAAGTCAAAAGACTCAGAGCAGCCATAAATGGAATTTTTTGCAAACCGGGTGAAGAAACACAATCCAGATCAATAGGTTCAAAAAACCACAACCTACCTTTTTTGTTCAAACATCAAGACTATGCAATCTTACGTAGTTTCTCTCTGCGTCACAAAGACACATGTATCTCTGCACACCTTCTTTCTTCCCAAACCGAGTCAAATACCAGAGAAACGCAGAAACAAGCGGTTCTAGCAACCTCACAACCAAGTGTGCTCAAAGGCGTGTGAAGGGAAAACACCTCCCCAAAGGTTCAGGAATAAGGATTCAAAGCAGTGGAGTAAGTACCCTTGTTGATGAGGAAAGGTGTGGAATTTCTTGCTTTACTATAAAAGGTAAGAACTATTTCCAAGTTCAAACTTCAAAACCACTTCACTGTTGTGTTTTGGGGAGCAATTTGGCTCAAACAGGAAACGGATAGTGGCAAGGGGTGCTCTAGAACAGCAGCCTGGTCAGAAAAAGTGTCGTCTTCATTATTATGAAGGTAACTTTTAAAAGACAAACAGCATGATTTCTTCCCTCTGAAGTTACGCCAAATTAGGGGTGGAGTTCCCCAATCCATTTCAGAGATATGTTGAGTCTGGAGAAAAGTTACATTGTCGAGTTAAACCTTTTACTGGTAATGAGTAGATACAGGAAACAAAACATGAATTCTTGAATGAGTCAGCTATCGCAAGCTGAACTGTACTTGCTACCCAGAGCTATCTACCCTGCCTATCTCCACCCTGTCTACCCATCAGCTTCCCCGACAGTGCACGCTGCAGAGCCGTACGTCAAGGCAAGCGCTCACCGGTGCCAGTTTGCCTGGAAACCCTGCAGCTGGGGCTGCCCGACCCAGCCTCAGGGGAGGGAGCAAGCCGCCGAGAGCAAGAGAACTCCTTCCTCCGAGGTGGCAGCTCAAGCAGCTCTCCTGGAAACGTGCCCTGGGCTGTCAATAGCAGCAAAGAGTGACTGATTTCTCTTTAGAATTAATAGCTTAAACACTTCAGTAGTTATTAAGTATACGAGAGGTTAGGAAGGTATCTTATGGGACAAGTGATCTGAACATTTCTTTAGCAAAACATCTGATTTTAAAACTGTTCTAATTTTTTTGTAATTGAAAATATAAGATCTAATAGAACTATTAATGGACCTCAAAATTATGAGGAAAATTCAGCTTATGCAGAAAAGTACATTTAAATTTCTTAGCATTTACCAGCCAGTCTCCATTGGTTTGCTAGATGGAGGTAAACCCAACACTTGGTCTGAGAGCATTCACACAAAATGGTGCAAAGCGTTTCCCTAATAGGGAAAAAGGCTCAATGGCATTTTCAAGCTTCAGAAGTATCCTGAAGGTCTGAATTTATGAAACAAAAATTAAAAAGGAAAAGGAAAGCTATATTATAGACATCTTTGCAGACTGCTCTGTGTGTGTAAACCAGAGGAAAAACGATGATATTCTTCATAAGGCTACTGCTGACAAACGTTGGTGTGAAGCAAGGTAAAGAGATACAAAGCACTGAAACAAACCCAGAACCATACAGAATTGAATTCAGAAGAGTTCCAAAATCCTGATCTTTAATAGGAGTTACTCTTTCAACAGCATTCAGTATTTGGCTACAGGACTGACCTTTGTTGGAAAAGGAAATTTTGACGGTTCAGTTTTGCATGGCGTATGAATAGCAGTCAGTGGAGGAGGCCAAGAATGGGTCATCTCCTGTAACCAGAACAAAAAAGAAAAGCTATTAACAAAATTAAAGCAAAGATTTCAAGTTACAATCTTGATTCAAATGGTAACTCTGTCTCTCAATTTTCAATTCATTGTCCACACTTCACTAAGCTTTATATTCAAATCTTAATTTCCCAAATGTCTAACAAAGATTTTACCCATAAACCTAAATCTTAAATTGTTACCCATGAGAACAGATAGTTAAGACATAACAACAAGCAGAATGGCATAAATCAATAACATTGGTTGGCCTCAACATAAACTGCAGTAGAAGTCAGAGTCCGATCATTTCAGACTGTGAAGAGCACATGTAGGATACAGGGGTAGAAAGAAGAATCCTAGGAGAGGGAAGCCTATAAAGTTTGAGGAAAAAGGGGGAAATCAAATGCCTGAAGCTGGAAAGAAAGTGCCTTGTATTCTCTCAGAGCATCTCCAAGGACCGCGGAGGACTGAAGGTCCGAGCAAACGGTAAGCCATGGAAATGCTCAAGGGGAATCTGAGGATTCTTTTGTGACAGTAGACATACGACCAGGGGATCCCACGAGGGGTAAAAAGACTTGAGAAAATAACCTAGGTAGAAGCGAAGGGAAAGTTCTGCCGTGTGGTAGCAAAAAAAATTACTATAATCTAAAAAGGTATCAGAACGTAAAGACTGTATTTTGGTGGAAGAAATGGGTAATTCTGGTCAACAGGGAGGTGGCCTAGAAGAGCAGGAACGCAGCGAGGATATCCAGCAGAGGATGTGCACGCGCAGCAACGCCCAGTGCCCAGCTCCCACACAGCTCTGCTTCATTTTCCCCAGTCTACCTGTGCTGGAGGAGTAATTGAAGAGCCCTCCTGTAACGACTTGCAGCCAAGCCAATTTAAAAGGCACTCATCAACTGCAGAGTACTTTCCACCTCCTTAGTAATGTTTGTATTTTCAACAAATAAGTTATGAACAAAAGCCCAGAGAACTTACTTTTAGAATTTCATCCACGCAGCTCACATCACCAGATGCTGATGCCTACAAATCAAAACTCAAGATTAACATCTCCTAAAGCAATTTTTCCTTAAAAGATCCCAGGGGCTGGAAACAGTTAAAAAACGAACTTCAATTCTTATCATGATTCATATGGACTCTATATAGATACAAACAGACCTTGCTAATTCTTTTCAACAACATTAATTTTAATATCAGATAGATTCCATATTTTTATGGTATGAGTCACATCCAGTTATGAAAAGCAAATACATGAGATCCATAAAACTGCCACAATAATCTCTTACTTCTCACTTGACAGTTAAAGTGATCATAGGCAGTCAGTAATATTAAAAACTTCTAGAGAGAGAGGAAAGAGAATCGTAGCTTTCAATCGTTTCCTGGAAAAAGCCACTGGATAATATCTGAATTCAAATGCATGACCATGAACATACAGTAATGACAAACTGCATTATGAAGTAAAACATACATTACCGTGTGAATCTAGAAACACCAATAATTATGAAACTATGAATCTTCTGCATCCCTGACTGCTACAAGCAGAAAGGAAGCAAAGCTACTATACGAGCCACTGCATTAGCATGTCAAGTCTTCACGAATAAGAAAATAATTTATTTTCAAATTTCCTTACCTGAGTCCTGGGTCTTACTTTGCTATTTGTTGAAATCCCAGGAACAAACGCTTTTCTCTAGCTACCACGATTCAAGCCGTTAAACAGGAGATGCAATGACATTTTGTTGTTAAGAAAGGCACTCTCCGTGTAAGTGAGCTGTAGTCAGAGCCTGTGCCTTAACGATTCAGGAATTACCAAACTACTACAAGTTGTTAACCCAACAGTATTTTGTATTCAGCATACCTGATACAGGTTCTGAACCCTGTTCAATTTGGTGTGCTTTAGGGTTAGCTTATTTTCCCTGGGTGAAGGTATAATAATCACATCTAGTAATTGCTATACACTTCAAAAGAAAATCTGATATATGTAGATAGTATTACTGGTCTACGACAACATGGCTCCCAGTAATGACAATATACATATCTAGCTTGTCAAAATATTTGTGAATATCCTACTATTTCACTGACTTCTGACTACAGAAATACTCTACAAAAATTAGCCTCTCTGGGTTAAGAAGCCTGAGTGTCTCATAGCCTTTATTTAATAAAAATCACTGTATCCGCAAGGAAGAAGCAGAAGGAAAAAATAATTACTTTTGTACATTCCCCATTTAAAATACATGTCTTCACCGAATAAGTTTAAGATGCTTTGTGTAACCAAAAAACCCAGTGTTTACTAAAAACTAAATTTTGGTTACGTAGATTGGGATTTTAAAGAGCCTGGAAAATCCCGGCCCAAAGGGACTTACATTTAAGAAGCCAGGAATCAGACAGCAACTTACATCTAGTGGTTGAGAAGGTATTTTCAGCTTGGTTAGATGTGCTTTGCTGCTGGGCTTCAGCTCGTTTACGCTGCTGCTGTGAGTCTGGCTACTGTAGTGTTCGGAGGATAACTTTGGTTCCATGGATTCCTGTCCATCCATTGGCCTTACGTACGCAGTGGGTTTCTGTAACATTGAACTGGACTTGGACATTAGTGAAGGTGGAAAAGACTGATTAGAGTGTTGTCCACTTGAAAATGAGGGTACACGGGAGGGAGAGTCCCAGTTGGCATCAGGATCCCGGGGAGATTTTGAACGTTGATGTTCTTTGCTGTGGTGATCGTTTCCATGAGATCTCGAATGGCTGGAGCTCAACGAAGAAACAGCAGATGGTTTTCCAGGGCTGGAAGAACGGGGTTTGGAGTGTTCGGACCCATGCTGGCTTTTTTTGCGGCTGCTGCTGCTACTGTACGAGTCACGGTCGTGCCTCTGGCCACTACTGCTAGTGTTATTACCACTGCCACGCTGACTACTATGTCCGCTCTGTAAACTTGAGGACCGTTTCTGAGACTGCGAGGAAGTGCTAGGTGCTGGTCCTACAGGAGTCCATTTGCTGCTCTGATGTGAGCTAGTATTATGTCTCTGATCACCAAAGAAACTTTGGTTTGATTTTTCATCTGGTGTTGATGGTACGGTTGGTTTGGGAATTCCAACAAGCTTTTGTAGCGATCTATCTCCTATAAGATCCTTCATTTCATCATAATTACCAAGCATGCTCTGAATACGACTAGACAATTTGTCTTCTTTGCTAGTCTGTGAAAATAATTTAAAAAATAATGCTTTAAAAAAATCACAACTTCGCTTTCAGTTTATTGACTTGACAACTACTGCAGCTAATCTAGATTTCAGGGCTAAGATCATGGCTAGCGTCCATGTCTTGCCATTGTTTCCAATTCCCAATTTTAGTTCTTCAAGCAGTAATTTAACCCCCTAAAGCATAAGGAAAAGATATATTCCAGCAGCAGGAACAGTCGAAACAGCACTAATCAGCACTTCAAATGATGCATTGGTGAGCTGCATGCAAGTTTAAAAATTGTAGATGCCTACTGTCACCTTAAAGACTATTTTGCTAATACAGAATGTATTAGTCCTAAAAAGTTTTAGTTAAGAGTAAAATAAAATCAGCTTAACCTCACCACTGTATGTAATTTTTAATTGGTATTTATATCAGCATAATTCTCGTTGCCAACAAGATTATATATAAGAAAGGGTTTGTTCTTATACAACCAGCTTGTTTTCCAGATCAGGTATACTGTGTCATTGCCCGTGCACCCCAACCAGCTTTAGTTAACTGCACACAGGTGGGGTTTGGTCATCGAGCTCAGTGAAGTGATGGGATGACAGGAATGAAAAAAAAAAAAAAAAAAAATCTTTCAACTTTCCTCCTGCAGGAAGACAGTTTTCAGTCACAATGTTTTACTTATTGAAACCAGCTGAAATTGTGATAAGGGAACAGGTTTGCTTTCCAAGTGAGTTTTGAGCTACATAATGAAAATCTTACATGGTACTTTTTTAGCTCTCCCAGAATTAGGTTATTTTTTCCAGGTCTGTTCAGCAAATCAAGCCCAGAAGGAAACCTAGCACAGGTTTAAAGCTGTATGAGATCATAAACAGAGTCAACTCCTTCAAAACAAACTAAAAAAATCAGATACAAGCAACTGGCATACTAGTTAAAGCTGATAATTCTATCGTCTCAGGCATTTCAGCATTTAAAATTAACCTCCTATTTAAACATTCTCTTTCTGAACTTACCCAGGTCTGGATTACATTGATTGAAGGTTAGGAAGTTTAGCAACAGGCTAAAGCATCCAAAAAAAAAGCCATTTGGCATGACACAATGGGCAGTTCAATTGTTTTGAGTCACTGTAGCAAAAGCAGGATGGTTTTATCATCCCTTTTCTCCCTCCCTGCAAAGCAGCCCCTCCTTCGTAAGCATTATTATAAATCTGCCAGTAGAGCTGGTTAGTAACTGTCCATCCTTATTTTCAAGCCCTGCTTAAATCCTTGGTTGACATTAGAGCTGTGGATCTAAAAAGAATGTGGATTAAAATAAATTTAAAATATGAATTTGCATAAGACTTCTGCTACAAAAACTGCGTTTGTAAGAACTGCATAAACTCACAACTTTGTATGGTTCAGCAAAGAGAGGAGAGTTAGGTGGAAAGGCTTCTTCACCCTGTTGAATTTCTTGATTTCGCCTTTCCCTTTCTTTCATACGCAGCACATTCCGGTCTTCACGGTTCATGTTGCTGCAAATAAAACAGTAATTTCTGATCACAGAAGGGAACGAGGAGGGACGCACGCGCACAGCCAGCCCCTGTACCTGCTCTGCCGAAAGGATGAGCTCGGTTAACAACCCCCTGCTGACTGTAACTCCTCGAAACTGAAAATTTAAGACGCCTCGCACTTAGAAGAGCTATCACCCACAATCCACAGCTAGCTGCTGCTTCTAACAGGGAAAGTCTCTGCACTTAAAAAAAAAAGGAAAAAAATTCCACAAAGTCCTCAGGCAAGTAACTATTTCAAACCATTTCACCTGCTTGAATCATTTAGCTATTTCGACCCACGCTGTACATCTCCCATTCATTTCTAAAATGCTTTTTCTCCTCAACATCCCCCAAATGTTCTGCAATTTTACTCTCTTCTCCCCCCACCCATTCAGCGCCTGACTTCTCCTGTAGATTCGGGTTTATTTTTGCTCCTGACATACCTTTCTTGGCACCCATTTCCCAACATATTCTAACCTCAAGCTTTGATGTTGTTTCCAGGTCTCCCTTCCTCCCTGACTCCCAAAAGACATTTCTACTCAAAGCAGTAATTTCAGTGAAGTCCTGGCAATATTGCACCTCTTGCCTTAGACCATACAGTGTTCTCCTACTGCAAAAATGCAGATTAAACAACTGCAAATCTCCCCTCTTACAAATCTTACTTTGCAGTTCGGTCTTGCTGCTTGAGTTAACAGAAACACGTCAAATTGTTGCACCACCAAAATAAAAAAATGTTGGAAAATATTCCCTTTGAGCTTGATAAAGCATTGGGACTTAAAGGAATAAACAAAGTACGATGATAAATAAGGTGGTACTAACTCTTTTAACGTGTACTATACTTCCTATCAAGAGATTTATAAATGAGCCTTACTGATCTGCAAAAAGTATGGTAGGTGCTTCCAGGAAAGAAATAGATGCTCTTCCACACAATTTGCAGTCTAAACTGAAAGTGTCGTCTGCTTAGAAAATCATTATTTCATGTTTTTAGACAGCTGCCTGATTATTTAAAAAATACATATATATTTGCTACAGCATTAATTTGAAAGCTATGCAAAACCAGCTATTCCATTCTCAACAAGACGACTTCAATCTATCGCTCAGTTTTAAAAACATTAGTCTTTTCACCTTAACAACATTTTAGCCTCTTACTGCAATTTCTTACTCCTTTGGCTTCATTCACTACTCTGAATATAGCGAAATCTAAGAGGATGCCAAAACCAGAATAAACCCACGGTGTAAGTTTAAATGTTTGACACTTTTTAAGGTGACAGGTTTGTTTATTTCCCTGAAACACTTACATTGTAAACAAGGTAAAAGCATAATCCAACTCGGTGCTGATATCAAGCCTACAAATACGATAACCTGCACACTGGAACGTGGCAAGCAAAAAACCTGGAGCATTTTGACATTAATGGCAAACTTGTTTTAAAAGTTTGAGGCTTAAAAAGCTTATTCTTCAGAGTGCAGCCCAATTTCTTATACGTGTAGGATAGAAACAGAGACAAATAGCAGATTTAATTATAGATACTGATCGGTTAAAGCCAACTGGAACGGTTTGAATCTATGCCATTTGACTATGCAAAATGTGAGGCAAGGAACAGGAGTACCGCACCTTTGAATAGTTCCTTCACATCAATACACTAAGACTGAGAATTATATACAGCTATACATTTAGAAGATTATAATCTTAACTAAGAATTTTACATCTACATTTTACAAATAGAGGGTTAAATATAACAAAGACCTTTACTATTTTTTACAGAGACAAGCATCATCTTCCAAATTTATATCAACATTTACTGTGACTCTTGGGACTGAGGAAAACACCAACATTTGTACCAACACTGTCACATGAAAGGGACATCATAGCAAAGACCCACTTGAGATCAGGGTCGGAGCGACCCCAGAGCTGATCTGGCCATACCTGCCAGGTCCATGTAAAACCAGTCACCAGAAACACACCAGCTAATGGCACTTTTCACCACTCCTCCCCAGTCCTCTGTAGTGTAGTGAGCGATAAACATCTTCACGGGGAGTCATTTCGACTGTACGGGGATGGGGTTCAGGTTTAAGTTCTTTTAAATTTTTTATTAGTCAATAGTTTGAATGTGATTCAAGTTAGACTTGTTTGTATCTAATCTTCTGAATCTCTACACAGAGCTATTTTAAGTGCCTACAATGTGTACGAAGTTATTAAAATCACACTAGCATTAAATGTGTAAATAAATTAAGTTAGTGGGGCTTCCGTAGCTCTGTACTTCAGATAACCTCCCAGTCCAATTCCTGTCTTCCACAGCCACGAGACGTAAGAGAAGATAAATCTGCCTGTGTTCAGGAAAAGCAAGCGGCAGAGGTACTTTGAAAAGCAGACGACTAAGGCATGCCTACTAAATCAACATTGCCAGCAATCAACTTCAGCATAAAGGAAATTGCAAAACTAAGTTTTCAAACCACTTGCCATTATAACGAACTTTTAAAATCTACTATCCAGAATTCTGCTACTGTGATCAAAGTCACGTACTATTTGCTGGCCCTTGTTTTTTTCCGCCCTGGCTCACGCTGGCACGAGAAGCTCCGTTCTCGCCCCATTTCATCGCTGCCTGGTGGGAAGGAGCTCAGCCCCGCCGCCGCAGACACAGTCAGAGTTGCGCGGAGGCAGAACTGCTGCTCCCTCTCCCACATCCACACCCGCTCCCCAGATTTAAACCTTTTCCCACAAGATAAAGGAGCCGGGAGCAGCTTGGTGCAGCCGGGCTCCTGCCACCCCTACCCCACCCTCCAGGCAAGAGGGCAGCATCTCTGCTCCTCCCTCCCTGCACGCCAGGCCTGCAAGACGAAGAACTTGTTGACTTGTACCTGCTGCTATCAAGAGGATCCTGCTATAATTTCCCTTTCCCTCTTCCCGGGAAGCCTGAGCGAAAGTGTGGATGCCCAGGAGGAGCAGAGCCAGGCTAAGGGAGACAAAACTAATGCCCCCGCAGCAAGGACCAAAGTCACCTGAATTTCCACATCTGGGGAAAGAAAAGTTCAAAAATTAAAAGAAATCAGAAGACAGGCCTAAAGTACAGCACAGTATTTCTGTTTTTAGAAAGTCTAATTCTACATGGTTTGAGTCATTTTTGTGCACAGTTAGCCTCTCTGCACAGTCCACTCGGTACGCGACTTCACTACACAACTGACTGTGCAAATCTCACGCCTCTTCTCCAGCTCCGTATGAAGAGCCGAAAGAAAGGAGGAAATTCAGCAGGAAGTTCACAGCAACTTCTGACACAAAATTCACTTGTGCGTATTCTTTAACCACAGTTAACTGCTGACCCAGACGTACTGAGCACACGAACTAGTCGGGCGTCATTTGAATCATCCCTACCAGAAACGCAATTTTCATTTCTCGTTCCAACATCTTGCTAAATCCTATTTTGTATTTCTGTTCATCCTTAATCCAAAAAGGGCATGGCTTTGGCTAGAGTTCACTCAAAGCGATCATCATCTTGGACTTTATAACTCACGAAACGCAGCGTTGCCGCTGCCCTGCCCACCGGCCGCAGCCGCCTCCTGCCTCCCGCCCCCTCAGCTCCAGGGCAGGGGACCGGTCCCAGGTAGGGGACTTTTGGACCACATTTTTGTCTTTTTAAAAAAAAAAAAATAAACACCACAACACACCCACATTGCCAAAGTTTTACTGGCAGCGCTGTTAAAGGAAAGAGGACTTTGGCCAACCGCTGGGTATGGGCGTAGGACTAACAGCCCACTTCTCACCCCTCCTGAACCGCATCAGGCATCCAAGGGCCCGTCCTCGCACAAGTTCACCAGCACCCTCCCCAGCATCGCTCCGTCTTCCCCGACACCGTAAGGCAAACCCATCAAAGGTGACGGTCCGCCCGAGGAACCCTCCACGCGCAGCGCACCGAAAAGCGATCCAAACCCACCACTTCTCAGCCAGGCGTTAGTGGATCTTCAAAGCATGTTTACAACACCTTAACTTCCTTCAAGACACCCTCATTTAACTCAAGGGCTTTTTTTTTTTTTTTCTATCTGAATTGGTTTCATAAGCAAGAGAAATCAAACCCTTCATTTATCCAGTGCCGGTTAATTGGCTGGGATGAAACACAAATTTTGTTTGACAACATTTGGCCATGAAGGATAAACAGTCTTCAGAGAGAACACACAATATATCTAGAGCTTCATGCAGGGCACACCCAGCCGCGCGAAGCACAGACAGCTCAAACAATTCTTTTTATTTATTTATTTTTTTAAAAAAGGAGGGGGAAAAAAAGCTGGCAGTCCTGCTTGTAATAAGGACTGATATGTTTTCAGGAGGCATTTAAAAATATCAGAAACTGCCTGAATGCTGCATCCAACTCCCTCCCAAAGATACCCATTACTCATTTCAAATATTTTTCTTACTTGTACCATGAATAGTAAGGAGCATCTAAGGAGTTGGCACAGCATGCTTCTCCCAACTTGTGCGCCGAGTATGGCATCGCGACTAATCCTGCCACTAAAGTCACATACACAATCCTAAAACACTACTCTGTCAGCTTTTAATGCAAATGCACTCACATAAGAGCTGTTAAAAAAGGAAGAAAATAAAAGATAACTGCCCCGCAACAACAAAACTAACAAAAACCCACCAACACACGAAGCGGGAACATGCTCCGGTGTCACCAAGAGCTATTTAATACTTGTCACACAAAAGTGAATGTGTAGTCTTAACTGCTAGCTTTCTATGTTATGGAAAGAAAAAAAAAGCAGAGAAAAATAAAGCATTTTGTACTAAAATGATACAGCTTTGCACAAACAAGTACAAACAGTACGCTTCCCCGGGTAACGTTTAAAGGACAAGCACCATGTTGCAAATACAGAAGCACTACCATCAAAGTCATCTTCATGGAGTTTTATAACGCTGAAATAAGGAACAAAACTAAGAACAAGAGTTTACAGAGAATTCAAATAATAGTCATATATGTCAAGAAACAGGAAAAACCAACTTTTCAAAAGGACAAAGTATTCTATTCTCTCCCTCACTCCTTCTGACCCAAAGGCTGCAGTTCTCCATCGGCGCTGGTGAATGCCGCGGTGGGACGCTGTGCCAAGGGATGGGGTTTGGCTTTGGGGTGGCTCCAGCTGCAAACGGTGTCAGCTCCACCAATATCCTCAAATTCTAACTCAGTATCAATCAGCTCGCTCTTAGGCACATTCACACAGCAGGAGTGCAGGCGTGAACGTAAGAAAGCTTGAGCCATAATCTCATTTAGGTATTTTGATGAGAATGAACTCTTACGTAGCTTACATAGAAGAGAGCTATCCCTCCTTCCAAGGTTTCATTAGAAGGTCTGAGCTACTGGTAACACAATACAAATACAAACCAGGGATTCACCATTAATATAAAGATAAATGTTTCTCGTTTCTATAATATAAACATAAATGTTTCTATCCCACCCTTCAGGCCAGGGATTCCTTCTGCACATTCAACAGGGAGATCATAAAGTGCTGTAAAAGCTGGACGTGAACACCTTTGTATGTATTGCGAGGGTGGGAGAGCTTTGAAAAATAAATAAATAAAAAAGTCAGTTGGCCTAGGTCAGGTTAATGTTTGATGAGAACGAGCAGGGAGGGCAGAGCTAGCAGTTTGCTGTAGGCACTTCTCCTTCCTACCCAGCTCCGAAACGCCGCAGAAACCCCCAAGAAAGCACTATGCGCCTGGACTTGCCGCTGCTTCTCAGACAGATGAGCACAAATCCCTCATCACCGTTAGCCGAGAAAAATTTCACAGTATTTTTTTGTAAGAGCACGTTGTTAATTCCAGTGTCTCAGTTAAGTGACGATGCAGGTAATTACATCCTGCTCTTCAGTTTTACCTGCCAGATCCCCCCCTCGCTCCCCAAAGCTGTATCAGGTTACCCAAGCATCAGCCAGCGGCGTCGACCTGAGAAGCCACCGCACCGCAATGATGGATTTAAGAATTATAGTGATGATTTGTAACTCAACACTAACTACTGAAAAAGGACTTGGGGATCCTTTAGAACTCGAGAGGCTCTAGAAGCGTAACGTTTCATTAAACAAGTTCAGATGCGAAATGGATATGTTATTCATTGTACACAAGATTCAGCATATAGAAGCTGGGACTGCATTTTGATTAAGGTAAAAGTTAACACCCAGCAACTGGATTTTAGAAGCCAAATTAAGGAGGATACTTCTAACTCCAGCAGCTGCAATGCAGCTCATTTAAAACCAAGTTTTAAGTCCATTTCTAAAACACACTACTGAAATAAGCTTAACATTGTTTACATCCAGGAAGAGTTTGCAAGACTGGTTTGATGTAATTTACTCAAGGGATCTTAAGAGATCCAAAACATCCTGTTGCTTAAAATGTCGTATTTTTTGTGCAAAAGTATTACAGGGTAGTGAAAACGTCTGGTTGCCCAATCTCCCCCTGATTAACCTTACACAGAAACAAAGTTCCCAGCTCTTTTCCTTCGCAGAGAGCAGAGCTGGTCGGAGGACAGCAAGTTCAATCCCTCCTTTTTGTCCGGTCCCTTCAGAAACGGCAGAGAAACAGGGACGCCCAGGAAGCGACGGCGCAACCCCTGCCCTCTCCCCTCTCTGGGGGACGCAACCAGCCAAGGAAGGCTCGTGCCTCCATCAAACCTCCCTCTCCCTGCCACAACGCCACGGCACAGATCCCACGCAGGAGTGACCCAGCGGCGGCGCTGCTGACTCTCAAGGCAAAGAGTATCTCTACGACTGAACGCTGTGATACAACAAAGCCACAATCTACCACAAGCGACATTTTCTGCACCTACCACAAAGCCAAGTCAGGACTCCGAGTCAGGTAAGACAGAGGAGTCCCATCGTACTCTTGGTATCGATAACCGAGCCCGAGCCAGAAGAGGGAAGTAAAGCTCGTTTCTGCTGTTAACCGCAGTAGAATTTCAGCGTTGCCTTCCCAAGTTTTTGCCTATGTGCTTCATCTTGCAATACCAAAACTACTTTCAGGGATACGAGGCTTTCTTAACCAAGGCAACGATATTTAACGATATTTTTAACATCATCTGAAGCTCAAGCCCTGATGTCCCACAGTCCAGAAGATAACAAAACCAAAAGCACTACAGCGCAGACTGAACTCAGAGCTTTGCCATCAACAGGGAACACAATTTTGTCTCTCACGCAAATCTCAGCTCAGCAAACTTCAGCCCAATTCAGTCTCACACTCGGACAACGACATGCTCCTCATCCTTTAATTCTCCACCACCGGCAGATTCCATCATTTGCACATTGCAAAGATGGAGCACCACGAACACAAAATTTTTACTTGCAATCTTTTCATGTCCACACAGGCTAACCAAAGCATATTCTAATACTGTTTCCCAACAATATTCTGCAGTTTAATTGGGCAGAAACTTAATAACCGAATTCCTGTGCCTACATGTTCTTCTGTTTCAACTTTGAAGCCAAGACAATTGGTGTTTAAATTTTATTAAGCAATAGTTATTCAGACACCCAACATCAATCTGGCTATTATAGTTCTGACTTCCTCACATTAATTTACTTTCATAAAAGACATCATTACATTTGGGTGTTATGAACTCGAGGGCATTACGATTAAGAAAGGATTCACTTCACAGAAATTCTCTGATAAATATGCTCTGTACAAGATTTGAAACAGTACACAATGTTTTAATGAGGTGCCATCCACACGACAAGAGTGAAAAGGCAAAAGGGAAAAAATCACATTCATTTCAAGGTTCACATCCTTCTCCCATCTTAACAGCACTCCAGAAAAAGCAAGGAGAGAAAGTTTCTCGCACGCTTTGCCCAGGTTTAACTGCCGTTTCCCCCAGCCTTACTGACAGATCACCCGTCCGCACTGCCTCACTAGACATTTATCTTGGACCTCCTATCGCAACCCAGGCTCACGCGTTCCGCTGCAAAACATTCTAAAATGAACATCAGGGTTTGAGATAATAAACTCTGCCAGTGTATAAACCACTCAGGTCTTTGGTAACTGCTCGCAGTAGTAAGGTCTCTTCCACATGACAACGCTGTAGAAACACCGATAGCATCTCTGCCTCTTCCCCTTGCTCTTTCAAGCACAACTTATTTTCTAAACACAACTTTTATTTGATGCATCTTCACAACCCAAGTATCAGCAATAAAATACTTTGGGGCTATTAACACACCCTGTGCCCAGCTCTACTTGGTACTTAAGGCAAAAGCCAATTTTTAAAATCTGGGAGTATCGTTTGGGCGCGGTTCCAAGCCCCTGACCCGGGGCAGATGCCCAGAGCAGCCCCCAGCCCGTGTCGTGCTCCTGCCCCGCACCACTCACCCGGTTGTGCCGACACTGCCATTTATTGGAGCTGGCAAGCCAAAGTGGGGGAATCTCTGCAGGCTCAAAATATGTATTTTGAGAGTTATTTTTAAACACAGACAAGTTTGAATGCTCCATGGCCTCCAAACCAGTCATATCAGCATTAGAGAGCAGGAATTAAAACCTGTTTAAAACAGAACGACAACAAAAAACCTAACAAACAAACAGAAACCAACCCCAAATCCACAAAGGCCTCATTAAATTACTGCCTATGGTTTTTGCATCGCAGTGTCATAGGTGGCCTTTGTCTGCAACAGTTGACAAGCAGCGTGGTTATGACTGATGAAACGAGCAGAAGGATCTTCCATCCCTGGCAGTGTTCAAGGCCAGGCTGGACGGGGCTTGGAGCAACCTGGTCTAGCAGAAGGTGTCCCTCCCCATGGCAGGGGGTGGAACTGGATGATCTTTAAGGTCCCTTCCAACCCAAACCACTCTCTGATGCTGGAGAGTAGGTCGGCAGACCAGCCAGCGTTAAGGAATGTCACCGTCTTGTGATTTAACTCTCTCCAGAAACGTGGGAACACACTCAAGGCGAGCTACAGAAAGACTGAGCAGCACAACAAAGTGAATTACGTTTCCAAACTGTTACCAGAACAACCGAAGGGGGTGGACGGGGAGCATCAAAAGGCCAACTGAGTTCATGCCTGTCGGCACCTGAATATCTTTTGAAAAGTGACAGCTTGAGCTCACATAACACCAACGGTCCCCGTTAGCAGTTACGGTATTTCCAGGATTACTTTACATTTTGAAAACTGGAAGGGTTCATGGACTTCTTAAAATCCAGAATTTTGAACACCAGAAAAGAGAAAATAAGAATTTTAACTCTGATTCCTAGTTTTCAGCCCTAACTTGCATGCAAAAAGTTTACCAAATTCATCACCATTTGCTACCTGTCTAAAAACTGCTATTAGTACGTGAATGACATGACAGCTCTGAGACCCGGCACACTTTCTGATAACTTAAAACTTTCTTTTTAAATTTATGTACACTGAAGATGAGAGTGTATATTAGTTAACCTTTGGAAAAACCCACTAGAGAAGAAGAATATTTAAGATTTGCTGACAAAGCAAAAAAAACCTTGGAAGCGAGAGGAAGGGACCAGAACTACCTACAGAGGTAAGCTGAAATTCAGCCGGGAAGCCACAGCTTTGATGTGCCGTGCTGCCAAACAAACACCAGTTTGAAAAGTTGGAAAGTTTTAACCTTTCATCTTACCCATTAAATGCCACCTGCATTGCAGAATCCCTGTAAGCAGATCGGGAAAAACATTAACATTTCAGCAGCCACCGAGTATCATGACATTTAGTAGAGTGTTAATTACTTCAGGAAACAGTTGATAAACGCTAATTTGGCTATACAAGCCCTTTTAATAAAATGGTGTAACCTGGGTTTTTTCTCCCCAAATGGTGCTACCCCCCTCCCAAAGTTCTTGGGGCCTTTTGCTCCTTTCTGGATGTGCCCTTAAAACAACGAGTCGTGCTGTTCACAGCTCTATCACATTTACGCACCAAAAAGGAACTGAGGCACCGAAACCACCCCGGACGGAACATGCCTTACGCTGCTCCCCACTCCCAGGGATCCCACGGGAATCAGCCAGCACCTTCATGCCCATCCCTGCAGAGCACCAGCACCGCTCACGCGCAACCCGCTCTCATCCGAGGACCACGCAGTTACACCAGAGGTGTGATAATTATGAATAATAATAATGATGAAGCATCTTCCGCAGAAGACATGTAAATAGTTTTCGGTCTACCCAGACCAAAAACTTAACTTCTGCATTTGATAAACTACTAACGGCGTTGTGCAAGCTGGTTTTGAACTGCTGTTCCTAACGTATTTTTAACTAAGACTCAGCATAAAACTGCAAAACATAGAATCATAACGACATATATAATTTTAAATCAGTAAGACTCAATGAATCTTGCCACTAGAAAAAAAAAAAATCATGCTTTTTCTTGTACGAAATTAAAGAAAAACACAAGCAGCCTTGCAAAAGTCTTGTCAAAATTCAGTTGAATTTCAAAACACTTAATGCAATAGGGCAGTTCAGCTCACACGGAGACTGTCAGCGTGCCAGTCTGTTACAAAGCTTGAACCTGGTAACGTCTCTGTTAACAGATAAAACTACTTTCAAGTGCTACAGAAATTACATTGCAAGAAAAGCTTCTCACTGCAAAAACTTCCAGGGATATGGCGGACAAACTAGCTTCAATTAAACAGTTTTGCTGCGTTTCTTAGGTGCCTGGCACGGATGGCAACTCCTCGTTGTTGGTTGAATTAACTGAATTCTACTAAGCACAAGCTAAGATTAATTTTTTTAAGGTATGATTCACTATTTTCTTACACATACTAATTTAAAAAAAATTTAAAATGTGTAATGTATTAAAATAAATTGTATAAATACAAAGTACACTCCTGCTAGCAAGAAATCACCCCATTACACCAGCCAATGAGATCCAAATTTTGTACTCGTCTTTTCTTAAATAGAGACCAAGATTAAACCACACCCGTTTTTTACCATCTTTAGTTTTTGCGTCTATCTGTAAATCATGACTGTCTTTTAACATGCCTCTGAATCCATACGTGCTGGCGCGTGCCGCGAAGAGAGCGCAGGAGGAGCCCCGCGCCGCGCACGCAAGTCCCTGCAGTCGCCGGTGCCCCCCCCGCACGCCGGCCTGCTCTCGGCATGATAGAGCAAAGGGCAATAGGATTTACCAAAAAAAATCCCCAAACAAACAAAAAAATCAACACAAGCTATTTGGGCCTGCTACGGACGCAAAGGGGACACTGCAAAAGCATCTTTAAGTGTCAGTTTGGTGTGGATCTTGCTTCATATGGCCACAAAAGAACGCGACGTTTTTCTTAAAAAAGAGGAAACTGGAGAAAAAAATAGTCCTTTTTTAGCAGGTTATTAGTGATTAACAAATTAAAGCTGAAGACTACTTGTTAAAACTCTCTCCTAGTGAAACATATTTCTGGTAATTATTGGCTAAGAAGGTGACACTGTACAAACTTCTTATTTGTATTTTTTCCTCATTAAATATAATTGGTGCAGATATTTCAGCAGAAGTAACCATCGCTCCAGGAAAAACCTTCTCACCCTTTGTCTTCTAAAGGCCATCTACACCATAGCTTTCACCATGTTAGAGCAACGTTTTCATATGATGCTAATTTATCCGACCAGCATCATAAGGACAAGATTAAATATAGTGGTTCCAAAACTTCACCAGTCAATTTAAAACAATATATCAAGTAAGTATAGTGGCCATACTGCCTTCTGCCTACCGCCAGCACGGATCGCAGTACCTACATACCACCACAAGCCACTGACGTACAAACCACACGCGAACTGGGAGGTTTAACAACAAATCTCAACCAACCAGGCAGAAACCACCACCGCCACCAGCCCCCCACCCACCCAAACATACAAACCCTGC
Organism: Phoenicopterus ruber ruber; assembly: GCA_009819775.1. NCBI lineage: Eukaryota > Metazoa > Chordata > Aves > Phoenicopteriformes > Phoenicopteridae > Phoenicopterus > Phoenicopterus ruber. Next base: position 1,870,868 of record CM020228.1, on the reverse strand, counting down.
TCACAACACACCAACAAAACTATCAGTAAGCTCTTTTCCACAGAGGACCACCCAGCGCATCAAAAAAAGACACGAGATAGGAAAAGTACCGGTTCATTTTGTCTCATCTTGGCCAATCCTTATGCTTCAAGGCCCTTGAAGTTACAAGAATAAAATAGTATTAAGACATCTTTGTAAAATCAAGCATTTTTCAAATCACAGCAACTTCCATTAGGTTACTATTCTTATTTATGCCAAAACACAGTACGACTTGCTAAATTAAATTTACGTGTTCCTCCATTAAGTCCTTTAACCCATTTCTCCAGATTCAATTTTTCTGAAATTTTCATCTTAATGGCTCAATTTTTCAGATTTGGACTTTGACCAAGCAATTTTTTAATTATCTTTAAATAAGGAAATGCTTATGCTAATAGTAATGGAACACTGGAAAATGAGATTGGCGCATTTCTGATTTTTTTCCCAGAAACTCTGGTTACTCCTCTGCCCGCAAAATACACTCCACCACACAAAAACTAAATTCCCATTTTGATGTGGCTTTTTTTGGTTTGATTTTACCCTCCCCTATAGGAAAAATACTCCCTTCGTTGCTCTGCAGCCAAAGAGAATTGCGGACTCTTATCTCCTCATCCTACTCGCTTTAATGATTTGTGCACATCAAAGCCTGATTAAAACCATTTAAGCACTTCCATCACTGAAATCTCTTTAACGTCTTCTGGAAATTAAATTAAACACAGAAACAAAAAAAATACATGTGACCGTACGAAGGTGTACAATTATGATCAGCTATTGAGCTTTTATAGTAACGTTGGCATAGATGGTGACACACATGGAAGAACACAGGTAGTATTTAGAATCATAATTTATATAAAAATGTTGCAGACAACCAATATAAATATTAAATATTTGTTTAAAACCAGACACTTGCAACAGGATCGCACTACCACTAAGGAACGCGCATTTACGTTTCTGAGTGTTCGACGCAGCCCTAAAGCACAAGAGGGAAGCACCACCGAATGTCAGTGTCTGAGAGGGAAAATAAAGCTATCACAACTCGTTTCCAGATTTTCTGATGCTGGAGGACCAGTTACACTAACATTGCCTTATATGGCTCCAGGGCGGTCGCACATTTATCTGTGAGTACGTGTCTATCTATGGGTAGGTGCCTACTACCTCGGTATCTATACGCTCCATGCGGCTAGAAGAGCAACAAAACATCTGCTCTGTTCTCCTCCTGTTTATTTGGTTTCTGTGTTTGAAACGCACTTCCATTTCTCACATCACTGCCTGATCACAGATCGCGACTCATCTCTCAAAGAACACATTCACATATACCTGCTACGCTTCAGTGAAAGAGTGGGAAAGAGAGACTGTTCAATGGTGGGAAATTTCAGCAGGAACCAAAACTGCTGAGGAAAGTATCCAGTACGGAGCAGTTTACCCCGGTGAAATCTTAGAATCTGAGCTAAGGACAAGTTTAAACAGTTTGTCCTGTCTGAAGAGTACTTTTTAACTGGTCACTGGTTAGAAACACTATTTTCCCAATGTTTGGTTTTGAAAATTAAACATACAATCATTTTTTCCTTAAAATTGGAAAATGTATGTAAATAAAATGACGTACAATCCAACCAAGTACTCACTGCCATTTCCAGGAGACTACAAAGCTACAGCATACCAAAACCTGGGTGCCTTCTCATTTTAACACCATATACAGTAGAAGTTAGAGTTTTAAAAGCACTAAGTTTAGGGAGGCGCTTTGGTTTGACACGTTCTCCGACACTCTTCCCAACCCAGCAGAGCCACCCCCGAGAGCTTCAGGGCACACACGTGTCCAGGGCTCCCTTCTGCCCCTCCACCAATAAGCCATAACTTAAAAGCTGAGGAGTTTCAAGTCCAGCCCAAAAGAATCATAGAATCACAGAATGGTTTGGGTTGGACGGGACCTTTCAAGGCCATCTAGTCCAACCCCCCTGACACCAGCAGGGACATCTTCAACTACATCAGGTTCGGCAGCCACGCATCTTAAAGCTACCCTCGGAAGCTGCAGACAATGGAGGAAACACCGATGCTTTGCAGGAAAATAAACACAGTGCTAGCACTGAAGAGAACTGCACCATGATTCTGGCCTGTTGTCTACTACGTCTAGTCTTTATGCTCCCAACGTAGTAATGGGAATAAATAGCAAGAACCTGCTGTGAGGCTGGAGAGGAGCACACCTATCCGCAGGGAGAGACTCGGAACGACAACACAGGCTGCCCTGAAAAACATGACCGTCCCAGGATTACAGTATTACTAAAAGTACACTCTATATTTGTTTAATTATAAAACATGGAAAGCATCATTTGCAAGTAGAGTATCAATAAATGTTATGACACCAATAAAAACTAAGAGGAACTGTAATAAAGAGAGATCAATAAAGGAGGCTCTGAGCTGTCTGGTGAGGTGTTGTTGGGACTGGGTACCATAGCTCAACAGAAAGAAGCGCAGGAAAACTTTTCTTAACGAGCTGTTAACAGAAGAAAATTAGTTCAAGACTTCAGGGCAAGAACTTCTCTTATTCAGTGTTTGTACAGGAACGAGCACAAGAAGATTTTTTTTCTTTTTTTCCTGTTGGTACCTGGTGCTACTGCCAGTTAATAAACCAGGTTTCACATTCATCAGCAAGAATTAATGAATCAAGTAAGAACAAGAGACATGACAACTTGAAGAACTACAAGCTAAGACACTTGGGGAGAAAATACAGTTCACTACATTAGGGGAAAAAAGAGGTTTGAAACACGAAGTTGGAGAAAGAAACTTGGAAAGTGGTAAGAATTTGAGAGCCCGGGGAGACGGCAGACACCGAATTAGACACGAGTGCATGAGGCAAACAATATCTCAGCTACGGGGAAAATGGAATTTTGGACGGCACGTACGAAGCTGGCACGGAACCAGACAAGGAAGCAAGCCGTGCCACGCTGCAGCTACGTGCTGTGCTAGGCACCCCTACGAAAGTCATCGACAACATCAGATCTTCATTTCAGAGAGCACCGATAGAATTATTTGAAATGGGAAACCTTAATTCAACAGGAATATGTAGATCGAGTTCAAGCATCTAAAAAGAGAATAAATCTGGATTCCCCTAAGAGAAAAATATACAGTAAGAGAACAGTACTACTTTAAAAATTCAGGCTGACTAAACTTACGAGAAAAGCTTCATGACAGGAAGGAGCACGAGCCCGTGCAGTTATATTTCCTAAGCAGTGACAGAACCCCTATCATTTCACAAGCTGGAGAGCATTTTGTTAGTCATTAGTAACTGCAGAGAAGGAACAATCCTGCAAGAGAAAAATAATGGCCAGATAAGTTCTTTCATCTTTAGTTTTGCCATTCCATGAACCCGATTTCTTATTTTAAGGCAGTTAGCAATATATTTTACATACATCTAACCCTCCTCTATCTAAATGTAATCTGTTAAAGTTTCCTGACTCATTTCCAGACAGTCCCTCTTCATCCTACAGCCTCTCCATCTCCCCACAATTTGGGGCATTCTTTTCTCACTGCTTAGCAAAGATGACATCAACATCGCTTCTTTCGTGACACAAACTCCAAGACAGATGGTAAAATCGCATGGCAAGACAGGTGGACTCAAGTTTAGGTATTTCTTAGCCTCTGTTGAAGGTAACCATGAGACTATAGTACGTGGGAGAAAGGAAACGTGCCTGTAGAACAAACCACATGTGAGTAACAATCTGAAATTATGTGGCTGAGAACAATTACTGCAGCAGAAAAGAAACCTCAAAGTCACTAAAATCTCAAGACTATTCTTACATCCTCAGACAGGTAGACCCCAAATCCGACACTGTGCGACTACCTTTCCTCCCAGCTCTACATACACATAGCTCCTGGCAGAGGCGGCCCCTGAAAGGGGCTCGTACTCTTTCCATGTGGCCACCAAGGGCAAAATCTGCCTATAGGGCAGGTGCTGCCTTCATGTCTCAGCTCTCCAGATTCAGCCTCAAACACGGGTATATCCCTGGTTAATATTTCTACCCTCAACATTGCAGATTTCTGTTGGTCTGGAGCAAAGAGTAAGAGTAGTAATGATTACAAACCTCACAAAACAAGAGGATGAGCAGGACGGAAAGGAAGGGAAGCATCAGAAGCAGCTATGAGCAGTTATGGCAAGTCTCATAAGCACTGAAAATGCAGGGGCGGGGGGACACGGGACACAGCAGCTTCACCGTCACTTGGCCACAGAGTCCCCTGTCTGCTTCAAAAGATGCTCTGAACTGCTCTCAGTCAGTAATGCCCAAGTCATATATGTCTTTAGTCACATCCGACATCCAGGAGCAACCACGGTGGAAAATAAAGTGCAGCAGAACATCCTTGCCAGCAGCTGTGAGCTAGAAAAGGAAGAAGGAACTAGCGCGTACGTGCCAACTTATTATCTACCAACTGTAAAGTCAGGAGAGATTTCTGCTGCAACTATTTATCTACAAAACCTGAGCAACACGAAGCGTATGGCTTTTGCAGATAAAAACGTGTGGCATCTTCTCATTAAACAGTTGGGTCATAACCGTGCAAAAGCATCTGTACATTCCAGCTTACTAAAAAGACAACCTAGAAATCCAAGTAATATTTCACTGAAGTTTCATCATGTTTTATCAAGTTCAGATCATTATAGCTGGGAAGAATGCAAAACACACAAATATGAACTACTTTTTTTTTGGTTGCTGCGTGCCTTCTTGCACAAAAACCTACCCCAGGGGCTCAGTCTCGCTCTCTCAATGTTTGAGGCATAGGAGAAAAGTCATAAAACGAGAAGTGCGGAGATGTGTAAAGGAAATATTAGGGACCTGAAACCGTTTTTGAGACTAGAGTTGAAATTTACTGTTTTCTTTCATGACTGTTAAAACTGTTCAACAGAGGAGAGCTTGCTCTTGCACAAGGCTGCAAATACATTGTATAGCAGTTAGGAAATCATAAAAATTAACATTAATACATTAATAAAGCCAAGATATTAATAATGCCAAAAGGTAAAATTTTCTTTCTTGTTACTGACCAACAAGAACTGCACAATTACCATAACGAGCCATTGGATAACTCCAGCATAATACCCATATACAGTACCTATGTGACTAAGACTGTCTATATCACCTTGCCGAGGCAGACGACACAACAGCAGCGCCGTGAGTTTAATAATGTTTCTCTCATTAGAGGAGATAACGAAATGACAAATCAAGCCTACAACCACTCCTCCAAAGCACTTGACCAGGCCCTATTTCGCAATAACGCCCCCAGGCTGCAAAGCACCCCAGTCCAGTGACTTCAGAGAAGTATTTGGAAGTTTTAAAGAAACATAAGGAACTAGAAACATACCCACGAGGAGAAGTTCAGTAACTAGAAGGGAGCTGGCAATAACGTGACAAATAAAAGCACAGAATTGAGCAGAACAAGTCAATTTCAAAGACTACTGATGCTGAGCAAGTGCCTGTGCAGCTCACGCAGAGGCAAGTGGGAGGTCTGACTGACATCAGTGGAAACGTGAACATTTAAAACTGTCAGAGGCTTCATAAGTAAATGATCAAACAAGGCCGTAATAAGCCGAGGAGACGGGCTTGTGAAAGAGGGGCCCACACCTGCTAAGCGGAGCTCTCGCTGCACTGGGACATCATCTTTTCAGGCCGCGTTTGAGATACGGGTATAAGCCCTCTCAGTTTTCCCCCAAAATGAAGTTAACCACTTTCTCATTTCAAGAAGTAAACGAAAGACACGGCAACTGAAAGCACTAATATCCGTATTACACGTCTCAACGCTTTCTGGCTTTGTTTTGTTCATTGGAAAAAAAGAAAAAAAGCAGTTGTCAGCCCAGGTTCCAGAAACGTTAAGCGATCGCTCTTTTGATTACAAAGTATAACACGATCCTCATCAGGGAGGATGCTTTACATAACAACTATCTAGTCACTCACAAGGAGGATGCGATTGCGTGTCCGTAACCCCAAGAGCCTCCCTTCTCCCAACCTTCGGCAGCACCTACGCGAAGCCGTCTCCCACGACCACCGCAGCACCCAGCGGCACCCAGCCCTGCCCGCTCCATCCCCAGAGCGGCTCAGGGCCTAAAACGCAGACAGCAAAGGGGAAGGAACAAAGCCCTGACGTCAATTACTGGAAAAGGATTAAACCCAACAGCTAAGAGAGGGGAATGCCTTGGCCCCGTTAGCACCGAGAACCAGCCCAGACGCCTGTTTTAACGGGGGCCGACCAGGTTTTGCTCTCCGGTCAGACAGCCGGGCCGGGACAGGCCGGTGGGGGAGCGGTGCCCGGCACGGACACCCACTCCCTTCCCCGCCGGGTGGGTAACTCCTCTCGGCGTGTCACTCGCGATGTCCGTGTGCGGGGAAACACCGCGGCTCCGCGGTTTGAAGCGGGAGAGATGCGCCACGGAACGGGCCATCCCGACCGGCCGGAACCGCAGCCCGGCAGGGCGGGGGAGGACGGGGCCGGCGCAGGTGAGGATGGCACGGAGAGCCGGGCTGCGGCCGGGGAAGGGACGGCTCCGGGCACGGGAGGGCGGGCCGGGAGAGCTCCCCGAGAAGTGAGCCGGGGAGGGGGGGGGGGGGAGCGGAGCGGGGTCCGACGGCGGCCGCTACCGGGATCCTGCTGTCCTCGCCCCGCCGGCGGGGACCGCAGCGGGGGTACCGGTCTCGGCGGGAGGGCCTGCCCCCGCGGCGGGCCCCCCTGCCCCGCGGCCGGCCTCGGCGCGTCCCCACCCCCGGCCGCGTCTCACCTCCGTTCGCCGCTCCGCTAGGCCCGGACCATTTCCTGGCTGCCGCCACCGGCCCGCCGGGCGGGGACGAAGAGGCCCGAGGGTGCGGGGGCGCCGCCGCCGAGTCACCGACCGCCCGGGGAGCGCAGGGGCAGGCCCGGCCCCCGGCGGGGGACGAGGCCCGGGGAAGGGGGAGCGGCTCACTGGCGGGAGGCGACAGCGGCTCCCCAGGGGTCCCGCCGCTCCATCGCGGGACGGGGCCGGGCTGGCGGCGAGGCGAGGTCGGGGAGGGCCGGCGAGGTCGGGGAGGGCCGGCAACGTCGGCCTGGGCAGCCCTCGGCCCCCTCGCCCGGCTCCGGCCTCCCTCCGCCCCTCCGCCCGTCCTGCCGGGCCGCGGCTCCTCCCGCAGCCGGGCACTCGCGCTACCCGGCAGCCCCCGCGCCGCCGCAGCCCCGCCGCCGCTCACGTGACCCGCCGACGGGGACTCCGCGAGCACGTGACCCCGCGGAGCGGGGAGGGGGGGCGTGCCGCGGCCCCGCCCCCCGCGGCGAGGGTCACGTGGGAGGGCGTGGGGGGAGGGAGCGCGGAGACCCGTTCCCCCCCCAAAATGCTGCGAAAAGGCACAATAACGGCGCCTCAAGCGCTTCGTAACTATCGTAACCGGCGCTGAAATCCGCCGCTCGTTACGACGCTGAACTCGACCATCGCTCCAACACAACGTGCTCAGAGGGGGGGTGGGGCCGCGACCTCCCTGCGCACCAGGCCGCGGCTTCCCCCCCCCCCCCCCCGCGGGCGGGACGGCGCGGGCAGCTCCGGCCCGCAGCGCTGCAGGGACGGGAGAGCGCGAAACAACAGACATAGCCCCTCTCAGAAGTCAGACACCCCGGTATTACGTTTCGCGTTCTCCCCCCTTGCACGTCTCCGCTAACGCCACGAGGCCGTGACGATCTGCCTCCCACACCGCTGGTGTCGCAGTGTCGGACAGAGGCAGAGCTCGGATAAATACCGTTTCATACAGCAAATTAAACCCGGGGGTTAAGGTATGTCAAATCGTTGCTTTACGAAGCAAAGCCATTTGATAGCAGAAGCCCTATTTATTAAGGACTCCTCCCTAAAAAAAAAAAAATACATCCATCAGTCCACAAGAGCCTGCATAATGCAGTTTTCATTGAGGGCACCCAAAAACCTCCGCCAGATGTTCAGTTTAATAAAGGCCCGGACTAGAAGACCGGGTTGTCTCTCCCTTCTTCTGCTCCCCCATCAGCTCCCGTGTTTCGCCTTGAAATGCGATGCCTTCTCCCGAGGCTGTTTTCCTACCAGACTGCATCAATTGCTGCCCTTCAATTAGCAATGGCGGCTTTACTTGTAATTGGGAGGATTAAAATTGAGGCTCTTCAGCGCTACGCAGATCTCATGTAACTGCTTAACAAATATAATAACTTCTAGTTAGTGTGGGTTTTTTTTTTTTTTAAATGATCTTTTGTACTTAACCTAGAGCTTTGAAAGACAGTAATTAAAGAAATACCTTTCCCGTTGAAAAAAGTTTGAATCAAAGCATCCAGTAAGAAATCAGGATGTCATCTAGCGAAAGATGACCTGGCAAGGCTCTTGGCAGGCTGGTGGGTCTTACTCTGTAAAATAAGAATATGCAGAGACAAATTAAACAGAAAGGGCAATTAAAAAAACCCAACAAAAATATTGTCTTTGAAATTAAACATTTAAAAAAAAATCTGAATACAGAGGGACTTATGGTTGGTCTCAGAGTTAATCAGCAGTTGGCAGTATCAGATATCCAGTAAGCCATCTCTTTGAATCTCCACTCCTGAGCCAACAGCGCACCAGAAATTAAATTAAGGCCTCCTTAGTATCATCTGTAATTACGTTACGTTATCCTAGCTCCTGCTGACAGCACCTAACACACACGCGTTTCCTTCTGTCCTTGTGAATGGACCCAATTTCTCCGACTGCAGACACCAAACATGAACAGACATACGAAGAGACCGACCCCCTGAAGCTGACCAGCCCCAGCTCTTAGTAGTTGTCCAACACCCTTAAACTTCTCTTTTCTTGGCAGAGACAACTTACTGGGGAGAAGTTAATACATTTGTGTGAAGCAACGCGCTTCTGACGAAACCATCGACACGCAAACGCCAGCAGCGTTAACAAAACGAACGTACAAGATGGTCTTAGCAGGACGGCAAAGGCAGCCGAGCCTTGATCCTCGCAGCCCCCCGCGTACCCACGCGGCCGCTGCCCCGCTCAGCGCCAGCCGAGCCTGGATTCTGCACGGCACGGGGCCTCCACGCAGGTGGGCTCCAGCCCCCACCACGGAGGGGTCACCGGCAGCAGGCACACCACCACGCCGGCTTCAGCCGTCGCACGCTGCTCGCTGGAGCTCGAGATGGCCTAAACCCTGCACTATAAAGAGTTCTGTATTCATTCCAAAGCGGTTCCACACACACGCTTCACTACTACGATATCACTTACGTTTGGGCTTGCAGTAAGCATGAACTTAGCAACTACTGTTTAATAATTTATTAACTTTTCCCATTAAATGGTACATTCACTCAAGACAACTTAAACAATTTTCTGGTAATTTTATTTACAGTCTGCGGAGTGTTCTGTAAAACACAGTAATGATTACAGACCAACACACACAACATACATATTTTCAAACATTTAAATAAGCACAGTTTATTCAAAAGTAATTCTACACACTACTTTTTCCATAAAAATATAAAAAATAGTTACTATATTTTACCTAAACCAAGATATTAGAATTCTTCCACATGTGATGCCCCCTCCCCAAAAAAGGGCACTCCAACAATAAGAAATTTAGGAGACTGCATCACAAATTAAAATACTAATGCCAACTGCTTCAATCCACCAAAAGAACAAATAACTTTCCATCTGCAACCAGCAATAATTGTTCTGCAGTATGTTTGGATTTTGCTTTTGTTGGGTTTGGGTTTTTTTTTGCACTAACTTGCTTCTCCCACGCCAGATTTTCACAGACACGTACACACTATTACATAAAAATAATGGACTGATTATACTGCAGACTGTAACGCCGGTCACCATGTGCCCAACACCACGGATTGGTAATCTTGCATTACACAACAATTTTTTGCAAAAATATCAAAAGGGAAACACTTTCCTTTGGGACCTCTATTTAAAGGCGACTCCTTTTCTTACTGAGCATCCAGTGAAAATAGCCTTTTTCCTCTCTCCTTGAAAATAGTGCCTCTTTTTGTTTGTTACTACTTCTTCTCTGGTTTTACTGACCATATTCTGTATGGAAAGCTAACGGAGTTCTGAAAAACACCCACTCCAGCCCTTCTCTCACTAGGATACATTAAATTTACAAAAAAAGGCACAAAGATGAAACTCCTAAGCAGCATCGGTCATAATTCTTCCACTGTGCACTGCTCCTCTTTCTTACACAGACACTGCTGCAAGAGACCGTGTCTCGGCAAACACTACAAATGCATGAGCTAAGGAAATGGGTGAGTTGAACAGACTACAGCCTCTCTACAGTACAAGTCGGATATTGATCATCAACAAATGAACACTATTTAAAGTTGTATGTTGCAGTTAAGACTCGACCTGGAAGCATCAGGAAAAGCCATCAGAAAAAAGCTCAGCAGCATATAATACATTTGTTAACAGTGAGATGGAAGGCCCTCTGTGTGCAACGTTGTGCATTCAGTTTCAACAATGACAGTGCTCTACAGCCAGCAGTGTAAAACTTTTGCTTCTAATAGTTTAGAGGATTTTCTAAATGGAAGTGAAGCTGTCCAACAGAGTAGTAGCATATGATGCACAGCATGATCTGCGATAAAAAGCTTTTGCTTTCCAGCATGTAAACATCCAGGTTACTGGACCTTAGCTCATATAAACAAATCTGACGATAGATTTTTGAACTAAAAAAGTAAAATTTTCCATAAAAGGATAAACCACAAAAATACTCTTTCAGTAAGTCTCACGTGCCATTTAATACCTCTCATGTCCTATGAACAACTATGCAAAACATTTAGAAAGTTTTAGCAGTAGAAATGTCGACCAGTTAAACTGTTTGGCAACCGTGTGCTCAGAACATCTTTGAAGAGCGTTACCGTTCACTAAACAACAGTTCTACACTGTACCACACTATTTCTTCTTCTTTTTCTTTGGTGGCTCATCGTCAGAACTACTGTCTGTGCTGCTGCTGCTACTGCTGGAGGAACTAGAATCCGATTCGAACTCTGAAGAAGAGGAAGTACTACTCGAGGATGGAGACGATGAGGAAGTAGAGGAGCTCTCATCACTGTCACTATCAGAAGAAGAAGAAGAGGTAGAAGAATCTTCACTGTCAGACGAGGAATCACTAGCTGAACTGGCACTGCTACTGCTGCTGGAACTGGTCACGCTTTTAGATCTGAAAGAAAACAAATACACAGATGAGAACAGGCCTGCTAGAGACGGCATTCATTACGCAGTGTTCTTTATACTGTGTTGTAATCCAAAGATCAAGTATTTGGACTGAAAATTTCCAGGTCTGACAATCTAAGACAAATTCCCACGTCCCCCCTCGTCCCCTCCAATTCTGAACGGAGGCATTTTGGCCGTTTGAGCAACGGCAGAGTGACACCATGTACATGACATAAGCCAAAACAGGACTACAGAAAAAGGTTAAGTTTGAAAGCTGGCAAGGATCTTGTTCATAGTAATGACAAGCACTTTACTGACTTGGCTAAATAGAAAACCAAGGCTGCAGGAGAAGTATGAATGTCCTGTACTACTAAAGCCTCAGGGAAAAATTAACGAAGACCAGTTCCCTGGCACACTGCTGTAACAAGGAGTGAAATTTTGGCTATGTATGAGTCGGTGGAAGTTTCATCAGTGATTTCACAAATGTCAGAATTGTACTCAACGGAAACTGTTCTTAGATTACTCCTGGCAAAAGAACCCAAATTACTTGCCACTACAGGATGCTTATGTTTTCAGGTGGAGGAGAAGGGGTGGAAACAGGCCAAGATAAAGACAGAATTATGAAGATAGCAAAGTGGATTTCTGTATCCTCTGCAATTTTTTTTTTCTTCATGTTTATCCCTTACTGAGGCTGCTGTTCTCAAGATCAAAGTCTCTGATTAAGTAAGGCAATATGAATTCCAAGGAAGTACAATTAAATTCTCCCATAGATCTTTCTCCAAACAAAGAGTAAAGCTATTAATTTACCTCCCTTCCCACCAAGTCAACCAAGCAGCATGCAAAAATGCTAGATATAATAATGCAGAATCTTCTTTCCATTATAAAATTAATGTAGTAGTTTTTATCAGAGGGTTTGGTTAAATGTAACAACTCAGGAAATGCCTATGTTAAGGCTATTAGAGAAAGAGTAATGTTTTTTCATCGTATCAGCCACGGTCATGTCAGCTGACAAATCTGGATGCATGTGTTAAGCTATGAACCGCTGAAGTTTTCATAATACATCTGTAATCTGTTATCTCTGTGCGTGCAGACACAATGGCTGCTCATTAAAGATAAATCCATAAGGGCTGGTTAAATACACTCTTATGTTTGTGAAAAACTAGTCTTAAGATGAGGAAAACAAAAAAAATGGGACTCGCAGTTTCAATCTGAAGAGTTTCATTAGATGTGCAGACCCATTTCTATGGGCAAGAATCAGTCAGAGGATCCCCTGAATGATAACTTTGAACTTTCTTTTCCTCATCACCTTCCACAGAATCCCTAGAAGCAGTCCACAGACCTCCAATATTTAGGTTATAATCTGAAACCCACTCACAGAAACATCAGAATATAACACTTAATGCTGCTTCTCCTAGAGGAAAGCAACAGATAGATCTATGAGAAGAAACAAGCAGATACTTGTTTTCAGGTGATGCAATATGCAGCCTGTTGGTAGTTACAGAAGGAGGATGGAGATGGGAGCAAGTAAAATTCACCTACTTCAGCTTGTCCCGATTAGGTAATGTGATAATCCAGATGCTATAGATTGGTGGATCTAAGATTTTGGGGTCTACTACACCACTGTAAAAGAACAAAATTTCTCCAGCAGACAAGCTGCTCAAAATTCTCCTCAAAACAAGTTTTCAAGTGTTAATAACTCGTATGATTCTATGCACCAACTGTGGAACAACCGCTGCATTTTGTAACACATGCTATCACCCGCCTCTGAGACTTTTTGTCCTTTCCAATCCTATTGCAATCCTCTAACAACCCCAGGTGATTTTAAACATGCTACTTAAATCACATCTACAATTCTGGGCACAATCACAGCTGGGGGCCTGAAGAAACAAATGAACTGAGACATGATTCTACCCTTCAGACAGGTGGATTTATACATGATCCAAGCATTAAGTGGGCTTTCAATTAATAACCAAAGCATGCCGCATGGGAACGTTGAAGCCAACGTGCGCCCAGAAAACAGCTCTGTGTCACCTGAGGTCACAAGATTGTACAACAGCTCTTTTGCCTGTTCCGGTTTTTCTGGTTAAGCCTGTAGCTTACTTATTACTGTTTATATCAAAACAAACATACACTATGTAAAAGGTTAGTGCTCACTACTGCCAGAACCTTAACTTTTGCATATTTTTTATTTTTTAAATCTGGAACTTATATATTCAATGGTAACCCTTTGCTTAATTTTCCGCATTTAATTCTTCCTGTACCATAGTAAAAATATAAATAGCAAACTATCTGGAAAGGAATTTATATTGATGGATTTGGTGCTTGCATAAAAACAGGATAACAATTCAAACCTAGAAGAGTTCCAAAGTGTTAAGGAAAAAGTGACCAAACCACCCCCTCCCCCATAAATCCTTTCACTCTTTTCATTTTTGCATTGGTTTAGAGCTCAGATACTCTGGAAGTCATTATGCCAAGTAGAAGACTGCAGCATACGAGAAAGCTGAGGCAGGCAGACGTCCGAACTACATTGTTGAGAAATCCGTTAATTTATGATCTCACTAGTCCTAAGCAACTCCAACAATAAATGGGCACTACTGAGAAAGGAGCCTTTGCTAAAACATATTGCGATAGTAGAACTGACACTCACCAAGAAGCATTCCAATCAAGCCACATTCCACATGATAGCCTAAAATAAAGACGTGTTTTTAAAAACTGCTGTGGCTTATTTAATGACTGCCACACAAAGCAAAAGGCCTAGTCTTTAAAAGTCTTCTGAAACCTGTTTTTAGAAGATCAGATTTAGAGACAGAGAAGTCAACTAAATGTGAAGAGATAATGAGGCTGTTGCTGTACAGCCATCCCCCAGAAGTAAAACTCACAGCACGATTAGCAGGAGCATTACAGCCAGGGTTCTAGCTGTTCCTGAAAGGGTTTTGCTAATACAGACAGACGTGAATTCCCAAGCAAACATTACTGCAGAGTTGGCTCAAATTAGTACTGGGGGGGGGGACACTTTGTTTTGGTCTGGGATTGAGGGGTTTTTTGTTTGGTTTTGGAGTCTTTTTTTTTTTAGATGCTTTATTTCATTCTCTAGACAAAGCTTCAGAGAGAGACAGCTGCTACGAGAAGGGAATGAAAACAACAAAAGGAAGAGCAGGATGGGTAGGTGGAGCAATTACAGACTAGAAAACAGTATGCCATTATTGCACAATTGTTTAAAATACACTTGATGAACTTTGAGGCAGAAATAGGAAGATTTTTATTATTAAAGCAAGATCATGTAGAGATAGGACAAACAGTAGGGAGAAAAGCAGAGGACAAAGAATTTAGAGGTTTTGGACAGGGAGAAGAAATTCTCCAAATGTCTGTGTACAAATGCCTGTAACAGGCTAAAAGCAGTAAAATCAAAACTGTATTTGCAACGTTGACTTTCCCCACACACCCTTCCAGATCGCCTGCCGCAATACCCAGTGCAAGAGCACACACAAACGGCTACACAATTTGTCATCGTTCCCCACGTACCTTTTTTTCTTGGTCTTCCTTTCTGCAGTACTTTCTCCAGCGCTAATTAAGGGGGGGAAAAACAATGGCTTTGATTAATGCACTAGGAAAATTAAATAAATAGGAGCACAGCGGAGCTCAGTTTAATATTAGAAAACTGGTATCCCACCGACAAAGAGCTGCACCGCCCAGAGTTCATTTAGCATCTATTTTCAGTCACTATTCAAACCAGAAAAACAACAATACCTACAAATCAGGAAAGAAAAAAAAAAGCAGCAATTCACCTCTGATTTTCTGTGTTAAGTACACTTTACTCTTCTTTACTCTTCTCTTCATATTATACGGACAACAACATTTTGGGATGGGAATGGCATAGGAGAAAAGGATAAAAAAAGTTCTGTGGAACCATATTTAGCAACAACTGAATTGATTGAAACAAAGGGTAAAATATGGAATTAGTCTGTAGCTTTCAGCGTGCATTTCATTCAAGTACAAAAAGACACAGAACAATCTATTTATATTGATGCTTTCCAGCTCCTTGTCTTTGATTCCCATGTATTCATACACCCACAGAAAGTTTTAGTGGTAAATGACACAGAAGAAAGTTTCTTTTAACAAAACACTAAGGGATTTTTTTTTTTTTTTAAAGAAAATAAAATTCTTTCAGTCAAATGTACCCAGTCACATGCTTTCCTCAATGCATTGCAGATATATAGCACATAATTCAACCTGGAATGTACATGATGTGTCCCTCATCATATACTTACAACATGCTTAATGTGCCACTGATATATGAGGAAGTTGTACATTCTTTCATGAACCAGGATACTTTTTCCTCAACTGAAACCTACTATTGGAATTCATCTTAAATACATGGAAATAAAAGTAAAAATTGCAAATATATTTCATTTAGAAATTAGAGAGCAGTATGTGTTGAAGACGACTCCAGAAAAGGGTAGAAAGAAGAAAACGTTCAATGTAAACTATACTGTATTTCAATAAAAGTACTCAATGCCATTTGTATGGCAGAAAAATGAGATTTTTCCATTTTTTATTTTCACACATACGGTATGAAAATATTATAATTACACAGAAGAGTTTTCCACACTCCCCACAATCTCCTGTGAGCAAGAGGAAGATTCATTGATCTTGAAATTTCAAACCAAATTATAATCCCTCCTGTATTGTTGAATGTTGTTAATATTTATATAAAGGCCTTATACCCTTCCCATAGGTAACCAAGTGTTTCACAGGTAAGAGAAGTCACCGAGTTGACTAAACAGCATTAGATCCCAAAGCACCTTTCAGAAGATGGGACCTAATTCAGCACGTAACCCAGGCTGCCGCAGCACGGTCTATGCCTCCCTCTAGCGTTTAACGTATAGATAAGTATAGGAGCTCGCTACTCTGGAACTACACAACCGAGAGGGGTCAGTCCCCTGCGGATCAAACAGGTCTCATTCACGACGCTTGGTCGTTCTCCCTGTGGCACCACACTGTCTTCAGAACCGTACATAAGGCTCAGGCATCCTGGGTTTGGTTTGCTGCAGTAACATCACTAAGGAATAAGCGTTTTCTCACCTTCCCTCCCCTCCCAACTCCTACTCTAGGACGGGCAAGCAGTGGGCTCTACTGATGCCAGTAAGCGAAACCTCCATAATGCCCATCAGAATCGTGGGGTCAACACTGGGCAAACAGAAGGATCCTGGAACAACTGCTGAAATGAGTTAATGCTGAAAAAACCCTGTATGTGGTTGTCAAAAAGTAAATATTAACCTTATTAGACTATGTTTGCCTTCTGATTAATGATTCAATATCAGATCTTTAAAGATGATGTTGCAAATACTCTCAAGCAGACCTGTAGGAGCCCCAACTTCTCTGCAGACAAGAAATAACCTTCCAAAGCAAGCTATACAAAAAGTAAAAGGGTGACCTAGGAAGTTGTTCTTTCCATGAAGAATAAGCTTCATCCTTGAAAGTGTAACACTGGCATCTAAGGAACTGGATGCCTTGTGGCACGGTTAAGGAGCTTCAGAGAGCTTACGATTATATAACCAGTGTGAATCCAGCCCAATTTAACCAGGATTAAAAACTGTTCCCTTCTAAGGATTACTTAGTCTTCCTTTTATGAGATGACTTTTCACACCACATACCACCCCCCACACCCCCCCACCCCCCACCGCCACTGTGGCCCACACGGCTCAAAACACTCCATTCCTGACAGGCACTGGTCAGGCCTGTAACTCATATAAAATATCCCATACACAGACTCGGGCACAACGGCTAGGCAGCAAGCAATTTCACCCTCACTTTGCTATCCTCCAACGTTAATCTGCAGAATTCAGCAGAAATGGGGCAGGAAAGGAACAAGGAAATAATCTGAGTCTTAAACTCAATCTTTGTCTTAAAAGTCTTGAGTCTCTGAAGAACTCTTCCAAACTCTGTCTCCAAAGGGAGCAAGTTCTAGAGCCTGATTCCTTATCTACAATACTAGAGGATTACAACTGCTTCAGAATTACACTTATTGGATCAAAGTTAATTTCAAAATTGAACATTTTATGTCACTCAACACAAGCTAATGAGCTTCCACTTATGTCAGTATTTCAGCACTGTGATTCATACTGCTGGAACAGCTGACGCAGTCCCATCCGACCCCTCTGCCAGAGGTTGCCACCCCTTTTCTTTCCCCATTAAGATAACAGAGCAAAAGGTGTGAACACTCTTCTATAACTCACACCCTGGCAGCACTCATCACCTACAGCCAACATACTGAGCTGCAAGTGGCAGCGACAGAGGGTATGTTTTCAAATCCTCCAGGATTTTAGCTGCAATGGCTGTAAACGATACTGTCCCTCGGTGGGGCTGAGGCAACAACTCTCCAGCTACCTTAACTAAATTTGAGTTGCAATGGCAGAATTGGGGAGAGCGTATAAGGAGACCCTTATACACAGGATTTTCATAGAAAACTAATGTGTTACATTGTTTTTCTCTTTATCATCTGGAGTTGCTTGCTAAAACAATTACTCAACTTGGGGAAAGTATTAGTCTACTCGCAGAGCGGAGTGGAAAGGAAATCATATTACCCAAATGCAGAATTTTGCTTAGACTTTTCTGTTTAGCTGCAGGTATCTTTCACTTTCTCAAATGTCAACAGGGGAAATAATTATGCGATTCAGTGAGGTATGTTTATTTTTTGCTTGAGAGTTAAAAACACCTGATAATCCAACTCTCATTCACCTGTTTAACCGTTATGGCTCATAATGAGCAATATACAGGAGCTGTGCTGGCACAGACCCACTGTCAGGTCGTATCCAGAAGACCAGGTTTTAACTGCAGTGTCTAACAGCAAACCTAAACAGAAGTGAAAGAATTGCTGCTTTGTTATAAAAACACATTTACAGACTGCTCACCAGCCTGCTTGTACTAGCACATAAACATAGGAAACCAAGTAACCTAGGAATTCAGGAAACAGTATTCTGTTACAAAAAAGGCTCCAACTATTTTAACTGTAGCTTAGTGCACTTCTTTGTTTCAGACAGGCCAAAAAAGTTTTCAGTGTATTTCAGACAAGCAGGCGTTAATGAAGAACATTTTAATTTTGCAGGACCTGAGTATAAATATTCCACCTAACATACCAACCAGCTCTAATATCAAGCAAGCGTCACACCGTCTGGAAGAGAAGATGACAGAAAATGGTCTAGGACACCATCTTTCCCACCCACATACAAAATTACCTTTTCATTAATAAAGTAGACATTTTCATTCTGCCAGTCTTACCTTTGCTGCAGTAATAGTTGCTTTTCTTTTTCTTTAAGAATTTTCGCTAATTGAGCTGTCCTCGAAGGTCTGTGCAGGTATTTTCTCTTCCCTGTACATTCATACGTCCAATGTCCAAACTCTAAACATTTTTGACATCTTACATGCTGCTTGTTTGCCTCCCTATAAAAATGCAGAATTGCTTAAGTGACCGATTCCAAGTCTGTTCTACCTATTGAAAAAACATTTTTTTTTTTTTATCATACAGATTCTTAACAGCATATATAATTATGATTACACCAGAAATTCACGGGTGCTTTAGCTATTATATATCTTAAATCAGAACAAGAACGGTAACATCAGATACATACAGAACTTAGGAAAACACATTTCCATTTATTAAAACATTCATTCTCATATCAGCTATTTATGAGAGAGAACAAAGAGACACTTTTCCTCTATTCCAGAGCTTCAGCTTAAGTCGTCTTCTGCTGAAGGAGCAAATGCTGAACTACTGACATCAACTGTCACCACACTCATCAACTGCACCTGCATTTCACTTTCAGTGTCACCCTAGCTGCTGGGCAGCCTACCTTCCAGTCTTCCCCCACTCTTGAGATTCCATAATTTCCCACCCCCTTTAGATACTGTAAACAACTTAAACATTTTGAGAAATGCTACTCAGACCGTTCTCTGTCAGTGAACAAAGATTAATCCTATCACTAAAATCACATTTTGATCAACCTAATTGGCACAGCTTTTAGCATTATAGGATACAGTTGTACGACAGTTATCGGGAATGATTACGCTGCATGCAATTTGTAACTATCCAATAATTGCACGTGGTTCAGGCTTGCTTCAGATAAATAACTGAAAGTATGTTTTAGAACACTGTTAGCAAAAAGAGGCAGCTTCATTTCCAAATCCTAGAATTTAAAACTTAAGTACCAAACTGCCAAATTCTCAGAGAGCCTAGGACTCTGAGCAAGTAAACCAGAGATGCTCCTAGTCATAGCTTATTTGCATTTTCCTAAGGCTCATTAAAGCCTGGCAGAAGGTTTATCATAAAACCAAACAGATTCTCGCTCACTTTGTGCAATGTAAATCAAGCAAGACTTCACTTACTACTCTGTACCATCCAAACACCTGAAGTATTTAGTGAGCATTTTACATCCACATTTCTGTTTTCACACTGTGGTAAAATCCTTTGATCATTTGTAGAAGCCAGTTAAGGGGGAAAACTCCTGTTTTCATATTCTAGCTCTTACTCCTCTATTCTGAAGCTTTGCAAAAGCTGTTTTGCTATCTTCTTACAGACACCCTCCTCCTTTACAAATAAGGAAACTCATACAGCAGTCGAGTGACTCACTCAAGGTCAGAATCACAAATTAGTTTTAGAGCCAGGACTGAAATCAGGACTTTGTAGCTCCGGTACAGTTCACTGCAACTACTGTAACTTATTTCCACCTTCTATCATTTTTTCCAAACACCAAAATACAAATTTTTCAAGGCCAGCCCATCTAAACTATCTGAAATTAATAACCCTGGCTTAACTAGGAGGTGGCTCCTAGACTGTTCATTTAGTATTTAGAGAGCATACAGTGACAGACCAGGAGTGAGCATTTTTCTCTCAAAAGGAGCACTGCTTTTCCAGGCAAGGTGTGAATTGCTTCTCTTTCAACTCTAGCCATCACCTTTTGTGACAGTTCTACTGTATCTTAAAGAGAACCTTGTTCTGAACATCCATCACTTTCTCAATGCAAAGAGTATTTGGCTTCATAATCTAGCCTTAGAAATAATAACCTAAATCAGCACTAGAAAACTAATTAAACTTGCGACCTACGCTGCACAATTAACTCAGACTTGAACAGGAAGCAGTACGTCTAGTAACGAACAAAAACACCCCAACGTCTTTGAATGGTCTGCTTTGTCTTGCCTTGGACTTCTGGCTCTGCCACAAGAGCTACATACAAGCAGAATGAGGATACTCCCTCCTCTTCATCAACACACAAACCCCCAAAAGCGAACGTTTTTCTATCTCAAACTAGCCCAGACCTGTCTCCACAGGAGCAGAATGGAAGTTCAAAGCAGTAATAATATAACTCGGTATTTTCAGGGTTTTAGTACTACTCATATGACAAGGGCAGACAATTCTGTGCAAGCTAAAATGATAAAATCAAACCCTAAAAGCAATGTAAGTAATTACCAGGAAAACAGATCAAAATAGTTCAACAGCTACAGCTCTACAAATACCACATCAGCACTAACAAGTTTTAACGCTAATGAAAAGCATGAGACTGAAGTAAACTTTTAACAGGGATCAATGACCACAACCTAGAAGCAAAGGCTGGCAGATGTACAATTCAGCATATGCCCATATGCACTGAAACATAACAAGAAGTGTAAGAAATCATTCCTTGACTCATAATAAAATAACAACTTAAAAGAACAAGTATTCCACGAGTACTTTGAAATTCCAAGATAGTTTTCATTAAAGAAATTATACTGAACAATAAAAAAGGAAAGAGAATGCAGAAGTCATCCATATTCTATGCAACTCTTATAATCAGACAAAACACCCAAACACACCCCAAAAATTGAAACACGAAAAATAAATTATTCTAAGGAAGAAAAAAAAAAATCCAAATCAACAAACAAATGAAAAGCCAATGCAAGTAATACATGGGAGTGGAACATAGGCATTTGCTGTACTTAATATAAGCAAAAATGTTGGCTTTTCCTCATTTCAGTGTTTAGTAATCGGATCCCTTTGGTATTGAGAGAATTACTTGAATGCAATATCCATATCTGAGGAAAGGTCACTTGCCTTTTTTTTTTTTGCCTCTCTTTTACAGTTCTGTAAACATACCATAACATGAACCTAGAACTTATTTTTTCTTAATCTGACTGCTGAAAGTCTGTGATGAAGATCAGTACATGCCTGCATCACAAGATCTCACACACCTCACTGGAAACTACGGCACAGCACCACCTGTGAGGTAGCCCTTTCCCAGAACGCTGCTAACTCGCGTTAACACCGAAAGCCAAAGTTTGAAGACTTCCTCTCCTTTTCCACAGTTCTGCGTTCACTCTCGCCATCTCACTGCAACGATGTCACTAACCGGGTCACCCCAGCCGTATTTTGGGGCGGTTTCCTTACAGACGACCAGCACTCTGCCTCGGATGCAGAGCACCTGCGAGGAGGGAGCTCCGTGCCCTCAGAAAGCGCCCGGACCCGCGGCCCCCACTCGAGGGGGACGCCCCTGTCCCTGCCCCGGCCCCGCTCCTCCGGGCCCGCAGCCGCCCCTCCGCAGCCCCCTCCCCGCAAGCGGCTGCCTCAGGGCGCTGCCCGGCGGGCCTCCCCTCGCTCCGGCTCGCCCGTGGAAACCCCCCGCTCCACCGCGGCGCCTCTCCCCGCCCTGCCCCGCCCCGGCCGCCCGCCGCACTCACGCCTGTCTCCGAGCGATGAGGCGGTGCATGGGAGTCGCCATCTTAGCGGCCAGGCCGGGAAGTGAGGCGCGGCCGCGCTGCATGCCGGGCCATGCCGCCCGCCGCCTCCGCCCATTGGGGGAAGGCGCGGCCGCCACAGAGAGTAAATCCTCCCGCGGCCAGAGAGGACGCGCCTGGAGGAGCGCGCTTTCCGCCTCGTCTCGCCTCCTCCCGCCTCCTCCCGCCTCCTCCCGTGTTGTCATGGCATCGGTGGGGCGGGAGGGCGCAGGGTCGCGCTGCGGGGCCTCTCTCGGCCCCTGCCCCGGGCGGCCCGCGGTCCCTGCTGCCTCATCCCGGCGCTTCCCACCTCGCCCAGCCACGTCCCCGCTGTCCCCGCAGCGCTCGGCCCCTCAGGGCGCTCGGCCCTCGGCGGCCCGGCCCCACGCAGCTCTCCGCTGGGCCCGGGCCCCCGCCTCGGCCCCTTCGCGGTCAGCCGCGGGCTCCCGCCCTGTCAGTGCCCAGCCGCTGCCTCTCTCTCTCTCCCTTCAGTCAAAGTCTGACAAGAACCTGCCGCTCACTTACAAAACTTGCCATTTTTCTCAGAAGGGATATGTTTTAAATACCCGAAACCCGCAGCGGAACGGACTGTGGCTGAGACAACCCGTCTCCGAGCGGGTGGCTGGGGGAAGCCGGCCGTCGGAGCCAGCCAGCAGAAGGGCAGCGGGCAGGGGCGGTGGGGAAGAGCGGGGTTATTGATCCAGGTCTCTCCCGCTACCAACACCACCTCCGAGCTGCTTCGGCCAGCGAGCGGGCCCGACCGCAGGGCCACAGTGGGGTGGTTTTGCCTTCATTAGTCCACATGAATAATTCAGCGTAGCTGCAGGTAGCCTGCTGCAGCTTCTCAAGAGCTTTTAGCTATGTGACAAGTTGGAAAGCATTGTAGCTCTCTGGTCATAATGTGAAGGCTCCAAAAAAATGTTAGAAAGAGCGAGATTGCAGAAAGGAATAGTTTAACTCATTATCACTCCTAAAAAGTTGCAAGCATTTATTAACCATTAATTTTTAGCAGGTCAGATTTTTATACCCCACGCTGACAGGAAAAGAAATCTCAGTGTAATTGAGAAGATCAATTCTGCTGCTGGTACGGGTGCATAACCATGGCTCAATGACGCACTAAACAATATCTCAGGGCCTGAGGATACCGATAAGTCATGTTCGTGTTGACCCAACGTGTTCTCTACTTGATTGTAAGGACATACAGCTCAGATATAGCTAGGAATCGTAAGGCAAATTCTTCCTCCCACTCCATTCAGCCCGAGAGACTGTAGTCTCCCAGCTATGCCAACAGCAGCTAGTATTTTTGGCTCCTACATCATCTCCTTACAGTCTCTGGCATGGGAGGAGAGGTCTCAGCGCGGAAAAGAAGAGTCGCCGCAGCTGGAGCTTTCTGACGGCACATACCTGGCAGACAGCCCCTTGGGAATCTTTGCCAGCTGGCACAAGTAGAGCAGCCAATATCCTGGATTCAGGGAAGCAAGGAATGTGGCTTCATTTATTAGCTTTATCAAACCTCATTGTTATCTCGTGGGATCAGTTTTAAAATGATATCTTAAATTTCGTGACAAAAATCCTCAAGAAAACATTTTTTAATGCTGAATTGCGATTACTCCTGCTATTAGTATCCTGGAAGTACTCTACATCCAACCATTTCCAGTATTAATTCAGAACTACCCTGTCACAGGGACAATCGATGGGCAATAAATGGGCATTCCACCGGACATTTACGTTTAGTGAAACAGATGAACTGTTACCAGTTTGTAGCAGTTTAGTGTCAGCTATGTAGCTCTTTAAAATGTCCTTCTTGTGAGTTAGTGGTATTCATTTATTGTATAAAATAAAAATACGTATTGTATTAAGTTCGGTAGAATCCAGCTATACCAGTTGGATCATTACTGCAGGAGGAGCTGTAGAAATAGGGTAGAAGGTAGCCCCTGCTGAGGAAAGCTCCCACTCACCTCAAGGCGAGACGCAAGGTGGGAACATGGTACAACAGAATTTGTGGGGAGAAAAACCAGGAATGTAACAGTAGCGAGAACAGATGGCTGTACAAGTTTATATTTTAAGCAATTCATGGATGTGTAAAAATAAAATATATGTCATATATAATCCAGCAATAAAAACCTGATGGTTTCGGGCGATGAGTATCCCAGGTCTGGAATGAGCAGGCGTGTGGCACAGGGGTGTTTCCCCTCTGATGGCGCACCATCGAGTCACAGCCAGGAGACACCAGAGCCTCCTGCCACATAACGTGCGTAGTAACAGGGATGGCGACAACACCTGCCGGCTACAGTGGCACCGATGGAACACCACACTGGGAAGGTAAGATAGCGAGGGACTCTGTTAGACAGCTCCAACTCAGCAGCATTAATTACCGTGTGACTAATTGTTGAATATTCTGGTGGTTCCTGTCTCCAGACTCCGTAATTGTAATGTCTAAGGGTAGTGCCTGTTCCTGGATGCATCCTGTTTTCTGCTCTGGCTGGCACTTCTTGCGGCATCGAATCATCGTCCTGTTTTGGATGATGCTCCGCGATAACCTGTGATTAATCCTATCTGGCACCTTAGCTAAATTCTGATGTGTGGCGCCTGGTATGTTATAAACGCAGCAGAGTTTGGCCTCAATAATTGAATTTTGATGTCTGGCATCTCACTTTTAATGGAGAAAGTCGACAGAAGAATTTCCTATTTTAGGATTGACTAAGAAATTTTCTTATAAATACAAAATAGCTAAGAACAGCTATTTATAATCATCCATGCTTTATAATAAATCCCTGTCTGCTGATCCCTTTTTTACCTCAGTATCACTTAAAATCTCAGAGTAAACTACATGCGGATACCAATATCTGCACTCTACTTAACGACATTTGGCGCTTCCCGCACCTGTACAGCTCTCCTAACGTTCATGCAGCAGAACGAGAGTTTCCTAAATTTCCCAGGACAGCAGGATTTCTGGAACCGCATGCCAGATTACTCCATGGAGTGTGTGGGCTTTCCCTGACACAGAGGCTTTGAAGATGTACCTTTTATGAGAACAATCCACTTAAAATCCTTCTGCCTGAGGAGTGTGACAGTGTTCTTGTGAGTTCAAAGCCTGCAGGTTCCCACAGCCGGAAATCTTTCACAGCCCGTCTTTCCTTCAGAGGTAACTCACCACGGGGCTGATGAGCACATCGGAGGACGCGACTTCGAGACTCTCGGGACTAGATGTGCAGAGTCATTGCACAGCGCTGGCCGCGCTGCCGCGGGGACGGCTCCAGGGAGCTGCCGCTGCTGCTCAATGAACTGAGTGTGCCCATAAATCCTGCCTTTGCACGTTAGGTTGCTATTTAAAGTTGCAGTGTCATTAACCTATTTCTAAATATGCTGGGCAGGGAAATTACTTTCCAAAATGTGCCCCTCTCTAGGCAGGAAAGGGAGGAGGTATGCCCATGACACAGGAGAAAAAAATGGGGAAAATACTGAAGGTTCAGTGCACCAACACTGAGCTGCCTCGTGTCAGCTCCTCAGAGACCTTTCTCACTGTGCTTCTGCCCCCCAACACGTCTCTGTGCACACGTACTGCTTACCAAACGAAGGTGGCACACTGTTTGTCAAGAGTCTCTATGTGAAACTGGAAAAAATGTTGTCAGAGCTTTCTTTCCGTGGCTTAGGAAGAACCAAGTCCATGAATAACTGGTTAAGACTTCATTGCCAAGACTGCTGGCTACTAGTGCCAGTTACCCGAAACTCCGACCAGTCTTCCAAAATGACTGCCCGTTAGGCAGCTGATAGTGCTCCTGCTGGACAATAACAATGATAAACTGCAGGCACTAGAGCTGGTGTCACCTGGCATTTTTTAAATGTATGTTTTATTTTTTTCCCTTAGCTCTCTTACAGAACATACTTGTGCTGGTTCTGGCTGGGCAAGAGTTGATTCTCTTCACCGCAGCCGGGATGGGGCTGTGTTTGGGATCGGTGCTGGGAACAGCGTGGATAACCCAGGGCTGGTTTCGTTACTGCTGAGCAGGGCTGACACAGAGCCAAGGCCTTTCTTTGCTGCTCCTCACCCCACCCCACCAGCGAGGAGCTGGGGGGCACGAGGAGCTGGGGGGGACACAGCCGGGACAGCTGACCCCGACTGACCCAAGGGATGTCCCACACCGTATGACATCATGCTCAGCGTATAGAGCTGGGGAAGAAGGAGGAAGGGGGGACGTTGGGAGTGATGGTGTTTGTTTTCCCAAGTCACCATTCCATGTGATGAGCCCGGCTGTCCTGGGGATGGCTGAGCACCTGCCTGCCCATGGGAAGCAGGGAATGAATCCCTTGGTTTGCTTTGCTTCTACGCAGCTTTTGCTTTACCTGTTAAACTGTCGTGATCTCAACCCACGAGTTTTCTCACTTTTACCCGTCTGATTCTCCTCCCCGTCCCACAGTGGGGAGTGAGCGAGCGGCTGCATGGGGCTGAGCTGCCGGCTGGGGTTAAACCACAACAATATCCGAAGAGAAATCAGTCTCATCACGTATTCTGTACTGAAAAGAATCACAAATTAAAACACAATTCAAACTGGACATAGAAATAATAGTAATAATTTAAAAAAAAAAAACACAGCAAAACCCAACCAAAACAAACAACCCATGCTGGCTACCGAGTTCCTCTATGTAGAGCTGTTATCATTTTCAGCATCAGAGGAAACTAAAAGTGAGAGACAGAAACACCGAAGGTCCTTATTCAGGCGAAATTGTAGGCTGGAAAAAAATCTCAGTGATAAGGAATACAGTCAATAGATTTGAGTCATTCCCTGCCTAGGATTTCCTGCCTCCACTCACTTGTACCTTCAGTAACTGCAAGTTTACACGCGGTAGTACATTAAGGTAACGCATTGGAGTTGGCCAGCTTGCTTTGCTTCTCTGCAGAGGAAACAAGCTCACATCAAACTCCATGTTACTACTTCTGGGTATGCAAACCAGTTCTTTTAAATTTGGCTCAGGTATTTCTAAATAGCACCACAGTCGCAGTGTGGATACAGCCCAAGATACTGGGCAGTCTTTTGTTCCGTTTTCTGCGTTTCCTAATTCAGAGCAAAGAGTAAAAAACTTTGACACTGCCTATGAAATTAAATATCTGAAACAAATGAAGCGATCTTACCCACACATGTTTTATTTCTCTAATTAAAGCTTCTCCTGATGTGATTCTTTTGCCAGGGCATCTGGAGTTTGAATTTCCAGATAACAACCTAATTCCTCCCGAGAAGCAATGCCGCTCCTGTAGTGCAGCTCCAGGCTGAAATCCAGGAGCAGGGCAGGGTGTCTGGGGTGGCGGAGCTTTACGGCAGGACCCGATAGAAAGCGGTTACCCAGAGAGTCTGGATCGGTGCTGGGCTGCTGCGCGTTTCGGCTGCGTCTGAATCCACCTGGGATTACTGAATCAAATATTTAATAAATGGAAAGGAGGGTTTTCTCAAAGCTTTTCTACCTTTTCCAAACACTGGTTGGCCTAAAGATACTGTCTCTACCTACAGAGCTCTCCTTAAAAACCAGCCAACCTAAACTGAAGAAAATCCCAATGTTTCTCTTCATCACAAAAGCAAAACCCGAACAGCCCAGTGAAACGAGCACTCGGTGCAGTGAACCCCGAGCACGAACGTGGTCCCTGCTGGCCCCTTGCACGTGCTATAGAGAGCAAAACTCCTGTTTCCCGCCGGTGCGGTGCCTGTACGCTGCATTTTTGTGATGGTTTTCTCGCGTCGTGCCATCTGCTGGATTTCGGTGAACCGGCCTCATCACAGTGTGTTTTAGCACATCAGGGTAGGGAACTCCCGGTGAGATCCCATCTGGTGTGATACTTCAGATGACTTGCTTGTGAGAAGCAGAAATATGGGAATCCCTTCCTAGGCATAAGGTAAAGCAAGACAAGCTCAAAATCTTTCAGTTATGTTTCTCTGTCTCATAACTTCCCAAGCAAGATGGGTTCCCTCATTCCCTCTTCTGTACATTTTCCTTGCAGTATAAATTGCTGAGCATATTATGACATGATATTTGTGTGGTGAAAAGGGTGTCCTCTTCTAGCAGAGTCACAAAAAGTATTTGTTTCAACTGTTTAACAGGTAATGGAAGATCTGGCAAAAATAAAAGGATTTATAATATATATAAATTTAATACCAGTATGGGTGTAGGTCTGTTCTAGTAAAATCGATGCAGATAGATACTCAATATTTATATCAGTAACTAAGAGCAGACCCTGGCTCTATGTGTTAGAATTCCAGGCTTGCGTAATATCAGAGTCCTTTGGTATCCACCATATAAACAGACAATTAGAGGATAGTACAGAAAGCTGGAAGAAAAAAGATCGAGATGCCAGTTTGAACCATCACTGGACATTGACGTGAAGGAAGCTTCTTGAGCCTCAAATCAGATCAGTCTTCCTTAGGTCAGCTGTGGTAAAAATACACTGAAAGGGATAATGCACCCCAAAAATCTGTAATCTATATGGATGCTCAACCACAGTTCCCATTGAAATAAAAAGTGAAAAACAGGCTTTATTATTAGAATGCATTTAAATGAACTTAATTTATGCGAAGTTGAGACGAACACCCCTTTTCTGGAGTGGGTAGCATTGGTGTAGCGGTGCCATGGGACTGTGGGGTTATTCTGATTGTACCCGCGGCGAGTGCCTGCTGGGCGACTGTTCCCCGCTCCAGCCCGGAAAACTCTGCCCTATTTTTAGATCCTCAGCTCACATTTCAGCGAACGCTAAGTATCCCTGTGTGTCAACAGATCACGAACGTCTCCCGATGGAGCGTAAAGCACGTCGACGTAGCGGGGACGTCATTTGTGTGTGCAGTTTGTGGAAGCTTACATCATTAAATATGGCACTGGAAGGTATTAAATTGATTTAGAACAAATTCAGAGGTTTTTCTTTCCTGGGCAGACAGCCAGCAGACCGCAGCGTACAAAGCAGGGGCAGGCGGAGGGGCGCGGGGCTGGCGGCCGTGGTGCCCGGCTGGCAGTCCGAACCCGAACGGGACGAGAGGGGAAGGCACCCACACCAAACGTGTGCGTGTCATGCAAACTGCTGGAACTCCTAGGGGATTTGTGGATAGTCTGGATGGAGAAAATAGGGGCTGAGCTTCGTCCAGTGCCCAGCCACAGCCCCTCGCCCTTCCGAGATGGATTCGTGGGGCCAGACTCCTGGTTCTGTGCACAGTATGAGTACAGGCGCCATGGGGAAGGGCATGACAAGGAGTGAGTGTAGCCCCAATCCTCAGTCTTTGAGGACTTGTATGATTTGGGATTACGGAGTTCAGTTACCCACTGGGTACCGCTGCCGCTTCCAGTTACCGTAGGAACCATTTCACAGAATCCCATCTATACACTTGTGCTGATGCATCCTTAAAGCTGTCTGCTTTCTTCCTCCCAGCCCTCTTTAGCAGGCTTTCCAAAGCTTGATTGCTCCGATTGCTCCAGGATCCCCCTGATTTCTGAATTAATTTATTGGTGATCAGTTTATCCATTTGTTCATGTCAGCTGTTCTTTAGTGTAAGTACTTACTCCCATCCCCACTGTGTTTACAGGCAGTGATTGTATCCCCGCTTGTATTCATTTCACTCGTACGAGGGCAATCTCCACCCGTAACACCGACTGTCCGTTCCCTGACCATCACCGTATCCCTCCTGCGTGTCTCCTCAGCGCTTGTCAATGTGCGTGGCAAGAATTAAGCGTAGTATTATTCCACGTACAAACGGCACTAACACTTTCTTGTCTCGGATGGAGATACCTCATGCATTTAAGATACTTTTTTCTTCATGTTTGCACGATACTTTCCACCCACAGCCATCCTCTGATCAGCCAGGTTAGATGCAAATCATCCTCCTCATCCATTATTTCCTCCTGATGTGATGCCAGTTTCTAACAGACTTTTTTGCTCTTAGTTCATGTGTGTATGACCTTAATCCTTGTACCATTGAGTTTCATTCCAGCTTCACTACTCCAGTCATCGGGATCATGCAGTTTTTTATTGATAATGCCTCTTAGTTTTATGTCACAACAAAAAACTTAATCACGATTTAAAAATTACTCTCCTAAAGCCTTGCGTTCTGCGGAGGGATGTGCATGTAGCATTGATCGTTTTTTCTTTAACATAGCCACTCTTTCATATTTTGAAATGATATGACACCATCCTTACTTTATCAATATGTTAAAAATTCCTTCTGCTGGACTTGCAGCTCAGTTCAGCACCTCCAGAATTCGGTGGGGAGGGTGACACAGTAATTACAACCTGTCCGAATAAAGCCTCTCGCATTTTGCTGCCACGTTCCATGGACCAACACGCTGAGAAGTCTCTTACATGTTTAAAATCCGCTCATGCGGGCCGGCTGCCCCGAGGCACTAATTTCCAGGGTTAGGAAGTATATGCAAAACTATGAACTGGCCCTAATTACACCACAATGATGCACGCATAGCGCACAACATCCAGGAGCAAGCAATTGTTTCGGGAAACGTTTGTGTATTCTTTAGACTTACACGTTGTTTGTTGCTGTAATGCCGTCACTTTCCAATATTGTTTTTCTTGTATCCGTTTTTCTTCCTTTGCTTCTGTTTGCTTTTGTTCTGTTTCTTTGGGAAATTTTCAGGTGGTTGGTTTGGGTTTTGCTTGGTGGGCAGTTATCCACTCTGATACTTCAGTAGCTGTGATGGCTTCATTTGTAAACACATGAAATCTAATTATCTTTCAAGCTTGATGGAAAACTATGGAGAGCAGAATAAGGGGGAAATTTAGCTTTTCAACATTTATTTCACTGAAAATTCTTGAGATAACTGCGCTGGTGAAAATGGCTCCCGAGTAACCTTCCGTAGCAGAGAGAGGTAGCATTTTCTGGGAACTGTGTTATATGGGGTATGATTCATATCAGAGTGCAGGGCAACACGATACCGCAGCTACCCTCAGCTGAGGAGAACGCAAAGCCCATTTGTATTTGAATATCCCGGAATAGCACTATGAACCATACATTAGATGACATGCAATGACTATTTACAGCAGCCCAAAGAATAGCCTGTGACAGATATCAGCTGGGACCTATTTTAAGCCCGTATTCATTTTCATGTTCGGCTGGCATTAATGAATTGCAAGACATGCCACTGTAAACAGAGTCTGGAGATACTGGGCGTACGCTGAGACGCAACGCAGCGGCAGACTTGCAGTGTGTAAGCACTTCCACTGAAATCATACATCTGCTTTACATACGGAGAATAGAAAAAGGAGGATGCTTAATCTGCCAGGCGAGGATTGATCCGTGAAACTCCGCAGAGGAGTAAGTTTGGGGAAAGTCTGGAGCTGCAGGCTGAGCTCAGGGCTCAGATCAAGTCAACCTCAAGTCAACCTCAGATCAAGGCACAGGTCGAGTCAACCACTGACTGAAGGCACGATGAGGATCCTTTGAAGAAGAGGCAAAATCACCCGTAGCATACACATTAACAGCGATGCATCAGTCTTTTCCCCAATTTTTTTACACCCATGGTTTTGAGGATTAGGTATTTGTAATGCCTGCCACGCTACAGAAGCTCAGAGCAGTGAAATGGTATCAAGTCTATCAACAGCAAATTGTTCCGTCTTTAAAAAATAGCCGTGAGTGTGAGGCCATGTTATCATTACATTGTGGATACATTCTCTGACTCATGTTTTCTTATATAAAGCAGATCAAATATATAAGTGAATTCTGGAAGTCTTGAGCATATGATGCGGTTATGAAACTTTAATGCCTTTGCTGTTTTCTTTACGTTATCTTCAAAAGTCTAAGAATTTCTGAGGCGTTTTGTTCTTAGAATAGTTGCCATCTATTTTAAAAGAGATGAGCTGCATCTTCAACAGCCCTTTTTTGATGATTCTTCTGGGTTTTTCTCCTTAATTTAAAATAAAATTACTGATTATTGTGATAACAAAAGAGAACAAAAAGTATTCAGCTATTTATCACTTTACTGATAAGCAACTAAGTGGCAACATACACAATACATTCCAAATGACAAACACAATATGTTCAAATAAGGAATATTTATGTCTGGTAGGGATTCACAGATTATGTATTTAAGTGCATAAGCAAAAGACAAGTTACTTGCTCAGAAGAAGACAAAGTCTGCCCTGATGGAAGAAATGAAATTACTTCCTTAAATTAATGTGGCAAGGTGCTGTGCTACCTCACAGTTGAATTTTGTTTTGATATTTCTTAATGTACTGAGACATTTCTTCTAGTCATGCATCTCCGATAAAAGCAAATGTATCGGTGCTGTAAACCCAATTTGAAAATGCGCTGGAAAGCTTGTGAAAGCCATGATAAACATGCAGGTTTCCCCCATCATTTCCAGCATGTCAGGTTTATTTATTCTTGATTTTCATGGTCCAGGTTTTCTGGAATAATTAGATCCCGTGACAGAGTTCTAAAAATACAATATCATAAACACCTCGATTAATTAAAAGCTGAAAACCACTGAACTTAAAATTCATGAGTTCTTGGCAATTCCAGACCAGTAGTAACCCAATCTCAGCAGCTAACGGACAGTTTAACACAGAAAGGCTTGAACAACAGAGCGGCCTCAGTGCCCACGTGAGTGGGGACACAGCCATGGGGCACCACGAAACAAACCCCACCTTTGAAGCTAACCGAAACAAACCTGCGTGCCCGAGGCGTGCTCCCCAAGCATCCACAGAGCATCGCAGCACAGCTTTCTGCCTCTCTGTTGGACCTGAGCGTCCGTATCGGTTTGCCAGGCACGGGAAGGTGGAGCAGGAGTCGATGGGCACTCGACTCCCAAGGAACAGGCGACAGGACAAGAGGCAACAGCCTCAAGTTGAGCCAGGGGAGGATTAGGTTGGATATTGGGAACCATTTCTTCCCCGAAAGGGCTGTCAGGTCCTGGCACAGGCTGCCCAGGGCAGTGGTGGAGTCACCATCCCTGGAGGGATTTAACAGACGTGTAGATGTGGCGCTTGGGGACATGGGTTAGTGGTGGCCTTGGCAGTGCTGGGGTAACGGTTGGACTCGATGATCTTGGAGGTCTCTTCCAACCAAAACGATTTTATGATTCTATGATTCTATGACTGGGCTACGGTGGGATGGGCACGGCATCCGTGTCCTCCCAGGGATCAGGTCAAGCCTGCCCCCGACCCGGCACCACAGTCCCGTGGGTGGA
Organism: Phoenicopterus ruber ruber; assembly: GCA_009819775.1. Taxonomy (NCBI): domain Eukaryota; kingdom Metazoa; phylum Chordata; class Aves; order Phoenicopteriformes; family Phoenicopteridae; genus Phoenicopterus; species Phoenicopterus ruber. Next base: position 1,837,804 of record CM020228.1, on the reverse strand, counting down.
GGGTATCAAACCCATACCAGAGGATGTAAGTGGTAGCTGAACTGGTGTCTGTTCTTTCTTTGGTGCCTTACCGTTGCACTGGGGAATGGACAGGAATGCAGTTGAAGAACATGCTTTCACACCAGGCTGCCCATTATTCCAGACATTTGTTCTTCCTACTCTTTCTCCTTTTTTTCCCCTCTTGCTTTTCACATCTTCTCCTTCCTTCTCTTTGCATTTCACCACCCACATCGGCATAGACAGGCTTCATTTCCCAGTTTATTTTCCACGCGAACATAAGCAATAAAGAAATTAAGACTTACCTTTTGAGTGTCATTTGTCTTTGGATCGCTCCTCTGAGGGTAACTGTCACTCTCTAATAGCAATTGTTTCTGGCTGTTAGGAATTTAGCAGACAACAAACACTGGTTTATTCTGAATTCCCCCCTGGAAAGATCACTGCCGCGCTGAAGGCTGGAAATGTTGGCCAAGGTCTGATCTTGGTGGGCATATCTGCATTGGAAATTGGATTCAGATAAGACAAAGATGCTTCTGTTATTCCAGTTCCTTTCCGAACGCAAAGCTTGTCAGCTGTGTGTAGCTGGTTGAACACACAACCTTGGTCGCCCATGGGGAGGGTGACCGTATGGGAGCGAAGAGCGAACGCTGCCCGCGGTGCTCCCCAGGCTGCGGGCACGGAGCTGGGAAAGGAGCCGGCTCAGCACCGCTCCCGAGTCCATCCACGTCCACGGCTTCGTCCAGGCTCAGCCGCTTCACCGTACTGACACCCCAAGAAGGGACACTTCACCAAATTAAGTATAAATGCCTTGGTTCTGGGTGACGTGCGCAGTTTTCTGTAGGACTCTCGGGGCCCTCAGCGGTGACTATGTTTTTATAACATACTGAAAGTGAAAAATCTGGGGCAAAAGGAACAGCCCGTCTGGATTCAAACGGGATCCATCAGAAGTTATAGGAGGGGGAAAACATATCAAAAAAGCATATATAAAATAAAAGAAAGCATATATAGAACCAGCTGCTTATCATGCCTTCAAAAGTCAAGCGCTGTCAAACTTGTAGGTAAAATCCAGTAAGTTGAGTTACCCCAACTGGTACTTTGCTGTTTCATTTCACAGTCGCTCTCTCTACAGCAAATCAGTCTTCGCTAGGGAAGAAATTACAAAGCCTTATTAGAGAATATATATTACAAGAGTTCAAGATAAGCTATGTGTCTTTCGGCTGTCATCAAATCCTAATTATTTCTTAGAAGTACTTGTTACAGTCTTTTCACGTTTTGTACATTAGGAGCCTCACTTTTTACAAGAAAAAGCATTCAGAAAATAGAGGAGAGCAGCGAGAATCGTGGAATCTGTTCCACTTCAGATGACTACATCACGACACCTCAGCTTTTAGGTTGATTTATTTATTTTTCCCCCAGCCGGGGGGGTTGTACGTGATGACCAGAACCGTCTGTGTGGGGTGGCGGGGCCCCTCTCTCCCACCCCGCTCCCGTCCCCGCGGGCAGCATCTCTGGCCAGGTCCCAGGGCCGTGTCCTAGCCCGGGGTCAGCAGTCCCAGGCGGCAGGCAGCCCGGCACGCATCCCCTCCGACGCCGGGCGCTCGGCTCCGCTGCCAGGGTCTCGCCTTTTGAAAATGAAAGTGAAAAAGAAAAAAAAAAAGAGGAAACTGGGTGCTGTTCTTTCTCGCTGTTCGTCGTGCCACGGGCGCCTGTTGTACAATATTCTCCGTGCGGAGCAGCGGGCTGGTTTCGTTCCTTGGCACCTCGCTCTACGCTCAAGGACGTCCGAGGTTAAACACTTCATTATTATTCTGTCATTAGCACCGTGATGCAATTCCCGGCCCACCGGCAGCTGCCAGAGCGGCGTCACACAGCCGGCTGCCAGGAATCGCAAACACGCGGGGCTGAGGCTCCTCGCAGCCTTTGGGGCAAGAGCCCTTCCTGCTCCGAATATTGAGTTTCTCCGCCATGTGTTTTCTGTCTCCTTAAAACAAGGAGCAGCAATGTAAATATAGGGCTGGGAATTTGGAAACGTACCGCTTATAACGCATCGCATTGCCGTATTTTAGGCGTGTTTTATCTCCGAATTAAAAGCTTTCCCCAACATGAGGTATCACAACGGGCAGGAATGCAAGGTAAGTATCGGAACTAGGCTCGTGCCGGGATGAATCAGCCAGTCCCTCACGCTTTCTTCCCGGGACGCTCCCCTCGGCAGAACTCCCCGTACCTCCTTGCTGCTGGGGTCCCAGCAGAGCGCTCGTCCGCCGCCCCGTCCGCCCTCAACCGCTCCTGCCGCCACTGGTGTGATGCAACGTGCTGCAGCTTTTAGGCATTTTTTCTTAATTTTTTTTTTTGAGGTTTTTAGGGATTCCTGATGCCTAAAAAGGAGTTTTCCCCAGCATGCTCACAAAGCACTCAGTGGCCAAACGCTGCCCTGGAAACCACGATGTAGCTGCACAAACATCGTGCAGTGAGAGTGGCCCAAGCCCCCAGGGGAAATATATTAAAATTTTACATGTTGATTAGAAAGCGACCGCACTGCAAATCCTGCTGGATATAAAGCAATCACATGCTCAATTTTACTGGTAGCATAGGTGGAACCAAACTGTCTTTTAACCACGCTCTCAAACTATGAAACTATGAACCCAGCCTTGGATTTTCGGCTGTAATTCAGAAGCAATGGTCACTCGGCCCAGTCGTGTTCGAACCATGGAGGTCTCCCACGTTTCACCTGAGAATTCCCACGTGGAGAAACATTTAATGAGGATGAAATACTTCTGTGTGTGCATATGTGTGTTTTAGATGTGGTGGTTTTATCCCTGCACCTTCTGTTTGGTGTTGGAGAGGAGGTCTAGGAAAAAACAGCAAATGGCCGTTTACCTCCTTATTGCTGTAAAAGTTGGCAGATGCGTGAAAGATGTGACGCACGGGTGCTATCAATATACCCTTCAGCTAGCTACGAGCCGTCATCAGCAAGGCTGCCATTCATTTTTTTAGCACTTGAAGTTGTTAAAATAGAATAAAAATGAAAGAGATTTCATTGTCGTTTTGGGAGGCTCGAGGCAGAATCACCAGCGTGGTCCTCTTGACCTGACAGGACACAAAATGACGATATCCCAACAGCAAAAATAATTACTTGGGAGGCGTTTAGGTCCTTTTCTGCAAAACCGGTGTGTGTTTCCAGAAACTGATATTATTTTTTTTTTTTAAAATCTCACGGCATTCCTTCAAACCCCATCTGTTATAACCAGGCGATTCCACCACAGGGGAAAACAACAAATTAAATGATTTGCGCCAAAAGCCACCAACGCCGCCTGAAAGCCTCAGCCCCCAAAGGAAATGATGATGCCCAGGCCTGACTTCAGCGCGTTTTTTCTCTAATTATTGTAAGATTATGCAAGAAAAGAAACTTTTTCCAAAGGAAAAGGCGGCGACGGGGGGGGGGCGGCCACCGCGGAGCCCCCCCCGCGCAGAGCGGGGGGCGTGGCCACCACTAGTCCCGCCCCCGCCGAGTGCGCTCCCGCGCATGCGCAGTCGCGCCCGTCGGCAATCTCGCGAGAGCTCCCCCCCCTTTCCTCACAGCGCCCGGCTCGGCGGCGGCCCGACGGGATCTTTCGAGAAGTTCCCCCGCCCCGAGGAGGCAGCGCCCGCCGCGCATTTAAACGGGCCGAGCCGCCGCTCCTCAGGCGCCTCAGCCTCCTTTCCCCGTCGCAGCTATGTCGGTGGTGGGCATCGATTTGGGTTTCCAGAGCTGCTATGTGGCCGTGGCCCGCGCTGGCGGCATCGAGACCATCGCTAATGAGTACAGCGATCGCAGCACGCCGTGAGTGGGGCTCGGGGCGGGCCGCGCCGCCTTCCCGCCGCCGCCGGGCTGAGGAGCGGTGCTGAGGCGGCGGCCTCCCGCGGAAGGGAAAGCGCCCGCTGGGCCCGGTCGTGCCCCGGCGTGGCGGGGCTGTCGCGGGGCGCTGCTGGGGAGAGAAGCGGGGGCTGGGGGTTTGTGCCGCGCTTCCCACCACGGCGGGTCGGGAGAAGTGGACTTGTTAAATAAGTGCTGAAAGAAAGAACAGAAACCGTGCGACAGACACGGGGAGATGTTCCGGGTGACCCTCTGTGCTCCTTTCCCTTTTGTGTAGTACGACCAGTTTGCCCTCCTTGAGGCAGGGCTTTGCTTTTATGATTAAAAGGACGAATATAAGAATTAAGGATGAATATAAGAAAAAGCAACCGTGTCTTTCGCTGTTGGAAGTCCCAAAGCGCAATTTCCTACCTATCTAACGGCATACCTGTTTGTTCTCCTGCAGTACAAGTCCTGTTTCCCCAGTACAGCCGGACCGTGGAGGTGAATGCTGAGCTGGTGCTTAGCTCTGCCATCTCGTTGGCCTGCTGTTGGGTCAAAGCTTAGAAAAGCTTCTTAGCAGCCTTTCCTTCAGTCTGTGTGTTTCTTTGTTCAGCTAGGGTTCTCAAAAAAACTTGCACTTGCTTTGAGTATTGGGTCTTTTGAACTCTCACTTGAAACTAGCCACCAGATTGACAAGTTACTGGGATGGGGAAGTGGAATGTGAATAGACAGTACATCTGTCTTTCCTGGAAGGGCGACTGACTAATAGTGCAATTTGCTGGTGAACTTGGCCTTGAAGCACATTACGCTTTACAATGTGTATAGAATATTCTAACTCTGCTTATACAGGTAGGCCTCCCAGCACATTTTTCAAGAAGAGTGCATTGCCTGTTTTTAACGAGAAACTTGCTGAGAGGGAGAGCTGGGAAAAAACTCTTCTAAGAATGAATTGTAAAATAAAGGTGGAAAAGGAACTTCTAGTGCATCAAACCTGGAGGGGAACTGTTTGCAACCTTGTCTTAAAAGTGTTTCTACAGCTTACTTATGTTGTAGTATAGCTTTATTTTATGCAGATACTAAAATAAATGGCTGTCCGGGTGAGACGGTTGCATTGTATTGGGTGTTGAGTTCTCATTAGACAATACCTCAGCTCTGTTTGCCTCGTACTGTCTCTAAGTGATGAATAAATGGAGAAGGAAATTTTTAATTTGGTACATGTGCTAGAGTAAGGACTAGTCTCTTTAAGTATTCCCAATAATATGGAAGTTTAGATGTACTAGGAAAATACTTAATGTAAGGTATTTCAAAGCGGTCTTCTAATAGCTCCAGGCATCTGACCCTAGAGCTGAGGAGTTGAAGTTTTGCTTATATATATATTTGAGATATGAACACAATCTCACTCATTGAAAGAGATGACCTATGTAAAATATCTGACACAGTGCATCTTCCAGGAAATAATTCAGTTATGAAAGGCTGAAGTGAAATTGGAAAAAAAAAAAAAAGGCATAATGAAAATGGTAGGGTTTCTAACAGGACTTAATCTCCAAGTACTGTTCTGAGGGAATGCAAAAAACCAGTCTGTAAGCAAGCACATCTATTAAAAGAAATTCTTAATGACTTCTAAGTGTCTGTCTTAGAAACAGAAAGCCTGATTCAAAAAGTCAGTGCTTAGCATTTATTTACAGTGAGGTTGGAGGGGAGTCATGCAAGGTGTTGTGACAGGTTTCCTCAGGGATCGGCTCATGGTCAGGGTTAAACACTTTTATGTTTTCTGTGATGACATCCAAGTTTTGGGACGGATTAGCAGGTATGTTATTGTAACTGTTTGTATTGGTGAATTCAGTGCATTACTGAACACATTGTACTTAGTTCAGTGGCACAGATGACACTTTCACTGAATGTGCTTTCAGCTCTGTACTTGGATTCTTCTGGAATCCTGTGAAATTTGAACTTGTTTATCCAAAAGCAGTGCAAAACATGTTTGTCTTTGAATATGGTATTCTTAAAATGGAAAAGTGGTAGAGAAAAAGCTAGTAAAAAATGAGAGGAAAAAAATTCAAGATAGCTTCATTATCTACATAAGGACAAAGGGACTCAGATTAAGTGAAATAGTTGTAACTGCTCTTATGAAGCTAGGAGATGTCTTCCAAGGAACTGAAAGCGGGTGGGAGGGCAGAGGTGAAGAAATACCTGCAAGTAACTGTTCAGGTGTGTTAAGGAAGTTCAAACCTCTGCTTAAGTTGCTTCATTAGACCTCTGATGCCCTTCACTGTCATTACATGTTTTTGCTTAGAATGCTATGGTTAGGTATTCAGCTTCCAGTAAACTGTGTAATAGTATAATTTGTTTTTAATGAGTTAACCCTGGTTCCTATGGTGAACTGATCTGGGGTATGAGACTGGCTGAAAATTCTTCCCAGTTTAACTTACCTCTGCGCTGGGTCCCTGTGTGGCTCCCCAGGCTCGGCTGGGAGCCAGGGTTAACTCGGGAGAAAGGTTGGGATGAGCTGAGTAGAACCATCCTGTCTGTCCAGCTGCAGCTCCTCGGAGCAGCATGCCTGCTTACAAAGCCAAGCAGGAGGCAAGTGTGTTTAAGAAGAATGTAGGCACTCAAGGGTTTTATTCCCAGCATATAATATGGAAGCCCGTATTTTTGATTATGGTGCTGTATCCTTCTGTTGAGACAGACTTCTACCTCGAGGTTTTAGTCTGGCAGGTTTAAAGAGCTCTATAATCTAAACTAGTGGATTTGTGGTGATTGGGGACTGATGGCTTGTGAATTTAGCAGTGAAATAGCTGGATATATTTTTGTCCAGGAGAAAAGCAACAATTCATGTTCATGTCTTAATTCCTTTCTGGAGCCCAGAGTAAATTAATAACTAGCTGCCTGCTCAGGGCTCACTAGATTTTTAGCTGTATGCTCTGCAGCTCCTGTTCCCTTAGTATGGGCCTTAGGGTCTGCGTAGCACAGAACTTCCTACATTTTGTTAACTAATCCCTTGAATAGCTGTTTCAAATAATAACAGATTCTTTCAGAAATGTTAATTGTGTTGCAACATGCGCTTTAGGGTGGGCCTCATTTCATTTGTTAAGTTATTAATAAATTGGAGGAAGATACAAAACCAACACAAATATATCGCTCTAGTCTTCAGTTCTGGTTTTGACAGTTTCTGTTTAGAAGACCAATTCTAAACCTCAGGCTGAGTTGGAATTTGTTTCCTGTGGCAGCCCTGTGCCATAACCCTGCTGTAAAGCAGTGTCTTGACCTGCTGCATAGAGAGCGGCTTAATTGTGCTGTTAGGATGTTGTGTGAATAGTAAAGATCTGCTTGACTAATACCAATTTTTTCCCCCACTGAGTTTACCTCAGTGCTATGAGGATCCTGGATTAGAGGGCCGGATTTAATTTTGTTAGGGCTTCTACAGTTTAAATATGTAAATCAAGGGGCTTAATAGGTCTAGGAACTTCTCCAAAAAGGAGGATTTTATTTTATCTATTTCAGAACTGCAAGCTATCACAAAGTAGTTTGTAGTGAAGTATGGCTTTTCTTTCTGTAATCTACATTGTTTCAGTGAGTACAGATGAAACCCATAAATGCCAGTCTTTCTCTGCAGGTTTTGTTTTCCTGCTCTTGAAGGGTTTGCTTTCAAACTGAAAAGCTTAGTTAGCATTTGGTACACATGTGTAGGAATGATTTTCTTAATATCTGATTTACCTCATGTATTTCTTCTGAACAGTTAAGTGTTTCCTGTATTATTAGCTAAGACCTTATCTTTGAGTGGCTTGGATATACAGGTAATTGAGATAAAGGATGTCTACCCAGTTATTACTTAGATGTGAAACTCGAAGTAGCATGAATAAATTTGGTTTTGGTGCTGTTCTGCAGTGAGGAGCATTGCCGTTTTAACTTAATTTAGAGTGCCCATTTCTTCCCAGAACTCACAGAACATTTCATTCATATATTGCAGTGAGTGAGCGACTTTCTTAATGGACCAAATACTGTTTAAAATATCTCTAGTCTAATTAATATTATCAACACTTTCTAACAAAAAGATATGCAGTGCAGTTCTACCAATCACTTACTAACTGGAAATCTTTCTTCTCATTATAGATCATGTATAGCCTTTGGACCCAAAAATCGCTCGATTGGTGCTGCAGCTAAAAGCCAGGTGAGTGTATAGTTTGGGTAAAAGCAACTTTAGTAGTCAAAAATCAGATTAGCACAATGTATTTTTAATCAATGAAGATTACAGATGTCTCTGAGCTGGCTTCCTAGTGTCTCCATAACTGTAATGAACAGCTGAGCTTAATTCAGCTGTTCAGCATGTAATGCTGCTTTGTCATCTTGGACAGAAATCTAAGAGCTGGTGGTTGTACATACTGAAATGTACAAAAAATCTTTGCCTCTTAAAACTAGTATTTATCAGAATTTCTTTTTTAGGTTGCAAATGTAAATTCTAAAGCTAAGCAGTAGTGTTTCGTCCTACCTTAGCTTGTTCCAGTTGGTGTGTGTTATGATCGCTTTTAATTATGTGATTACGTTCTATAGAATTCCACTAAGTGCACAACTTTGGCAGAAAGGGGACGTACTTGAGTGTAAATATATATAGCTTGACTCTTTGTGGTTGAATTACAACCTAAATACCTATGTTAGGTGTTCTTGCTGATACTTTGAGTTTCTGTTGGTGTAGGTAGGTAAATATGATTTAAGGACTGAGAAGAAGTTAAGCTGATTTGTCCTGCTCGTGACATTTGGGTCCTGCTGTATCGTATCTTGTGTTGCTGTGAAACCCCTATAAAACATGATTTTTTTTTGAAGTCCTCTACAGGAAGTGACTATTCAAACACTTGGTTTTTCTTAGCCTAAAATACCTAGAGATGTGTGAAGATTCATTATCTAGAATACAAAAATGACTGGACACAACCATGTTATTCAAGAACAGAAGAACTGTACTAGAACTAAATGCAGATGTTTTTTCTGGAATTGAGTGTCTGCTTAGCTTAAAGAAATTCATTGATACAGAGATCCAGTAGAGATGAGGTATGTCCTGCAGAAACTAAACTTACAGAAAATCAAACCCAGGTTACTTAGGAAATAGACACTTGACTGAAACTGAATCACAGGTAAATGTTATGTGGTACAGTGCTTGTCTGCTTTGTCAGTTACTGTGGTTTTTTCGGTATGTGTCTTGCTCTAATACAAGTGAAAGAATTAAGTTTACTTGCACTATGTGAGAACAAGCTATAATGATTTTTCACTTCTCCATTTGCACTGATCTCTGCTGTTAATAAAAGACAATCTGCCTTTTGTCAGTTGAATCGAGCTGACAGTATCATCTTGGGGCCCTCCTGACTTTTCAAAGCTTCATGACAAGGTCCTTGAGCTGTTTTGTGAGAATATCTTTGTGTTGACTGTCACATGCATGTGATGAACCTGAACTGGAGTTTACGTTAATATGCTTGTTATGTTTGGCTAAATTACTGCAACGCAGTAGAAAGGTAGGGTGGTAGGAGACAGGTAAATGGGAAAGACACTTCGCTAACATTTTTAAAGTGTGTCCTATGCGTACACTATGAAAATTGAGTGCTATTTTAATCAATTTTTGATAGAATCTTGGCTCAGTTTTCTAGCATACATGTTATTTTAAATCTCAAATTCCTGTAGGTTACCTGAGCAATCAGAGGGAAGTTGCCTTCTAGCAACTGCCCTGATGCTATTAAGATACAAATGACAAAAATATTCTGGCGAGGGAAGCATGAGAACAAAACTCTGCCTTCTGTTTGAAATTCAGATGTTCCCCTGACATGTTGTATTAAAGATTTCTTTTCCTCTAGGTTATTTCAAATGCAAAGAATACAGTACAAAGTTTTAAAAGATTTCATGGTCGTGCATTCTCAGATCCCTTTGTTCAAGCTGAAAAAGCAAGCCTTGCGTATGAACTTGTCCAGCTGCCAACAGGCTCAACTGGCATCAAGGTAAGTCTGGCATATTTGAAAAAGAGCCAGAGGAGGAAACTGATAAAGTTTCCTTTTGTCTCTTTTATTTTGAGTCTGCTTGCTGTAGTTTCTGTTCTCTTGTGAATGGAAGGTCTTAAATAGGGAATAAAAGACTAATGCAGATGCTCTCCGGGTGTTAGGTGAGACTGATTTTACAGTTCTACAATTTCTCTGCCTTGCAAAGCCAGTCCCACACAAACTGTTTTAGCATTGCTTTTTTCGTTCACTCCCTGGTGAATTGGGAAGACAAGCTACTTAACCAGCGTACGTACTTAGCTGTTGTCCAGATACTGCAAGATGTCAGCTTAGTACTTCAGGTGAAATGGTAAAAATTTGTCTTTTTCAAGAATGGCTGAACTTCTGATTTGGATTTTAGTGATAACTAATTAACTTACTTCAAAACAGTAGGGAGGAAGGCATCCTAGGCATTGTCTAGCAATCGGGATTAAAAAAAAAGAATAAAATCTATGTCCAGAGCAGCTTTGTGTATGTGAATTCTTAAATGTGCGCTCCAGTGTTTATGTATTACCTTCTTGCAATTGCTGTGCACAAGCTAGGCTAGCAGAGAGAAGGTTGTATATTGCTGCATTACTTTTTAAGCTTGATTTTAGTAAAGGCTGTTTCTTGCATGTGTTCCTTATGTTTGTAGTGTGTGGTTTTTACTTTAGTGTAATATGCGTGTACACAATTTTTATTTGAAGGCCATGTATATGGAAGAAGAAAGAAACTTTACTATTGAACAAGTGACAGGAATGCTTCTTACCAAATTAAAAGAGACTGCTGAGAATGCGCTTAAGAAGCCTGTAGTTGACTGTGTTGTTTCTGTAAGTATGTGATAGTGAATAAGTCTTACGTATTTGGTTGGTATCACAAACTGCAATGATTGCAGCATTAAATTGCCCATTAAACTTGAATATTCGGGTATTTCTCTTCTGTTTAAAACTGAATCTTACTCACATCTCCTCTTCAAAACTAGACTTCATTAATGGTAAAATGTCTTAAATTGCTGCTAATTGGCAGCATAAATAATATTTGATACCTGTTTCTGGTTCTTTGCTCCTAAAATGAGTGGCTTGTGAGACAGAATGGAAAAAGATTCCCCAAAAGTAACTGTGTTTTCTTTGCTTTTTCTCTATTGCAACTGAAATGAACGCTAAATTTGAAGGATACCTCAGCTGTGCTCCTTACCGACTCTCTATACACACTTCTTGTAACTATTTGCTGAAGATGGCTCTTCTAAATGTTAATATTGGCTATCTGATCTTCTTGCAGGTTCCTTGTTTCTACACAGATGCAGAAAGGAGATCTGTGATGGATGCTACACAGATTGCTGGTCTCAACTGTCTGAGACTAATAAATGAAACAACTGCAGGTAATACTTTCCCTTCTCTCCCTCGCTTCATATTGTAGTTTTATTCGATAAAAGGGCTTTTAATCTGTCACTGATCCATGCCCTGTGGAATTACTGCTGGTTTTGTAAACTTAGATTAGTTGATCATGAAGTTCCTTAAGCTCTGGTCTGTTTTTTCATGGCTTTATGGAGGCATGAAGATATTTCTTAAATATCTGTTTTAATGCAGCTACTAGGAGGGGCTAATACTGTTTATTGTTCTTCCATGTTCCTTTAGCCTTGGGAATTTTGTTTTCATGAGATACCGATGTCTGTAGCTTGAAAAATAAGATGAAATGCTAATGCTGTTTACTGATGTACCATTTATTTCTTAAGGAATTACAAAACTGAATGTCCTAACTATACTCTTTGACTCCTTGTTTCTGTGTAGTTGCCCTTGCGTATGGAATCTATAAGCAAGACCTGCCTGCCTTGGAGGAGAAGCCACGGAATGTTGTTTTTGTGGATATGGGGCATTCTGCATATCAAGTTTCTGTTTGTGCATTCAACAAAGGAAAACTGAAAGTAAACAATCTGTTATGCATCCATTTTAATTACCAGTAGAAATATTCATCAGTACATACATGGCCTGTGACAGGCAAGCTTGCCTGGCTTTACATAAGTGCGTCCAGACAGCTCAATTCATATTCTTAAAGTTGCACTTTGTCTGGAGTTAAAAGTAGGGCAGGGAACTAGAGAGCTTTTGAGCGATGTGTGGAGGAAGCAAATGTGCCTTAATCAGCAGACTTTGGCAAAGAACAAAAAACCTGGAATAAGTGATCTGTTCAGAAATTATCCTTTCTGACTGGATGCTGATTTCAAAAAGTACTCTAGTTCAGTCCTGAGATCTAGCATTAAAACAGGAATTCCTAGAATGCTGTAAGTGACGAACATTTTTTTAACACTCACTGTGGTGCTTATGTAAAAGAGTAAAAACATTCTTAATTACTTTAAGCTGTGAATGGAAGCTAAGCAAGTTACAGTGTACTTCTAAGTGTAAGTTGCCAAAGCATTACTGTTTCCCAGCAAAAACTACTATTTCTTAGTTGGCTTTGTTACGATTACCATCTGGACTTTTGCAGTCCCAATAAGTTTCTCTTAATCAGCTAGAGAAACAAACACAAATTTTAAAGCATGGGGTAGTGAAATGAAGAGAAGGCAAGAGTTCTGAAAACATTAGTTTTGTTTCCTCTTGTGAGGAAACATAACCTACTTTGCATTTCTCTCAGATTTGTCTTTTAAACCTTGAAACCACATAATTATGGAAGGGATGCTTTTGAGTGTAGAATGGAGAGCTGGACAGCCAGGCAGTTAAAACAGTGTAGAGACTAAACCTAGCCTGAAGGTGTGTTGAGAATAATGTGATAATTTACTGATTTCTATTCCTAAAAAAAAAAAAAAATAACAATAGGTTTAAAGAGTAGAATCAGCTGAGGTGGATGGGCTATGGGTGTTCTTTGCAGAGAATTCCTAAATCAAAATGAGCACCTATTTGCAAGACTTAACTCTTATTCTCTTCATGTTTTATTTTTAGCCTGGTGTGAGCATGTTCCACCCTTATGAGGCATCAAATATTAAACTGGGATATGATTCAAACTGACAGTGGCTAAGCAGAATTTGGAAACTCTGATGGTCTGCTTACAGTACAAGCTACTGAACAGATTGTGTTGCTGAGCCTTGCCCTATCTTCCTAAATTTCTTTTAGAAGTTGTCGCCTCACTACAGGAAGGCTGGGTGCCCACGGCTGCTCTTTAGCATTTGAGATAGCTGGTGGTTTTTTTTTTATCCTGGAGCTTGTAACAGCTGTATGTATGCGCTGCAATTCTTGTGAGAATTACCACTCACAAAGAGGTCTGATACTTGTGTAGCTGCCAGAATTTGTCTGTGGTCATGGTGGTTCTTTCTCCAACAGCATTTTGAACATACCTAGTATCAGCTGCAAAAGGCATAGGATAATTGTGGTTTAGACTTGGTAGGCTTTAAAAACCAAAAAAGCATCTCTTAGGATGTGTACAACTATTACTGCAGTTGCAATCCACGTAAACTGTCAGATGTTAGTGATGCAACTGCTGCTTTGGTTGCCCTGAAATAGAAGAGAATAGCTTAATTCTTGCCAGCAGCGTCTGTGAAATGTGAAGGATGAGTATGGGACATAGCTTTATTGTTTGGGATAGGTCAGACTTCTAGACAAGGCTCATCAAAAGAAACTCCTTACTGGTGATGGCAAGGGCAGAATAAAAAAACTGTACTAGATTTTTTTGTCATGGCTGCACCAGTATAATTCTTCCTCTGTAGTAATGTTGGAATACTTGCTTTCGTTTAAATTTGGACTGTGTTTGAAACAAAGAAATGCTTTGACATTAACTGCTAACTGGTTTCACCGACGTAATGACAAACTGTACTATTACTGAAGAGTTCAATTTTTTGAAGGTTCTTGCTACATCATTTGATACCACACTTGGAGGCAGGAAGTTTGATGAGATGTTAGTCGAATACTTTTGTGAAGAATTCGGAAAGAAATACAAACTAGACATAAAGTCAAAGATTCGTGCGTTGTTGAGGCTATACCAGGAATGTGAAAAACTGAAAAAGTTGATGAGCGCTAATGCCTCTGATCTCCCGATGAACATAGAATGCTTCATGAATGACATAGATGTCTCTGGAACAATGAACAGGTAATGTCTATACTTTTACAAAGGTAAGCTTTAGAGTGCCCTTCATTCAAGTTTTTTCAGTCAAGAAAGAAACTTAGTATAAACTACCAGTTCTTAGGACCAGAGGGAGGTGGGAAATGTAATAGCAACATGTGTGGGGGTGCTGCTCAGAATGATAATATTTAGAGACTGGTCAGTGGCCTTGAGTTAGGAGGGAGGGCCGTGAACGTTGCAAGCACGCCTAGATTACTAGAACCAAGCTTGTTTGGGAGAATATACTAAATAAGTGTAAAACTAAGATTGGGGGAGAGAAGACCCCGCAGTACGTAGTTAAAATGGCATTCTTTCAATTTTTGTATCCTATTGTGTTTGCAGTATTAGTAGTAGAACTTGCTTATGGTACGCTATAGCTTTATTTATGGCTTCTTCCAACAGAAGCAAATTTTTAGAAATGTGTGATGGACTCCTTGCAAGAGTAGAACCACCCCTTCGCAGTGTGCTGGAGCAAGCCAGTAAGTGTATACGCATTCTGTATCATGATGCAAGCTTCCTTTGGGTGCTGACAGAACTTGGACAGATGGATTTGGCACAGCTAACAATTTCTTGCTTAGCAGTTACAAGCTTCTTAAAACCTTTTCACACAAGCGAAGATCTGAAATTCTTATTGCTTAGAAACTTAGAGAACAAGCTTAAAATAATGGTTGGTCTAGTAAAACTTTCAGTTTACAATGTCAGCGTATTCATGTAAAACAGAAACATTTAATCTATAAAAACTAATGTCTGGCTCCTTTCTAGAGTTAAAGAAGGAGGATATTTATGCAGTAGAGATAGTTGGTGGTACCACAAGAATCCCTGCTGTAAAAGAGAAGATCAGTAAATTTTTTGGCAAAGAAGTCAGTACAACTTTGAATGCAGATGAGGCTGTTGCACGAGGTTGTGCGCTGCAGGTAAAAAGTGCTGTTTGTTTTAGCTGTGAGTATTTTTATTGAAATCATAAATATTTGAGCCAGAGTCTACTGGTAACATGAAAGGTACTTCATGTGCATCACAGAATGGATTCGAATAAGCTTCAGGAAAGCGGTTGGAAGAATGAGAATAGTAGCTTTAAGCGATTCCTTTGTGCTGCTTGTCTAAGCCAAATCAGTGGGTCAGTGTAGCTTGTTGAAGTGAAACACGTGCTCTGCGTCTGCTGTGGCTGGACGCTGGGAGCCTGATAAAGCTCATGGGATGTTGTTTCTCTTCCAGGCTCCTCTGGGGGCCTAGGTTAAACAGGGGAATTTTTTTTTTCCAGCACTACTGATAAACTTGTAATACGGCAATTGCTTAATAACATGAATGGAAATGAAAGCTTAGGTTCTTGCTAACAGAAATCTGTGTCCTGAGCTGGAATGGTCACTGTTGAATGGCTTAAGCAGTAGTAAATACTCTGTAGTTACTAGTGCTACCATCTCTTAAATGCACCTCAATTTTACTCTCATCACCTTGCTTCTCTCTTCAGACATTTGATATGTGCTTACAGCTCTTCCATCAGTGGTACGAACTAGCTATTGGAGTCTGCTTAAAAAGAGAATTTTGTATTGTGGTACACTAAAAGCCTGGTGCTATGTCATACTAGAAAGTAACTTTAATTGAGGTTTTCTGATTTCTTATGTTGGCGCTAAAACCAATTCAGTAGCCTAACCATAGCAAACCAAACAACATGGTGACTCTGAACTACAACATGTGTATTTCCATTTTCAGAGTGAACAGATTATGACGGCTTCCTGAAAAGGAAGGGTACATAGGAGCTTCTAGTGCTTACTATGCAGGTCCCAAGTACATCGTGTTAGTCTCCCTTAACCTAGAGTAAATCTACATATTAAGAGCAAAATAGCTACTTGCTGAATTAAATTACTATTCATCTGAAGTTTGAATGTTTGTAACATGGCTTTTTTGCTCTTTCAGTGTGCTATTTTATCCCCGGCTTTCAAAGTGAGAGAATTTTCTATCACAGATTTGATACCGTATCCTATTTCTTTACGATGGAACTCACCAGCAGAGGAAGGGTTAAGGTAAGAAAAAATGTTCAGTCTTCCTGTATGATTACGTACAGCTTAAAACGAAATGGTGACAAATAGAGTAAATAACCTTCTTTAGAACAGTGCCAATTTAACAATTCAAATTTTGATACTTTTTCTGAAGTTAATGACAGTAGAAAACAAAACCAAGGATGGGTGGCAGTTTAGCACTTCCTACATGGCTATTGGCTTTCTTTTAACCTAAAAGGTTAGGAGGTGCTTTTGTCACTTCTTAAAGAAGCTTTTCCTTAAGGTATAAGAGTGTCTAGAAAAGCTTTGTTAACTTTATCAGCTGTGTTATCCCACATACTGAACAAATGCTCTGTTTTCTCTTACAGTGACTGTGAGGTCTTCCCCAAGAACCATGCTGCTCCATTTTCTAAGGTCCTCACATTCTACAGAAAGGAACCTTTTACTCTTGAGGCATACTACAGTTCTCCCAAGGAGTTGCCTTACCCAGATCCTGCTATAGGTTAAGACCATTCTGTAGCTTTAAGCTTTATTAATAGTCTCATACGTGTTTTGGGACTTCTTTCTGTCTAATTATATAGTCTGGAAAGTGCAACCTACTACACATGCTGTAGGGACAAGTTTCCAAAGTCGTGGATCTACAGTAAAATGAGTGGAGTAACATGAAGTTTATGGACAAATAGGCTAAATAAAGAGCATCTTAATGCTGGAGCAAACCTGAAAGGGATGTACTCAGGATTGTGCAGTCTTTTACTTTGATACAAGTAACACCAGCTTTTACAGCGTACCCTAGAGAATGTCTAATAGCTGTGTATCCTAGCATTGCAGAGTAAAAAATTGAATTGTTTGACTTGAGTAGGATTTGATATCCTCTGAGCACATTGCAGTGATCTGTTGTCAGCAACAGTCAGGTTTTGCTTTACATTCTGCGATTAAATTAATCAAATGGTGTATTTTTTCTCTCTGGGATTGTTTAGCTCACTTCTTGGTTCAGAAGGTCACTCCTCAAACAGATGGATCCAGTTCAAAAGTGAAAGTCAAAGTTAGAGTAAATATCCATGGTATCTTCAGTGTGTCAAGTGCATCTTTAGTGGAGGTTCATAAGTCTGATGAGAATGAAGAGCCTATGGAAACAGATCAGCATGCAAAAGAGGAAGAGGTAATAAACTTCATTGCTCTTAGCTACTTAGAAAACTGATGAAGCACAATCGGGCAAGTTCTGGGAAGGTTTTAAGTGTTGTGTAAGGATTTAGTAGACATGTCCAGCAACTAAAATATGAAGATGTGATTAAGTACTAATTGAAGTATGTTATGTCCGTGACAGATCTCTTGAAACCAGGACTGTGAGGTATAGATGAAACTCTCAGTCATGGAGCTGTTGCTTGCCTAAGCAAAGACTAGAGGCTTATAACTTATGCTTCGAGACTGTACTTCAGTTTTCATCCTGTTTCTTTTGCCTAAAGAGCGTTAGGTGTAAGTGAAGTGATCAGCCTAGGAACCGAAGCAATGATCCGCACGCGTTGTTTAATGTGTCAAATTGGATCTCTTTATGAATTTCAGAAGATGCAAGTAGACCAGGAAGAGCAACAAAAGACTGAAGAACAGCAGCAGGCCCAACCTGAAAATAAGGCAGAGTCTGAAGAAATGGAGGTAACGCGAACATTTGAGACTTCTCTTTTCTTACAGAATACTTCTGGAAGATGCATGAGAATACGTAGTGTGTGAGCGTAGCTGCTGCCTTTGTCATAGCTGTGGAAGCTAAACTTTTATTTGAATACGTTGGTGGTCTGTGTTGTGATTAGAGCTTTAGAAGTCCCTAAATGGCACGGATAACTGCAGACCTGTCAAATGACCTAGTGCTGATAAAATGGGCGAACTCTCCTGTTCGTGGAAGAAAGAATCATTTAGTTTTCAGTAACTTAAATATAGAGAAGTGTTCTGCTATAAGCACCATCACCCCCGTGAATGTGGTCGGTGTGCCCAGAAAAGGTCAGTGCTTGTGTTAATTGCCTCTGACTTCAGCAGCTGAAGTGTCAGTGACAGGCAGTAGGTAGCTCTGATGTTGAGGTGCACTAACGCAGTCATGCTTTTTCTATTGTAAGTCTTGAATAGTCAACTTGAACTGACTGTTGAGGCTGTTTTTACTTTGAATATATTTCTTTAATGCAGACTTCTCAGGCCGACTCAAAAGACAAGAAGGTGGATCAACCGCCTCAAGCCAAGAAGGCTAAAGTAAAGACTACTACAGTGGACCTTCCCATTGAGAACCAGTTGGTGTGGCAGATCGGGAAAGATATGCTGAACTTATTCATTGAGAATGAGGTAAACTCTTACTTGCCCAAGCTAGAAATCTCACTAGTTGATCTCCAGAAATGTTGCTGGCTGTTAAACATGATTAGGAGTGATTAAGGAAAGATGAAAAGGAGAAAACATGCAGTTTGTTCTGAGGTGAGCAACAGTGCCCCACGGAGCTGAAATGCATCACCCTGTTAAGTGAACGCTGTAACCCTTACTGCAGAGGTTCTGCAGCCCTGGTTCACAGGGTGATTGCTTCCAGAATCACCTGCAGTTACAGGGTGCTCAGTGGCTGCTTCTGTCAGGGTGAAGGTTTCCCCAACTGGAGCAAGATTGCGCCGTACCATATTGGATATCCCGCCAAACCTGAAATTAGCTTTTACTCGCGTGCTGTGTTTAGAACGGTGCTGTAAACCACAGTATTTCAAAACCTCTAGTCAAACTTAAGCCTTTGCTAGCACGGCATCCTGGCAATAAATGTTAAATAACTAGCTTTTTAGCCGACTAATTTGACAACTTGTTCACAGGGTAAAATGATAATGCAGGATAAGCTAGAGAAAGAGAGGAATGATGCCAAGAATGCAGTGGAAGAATATGTGTATGATATGAGAGACAAACTCTGCGGTATTTACGAGAAATTCGTTAGTGAAGATGTAAGTATTGCTAGCTTGATTGTCTTCTGATATATTTTTGTTACAATGAACAGTTGTATTCTAATAACCTTTGACCTGTATCGGATACTATGTTTACTTAGACTATATTTTCAGGCTTTAAATTTGGAGAAACAGCTTTTAACCTTCTAAATGTGGCCCAAATACAAGCAGATGGTACCCAGGGTATATTGTGTGTTCTTTCCCAAAACAGTTGCAGCAATTAAGATGTTACCAGAGCGTGTGTCTTCGGACTGAAACAGGCTAGGAGCGCTTGCACAATCATTAAAGCAGCCTATTCTATTTTGTCTCTTTGTCAATATTTAGGAATAGTTTAAGATTAAAAAAAAAAATAAAGGACAACCCTACCTAGGAATGTAATGGGTGGGATAAGTCTGACTAAATGTGGGCACCTGTATCTGAACAGGTTGCCTAAAAATCTCTTGGTATTATTAATTGGCTTTCCCTGGTGTACGAAAGGAGCTTGGTGTGTAATTAATATAATTATAAGTTAGGTGACTGTGTTAGTCAGATGAATCACTGTGTGCTCTTGACGAGATCCCCATTGATTATGGTGGGAGCCTTGCCAGTGAGGTGTCTGCGGAGCCCAGATACCTACGTCAGCGCTGCAAATGGGGACAAGTCGAGTGAGGTTCGTGGCACCTTTGCTAAAGAGAAGCTTCACTCTGTTCTCAGGCTTGCTCGTGTAGTGATGATAACAATGTGAAGGGAAAAAAGGGGGGGGGAGGAATAGGCTTTTATGTGACAGTATTGATCTGATAGGTGTCATAGACAGTTCTTCCTTAGGGCTGGTCTCCTCCACGAAGCCATACTGAAGAATACTTTATTTCTTAGTTTTCACTAAAATAGGCTAGAGTTTCAGACAGTTCTTTACATTGTAAAAATGTAACCCTTCCAGAAAGGTTCCAAGTGTCATTTAATACCATCTGCCATCTCATAGAATTATCTCACCTATTTTGTATGGATTGCTTCAGGATCGAAATAGTTTCACACTGAAGCTGGAAGACACAGAAAATTGGCTTTATGAAGATGGTGAAGACCAACCCAAACAAATTTACATTGACAAACTGATGGAACTGAAGGTAAGTGGTTCTTACGTTCCCATTGGAATTTACTGAATCTGGAGAGCTTTGGAGCAGGGAGCTGTCTTGGGTCGTCTGCTTCAGAGGTTAGCCCTGGGAGCAAACCTTGGTTTGCGCGTTAAGCACACGCGGAGCAGGTGGCCCACAGGGCTGAGGGGGACTCGATCTTTCCTGTAAGTGGAGGGAAGAGTAGGAGTTCAGAAATGTTGATGTACCCTCTCGGATCTTGCAGGATCGCGTTGGGGTGCTCCGTGGTGTTTGATACCTGTTGTACTTTGTTTCAGACTCTGGGTCAACCTATTCAGGCAAGATTTCAAGAATCGGAGGAAAGACCAAAAGCATTTGAGGACTTAGGGAAGCAAATTCAACAGTACATGAAAACTGTTCATGCCTTCAAAGCAAAGGTATTTCCATGCTTAACTTGGGGCAAATGCAAGGAACTGGTACAAATCTTTTCCGGATTTTTAAGCTCCTTTAAACAAAAAGCTGGTGCAACCTCCTGGCTAGCTTCTGAGTTCTTGATATTTAACATACTTTCAGAAGTGGGTGTTGGCCTGAAAAATCTGATGGTCTCTTTAATCAGGTGTTGATTTCCTCATGGAGGGAAAGTGCCAGCAGCAGTAGGACTTCAGTTCTCTGGTTACAGAGCTGTGGCTGCTCAGCTTAATTGCTCTGCTAACTAGCAGAGCCTTCTGGCTTAATGGTCTTTCTAGTATTTTGAGGCTAAAAGTTTGAAGAAATAAGCATGCGACTTAGTAGCAGCTGTGCAAATACTTGTTTTGAACGTCTACTTTGGCTGTTTCAGGATGAACAGTATGACCATCTAGATGAAGCAGACGTAGCAAAGGTGGAGAAGAGTGCAAATGAAGCTATGGAGTGGATGAACAATAAACTTAACCTTCAAAACAAGAGAAGTCTTACTTTGGACCCGGTTGTAAAAGCTAAAGACATACAAGCTAAAACTAAAGTAAGTCTTTCTGCAAAACTCACTGTATTTCCATGAATCTTTCTGTTTCTTGGTTTAACTTGTGCTCAGAGGAAAACTCTGAGGTGAGGAATCTATAATGGAAGGACAGTGGTTGGGTATTAATCCGTTAAACACGCGTTGGGAAACGTCAGCTGCCGAATATCTGTCCGGTGGTGTCACAAGTTAACTTGAGCAGCAGGTTCAAGTACAACTGTTGGTAGATAAAACCATTTCTAACGGTGTTTTATTGCTCTGATTTGTAGGAATTGACAAGTATTTGCAATCCTATAGTCACAAAACCAAAACCCAAAGTGGAACTCCCGAAGGAGGAGCAGAAACCAGCTGAACCCAACGGACCAGTGGAAGGGCAGGGAGAAGGCGACGGTGGGTGCCAGGCTGCCGAGGCAAGCGCTGCTGCCGCTGCCCCAACGGCCGCGGAGAAGAAGCTTCCCGAAATGGACATTGACTGAATTTCAGCACTTGTTTATATTATTGCAAACTACAATAAAGCTTTAAGTTGTCAACTTTGTATGTTCTGAATACCGATTGAAGCAAGTGAATGCTGCAGCACTCCTGGTGACTGTTGGAGAGGTTTGGTCAGCGCATTCGCTCGGAACGCTTAGGTAGCTAACTACTCGGCTGAGCAGTGTTTCTTGCCGTTACGGTTGTATTTAGAAGTTTTGGTATTCTTACTAGACCTCCGGGAACAGCCCTAAGCTGATTTTTTTTTTTTTCCCTTTTTAATGTTAATCTTGCGTTAACAGCAGCCCCTGAAGTCTAACTCGGCACGCTGCTGTGCTCTCTCGCAGCAGCGGTGTTCATGCCACATGCCCAGTACCACTAGGGCTGCTCCTCCTCGAGCCCCACGCCCGGACTTCCCTTTCTCATCTCGCTCTCTCCCTTGTTTCGGTGTTACCGTGCTGCTCTAGATCTGTCTTGATTTGCACTTGAGCAGTTCTACTCACACAAGGTGTGCAAAGCAGCCTCCGTACGTTTATTCTGTAGCCGGTGCCCTCACCGCACCAAAGGGCAGCCGCTCTCGCCTTCGTTTATCGGATATCTAGAGTAGCAGCTCCTGCGTGTCCCTCTGTGGATGTGCCTGTAGACCCCAACGTGTGTTCCTGGCTGATTAGGCCATGTAAACTTTGTCTCTAGTTAAACTAGCTGCTTGTAGAAAGAATGAGTACTTGTATTTCAGCTGCCTACACGGATAGTCGGTTCTGATGTGTTCCTAACTTTCTCTAAAGGGGATATGCTTGCTTCCACGAGGCCTTCATTTGGAATGCTTGGGGTTTTTGTTTTGTTCGGGGTTTTTTTTTCCCCAGGAAAAGAAAGACCCGACTCATTTGGTATTTCTTTTTCTATGAGCTTTATACAATGATTTGCTTCTAGTACTGATTGTCATTAAACTTGCAAACATGACTTTGTATGTGTTAAAATCCAAAGCTGAAACGCCCCTTCCCATATTGCGAGAAATAAATGCACTGGATTCTACTGGATCACCTTCTCCAGCTGTTGATTGCAATGAAGAGAAAGCTCTGGCGGGGTGGAGGGAGAGGCTGTGTCCCCCCTCAGCGGAGGCGTGCGAAGAGCTCTGCCCTGCTGCGCCGGGGCTTTAATGACGAGGGCGCAGTGCTTTACAGACGGCGACTGAGCCCCGGGGGGCTCCGTGCCTGCTCCGAGTGCCTGGAGAGGGGGGGGCGGCAGCCCGGAGCTCGGCGGCCTTTCCGGAGCGTCCCCGCCCTCGGGGCAGCTGCTCCGGCCGCCTTGAGCCGCCCCCGCCCGGAGCCCCGCGCTGGGCCGCGGCCTGCGCTGCCGGCCCTCCCGGCCGCCGGGGGCGCTGTGGCGGCGCGGGGCGGCCTGTGCCGGGGGCGGGCCGGCGCCTCCGCCCGGCGGCCGTTCCCTCCTCCCCACGTCTGCTCAGCCGCGGCGCCGGCCGGGCCGTGAGGGGCTGGGCTGGGCCCGGCCGCGCCCCGCCTCGCCTCGCCGACCCCGGGCCCGGGCCCGCACGCCGGCGGCCGCGGCTGAGGTAACCGGTGAGGCGGGGCAGGCCGCAGCGGGGTGGCGGGCCGGGCCGGGCGGAGGAGCAGGCCGTGCTGTGCCGCAGGGCCGGGGGGTGGCGGCCGGCAGCGCTGGGCGTGTGGGCTGCGGAGCGGCCGGCGCGGCCCGGGCCTCCTCCCCCCCCGCGCGGCCTGTCCCGGCGGGACGGGGCGCGGGGGTGCTGCTGCTCCCCGCGCCTGCACGGAGCTGCCGGCCCGCTCTAGGCGGCGCGTCCGGCCGTGTCCCAGCGCGGAAGGATGGAACGGTGGGAACTGCAATAGCCGTTGTCCAGCGGCTGGTGTGGGGGAGCTTGACCTGAAAATTCGACTTTTTCTTTAATTCTGTCCGCTGCTCCCGCACATTTTTTGGTTACGTTTCTTCTCCCCCGCGGGGCTTGTCTGTCTGTTCGCTATTCGGCAGCGAATCATCTCCCTGAGTGGTGCGGGGGGAGCAGCAGGGTGGGATTCCTGGTGACTTCAGTGGGGCCCTTACCGGGCTCCTGAGTCAATCCAGGTAACGGCTGGAATTGCAGCGATCGCAGCTTACACACGTAACCGAGTTACTGCTGCTAGAGCTGTAAAAAGATTCTTCTGTATTCCTGCGTGTGTCTGCTCCGGTGAAATGTTTGTTAGCATTCATAACGGAAACGCTGCGGGGACTTTAATCCCTCTGAGCACTTGTTTGTTTGGCTACAGGCGGCTCGGAGGTACCGCTGCCGTAACCATATGCACGACAAAGTCAACCTTTTTCACGCCTTCTGTGAGAAAAAGTTGGTGACCCCCCAGTTCTCCCAGAGGAACGATCGGGGCTCTGCTCCGGCCCTGCTAACGGGGCTGTCCTGGGCCAGGAACCAGCACCCGCCGCTCTGCCTCTGCGCGGCTGTGAATAAAGAGGTAATGCATCACATGTGGCTTTATTTCCCCAAATCTAGGACCGAAATGGTACAGGAGGGCAGCTACCAGGCGCCTGTGTAGGATTTGAAGCTTCCTATCGACATCTTCGATAACTTTAATCATAAAGGGGGCTTTTTGTTTGTTTGTTTTAGGACAGTGGACGAGAGATACTGATTCCTTTTTCTGTTTTTTCCATCTATTTTCCCTTTCAAACAGTAACGAAACATCCCTCTGTCACTTGCCATCAGTGTATTTCACTCTTTCCCCCCTTACAGCTGTCTTTGGCCACTAACGCTTTGCTTTTTGACTTTTCAATGCTCTGTTAAGGTGGTTTTTATTTTATAAAGCTACCAATATTTTCTCAACCTGTAAAAAAGCTTGATTATGTTTTACAGTGTTTTGTATCAGTTACTTGGGTTTCTAAATCTTATTATCGTCACATAAAATAGATACCCCAGATTAATAATTTGAGTAGAATGCGTTAACGCAGTTGATCTTATAGAGTGACGTTAACTCCACAGAAAATCTAAATGTCTTCAGAAGACAAAGAAGCTCAGGAGGATGAGCTGCTGGCTTTGGCGAGCATTTATGATGAAGATGAGTTTAAGAGAGCCGAGTCTGCCCAAGGAGGAGAAACAAGAATTTGTCTGGAGCTGCCCCAAAACTTCAAAATTTTTGTGAGTGGTGAGTTGAGATGTTTTGTGTTATCCCGAAGTTAATTTTACCGAGATGATTCTCTGGTACCTGCTTAGGTGGGCGCTGCTCCAGCGACCTAGAGGAACACGGACCAGAGACGGCCACGACTGACCCTGTGCTGGCTTCTGGTATTGCTGGGGCTTATATCTGAGCGGTGGTGTCATCCTCGTACTTACAGCCTCTTTAGTGAGCCTCGAAATTACGGATGAGTGATGGTATTTCTTTGGAATAATTAAGTTCGTTTATTTTTTTCCCCTCGAGGCTATGTCTTTCCAGGCGCTTGGTCTGTGCAGGAGCTGGTATTTCACAGTGCTGGTGTTTAGCAATTTAACCGTAACATACAACCCCAGGAAATTTCACTGTACTGAGAAGTTGTGTTATTTAGTGTTGAATAAATCATTTTAAACCCAGACATTTACCAAATGAAGAGAGATACCGATCATAAACAGTTACAGTTCATTAGTTTTCATTTTCTTGTTATTTCTCAAACGGTCTCAATTCTCTCTGCTTCAGGCAATTCCACGGAAAGCCTCCAGAGCAACGGCTTTGAATACACCGTTTGCTTTCTGCCTCCCCTCGTGCTGAATTTTGAACTCCCACCAGACTACCCCTCAACCTCCCCGCCGGTGTTTACCCTCAGTGGAAAATGGCTCTCCCAAGCCCAGGTCTGCAAAATAGTTCTAACGTTTTAACAGAGCTTTTGCGATCATGAGTTAGTTCATAATTAACAGTGCTCTGGGGGATGTTAATGTTGTAGAGGAAAGTAAAATTAAGACGTAAACGATTACGTTGCTCTTTCAGTTGGCTCTTCTTTTGTTTCCTGCTTGTTTTGATTTGGTCGCCATTCTGAGGAATGAAAGCTTGCATGTGTGAGCATTGTTTTATATGTATTTTATGTAAATCTATAAAAACTCCAGAATCTGAAATCTAAATATGCACTAAGGAGGACCGTGGGAGAGGAAAAGAGGAATGAGTTGTCAGAACTTCCTGAAACCCGGAATTGTTTTTGCTTTTCTAGCTTAGTGCTCTTTGCAAACACTTGGACAACGTATGGGAAGAGAATCGAGGCTGTGTGATCTTATTTGCCTGGATGCAGTTTCTGAAGGAAGAAACACTGAGTTACCTGAATATTTCCTCCCCCTATGAGCTAAAAATGTGCCGTCGAGGGAGCGGGCAGAGTAGGACACCTGTGGTCCCTCTCGACGCTGAGGATTGTGGCGGCGCAACAGGCTCTGCAGCAGCTGAAGAAGAAATCCTCGACGCAAGAGCTGTGCAGGATGTGGAATCTTTGTCAAGTCTGATCAGTGAAATCTTGGACTTCGATCAGGCTCAGCGGAGGAAGTGCTTCAACAGTAAGATGTACCTGTGCAATATCTGCTTCTGCGAGAAGCTGGGCAGCGACTGTATGTACTTCACCGAGTGCAGCCATGTATACTGCAAAGCGTGCCTGAAGGACTACTTTGAAATACAGATCAGGGACGGTCAGGTCCACTGTCTCAACTGTCCGGAACCGAAGTGCTCTTCTGTTGCTACTCCCGGCCAGGTAATACAAGTGCGCGAGCAGTGGTGGTAGCGTTCTGCTGACGTACCGGTAATTACAGGAGACAAGGTGTGGCTGGTCACCGTGAGCCTTGTGAATATACCTGGGGAAATTCTTTTTCATGCTCTGAGCCACGCAGAGGCGTCAGAGTCAAAGCGTGGCACGTATTTTGCTCGCTGTATTAGTACTGGCACCGGTCAGAGGCCCGAATTAACGTCCCATTGCGTTTGACACTGCATGCTTTTCATGGGATTGTTTAACTGTTACTGAAATAGCATTCTAGGAGTCATTTCTTGACCTACTGGAGAATCTAAAGTGGATTCATCCCAGCTGTCGGTACTTTTTCATTGACTTACTGGTTTTTGCCGAAGGAGCAGGCTCAGAAGTTCAGACGCATGTGATCTCCCTTTGATCTTGGTTTAGGTTAAGGAGTTGGTTGGAGAGCAGCTGTTTGCACGTTACGACCGCCTGCTTCTGCAGTCGAGCTTGGACCTGATGGCGGATGTCGTGTATTGCCCGCGCCTGGGCTGCCAGACGCCAGTCATGCAAGAGCCGGGCTGCACCATGGGCATATGTTCCCGTTGCAACTACGCTTTTTGTACGCTCTGTAAAATGACTTACCATGGGGTCTCCCCGTGTAAAGTCACTGCAGGTGAGTCACCGTGGTTCAGACGTGGATCAAGAAGCAATTAAGTGTTGTGTGGAAAAGACTGAAAGTCAGGAATTAAGCAAGGAAACTCACCACCACGTGAGCTTTCTGAAAGATCAGACAGATTCATTTGGAGCAGGTCTGTTGCTGGCAATTAAAAAGTATTCCTTTGATGACACTCCACGGCTCGGGAAGTCCCTAAACTGCTGATCGCCAAGTTCTGAGAGGCCATAGCAGGGGAAGAATAATTTTACATGTGCCTTTTTTTACCCTTTCCTGTGAATCCACTACTTTCTGTTCTCAGAGTTGATATTGAAATCAGGTGGATGCTTCTCTATCTGTTTGGCCTCAGAATGATGTAACAAAGTTTCATTAAGTGTGTGTTCAGAAAAAATATTTCTTTTTTTCAGTTTATTTTACATTGTAGATTTTTTTCTAATTCCATTGACTGGTCTCTTTTATAATGAAACAGTGTAAAATGGTTGAATTTTGAGGGAGAGGGGTTTTAATATTCTCATCTTTTGCTTATGTATTCTAATGTTTTACTTGCTTTTTAATTAATGATGTTAGTTTCCTTTGAGAATACTTTATGCTGTTACCAGCTGGACTTCTTTACATAATGTATTTTAAAACCTGCTTTGATTTTTGTTTTTGTTTGTTTGGGGTTTTTTTGTTTATTCCCCAGAGAAATTAATGGATTTGCGAAATGAATATTTAGAAGCAGATGAGGAAACTAAAAGATTTCTGGAGCAGTGCTACGGCAAGCGAGTGATTCAGAAAGCCCTCGAGGAGATGGAGAGTAAAGAATGGCTTGAAAAGAACTCCAAGTCTTGTCCTTGCTGCGGGACTCATATAGAGGTAAGCACGGAGGGGAGAGGCTGAAGAATCGCAGGAACTCTTAACAGAAACTAACATAAATTAAGTCAGTTCTTTATTTAGGCTGGAACAGAGATTTGTTTGTAGCCTCCAAGTTCAGCAGGGAAGGTAAATTTCTAGGAAATGGTAAGAGAACTTTCCATTTCGGTCTGTGGTGGACAGAAAAGGAGGTGATGTTTCTGGAGCTCGGGGACTTGAGTAAATACAGCAACGGGTATTGTTCAGACTCCAGTACTGAAAAGATCCAGTTTGACTATGGATCCGTACGTGTCCCTTTGTTTTCCACGTGTTGCAGGCTGCTGCTGTTTCAGACTACAGCCAGGAAATGAAACTAGCTTCAGAAAATACTAATTTCCAGTATTGTTAGCATGACAACCAACTAGTTCTGTGATTCTAGCTCCTAGTTCTTCTGAACAGTGAAAAACTACCCGTGTTACGATAGAGTCGGGGTAAAATGTATTCATTAGTTGATGCGTTTTTGAGGACTGTTATCATTCAGAGACAAGCCTGAAGACTGACACGGAAGGTTTTGTTACTCGTATTTCTTCTTTCCTTCCCCTGCCAGAAACTAGACGGCTGTAACAAAATGACGTGCACGGGCTGCATGCAGTATTTCTGCTGGCTTTGCATGGGTTCTCTGTCAAGGGTGAACCCGTACAGGCACTTCAACGACCCGTCGTCCCCATGCTTTAATAGGTGTGTATTTGCGTGTATTTCTTCTACTGCCGTACCACTTACTGCGGTATTTTTTCTTACAGTCTCTCCCAGATTAGTCTTACCTTGAAATTTGTAGCTATACAGTTTTTTAAGACTCAATGTCTTCTCTCGCATATTTACACTTACAAGGACCTGACACTAACAGTAAAAAACTCAGGAGTGATTTGGGATATGGTTTGGCTTTTTAAGAACTTCTGTTTTAAAATTCCGGGCCTGTTCCTGATGCTGTACTCCTGCCTCTGACTGAGAGACAGCCTGTAGTGAAACGCTTCCTTGCAGATGCTCAGGCGTGTGATAGCCCAACGCAAGGCTTTGGGTAAGAAAGCTGCTTCTAAAAAGCTGCAGACTTGGCTTACGTCATCGCTAGTAGGGATATATCGAGAGACAAAGGACGCCGCTGCTAGCTGGACAAACGAAAGGGCAGGCAGGTGTAATAACGGCAGCCTCTAACCTTGCGTGTGTCCCGTGGGGTCGTGCCCGTCGCCGTGATATATAGTGCCTGGATACAGAAGTCAAAATACCAATAGTTTACTCAGTCCTCCACCATCTGTTCTGGTTTCATGGCTGACAGGATTCTTTTTTTTTTTTTTTTTTGCCTTGTCCTTGGCCCTTCCCTTTTCTCCCAACAGTAATTTTTTTCATTTCCTACCCTTTTATCCTTTCTATTTTTCTTCTGGTGTTTCCTGCTGCTCTTTTTTCTTTTAGTTTAGCTTAACCTCTACCTATCTTGACTAAGCTCATCTGTTTTATAAACAACCCTTCTTTTCTTCCCTTTTGTTCCTCCCCTGCTTACATGTTAGAGTTCTCTCGGCTGTATTGTCCGATTAGATTGTAAGCTGTTTGGAGCAGGCAGGCTTGGCTGCTGATTACACACTGCCTAAAGGAATGGCAGCGTGCTAGATAACTCTTCGTACGGTTTGGATTACTAATATTTTCAGGGATTTCTTGAGCCATCATGTTTATAAGGTGCTGTACCACCTTCTGGTATCGTGCTGTAGGAGTGCGGAGGAGCTTATTTTAATTGACTTTGACTGCAGTATGAGCGGTTTATGATACTGACAAAAATTGTGAAACTCGCTGCTTTTGTATTTTTGGTCACATTTAGATTGATTTTTTTTGCTACGTATTTTACTTTTTTTACATCCTGATGTAAATTATTGCCTGTCTTGCAGATTGTTTCAAGCCATGCATATCGATGGTGAGTTCTGGGAAGATGAAGACTAGTAGCTTTCTCTAGCAACAAAAGCCGAACAAACCCGAGGCAGATGCTTTCCATTTTTGTGTCAAGTTTGTTTGCTTTTCAGTTCCGTTACGTGATAGAAGAATGATAACTACCTTGCGCTGCAGGAAACTCACCCTTCAGAGGCTGTTGCCAAAACCAAAGGAGACCATTTTACCCATCCTGTGGTCAGGATCACCATGGAAGGCCCCAATAATCGTATCGATTGTTAGAGAAAAATACAACCAGTCAGAAGTTGGAAAATTACTGGAAAAATATGTACTAAGAGGTGCCCCTTTTTCAAAAGCAAACAAACAAAACTGAAGCCTCAACTCGTAGAAATATTTGGGGGTTTCCTTTAGGGGAGCTGACCTTTTGAGGATTTTAGCTCGTATCCGTTGTGGGTTTTAGGGCAGTTTTATTACAGCTGTAGTGCTCTTCCTGCAGCTGTTTAGTGGTGCTGCTTGGATAGGGAAAATTTTCTGATACAATACAGAAAACTTCTGTATTCACCAACTGAGCCTGTTGCTTCTGTAGCATTTCCCGACCTGTTTCTCTGAAAAGCAGCTCATTGCTCTGTCACTGATGCTGTCCAACGATGGCAAAGTTGGTTTATCCCCAAGGCCCTCCCTACTGCCCGTAATGCCTAGGTCTTTGCGGTGCTGAATGCTTTGGCGGAGAATGACCGACAGCCGTTTCCAGAAATCTGACTGAGTTCGATGACTCATCGCAGTGTTGCTGTTGTGTGAACTCACGTCGCCTGTCCTTATCTCGACAGGGATGAGTGCTAAGGCAATGAACCGAGTACGCGGCCAGTGAGAGGATGGAAAGGATCAGGCAGATACTGAAACACATTTTTATGGATACATAGTTGAGATTAACTTGAGTTCTTCAAGATATTGGAAATTACCTTGTCTTCTCAGATGAAGTAATTTATATTTTACTAACTCTTCATATAAGAAACTTGATTAGTTGATAGTTTTGCTTCTGGACTAGATACCTTATTTCCACTGTTCTTGCACTTCAAGTTATTTAAAAACCCAAATTGTTTCCCCTAAAAGCTCAGTAAGTAGTTTTGTGAGCATGAAAGTAATTACTGGAGGGAACCACTAATTTTTTAGAAGTTTTTCCACTTGCAGAATGGTCTAAGAATTTATTTTGAAATTAAAACTTGCATGTGCTGTGTTCAAAACAACTAGCAGGGTCCAGGTGGATAGCTCAGGAGCTGGAAGACTCTTCAGAAACTCAAGGTGAACACCTCTCGCTCAGTTTTGACTGTTAGTAAATAAATTTATACTTGGATGTCTGGCCAAAATGAGTGCTGACTTAGTTCCTTTCACAGAGGGTGAAAGTCTGTACTATTAGAATTGGCAGTGATTAAAAAGATAAGAGATGGTGAGAGCAGATATCTTGTCTTGGTTTAGGCTATAGGACAGCGTGTAGGGAAAGGTTCCATTGTGTATGGTTTAAATTGTATTTCCTGCACCTTTCACATGCACTAAACTCACTTTAAGGCAGTAAATGTGGTTGTCTCCCTGGTTGTCTTCGTTCTGGCATGTACACGGCAGCGCAGGTCAGTGGGTGGGACGGAGCTCTGTTCTGCGTCCAGGCGGCGATGGCCTCTAGCGCTGCGTGCCACGGGGCCGGAGCGCGTGGTCGTCTGCAGCATGACGTAGACGGGGCCTGGGCTCGCGCAGAGCTCTCGCGAAGCTGGCACGGTTCTGCTGACGGGCGTTTGGACGGTTATCTAAGCAACGTGCCCTCCCACCCAAAGAGCCCCGGTTTTCCCGGGGAGATGCAAGTCCCCAGCGACTGTCACGACGCTGCTCTGGGACCACTGCACTGGATGGAGCCAGCTTTTAGCTACACTCCCCGCAGCAGTGTCCACTCTGGCCACGATTTGTAACTCCACAGGCTGAATCCAAAAGCTTTTGGAAGGGGCTTTCTTCCTGCTAAGCTGCGTATGTGGGCAGATGGGGAATGTTTGTGACAAGGAGAAGCAGGTGCTTAAACCCTGTTTTCCTGCCTGGATGGAGGAGATGATGGTGTTGGATCTGTTAAACCTACAAGAAGCTGGGCAGGTCCCTTCTGCCAGGACGGGGGCTGAGGGTACCAAAGTTATGTTGGGATGAAAAACTGCGGCCAGGGATGTCTGACAGAGCTGCCAGGGCACAAGCGCTGTGGTGAAGCTTGGGAGATGTTGCAATGAACTACCTCTGCTTCCAAGAACATGTGGAGAGAGGGGGAATGGTGATGTAGTCACCACCCGTCTGTGAATTCTGGATGGTCAGGGAGCCCCGGGCTGGAGCTCCCCTATTCTGCAGCGAGGCAGAGGAGGACTGGCCCTCTGAGGAGGGGACGAGTAGGTGACCGCACTCGTAGGACCATCAGCTGGTGTTGTGAGGGTAGGACAGCTAAAACCAGAGCCTGCCTTCACATACGGAGCAAGGCAGGCGACTGGTCACGTGGCACAGAGTTTTTTCCTCAGGTTTTTTTTTCCCCTCTTGCAAACCTCCTCACTTTCTCCATTTCTCTGCATGCACAGAAGGAGTGTTAGATTATTTGCAGACAGTTTGTGGTAAAAGGTAGAGAGCTGTGACCTCCTCCTTCTTCAAGATCCCCACTTTTTTTTAATGAAATGGCTGCTGCCCGGCAGCACAGAACCATAGCGGGTGTTTTGTGGAAACCTGCCAGCAATTGCTAGACAAGGGGGGGAAGCTCTTGAAGTAGGGAGCAGCAGTAGCTCTTTCTACCAGGCTGCTTTCAACACAGCTTTGGTTCTAGGTGCTAGAGAAATCTTGTGCGAAATAACAGGTCTTTCTCATGCTTTGAAGGTTTTGTTGTTCTGTTCAAAGATGGCATTACAAGTCCTGTTCAGCCACGTAAGCTGAGCCGCGTTTCACGGGCACAGGGAGCCTGAGCACCAGATACAGTCAATGTGACCATTCAGAAAAAATTAAAAGACGTTTACTGTAGAAAGTTACGTTCAAGATCAACAGCTTACAAAATCTCTGCATAAAGACAATAAATGCTCCCCAGTTTGTCTTGCCCCTCATGTGATAGCATTTGATAGGAAACCCAGGAATCAAGTTTCTGAATCGGTGGGGTCTTCCCCATACAGGCTGCTCTCCGCCAGTGTGGGGCTCCGTGATGAAACACGGGCTGAGGCCAGAGGGAACAGAGTGTTTGCTCTGAGGCTCATCTGGCATTTCCTTGTAGCAATGTAAAGCACGGGAAGGGGGGAGAGAGACCTTACTGCTTCAGGCGCTGCACTGACACAAATAAGAGTGCCGAGTCATTTATGCTTCATCTGGACAAATCTACCCTCCTGTGGCACGTCATAAAGCACCAGGGCACAGAAAATTATACCCCAAAACTGAACACCTGAGGCTTCCTGTGTGACAACAAATCAAATCATATAGATGTGTAAACTACCCATTACCTGCATTAATGGTGTACTGCGCTATTAACACAGCACTGATGGATGCTGTCTGTAGCCTCCCTTTTGCCGAGATGGTCTCAAGGCCAACATCTGGCTCAAAGCAGGGTTCAGCCAAGCCTTTATCCAGTCAGGTCTTGAAAACCTCTTAAGGACAGAGCCTGCACCTCTCTCTGGCTGCTTGACTGTCCTCATGGGTTGGTTTTTTCCTTATATCCAGTCTGAGCGTCTTGTCTCGACTCAAGCCCTGTTGTCTCTTCTCATCTTCCCCCCGCATTGTCCAGGAGAGCCTGGCTTCATCTCTCAATGGCCTCCTAGCCGTGAAGCACGCTGCCGTCGGGTCGTGCCGGGGCCTTCCCTTCTCCAGGCTGAACAAGCTCCGTTCCCATTTTAAGTGACTATAATGCAAGAGTGTTTTGTGGACAGGGAACGACACACAAGGTACTTGTCCTAATTGCAAGGAATACATCCCAAAGTGATTACCCGGTGGGTTTGTGCAACATTGTGCTTTCAGGTATCTTCACATTTTAGTTTTGGGGCCTTCAGTCCACATGATTACAGTTGCTTCACAGATTAAACGACTCATTCTCCACTGACTTTACCTTCAGAGAATAAGCTAGTGGCAGAATTCTGTGGAACGCAGTATACAGGATCCCATCCTCATTTGGTTAATTAAGGCAGGTGTTACATCTGTCTTTTTAATAGACAGAAGCAAGCACATAATCATTTTGCTAATTTAAGAACAAATATGAGATGAGTTTCTGCAGCAATTCCCTTTCTTCACAGCTGGTTTTCAACAGAAAAGCTGGTTCAGCACTACTCTGAACAGCACGATTAACCGCTGTATGGCTTCTTAGACTGGCTTTCTTCTGCTCCCATCTCCTTCATGCTGTGTAAGGGTTCCACCAGGTTGTTGTGAACCGGCATTAAACCTAATGTAGCAAGTAAAAAGATGACTTAAATAGACATCATAAAGCAAAATTCTCATTCATTGGATAATAATGAAATTAAGCATTACTAGAGTCCTTGTTCCTTTGCTCCCATGCCCACGCAGTTAAGCATTACCTTTGCACTTTTATTATCACTGTACCTCTCAGCTGCTATGTTTAAGGAATGTACTCCTTTGGGAGTTGATTAAACAAGCACCTAATGCGAAGCATGGCTTGTGCCACTTAAAAACTAAGTACGACAGCTGCTTGGCCTGGTCAAACACTCACTTTTAAAGTATTTCACCGTCTTAACTTTAAGTTCCAGCGTGGACTCCTCATCGCACACACACACAGTGTTGGGGTGTTGCTGGAAAGCAGACACTGTCCACATGTGGTTGACACCTTCCTCGATAGCTTTGTACAAAGCAAGGGCTTTGTGGGCTCCCGTGATAAGAATCATCACCTGGGCTCCGAGACAGAGAGGAGGGCAGTTAGGGTCTAGAGGAGGCCTTGAGAGAGAGCGCGCCCCCGCCCTACTGAGCTGAGGGAGAGCTGCCCCGGTCCCTAACAAGGGACAATGTCCGTCATCCTCCCCAGGGGCATTTCACTGCATCGCAACTCTGTTTGCTCTGGCTGCGTTTTATTTGTCAATTAAATCATAGCCCAGTGGGTCATTGAAATGATTCGGATCCTTCGAGCTCCCCTGTTAAGTACCTATACGCTGAGACTTCACAAGTACAAATCAAGGTACAGACTCAATTAGAAGCCGTCCCATATGTCTTTCATGATCTGCTGGTGTAACATCAAGTCAACCAGTGATTCTTGCATTTATTTCCCCAGGTGAGCTTCCTAACCAAAGGCATCCTCCCAAACCTTTCTAGCTCCCTGTGGGTAACAGCTGTTCTGCAGGGTTACACAAGCGTACGTGTTAGCAGAGCAAAAATGGAAGACAGAGCAAAAGCCTTTCCATAGGTTGCAGGATGCATGAGAACAGGAGGATCAGGTATTGAGCTGCCTGTGCCAGGGGAAGCATAAGCTGGCCTACGCCAGCAGGGTGCATTGCTGCTCCAAGACCTTTGGCTGCTCCAGGAAGCCCTGCTCAAGAGCTACTGTAGGAAGTCACGGCTTTTCTCCTAACCTCTCTGGCATCCATGACAGTGCCGACTCCAACCGTCAAAGCCATTGTGGGGACTTTGGAGAGGTCGCCATGAAAGAACCTGGCATTAGCCAATATAGTTTCCATGGCCAAGGTCTTCACTCGCGTCCTGGATACCAAACTTGATCCAGGCTCGTTGAAGGCAATGTGACCGTCTGGGCCAATACCTGCAACAGAGAGAGTTTGAGAAGTGATCAGTGGCTGTAATGGTTCTTGTAGGAAGCAGAGCCAACAGCACTCCTATCCCAAGGACATTCAACGCTTGCAAATTGCAAACGCTTGCAGTTTTTCTGCTCAAGCTCAAATTTGCTTCTGGTAGGAATGATAGCAAAAGCCCCCTCTGAAGTCAACAGAGACTCTTCCCTAATTGTGCGGGGACAAGACGACAACACGTAGATGGCAGAATCTTAAGGCAAACTGATGGGAAAAGCTTGCGTCAAGCTCCCGTTGGCTCAGAGGACCCTGACTACTCCTAGCAGCTTCCTCTTAGGACTGGCAATTGTAATGCATTTTGTACTGGGTACAATTCTAGCCCTGCCTGTTTCTCCTGCTAATCGTTCCCTGAACGATTCACTTACTGGATTGAAATACTTAAAACTGGGGGAGTGGTAGATTACAAGGCTGCCAGCACACACGAGTGCCCAGGGCAATGGTGTATTGGGTGCCCTTCACTGCAAATCCACTGAACTGCACTGAAAATGAACTCTCCTGATAATAAACACGAGAGCTGGTGGAGGAAAGGCAGCGCTTCCTGCCAGTGTTTAGAGACGGCTAGGTTTTCACCTCCAACGAAGAGTTCAATTCCTCCAGCTGCTTTGATTTTATCCTCAAATGCATCACACTCTGCCAGCAGATCAGGTGCATTTCCATCCAAAATGTGAACGTTTTCTGCTGAGATGTCAATATGCTTAAAGAAGTTGTTCCACATGAAGGAATGGTAACTTTGCGGGTGATCCCTCGGGAGACCTGGTAACAGAGCATGCACGGGACTAAGACCAACTGAAAGAATATCACCCATAACATAAAGCAGCTGTACATCCCCGCAGCGGCTTTGGTAACAGAGCACTGCTTTCTCTGTCTGTCACTTGTGATTCCCTCAACTTTCATGAGTTGTTTTTATTTCCCTAAATAGCAAAATTAAAATCAATCACAATAGCTCCTGTAAGACATGCGCTCATATTAACATGCAACGGATGTGCCAGAAAAGCAGACACGCGCTGTGCCTCATCTGTTACTACCTTTTCAGCCTTCCTCCCAGTTTGTGTTAGCAAAGACAATTAAAAAACTGTGCAGAAGCCTGGGAAATAACTTACCGCATACATTTTTTCCCTTGAATGCTATAAACCCACACTGCGCTGCCTATTCCCCAATGCTGCTTGATTAGGACACTAATCAAACTAGAAAACTTCTTGACCAGAGTAAAATTAGCATTAGCAAATAATTAGCCCGTATGTTTTTCACCTTTGGAGCTTTAGGCTTGCCCACTAATCTCACTGTACTCTTTCTTCTGAAGAGACTGTTTCATCACAGCTTCATAAACGAAAGAGTCCTCTGCTATCTCAACAGGAGTGTACGTCAGGTACAGAAGGGCGCTTGGACAGGTAACACGTTGGTCCTTGTAAGAGACCTGGTGCTAAAGGCCTTTATAAACCCAGAGCAAAGGTGGTAGTTAATATTGCACACTATCTCAGCTTGCAGTGATACGATGGATTCTGAGCTGGTCAATACCTAAGTTCAGGTAAAACACAGCAGCGTCTAGTGCGTATAATACCAGGCAACACCTGACACCCTTTAATATTTCTTACATAGGTTTTCAAATCGTCCCTGTTAACTCCCTTGGCTCACGCCAATTTTATCCTTCCTACCCGGACTCCGCGGCAGGTGGGATTTTCCACCCCCACCCCGCAGGGACGGCAGTGCCGAGTGCTGGGGGGCAGCTCCTGCCTCCGTAACCCCACGTCTACGCTACGCGGACGGAGGATCTAGAACACGCAGCAGAGCAAGGAGAGCCGAACCCCCCTGTGCGTGGCCACTCACCGACGTACTCGTCCATGTTGAAGGTTTTCACGTACTTGAAGGAGAGGTCCCCGTTCCGGCAGTACTCCACCAGCTTCCTATAGCAGCCCAGCGGCGTGCTGCCTGCGGGGAAGCCGCCGCCTCAGCGCCGGGGAAGGGCCCCCGGCCCCGCTCCCGGCCCCGCACCCACCTGTGGGCAGCCCCAGCGTGAAGAAGCGCCCGGGGCCGGGCCTGAAGCGGACGATGCGGTTGCGGATGTACTTGGCGGCCCATTCGCTGGCCTCCGCGTACGTCTCCAGGATGATGAGCTTCATGGCGGGGCCGGGCGGGAGCCGAGCTGAGGAGAGCCGCTACGCCGCCATCTTGTCGCCGCCGCCGTCCCACCGACCGACCGACCTACCTGCCTGCCGCCGCTACGCCGCGCTCCCGCTGCCGCCGCCCGGGATCCCCTCAGCGGGCGGGGGCGGTGCCGCGGCGGCAGCACCGCCCGGGCCGCCCTCCGCGCCCGCCCCGCCGGTGGGCGGTGAGCGCCGGGCCCGGCCCCGCGGGCGGCTGCCAGCCCGGCCCAAGCCCTTGCAGCGCCGCGGCCGCGGAGCCGGGGGGCTCGTAGGGTCAGAATTTAGGGCTAGAATGGAAAGAAGTGGTTAAATACACCCAGTAATGAAGTGCCTGGGCTGCTAGCGGTCTGTTCACGTCAATCAAAGTTGTGAACACTGGAAACGCGCTCTCTGCCTGGACAAAGCTTTTGGGAACCAGCGTTTTCCCCAAATGCGTTAAAAAGACAATTAGATCTTTAGATGTCCCTATTCCTTCGTGCTTCTGCTGGGGTGTCCCCGTCACCGCAGGGATCAGCGACTCGGCCCTCCAGCCGCTCCGGGTGTCTCGCAGCCACCCCTGATCGAAGCCACGAGCCGCGTCCCAGGCAGGAACGAGCAGCTCTCGCTCTTGGAGCGTTTTGTAGGGACCCGCTTCAGGGCACGTCAGGGTCCCAGGGCTGCAGGGGCAGAGCCCTTCTCTGCCAATGTGCTCCTGGCAGCAGTGCTACCCCCAAAAGGCCTTTCTGCTGTTGCTCCGGCTGCTTTCAAGCTGTGATGGAAATGTGCCCGACCTCTCCTTGCCAAGTCTTGGTTCCTTGTTGAGATGCAAAGCTCTTACTTCAAAGTTAGACAGCTTTTCACTTTCATTAGAAGAAAGAATAATGTACAAATTGCTTCGCTAGGATCCAGCCCGTGCAGTTCCTTCTTATTTTAATAATTTAAACAACCTGGCTAGACTGAGTGCTCCTGCTACTGTCTTATCGTGGATGCTGAGAAGTCCTGGCTTGGTTTGCATTTGGATGGGGAATGATGGGCGTGACGGGCTGTAGCCAGACGGCTGTGGTCGGCCACGGGAAGAGTTTTAGGCCACAGAGACTAAATAAATTGAAAGCGCCATGTGTTTCCATCAGCAGTGGTTAGCCAGCCGGCAGGAAAGTATTTTGGTGGCTGCAGTGCTGGGTGAAGAGCCGACAGCAGCAGCATCCTCTGCTCTCCTGCGCTTTGGCTTTGGGTGAAACAGCTTTTCCACTTCTCCCATTGGGGTCACGTTGGTGCGATAGACCCATCGGTCCCATGGACGCTGGCAGAAGTCGCAGCGCCTGTGGTCTCATTGGCACAGGACAGAGGTGCCGACTTGCCGACTGAACGGGGGGCTGTGCCCCCACTGCGATGGAGGGGCAGCGGGGACCTGGCTGGGCTCTCAACAGTCTCCATCCTGGGTCTGCTCCAGTTCATTCGCCAGGTCCTGCCGGCACGAAGGGAATCTGGTGAGCGTACCTCCTGACCTGCACGCCGACGTGGGAATCGTGGTGAAGAAAACATCACCGTTACTGCTTCTGGTGTGCAAAGCCACGACTGCTGCAGGGCTGGGAAGGGAGAGGGCACCAGCTACTCCGTTCTGCAAATAACCCACATCAGCTCGCTCAGCGTTACCACGGAAACGCGGAGAGGGCTCGGAGATTTCTGAAAAGCAAATACTGGAGGCACAGACCGCATAGGAATTGATTGCAACAGACACTGTGGAATTCCCACAGTGCTGAGCTGTAGGGCAACAACCACGTCCCCCCCGGGGTGACTTGCGGGTTGTCGGGCTTGCCTGCCATCGGAGCGGCCCGCGGACAGCCGTCACCCCGTCCCCTGCCGCCTGCCTTGCCTTCTGTACTGCGCTTTGCCCCCCGAGGCATGGGGAGCTGCTGCTGTATGGGAGGATCGGCCCCACAGCATCTCCCACGCTGCTCACACAGCCCCGGTGTCAGGACGGATTTGGCAAAGGTGTCTGGTTTAAATTCAGTGCCGCGGGTCTCTGTCAGTTGCGAAGGGTCTGGGTCTCGCTTTAATCTCCTGTGCAAGTGGCTTGGGCAGATACGGTGCACAAAGACGCAGGAGGCAGCCAGCAGCTCCCAGTAAAAGCAAAACATGTTTTGATGAGAGGAAAAAAACCTACAATGGTGCAAGAGAGGCAGGCACGTGCCATCTGCCGCCACAGCTGCCGGTTCTGCCCATGTACCATGTATCTGCATACTTTATGCGGTCTTACGTTACTTAGGAATCGCTGCAGGGCTGGGTGATACGTGTGACTAGCATGCAGGGTATTTTTAGGTATGATAATTTAAACATGTTATTGTTTCTGCGTTTACAGCTAGCTGTTCAAATGTTGAAGAACTTCCTGGTATCTGAACAGGCTGATTTTCCTTCCTTGCAAAGGCAGCAGATGGAAGGAAACAAACACTTCTCTGCAGAAGCTGAAGTTTAACCAAGGGGTTCTAACAAGCACAGCATTTTCTCTTTCTCTGTGTTGAAGTGATTAGAGTCAACAACGCTCAGAGACCAGGGCTTTTGCTGCGGGAACTGCTTGGGAGAGCTGGGATTTTTTTTTCCTAAAAAAAGCAACAATTAAAAAATTATCTGCATAAAGGACCCTCTCTCCAATTCCTGTAATTAAAGTGTCTTTTTAATATCCACCATCTGTCACCTCTTCCTGCTCCAGCATGTCCCATTTACCTTCTCACCTCTATTTATAAGAAAAGGAGAAACCAGATTCCACGTTGGATAGATCTGGAGGGGAGCTGCTCTGTTCTGCAAGCCCCGCTCCCGGCTTAGCTTCTCCCAGCAGCACCCAAATCCCCGTTAGGAGTCTGTTGGGGGGTCGCAGCAAGCCGGTGCGCTTGGGCGGCGCACGAGCAGGCAGCTCCCGAGAGCACGCAGGCCAGTCCCTTCCCGTTCTTGCAGACGAGGCTCCCATGGGAAAGCTGGCAGGGCTTCCCTCCTCACCAGGTTAAAAACTGCTAGTCTCTGCAGTAAGGGATTTCATCTGGATAGCAAGATTAAATTAACCATTGGTTAACTGTGATTTCTCCAGTAGGCTGAAGAAATAATGGAGCGACAAAGATCACTGGTGAAATCGGTGAGTTAGGGCTCCAAAAAGCAGGCTCGGACAGAGCTGGCTATGCTGGCTGAAGGCAGTTCCGAGCTCAGCTGTCTGCCTTGCCCCGCTCACGGTCAGCACAAGCTCGTCTTCATCACTCCATATCTGACCCTCAGTTCTGCTGCTGCATCTCAGGAGAAGTCCTGTTGGGCAAGTCTTCCATCTCAATGCTGCTGCTGTCTTCATCCCCCTTCCTTACAATACTTGTGGCTTACTGGGGCGTAATTTTGTGCACCAGTAGACGAGGCATGCTGACGAGTAGCTCTGCTCGGGCTGTAAGAGCGTGTGCAGCTGTGCTCGCTGTGTAGGTACTCCTCGTTACGGCAGACCCGACGTGACCCAGCAGCTTCTGTTGTTACAACAGTCAGTCACTGAAAATCGCAGCTGCCCGCGTGTTCGAAGCTGCGTACAGAGACCCACGCCTGCCTCTGCCATGCCAGGGGTGCTGACGTCTGCCGAGGTTGGACGAGGTGGTGCAGGCGGCTTGGCCAGCAGCTGTTGTGGGGCTTCGGGCCGGGGGCCCCCACGTGCATTTAGAGGCCGTGCCAGAGCAGGTTTGAGCGGGCAGCGTAGAGGCAGGCACCTCCAGAGGTGTGAAGCCACGCCACCTGAGAAACGGCTGGGGTTCTGCTTGCACAGGCTGTGCTCATCGCCGGTGCTGTTTCTCCGAAGAGGCAGCAGAACCAGGAAGGCGCAGCGAGGCCCTGACCTGCTCTAGATCCATCAGAAACAGGGTTTTAAACCAGCTCCAGATGAGAATAGCACTGTACACTGTCAATAAGGCTTTGAACGGGCAAAAAGCTAAAAGATGATTCAAATGCAAAATGGTCCCGAGTCAAAAATACTAGGAAACTGAAGAGCATCCAGGTGCATATGGGTGTCTCAAAGTATGTCTTAAGACTAATTTCTTACCAGTAAATTGCTAGAAATAATCGACAGCTGTATCACAGGTAACTACATATGAGAGACCCATCTCCTGCTTCTTGTCCTTTCTTTACCTTTTCACAGTTGCAGAAATCTTCCATGATGTTTTGGGGAGGAACATCTGTCAGACAGCATTTATTAATCCTTACCAAATCTCTTCAGCCTAATTACACAACTGTATTCGAGGATGCTATGTGGTGCGTTTCATTCCACAGTGAGAAAATGAGACACGACCTACAGGTATATCCAAATGCTACGATTCCACTTCTTGCATATTAAGTATGTGTGCCTCTGGGGGCACAGGAGTACTGCTCACTTTATTGTTAATGACAAAAAAGTTTTTCAATAGGCGTGTAAATGTGCAGGCAACCAGTGAGCACTATGAACAGCTACCGGGAGCGAAGGGAACGAGCGGACAGCAGCTGCTCAGCGCCCGGCCAGGCTCACCGCAATCCGTCGATGCTTTGTGGGCAGCACGGCGATGATTCTGTTGACACCAGCGGTCTTTGGATCAGTCTCGTAATAAAGTTTCCATCTTCCTTGAGCCCGGCATTGCAAATGGGTGGATAATCCAGCCTTTCAGTGAACGACACCTCACCGTCATTTTCACTTTTTCTTAACCTGCCAGTTGCAGCGTGCTTGCATATGGTTAAGCTGTTAAACCGGAGAGCTTCAGAGGTATAATTTGACCCATTAGCTCATGTGAACATTTTGTCTTTGTGTTTTTCTTAATTGGGTCATTTATCGTTAAAAGATTAGAAGAAAGATCTAGTTTAAATGTCCTGCTTCTTTCTTATTAGTCTAGCTTTAAAATGCCCTGCCTTTGAGGTTAATTATTTAGCTTTTAGAGTTCAATATTTATGACAAAGTGTAGATTAAAAGTGTTCCCTTCATTGCTTAGTCATACACAATAATTAAGGGAACACTTGTACAGCACTAGGATTTCAGAAGACTCGCTGTACTGCAATTCTGTAATACTTTCAATTACTTTCAAATACCTTCACAGCACATCCCGTGCGGAAGTCACTAAAAAGCAATGACTTCAAGCTTCAAAACGTCTCTTGGGAGAAAAGACATTTTGCACTGGAGGAAAAATCAAAAAACAAAGAGGCGTGCAGCGATTTGCCTGAAGCCCTGTGGGAAATGAAAGCAGAACCAGTCATGCACTGTAACCACAGCATCATCTTTCTACTGAGCTTCCCCACCTAAGAAAACAAAACACATACACAAAAGCAGCTGGAAGAGATTGCCATTACCCCTCCGGAATTACTCTTGCTCAGACTAGATGGCCTAATTAGGCGTGATTCGCCTCCAGCTGCCCCCAAAATGGCTGTTTCACCATTTCTGCAGGATACGTTCCAGCATCTTTTCTGAGGACACGTACAGGTTGCTTCTTATTTTAGTCTCTACGATGTCCAAGTCAATCAGTGTACAGCTAATTATCACTGTGGCTATAGCCTTAATAGGGATGTAATCCCACCTCAACGGCAAGTAAATCTGTGTGTGTCATCAGGACAGCTCCTTACTGCGGAGAGATTCTTAGCGCAAATTGTGGGTCTGGTGGAGAGGTGAGCGCAGACAGTCTGTCGGCGCCTGCAGCTCTCCTTCCTGCTCCTTCAAAGGCATCTGTGTTGCAAGAAACCTGCATTCTCCTCGTGTCTCCAGCATTTCTCGGGAGTCGCTCTTTGAGGCTATTACTGCCTAAAATCCTTTATGGTTCCTGCCTCTCCTTCAACATGAGAATGTGATGTTCATTCATCTCACTAAGACATCGGTGAACTATCTACTGTAAAGGCAAAATATGGAAAAAAAAAAAATCCAACCTGGTTATGGTACTGAGTAATGAGCACTAGAGCATGTATTT
This sequence comes from Phoenicopterus ruber ruber, assembly GCA_009819775.1. Lineage (NCBI taxonomy): Eukaryota > Metazoa > Chordata > Aves > Phoenicopteriformes > Phoenicopteridae > Phoenicopterus > Phoenicopterus ruber. Next base: position 1,794,470 of record CM020228.1, on the reverse strand, counting down.
ATGACTGAGGACGCAGTTCAAAACCATGTCCTCAGGTTTAAACGCTTGCGACTCTCTGAATTTGCAGCTTGGAATCCCAGCGGGGCTGATTCAGCCTTCCTCACCCTAAAGCTGATATGGTTAAGTCTCATCAACCTTAGGGATTGATGTGGGTACAGGCCTGACTATAGCTGAACTGTGCGCGTAGAAAATAAAGGTTACACAAGCTTGGAAGTCTCTTAACCAATGTAACATTCAACGCAAAGACTCTCTGAATAGACAAACTTCTATCTCTACGTTGTTTCCTATGCGTGCATCTTTTGGAACGAGATCTTGAATCTGCGACGCCATCTGCTTTATGTGGATATTAAAGATCTGACGGCGCTTTCAGAGGAGTTGGCCAACATCTCGTGTTTGCTTCAGCTGCCGCGCAGTGTGCCGCAGGCCTCTTGTCTGCCTGCGCGGGCACGGCGCTGGGAAGGGCGCTGCCGACGCGGTGCTGGGGACGCGGAAGGGTGACGGCTGCGTGTGACTGAGGCTTGGCTAACCCGGCTGGGGACAGCGCTGGTGTCTGCAAGCGCTGGCCCCGGCACGTCCTCGCTGAGGCGGTGCTGGTTTTCAATGTGGGTTTACATCAATTTTCTGACTCCCTGGGTTTCTTTAACACTTTCTATGGAAGCTTTCACTCTGAAAAATTATAGATGAAGAATTATAGATGAAGTTTCACGTAGTGCACAGAGCTTGTGGGGTTACTTCTGCAGCTCCCGCGAACAGGGAACGTGCTGCCGGCCCGCTGCTCCCCGCGGGCAGAGCCGCAGCGGGTCCCCCCCGCGCCCCGGTCCGGGGCTGGGCACACGCGGCTGGCTCCGGGCTGCTTTTGGGGCCGGCTGTGGTCGCCCCGCGGGCACCAGCGGAGCCGTCGAGCGGTGCCCTCAGCCCCGGGGCGGCTCCCGCCGCCGGCAGGACGCGGCCCGGCCCCACGGGCGGGGCGGGAGGCGGGCGCGACCGAGCGTGACGGGCGGAGGGCGGGAGCGGAGCCCGCAGCGAGGAGCGACCCGGCTGCCGCCGCCTCCGCCTCCGCAGCGCCCGTCGGGAGGCGGCCGGGCAGCGCCGCCGCCGAGCCCCCCCTCCCTGCCCCGCCGCCCGCTCGCCCTCGCCCCGCCGAGCGCCATGGCGGCCGCGGCCGCCGAGCCCAGCAGCGGCCGGTACCAGCAGGTGAGGGGGGCGGCGGGCACGCGAGCGCCGCGGCTCCGTAGGCCGCGCCGGGGAGGACGGAGCCCGGGGCCGGGCGGGGACCCGCCGCCCCCGCGCTGTGGGGCCGGGGGCGCTGCCGCCGCCTCCCCCCGCCGCCGGGGCCCTGGCAGTTGGGCGACGGCTCAGCCCTGGCCCGAGGCCGGGCTCTGCCGGGGCGGTGGGCGGGCGGGCCTGGGCCTGGGCCGCGCCTGCGGGAGAGCGGGGCGGTGACCGGGCCCGCGGCCTCCTGCGGCGGCAGCGCCCGGAGCGGAGGCCTCGGCTGCCCGCTGGGGCGCGGTGGGCCCCGCCGGCGGCCGGGCCGGGCTCGGGCTGCGCAGCGGTTCCCCGCCGGCTCCGGAGCCGCGCTGCCCCAGGCCTCTCCCCGGGGCCGGGCGTCTGCCCGCTCCCGGGCCGGCTTCGTCGGGGAGCGCCGGGCAGAGCGCGGCGGAGGGGCCGGCGCGACCTTGTGCGCGGGGTGCTGTCCCCGCCGGCCCCCGAGACCGAGGCCTCTCGGTTCCAGCCCGCAGGTCAGCGAGCTTCGTGTGGGCTCCGGCCAGGAGCGAGCTTGTTCTGCAGTGTCTTGAGATTAGCGTCAGTTTTATTTCATCTTTACCTGTGGTCCCCGCTGGCTCAGATTGAAATCCCGCAGGCCAGAGACTGTCCTTAAAGAGCTGCCCCGTAGATTTGGGGTGGTTCTTCCTTCCCTGCCTCCAGAAGGAGAGGACGCGTTTGTCAGGAGTATCAGGCTCGCAGAAGGGGTTTGGGGTCAGTTGGGCCCTGCTGCGTGACCCGGCTCCTGCTCACATGCATTTCTGACGTGCAGACTTCATTACTTGAAGTAAGGGAGAGAAATCCCTCAAGACGGTACGCAGCTCTCCTGCTTAACCGAGGTTCTTGTAAAGAAGTCACCGTGTTACGACTTTGCCTTGGTAGCATTTTCGGCGTGGGTAGGCTCGCTCTCTTCAGAATACGAGATGCACCTTCCCATTGGGATAGAGCATTAGGCTCATCGTGACAGCTGGAGGTCTCTGGTTTTTACGTACTAGAAATGTAAAAGTTAAGTAAAACTCGGGCTTTTTTTTTGTTTGCTCTGTGCAAAACAGATGCATTTGCTTATGAAGACAAATCTCTTTGTTGTTCTCAGAAATGGTAGGTACAAATAATCAGGTCTCTTCACTAATCGCCTTTCCCGTCAGAGTCCTGCCGTGGGTGTTGACCCCGACAGACATCTTCACAAATGTCTTTTACAAAGGCATCTAGTTTCGTGTCCCGTCGCCGTGAGCCCGTGGAGATAGGTGACAAAATGTGCGAGGACACTACTGCGTTGCTCTTTGGTGACTCTGTGCCCGACCGATAAGCACAATCCTGGTTTCCTTAAAGAGAAATGTGTGAAGCTGTCGTTTCGCCAGATCCTGCTAACACATCAGAGAGACACACAGCAGACACCACTGCTGCTGTGGAGCATAGCTCTGCGTGGTACTGCAGAGATTAGGGAGGCAGGCTATGCCCCGAAGGATTTATATTCCTAAAGACAAACAGATAATGGAGGCCTCGTGAAACGACTGGTCTAACTGGAGTGCGGAATCAGAAACCCCTGTATAAATATATTTATTTTTATGTAGCTGTTCAGAAGTTGCTTGTTTTTCCTTGCCTTCTGCCAGAAGCCTGGTATTCGTATTGTTGTACGGTGTGTTACTGCTGAACTGGCTTGTGTTGCTCAAAAAACTCCTGCGAGCCGTGAAGCTGAAGATGCAGAGTTGGTATTTGGATGAAGAGGAGATGAGAGGGTGGGAGAGTCTCTCTGGCATTGAATGTGTCATTTTTTTTTCCATACATTGAAACTTACTGTGTGCATGAATGTGCAGTTAATGAATGTACCGTGTGCCAACAAAGAAAGACTTGGCGTGAATTGATAACTGTAAGGGCTAGAGCTGAATACAGGATCCAGTAAATGAGGTAGCCTGGAGAAATTCACAACAAACTCATTTAATCTTTTAAGTTTTTGGATTATGAGGCAGTGGAGGGGAACGGAGAATTTTAAAACTTGATAATTTGGGGGGGGGGGGGGGGGGGTGATAGGGGTAATGCATTAGTGGAGTTTGTTACGTGTCTTGGCGGTTCCTGTACAGCTAAACGTGATACACTGTCCAAGTGTGCCACGGTCGTGTGAGCCCTGCTCCGGGACGTGGTGTTGGTGTATCGACCTGCGTGTAGGGGCAGTGCTGTGGAGGTGTGGGCACGATTTGAACGTGTAAAATATTTGTAGGATTCCCCGAGTGTGTGTATTTTCAGGAAAAAAAGGTGACAGTTGATGAGGATAGTCGAAGGACAACAGGAATTGATAACTGAGTTTGGAACCCATGTGTTTCCTCTTCCACCCTGTTCCTCAGCCCGTGCTACCCTGCAGATGGGGGCTGTGCACCCCCAGCAGCCGCCTTCGCTGTGAACTCGCAACCTGTGTCCGTTTGCTGGTATGTGCGGTGTCAAAGGAATGTACAGCGGCATATGATTTATTTTCTAAAGCTAACTTTCTAGCCCTTGTGCTTTGTTCAAGCATTAGATAATCTGATAAAAAATAGCCCGGGATGACGCCTTTGGATGATGTGGCAGTCTGATCTAATATACTGAGGAAGTGCAGCTCCGTGAAGAATAAAGCTAAAAGTCCAGAGAAAGGCTCTCGGCTTCGCCTGGCCCCTTCCGTCGGGAGCCGGGCAGGGTGAGTGGGGCAGGCCGCTGGTTTTGGTTCCTCCCTCGCAGGCCCTGTGATGGGGCTGGGCTTGTTGGCGGTGGCAATGGGAGGTGTTTGGGGGGAAGGAAGGCTGCAGCACTCCCTGGTGCCGTTATTCTGGGCTGTGCCGTGTCCCAAAAAGGGACACTGGGAGGCTGTTGTCGTTTAGACCTGCCTTTGGGAAAGCTACACAGGGGTGTTGTTAGGATTAGGTGGCTTAAAGCCGTTGGAGCATTACCCCTGGACTGTGCGTTCAGTGGTGGAACTGTATTTCATCCTTAGAGTAGAAACTAGCCTCAATTCTGGAAAAAACAGCCGGGCTTTTAATAGGTTTATTTACACTGTCTGTTAACCGAGGCATGCTGTTTACTTGAGGCATTTGAAATATATGTGATGTATATGAGTAATGTAAACCCATCTAGAAAATGGTGGGTGTGTTAAATAATGAAGACATAGTCCTTTTTAAGTGATGTTTCTTCCTGTTCCAGTTGTGGAAGGCTTACATGGATCATGAATCATTTCATAAGGGGAGGTGTCTGTGGAACACAAGGAAGAAAGGTTTTTCCGTTTGTTTGGTTTTCTTTCCGTGAAACTGTGGAAGCAGTATATTGCTGGAGATGTCATGCGAATACAGTTTAAATCCATGAAGGACCACAGTGCTCACTTAATACCTGGGAGGGCTGGAGTGGAATAGGGAGGCAGATGTCAGTTGCCACCTTGTGCTTACCTTAAGCTTGTATTTAATTTTTCGGTTGAGATGGGCACGCAGATCGAAACTAAAAGATGAGAATATACTATATTTTTTAATGTCAGCAGTTAGAATTAGCGATCAGCGGCTACTGGTTTCCTTGGTGAGGTACTGGTAGCGTGCAGAAGATGTGTGTTCTAAAGATACAGGCAGCTGATAAGGACGGTAAGGAAATTTCCAGGGTAGGTTGTTTTCACATTTGTTTTTTGTTTTTTTCTTTTTTCTATTCAGACAAGTAGAACAGAAGCCCGTTGACAGCAACCCAGCAAAGATTTAAACCAAAGCTACAGCGTACAGTTGCGTCTCCGGCACGGCCGCCACGCTGCTGTTCTGCTGTGGCGGCCGTGTGCTCGGGTGACCGAGGTCTCACCGGTTTGTTCTGGCCCCTTCCGTAGGGAGCAGGACCTGTCAGATGAGCTTGGGAGGTTTTGGTAATTCCAGGTGAAAAAGTAAGCGCAGTATCATCACGTAGCTTGTGTAACAGGAGAGAATAGCCTTGCATGCAAACTTCTTAAACAAAGATAGTATCTCGGATATCAAGATTGTGTTGGACCCTTAGTTGGGCTTTGGTGACTTTTCTCTCGTCGCTGGAACTCAGTGGGGCCCCGTAACCCCAGCTGGGCAGCAGATCTGGGAACAGCCCCTCGGGCCTTCGGGTGGTTGAGTGGCTCACGGGAGATGTGGGACTGCTTTATGTGGGCTTGGCATCGTGTTTTAAAAGGGGCCGTACCGAAAGCAAGTAGCAAAAGTTCTGTGTGTGTCTGAATTCTGATTCTTCGTCATTGGGACTAATAAGAAAAATTCAATATTAAGGTGTATCCATTCATTCTGCTTCTGTCTCTTTTTGTGAAATACCCAAATTTGATATATGGTGACACAATGGGATTTTTTTCATTGAAGATACTGAACATTCTTCATATGACAGTTTAAAAAAATGTGGTATTTTAAAATGCTTAAAAGATCCAGAATTCTTTCTGTGGTGTCTTAATGTCCAGAAAAATGTTGATCTGATCCTAAATATTACAGTAAGGCCTTATGCTTTGTTAAATGTGTGAAATTTACTTACAGCTATCTAAGATTAAAACTTGCTTCTTCAGTATTAAGACCTTGAGCACTCAAGTCTAGGTACAGTCTGCAGGCACAGGTTTGTGCTGGCCCCAGTGCTTGTTGACAGTCTAGCCGGACCACCATAATTCCCCGCTTGAACAGAGGCGAGGGAATTCGATCAGTGCGTTTCCCAGGACCGAGGTGTATTTCCGTGTTGCCAGGCCAGTAACTGCAGCGAGTCAGTGAAGAACAACATCCTCGTGAGCACAGGTTGTGTTTTGGTGGACGTAAAGCTGTGTTGGTTTGTGTTTTTACCTCGGTAGCTGGGAGGGTGGTTGCAAATGTACCCTTCAGGTGGATGCTCCTGCCGGTTTCTGGTCCTTGCTCCGTGCATCCCGCTGCATGGGAGCGGCTGTGTGCTCGCTGCGTGGCAGGGAGCTGGTCCGGCTGGGAAAAACAAGCATTTTTGGGGAGGGGGAGTGGAGGCACAGTTTTCAGTCCTTTTTTAAAATGAAGGAGTAGCTCAGGTTGGCAAAGACCTCGGGAGGTCGCTCCCCGGAGCTGGGCGGTGCTCAGGGCCCTGGGGAAGATCGGTTCCACGGTGCGAGGCTTGGGCAGAGGCACCAGCATCTCCCGGTGCGGGGAGAAGCCGGGAGGGTTCGCTTAGCGTGACTGCCAGGCGTGCCACCACACCGTGCCGTGCCCGAGCGCGGGTACCCGGGGTAGGCACGCGGTTCGGGGCTGTCGCTCGCCTGCGGTTAAATGCGCTGGATGCGCCTACGGGAGAAACCAGTTATTTGCTCATCAAGGAGAGGGCTGGTGCACGTGGGTTGACTTGTCTGATAGCTTACCATTATTCCTGCTGATTAATAAGCTGATATTAAGTTACAGGAATCTGCAACAGCATTGGGCGAAAGTCAGCATTTCAAATCAGGGTATGTTAGTCAATAGAAATAATTCTCCTCTTCAGAGTTGGCAGAAACTTTCATTTCCTTCCAAAAGGCCAGAGATACGGAAGGAGAAAAGTAAGGGGTGTCGCACTGGGAGTGCAGCGTAACCTTGTTGTGGGCAGGCTGTTGCTTTGCTGGAGTGCTCTCAAATTTAGTAGTGACACACTTTTTTTTTTCCCCACTTTTTTTTTTCTTTTAAATGTTTGACTTGCAAAGGTTATGATTTAATTATTCTGAAAAAATCAATCCTGTCACCTTTCTAAAAAATATTGATTCTCTTTCTGTCATAAATATCTGCCTTTCTGAAATCTCACAGAAACCATAGTAACAACAAAAATGAGATCTGATTGGGGTTATCTGCATTCTAGGATTCCTCTGGGATTTCTGTGCAGTTCTACCTTGTGTGCCGGAACATAAAATAAGAACTGAAATGCAGTAAACGTGCATGATACACTGCTGAGTTAATACATTACTGATGATACATTGCTAAGACAAAGCTTGTAGTAATCCTGATTTAGTTATAAAGAATATTTGCATGTAGCCTAAGGACTTGGGGCAAGGGGCGGTTAAAAAAAAAAAGATCCCAAACTGTGTCAGCAGCCCATGTACTAAGCTTAGAAAATTTGGAAGAATTAACAAATATATTCATTGGAAATGCTTTCTTCAAAGTTTACGTGGAAATACTTCAAAACATTTTGTAGGTTCTGAAGTTTAATGCTGCTGTGCTGCGTGTATTTACACGTGATATGTCTCAGCCAGGGGAAGTGGCAGGCAGAGGCGATGAGCCAAGCTTCTGATGGGGTTTTTTGGAAAATAAATGTCCCTGGGTCTTATCCCATTCTGCCAGGCAACTTTCTGTTGTTCCAGCAATCTGGTGAAAAAATCGCAGCCCAACTCTTGTTTTAATAACCGTATGCATTGCTGTAACGACTGTCTATTTTTTTAATGCCAGAAATACAAGAATCCTGCTTTAGAAGCTGAAGTCCGTCAGAGGCTCAAGGAGAGAATGCCCGCAGCCTCAGCAAAGCGGGCTTCAGCCCAGCCCTGCTTTAGTCGGGGTCTCGGGGCTCCGAAGACTCTGGGCAGTAGCTGCGGGGGAATCGCCTGCGGAGCGAGGAGCGCAGCCTTCCTCCCTGCGAGCGCGGGGTGCTGGTGCAGCAGTGCTGGCCGTGCGAGGCCTGGTGACTCATTCTTCCTGTCACATGAACCCTTGCTGCTCTGCTAATAAGCACTTAGTTGAATTTTAGATGCCTGGAATCATTAGAAAGGCTGGAAGGCATTTGTGTACCTTGTCCATTAGGAGAAAAATCTGCTTTCTATAACTGTATACCTCTTACAGCCTCTAGCTCAACTTTAAAAAGTAACTACGTTTTTTTGCATCGTTACCTGAATGGCAGTGGTTTGAAGCTAGCATAAGTTCAGCTTGCTTTCTCCCACACGAGGTGGTTGTAAGAATACGTATTTCTTTTTACTACTGAAAGAAGAACCTTGTAAGAATTCCAGTGGCAAGAATTAATATTACACTCAACTGTCTGTGTCCTCTTTTGTTTCATCTCTTGCAGCGTTGTCACATCTAGTGCTTTCCTTCCCCCCTCCTTGGTGATTGTGCTTTTAGGTTGTATGTATCTTCTTTCTTACGAACATCAGGGTTTTAACTTCTGCCACCCCCTCGCTAAGAGAGCAGGTCATGCAGGGTGTGCAGCATCCAGAGCATCCCTCGTGTGTCGGAGCCTTCCCTCCTTCGTTAATAGGCTGGGTCCTGCATAGGCAGAAGAAAAAAAGGGGAGAAGTATTGAATTTTCATGGATAGACGGAAAATAAGCATGGTGGAGCATTTTCTGAGAATTCGTAGCCTACAGAGCTGGGAGAGACTGAGTCAACTAGTTTGACTCGGCATTTTACTGGGTTACCCCTTAGGTTGCCCCTCTCGTGCTGTGTGCAGGCTGCTCTTCAGTGTCTGCAGCCGTGCACGCTCTCTCTCCTTTTTTTTTTTTTTTTTTTTAAGCTTATTTTAATAGGCAATTACTTGACAAGTTACTTTGCATTTTCTTCTAATGACTGAACTCCATGGGCTTTATAAAATAAGGCGGTTTTGTGTCTTGGTAAGGGCTCACGCCGAGTTAGCTGGTTTGAAGAAGATGAAGATGCGTTGCTGTTGTAGGAGCTCCTGCAGTTTATTGTGTTAATCGCTTGGTGCCCTGAGGCTGGGAAAGCTGCAGCCATGGAAGCAGGTACCAGCCACCTCCACCCTGTGTACCCCGTGTACCCCACGGCCTCGCTCCTGGGGCGCAGAAGGGGATTGATTCGGTGTGGGTTCACGTCTGGCCGAGGGCCAGCGCTTCAGGTGTCTCCTGCTGACAGCCACAGCATCTGTGCTAGGAGGTGCTCTTGGTGTAATATGGATTAAATTTTCATCCGGATCACTTAATTAATTTCTCCTTCTTCAAGGAAGTGGTTCGGCTTTGTGCCACGTGGGGAGTTCTTACTCAGAAAGCTTGGGGCTGATCAGCTCCCTCTTTTTTTTTTTTCCCCCTCTCCTGTTTGTAAAACGGGAATGGGGAGAGGATGGAGGCTCGCTGTTAGAGTAGCGAGGTGAGCTTCGTCTGCCAGTGAAATGGAGTGCAGGGCTGTGATGTTCTGTTGTTTGGTACAGCTGGAGTGGGCGACAGTGCTGCTGAATTTTTCCCAGTGCTTCCCAGTGTCGTTCCGTCCCCTGTCCCCCTCTCGGCTGACCCTTTGGACCTGCCAGCAGAGCTGCTCGTGCCGTCGCCTGCTAACCCACGTCATTTAAACCTGCCTAGGTTAAACCCCTGTAGCAGCAGGTGTACTTAAGATCTTCTGGACGTCGGTGGCGCAGGGAGCTGCGACACGCCAGCTGTGCCGGCAGGGCAGGAGGTGGGAAGCCAGCGGGGACGGCGTGTCTGGCCGCGGCGCAGCGAAGCATTGACTCGCTCCTTGCCGTGTGCGCGCTCGTGGTTGTGCAGCTGCTGGAGGTGTGCGGCTGTCCTGTTAATGGCAGAGAAGATAAATCAATCCACGCTCTTCTCGGTGAGCTTGTAGGACTCGGATGTCTCATGGTTCAGACATGCAGCTGTGGTTTGGATGCAAACGGCCAACGAATTGCACTTAAAACATCTGAAAAAGTTTTGGCTTTGACTTTCACAGAGGACATGGGTGTAGTCTGATCTTTGATCTTAGGCAGCAAAAGGAATAAAAACCCAAGATGCAGAACAGTTATGTAGGAAACAAGACCTTTGTTTAGAAGTGTGAGCTGATTTGTTTTTTTTTTTTTCCCCTGATAAGACATACAAGTAAAATAAGAACGTATCCCCACCCCCCTACATTAAATACTTGAGCAGGACTTGAACGGCAACATATCTCTCCAAAGAAAAGAAAGCAAAATATCATGGATGGCTTCAAGAGTATTAGCGTAGGTGTGCGGGAGGGATAGTTCAAGATGATGTTAAGGAAGGAATTGCAGGGTTGCTGTTGTTTAGTGGCAATTACAAAAGAGGGTTGTACTTCTCTGTTCAGGCATGTGGTTCAGTCCCGAGGTGCTTTTTTGAAATGAGTTGTCTTTCTGCAGAAAATCTCAGTTTCTTTGTTGAGATGATGAGAAATGGAAAGAAGAAAAAAATCAGATGGCAGCTGATTTGTAAATTCCTTTCTGGTGCGTTCCGCTTCGGATGCTCCTGGCCTGGTATTGTCAGCGTCTCTGCTCCAAGCCCGAGTTTGCTTCCCTGCTTCATGCAAGTGACGCTGTATATTTGATAAGCTGCATGGTTATTTATACAGAGCCTGTGGGAAGCACAATGCACAAAATAAACTCTCCTTTTCAGTCATACAGTGTGAAAGGTTGAAGGGAAACAGCAAGATTCATGCTTATATGTATCATTATGTAATGTATGCATGAAAAAACCCTTCGTTAGCAAAGCCACAGGCAGCAATGGAGTCCTTTGTTGGGTGTCTCCTGCTATTTCCTCGACTGAAACAGATGCAACTGCGGCTCCTAAGCAGTGTGAGCTGAGGAAGTGCCAGGGAAATGGAAGGGTACTGAAAAGATGTATGCTGTGCGTTGTCGAAGTCCAGGTGTGTGAGGATGCGATTTAAAAATGCATTAAAACTGAGATGGCATATTGATCATTTCAAGTGGGAGTGCTTCGGAGAGAAGCTGAGCAGCTGCTCGAACGTCCCGTGATGCCGTAGAACAGTCGTCTTCCAGAAGAGTCTGTTGTGTGCAATTAAAACTACAGGGGTAATTTCACAGAACTCGAGAAACCCCGTTAACCTCTCGTGTGTGGGTCTGTTCAGTTGCAGAATGAAGAGGAGCCAGGCGAGACTGCACCGGTGGTGAATGATGCCCCTCCGCCTTACAGCAGCATTTCTGCGGAGAATACGGGTAAATTTAACGGAAAGGAAATAGCTAGGTTTGCTCTCTTCTTCTTCCTTACCTCCTTAATTGTCCTCCTTATTGATGGATGGCATTGCAGCATCCTTACCAAGGCTGCAAAGGATCAGAATTGATCCAGAGAGACTATTGTTACTTGTGGTTTAGAAGATGCATTTTGGCTGCCTTCATCTGATGTCATCCCATCAAGTGGTGTTCAAGTTACATTTCACAGTGTTCTTAGTAGATTGGAGACAGTTAAAATCGAAGTGCTGTGAGGATTTGTGGTTCCCCTCTCATTACTTGGCATTTGGATGATGCTGTGCTCCTTCCAAAAAGTACTTGTTACTTAAAAGGGATTAAAGAATTCACTCTTTCTGCAGTTTTCAATAACTAAGGGCTTGGTCATAAGGGTTATACTTCTGAATCATCACACTGTCATGTCACTAATAGCTTTTAGCAAAGCAGCTTGTTTTGTGTTGGTTATGTATCAGAGTATTTTGGCTTAGGTAAATCTCTTCGGTTTTTCCCCTCCAGAACTTTCACAGTCAGTTGTTTAAATAAGATGTGCAAATCAAATGCAACATACTGTCAGTCTCTCAACCGGCCGGCCAGCTTTGGATAGAAGTTTGATGATGGTGTTTCCCGAGCTACCTATTGAGTATCCTACCTTGGCACACGAACCGCAAAGATGTCCCGTTAGTTCTGGTTCCTGAGCGCGTCTCAGTGACTGGGGTTCAGAAATGCTGTGTTTGATTTTTTTATTCCAATCCCTTTCCCCTCCGTCAGAAAACAGTTTGGAGTCTCTCCCTGGAAAAATTGGTCACCCGTGGCCTGAGGCTTGCAGTGATCGTTCTTTGACTCACTCGGACCACTTGGATTTGAAAATATGACTACTTCTGTTTACTGAAGTCAGGAGAGAGACAGCATGTATCACTGTTTTAAAAATAAGTACAGCCAGGCATGTTAGAGTACTGCTCTGCGTATTACTGTGTATTAGCTGAGGTGCTCCTGTGTTTTCCACTTTCTGTTTTGGGGTGGCAAGTGGCTAGAGGGACAGGGGCAGGAGGGCAGGCTGGAGCAGTCTGGGATATATTGGGGGCTTTTGAAGTCATCTGAAACGCTTCTCATTCCCAGCACGGGGTTCTTAAGGAACTGACAAGTTACCTTCTATATAACTTTTTTTTTTGCAGCTTATTTTGACTACAAGGATGAGTCAGGATTTCCTAAGCCTCCATCTTACAACGTGGCCACGACACTGCCTAGTTACGATGAGGCAGAGAGAACCAAGGCTGAAGCCACAATCCCCTTGGTTCCTGGAAGAGTGAGTACGCTTGGCTGCCTGCGTGTCCTTTGCGTTTCTGCTGTCGAATTTCTGGTTTAACTCCTGCTGATCAAGTGTCATGACTCTTTTTTTTTTTTTTTAAGCTTTCTGGGGTGCTGATATTACACACTCCCAAGAGTTCTGTGGCTAATTTTGTTGGGTTTTTTAAATTTTCCTCTGGGCAGCTATGATGATGTAAGACATCTCAGTAATGCCAGCATGTGCTATCCAGATTAGTTTGGCAAGCTGACAGAGGAACTGTACTGTATCCGTGTGCATGGTCACTGTTTGTTTGTTGTGGGGTTTTTTTTAAAAAAAAAGATTTAGGATTAATTGTTCAGCCATCTAGCATATCTACCCTTGATACTTCTGCTGCGTACTTAGTTGACTTTTCCAGAGGTCAGTGTAGCTGATACAAGGATGATAAAACCATTCTGTCAGAATAATTATTTTTTCATTTTTTATTTGTTTTTTTCAACATTATCTCTTGTTCAGCCTCTTCCTCCACCCCTGCTAGCATTAGATGTCCACTGTTCATTATATTTCTTCGTAGAAGCCAAATTCCTTGCTGAGATAAGTTTAATTTTTTTGATGAGTAGGGAAATTCTTTACAGTGAGAACAAGAACACGCCCAATCTTGACTATCTTAAAAAAATAAAATACTGCCAGTGACTTAATATTTCATGCCATGCATCATCTCAGGATGAGAAGCTGGAATTTTTCCTGCTTGCATTTGGAGCCTTTTGAGATTTAGGATTCCCCCTTGCCCCCATGGGGGGCTTTCCTTAAATGTAAACGAAGCATTTTGTATCCCTCCATCGTATGCTGCTTTTCGAGGGCTATACAGTTTGCTGGCCCTCTCTTGAAGAGCCACATGCGGAACTGGGATTTCTGTATGGCCTGGGATGACTTAAATCCACCCACGCCTTGTCTCCCTTTGATTTGCAGGATGACGACTTTGTGACACGGGATGACTTTGATGACACCGACCAGCTGAGGATAGGAAATGATGGCATTTTCATGCTAACTTTCTTCAGTAAGTACATGATGGAACTTGTTTTTTTTCAGGCAGCAACCCAAAATAGCTAGAGTTATTTTCACACTTATGTTTATGTAGCGCCAGGGAAAACCTGTGTGCAAGGGTTTTATGTTTTTTTTTTCCTTGGAATGTGAAGAGAGCTTGACCTGCTGCTTTTCTCCTGCTTTCTCAGTGGCGTTCCTGTTCAACTGGATTGGATTTTTCCTGTCTTTCTGTCTGACTACTTCAGCTGCAGGACGATATGGGGCCATTTCTGGGTTTGGGCTGTCTCTTATTAAGTGGATCCTTATTGTCAGGGTAAGTTGTGTAGCGCAAAAACACGTATATAGACACTAGTACTCTTTTTCCCTAGCTCGTTTTTATCTCACCTACACTAAAGTTAGTTACAAATTTAGCTTTTTATAATGAAATAGATTTTGAGCCCCTTATTCTCTCACACCAAGCTGTGTGGTGTGGTGGACACGCCTGAGGGACGGGATGCCATCCAGAGGGGCCTGGACAAGCTCGAGAGGTGGGCCTGGGCGAACCTCATGAGGTTCAACAAGGCCAAGTGCAAGGTCCTGCCCCTGGGTCGGGGCAATCCCTGGTATCAATACAGGCTGGGGGATGAAGGGATCGAGAGCAGCCCTGCCGAGAAGGACTTGGGGGTACTGGGGGATGAAAAGCTGGACAGGAGCCGGCACTGTGTGCTCGCAGCCCAGAAAGCCACCCGTGCCCTGGGCTGCATCCCCAGCAGCGTGGGCAGCAGGGCGAGGGAGGGGATTCTGCCCCTCTGCTCCGCTCTGGTGAGACCCCCCTGCAGTGCTGCCTCCAGCTCTGGGCCCCAGCACAAGAAGGACATGGACCTGCTGGAGCGGGGCCAGAGGAGGCCACGGAGATGATCCGAGGGCTGGAGCCCCTCTGCTATGGGGACAGGCTGAGAGAGTTGGGGTTGTGCAGCCTGGAGAAGAGAAGGCTCCAAGGAGACCTTCCAGCAGCCTTCCAGTGTCTAAAGGGGCTTATAGGAAAGCTGGGGAAAAGCTTTTTAGCAGGGCCTGCTGTGACAGGACAAGGGGGGATGGTTTTAAACTAAAGGAGGGGAGATTCAGGCTAGACCTAAGGAAGAAGTTTTTCACCCTGAGGGTGGTGAGGCCCTGGCACAGGTTGCCCAGAGAGGTGGGAGATGCCCCATCCCTGGAAACATTCCAGGTCAGGCTGGACGGGGCTCTGGGCAACCTGCTCTAGTTGGGGATGTCCCTGCTTGTGGCAGGGGGTTGGACTGGATGGGCTTGAAAGGTCCCTTCCAACCCAAACTGTTCTATGATTCTCTGAGAACAGAGCTTTTTCATCATTCTGTCCTGTTTATATGCTGGAATTATTATTGTAATAAAAGAGGATAAAGATTGCACACCCAAGTATGGCGCTGTCTGACAGAGCCACTGTGTTGGATCCAAATGTGTTTGTGTGGTGAGCAGTAACAATGATCTGATCTTTGTAAAACATTTATCCAGATAAAGCAAGCCCTGCCGTCAGCACAGGGACGTTTCTCTCCAGTATGATGTTCCTTAGGTGCTCCTCTGAAAAAAATAATTCTCTAAAATGTGGGATAACCGTGAGCATGAGTGAGCAGGAGAGGGAAATAGGGACTTGAAAATTAGGAGGTGTGAGGTTTGCTTTTCGCTGGAGGAAGAAGAGGCGGCCACCGCTTTGTCACCTGGATGGGAGAAGCCCGCTGGTGCCCTCTGGTGTGACGTGCCTGCGGCACAGGCTGGAGGGGAGCGGGAGGAAGCACGCTTCTCTGTTTTGTTTCGTTTCCATATAAACTCTGGGCATACGCAGGCTGTTCAAACATCCACAGTGCTCCCCTCCACCAGATCCCACGGGGAGAGGAAGGGGATGACTGGTCAGTACTGGTTTGTGTTGTGGGAGCCTGGATGCAAAGATGGGGCCCTGCTGGGCACAGACCTCTGCCTACAGAGGCAAGAAAGGCGGATGTAGTGTTTTTAAAAGTTGGAGTGGGAGAAAGAGAAACCTTTCTGGGGGAATTAAAAAAGTATATAGATGTGCCGATGCTGGAAGGAATGGGAAAAAAAGTCAAAATATTTTTTGGAGCGATTGGGAGAAATTATTTCTATTAGAAAAGCTTTATTCAGAGCCCGTGAAAAGACAGTGGGTGTGAAAATGGTGCGCAGTCATCCCAGGCTGAAAGCTTGAATTTCAAGGAAAAAAATCTCATCAGCTGTGCATAGGTAGAAGTAGAGAGCATTAGTGTTAGGGCTGTCACTTCATACCTGATCCTTTGGGTCTAGGAATTCTAATTTGTAAATGCACATCTATTAACTTTTCTGTGGAAAGTTAAGCTTTTTGGGGTCATCTTGTAACAGTGGTGTTAAAAACTGTTTGCTGGATTAAGGGGTGTGACAGAAGCAGGTGACCTTAACTGTGGATTTGATTTATATTTTGATAACAAGCTTACCTTGTGTTAGGTTTTTAAACTTGAATAGCACGAAAACAAAAAAATTATGTTGTGTTTAGCACTGACATAGTGAACTTCAGTGCTCTAATAGTGTCGGTGCCTTTCATTCCATAGGCAGTAATTTTCCCAATAGAAAATCTTGACAAGAGGGTTCCACAGATCTGGGATTTCTTTTTCAACTGTACTTCTGTTTGCTATACTGTCCAGCCGTACAGCGTCATTGACGTGGTGCACTGCTGCAGACCTGGTATTCCCTGTCAGAAACTGCAACGGCGGTTTATAAGCATCAAAGACGTCAGGGAAAATAGGAGTATTTGCTCAGTAACGTCTTTCTGCTCCACTGATTGCAAGAGTTTATGGCTGGGTATTGAATCTGTTCCATTCCCCTTGGTTAGAGTTGGTCTGACGTGTGTAGAAAAACCCTTGAAAAGAAACTGCCATGTGCTCTAACCTGGTTTTTTTCCTTTTTTTTTTTTTTTTTTTTTTCCTTATTAGTTCTCCACCTATTTTCCCGGTTACTTTGATGGCCAGTATTGGCTCTGGTGGGTCTTCCTTGTACTAGGTGAGTGTTTGTTCGGGGGGGAAGAGGGAACGCATGCTTAAAACTCTGTAAAGTGCAGTTAGGGCTTTGTGAGCATAGCTTTACTGGCTATTAAAATATGTGCATATGGATGTGAAATGGAAATGTAGCCCTCGGAGCACTCCTTCTCTTGCTGAGTGCCTTCTGCGTTTAAAAGCACACATAAACACTGTCCTTTTGTTACTGTTTCTTGGTGGCAGCGTCCTATTTATCATCCGGAAGGAGTAAAGAAGAGAACAATGCTTGTCTTCGTAGTACCTGATGTTGTATCTGTCCTTATATCTTAAATGGAAGAGTGGGCTGTGGTCTTTCCTTTTTTCTTCCCCCCCCTCCTTTGGAAATGACTGGATCTCATTTGGAGTCAAAAGTGGTGTGATTGGCCAAGGAACGTTTCGGTTTGAGATTGCCTGAAATTGAAAGACTAGATGTCATTGATACCAAAAAATTTCTTGTATTACATCAGCTATTGTGCATCCCAGCAACTTGGGTCCCTCCACAGTGGTAACGGTGAGTTGAACTGCTCCCTCTCTACTTGAAGAGGCAACGCCCGTGTTAACTGGACAAATGTGTTTCTTCCATCTAGGTTTTCTGCTGTTTCTCAGAGGATTTATTAATTATGCAAAGGTTAGGAAGATGCCAGATACTTTCTCCACTCTCCCCAGAACCAGAGTTCTCTTTATTTACTAAAGGTAAACTTTCTGCTTTCCTGAATTTGTTCTGGTTTGTTTTTAACTCTATTTAGTGACTCTCAGGCTAGACTTTGCTTGAATATTTTTGGAACACAAGGCAGCAGAAAACAGTTGTTTCTTGGTATCCCGTACACAGCTCCTGTTTCTACAGAGTCCAGGCTGACTTGGTGGGGAGCAGAGGAATAGTTGACATTTCTTCCTGCGTTTTTGCTTTGAGGAATTGTATATTCATTAGATTGCATAACTTGAATTGTAAGAACAAAATCTTTGCCCCTTGGTATTGCACTGTATTTGGCAGGTGTGTCTTTCAGAATAAATAGCATGCCAGCAACACGTGGTATGTCCTAAACATGAGTAAAGGTCACAAAATGTTGTTAGAAGATTGTGCCCAGTGTCTTTGGCTTATGTCCCAGAAAGAATAATTTATCTGAATTTTGCAAGCTGTTTGAATTTTCTGCCAAGTTCCTGAAGAAATGAAGCTCCTGCACACCGTTGCTCTTTGAAAACCCCTCCCACGTACTTGAACGCGCTGTCCTGCCTGAACGTCTTTCAGAAACCTTAATGCCTCAAAGTCTTTCGCTTTAAGGCTGAACCTTAACGTTGCTGCCTTCTTAATGGGACTTTAAAGGAGGAGGCTTAGGTAGTTGAACCCTTCAGCATAATTTCCTGCTTACAGCAGATAATGGCCTTGCATTAACTGTCCCTCCCCGAGGGGAAGGAAATCCTGTAATAGGTTGCTTCCCAGATGGCGAGTGCAACATGATGCTCCCTTTAGAAATATCATAATAACACTGCATTTCCCCAAGACGGGGTTGAAGCAATTGCAGCTGGGACAGCGGTATAAAGAAACCAAACAAACCCCAGCTTTAAATTGGGGGTGATTAAATTGTTCAGATTTTAAAACTGAAGCTTGATTTTTCCAAAGGCACTTTCCTTTTATTAGAAACTGCAAATTGCGTAAGATTCTGCTTCATTTCTGGTCTGTAATGAGGACACGCCACACAAAACGGGCATTGTGCAGTGTTTTCCAGCTTGAGTTTTCCACTGGTGATAGTGTGTAAAAATAGTTCAGTCAATTTATTTAAGTGTTTCAGTTCTGTTTAACAAAGTTATGGTTTATGACCTCCTCCAGGATTTGTAATATCCTCTCGGATTCCTGCTGAGTCACCAGAGGGTTTATTTCCCCCAGTTGTATGGTCACGTAGTGTGAGCATTCAAGCATCAGCTGTATCATCTGTAGTTCGTTCTCACCAAACATTTTTTTGATTTTGCCTCTTTACTGAAACGGAATTTTTTATTTATTAAAGGAACTGTGCGGTTTCTTGTTGCACAGGCTTTTCCTGTCTTTGGAATTTGAAATTACAATTGTAGAGACCTTGCTTGACTCCTCGCTTGTGAGGATGGAGGTGTAGAGGTTTTTTAAATTGTTATTGGTTTGTTTGTTTATTTTTTTGTCATTTTAGAGCTTTTGAAAAACACTCTCACTTTTAGATACGTTGAGATAAATGTCCAGAATAATTTCTGAATATTACAACTGAAAACAAATCTTTAATCCTAAATTATGAGCAGGGAAACCACAAAAGACTTGGATTTTCAGTGTATTATTGTTCTTAAGATTAGATTTCCTCTATGAAAATGATAATTTTCATTTTAGAGCAGGGATAGTTTTTAGAAAATTAGGAGGGGAGGAGGAGAGCACAATAATGAGTGCAAATCAGAAAATAATAACCGGTGAAAATGCACCCAATAGGACGCTTGGTGTTTGCCGCTCGGTCTGCGTGCAGGCGCTGGCCGTCGGCGCTGGCCGTGCCTCGGCAGGGTGCCGCGGCTGCGGGGGGTGCCCGTGGTGTCTGCTGGATCCCGGGCTTGAACGGTTGTGGCCCGCGTGGCTGGAGCAGACGGTTCGTGAGAGCCGATGTCTCTTCCGTCGCGCAACGCTTGACATAAAGATACAGACCTCGTAAGCGTCCTGGGTGGGTGCAGCAGCTAAAGACGGAGTCAGATTTTGTTCTCGCAGCGCAAGTTCGGTGTCATTTCATGCACCTGCTTGTTTTAATGCCAGCGTTCCCAAGAGCATTGTCTGGTTTAGTGTCTGTTTTCCCCTGAGGAATTTTAACTCTTCAGAACTGTAAAATACGCACAAAAGCACTGAGCGTTTTGCTAGAGTCACGTCATTGTGTACCGAGATACTTTATAAGCCTTTAGACATCCTGCACTCTTTGTGAACTACATCCTCCTCTGATCCGAAATAACAATCTAACTGTGGTTTCCATGTTCAATATCCTTCTCTGACAGATGTTTTCTGGCAAATGTCTTCCTGCGTTAGTGAATTCTCCCTCAAGAAGCAACAGGACACCTGCAGGAAGTGAATCAAGACTCTGGAGCAGAAGAAAAAATAATCACCTGCTTTAAGATAAATAAAGAATTAAATAAAAGTACTGTTGGGGGAAAAAAAAAAAAAGGAGAAGCATTTCTTTCTATTTGTTTCTAGGTGTAAAATTTTAATAATTAATGCAGAATTCTGTAATCATTGAATCATTAGTGGCTAATGTTTGAAAAAGCTATTGCAGTCGAGTCCGTGACGTGCTAATAAAGCCTTCTGTAGATCGTGTCCGTGGTGATTTCGGTGGCGTGAGCCCTGGCCCCGGAGCCAGCAGGGGACAGGCTTGCTTGCTTTCCTCCTCCGTCCCGGGTCCAGGGCTGCCGTGCAGCCGCCGCCGGGCCCTGGGAAGCCGGGGCGCCGGCACCGCCGCCTTCCGCTCCTCGCCGCGGCTGGGAGGGAACCGGGGCTGCGCGGCACGGCCTCGTGGGGCGTGATGGGGAGAGAGCCGAGTCTTGAAGGCGGCACAAGTATTAATTTTTTAATAGTCTGTATTCTCAATGTTGTAGTATACTTTACTTTCATACTGCCTACTTTTTGGACTATATAGGGGTTTTCACAGTACGCGTTGGTAGTGTAAAAATGAAAGATCACGTTGCGACTTCGTATGAAAAATGACCTTGCAAAACAAAGGCCTTTTTTTTTTTTTTTTTTCCTCCCTCTGGCTTGGGACTTTTAAGACAATTCTTAACATACCTGTAATTCTTGCTTTTATAATTTGTGTTAGCAGAGACGATGATGCATTATAAATGTAGATTTAATGTGCACTTTTGTGCTTTCTGCCAAGTGGTAATTCACTTTGGAGTTTTACTATGTTAAAACTGTAAATACAGCAGAACATTAATAAATGTCACTTATGTAGCAAATTTTCCTGTAGAGCAGTGTTTAATTTAGTTTAATTGATTACGAATGCTGATTATCTGTGAGAATTTAATTACTTTTCCGCAGAAGGTGCGACACAAATCTCCACTTCAAGGTGTCCATCTTCCTTTTTGTAACCAGGGTTTCAGACCCTGAGCCGTCGTCGGTGTCGGCCTGGCAGGTCGGGCAACGGCCATTCCGTACGTTTTTGGGGGTGAGTTGGGTTTTTCGTAGTCTCGCGTATATAACGCATCTGCCTCGTGAAGCGGTTTGCTCGTGGTTGTGGTTCACGGCTGAACTCGAACGTGTAGTCCTCGCAAACAAGCAGTTGGGGCTGACAAAGACAGATGGAGGTTACACAGAGACTTCCTTTTTAAACAAGAATAAGTGTACACAGAGAGAATTATGAAGTTTATCCTGCGAGGCAAAATCTGTAGCATTAGGGAACTCTGAATCACATTTGCCCAAACTTGGTAGATCAGCCTTGTGTTTACTCTCTTGGCATCTGGGCCTTATTTGGTCTTGTATATTCAGAGAACTCGAATATTTGGCATTCCTGTTCCTCTTCGGTCGGTGGCCTGAAGCTGCAGACACCTCCCGCTCCCGCGGTTCTGGGAGCGCCGGGGAGGGACGTGCTGCCGAAGGCGGGTGGGTGACGGGGCTGAAGACACCCGCGCTTGCGCGTGGCACGGCTTAGCACCGACTCCGAGCCTAAACGCTTACTCTGGGTCTGCGACAGCTCAGCCGCTTTACACCGCGTAAGTGGCAGGTCTGTGGTCATCTGCAGTGACCAAATAAATCCCTTTGGCCTTCCTGCCTGCGTTTTGTCAGCCGGGTTGTTTTCTCCTCCCAGCATTGTAAACCTCTGAGCAGGTTCAGACAGGATTCGGAGTTAATCTCCCAGAAACGGGTTTCATCTTCTGATTGTGCAAAGCAGCGCGCTCCGTCCTTCCCCGGAGAGGGGGGACGGCCGTGTAGGCTCGGCCCTTACGCTGGCCGATACTTGTGATTTCCATGGCGGTTTCGACACGTGCTGCCTCGCACGGTGACCTTTGCAGGAGACGCAGCAACATGATTTTCCTGAGGCTTGGGGGGGAGGATTTGCATCGCACCGTTTGTACCGCGTGCGCCTGAAATGGCATCTCTGAAACTTCGGTATCGCATCACTGCTCCCCCTTAACCCCCATTTTAGATTTGCTTACGCTTTGATAGCTCCAGGATTTCTCGGACTGTGACCATCTATCCGAGTCTCACTCGGGCCAGGCTGTGACGAGCACAGGGAGACGCTGGGATGCAGCCTCTGAGTGAGGGAGTGATCCCAGCAAACGCGGGACCTCTCCCTTGGCATTGCCCTTGGAGGGGGTAACAAGAAATGCTGCTAGAGAGTGAGAGTCTGTAGCAAATCACCCTAAACTTCATCATCTCACCATTTCTATGCAAGAAGCATCAAGCTCTCTGGTATTCCTTTCAGCTAACTGTGCCCGGAAGGGGGATCGAGGCTTCGAGTGCCGTTGAGGGCACCCGGGGAGCGTGGAGGAGCTGCAGAGCGGCTGTGCCTCGGTGGGGAGAGAGCTCCGACAGACACGGACATTGCTGCCTGCGTCAGGGCTTGCACTTGGCCGTGGCCCAGAGCTCGCTGTTCCTTTCCGAAACCGGCTCTGGGGTGTTTTGGGGGCTCCCAGGGCTCTCCTGCGGCGATGGGGTCCGTGCAGCCACCCTTGCGCTGGACGCCGGGGTGGGTGGACTCCGCAGAAATGCTGGTTGCTCCTGCTGAAGGCAGGGGTTGGCGTGTGCGAGCAGGGGGAGCTGCCGGCCGCGACGTCCCGGCGGGTTATTCCATGGTAAGTCTTGAAATGCGTTCAACTGTCCTACATCAGCAGCAGCCTTACGCCGAAAAGCTTGGCTGTGTTACAGAGGAGACATTTTTTTTGTCCAAATACCAGAATTGTTTGTACAACTGATTTTTAAAAATATTTTGCAATCATTTGAAAGTTGCTCTAAGGTTATTTTTCCAGGTATTGTAGGAAGCACATCTTGTAGATCTTATTTCCAGTTCCCATGAAAGAAGGAAAAGCAGCCGGAGGGGAGAAGGATCAGGTAAAGGGAGAACAGCACGTGCTGGAGGAAATCAAATCTGCCTACAGAGAAGGTAGGACCGCCGCGGAGGAAACGAACGGGATCTGCCCATTGTCCGTGCTCTTCCGCCCGCCCCGGTGGGAGCTCGGCCTCCAGTGGAAGATTGGTGCTAATTGTCCGTGGCATCCAGGTGAAATAGAGGATTAAGCTGGGGAATAAAACCACTCCTCGGGAGACCTCCCAGTTATTTATAAAAGACTTTCCCCCCCCTCCTCTTGCTCTAGCCGATATACAATTATGTTTCCAATAAGTTGATAAATATTGCTAGATTTAGGAATGATTTCTAGAAACCTTTTTGCTTTACTGCAAAAGTCCTTTCTCACAAGAAAAACGCTGCGATGAATTCATCGCCTTGTTTTGGCCGCGCAAAGCCGAGGGCTGACTCATTTTCGATGGCTTCGTTAGTGGAAATGATTCACGGGCTGGATTACCCTGACCTCTCCGCCGGGCTGGTGCACTCTGCTCTTTTAAGATTCTTGTGACGGCGGCGGGGATGGCCCGGAGATCCTGAAGCGGAGGGTGGTAGGAAGCACCTGAAAGGGCCGGGGTGTGGAATTGAGCCAAAAGCACCAGCCCAGCCTAGGGCAGCCGAGGCTGTAGTGCCTCCGCGCACCCAGACCGCGCCTGGAGGGGCTGCGGGACTCGCTGCCCTCTGCTTACACGATGCAGTAAGTTTTCATGGTACCTACTGTTGTTTTCATTGCCTCGTGTCTAAAAGATGCCGTAGCTTTAGTTGGAAGGAAAGAGAAACAAATGTGTTGCAAAAATATATATGGTAAGCCCAACCCGGGAGCAGGTGGATTAAGGAACCTTTTAAAAGCTCCTTGAACGCAGAACATTTACAAGGCCGTTTTAGTGGTGATACTTATTACCCGTCACATAAAACCGTTTCGCAGTGCGGGTACCGGCAGGGTCGTTGGCTCACCCAGCCCGGGCCTGTTAACACCCAAGTCCGTTTGCTGCTCCAAGTAGTGAGTTTACATCAATTCCGCATCTGTCTCTCAACGCTAGGTCGGTGAAGCCCCGTGTATTTTCATGTTAGGTATCTCCTTCATCCAAAGGGTTGTATTAGGAGTCATCCTTATCGTGTATTGCTGAGAAAATACTATGCTGAGAGTTACCGTGACTACTGTGAGGAGTTTCTCCTGCAAATAGTTCTTAGCTGGTTTCCTTGCAAAATAATCGTGTATCATTTTTTGGGTAATCTCTTGCGTGTAAACACCAATGAACTTTTTGGTGGTTTGGGTTTTTTGTTGTGGTTTTTTTTTTTTTAAATTCAAACCAACAAAAGTCATGCTCAGAGTATCAGCTGGGTGTGTTATTTTTGCAGCTTATCCAGGTGGGATTGTTTGCTGTCGAGCAGGGGAGCTCCTCTGGAGCAGGGAGGGTGCGTCAGCTTTGTCCCTGCGGCAGAGCGAGCTGACTCGTCCGCGTGCGCTATGAAGAAACACACTTTGATTAACATCCGAGGCTTGCTTTACCTTCGTGAGTCTCATAAATGTACAAAAACGCAAGAGAAATTAATAGGAAAGTCCATGGTTTTCTCTTTTTTTCATTAACTGTTGGATCTCTGTAGCAAGTTCCCGTTCACGTGAGGTCCTGGGCTTCCTGAGACACGTCGAGCTCCGGCACGGACGTGCCCGTCAGCGTTCCCATGGGAAGGCAGAGTGACTTCCAGTCGATCCCTGCGTCCCCAGGAGAAGCAGCTCGGGGCTGGTACGGCTTCCTCCTCCAACGCCTCGGTCGCCTCGCGGGGCCTTGCAGGAGCCACGGCACGTCTGCGCCTGGGCTTTGCCCAACGCAAGAATTACGGTCAGCTGGCTGCCAAGAAGTGGCTCCGGGTGCAGAATTCGGCTTACGGAGTTTGGGTAATGGAAAAGAGATGCAGGAATGGGCACTCAGAGGCTTCCCCACGTGACAGCGTTCCCATCGCGTGGCTACCAGAGGCAATTAGGGGCAATCCAGGTGATCAAAACGGTCAGGTTTTGCTGAGGTTTACAGTAAAATCCAAGGCTTACAAAGGCACTACACGATGCGGCCGTAGTTGTGGTGGTCCTGCCTCAGCCTGTGGTTTGATTCCCACCGTCCCGCAGCCAAGGGTGGGGGCACGGAGCCTTTCCCACCATGGGACTCCCCGTCCCTGCTCCGTCTCGGCAATAAAGTTCCTGCGACAGCAGCTGGGGAGGGGAAAGGAGGTGCCAAAACGCAGACGTAATCCACCAGCAGCTAAATAACCCAGTCTCCTGGTAACTGGGACCTGGGCTACGGTGCGAGAGCCGTGCCCGGCTGGTGGCAAATTTCTCCAGGCGTTTAAATACAAAATACGTCCCGTGCGTCCGTGCTTTGGGGTTGTTTCCACGTTGATGAGTTGAATCTCACAGGGAACAAGGGAAGGGCTCCAGGGGGCCGGGTCGAGCTGCTTTTAGGCACCCCCAGGTAAGGGGCTGCGGGGTAAAAGAAAGCACCCGTGGGACAGGCGAGCAGAGGTGCTGCCGGAGAGGGGCCGCGGCCGCTCACACCCTGCGAGGACCAGCTGGTCCTGGGAGAAGTGGGCAGGGGAGCAGCTCCCACGGGACCCCCACGGGACCCCCGCGCTCAGCTGGGCTGTCACCCCACTTCAGCGGCTTGCGCCTGTGCTGCTGAGACGCTCGGGACAAGGATTTCCATTTTGCTTTTCATCTGAAATTTTTGGGGAATGGACAAAAGCCAGTCAGGGAAGGAAAATATCAGAGTGCAAGGGCTTAGTCACTGTTTAACGTAAAAAATCAATCACAGGATGTATCCTAGAAACTATTTTTAAATCATAGGACCTACACAGACACAAGCCCTATTTTGCTAAGCTTAAAATATGTTAATAAAACCTCATAGCAAAGGATATAAGAAATAGAGCAAAAGGCAGAGATCTCTGCACGGGGTCTGGAGCATCAGAAAGGGTCCACGCCAGGAGTAAAAATGTGCTGTGGTGCCAGGACGAATAAAACACCCTCCATGTCCCAGGGCCAAGCGGAGCGAAGGACAAGAGCGCTCTGGACTGCTTGCTTTAAAAACTGAGCTACTCAACCGAAGTTATGCTGAGTACGAAACCAGCGTTTCCAAAATATCCATCATCTCTCAGTGAGCTCTAACGGGCCCCCGACCCGTAACCTGGGGTGTTTGTCAGCTGGAGCCATCCGGGCACCAGGACACGGTCCTCGGAGCATCCTTCGGGCAGCGGTGGGTGTGCCGGGGCGGCGGGCGAGGGCAGCGTCTCCTGCGCGTGGGCATCTCCCGGAGCGGCGTCGCCTGCACACACAGCACGAGGGGCTTCGTGGGCCAAGATGCCCCGTGCCCGCAGCCACGCGGCACGTGGACAAAGCAGGCGGCGGATCGGAGGGCCAGGGAGAAAAAACCCCATCTTTGACCAGATTTTGTGTTTGTTTTTGTTGTTGCTTTAACCGAAGTGGCTAGAGCGCGGTAATTAAAGGCTCAGTGGCTCTAATTGGAATAGGTTTAAACTCGAGGTCAAAATCCCTTCTGGCACTTCCTCTGCCTAATAACCATCAACAGAAATCAAACAAATCCAACTGGCTCCAGCCGCTAATCTGCAACCAGCAAAGGTCGCGGCGGCGATAAGGGAGCGCAGCGGCCGCAGACAGCCCTGCGTGGAAACCCCTGCTCCGGCGGGTCCGACGGCCAAGCGCCCAGGGGTGCAGCGCCCGGCCCCGCGCTGGTGCCGGGGGACGAGTGACGGCGGGGCAGTCCCCGGCTACGTGCGACGGGTCGGACCCGGTGCTGGGGGATGGAGAGAGGATGGAGCATCTCACGCCTGAGCGAGCGGTGCCAGCGCAGCGCGTGGGACGGGGCGGGCGCTCGGCAAAATGCCTGTTTTCTTGGAGCAGATGGAGAAACTGAGGCTGAGGTGGGGGCTGGGGAAGCAGCCTTTGCAACCCAGCGCTAATTCCTGGGCGCCCGGCGGGCGTTGTGCGCAGCGCGGGTGCGGGGCTGCACCCCCAGCCCACCCACCGCTGCGGCTTCCTGCCACCGCCGAAGGTCACTGCCCTCGCCAGGTCGCCACTTTAACTGCTTTGCTAATTATGCCCTAATCTGGACCTTTAAAGTGATCTGGGAGGGGGGAAAAAAAAGGAAAGAGAAGAAAAGGAGTTGCAGATGTGCAACGGTCAAGCACCACGGGGCCGGGATGCCGCCGGGTGTGTGCGGAGCCATCCCTCCTCTGCCCGTCCGCGCTGGGATGCCTCCGGTGACTTTTGCCTACAGCTTGCATCGTCTTAAAGTTTTCTGGCTCCTTGTCACCACTCTCCTCTCTGCCAGCCCCCGTGCACACACGCGTTAGACCGGCTCGGTTAATGGGATCTGGCGGCGAGTTACTGCAGCGTGGCCCGGGATCGCTTTCCGTGCAAAGACAGGCCGGCTGAAAGCCGGGGTGCCCCGGGCTCGCCGCAGTGGCTGTCACCAAACACACTCCTGCGTGGGATGGAAACACAAGGTCCTGGGCCGGGAGCAAGGTGGTGGCTGCCGCAGTCCCCTGTCCTGCCCCCAAACCGGCCGTTCCCGCTGCGGGGGTCAGGGGAAGGAGAAGCTGGGGCCGCGCTCCCGCTGCCGCCAGGCAAGAGGCTCTGGTGCCAAACAGAGCACGGTGCGGTGCCAGGGCTGGGGCTGGCGGGCAGCCCTGCGGCCGCCGACGTGGCTCCTGCCACTGGCTTTGCCGCTGCTGACGGGTGCACGGAGCAGCCACAAAATGGAATCGGTGCGAGAGTGGTGCTGCGGCGTGAGGCCGTGCGGGGCCACGGGAGACCGCGCAGTGCCGTGGGATGCCGCGCTGGGCCGTGCCGTGCCGTAGGATGCTGTACGAGGCCGTGCGGTGCCGTGGCTGGAAGGCAGCGGCTGCGGCCGCCCCGGCTGAGCCCCTCGGTGCTCCCTGGGCAGCAGCTCTGGCCGGAGCCGCCCGGGCCCCGCGGGAGGCTGCGACGCAGCTGCAATCGCTGCCGGCTCCCTCCCACAGCTGCGACTGGGGCGGGAGTGCCCAAAAGCCCCGGCCAGGCCTGGTGTTACTTGCTCGAGGGCTTCCGTGCCTGCAGCAGCTGCTGGGGAGCCCTGCCTGGGGGAAAGCCAGCTCCCCTCCGCCCCAGCCCGGCTCCGGGCCCCCCGAATAGGCTATAACCTGCAGCAGCACCATCCTTCGCTGTGGGGTGTGCTCCTCACCTGTGCAAGGACGTGCTTGAGTTATTTCTCCGAGTCACACAGAGGTAAGCGGGACCAGCACAAGATCTTACCACTAACATGGAGCGTTGTTAGAATTCGTCCCTCTGCACGGGAGCTGCTTTGGGTGGTGAAGCTGTTGATGGGGCTGGGGCGCTGCTGGGGGGAGCAGCTGATGGCAGCACCCTGCGGCTCAGGAGTCGGGCAGCAAAACCACGTTAACTTAACTCTAACCAAAGCCCTACCCCTGACTTTGCAAAAAACCTCAAACCAAAAACCCAACCCACCAATGCCCAGCAAATCTAAGGACTGGTTGAAGTCCGCAGGTGCAATCAGTAACGCATAGAACAACAGAGCTTGGCTTTGACGAGATGATGTTTTACAACTCCTGAAAGAAAAGTAAATTCAAACCATTGAAACAGCTGTAGGTTAAAATATAAAGCACAGGATGGTGACTGCAGCAATGGTAATAGATCTGGGGTTCACTTCGGAATAACGAGCTGATGTAGACATGAGCTGGTTCTCCTGAGTTTGGCTCTTCGTGCCAGCGCTCCGCGTTGTAGCCGGGGCTGGTCGCTCCTCAGACTAGCCCTTGGTTTCAGGATCAGGCCGGGGGCTGGGCAAAGGGGGACCACAGAGCCTGGAAGGGTAAATCCTCTTCCAGCTGCCAGAGGAGAGAGATGAGGGGGGGGATCTTGCACTGGCCAGCACTTGGTTTGGGTGGCCAACGCTTGCTTTGGGCTACCAGCGCAGAGCTGTGGCTCCCGACAGCCTCCTCGTGCTCTTCCCAGTGATGTCGCTGAAGGATGCTACAGTGATTCCACTAATTCTTCATTTTCAGGTGTCTCCGTGCCCCCGTGCGCGGCGACGGGCCGGGTCCCGGCGGTGGAGGCTGCAGACCTGCCCGGCTTTGCCCAGCCCTGCTGAGCTGGTGGAGGTGAGCACAGCGCTGACGCGGAGGGACCTACGTGTCCGGTTCATGCAAGCAGCTGCCTCTGCTGACGCCTCCATCGAGGCAAATCAGGCCTGGCTTTAGGGCTGGGGTTTGAGAAAAGCGGAGCTGCAGCCGCTGCGGTGCCCGGGGTGAGGGAGAGCCGGCCGCGTAGGTGCAATGATGGATCCGTGATTTCTAGCCGGGTGCTCGACCCGGTGTCTGCGGCTCTGAGCTGCCCTTTGGGTGCTTTGCGAAAATCCATTTCTCTGCTCCGTCGTGGCTGGGCAGCACGAGTTTGAACCTGAATGTTCCTGATGAGGTAAAGTGATCTTGTCCGTTATAGCGGAGCACTTTTATCAGGGGACTGAGAAGCACATTCATGTAAACTGTTCCCCGGGACGCGGGGCCAAGGCACAAGCAGAGGTGCTGGCACAGCGCGGCAGGGACAGTCCCCGTCGCCTTGTCCAGCCGCTGCTTCCTTAGCCCAGGACCCGCAGGGCGTCGGGGCGGAAAAGCCAAGGTCTCGGTGCTGTTTCCCGATGCTGGGGTGTTCGGCGGGTGGGCAGGGGCTGCCTGGCTGCCCTGTCTGAAAGGGGCTGTCGCTCGGCACGGGCAGGAGCTTAAACTTTACACGATTCCCAGGGAATGGTTTTCCCATGGCGTGGAATGCAGAGCCCTGTGCCCGGGCTTCTGGATGAGCTGCTTGTGCTTAACTCCTCAGCTTGCGTGGGTGTTCACGTTGGTGTCCCCATCTCTTGCTGGTTTTGCTTTGGACCAAAAGTAAGATTCTCGGAGGAACTTTACTGCCCTTTCAATCTGCAGCCCAAAGGACATAAAGCAGCTCCAAAGCACTCGGGACGCGTCCAGTGCCGGGTTCTGGCGCAGGGCGAGCGGGATGGACGGGGCACCACGCACCCCTTGTCCTTCGGTCCTACCTCGGTGCCGGTTTTATAGCAAGGCTTTTATCAGACAATTTGGGTCTGTTACCCCAAACTGTCAGCTGGAAACGGGGAGGAAGGAGCACTTTATGGGCCCAGACTTCCCGAAGCTGCTGGGAATGACTTCATCCATATGTTAAGCAGAGCCTGAGCCAGCTGACAGCAGGCGAGAGCAGCGCGGGCAGGGCTCTGCTGGGAGGAGGAGGATGCAGAGGAAGGCTCTGCCTGCTGCCTTTCCCCTCGGCGATCTCCTCTTTGTCCCGACATGTGTCCTCCTTATTGGGACACGGCTTAAATCTCCCGACAGGAACGCGCCCGTGTCGCCGTGCTGAAGGTGTGTTTGCGCGGCAGGCGGGACTGGCTGACAACCAAAGGGTGATTTCAACCCGTCTCCCATAAAACAGGCTTTGAAAGTTCAGCGAGCGCCGGGCAGAGCGAGGCAATTAAGGGAGCTTGCTTTTTTGGAGATGCAATACTTCTATTAAGCAAGCGCTCTGTTTATGTCCCTGCTAATTGAAGTAAATTGCTTTCTGCAATCAAATTGGGAAGTTCCCCTTCCGATCATGATGCGAGTTGTGCTTTAGTACATGATTTCCAGTATTTAGTCTGCTTTTAGTGTTCTCCCTTTAATTAATTTCGTGTATTCAGTCCATTTCTGCGAGCCGGCAGCGGTGGTGTTTGAAGGGCTCTGTTGCTTTTTAGAACAGAAGGGAGACAGGAGGGATTTCTTTGTCTTGTTTCTCCTCCTCGTCCCCCAGCCTGTGTTCCCTGGTGCATCGCTGAGGTAGAGCTCGGGTAACGTTGAGGCTGGCTTCGTTCAGCCTTTAAACCCGAGCAGCGGCCGGTGCTCCGAGTGTGGGCTGCTGGATCCCCACGGGCTATGGGCTCAGCAGGAGGAGAAATATTTTTAATCTGGTCCAGCAGAAAATTACTATTCCAGATTAGAAATTAAGACCATCAAGTGGGCATGAGTCATTCTATTTGCTGTGGTCACAGTTTTTCCTCTCATTAATCTTACAGCCTGTTTTCACTGCTGCACCCTGAATGGGAGCGAGGACTGCTAACCATAATGTAAATGCCGTCTCCCCAGTCCAGCAGCTCTCGACTGCTGCTCCTCAGGCCGTGCACAATTGCCAGTATCCCTTTTTTTTTTTTTTTTTTAATTCTTTCCGTTCTGTAGAGTATCTCGATGTTGTCCCAAGCGTTTTGCAATAGCTGTGTTGAAAAACAAGGCCTTATCTACAAGCAAACATATACCGTTTTCACTTAACTAGTGCAGAGCCCTGTTTCAGATTAATACTGGTTTATTTTGGTGAAGTTTAAATCTACTTCAAATTGGCATAAAACTTAAAGGAAAAAAGCACTCTTGAACTGAAAGGAGAGAACGCACAGAAGACTTCACACGTACACATCTGAACCGGTTGCTTTGGCTCCTGAGGATACCGCGGTGTCGGCCCCCGAGGATGCAAACCCCGCCGCAGAGGGACCTGGCTGCGTGAACCGTCTCGGGGGGAGCAGCGAGACCAGGCCGCGGGGGGGACGGTGCCCCAGCCCGGCGGTGGGACTCCGAGACCCGCGCGGTCACAGGGGTTTGCGCTCGCGGCAAACAAACCAACAATAAAGTGTATTTAAAACAACCACGAGCGGGGCAGCTCGGGTCGTGCCTGCGCCCCGGGCAGGGCTCAGCCTGCCCAAACGCCGCGGAGCCGGCACGAGCCCTCGGCCGCCCCGGCGGCACCGCTCCCCCAGTCGGCACGGCACGGCACGGCACGGCACGGGGGGACACCGGCCCCGAGGCAGGAGCCGCATCTCTCGGTTCAATTACTAGTGCTGGGGGGCTGAAGGGTCCGCATGACGGCATCTCCGAAACCGCGGGGGATGCAGGTCTGGCTGCCCGCGGAGGGACGTGGCCATGCGCCACTCCGGTAACCGGCAGGCAGTCAGTCAGCCGTCTGTCCTGCAAGCGGCTCTTCCCAGAGCGTTTACACTCGTCGGTGGGCAGGAGAATTTAGAAAAGGGGCAGGGGGGTTGCTGGGCTGGGGCCCGTTCTGCGGCCAGCGCTGGCTTCGTGGCTCTCCTCCGGCTCGGCTCGGCACTTGCGGGGCCACACGAGCTCTTGGTCCACCTTACAGGCGGGTTGCACGAATTGAGGAGTTCGCTTTTGTCCTGCTGTTTCAAAGTCTAAAGCCAAATCCCTCCCTGGACAGTCCCACTGTAGGCATCGATGCCGAACAGGCATGTCCCAGGGTTGCGCTTTTGCTCGCGGGAAGAGCAGATTTGGGTTGCTCGTGGTGACTTGAATTGCTGTCTCTGTGGCCAGTGGTCAGAAGAGAGGAGCCAGTTGTATTCTGGACTGCAGCAGCTCTGTACTGCGATGACATGATCAAAACATTAAGGATCCTGCTTCTTGGGGAAATGCAGGAATCCAAAACATCTGGTAAGTTTGTTTGTGCTTGTGTTGCCTTCCTTCGTGCCTTTGTTCATCCCTTCCAATTACTGCTTCTAAGTATAAACTTAAAACAGAGCCTAGGCTGAGTTTGTGGGGAACATATGGACAAATGGAAAATAAACAGCATGAGGAATTCCTGGCTAATGAGCTCTTGGATGATAAGATACCACCAAAAAAAAAAAAAAAAAGAAAAAGACAGAGGTCTGAGCTTCAGCTCTGTCGTATCATGAGAAGAAAATTTCACTAATGATACCCAACAAGACTTTGATGCTGTGCTGCAGCAGATCTCTCTTACGGCCTCCTCGGGCTCCAGGCTGCCGAGGACACGACTGCTTGTTGTCTGCGCTGGGCCCGTGCTTGGAGGCTCATTCCAGCTGTGCAGGGCCCACAGCTGGATCCAGGCCATGGCGATGGTCCTCAGCCACCGGCTCTGCTGGGCCAGGGCCGCCGGAGCCTCGTGGCAGAGCTGCAGCCGAGATGACGGAGGGGTCGCACCTTCCCCGAGGCCATCGCGCCAGCCGGTGGCACTGGCTCCGTGCTGGCTTTCCACGAACAGCACGCGTTTCCCCTTTTAGCCTCTCTCGGTACATATGCAATTAATTACTCCAGCTGAACAACAGGAACCCGGTCCTTCCTCCTCAAGTTCAAGGTTCGCGTCTCTCTTTCTTCCTGGCAGAAGAATAGATGCTTCCTTACACTTGAGGCAAGAGTCACCCCGCTAGCTTTGCTATTTATTTGTGGTTAAGCGGCTGCTTGGATTATTTTTGGTTGTAGGGTTTCTGATTAGCAGTTCCACTCGCTGCAGGTCAAGGTGTTCATCTCTGCTCGGCTTAGGCACCCGGCTCTGACCCTCAGCGCTTCTAGAACTCCCTTGACTTTCCCTAATGACTGTTAAAACCTCCTGGAGCAAACGGAAGCCTAGCGCTTCGCATCTGAGCGTGTACCTTGTTTTTCAGCGCAGTGACTTACACCGGCAGACTCTTTGCAAGTCCAAGGAGATGGCCCTTTCCCATCCAAACACCACTGGCGACAGTGGAGGACGCAAACGCTGGGGCCGCGCGGGAGCCGAGCACGCACGGGCGCATCGCCTGGGAGCTCCCGTGTCCCCGCGGGGCGAGCAGGGACCGCTGCCGTGCTGCGTCTCGCTGCTCGCGTTCCCAGCTCCTGGTGCTGGTGCCCGGAGCTCCCACAGCAGACAGTCACACACACCAGTGGGAGAGGCTGTCCCTGTGGCTGGGTGTCCGGCTGCGGGGCAGGGGACGGCGGGATGCTGCCCGTGGGCGGCGCGGATAGGAGCTGTCGGGCGGTGGGGAAGGGGATTGTGCTGGGGGACGAAGGGGCAGAGAACGCGCCCGGGGACGGGAGGGATCAGAGCGGGCGGCACAGCAGGCGGAGCGGGGAGGCAAAAGGGTGAAACCCCGGAAAATAAAAGCAAAGAATAGAAACGTTTCCCAGGAGCGCGTGTAAGCGTCGAGGAGTTTCTGCCCCGGCAGGCGGTGCGGAACTGTAGGACTGCGCCGGGCATCGGCGGGGGCTGGCTGTGGGTTGGGGGGGATATCTTTCCAGCTGCTTCTCTGGTCCAAAATAGCCACTGCTCAACAAATGCAGCACTAGACCGCTTCTTTCCAGAGGGCAGGAATGCAGTATAAATGCCTCTATCACTCTCTCCTCTCTGGCCAAAATACTATCTAAGCATTAAACCATGCTGCCCAGAATGAGGTAGCAGGTTTTGATCCAACTTGAAAACAATTAGTTAAAAATCAAAGCAGCAAGCGCATTGTTTGTTACCGGTTTCTGCTTTTTTTCCAGGGGAAATTTGGATTCTTTAATTGGTTCAGCTGGAGAAAAAACCCCAGATCAAACAGCGAGTGAGCTGGAACAACAAAGGAATGTCCTGGTATTTCTTTTTCCAAGTTTAGAAATGGAAGTCAGGGCAGCCTTGGGATTTGTGGAAATTCCTCTGTGCATTGTTAGGAGGTAGAGGAAGTGGTTTAAAGTTTAGCTACTGGATTCTGCTTTGCAAAGCGGGGGCCAGTTTCCACTTACCCAGCTCAGGTTGCCCCCGGCTTGGCTGCGAGGCTGCGAGCAGCTGCCCGCCGCTTTGCAGCGAGGTGCCGTAAACATTTACCTCCTGACCAAGGCAATTGTGCGAACACCTGGGGGGGTCTCGCCGTGCCCCCCGCCCTGCTCCGGGGGCTCTGTGATGGCAGGCGGCCTAGGAAAATAAGTGGAAACATTTTTCCATTCCTGCTGGTATTTCTTTCTTGCAGCTGCTTGGCACAATCGGAGTCGGAAAAGGTTGTTTTCAGTCCACTATCAGCTTCTCGAAGAACTTTTCCCATTTCTATATGAAGCTCTTCATGTAGATATAGATCACACTTTTCAATTTCTGATGCCTGTTTCCCAAAGCCATTAGGGTCATCAGATAACAAAAAGCCTCCAAGACCCCCAGGTAGGTTATAGATATGCTGGGGGGAAGAGAAGAGAGATCCTGGTTTAAAGCGCACAGGCTGTTTGTTTTCCCTGTTACAGTATAGAGGTTTTGGTGGTGTTTTTTGGGAGTTTGGGGGTTTGTTTTAACGTTCTTTTTCTGGACAGCGTGCCCACGTGGCTGGAGGGTAGAGGCTGTTCTCCGCTGGCCGGGCTGGAGTTGAGCGAGGCTGGGAGGCAGGACGTGAAATGGGATGCGCATCCCCACGGCCTCGGGTCCCCTGGGGGGACGCGTCCCCCCGCCGGGCAGGAAGCGAGAGCCCCGTCGGCTCCTGCCAAGGAAAACCTCTCCAGAACATCCTCTCCGCTCCGCTGAGACCGGATGATTTTCGCTCCATGGCCCCACTCTCCCCCGTGGGACGGGTGCTATTTTCCCGCGAGGGCTGTTCCTGGGTCAGGGATGGGGACGGCTCCTGCCCCCCAGGGCCACGCTGCTGCTCTGGTCTTGGGAGGGCTTTAAGCGGTTGCCCTTGCTGCTGGCAATCGGTGGGGTGATGCCCTGGGGCTTCGAAAGCAGGGGCAGATGTGGGGTCTGCTGTGCCGGCTGGGGCCGAAGCTGCGGCATCCAGCATCCACCCGCACAGAGCAGCCCCGGCCGGCGCCACGTTCTCCTTCCCCGCGCGCAGACGCCGCGTCCTGCGTCGGGGCTGAGTGTTTCCCAGCCAGCCCCTGCGCAGGCTCTCGCGGAGGCTGTCCCCAGGCCAGGCAGGTGCCAGCGTGGCTCTGCTGCTGGGCCAAGACCCACGAGGGCTCCTCTGGCCCCGTGTGCTCCCCGGAGCATCTCCCGCCCCGGGACCTGCCCCGGCCCCGCAGGTCGACCTTCCAGCCGCGCGAAGCAGAAGTGCCCCAAGAGCACGAACCTTCTGGCCTAAGAAGGGCTCAGGGTGAAAGATATTTTTCCCTAAATATCTTGTGCCCGCGGGCTGTGCTGGAGGGGAGCAGCGCTGCAGCCGCCTGAGTCCGTGTTTCCAGATCAAAGCCAGCCCCGCACAAAGGTGCCCCAAGAGCGGCTCTGCCCACCACGATACCTTTGCTCGTTGTCAGCTCCCTAACAGCGGGTGATTTCTAAGTGGGCGTTTTTACGTACGTATTTTTTCTAGACGTGGTTGATTTTTTGTTTCAATGCAGTTTCTTCCTACAGTCAGTGAAGTGCTTTGGAAGTTAATATGAAACAGTATTACATTTTTGTGTGTTTTGGGTTATTTGTCTAGGCTTTTATTAGGCTTGTCATGCAAGTCATCAGGCAAAAATGTAAAAGAAAAAATTGCGTGTGTGTGTTCGTACTGGGGACCAAACCCAAGACCCATCAATACATGATGCAGGGAATTGTTCTTTGTTTTTCAGGGAAATTAAGTCCCGGTATGAGGAAGCCCTCGGGGCGATGAGTGGTACCTATTGTTTTATTCATGCTCTCTGTCAGCCCTGCCTTTCCCAGCGCCCGCCACATGCTCTGCGTTACCGAGGTACTGAAACTGGGACGGGTCTGACGCTGCGTGTGGAGGGGCTTTCAGACACCACCAGATCCCAGGGGACCCACACCAGGTTTTTTCCCCTGGGTTATATATAAATCTGGGACTTAGGAGCCCGTTCGGCAGGGCCAGCGCCGGCACGGCCAGCACAGCCCGCGGTCACGGCCCTGGCTTTGATTTTGGGCTGGCTCAGGGACGGGGCAAGCGGCACAAGCTCGGCGCCTCGGGCAAGGGTCTCCAGCGATGCCAGCCTCGCGTCTGCGCCGCGTGGGCGATGCCATCCCCTCGCTCGCCGAGGAAGCAGGAGATGTGCTTTCGGGTGGGCGAGTTTCCCGGCACTTCTGCTGTGGGACTAATGCGTGATCAGCTTTGTAGGAAATAAGAAAAAAAGCAAATAAAAACTAGAAGACGAGGAGGAGGGTTGTTTTGTGTGCGAGTAGTGCTTCAGCTCCCTGCCTCCGGCTGCGGCTGAGAGGTGGAAAAGGGAATTGTTTTGTTCCCACAGCTTAGAAGTCGGTGGAGGCGGCAGGAGCTGCCGGCGAGGCCGATGCTCGGAGCCAGGCAGAGGAGCCCCTGCCCCGGCGCCGTGCCCGCATCCCCTGCCCGTGGGCCGGGACGGGGCTGGTGAGCGTGGCTGGGGGGTTGCGCTGGTCGCTTCGGTGGCGGTTGGGGTTGCGGGGAGGGTTACGGGACCGGGCTCCCTGGTTCCAGCCTCAGTTATCATACGAGTGATCATATACTGAAAGAACCTGACACTGAAAGAACGTGCCCGTTACAACACCCCGGAAAGCGCAACTCAGGTGGATGCCGAAAAAATTTACATTATCTTGGGTTTGTTTTAAATATCTCTTTAATCTTCCCGAGGAAACGGAGAGGTTTCTGTAACGTTTCCCGGTACCTGTCAGTCTGCGTGAAGCTGGGCGCTTCAAGCGGCGCTGCTGACCGTGCGCCGGTACCTGCGGCACCGCTCGGCTTCTCTGGGCGCCAGGCTGGGTGCCAAGGCTGCGTCTGCAGCAAACCCTGCCCACCTCGGGGCTCTCGAGCTGCGGTACGGGGTTTTACAGGGCACACCTGAGTGAAAGAGACTTTCCGACATAGAGGGTACAACTCTCTGAGTGATTCAATCCCAACGAACGGCGTCTCGTGGCGGCACTGTCCCGGCTTCGGGTACAGCGGGTTCGGTGCCCACGAGCTGCTCTGCTCCTTCTGCAGTGGTACAAAATAGCTGTAAAAATCCTGTTTCAGTTCCACTCCGTATCTCACGCTGTTACTACTGAAATATTTTTGGTCGGTGCTTTTAGCCTCGTCGGCAGCGGGGTCCCTGCCGCTCCCCCCAGCCGCCGTCCCGGGCACGGGGCTCCTCCGTCCGGGAGGCGAGGGAGATGTTATTGGTGATGAAAGGGGCTGCTGAAGCATGTCCTCTAGTTAGTGCAAACGTAAAATTATAACACTTATGGTTGACATTTCAGGGTTTTTAACTCCCTTGTTTCTTCCAAAGTCTGTAATTTTGGGGGTAGCCTTTTTGTTGTAGCATAATCATTATTATAATAATCTTATTTCCAGTGCTTGTGGCGTGGAAACCAAGAAATCCAGAGGGAGCAGGAAAACCATTTTGTGAGCTGACAGAAGGAATCGTGTGAACCGAACAGAAATTTCAGTGGAGGTGTGTTGCTGAGAGCTCCCGGCTCACGGGACCTGCTCCAGGCTGGGGAAGCAACACAGCTCCTGCTCCGGTCTGTCCTTCCATGAAAGCTCCAGAAACTACGTAACCGGTCAGTGGCCGGCGGTCTTCCCCCAGGAGAAAGGCAAGGAGGGAATTTTGACAGTAAAATGACCAGATTTAGTCTCCCTGGAGCTTTCGGCAGTGCTCGACGCCGTCGCGTCAAGGCGCTGCGTAGGGTTACGTACGGTTCTCCCAAAGGCTGGGTACTGCGTTTTAGTATCAAATGCCGTTTTGGAGCATCTCACAATCCTTATTTGTGTGTTTATCTCTAAACACAGAGTTGGTACTGAGAGTCCCTAAATATGCGAATGTTCAGCCAGTGTTTTACTTGCAGCTCGGATGAGCTGTTCAAGGCTGGCCCTGGTTTGAGTGAGTCTGGGTGGCTTCTCTCGAAGCCATCCGAGATCCTCTGTTGCGTGAGGCTTTCACATAAAAACCCAAAAAAGCTTCCCGTTCCTGGTTCTGGTTTGTGCGTTCCAGTTTCAGCCGGGAAGCGTGGGCTGAGCATCCTTCCCTGGCGTTAAAGCAGGGGTTTGCACAGGCTCTGCCCGACCGAGGGGCGATGGGCTTCGCTCCTGGGGGTACCCGGGTGCTTGAGCAGCGGCCGTCCTGCCCGCGGCGTGGGACTGCGCCGTCCCGCCGGGCACCGGCGACCTGGGCGGGAAACCCGGCTCTGGAGTCGAGCACAGCTCGGGGTGACGGTGGTGGTGTTTGGAGGTGGGACGCAGCGGTTGTCCCAGCATCCCGGCATGGTGGGGCACCTGGATGGCGCAGAACGGGCACGCTGGGAGAGGTTACAAATGCTAAGATCAGAAAAAATACATTTAAGAAAGAAAATCCTCATTTGCTGAAGGGAGAATGGAAGGAGGATGGGGAGAAGTTGTTTGTTAATAATAAAGAATGAGCTTTTACAAAGGCCTCGTGTCCAAAGCTCTTTAACTTTTCCTGGCATTTCCCATCCATTCCATTGTTAAGCCCTCCACCGTCGGAAAACAGCGCCGGGCCAAGGCGCTCAGTGATCTCATCGCGAAGGCTTCTGCAGTCGCCTCTGTTTATGCGCCTCGCAGCATTTGCGCCTCAGATTTGGTTTCCTACTTTGAAGAAAAAAAAAAACCCAAAAAACAAAAAGAAAAATAAAAATTCTTTCATTTGTGCAGCGGGCTCCCCCCGCCCCGGGCGCTGGGGCTGCACGGAAAATAGCACCTCGGTGGTTTTCAAGGAGAGGATGGACCACAGCGGATTCCCACAATTTATAAGAGGAGACAGGAAGGCCTTAGTGACTCATAAACACTAACAGATTCTGTGTATGAGTTTCTCTTTGTTGTTTGTTATCCTTAATTTCATGGTTTTCCTTCTTTTGAGCCTGTTTGTATATTTTAGACGATGCCATCATTTTGTCAGGACACTTTGTGTGTGGTTCCCACACAGGAGCAATGTTGTCTGCTGACGGCTGCGCTCACAAAAATAAAAAGAGCAGCCAGTGGAAAGCCTTGAGGGCTCCGTTTGGTGCCACATCCTGACATGTGGATCGTGGGACAGTGAGAAGGAGCGGGAGGGATGTTTCCCTGGCGTGTGTCAGCCGCTGCTTTGCACCGAGGGGGTCAGGACCTCGCGAACGGGAGCAGCTCGCAGGCTTGCACTCGAGGCTCCCCGGTTGAGCAACCCTAAACCCATCGCTCCTTGGTCATTCACGTGGCGCTGGGAGGGTCAGGGCACCGCGGCCAACGGGACCTGGGCGTTTATCCGTCCCTCCTCGGACGGCCGTGCCGTGCCGTGCCGCGGGTCCCGGTTGCTCTGAAAGCACCTGAAGGTTGGGCGCGTCTCCGGGTGCTGCCAAAGGCCGGATGGGGAGCTGGTTGTCCCAGCAAAGGCGGCAGTTTCCTGATTTATTTAAAAGCCGTTATTTGTCCGAGGGATGGGATGAGTTTCCCTTGGGCAAGGAGGTCTTCACTGCTGTGTATGGATGTCGGCGGCGTCGGGCGCGTCCTGCCTCACGCAGGGTGCCTCTTTTCCTTTTCCCCTTGCCCTCCCACCAAAATCTCCCCCTCTTCTGCTGTTGCGCAGGGGCCGATACCCGCGCTTTGCCTCGGAGCTGGGGGTAGTTTAATCCTGCTGGGAAGCCAGCGTGCTATAAGGCGTGTAGAAGCCCCTTTTCCGATGAGGCATTTCGTTGATGTAAGGTATTATTTAATTAAGCAACGTGGCTGTCGGCTGTCGGGATCGCGGGGCCGCGATGGCCACATCCCCGCGTGTCGGGAGCGGCGCTCGGCTCGTGGTGCGTCCCTGCGCACGCAGCGGTCTGAAAGACCTTTTCACGCTCTCCTCTGGGTTTGGGGACAATAACAGCGCAGCTGTTTAAATACGCTCGAAATTTCAGAAACACACAAGTAAGCACTAACCTTTCCCAAGGTGGCTGAGTAATCTTGTTTGCTTTAGCATTTTAGTCCCCCAATTACCCAAGTGAAGGATATTGCCTCTTTAAACAGAGTTCAAAAAGCCCAAGAATTTTTTATAAATAGCTCACATCCTCTTGATAACAACCAGGCTGCTATTTATTGCCCACTTCCCCTCAGACAGACAGGTCGGAGTATTTAAAATCGCACTTCCCATGAAATCCAGAGGAACTTGGTTTTTCAGGTTCCTACAATTGTTTGTCGCTCTGGGTTTCCTTTGCAGTTCACAGCGTTTAGCCAGGCTAACCCTGAAAAGGAGCTGGCCGAGGGATCGTTACGATGTATTGCTGCCTCGCCGGAGTCCCAACCCGCATTTTCCACTCGCTTCTCTGGGACCGGCAGAAAAGCCCGTTGCTTCCCAGCAGCGTGGGGTCTTTCCAATTCTTTTTTTTTTTAATCTCCGGACCTCCGCGAGCACTCTCTGGCCTTATTTTACACCCTCACCTCCTATTCCCTCAGCAACCGTGCGGCCAGAACTCTCCCTCCCGGCCGAGAGCGCGTGGGTGCCGCTTCCCGATGCTCCCCCGGCTCCGGTGGGGACCTTGCCGGGGGCACCGCGGCTGCGGAGGTGCCGTTGCTTTGGTCGGAGCCGTAGGCAGGTCTGTGCTGGGATTTCCCCTGCCCATAATTCCCGCCGCTGCATCCCACTTGGCTGGGCGCGAGTCCTTTGCTGCGCTTCAGCCGCTCCGAAATACGGATGGAGATTTCTTAGCAGTGGATACAGACGCTTGTGTAAGGGAAAAAAATAAATTTGGTAGCTGTCTTTATAAGGATTATTTACAGGAATATCGGGAGAGCTGGTTCATGCCAGCCTGGAAGGTATTTGCAATAGTGCAGCGGCGGGATGAGGCTGCTGCGGGGGGAAGGGGCAGCTGGTGAAAACAGAGTCGTAACTCCTCGTCCTTGAACACGAGAGATGATAAAAACCTGGTGCTGGGGGGGCCCTTGGCACTTTGCACCCCTCTTCAGAGCCCTGGAGGGCCCGAAGTGGAGAATCTGTGCTAATAGCTCACCCTCTTCATGACAAGCAATTAAATACTCTGTCAACAATAATGGATCTTTCATTCATACAGTCATGCTTTGGCATCTGTTTGGACGAGATGGCTCCACTGAAGAGGCAACGTGAACCGCTCCCTTCCCAGCTCAGAGCAGGACTTTTCTTAGCGGAGGATTTTGCTGCTCCGCACACGGTCGGACGCTCCGGTGCGGAGCGAAGGGTCGTGGTGCAGAACGTCCCAGATTCGTGCTCCGAGAATATCATGTTTCTGATTAGGAAAAACCCAGTTACGTAACTGCATCACATAATCACAAACATACCTGGCATCGAGCGGAACTCGGTTTTATGATTTATTCATAAGAATTTCTTCATGCATAAACTTCTATTTATTCCCTGTTGTAAGGGGAGAAAAATGTCCATGAAAGCTGCAGTGCTCCGGAGCAAACGGGTAGCACACAGCTCAGTCTGCCCTCTGTTCAGGTATACTGAAAAGTACACTTTTTCGGGCTTTTTATTGAGAAATTCCTGGCCCTTTGTGCTCGGGAGCACAAACCCCGCTTGGGCTGGCAGAGCCCAGCCGGGCTGGGGTGGGAGTGGGAGATGTTGGGGGGACGCCCGCCGTGGCCGGTCCCTCGCTGCCTGCGTGGGCTGGTGGGGCGACGGTCTGGCAGAAGCCAGCAGAAACCTTAGAGACTTGAAACCCTGGCTGGTTCGTTCTGAAACTCTCCACGATCTCCTTTGCTGCTTTCTGGGTTTAATAGGGTGGGGGGGAGCTGAGTCCGGGCCGTCGTCCAGCCCAAGCCGCTGCTGGGTGGCTGTTGAGCCCCCGTGCAGTGGGTGCAGCTCTCTTGACACCAGGGAGACCCAAAGGATTGGGGTTTGGGTTTTTTATTTTTTAAAAAATCTTATGAAGACTGTCTCCTCCAGCCGTGCCTCTGACTGCTGTTTCTCACCTTGCTGGTTGCTTTCTTGCCTGCCGTAACAGCCCCTGAGCAAGCAGCAGCAGCCTTGGCGTGCCCAGGGTGGGTGCCCAGGGCTGTTTTCCCCGGTGTCACGACGGGCTCTGGTGGCCCGGGCACGACCAGCGGCTTCTGTGAACCCCCTTCACCCCTTTTCTGCCTCAAAACCCGGTGCCCGACTCAGGCCCCCGGGGTCTGTTCAGGGCGCGGGTGGCTCTGAGCCCCTCCGCCCCGAAGCCTGTCGAGGCCGAGCCCCGGGCTAGCGTGGGGTGCACAGGGAGGGGTGCACGAGGAGGGGTGCATCTCCCTGCTGAAGGCTTTGCCTTGGCCTTCATAACCGTCTCGTTCTTTCCCCGAAAAGGGAGCATTCGCTTGGGTGGGAGCGCAGGTGCCCTCGGAAGGGTCACGGTCGTTCTCGGCTCTTTGAGGAGATCCCTAAAGTTTTACGGCGCTGGGCGGGGGTCGGAGCGGGCAGCCCGGTGACTCACTGTCTCACACGGGAGGTTATTATCATGAGGAAGTAAAACAAAGTGCAAAGGCAATTTATCTTTATCCTGGCCATTTGTCCGCCACTCACAAAAGGCCAAATTTCATCCGTGGGTGACATGCGCGGGTCCGTGGATGCCCTGCGGGGAGCCAGCTCCTCATCCAGCCCGGGCACGGGGCTCTCCCTCCTGGCGCAGCCGCCGTCGTGCCCATTCACACGCCACTGGCATCTAATCCCGGCGACAGAAATTATTTATCACTGGGAAAGAAGCGCTGCGGGAGGTGGTACCCGCGTGGGAGCAGCACAGCCCTCCCGTGCTGCAGCCGGGCTCCTGCTCGCCACGCTTGCCCCAGCATCACACCTGGAAATTCAAGAAATGAAAGAAAAGCTCCTGTAGCAGCAGCATGATCAGGGATGCAGATCTGCTGACTTTTAATAACCCTTTTTCTTTTAAAGACAGACCAGACCTTGAATCCCTTATCTAGTTTCCATGTAAACAGAGCAGAGGTGCTCACTAAGGGGAACAGCACCAAATAATCCCGCTCTGGCTCCGGGTGTGCGTGCGTGCGTATCTGTGCACCTGCAGGCGCGTACACACGGTGGGAAAACATTCGTGTAATTGCAAAGAATTAAAAAAAAAAAATCCTTTACCGGAGAAGCTTGGGCAGTGGGTGCTACGGCCCCCGATGAGCCGCACGTGGGGGCCGGGTCCTGCCTTGGTCCGGGGCTGCGGGCGAGCGGTGCTGTGCACGGGGCCTGGGGGGGCCGGATCCTGCGGGGTCCAGCCCCGCGCCGCCTGAGCCCCAGCTTTCTCCTCGGGCACCCGATGCCCGCTGCGGCTCCTGCCTGTTCCTGGAGCGCGTCGTGTCTATTGTTCCCGCGCTCCGGCGTCGTCATCTCACCAGGGACGAATGCGTCCGGCCCCGGAGCCCACCTCAGCGGTGCCAGGGAGCGACAGCCCCTCCTCGGGGCTGCCGTTACCGCGGGGCGAAGCCGCCTTGTCGCGGCGCCTGTCTTCGCGGAGGGATGCAGCTTTTGCCCAGCGTCGCTTGGTTGCTCTCCCCGTCCCCTCCTCCCGCTGCTGG
The DNA here is from genome assembly GCA_009819775.1 of Phoenicopterus ruber ruber. Lineage (NCBI taxonomy): Eukaryota > Metazoa > Chordata > Aves > Phoenicopteriformes > Phoenicopteridae > Phoenicopterus > Phoenicopterus ruber. Next base: position 1,750,754 of record CM020228.1, on the reverse strand, counting down.
CAACGCTGACAAATCCCGCGTCTCATCGAGGGTGTTTTTTAAACCCTTGGAAAAATCTCAACGTGTTTATTAAATACATATTTTAGCCAAATAGTTTTAAAGGAAATTTCAAAATGAGCTTTTTATCTCATTTCTGTAAGCTTCAGCCCCTTCGCTCAGAATTAATGCATTGCTTAACTGGTACGTCGGATGCTTTGATTCCCTAAAAATGCCCTTTCTGGTCTGACCTCCAAGAGCTGTGGTTGCTTTGGACCTGATAGTGAGCGGGGAAGCCTGTGATACTTTTCGCTCTGTATCTCTTTGCCGTCTTATAACCTGTGCTCGTGGTGCTGGAATTGGTTTCCTTCGATGGTCAATTATTGAAAATGGTGTCAAAAATGATTTTAAAAAAGGCGATAATTCTGATTGAAAAAATATTACTTTAACATCTACTAGTCAAATCAACAAGAGTGCTCTGGTTTGCTTCCAGCAGAGAGACGTGAATGCCGAGTTGATATTTTTAAAGCTTTATGTGCAAGACATCAGTCAGTGTTGCCAAACTCTGATTTAAATTTATACATCCTGGCTCAGCCTGTTTGTTTTAAAAAAACCCCACCACTACCAGCATAACAAATTCAGCATCTTTTCCTTATTGCAGATTTTTTGGCATCAGATGTCACGATCTGTACAGTGTAGTGATTGTCTCTTTATCTGATCCAGTGACTAACTCAACATTATTGTTTCAATAATATTATTTCAGGCCAGGTGAAGCACTCGGGTTACCTTTGCGGATGACACAAGACATGGCATGTCTTCTAATGAGTCATAGCTCCATAATGCGTGCAAATAACTAACAGGAATGGTGAAAAATCACCCGGATACTTTATTTTTAGCAGGCTAATGTGCTGCTGGTGCCACAGGAGGCAGCAGCCGAAGCCGGGGGGTGTGTGCGGGTGGATGGGAGCCGTGGATGCTCTGGATCCAGCCAGGGCCCCAGCGGTGCCCGTTGCCGGTGTCGGCAGCGCAGCCCCGCCTGGGTAAATCACGCCGTAGGAGCAGCTCCGGCTCTTTGTCTCTAAAAATAAATGACTGCGAAGGAAACGACACCCCGCTCTTTGGCGAGGCGGCTGGAAGCGAGCGGCCGCTCGCGTTGGCACGTGAGCGGCTCGGTGTTGTCCTTGGCGCGCTGCGTGCTCGGTGCCGGCTGCTGCGTCCTACCCCGCGCCGCTGACAAACAGGGCTGGGGTTCGCATCTACCCCGCGCTGCCCGTAAACGGGGCTGGGGTTCGCATCTACCCCGCGCCGCTGGTAAACGGGGCTGGGGTTCGCATCCCGCCCCGCGTTGCCCTCCCCGGGGAGGAGTCTGGGTCACGGCCGGAGCCGCAGAGAGCTAATATCGGTGCCAACACGGGAAGAGTTTTCCAACGACTTGGGGAAACGAGGAGGGGTTTCCAGCCCCCTCCTGCTCCCCGTGTGCAGGGGTACCCCAGTCGTGGGTGCCCGGGGGTGGCGGGTGTGGGTGCGCAATGGGGGGGCTGCGCCGCTGAGGGATGTGGAGCCCCGCAGGGCACCCCACGGACAGCCCCGACGTGCGCACACAAAGTAGAGGCTGGAGGTCCCTTCCTGTCCCAGAGACTCATAAATTATGAAAATTACACCTGCCTGCGGCCACGTACTCGTTGTGTTATTAACGCCCGGATGAGCGCAAGAGGCGGCGGCGGGAGGGGAGAGCCCTCCTGGCCTTTTCCTCTGGCCTCCATCCCTGCCCCGCGCGGTCCGTCCGTGCTCACCCGTCGGTGCGGCTGTGGCGTTCGAGCAGACCCCATCTCTAACTGCTTGGTGTATGAAAAGCGCAGGCTCTGCTCCTAGAAATGAGAAGGGGGATCTGAAATGTCAAGGGAGGCTCTGTAGGACGTGCGTGTCAGCAAAATCCCTCTACGCGGCAGGTACCACTGACTTTGGGTTCGGTTTTAATGTCTGACTAAATTTTCATACTACAAGCCGAGCTCTAGCCCTGTGGAAGAAGCAGCCTGGCTTCAGAGCAGGTCTCCCTGGCATGTTTTAGAGGCGGAGGGAAGGAGAGAATTGCTCCTACAAGTGGACAGAGCAGGGTATTCCTCCTCGCCGAGGAGCTAGCTCTGCCCCGCCGCAGGTGAATCGCGGGATATTTAAACGACGTGCACGCTGCGGAGCCAGGCGTGGGGCAGAGCAACCCCAGCCTGTTCCTTGGCCGGAATGCAACGGGGCTGGAGAGCATCCCGGCGAGGGCCGCACGCCTTTGGGGCTCCCGGCGGCAGCGGGGCTCCCCTCGCTCCGGCTGTCGGTGCAGGAGCTCCCGCCGTGCTGGGGGCTCGGGGGTGCCCCTGCCCCCGGGAAGCGCTGCCCCGGCCACGGCTTTCCCATGCGGCGCCGGTGGATGAGGCGGCAGCTGCACGGTGCGTATCGCGACCATCGGTGGTGCATATCGGGGCTGCGATTCCCGTTGGGGTGCGGGGTGTCTGCACCCCCGCGCCGGTGTGCCCGGGGCCAGCGTGCCGTCTGTGCTACCAGCCATCCCGCCCGGGCTCTCCGCTCCCTCCATCGCTCCTGGTGCGCGTAGTATCAAATAACCGATTTTGGGCTACTTTCTGCTTGTATTTTTAGAATAATTGCTATAAACGTTCTTTGGGATTTTTTTTTTTTTAAAAACCACAACAGCCATTTATATATTTAACAATATATATTTATATATATATATATAATTTCTAGATCAGTACATTCATCAGTACTTGTTTTTCTTCACAAACAGAAGAACTCTTACAATAGTAGACTTTCTAAAATAAATACTATTAAAATAGAGCTTCAAAATAAATATTCTATACAAAGAAAACCTTCTGTGGTAACTTTTCAGGGTGTATATGTGGTGGGGTGGTAACAGGAGAAGGGGGAAACCTTTACAAGCGTGTCCGAGCGTGGGAGGGGAGGAGGAATACCCAGTGCTGCGAAAGGGCGAGGGCTCGTCCGGGTGGGAAAGCCGGTGCCCGGGGAGCAACAGCGTGAATTTAGTGGCTGCTCCGCGTGCCCGGCGGGCGCTGGGACAGACGGCGCTGCGGCGGTTTGCTCGGCTGCTGACGGTGAGCTCCGGCCGGGGACGCGGCGTGGCATTGCCAGCGCGTCGCAAGTCACCTCTTTGTGCTCTCTGAGCCTTTGCGTCTGTGTGTGGGCAGAGACAAAACCCGGCAACGAACCTGCTTCAGCAAATAGCCGCTCAGGGGGGTAAAGCTTAAGTGCCCTGCCATCCTCCTCCTCCTCCAGAGCCGTTCTGCGCTGGTCCCGGGGGGACCTGCCCTCACCTCCCCTCTTGCCGTCGTGGTCCCAGGCCACCGCGCCGGCACGGCCGGAGAGCACACGTCGCGCCCCAGGTTTGTGCTAATTAGCAGCCGTTGGTCGGTTTGCGAGGGGGGACACGACCTGCGGGAGGACGGGCAGAGCTGCCGCCTCCGAGCCCTCGCCGGGGCTGAGGTGACACGGCACCGTGCCCGTGGTACGTCTGAGGGGTGGGTGGCAGGAGACCCAAGTACCTTAAAAGGGGATGGGGGAACGGAGGCGTTGGGATGGGGGAAGAGAGGGGAATAAAGACATTATTGACCGGAGACGTACCCTCCACCAGCCCCGCGGCACAGCCCCGCTGCGGCTGAGCCCGAGCCTTCCCAAGCGCTCTGCGAGGAGCTCCGCGCTCTCCTGCCGTGCCTCGGGCCAGGAGCTGGGGGAGCGGGGTCCGGCCGCTGTGCCGGGAGCCCCGGGAGCAGAGGGAGGGTCACCCTGCTACGTTTACCACTGCTCTAACACATCCACTAACGCTTTACAGCCTTCCAGCATGGCACCGGCTTACACCTAGCAGGATTTATATATTAAAAGAAACCAACAGAGAAATAGTTTACAGCTATGTACAATGAAAGGAAATCCATATGGGATTGCTGGGTGTATATACATGAGTGTAGATTGGCACAGTGGCGACCACTCCAGCGTTGTATTTGCTTGCAAGGACCATGCATCTAACCCACGGGCTTTGCTGTTGCTACTTTCAGCACAGATCCCCCAGGAACAGCCAAGGACAGAGGGTCAAAAAGGCAAAACAACCATAGGTGGAAGCCATTTGGATACGTATGGTCCCAACGGAGGAGGGCAGTAGGTAAATACCTCTCCTGCTGCATTTTCTAGCCTGTTTGTATCTTAGGAAAATGATTTCTCTTATTAAATACAATGCCTTATACATTCAACCGAGAGCTAGTTTGAGTTTGGTTTTCCTTTCACCCTTTCTCCTCTCATTTGTGCAAGGTAATATATACAGCTCTGGATCCCCACCTGCTTCTTTCTGGTGTCCCCATACGCTCGACACGAGGATAAACTATAGGAATTGGTATCTGGTGACAGACGTAGTATCCCTTTTCCTATGATTTATCATATACAAGCTAGCAAATGTTATAAATATAGAAAGTTGGTGTTTTTTAAATTCCCCATTCAATAAATATCTACAACTACGCTTAACTAAACCCCAAGTCATCCAGGTTAAATGAATTCTTAAAACAAAAGACACCAGAACTCCCATCAGTACGCTCCTGCCAACCCCTACGCAGCAACTGTATTGCAACCAAGCAAATGGGATTCCTGGAAATGCTACATGAGCTCTGCCTATTGCTTATCTAATTAGAGATGACATTTCACTGTCACTGCTGTGCATTTACTGAGGAAATTTCCTCTAATTAAAAAAAAAAAAAAAAGAGAGAGAGACTAGATCAGTTTTCTGCATGCAACAAGTACCTACCTACTTATTAGCGTTGCATGTTTGGACAAAGGTTTTTATTTAGCACCTTGTAGCTGTCGAGAAAGGGGTCACTGCATCTCGAGGGCACGCAGAACCGGCCCTAGGATGAGTGCACGGACAAAGCCGATGATATTCACCTACTGAAAACCATGGGCAAATTTCTGAAATATGCTCTCTTCCCTCCCCTGGCCTTCCCTAGCATTTGCTAATGCTAAAACAAACATTAAAAGCATTCTCTACATTGAAAAAGACACACTTCTGTACAGAGGAGGCAAAAGTTGAACAGCAGCAATAGAGATGGGGGAATGGGCTGTACTTCAAGCAAACGCCATTCATCCCCAAGACAAAAACCCCTAAAAATCTTAGCATTTAGTGAGCAGAGAAGAGCTTGTTCCAGGAGAGGAGGTACTGGATTGATATCCCTATAAAAATACACCTATGTGTATCGTACACTTAGGTTTTTGTGACTTCTTAGCAGAGCTTAAGAGGTTTAGAGAAACAAACAGTGAACGTCTTAACGTTGTGGCATAAGTTAGGATCCCCTTTGCTCCGGCACTGGGGGAGCAAGCGCGTGCGTTGGGGAAACGGGATTCGGCCGACATCCTTCTGGAGCGGGTTTGTACTGTTGATGCAAAATTAATATTCCACTGAATGAAACCTGATGCTACAGCTCAGCTTGCAGCCAGACCGACACGACGCTGGTACGACTGCCTGAACACATCCTGCCGCTGCTCCTCCCGGGGAGAAGCGACCCCGCTACCATCTTGCTTTTAAAAAGAGGGTCCAAATCAATGGGGCCAGGTGGGTTCAAAGAAGGCAACGTGCCTAAATGTTAAGAGACCCTTAAACAAATGAACTGTATCTTCACTTCTGGCTCAAAATCTTTGAGGGACACAGAAAGCTTTTGAGAAACATCTACTTTGTGTGCAACTGGCCCTTCTAACGCGCGTGCGGGTGGGGAAGGAGGGAGTTAACCCGTCACCTTCAACAGGCTGCTGGTAGGAAATCGGGGTTTGGAAAGAAAGCGAAAACAAGAAGCCCACCCTGAACACGACGAATCCCACGGAGCTTTCTGCAGCCGGGAATGGGCATTGCTTGCGCGGCCGCGCCTGCCAAGCGAGCAGTTAATGGTTCTTGTGGTATGCAGGCACGGCGAGCAGCCGTCCGGCCGAACCCGGAGTTTTTAAGCAGCTGTACTTCATGATATACGTAGGTTTTCAGCCTTCACTCTGCATTATTAAGATTCCTCCTTTGGCCCCATCTATTCAAATTCTGACCAGTTCCAAAACCCTGAATAACCCAAAGTGCTTCAGTTCATGGAAATAGTTGCTTCTGCTTTCTCCAAAGGCAAAAGGCTAACGTTACCCTCAGAACACAGGTTAGTAAAAAGAGCCAAGGCCACCGCCCTCCGTGGAGCGTCCTCCCACTCCCCGTCCTCCCAAACTATCAAAAGGGCTTTTCTGGCCTGCTTCCTTTGCTCTCCGGCAGCGCCTTGCAAATGACACTGTTTGTGTTTTTGCATCTGCATCCGGGCCGGCTCACTTGGTCGTAGCATCTCTGGGACAGCTTGACGCAGCCGGTGGCTGGCAGGTAGCAGAGCAAGCAAGGGAGCACCAGGGAGAGGGCGCTCATGAAGGACCAGCGGGCACAGCAGTTTGAGTGGGAGCAGGAGCAGGGGTGGTCGGCACACGTGCCCTCGTCATCCTCGTTGGTGCAGTGGTAGAAGACGCCCTTGACGAGACACATGCAGGTGGAGTAGTTGACCAGGTTCTGCGCCGAGCAGAGGCACTCTTGGTTGCACACCCAGCACGAAGGCAGAGTCCGGGGCAGCGCGCACTCCTTACACTTGCATTTCCCACAGGCTTCGCACAGGAGAAAGTGCTTGTCCAGTTCCTGAGACACAGGTCCCTTCAGGTCCAGGGGTTTGCAGTTAATCACCTTGGGCTGAATGCGAACCGCTCTGGGGGAGGACTGCTCCGCCACGGGTGCCGGGGCCATGTGGTCCAAGAGCCTTTGGTCTGAAGACGTGCTGCTGCTGCTGCTGATGGAGCTGGGGCGCCCGCTGAAGGAAATCCAGGGGTGGGTGACATCCTGCTCACAGCGCTGCAGGTGCTGGTTGGTCAAGACCAGTTCATGGGGGCCTCGGGGACGCTTCTGGGCTGCCAGCTGGGAAGCGGTGGGGTTGTCGGTGTAATCGTTCTCTATGTGAGTTGTCTTCATTTGGTCAATCGGTAGGATGGTGAGCGGATGCTGCAGCCGCCCATAGGGGATCCGACTGTCCAGCAAGGGCTGGACCATCACAGAGTTGGGGACAACGGTGATGTTGTGGGGAATCCGGGGCTCCATTGATAAAGCAGTCTGATTAACGGTGAAAAATCTGCTCTTAAGTATCCTGGGGGAAGGAAAGGAGAAAGAAAAGGGGCGGGGGAGAGAAAGAGCGCATCGTTATTGAGTTACGCTGCAACCCCAGCCCGAAGAGGGCTCTTTGCTGAGGCTGGTTATTAAGTAGAAGGTCTTATAAGGTAAACTTCTGTCCAAGGGAGTCAGAGCACTTGCCCTGCTATAAAGTGCATCACTCCTCCTTTGCTACCGTGTTCCTCTCCCCAACCTTGGCTGTAAGAAAGACATGGACCTGTTGGAGCGAGTCCAGAGGAGGCCACGGAGATGATCCGAGGGCTGGAGCCCCTCTGCTGTGGGAACAGGCTGAGAGAGCTGGGGTTGTTCAGCCTGGAGAAGAGAAGGCTCCGGGGAGACCTTACTGCGGCCTTCCAGTACCTAAAGGGGCTTATAGGAAAGCTGGGGAAAAGCTTTTTAGCAGGGCCTGCTGTGACAGGACAAGGAGTGATGGTTTTAAACTAAAGGAGGGGAGATTTAGACTAGACATAAGGAAGAAGTTTTCACCCTGAGGGTGGTGAGGCCCTGGCACAGGTTGCCCAGAGAGGTGGGAGATGCCCCATCCCTGGAAACATTCCAGGTCAGGCTGGACGGGGCTCTGGGCAACCTGATCTAGTTGGGGATGTCCCTGCTCATGGCAGGGGGTTGGACTGGATGGCCTTGAAAGGTCCCTTCCCACCCAAACTGTTCGATGACTCTATCTATAGCTGCCCTGGTCCTGGGAGGGCTACCGTTACTGCAGGCTCCTGAAGCGCCCATTCACCCATTTTACTGATGGAAAGCACATCTCAGGGTTACCGGTGTATATTCACTGGTATTTTTGTCGACAAACTCCCTGCAATGACTTATCTAAGGTTTGGGGATTTTCCCCCATTGACCCGGATCCCTAAAAAAACCTGACGCAGAGCGTGGCTCGCAGGAGCGTTGGCCTGGCCCAAAGATGCTTCGGCGCGCGGGGCTGAGCGCTTGTCCTTGCTAACCCAGAATCTGCCTGCGGGAGGGTGGCTTGGCTTCGGCGGGGAAGCGTCCCGTCTCCGTCGGGAGCTGCTGGTTTCAAAGGCTGCTTTCAGCCCTCCTGCGGGAGGTGGAAGTTCTTGCTCAGCAGCTTGTCTGGTTGCAAAGCAGCGTGAGAGCGGGCGGGTGCGGCGCCCGGGGAGAGCGCACACGGCTCAGACTCGCTATGGCACCTCGCGCAGGTAATTAGGCACTCTTCGTCAAAACACTAAGTGGACTAATATTTAGTTTCAGTGCTGTTTACTAGCTAAACCGTCTACTGCCGCAGTTTCTAATTTCATTGAAAGAGTGCAATTTATCCTGGAGTCCATCCAAAGATTCAGCAGCGGCGTAGGACAAGAAACCACAGGAAGTAACTAAACTTAAATCAAAGAACGGAAACGACTTGGTTCAAATTTAGAAAGTGCACATTGTTTTCTAGTAGATGTGCCATTTCCTCACGGGGTGACCTTTATTCATAAATAATATAATGTTGGAGATCAGTTTAAAGAAGCGGTGAGTAAAGCTTCAGAGCGAGTTGCGGGGGGCGGGGGGGGAAGCTTCTGGTATCAAGAAAAAGGAAATAGTGAACAGCTTAAGGCATTGCCAGTTGTTTGTGTTCAGACAAATAAATTCACCTTTTCCAACAGCAGGAAAGATTTTAATATTACAGCAGTCTGAAAAAAAAAATTCAGGAAAAAACTGCATCCAACCACAACCACGTCACACACGAGAAGGGTGTATGTGGGTGTGTTTGCACTTCTCCTGCAAGAGCATAACCCCCCCTAAATTTAACACAACGCCACAAAAATTGGGGCACGAACTAATTACGCCTTTTTGGAAGGAGAAAGGGAAGTGCATTATTACCCACTGAAAAATGTTACTAGAGTCCACTATTGTATTTGTAAATCGTTGCTTTCATAGATTGCTTGGCATTTGAGGGGCTGACAACCTGCCAGTTCTCCCGGGATCAATCGGAGAGAGGGCTGACGCCGGGAAGGGAGGCCAGGGCAGCGACGCGTGGTCGGTTCGGCACGTGCCGCCCCTCGACGCTGGCACCGCGTCCTGCCTGCCGGGCTCTTTTTGTGCGCCGCACAAGTCGAGCGGGACGAAGTGCTTTATCTAGCAGCGATGGTGGTGGTTGTAACGCAGTCCTTACGCTGCTGCTCTTCACTAGTTAAAATTCTCTGCTGGGTCTTAGCCATTCATGCAAAATTCTTTTTTCATTATTCATAGCTCATTGACATCCTGACTCGAGAAACAAGAGAGTTTTTAAAGCATCTATTCCTATTTACTGTATGTAAAAAATAAAAAGAAGCAACGATTCTGACAACTGTGGGGCACGCAGAGGGAAAAAGAATTGATTTTCTTTTGTACATCAGAATCCAATGTCATGATATAAAAAGTACTTGCTGCAAGCCAGAGGTTAGCAAAATAGTCAGTTCTGTAGCGGCTAGGTGTTGCGTTTGCAGGAAGACTCTGATTTCACGCTTTTTTGGTTGTTTTTTTTAAGGAGAGAGATGCAGCTGCTTGGCTGGCAGGAGTAAGTGCAGCAGAGCTGATATTAGCTGGAAGGTGGCTGGAGGAAATGGTGGCACGCTGCACGCCGTTCCGAGCCTGTCTGTCTGGTCCTTCGTATCCCTGGCAGCGCTGCCTCCAGCGCCTCTCCGTAATTTTTAAATGAGCTCTAGCACGGGGCTCTGTGTTCTGGCCCGAACTCAGTCCCACTTGTTATCCAGGCTCGGGAGTCTGGTCCATGCGCTGTAGGTTCAGGCTGGATCTGTGGATCGTTATTTATTTTCAGGTGCACGGCGCGTTGAGGAGAGCGGCTCAGCCCTGCGGCAGCCCCCGCCGCCCCTGTCAGCGCAGCGAGGCTGACCCGGCGCCGATTTCCCCGCCACGGCAGCTCGAGCCCGGCTGGCACAGGGAGGGTGTTCCCGTCGCTGGCGGCGCCGCGGGGGAGCCCCTCGCCCCGGCACGGGAGGGCAGCACCCCGGGGCACCGGAGCTGCACCCAGGAGTCGGCGGTTAGGCTTTATATTAGCTCGGTAGTTGCACAGTCTGCAATGGTCCTAGCGATGACATCACACGGAAGTTATGTCATCAGATTAATTTGGAGGAGGATTACAGCCACAGGCACTCTTAGAACACCCAACCCCTGGTACACAGACATGGCTGTCTGCAGGCAGATGTTAAAAGACGTTAACTGAGATAGTGCTCATCAGGATTTCAGAGTTAATTATCACAGAAAGGAGACGAACCCTGGACTAAACACCACACTTCAGGATAGTTAATGTTGAAAATTATTCCTCATCTATTTCCATTATAATACTGTTTCCAGTTGCTCCACTTCCGCAGGGCAAGGGGAATGGAAGCCCTGACGCGGCCAACTCAAAGACCCTGCGGATATTTGGGCACAAGATCTACTTGGATAAAACCTCTGGAGCGAAGACAGCCAAAGGAAACCCAGCTCTCCGAATTGCCAGACCCCTGCTCTGGACACAAGGTCTCTCTCGCTGATGATCACCTGTAAAACACCAGATTCACACCCGACGGGTTTTTTGTGCTGGTGCTACACACGGTCCTTCACCTTCTGCCCTGCCTTCTCACTCCTGAGCAGAGGGTTTCCCCAGTTAGCTGCTCTCACCTTTTGAGCTACACTTAAGCGACATGAATTTCTGATATTTATGGAATTTTCCAAAGACCGTGACTACATCGCTGCTGATGGTCTTGTCGCCAGAAGTTTCAGCAGTGCAGCAAGATTGCTGGTGGCAGATCCAGGTCAAACATCTCGAGTGCTGAACTAGAGAGAGAGCCGGGTGGCGTTCGTTCTGCAAGGAGGCTCTCCTCCATCGGGATCTGCCCAGATGATAACGATGACAGTATTTTACGGTGTGGTTGCTTCAGTTTTTGTGTCCGTGTGCTTCCACTGGCATGTGCCCTGAGCGCATCTTTCCCTGAGCTGTTTCTGCTTTAAGCTTTGTGTCCGCGTCCCATGAAAAGAAAGATTTCAGCAAACGATACGAGGTAGCTGTGTACATACACAGCACTCCATCGCTCATGGAGAGAAGGGAAATCCCGGGAAGTTCTCAGGTTAAGGACTTGTGCTGGATCAGAAGCAAGTCAAGAAGCCAGATGGCTCTTGCGAAGCCTTGCAGGCTGAGGTGTGCCTGCCTGGGTACGTGCACGGACCCTGGCAGCTTCCCTGGAAGACCCACAAAGGCATCAGACCTTGACCTTTTTTGGTTGATGCATTCCCCAGAGGGGAAAAACGCAGCTGCAACCTGTCTGAAACTGTTCCAGGATGACTGGAACAATGCAAGCAAGTCATCCTTTGAAGGGCAGTCGGTTTGCAGCCATATATAAGGATGCCAGACACTCCCGTAAACAATCGCGAGGTAGCATGTCCGCTCAGCAGCAGGAAAACTCATCCCCACTGCAGAAGGAGGACACCATGCCCTGCACCTCCCCACCAGGAGCCCATCGTGCACACAGGGTGCTTGGCAGCAAGGACCACGTCGCCTTGAGCGGCAATGTTGGTATCTTAGAAACTGCAGCTTCTGTTCCAGCCACATCTCCCACCAAAGCAGCGTTTGGGGTGACCTGGCAGAACTTAAGACCTTGAAAAAGGACAAGAGCTGAAGGGGTGTAACCCTGGGGCTCTTGCATTGGCTCCGAAGGCCTGTGCAAGCGAGCAAGGTGGGGTTCAGAGCGGTCAACTGTGTCTTGTAGGTGCTGGTGATGGCTCATATGTTGAAGTGATGGCACATGGAATGGCCACCGTGAATCTGAAGCAGCCCTGGGTAGAAAAGTGGTGACAAATGTGAGCCACTTCGGTTGGGAGGGAAGGCGAGAAAGCACAGACTGGGCTCTCCATCACCCCTTTCCTTCCCCCTCGCCCTTTAACTGGGGTGCCTGAAGCCGCCCGCGGCAGCCGCCCTGGCTAACCAAGAGGGGACGGTTACTAGAGATGAGCTGCAAATGTCAAACCTCCTGAGAGAACATTTCTGCTCGTAGGGCTCATACGCCGTGATAAGAAAGGGCTGAAGTTGGTGATGCCGGTGTTGTGAACAGATCTTCTCTTTCTGGCAACGGCAGCTGGGTACTGCTTGCAGATACTGAATGAATGGCTCAGATTGAACAGATTTAATATAACAAGATGTGCCATTTAAAGAAAATTGTAGATTTAAAAAAGAAAAATAGAAGAAGAGATAATTAAAGTAGAATAGGAGATTGAAGATACTTAAGCACCATACCTCTACAAAAGCTACGCAACGTTATGGAGTGCCTTTGTAGCCCACTGCACTAATCCAGCCTGACTGTAAACTGCATTTTAATTGAGGAAAAAATGCCACACAGAATACTTGTAAACAAAATTAGTTAATTTTTGATCATCAGTAATTACAGACATATTGTAGCATTAATGCAGGCACAAATTCACTGGTTGCAATTGTACAGGCAATTTTCTGAAAGTAGACAACAGGAAGAAAAATTCATAAGCATGTCCTTCCATTGGGATTTACTCATTCTTTAGAGGTAGGTGAAACAATGAAGTCCTTTTCAAAGCAGAAATGTTGACAAACTCCCATGTAGAGAAAATTTCTCTTCCCCCATGCCATCCAGGGACTGTACGGTTGCTCACCACATACAGTTTTCAAGTCAAAATACACTTCCTTCCAAGGGAGTAAAATTGGATTCAAAAGTCAAGTTCACAAATGTGCTGCAGTTCCTGTTTCGGCTCTTCATCAAGATATTGCCAATTTAAAATTACTATTGTACTAGGTAATTACAAGTCCTAAAGTTGTAGGAAACCAACTGTTATTTTAAAGTGTTTCGGTATTATTTCATACTCGAAAGTTTTGTAAAATTCTTCAGTCATATGAAATCAAAACAAAAGTGATCTTACGTTTTAATGGGATTTTGGACTTGCCGACATCGTTTTATAGAAAGCTGCATCCTTGTAGGCAATTCTCTGAGAAGGTCATATAAACCCCCAGGAAAGCTCCTTCTCATTAATGTCTTCAGAACAATTTTGGAAGCAATAAGGTTCTAGTATCTTTATTTTCTAAGTGGAGTTGGGTAACTTGTCTTCCAGTTACTGAAAAACAAAATGGACCTTGACTTAAATATCTGAGTGCAGACATATATAGTAACTGTCTCAGTTACCTATGAGTTAATAATTTTAATAAGTTCTTTCTCACATGTTTAACAACATTCTAGATGTGTGCGGTAACAAAAGAATAATGAGAATAAGGGACTTGGAGTCCAGAATCTGGTCCTGCGTGGAAGGAATCCTGCAAAACCCAGCCCTGGGAAGCGCTGGCGTGACCAACGCATCCCCAGTGCCCGCAGTCTCGGTGAAGCCACTGGGAGCATGGGAAGACGCGCTCCCACGACCGACCTCCTGCCCAGCCAGCACCAGGCACAAGGTATCACAGTTTTGCCCAACCCATTTCTGAAAGATGCAGAAAATTTCAACACGAGAGGCTGATGTGCAAACACCTGGACTCAACCTTAAACGTTGTAAAGAAGAGCCCCAAAGGTGCTGCTTGGTGTGTGTTTGCTAATAGAGAGACCACCAGTATGGTCAGAGAAGTCATGTACCACCAATAACTCCTTCTATCCTGTGTAAGCTGCGTGTACCAGATCAGGGGGCACTTTCCCCCTTTCTAATGAATTACGTCTTAATTACACCTCACGAGCAGCCTGTCCCTTCCGTTGCGTCTGAACAGCACCAGTGTCAGGGAAGAGCCGTTTGCCTCAGCAAACCAAGCCTTCTCCTGGGATTGCTGGTGCTGGATTGTCCGTGCACGGTCTGTAACATCGCTGGTGGCCCCTCTCTGGAGCCTGGACCTGCGCCCCGTAACATCGGGAGCTGCTGAGCACGGAGCCGGTGCAGTGGCGGTGCATTGCCGTGGCGGTGGTGGCTGGCTTGGAGACATCTATAATGGTTAGAATGGTACTCGGTGGGATGGAGAGCAATGGTATGGAAAGAACCACCTTCTGCCTTCTTACCATGAGCTAGAGAAGCATTTCTAGCAGAGTAAAACTTGAGTTTTCAATAAGAATTTTTGATCACAGGTTTCCAAGAATTTTCCAAGTATTGAAGCGTTACAGGCTTTTGTGAAGAAGGGATGGAAGATGACCCCAGAGACGAAAGGCCAAGCCCTGGCCAGTGGGAGCCGTGCAGTGGGGCTGCCTTAAGGTCTGGACTCTCCTGGAGTTTTGCGGTGGGTCAGTGATGGTGAGGGGACAGACCAGAGACCTCTGAATCTTGTCACCTAACCGCTGGATCACACCTCCTCTTGGTTACTATGAGACTAGACCTGTTATTGTCCATGCAAAAGCCGAATTACAGTCTCTGGAGGAGAAGTGACGATCACCTCATTAACACTAACATCCGGGTAGCAACAGTTGCAGCAAATGTACTGCAGAAATGTGCTTATTTTCTTTGCTATATGGGACACACGAATTGCTGAAACAATAGGGCAACAGGAAGAAAACAACAACAAAAAAAGCAACAGCATCTTTACAGATAAATCTGAATACAAAGGAATTATCATAATTGAAAACAATATACTTTGAAGTAGCACCACGTCAAGGGAGGCCATAGATGCCAAGGCCTGTGCAAGTCAACACTCTTCAGAATCGATGGTAACCAGTGCAACATTCCTCTGATTTATCACTGCTTTTAGAACAGTCATGACTATTCTCTCTCCTATGGAGGTTTGGTTACGCAGCCTGGAAAACCTTCTCTAGCAAGCGTTGAGCACAGCTGCATCCCATGCTTTGGGGCCGTGTACAACAAACCCTGCCTTGCTGGCTCCGGCACGGCGCTGGAGCAGTTTACAGCTCCTCCCTACAGCCATTTGGAAAAGAGGGAAATACCCAGGACACACACTGAAAACGAAGCCAGGGTCTCTGGCACAAGAGCCGTCCTTGCTATCAAAAGGTACTTGTGAAGATCCATAGGGCTTCACGGGGTCTCCGGACCAAGCGGGGCAGGCGGGGAGTGGCGGCGCGGGGACCGGGCAGGGGCCGCTGGCCGGGGCTCGCCTCCACCGGGGCAAACCAGGGGGATCAGTGAAGGACTCGCTTCCCCGAGTCCCAGCGGAGGAGGAGCTGGTGATAAGGGAACAAATCCCGCCATGGCCTTTGTTTGGAATGAAGGACATCCTCTTGTCCAGACCTCCCAGCAGCGACGAGGGACACGCTGCCACTGACGGAAGTCAAAAGGTTCAATAAAAGCTTTTAATAAGGGAAGACGACGCTTGAAGTTAAAGGAGACCTTTCAGTAAGCACGTGTTTTTAACGCGTGATTAAGAATTACATATAGTGTTGGAGTTCGTTACGACTGAGTTAGGCTGTCTGAATTTTGAGTCAAACTGTAAATGCTTTAAAAAAGAAAAAAAAACCCACCTCTTTTCCATAAAGTGTGTATTAATCTTACCAAAATACTGATATTAATTCTTTTGGTTCCCCTCCTTAGCAGCCTTATCTAGCTAAGGACAGCTAGAATTTTCTCCACAAGTAATAAGGAAAAAAAATTAGAAAGCTTATTAGGGAAACCTGCCATTTTTAAAACGAGACATTAAATTCTTGCCAGAGCGTGGAAATTCAGAAGCTGGGAAATGAGACCTGTAGACTTCCAAGAAGCTGTCTCTGTCCAGCTAAAGTCTGTGCCTACGCTGCGAGTGAATGAAGCCCATTTTGGCCCACTAACGTTCAGATCTCTAGGGACTCAAATTTCTTAGTCAGGCTTTTTATCGGACAAGAACATTTATTTTAAGGCCAGAAAACTAAGCTCAGATATGATCTGTTAAGCTAATGGTGCTAAATGATAACCCTATTAACAGGATTTTCTATTTTCTTAAGGAAATACATTGTATTGCATTTAAAAAGAATAAAAACCAACAATACTTGTGCAACTGTTTGCCTATAAAAAGGCAGTTTTAAGTACTGGGCTGAATTTGGAAGATTGTATAGCAATATGATTAATGATTTTTTTTGCTTTTATGGTTAATATTTGGAAAACTCTCAGAACTGTGAATTAATTATTGCTGTAGTGTTGCAAGGGATGTGAATTTTATTTCGCTGAAGTCTGACAACAGGATTTTTTGGGGGGAGGGGGGGTTTGGTTTTTGAGATGTTGCATTTCCCAGTATGATTTGGGAATTAGTCATGATTCCATGAAAACAGCTTTTGTTTTGCTGTTTCGGGAGGAGAACAAATAATTTCTCCCCTGCACATACCTCACAGAGAATTTCAAAAGGACTGCAGTATTCAGAAATAGTCCTTTTAATTTTATAATCCCAATGTAGAGTCCCTTCTAGGGACAGAAAACACAGTAGCCCATGGAAAATGGCACATTTATCAATGAGACATCCCCAGTGGGGTTCCAATAACTGAGAACAACCCCTCCTCCTGCTATCATTCATTTTTACATGGAGAAGGGGGAAGCTAGTCATCAGGATCATTGTGATTCAGTGCACAAATTGTGCCTTTATTCTTTAACCCAAAATAAAGCGAGAGGGGGCAAGCCTCAGCACTGGGAGAGCTGGGTTTCTCTTTCCCTAATTAAGCAGCAATTCCTGAGCTGATTTTTGACATACTGTACCCTTAGCATGGCATGGAGGAAAGGCAGCAGCTGAAGAAGTTTTAAAGAATCTAGAACGTGCCTTTTCTGCTCCAGATAATTCAGTGATGTTTTTGCTTTTCTCTTTCTTTCTCTCCTTCACCCTTTAAAGAAAAACTTGGGGCTATAAAAGATTTAAATCAAGAAATCAGACCCTTGGTCACTTGAAGAAAAAGAGTGAAGCCTTTTCCTCCTGTGATTAATGCTGATATTCATTTGCACTGCCATTTCCAAGCTCTGCATTTCCAGTCCTGCCTCCCTCTAAGACCTTTGTGCCTTTTATATGCCCCTTTCTGTTTTTTCCATTCCCCTTCTGATAATGAATTTTCAGAACATGTCGTCTCTAGGCTTGTCTTTCTCCTGTGACGCCAGGACTGGTACCAGAAAATAAAATCCTGGCTTATCTTTGCTACGCAGTTGGTAGAGAAGAGCAGCCAAGACAGGTTTTTCCTCCATATAGAATCTATTTCATATACCTTTATGAAATGATTCTAGGTACACATTTTTATTACTTATCTAGCCTTTAAAATATGCAATCCATCCAGATTTAAAACTGAAGCAACCAAGTGTACAGCAAGACAGGGAACAGACCAGTGATGGAATAAGGCACCGAGGCCAACAGAAAAAAAAGAAAAAAAGACAGTTGCATGAAATAAAATGCTAAAGAGCAAAGGTCGGGCAGGAAAGATCTGACACACCAGTGGCTGATCGCCGAAGTGTCCTATTATGGAGACAGCTCAGAACTACTTGACACTAACAAGACATAGGGCTTTGGAAAGGAGAGAAATGCGTATCATCAGTTTTCATATTCCAAAGCAAGAAATAATACCCAATTCTTATTTGTCAGCCCAGGTGACCATACATTTATGCTCCCTTTTTGGGGAAGGAAGAAGGGATGAAGGAGAGGACATCCCATCACAGAAAGAGGAGCCTTATTCTGCTGTAAAAGCCCTGCAAATAAACCCGACGCAAGGATGGTGAAACCTGCCTGCCATATACGTACACCAAATGCAGATGTTGATGAAAGAACACGGAAAAGAGGGTATAAAGAAGAAACACAGGAACACAAATGCAAATTCTGCAAGAAACAGGATATTTCTTCAGAATGCAAAGTCTCCTTTAGGTTGTGAAGCACCAGGCAGCTATCCACTATATATAATTACGGATAAATGCTGTCAGAGAAGCCATAGTCAGAAATACGCTTATGATCAGTGATCTTTAAGGGACTAGATGAATACATCTAGAAAGAGCACAAGATTTCCCCTCGGGGAGCAGGGGTTATTTTTTTTTCTGGTTAAAAAGATTTAACATTTGCTCGCAAACACAGATCTCGTACTTACTTTAAATAATTCAGCTAAGACCATCTCTCCATAGGCGAGATAATCCTAATTCCGAGGCGGACGGGGGGGCCGGACCTGGGAAAATCCTGGCAGGAGCGGCTGGAGCTGCGGGAAGGGACCTGCGAGCGCGGCGCTGTCAGCGGCGGCCGCGATGCTGCACCCGCCGCTGCCTGGGAAAATGGCTATTTTATGAATGGGAGGGCAGCGCCTCCGTCTGCGCATGCGCGGCCTCCCGACTCTATGAATGGGTGGGCACCGGACCGCCAGCGCGCATGCTCGGCTGCCTTTTATGAATGGGGGGCTGGAGAGGGACTCACTGGGAGCTGCGGAGGACGGATACGGCTCGCGCTTCCCCCCCCCCCCCTTTTTTTTTTTATGAATGGAGGGCAGGCGGCAGCTGCGCATGCACCGCGCCCCCCGTCCGGGGCTGGAGGTAACGGCGGCCGCCGCCGCGGGGGAAGCGGGGGCGGGGGGCGCCGCGCTCCCGGCCGCCGGGGGGGCCCCGCGGAGCCCGCCCCTCTCCCCGGCCGCCCCTCGGAGCGCCCCCGTTAGCGAGAGCAGCCGTGGGGATGCCCCCAGCCCCCCGCGGAGCCGGTGCCCCCCAGCCGCCGGAGCCGCCCCCGGCTCCGCGGTCGCGGAGCGGGGCGCAGGGCGGCAGCTCGGGCGGCGCTGCGGGGCGGGAGCCGCGGTGTCCGCAGCCGCGCTGCCCTGGGCGGGCACGGCTTTGTGCGGGCGGGGGCCGGGCGCGTCGGGCTGGAGGCTTCGGCCGTCCCCGTTTTTGGGGTGTGCGACCGCGAAGGGAGAAGGTGTCACCCGCTGCGAATAACGATTTTCCTTTAGCGTTCGGCTTCGTTTTCCTGTATCGAGACCCTGCGGTTCGTTCCCTTCGCTGCAGCATCGTCACAGACGCGCGTCCCTCCGCTGCGCTACAGCTCACGCGTTCTGCGGGCAGTAGCTGCGTGGAAACGTGAGCAAGAGCCACAGCTACGTTTGCATGACATATATGCAACGTGTAGATTTATTTTACAGCTCCCTTCTCTCGAGAAGGTAGAGGAGGGAGGGTAGAGCTGTGCAGGTTACACAAAACCCCCGAGAGCGAGGAGATGGTCCCGCTTCGTGGAAGCGAGGCGATTTATGTGCCGTTCCCAGCTTTGCAATTTTTTCCATGTTTAGCTTTTGTAAGTCCTGCTGGATCTCATCCCGAGCGCTCTGCCGGCGATCCGAGGCAGGCCCTCGGGGCCAGATTTTCAAATGATCTTCAGCAAGCAGCTGCTGTTCTGCTGCTCCACGGTGAGCTCCCTGGGAAACCTGGCCCTAACCGCGTGCTGGGAGCTCGGAGATGTCCTCGTGTGCTTCGGTTCCCACCCAGCAAATGGAGAGTCTCAGCTCTCAGCTGGTGCAGGAGCGGCTGTGGGCTGGGTCTCTGCACACGGGGCTCCGGGATCCTCGGAGGCAGGTTGTTTTACACCGCAAATGCGTTAAGGATAAGGATGTATTTTTAATATGTGTGAAGTGTAATCTTCAGAGTACAAACCGAGCCCCTTCTCATTTCCTGCCATGTTTATGGCACGTATATTTAAAAGCTTGCACAGCGCTGAAAAAATGTCTGTTATTTATTTATTTAGTGCTAATATGAACCTCGTATGTTATTGCAGATACGCCTCACAGAAAAGGTTTCTCTCCCCAAGCGTGTGCTCCAAGACTGATTGTTTAGTTACGTGTGTGTTTGTCTCTGAGGGCAGAGACCTTTCCAAGTGGGAGCAGCGTTCATGGGTCATGGGCAAATGCAATTTAACAAGGAAAGGACAGAAGAAGGAGACTCTCAAAGAACGGCTTGTCTGAGTGGTACGTGAAATATTACTGGACTTCAAATATACAAGACTGATCCTGGCTTTTGAGAATAAATAGAACGTGGTCGTTAAAGATGTTGCTTTGTTATTGGTCGTGTTCTTTACAGTGTAATACTGCTTGAAGGACAGGCAAGCATAGAAATTCTATGTCTAGGATTTTGAAAACTGGCAAATAAATGGATAATGGAAGAAAATGCAATTAAAAAAAAGCTGATATAGAGGAAAAAATAAAAAAAAATAACATCTCCCTGTATTTAGTGCTGGAAACCAGCTCAAAGCTGAGAGGCAAAACCCCTGCGCTGATCCCATCATTTTTCCACGCTAGCGTGTGCATAAATTCTGACCCTTGCTTTGAGTTTTGCAAGCGTGCTGTAACGTTGCAGTAGTGAGAGTCGAGCGTCTCAGAATTAAAGGCTTCTATGTAAGGCCGCGTTCCGTGTCGCAGGCCACACGTACGACGCCCGCGGGGAAGCCCTTTGTCGCAGCACGGTGAGCATCTCCCCGCGAGCCCCCGGCCGCCTGTGTGGCAACTGCAGGCCGCGATGTGGTAGCAAAGGAGGCTGGCGCTGTAATTACACAGTAGTTACAGGCGAAGCCCAGCTAGACGGTACGCTCCTGACAAAAGCCCCAGCAATAAAGCGGGAAAGAGGAAATAAAAATTATTCGTGTGTGTGCGGGGAGGGGCGAGGAGGAAACGGGGTCTGGCCGGATGGTTCTAGGGAGGAAAACTTGGAGTGACAAAACTCAGAGTATTGCTGGTGTCACTGCAAATTGTATGAAACCTTTTTAAGCATTGAATTCCAAAATGGTAAATCTTTGAGTTAATCCACCTCTTCTTCCTTCTGCCTCTATCCCAAACACGTTTAAAACATATCTGACTAATTCTTTGCTACGGACAGGGGTGTTTCTTGCTAGAGCTGATGGTGTTTGCTACGCTCGGGCGCGTACGGCCGCGCTGGGCTGGAGCTGCCTGTGGGTTCCTCCACGCTGCCGTTGCCGTTCGCGGCAGCGGGCCCTGGATGGGTCGGGAGTCCGAAGCTGAGCTGCGGGTGGCTGAAGCGGAGCCCCGGCGCGAGGCAGCGCGTTGGTCCTCTGCGCTCCGGAGCCCCCTGGCTCTGTCGGCTCCTCTCTGCAAACCGGAGGAGCTGAAGACGCAGCCGCTGCCGTGCCGGGGTGGGATGCGTGCGGGAGGGCTGGCGTCTCCCCACCTCTGCTGCCCGCCTCGTGCTCTGCTCTGCTCCTCAAATCTCCCCCTTCTCCTGTAAAAAGAAGATTGTGCTGCTGCCACGAGGCTGAGAGCGTCCTTGTAGCGAGGGCTCTGTGGGGTTCATTGATAACAGAGTGCCAGGGAGGAGCGTCACGTTATCGTCGTGTGATTCTGGAAGGCTTTGAGGGAAGTAACACTTATCCTGAGACGTGTGATATGTTTATACGTTTGGCAGTACCAGCGATACAGAACTCCACATTCCTTTCTTGTGCAGGAAATTAATTGCTTATTCATTTCATGCACATTTAAACCCTGAGATGGCTGTAGATTTTTGAATGTGATTTCTTTGCTGGAATGAGTTGTGGCACTGCCACGACTGCATTGCCTGTAACGTAAATACTTGGATTTTGTTCTTGTGTGTCCTTGGAAAAGCTGAAAAGTTGCCTGTGCTTTGTGATAGAGGCTACATCCTTACCTTCGGTAGGGCTTTGTGTTACCCTGACTGTCAGGTTCAGGTCATGTTATTTGTTTTACTGAAACTGTATGGAGCAGCAAAATATTTGTCCAGCTAATAACAACACTTACTGCCTGTTCCTGGAACCTCCAATATCTGCCTGTCTTTTTTTTTCCTTCCCAATGACAACAGAAAATACTCATCATCATCATCGAGCTAAACATTTTGGAGTCATCTTTTATATGCCCTGCAATTAGTAGAACAACTATGATCCTATGTGTGTTTCAACCCTGAGTTAGTTATTAGAGATGTGGATTGGGTTGTTCGGATGGAAGCTAAATTCGGTGAGGTACCGAGACATTCGGCTCTGGCTGGTTCTAGCAACTACAGAGAACTCTTCAGGGTTTCCCCTTTGAAATCCCGGGCAGTAGAAATGTGCCTCTTGTAGCGTGTTACCATCCTTCTTCAGAGCTCTGCTTGGATTATTGCTGCCGCCGCTCCCCAGAGCGATGACGCTTCACGTGTTGGTACTGCGTAAAGCATTCCTTTGGCAGCAGACTGCGGGAAGGCGACAGCTGAAAGGGGCGTTTTGTGCCCCGCTCTGTGTTAACCGCTGGTGACTCCGTAAAGTGCATGTCATTAGTCACTGTTTGGAAAGCCTGGGAGTGTGGGGTCCTTTCCAGCTACCACCCCGCTAAAATAACGGTGCGTGATGACGGCACCTCTTCGACAGCCCGTCTCGGCATCGCCCGGGCGGTGCTGAGCCGGCACCTTGCTGCTGCTCCTCACCTACGCCAGCTGTACGAGGGTGCTCAGATGTCGGATGCCCGTCCGGTCGCGTCCCTTTGGCGTGTTGTGCCTCGCAAGGCGCTCATCCGCCCGCTGAACGGCGCACGATGCGGGCCGAGTCCCACGTTGTGTGTGTGTGCCTGGAGACGGGAACGGGGCCGCTTTGGAGGACGGGGTTTGTCAGCGTCTGGCACCGGGTGACAGCTCAGCGCCCTTTTCTTCCCGACTGCCTGCGGAAGGTGATGACGTTGCGCGAAGAAGCCACGTGTGTAAGTGAGCCATGGATAGAGAATATTTAAGGGTCTTTCACGATAAGGCTGTATGGGCGGCTCTGTGCAGCGTACACATAACCTGCCTCTGAAAGCACGCGGGGGGTTCGAGGCTCAGAAGGTGGGTCTGCCTTAGGGGGATGCGTGTTACTACCCGTGGCTTTAGAATCACAGAATCATAGAATTGTTCTGGTTGGAAGAGACCTCCAAGATCATCGGGTCCAACCATTAACCCAGCATTACCAAGTCCCCCACTAAATCGTATCCCTTAGGGCCTCATCTAAACGTCTTTTGAATCCCTCCAGGTCGTATTCCCTTTTCCCTACCTTTAGAAAAAGAGTTCCCCCTACAATCAGGCACGTTAAATGGAACATGCGCTTCTTCCTCTGGGCTTTCAAATTTGCACGTTTCACAGTCACAAAATTACCGTATAAAGATTTAACAAAATGCCGCAAGCTGAACCCTGGGCCTTGTTCAGAGGGCTCGGGCTGCTGCGCCGCGCTTGCCGCTTCTGCGCTGCGCGGCCGGGAGAGCTGGGGCTGTGGCGAGCGCCTGCCCGTCGCCGGCAGCGGCTCCTGCGCTCGCCCGGGAGCAGCTCACGGCACAGCGTGGCTCTCCAGATCTGCCTCTGCTGCGAGTGTGGGCTGGCAGGTCTCCAGGAAGGGCGTGTGTGTCTTGGCCAAAAGCTGGCGGTTTAAGGAAATGCATGGTTCGTAATCTACCATCAGAAAAAAGCAAATATGCAGGCAATTTAGTAAAGTGAAAGTGCAACCCCCTGGGGAATGCGCAAGTTGTGCTTCGGAGGCGTTCTGAATGGGTAGCCGTGTTCTGTCTTAAATCTTTGGCCGCTTGGCGTTTCACTGTCTTTAAGCTGGATCAGGAGCACATGTGTAGACTTTATCTGCCGAGGTTTTCCTGTGCCTCCAAATCCTTCCTGGCCGGTGTTTGTAGGCTTACGGTAAGTCAGCGCGCAGGCAGCACTCCTGCGTGAAGGAGTAGCTAATTCCCTGACTGAACTGATACTGCGCGTGGAATTTTCTAATTTGCTTGCGGTGGGTTCCCGTTATTGCACAGGAGGTGGTTTTTAAACTTGGCCTTGCCTCTGGAATCCAAGGATGCCCTTATGGGTGGTTTTGCCATCTGTTGGTGATACAGGGAGGAAAACTTTTTCTTTCTCATTGTTCACTTAACCGCTTCTGTGTACGTTATAGGGATGGAAACTGTAGATAAAAAATTTCCTATTAAAAATGAGAAAAAGGAATTTCAGGTTTTTATCACCAAACTCTTAGAAATAGTTCATATAAATCTGGATAACGGGATCTTTGTCTTTGAATCCGCTGGGATGATATACCCCTTGCGTGGAAACGCATTGCTGCAAAATCCATCTAGGGCAGCACCATACGTTTCTGATGTGTTTGATGTTTGTGATGCATCCAGCCATAGGCAGAGCAGGAAACATTGGACCTACTGGTAAATTTACTGATGTATTGTGCCAAATATTTGTCATACATATGTCAGATAAATTGTTTGGATGTTGCTATAGGAATTCTCCTCCCCTTGTGCGTGGCTAACAGCAGTTGCTGTGCTGGTCTGTCATGCCTGGAAATAAGTAAGAGGGGGTAGGTGTGGAACTGCAAACGTGTTGGCAAAGTGGTGACTGCTACGGTGGCAGCGGTATCGTGGGCTGGCAGTCACAGCCCGCACCAGGTCCCTCTCGAGATGCCAAACAGAAATGAGGTGCCACAAAACAGATGCCAAAGAAAAAACCGAAGTGCCTGCTTAGATGCAGAGACATTAGGCTTGGGCGCAGCTCTCGCAGGGCTGTGGTTGCGAG
Organism: Phoenicopterus ruber ruber; assembly: GCA_009819775.1. Taxonomy (NCBI): domain Eukaryota; kingdom Metazoa; phylum Chordata; class Aves; order Phoenicopteriformes; family Phoenicopteridae; genus Phoenicopterus; species Phoenicopterus ruber. The sequence goes on along the minus strand of CM020228.1, from coordinate 1,726,207 downwards.
CTTTTGAGATTAGGAGAATCTGGGGGGATTGGAAATGATTGAGCCTGTTGCTCGCCCAGGAGACAGCACTTCTCAGGAGCTCCCTTTTGGGTCGCACCCTCCCAGCCTCCGTGGGAAGCAGGAGAGAAGCCCACTGTTGTAACCCAGGGAGGGAGGGAGGGATGTCAAAGCAGACGCTGTGTTTCTGGCGGGTAGGGGGGAGCGCGGGGCCCATCCGCGCAGCGATACACCATGAAAGACCGTTCCTGAGCTTTATCTTGCTACCTTGCAACGCCGCAGCACGTAGCAGGGGCCTCTCCCCAGCAGCCAGGCTCCCTGACACTGGGCAGCGCATCCTCTCTTCTTGTTACGAAATTACTTCATGAACTCTGTAATCCACCCTGGAGGTGACTAAGTACCATTATCTCTGTTATAAATAAAGCAGTTGTCCGCTTCTGCGGCACAGATGAAAGGTCTGGGTTTCCTCCTCTCTTATCAGGCACCTGTTGCTTGTATCCAGACATTACTCACGTCCTTTAAGTCACATCTTGTTTTACATAATTAACACCAACTGTGCTTCATTTCCTTCCTTCTCTCACGGTTTTGCTCTGTGGCCTTACCTGGCTATGGAAACATTCAGCGTTATTTTGGGGTTTTAACACACAGAATGGAAATCAGCTTCAGCTTTGGGAGCGTTGGCTCGTGGAAGATGAGAATATTTTAGTCTGGTCTAAGGGATGCTCTTTAGTCTTGAACTGGTGCTGCGGCCGCGGTCTGTGGTGGGAAATTCTGTACCAGTTCCTTACGAGTGGTTTAAAAAAAAAAGAAGGAAACCTAAACAAAAGTCTGCGCAGTGATCGCTTGCCACAGTTGGAAAGTTGTGCTCAGAAAATGGCAAGTCCTCCATCTCCATCTCCATCTCCATCTCCATCTCCATCATCTCCATCTCCTTGTGCCTCAGAGGACCGAGCTGGGTGCGCCCCAGGAGATGGAGAGCTGTGTGACGCTCCAAGGCGGGTCGCGATGGGCGCGAGGGAACCGTTCTCCAAAGCGCGTGTCCTGCCCGTTGGTTTCGGGTGATTCGTGGCGCTGACACCCGGCTCCTGGCAGCAGCCCGTACGCGTGGGGTTTGAGGTGGGAACCGTAACGCCAGCGCTGTTGCTTGCTCCCGTGATTCATGATTCACTTTTGTTTGGTAATTCACTTCAGCTTTTAATAACTATTGACCTGGTTTTGCATGAATAATTTGATGTTTATGAGCAATTGTAGTAACTGAACCTGCACCGTTAACGAAGCCGTGAGCTCAGCCAGGTAGGATAAAAGTGCGTGAAGTGTGAAGTGAAAGGTAATGAGGAGTTCGGAAAGATGGTCTATGAGTAAGACAGAAAAATGGGATTCTTCAACGAGGGGAAAAAGAAGGAGATCCCGAATGAGCAAAGAGCATCCAGGGCAGAAACTGTGCCTGTCCGCCCACATCCCATCCGGGCACTCGTGATTTGCCCTCTCTCCCGAGGACACCAACAGCTCTTTCTCTTCTGCCTCTCGCTGGCCTGTTTCTTCCTCCACTCTCAGTCACTCAGATTTGGTACAAGCGGGAAATAAAATGTAATTCTTGCAGCTATCAAGTAAAAAAATCAGCATCAGAGCTGACCTTTCCTCTTCACTCAGGTGCGTTGCTCGGCAGAACACCAAGCTCTCACTGAACGGCTCCCCTCGGGCAGGGCCTTCCGTAACTTGTGGTTGAGTTTGGCTGACATCACCACACAAGGGCAAAAATTATTTTACTATTTTTTTCTTATGCACTTAAATCTGTATATATAATATTTACCTTATGCTTCAGTCAGGTGCCCGCCATAGGCGGAGCAGAACCACATTCATCCCAAAGAATATCTAAGTGTATTAATGTGACGGGATGACGCCGGCACATTTAAATCTCTGGACACCCGCGGTTAACTGGCACTGCTGCAGTAAAATCCCCAGCTGGGAATTATTGGGCTTATTGGGTTGTAGGTTTGTATGTGAGGTTTTTTTTGAAGGATCAGGTATTATACTACTTTACTTTTTGCAACTTTATCTGACTCGCCTGGCAACTTTAATTCCACCTGAGCGTGCCACCTTTTGCACTTGCTTTTCCAAGTGTTGCTGGTTTGAAGGTGTTCTCTGATTAATGTTTGCTGTGTGCCGGCTGTCTCTCAGGCTCAGAATCTGAACTCGGCATATCAGAGCAATTTGCCATTCGCGGGGATAAAAAATTCCATTGAGGTAAATGCAGATTCCGAGGTTGGTACCGTACCAGAACACAGATTCAGACTGGCGGTTCTGCCCGACTGCAGCGTGCGCCCGTAGAAATCCTCGGGACCCGCTCAGCCTCGGCGGGAGGGCTCTGGGTTATTTTCCAACCTGCAGGACTCAACCACTTGGTAGTAGATCGGTGAGAGCCCTATGGGAAATATTTCCAACTGTTTCTGACTGACTAGATCATCTCAAGGACCATAAATTGTGAATCTTTCTATTTTTTTTTCTGAGTATTTATTTACGGTTCAGGTCAATAATCTCCAGAAACACAATTCTGCTTACAAACGAATTCCTGGGCTGCATTCCCAGGCCTTCCCATGTGACTTGAGCATTTTTAGCAACTAAGTGAACAAATGCAAACATATTTTCAGGGCAGTGGAAGTGTTGCTACCCGCATTCTCTCCGAGTGCCTGGGAGCCCTGGCCCCAGCTCTCCTGAAAGGCGGCGAGGAGGAGGAGGAGGAGGAGGAGGTCCCTTCGCAGAGCATCCCCTGTCCGGGGGGGTTGCAATCGAACGCTGGGCTGCGCGGGGCCGGCACAGCGACGTCGGCCGTCCTGCAACTTCACGATGCCACATAATGCTTTCTCTGTCCCACGTCCCCACTGGAGACGTGGAGCTTTGTGTGCCTGCGGCTGCGTGGGGAGGCAGGAGCAGGGCGGGCAGGGCCGTGGGGCAGCCCGGGCCGCGGTGGTGGCACTCAGCCCAGAAGGGTTTAACGAACCTTGTCCTGAAGTACTTCAAACCATCTAAACCCTCCCTGGGCCTGCCCGAGGCTCCTGTCCCCTTTGTCACTGCCCCTTCGGGCGGACGTGCCCAGCTGCTGCCAGCTGTGGCCGATGCCCTTGGTGAGGACGGTGGTCCCCGGGCATGGCACAGCCGCTTCTCTCTGTCGGGGCTGGGGATTGTCTTTCCCGATGGATTTATATAGGCTTGTGGTAGCTGGTATCTGTATTTTTTTAAAAACGCGAGGGAAGGGCTGATGCTGCCAGGCCGGGACCTGCTGCGCACCCCTCGAAACCCGACAGGCGGCTTGCGCTGAGAAAATACATTTTCATACGGAGGAAATCGTGTTCCCCGGCAAACAAAGCAACGTTGTGGAAAAGTACTGCCGTTACAAGTCACCGGGACTCTACGGCAGTGCTTTACGGGCCTTGTGGTGTGCGGATTGCTATAGCGGGCCAGTTTGATCCTGAAAAATCCAAGTATTGGATTGTTCTCCCTTCTCCGGCACCAGTCCATAAAGAGAGCTACAAATTATTGACAGCAGCCTGAAGAAATGCTGCATCCTTCCCCAAAACCCTCGCTAATACTCACTTATATTTTGAATAAAAAAAAGCTATAACTCTTTCCTAAAGAGCCACAATTTTTCACTGCAGGACTCTATTTAGAAAGGATGTAATTAATGAACAGCAAAGCAAACACTTAAATATAAACTTTTTTTGCACATATATTACAATGAAGTGATCGAAAGCAGGCAGCAAATCCATCTCTTTTTTTGGCAGGAATAAGATCTATACCTCCCACCTGATACAGACAGGAATGCTGATCACTAGTAGCCCTACTGAATTAATTGTATCGCCATAAAAACTGGAATAAGTTACTGTTATGTTCTTCCGCCCCATCTGTAGAATTGAGATTTCCCTGAAAAAAGACTAGAGCAAAATGATCTCAGAGGTCTCTTCAGTTAAATAATCTGTTTTCAGCTTTGAAATGTTTTGTGTGGGCAATGAGTTTTGATTTGTTGGGTGAGACGCTGGGGCTGTTTAAGTCCTACAATGCGAACGTGTAAATGGCGCGAGCTCGCAGGTGCTGGGTGGCCGAGGCACCGCCGATGGTCCGTTCCTGTTGCGTTTTGGGGCTTACGTTTATGAAACGTGTAGCAAAAAGGAACACGTTTAATTCCAGCTTAGCTGCTGCAGTAGTTAACGGTATTTCTGTTCGCTCGTTTCTGTTGTTTCTGACGTTAAGGTTTGAAATGCAAAACCGCCACCGGAGCTGGTGGCCGTACGCCGCGGCCGGCTGGGCGGCTGCGCCGATGGGGAGCAACTGGGATTTTTGTGTATATATAAACCCATTCTGTATCGTAGCTCTTTGCTGTTTCCCCAGGATGGGTGACGATTAACGGCACATTTTAACCACAGCTCCTTTGTGCCCTGTAACACTCCTGTGGTTCGATGTGGCTCCTCTTTCCATCCCTGTGCAGTAATTTTTAACTGGGTTTGACTTTGATGCGAGGCGTTTATATAAGACGTATTACAATAGAAAAGGGTGACATGTAACGTTTCGTTCACCATTTATAACTTCGGGGATAAGTTGCAAGGTAAAACGTTCCTCCGAGCTGCAGGTCCTCCGGGACGGTGGATTGCTCGGGCGTTTGTCCCCAGTTAGCGCCCAGCGTGCGCTTCCAGCGGGTCGGCGGGCGCGTGGTCCCCGCCTGACGGCCCCGGCCGGGTGACGGGCGGCGTTGCTGTTGCGCCCTGCTCGAGGAAAGCCCCGGACGACGCAGCAAGACGCCTCCTTACAAAGAGGTGCCAAGGGACCGTCCCGCTTCTCCCTCCCCGTCCCCGGCGGGAGCGGGGTGCCTGCGCCGGTCCGGCTTCGCGCTCGCCCGCTGAAGGCGCTGCCTTCCCCAAAGCTTTTTCCAGCTGCGTCTGTTGGTCTAATAAATTACCTTCCCTCTCCCGGCCAAGCTGGCTTCGGCACACAGGGGCTTTACAAAACGCAGCCCTGCAGCTCGCCGCTGGCCTGCGGAGTTTTCCTAACTCGGCATCTGACCTCGGCCGGCCGGGGGGAGCCGGGTCCGGGTAGGGCCCCACGTAACTCGCTGAGTGACTTTACAAACAAGAAATGGGAATAAAGCGATCCAGGCGTTTTGTTTTCCCCTGGTGGCTCCGCTCTCCTCCGCCGAGGGGCTGGTGCAGCGGGGAGCCCCGGGGCCGGGGGGGCTTGCGCCTCGCCCCCAGACCCGCGGAGGCAAGGGGGGTCTGTCTCGCCCTGCGGCATCGCGCCGGTGCCCCCATTCTCCATCCCCCGCGTGTTTGCTTTGCCACGGGGTACAGCAGTAGAATAAAATTAACTCGGCCCTTCCCTCTTTGAAGTATTGCTGGGTATTACAGAGTCACATACTTGTATATAATTACCATATTATAACACTTAAATATTTTCCTGACTAATTTCCTCCTGTCCCTGCTTTGAAAATACCCAGATTATATCCATTAAAAAGTTATAGACTGGAAAATATATGATTTCAAAGGATTTTTTTTTAACACTTAAAAACCACTTTTCTTTGCGGCCTCAACCTGTTACTTTTCACAGAATTACTGGGGTTTAGGGTCTTGGTTTTTTTTTTTTTTTTTCTTTTAAAAAAAATCACAAACCCACAGCACCCCTAATGTTGTATATCAGGATGTTATGACAGTTCTGCTGGGCCGAGTCCAGCAGTCTATGCTCTGTCAAAATACCATCAGTTCCTCTAGTTTTGCCTAATTAATGGTGCAGTAATGTGGAAACTTAAAACAGCAACAGAAAGAAAAGTAAATGTTAAATGATTTGCCTTTAATGGATCTCAAAAAGCTTTTTTCAGTGCTTTGTTACTCATGAGATCTTTTTTGGGCACCTTCATGATGTTCTCCTCTGCTGTTGCTGTTTCTCTTCAGAGTTGTCCTTTCTCCCTGCGCGTCGGTGATGCTGTTGATGTCAGAGACTCGCAGCCTGAAGCCGAACGGTCTGGGCAGCAGCTGGCGGGCGCTGGGTTTCCTCAGCGCAGCGGTTGGCCCCAGCTGGCGACGAACAGAAGCAGGTAGTATTTGAAATTAATAAGAGTTTGCTTTTACAAGACCTGTTTTTCTGGCCTTGCGGAGGGGAGGGGGGAAGCACCGCGTCGGATCCGGGCGGACGGCAGGAGGGGTACGGCTCAGGACCCCGGCTCTGCTCTGCTCGGGGGAACCCGAATGCAACCGAGGGGACGTACGCGAAGCCCTTCTGCGAGTTTGGGGGTGGGAAGCGGTCAGCTTTGGACCGCTCTGCCAAAGCAAACTGTTGAATGCCTGCATGCAATGTGGACTTCAAGGTTCGGAGGAGGATGTGCGGAAAGGCGGGACCGCAGCTGAGCGGGGCAGAGCTCGGGGCTTGCGGGGCGCTGGGGCTGCCGCCCCGCATCGCCTCTCCGCGGGCTGCGGTTGCCTCTCGGCCCTTCCCAGGGGCCGCACTTCCAAGCCAGCCCCGGGCATCCCTGACGGCGGCCGGCCTGCCTTCTCCCTCGCCTCGCTGCCGCACCGTCGCTGGTTACCTGGATTTTCCCGCACCACGAAATCTGTGTCTTCTGCTGCAGCTTAACGCTCTTACACCTTGTTCCGTTCCCCCTTGCTGATTAATGTAATTAGTTCATGTTCAGCTGATAGCACCCCTTTGCTTCTGTCCCTCCTCAGCTTTCTATTCTTTGAGTAAACTCCGGGTAGTTTGGGTAAAGCGTCCTCCAGAGCCTCATTTTCCTGCTGGGGTGGGGAGCTGAAGTGAGGCCGTGGAGCTTGGAGCACGGGGAGAGGTGTGCTTCTCGTTCGCTGCCTCTGAAATGGGAAGTTAAATTAAATAGTAGACAATGAACAGGGTCTAATTGGTTAAGAAAAGGCCTGCACAGACGGCGATTCGAGGAGTGTTTCTCGCCCAGGGCGCCCTGCAGAGCCGCGTTGGCGTCGATGGGAGCCCCACGCTCCACCAGCCCAGGTCAAGGGCGCTGGCTCCGCGGCTCCAGCCCGGCACGGTGAGGCCGGTGCCGTCGTGTGCCGAGACTCGGGAGGACGCGGGGACAAGCGAGTGGCGTTTGCTGATCCTGTTTTACGGTGTTTTGCTTAGCTTAAAAATATTTTGTTGTGAGAAACTCCAGATGGATGTGAATGTTCTCAGGGGTGGAGGGAACAAGTGAAGGGAGAAAGTTAGTCATCGTCCTGGCAGGCGAGCGCTGATGAGGACAAGCGCCGAATGATGCACGCAGGCAAAAATAGCCCAAATTTCAAATGTAATGGGATGTGACGGTCAAGTTCCTCCGAGGGAAAATACTCTGAAGTCCTTGTGCACGTCTTCGCAGACGTTTTGGTGCACAGCGCAGTGTAGGAGCTTTTCTTATCTGGGGGGCAAACGGAAAATGTTTGGGAAATGGAAAACTAGAGAAGAAAAACTGATGTAAAAATATGTAAGGGCTCATTGGTCCAGAGTTGTAGGAATGATGAGATTTATATTTCAGCCCAATCTAAACCCCCGCTTTTTCAGTTTAAAAGTGAAGTCTCCTGTCCACCTAATATATGCGAACACTTTCCAAGAGTGTTGACTTATGTCTGATATTCTTTGAAAGGATTAATGTTAGAAGGGGGAAGTTATTCGTAGAGATTTTGACCTGCTTATTCATTGGTTTTGCGAATTCCTTTTTATTAAAGTACGTGTTGAAAGATACTTGAGATTTCACCTCAAAACTTGTCTTAATTATCAAAGTCATTAGACGTGGAATGGTTACAGTCTGGAAATGACCCTGCATTTGCATAATCACATCAAATTTTGCCCCCCCGAGTTGTCGGGAATGTTAAATTCTGGTAGTTGATCTGGTAATTGGTATCCCCGAGAGGAGCTTGGCAGCCAAAGGGACAGGGACCCCTCATTATTTTTGTCATATCTAGAAAAATTCGGTGATATGATTAATCAAATCATGTGGGTTTATCCTCCTGACAAGATCCCGGGGTGTGTGGGACAGGAGGCCCTCGCCCAGCTGCTGCGGGCTCGGCCGCAGGGCTCTGGGGTCGGAGCCTCCGGAGGCTGCGGGGAAGGTTTTGCTGTTGCTCTTCAGCAATTTGTAGGGAAATTTGCAGAGCAGCGAAACCAGAGGTCGGATGGAAACCACCACCTTCTTCCACTTCTGTTTTCTGCATCCCACGCAGGACCTTACTGCTCAGCCACACTTTTTTCTAAAAAAAAAAGTGCTTTAGGGGGATGTCGCGTGTCCCTGTTTTGTCCCAGGCTCTCTTACTGAGCCTGAAATGGCTTCTCAAAGATGCTGAAGCTGTTTTGCTTTGTCCAGCAGGAACCTGGTAAGATTGTTTCAGGACAGCCCTGACTGGGGCCTGTCTTGCACTTGCACGCTCCGCTAATTCCTGCGGCGCATCTGTGTTAGCAGCGGCGTTCCTTTCAGTGCTCTGTATTTGATGCTCTCAGTGCTTACAAACACATTATTTAACGTGAATGCTGCAGTATCCCAAAGAGTGCTCCGTGTTTTGTCAGCAGAATATTTGTGATAGGCGTGTTCTGGATGTGGTTTATCCCCATTTAAGGTTTTCATGCCTTAGGGATTGGATAGGCTTTTTTAATGGAACAGTGTGTATCTCCAGTGGAAGTGTTTTTGTTTTCAAAGTCAAACAGCACATTGTGGACACATGGAAGTGTGTGGCTTTCAGAAAACAAACCACTATTTATGGATGCTTAAACAGCTAGCGTAGGCCAGTTTGGGGTATTTTTAGCAGTACAGCAGAGAGTTCACCATTTGATACGGGGGGATTAGGGTTTGATGAACTGAAGGCTGGAGATTTCAATTTCAGGTTTTGTCATTTGTTGCTTCGAGATGGAAAAGCCCTGGACTGATAAACTGCTGTGTCTCTAGCCCTGGAATAGTAAGTTAAAATCTCCCAGGAGAAATTAGAATCTCATGGCACTCGACAGACTCAAGCTATTGCATGGTAAGCTGATCCTAAGCTTGATCTTCGCCCAAAACAAAGTCAAGTCCTAGTCTTTGGCCCTGTTAGTCACTTGTAGGCTATGAAAGAGGATCCTTGTGATGGAAAATCTGTCTAATGAAAGCTACTTTTATTATTAAAATAAAGTAACATTATTAAGACAAGTAATATTATTATTACTTTGAAGAGCACGCTTGCCAACATGGTCTCTTCATCTGTTTCTTTTTGGAGGACATGCTCACGCTCCTAATTAAGATGTTGCTGTTCGTAGGCACGTGCGTAGTCAGCCCATGACAATAGCCTGGGGTTTCGTGTATGCCCACGTTAGATTAATCTGTAGTTTTCAGGAGAGCAGGGCATCGGTATCGCAAGACGAGGAGGCTATTTCCTACGTGCCGTCGTACTTCGGTTCAGGACGCAGTGTTGGTTCTGTAGCTGGGTGAGCTGCAAGTCGCTGTACGCACAACGCTGTGTGTGACAATGGAATTACTGTACAAACAGTGCTGGTTTTTTAACGTAAAAAAAATGCAGCAAGGAATTTTTAGCACGTTGTCATGCAGCACTCTCTGTTTCCTGGCTTGTACGTTCAAGCTGTGTAATAATATTTATATACAAATGCTGACTGTGATTTTCCACCCCGGAAAAAGGAGATGTCATTTAAAAGTGCTGGGCGTGATGTAAAGCAGAGATTTTTGACTTGCGTACTTGCATATGGTGTGGGTGTGTATTTTAATTGTTTGAAAAGAGATCATTTAAAAAAATATAACATTCTTGCTACATAAGCACATTCTCCTGAAGTAAAGGTCATTTTGCTCTTCAGAAGTTGCTCTTGGAGGGGAGGGGAGGTTCCTCGTGTTGTCTTTCCCCTGTTCCTACCTTTTGAAATTTTCTGAAAAACATTAAGCAATTAATTGTTGGGCTGAAACAGCTCTTAGACCGTGTTCAGGCTGGGATCCCGTAACATGAGAGCTGCCGTCATGACTAAATGTGTGTTGGCACATGGAAGAGCATTTTTCCCCCCGAAGAACCACGCTATTCGATCTCCCCGGAACCGACACCTGCGTCCCGCAAACACGCAGACTCGTTTTACTGTGTGAATGATCACATTGAGTCTCTTAAGCTTTTCTGGAGCCGGGATTTATAAACAGTTCCAAGGCAAAATCGCTGCTTTTCAGCTCCAGCCAAGGAAACTGTTCTGACATCTTTCCAGTTACCAGCACATTTCTGATCCCAGTGTCCTGGGGCCTTAGTTTTCACGTTGAAATCTCTGCTCCTAACAACCTCTTAGTGGACTGTACGTATAGAAAATGATGACATGCCAAGCTGAGATGTGTACGTTCATCTTCTGAGCCACACTTGACCAAAGAAGGTTGGATCACAGCTTTGTTTTATCCTGCTACAATGACAGAATCCAGATGTGAGGATCCTAAATCGTCAATGTTCCTGGTTTTCTCCTTCACAAGCTCTTTGAAGGCAGGGTTGTCGCTCTGGCCGCGCAGCTCCCGGTGTAGCAGGGTCCTACTCCTCTGTGGCCCTGTAATAACGGAGTCATTGGGCTACAGGCATACCCATGCCAAGTTGCATTTCATAGAACCACAGAATGGTTTGGGTTGGAAAGGACCTTAAAGATCATCCAGCTCCAACCCCCTGCCATGCGCACCTTCCACCAGACCAGGTTGCTCCAAGCCCCGTCCAGCCTGGCCTTGAGCTCTTCCAGGGATGGGGCAGCCACAGCTTCTCTGGGCAGCCTATGCCAGCGCCTCACCACCCTCAGAGTGAAGAATTTCTTCCTAATATCTGATCTGAATCTCCCCTCTTTCAGTTTAAAGCTGTCAAAATACTGCTGCAATGCACAGCTGGAGTACGTACATGAGCGTTCATAGACACAGCCCAACTCTACCTGGTAACGTGGGCAGGCTATATGTGCTTTAAACCTCATCAACTCTGCCCTGAGTGGTGAAGCTTTGTAGAGGTATGTCTCTTGTTAGGTAAGTAATCTTTAGGCTCCGATCGCCTGGATGCTCTCTGAACCCTCTCCGTGCAGTTGGATGTGAGATGGCAGAGGGTGCTGCACCGTGGTGCCGCATCTGCGAGGCGTTGGTGGCAAGTGCCAGCTCCAGATGCTGGTGCCTTTTGGCTGGGCCCTTGGTTGCCTGGGGGGAGGTACGGGTTATCCAGGGCAGCTGGAGCCTATTTCGGACACAGGCACGTGGGGTTTTTTGTTGTACATTTACATTATAGATACTGCGTGATACAGAGTAAGTGGGATCCCATTTCCTCCTGCTCCTTTCCCAACAGAAAGGAAGCGCCGTACCATTTGAAGGAATGCAGTCAAGCTTGCTCTGGCCCCAAGCGTGGCTCATTTGGACAGTACTTTTGCTTTTCTTCTTTAAGCTCAGGAATTCTGCATTCTGGTAATTTGTGCGACTAGATGTGTGACTTTGTCACATTAACAATAACAGCGTTTGTGCCCCTGTGCCACGGCAGGCATGCAGTTTGTGTTTTCCTTGGCTTGCCTGCGGACATCTTACAAATTTTCCATTTTGTGAAGAATAAGGACACTTTGTGCTCTCAAAACAACTTCACTCATTAGGCTTCGCAGTGCACTCCTTTTACACTCAAAGCCTGCCCCGAGCTCAGACCTGCAGTGAAACGAGTGTCTCCGATCGCTCCCTGCTCATTGTACCTATTTATTTTCATAACTCTCGAAATATCTAGCCAGCGGTTTGTCTCGAGGCTAGTCGAAGCCTTTTGGACGGGACTGCTGGTAGCCCAGCACCTGCTGAGGATCGGGGTGGGGATGGTGGGGCCCCCGCAGCGGTGCCGGGAGGGCGGGGGGTTGTGGCATCGCGCTTTCCCAAGAACAGGTTGTCTTCCTTCATCAGCAGGGGAAAGATGTAGCAGCCGAAATTCGGTCAGCAATATTGGGATTTTGCGGATTCCTTGGTACTGATTCCCTTTGAAATGGTATTTTTAAAAGAAAAAAGTAGAAATAGCTTGATGCGCTAAGTTCAACACGTGTTAAGAAAACCAAGGAAAATACTCGTCCAGATCCACGTCACAGAAGTGCTCCTTGGGCGAGCGGTGCGCGAGCGGCCGGTTGCTGTCGGGGTGGCTGTAAGCAGGGTCGCCTCACCCGCGGGGTTCGCAGCGGCAAAGCCGGGGGCCGGGGCTTTGCCCGGGATGCACGCTCCTTTGGTGGCTCTGGTACCCGCGACGGCAGGTTGCTCGGGTCTCATTCGTGCTGGGATTCCTGTTCCGTGAGCCGGGATGCGTGTGCGTGCTCCGGGTGTCGGTGCAGGGCTCAGCCTTCCCGGTGCGCCCGTGGAGCAACCACGGGTTAAGCAACTCCCCAGCTCTGCGGCACTTTCAGGTCTCTGTCGGTGACTGGCAGCTCTGAGCGGGCTTCTTGCTCTTGCTTAAACCGCGTTCCCGGCGCTGTGCAGTTGGGAGCTGAGTTACTGGGGAGCTGCGCAGAGCTCCAGCGACTCATCAATTAGCGATCGATAGAAATCGGCCGGTTCTGCAATATTGCCAATGCAAGTATTCTGTTCTCTTTCGAGGAGCGAGGACTTTCTGGACTGCCCGACGGGGACTGCCGCCAGCCCCGCGGCGGGGGGCTCTGCCGGCACCCTCCCACCCCCGGCTGGCCGTGTGCTGGGAAGGAGGTGGCGGTGGCACGCGCTGTGTGCCCCAGCCCGGGAGCACGCTCCCAGGGGCTGCCTTTCCTGCTTGGCTTTGGAGGTGTGGAATGCAGCCAGGGATTCGGGGAGCCGGGCAGAGCCCAGCCGGGCTGGCGGGGGCCAGTGAGGGGACCCCCCCTTTCTTGCCATCGCACCCCAGCTGGGCAAGTCGTTACCTCTGCTGGGGAAATGAGTCTTTCTTCAGGGAGCAGAAGGGTACCCAAATAAAAAGAAATGTATTAACTGTCCATTTCGAATGGGCTTTATCTCCGGGTGGGTGTTTTTGGCCAAAGCAACGACTGCCCGGGAGGGGGATACTGGTTTTTCACAAGCAGAGTAACACGGCTTTAAAAACCTGGGCTGGACGGGACAGCGAGAGCCAGCGCTTCCTCCCCTAACACATTCAAAAGCAGTTTTAAGTCGGATTAGGATTTTAACAAACACTTCATGGTTTACTCTCCGCAGGGAGGATCAAAGCCCAAGGAGGACTCTTCAGCTGTTTGCTTTTCCTTTATGTAGAAACTTCACCGTGGCTGCCCTAAAAAACCCACTAAATACAATAAAAAAAATCCCTTCTCAGAAAAGCAAATTACTTGACCACAGCCTAAAATAAGGTGTTCATTATCTGCTGACATTTTTTTTTTTTTTTTCTCTATTTGCTGCTTTACTGAGCTCCCATTCAGGGAGCAGGTCTGTATTCCCAGCTCCAGCTGAACTGATCCCGGGAGATCCTGAGACCGGACCGTGTCTTTGCCTTGATGTGCTCTGTCATCACAGCTTCTGGGCAAAAACCGAGGCTCAGCATTTACTCCATTGAAAACTACAGCAGCGTGGCGTCTCGCTAGAGCAAAGGGCTGCTGCAGCGTTGCATGGGTTTGTGTGTGGACTTTCTTTTGGTATTTGGTGGAAATGGTTTTAAAATGATAGCAGTTTGCGTGCATATCCCTGTTCGAGATGACCAGGGGCTTATCCTGCCGGGAGGAGGCTCACAGACCTAAGCAGCAAGGTTTAAAAAAAATAGTAATAACGGGAGAGGGAAAATGGTTTTGTGGTTAAAATAGAGCACCGTGCCTGGCCCTCTGGCTTCTTCCGAGTATCGTCCCGCAGAGTTTTCTGAAAGAAATCGGTCAGGACCGGTCAGCCTGGAAATCTGGAGCCGAGGCGCTGCAGGGCCGTGTGCTGGGGGGTCCCTGGGCCGGGGGGGGCTGTGCGGCCGCAGCTCCTCCGCGGGCACTGGGTGAGCTCCTCCCGTCGCGCCCCCTCTGCAGAGGGGGTTGCTGGCTGCAAACGCCCATTTCTTGGTGTTTGCAGGGGAAATGTGGGATCGACTGAGGAAGGGTCTGCTCGTGCCCATGGATTCCCGGGGCTTTGAGGTGAGAGAGCAGCTTGAAATGAAGCCCTGCATCTGATACCCCCCAAATCCGCGTGTTGGGCGTGAGGCCAAACGTTCCCGCTCTCTTGGCATCTTGCGGATGGCATCTCGCAGAGCTGCGCCCTGGGCTGCTGAGCCAGCCCAGGCTCGGGTCCGAGCTCTGCGGTCCGAGCTCAGACCTGGCCAGCCCTCCCGGGCTTCGTGGGAGGGTGCCTCACCCAAAGCCTTGGCCGATAAGAGCGTGATCGCAGCCATCCGAGCCGTGCCAACGTGCCGAGGAACGTTTGCAAGGTCGATGGGCTGCGATGCCCACGATTTATTTGTAGGCTAATGCCTGTTTTCTCCTCCCCATGTAATGTGGTTTAGTTCAGAACGTGAACTAAGTGCAGAATGAGGAGTAAACTCTGTAAGCACTGATGGATGTTTTGTAGGTGATGCTTTGCAGAAAATCATTAATTTGAAATGTTGGAATAGCAAAGAACATTTTTCAGGCTTTTCAGACATAACATATTGTGGAAAAGAGGCTCGGAACAGATGTACTCATCGTTTATTCCATTTATCATATTAAAAATAAAGAAAAGACAATTTCAGCTCATTTACTGCTTTATTAGTTCAAATAAACAGCTTTTCTAATCAATGTGTATGGCAAACACAATGCTTTCATAATTGGCAGTAGTGGTTCCAAAATTAACGAGACTGTCCTTGTTTATTGTCTGGTAACAAGTCAGACAGTTAATACATTGGTCTAATCCTGCCCTTCTCGTATATTCATTTTAGTACAGGAAAAATTATAGTCTTATTTTTAAATTTTACAGTGTTTGAGGGTTGTTCTTTTTCCCCCCATCCGTTTGAGAAAATGCGGCTAGAAATGAGAAGGGCTGCACAGGAAACGTCCGTGAAGGCAGGGATCTAAACTGCATCTAAGGGAGTCTTTTGCTCTTATTTATCTAGAGGTATTTATTGATTTTTCCTTCCTTTCCAAAAATACTGATTTAATTTATGAAGTGATAGAAGAGGCTGGGAGAATAATTTTACCTATAAGAGTGCAGCATTGTCCAACTAATTGCCCAGGAAAAAGAGAAAAGATCTGCTGATCTACCCCTGCAGATGTTTCTCATCTGGAATACAGACCAATTCTAGCCATTTTTTTTTATTACTGTTTATTTTGATGCTTTATTACACTGCCATTACCAGGAAGGAAACGGCACAGAAATCCACCAAGATGCTATTTGTACTTCGGTAACATTTGTTCAGTAACAGTTTGGGGTTTAACCCCTTTCTCCCCACTTTCTTTCTGTAATTGTGAGCCCTCGCTTCCCTTCTTTCCCGGGGAACAATAAAACGTGCTGATGGGTGTATGGGCTGGTGCCCACCGTGCTTGTTATTAAACTACCCGAAATTTTATAGGTACGTTAATGCTCATTTCCAGAGTGTAACTAATAAGGACCTGTTGGCTTTTTTTGCCACCTAGTGCTTCTGTCCCTGCATTACTGTGAAAGGTCGGTATGTGCGAGGGGGAAGGAACCATATGCTGCAGCCTGCTCGGCCAAACGCGGGCTTGGTCTGGCGGGGAGGTTTCTTTGCACGAGCGGAATGAACTTAAACCGTCTGTGTTTTGCTAGAGAGAGCTACCGAGGGCTGTAGCAAGCCTTTCGTGTACGGAATGGGAGAAGCAGGCTTACGTAGTACCTCTTGCTCTTGGAGTAATTGTGGTCTGGATTTTAAACCTGGCAAATCCTTCTGTATGAGAGATGCTAAACTTGCTGATGTTTTAGGTCTTTGATAGGGTGATACGTGTTCTCACCGCGGATGGTGCTTCAGATCTTCTAGCTGTGCACGCAGAGCATCTTTGTCCTCTGGATCGGTGGCCAGTGGTGCTCTGACACACCTAAGGTATCGTTCCATGTGATTAAAAGCATCTGGAAAATTAAATATAGGCAGAGCCAACAACCCCGTGCCACGTTACTTATTTCTCCCCATTTCTGTTGTAGCTGTTAACGTGTAAGGTGAGCGTGCCTACAGCTGTTCCGTGCGCCTGCAGTTACCCCCACAGACACACGTGTAATTCGAGGCGATGCTGTGCACTGTGGCTCTAAATGGGCAGAATCACGTCTCTGCCTAAACTGGGTGGTTGCAAGAAACCCGGGCCGGTCGGTGTTGCGTGTCCGTGCTGAGGGACGGTGGAAGCCCTCCTTTCCCCGCGCAGGTTCTGGCTGCAGCAAGCCCTGCCGTATAATGGAGCTGTTCTGCTCCAAAGGGGAGCAGGAAGGTGGGTGGATTAGGAAAAACTTTATATTAGTGATTTTTTTTCCACCGGGCCGTGTCACATTCAAGTCCCACCGCTGCTTTACGGTTTAGCAGGCTGCTCGCCGTCCCTCCCGCGAGCAGTGGACCTGCTGCTGTCCATCCGGCTGCGGCTGCGGGTCCGAGGCAGCGCCCGGGGGTGCCTGGGTCCGTGCTCTGCTGAGCTTTACCGTGACGATGGCTGCGGGTTAGAGCAGCACCGACAGACTCCTGCAGTGGGGAATATATTGCTTCTTGGTACCTGGCTATGGCATCCAGACCTCCCAACATTTCATAATCCACAAAGGGAAAAGTGGCACTTAAAATGAATTTATTCAGGTGGGAGCACTGTAAAACACGAAAATAAGGCTTTTGACTTGCTGCACCTACATTTGAGTGTCAATGAAAAGCTTTTTATTTGTTTTTAGAGCCAGACTTTCAGAAGCCAATGTGCCTTGTGGTCTGGAACCGAAAGTTACGGGTAGCGGGTCGGGACAGGGCACTGCACAGCGAGAAGGGGATTGCTAGCAAAGCTGCACGGCGGAAAGGCAAGGAAGCGCTTGGGCATCTCGTAGGAGAGCGTTTGCCTGGGGAAGGCTGGAAATGGGAAGGGGGGAGATGGGAGAGGCAGAACCCAAACCGAGATTCCTTCGGGATTAATAAGTCTTAATTCGCACACCGTCATTTTTCTTCGCTTTCCTTCCCGACGCGCGGTGCGCGCCCGCCAGCCTCCTCGGTGCAGCCGCTGGTGTGTGCCACGCAGCGGGACCGCCCGGCGTGCCCAGGCTGCTGCCTGCTGCCTGCCTGCTGCCTGCTGCCTGCCAGGCAGCGCGGCGGCATCTGCTTCGGGAGCTTTTCAGCTCGGCTCAACTGGAGAAACTGCCTGTGCCCCGAAGACAAAGCAGAAGAGAACCGTAAAACAACGGTGGAGACGCAGGGAGAGCGAGCAGGCGCGGTTTTCCCTTGACTGCTTGTTTTACTTGACACTGTCCTTAAACATAAGGTCATTTTATAGCCTGCCCGGGGCTGCCAGGCAGAGGAAGTTACCTTGCGAAGGAAGGAACTAGCCCATACTGTCTAAATATTGTCGATTGTGTACTGAATGGAGGCCATGGCTTGAGGAATCTCAATAGTAGCTCTTTGTGCCCCTGGCCGCCTCCTGCCAAAGTACTTTCCATAATTAGGCGTAAACCGTATTTACATTCCTGTTGTCTTTGGTCCCGGACACACACCTGTATGTGTGCGTATGTACATGTATGAGGTGCAAGCATATATATTCCTATGCATTTAGAATACGTGTTTCTGCCCAGCGCTCGTGAGAACGGCCGCAGCGACCGATGGAGGTAACGGGGATGTGTGCTTTGAGAAAGTCAGGGGTCGTAACCGTGAGAGGCAGGAGAAATCCATTGGATTCATCCCGCTGCCAAGCGAGAGTATAATCCCCATATAGAGAGATACTGTATTTTGTCTGAATCAGAAGGTCCGGACTGAATGCTCCCTTTTTAAATTCATTGACGTTTGCATGGAAACCAGAAAAATGGGCTTAAGTCAAGAATGCAATAACCTCACTTAAAACTGCTCTCCATGGCAGACACTCATCCCCTTACTGCCTTTCTGCTTGCACGAAGATAAATGGTGGAGTAAAATACCGTGTCTAGCTGTATCGCTAGCATATTTATAATACAGCGGTTGATGTACAACAGCTTTTCCATGCGCGTTTCTCCCCCTCCCTCCAGCCCCCATGATAACTAGCAGCCAGACATTGATTAGTTCAGTTTGGGGGGAAAAAAAGTCGTGCAGGACAACTGGATACTTCAGCGAAGAGATTCCTGAAATGTGTCCAAGGGAGAACGGAGCGGTCACGTGGCGCTGGCTCCGTGCCTCCTTCCAGCTGCCGAGCTTCATTAAAAGACAGCCAAAATGCATTAATTAGTCTTCTAACATAACTTTCCTGCGCAGGCAATGGTATAGCTTTCACCGCCAGGCCGTCGGGACGGAGAAGAGATGGTCCGTACAATGTGTGAATGACGGCCACGATGCACCCGCCATGTGGAGGTGTGTCCCCTCCCGGAGGCTCCCAGGAGCCCACCCTGGCGGTGGGACCATGCTGGGGAGACAGGGGGCAGCAGGGGCAGGGCAGGCCTGGTCCCGATCCGGGCCCTTCCAAACTTCGGTGTGGCTCCAGATCCAGGGGTGTTTCCAACCTACCGCTGTACGAAGACTCCTCCGGCAGACCTGCCCAACGATAATTTGCGACAGACGACTAAATGTGTGTTCCTATCTGTACGGCCGTCAGAAGAGACACTCGAATTTGCAGGGTAATCCTCGCTCCTATTGCAAAACTACTTGTAATAATTCTGCAGAAATTCAAGCGAAAAGTCGTGCTCGGTCTAATCATGAGTTTACTTTGTCTCCGGATGCTTTCTGAGCTTTCGGGCGCTTAATGGAAACACCAGTGCTCACACTTGGAGGGCAGGCCGGAAAGTTTGCGTGGGCTTGCGTGTGTGCCAGGGAGTCACTTTTTTGTCCGTCGGAAGCCTATTTCCATTATGCCTTTGTCAGACTTTGCCTCCGTAAAGGGGAATTTGGACTTTCCGTGTCAAAGAGCTCTGCAAATGTTATCCGAGACCTTTACCTCTGGTCAATGCTGTAGCCTGTACCAGCGCCTGACCAGGAGCAGGGCAGGCACGGCTAGCGCTTTTGCCCTTTGAGGGGAATGTCTGATGATTTGTTTTTTTAATTCTTTCCTCCCTCTGCATTCACCATTTTAGATGCACGCTCATGCCCATGCTCTCTCTAACAGCCTGTTTTTCCTCTAACCACTTCCAGCTCCAAAACCTCTCCGCATCTTCTCAATGTAAATACATTTCAGCTTGCCCAGCGCAGGCTGGGGAGACAGTAGTGACCTTCAGCTGAGAGCAAAGCATTTGAATTTGACCTAGTTTGCTCAAGAGTGGGTTTGGCGGTGGCAGGGCGGCCGCCGAGCCCTCTCCTCCCCTGCCCTCCTCTTGGTGAAGGTCCTCGGGAAGCCCCGGGGGCAACGGGGCGACTCGGGGGAGATGCCCCGTGCGAGTGGGAGAGCAGGGCTTAAGGAGGGTGAAAACACCATCCGAAACGCAAGCGCTGAGGTTTGGGTAGCCAAGGTGCGGGCAGGCTGGGCGCTGGCTTTCTCAGTACTGCCAGCTTTTATATTTGCAGCTTTAGATGCTTGAACGCGTCTTAAAAAATCTGCTGTAGGTTAGTAACACAAAATGCCCTTCACAAAATACTCGTTTTTCATTTGCTACCTAAAATTCTTCTCTTTGATCGCTCTCCTCAGGCCTGCTTGTGTGAAGGCGGAGGAGCCAGGCTGGTTGGCGCTTCCCAAGGCGACTTGGGCGCACCAAGAAGAGCCGTGGTTGCTTTGCCAGATCTCGCTTGTCCTCTGTGAGATCTTCTGGGCAGGACGGCTATTGCTTTGCTTGGCCGTTGATAATGCGTGGCACCACAAAGGGCCTGGCCTTTCTTTTGAACGCTTCAAGAGGGCAATCCTAAGCATAGAGGGGCTGTCACCCCCCAAAGCTCATGCTCCTTTGAGTGTGTGTGTGTATATATACTTAAATTGAAGCTTAGCTGTGTTGCTGAGTCGCAGTTAAAATTCCTTTATCCATGACCTCGGAGATCTGTAGAGTTGTGTGTCTGCGTGGCTTTGGACAAGTTATTTCTCTTTGTGGATCGCAAGTTTGGTCCCACTAATGTTGGTCGGGACAGAAACTTCTAAAAGGCTTTGTGGGGCTTCACCAGAACTCACCTGTCAATGGCTGGAGTTCATACAATGTAATGCAGTAGTGCAGTTTTTATCTACATAAGAAAGGTGGCCAGTTATTGATATAAATGCAAGCAGTTTTGCAGTGGTTTATGCAGGGTTTAAGTAAGTTGGCTTGAAACCGTCTTTGAGCAGCGCAAGCTGGCCTAGACAAATTAACTGCCGCGCATGAAGCACTTGGAGAAACTCAAATGCAAGGTTTCACCTGGGCGCAAGCGTGTCCGTGTCTGCTGGCACACAGGTAACGAAGAAGCCGTGGCCGGGTTTTACCTCCGGAGACCTGCCTTGGCGTAAATCGCGGGGCGGGGAGTTTGAGCTCCCAGCGTAACCGAGAGGTGCCTGGCAAGTCAGACAAAACCAAAAGAAATAATTTTCACGTGGGTATTTTAGTGTTGCTTTTTTTAAAGACCAAGCAGGGAAGAGTGTATTAAATGGGGTTAATTGAATAACCACACACTAAAATCATAACAGCTCTTTAGATTTTGCTGTGTTCCGCAGTGCTGTTTCTCAGGAGCGCTGCGGGGTGGCCTCTCTGGAAATATATTTGTCTTTTGTTAGGGGACGTGTGTCTTTAAAATGGAGTTCTCGCCTTATCTCAAGTTTAAAGCGCAAAATTCCCAGGTTGGAAGCAAGTTAAAATTTCCTGTTCCAGCTGCATCTGCAGTCAGTCTCAGGAGCAGATACTTGGCTGTAATTTAAAAAAAAAAAGAAAAAGAAGGAAATCGGAATTGCAGGTAAAAAGGAGCAACTGAGGGAAAACATTTTTTCAAAAGCCCCTCAAGCAGTTTTCAGGATAATTTTCACTTATTTCCGAATAACTCCTACCACTCGTCAGCCTTTAAAAAGAACAAAACCAAAAGCAACCCCCCATCCCTGCTGATAAACACCGCAGACGTGCTTGTAGCTTATCTAATGCCTGAACATCTGTTCCTCCCTGGCCGAGAGGTTCTCTTGCGATGAGTTACTGCAATTCCCTACACAAAGGTTAAACAAAGTTGGGAGGCTCCGACCGGCGGCGTCATGCCACGGAGGCCTGCGTTGCACAACCAGCTTTGCTGCGGAAATGTCCGATTCTAATTCAGAAAGAAACTCAGGAGGGGAAAAAAAGTCACCTGGCCTGAGCCTGGGCCGCAGCTCCGAGCTTTCCGGGGTGAGGGGACGACATTCCGGTATGGGAAGGGTGCTTTGAACCGTGCACTTCTCCTGGGCCTGAAGAGCTGGTGCTGGTGGTGAGCTCTGCGCCCGCGTCTTCTGCCCCCGGCAGCTTCTTCGTCTTCCTGCAGGATGGACTTGGAAGCTGAATACCCGTTCTGGGTGAATGTGTATTCTGTGTGCACAGGATTATTTCATGCTGTTTTGATTATTTAATACCACTTTACGTGTTTGACAGCAGGGCCTTTTACGACTGGCGCAGCCGGAGGTGGGAAGGGACGCGGGGCGAACCCACCACCACCGAGTCCTGGAGCTGATGGGCTGATCCGTGGGCGCTGGGTGGCAGAGATGCTCCGTGCTGTTCCCCGCGGGGACACCACACGTGCACGGGGGGGAACGTCCCGCGTCTGTCACCTGGCAGCGGTGCGGGACCACCGCAGGCGGGGAGCGGCTCCTTTGGGGGCTTCGGCGGCTGCGGGGAGCACGGGACCCTTGCAGGCAGGGGAGCTCGCGGAGCGCAGCACAGCACGGCTTCGCCGCTTCCTCGCTTTCTGAAGAAGGAAAGGGAAGTAAGGGACAGCTTAGATCTTGGCATTTGGTTTTCCAAGTCTTGTTCCAATTTCCCGCCTACGAATAACTGTTAGCTCACATGCAGTGCTAGATTTTTCGGTGGGATCGGCACCCGACAACTTGCTCATACAACTGTGGTACAGAGCCAAACAAATTGGGGTCTTGAGTAGGGGCCCTTTCCTTAAGACTAGTTCTGCTCAGAAACTTATAGTTCTGCTACAAAATGTTGCATAAATTAAGGTGATACATATCTTTTCAACTCCTCCTTGTTTTCTTATTCCTTGTGTCCCCTCTCCTATTCCTCGCTCTCCATGTCACAGGGCAACGCTGCTGTAATGCCCTTAGATGCGGGATTGTGGCAATATCTGCAGCGTGTTATGAGCTCTCATAAAGGCAAAGAGCCCTGATACAGACAGACAAAACCGCTGTATCGCCTCGCGACCCTGCGATGGCATGTGCCTGTGGTGCCCGATCTATTCCAGCAAGCAGGGGAGCACTGGCAATTCATTTTTTTGGCTAGAAAGCTGGAAGCGTTTGGTGTCATAACTCCCCAGAGTTTGTGATGTTATTGCCATGACATCGGCTGAAATGGCTCCGGGTGCTGCCGGGACAAGCGCCGGGAGCAGGGTCGGGGCAGCCCGGCGGTGGGGGAGCAGGGACCGGCTGGCTCTGCTCGGACGTGCTCTGCGCCGCGGGACGTACCCGGACGTGGTGCAGAAACCTTCGTGCATCCAGCAGCATTTGGAGATCACGGGGCCTTTCCCGTCCTTGAGAAAACAGCAAGGCAGGAGGGCACCTGTGACAGCATCGTCCTCCCTTTCCCCTGTCTTTGAGGGGAGTCACCAACCAGCTTTTAACCTCTCTCGTTTTCGTGGTGTTCCTCCCGTTTGTCAAGCCAGTGCCCCGTTTCCTCTCCCCCGCGCCTGCCAGGGCTGTCACCGCCGGCAGCTCCCGGCCCCGCTGCTTTCGGCTTCGGCGGCAGGTGCCCTGATCTCCTACTTAACTTTTGCTTTCCACGCGAGTGGGAATTAGCCCTGGGAGAGGAGCCGCCTCTGCCGGGACCGGGGCAGGGGTGCGCGAGCGGGCGGTACAGCCGGGCGGCTCTGCTTTCCCGCTCCGCTCGGGGCCGCGCGGGAGCAGCCCTTTGGGCGGGCGCGGGGAGAGCCGGCAGCAACGGCGGGTGGCGAGACCGTGACTTTGGCTTCTGTGTCGTGAAGGGAGACTGCTTGAGGCTGGGAGAGATAACGTGAGTGTGATTTGGAGAAATGAAACCTGCTTGCTGGCAGAGTTGTTCTGAAGGTGTGGTTTGATTTTTTTTTTTTTCCTTTTTTTTTAAGGAAAAAACCTCCTTGTACCTTTGATCATGATGAATTACACAGTCCGCTTGATCCAGGAAATATCAAATGTATATAATCCTGTAGCACTGATTCAACATTTAAGGAGCTGTAAATGCATAATTATACAGTTGCATGTAATCCTTTCTTTGGTCTTTCTGCCTTTCTCTGACAGGCAGATCCGATAACACCCAGTGGCAATCCCAAAGCACGTGGCGCAGATGCTATCTGTCCTGGCAAACAGCACCATGTTCGAACCATCCCTTTTCGGAAGAAAAAGTCTCTTCCTCGCACGTTGGAGCGGGGGTTTCACGAGAAGAGCCTGCCCGTCCCCGTCCCACCTGGCTGCTGGTGCCTGGGGACTCGGTTTTCTGCAGGAGAAACCCCCTGCGGGGACCCTCGGGGCTCAGCTCGGTGCTTCGGGAGCGGGGAGGGCCTGGCTGGGGGCAAGGGCTCCCAGTGCGGCTTGGGGTGGCACTTCAGTACCCAAATGCTCAAATACGGTGAGTTGGGACATATCTCCACATCAGAGGATTGGGTTAGAATTCAAGGGTTAGAGTTCATAATACTTAAATCTGCAATATGTTTCTATTTCCTTGCATTAGTTCATCATTATTGTTTTTTAATTTGTTTTTAGTTTTTCAGACTTGTTTATTTTCAGTTGTTCTGCCCTAACCATTGCAGCTAGAAACCTTTTTAAAACTTAGATTAAGATTTTGCCCATACCATAGGATTCCAGCTTTTGGGACTTCAAGAACATCTCCATCTCCTGAGATTCAAAACGAAATTATGAAAGAGGGCACCAGGATTGGTGTCAATGCAAGTGAGGCAGATCTGAAATAGAAGAACCAGTGAATAGAGCTAATAATACAGTAAATCTTCCATCTAGCCACTACTTCCAAACAGCCGCGTGTCCTCTCTCTTTAGAATAATTGTGTTATCTGCCGAAGACCTGTTCTTGCAGTAGGACTGATTTGGGCCAGGCAGTTGCCTCCGACCAGCCCCAACAGATTGGCTGCGTTGGGGTTTGGGGTGCAGAGAGGCCAAATTAGAGCCCCCAGCTCGGAGGCAGGTAATCGGGAGCCAGGACAGGACCTGAGCGTGGGCTGCTCATCCCTTCTTCTTCCCCGGGGTAGGCTGCCTCTTCTGCATTTTATTCCTAGTTTTCAGGGCTTGGGAGTACGCGGGAGACGGGGATGGCCTTTGGGATGAAGGACTTCCCAGCCAGCTCCGTCATTCCCATTGCTTCCCGCCTCGGGCTTTGCCAGCCCGCGGTGCCCTCGGAGGGGCAGGTTGGGTGTAATCACGACCAGGTCCGTACAGCCCAGAAGGCAACGCATTCGGCAAGAACACGGGCTGCTCCCGGTGTCCGCCTGCGCGTCCCCGGCGCGTTACTGACAAACACCGCGTCCACACTTTTACTTTTGTGTCCTGTCCTTTCCGTCTCGGCTTTCGGCTCCTCCGGCTCCCGCATCCTGCGAGGCTGCGCTTCACACGCGGCAGCAGGAGCATCAAAGGGGAGATCGTGAATGAAAACACTGCTTTATGACACGTCTTCAAAGTGCCTTTTTAAAAGTTCAAAGGACACGAGGAAAGGAGGGGATCAAAATCAAAGGAAGGTTGGGGGGAGGGAAATTAAAGCCTCAGAGGAACTTTATGGCATGTTTTCTGTAACACTTTCAATGCCAAAATCACCAGCGTTCCCAGCGCTGGCTCGTCTCTTTCCGGCAGGCTCATTTACTTGCACCGGTTTCGGTGCAGCTCAGCAGCCCCCAGTCACTTCTGCCCCGCGCGCAGGTACGGGCCCCCCCAGTGTCACTGTCTGGGGTGCATTTCACGTAAGACCAAACCTTCCCGTTCTGTTGCCTCCAGGCCGAGGGGGAGACGCTTGTCCTGTGCCGGCTGGGAAGTCCTGGGGCTGACGGAGGAGCCGTTCCGCTCTCAGGGCAGGACAGCAATGAGACGTGATGGCCGTGTGTGCGTCCGCGCATCTTTCAACAGGTTTGAGCGGATTTCTTCTTTTGCCAGCGCTCCCAGTGCCTGCCCCTGACAAACTGCAGGGGCTGAGCTGCCGTCTTTGGCAGCCTACGAGGGAACTGGGCTCCCCTCTAATGAAAAGCTTTTTTTTTTTCTTTTTTCTTCCAGAAATGCATCTCTTGCTGCCTTCTACTGCGGGGCCCAATTATTTACTCCCTGTGTGGGAGATTTGCATTACTGGGGAGGGACTTTTCCTCCTGAGCAAAGGCTGACCGTAAGCGAGAGAGAAGCAAAGCGCACGTCTCTGGATGAACACCCCAGGCACCCCCGAGGGACTCTGCTTTACTTACAAAGACAGGGAAGAAACCCGAGTAAATGACATATATACTTCTTAATATTCAGTTAGCTCTCATAGTTTCATCATTTTCCTACTTCTCTGTGTCTGTTTTTAAACAGTATTAGAAAAAAGTGATGTAAGAGGCAAGGGAAAGAAACCAGGCTGGATTCGACCCAGGATCAAACCCTCTTTACGGATGGGCACGTGCCCACCGAGGTCGCCTGGAGCCAGTTCACTGCCGCGGGGAGCAGAGTGGCCCGGGGCCGGAGCTGAGAAGGGCAGGGGCATCCGTCGCTGAACAGCTTTGCCAGGCTGTGCTGCGGTGTTGGGAGCTGTCAGGCCTGTGTGTTTACATGGAACTGCAAAGACTGAGAAGCCAAACGAATTATCTGAGAAAAGAAAGGGGATGTCGGTGGAGGGGGGAAAGGCCCGTGCTCAGAGGAGCCGTGGAGGGTTTCCTCGGGGCTCCTTGAGCTGCGGAGGAGCAGCCCCTGGATCCGTTTTGTTGCTGACCACGTTTCAACCAACAAATGCGTTTCCTGCGTAGGGGTGCCGGTGTTTCCTCACCGGACTGCTTTTCCAGAGTCGGCAGCGCTGCCGCGTGTGTGGTGCTCCCGCAGCAGCGCTCAGTCCTCCTCCCGCCCAGGCCAGCTCACCTGAACGAAGCGCTTTTCCCACAGATGCTTTCCAGGGCGGCTCCTCAGAGTAAGCTGCTGAACACCCTTCTCGTGAATTCATTCTCCTGTTTTTTTAATATACTGAACTATGCACCTTGCACTGCGCGCTCTGGTTTAGGCGCTCATCCAAAAATAGGCCGTAGTGGTGCGTATATGGGAGATAAAATGCAGCGTGTGCTGTACCGTTCTGGGGGTCTCGAGCTGTGGCGCGTGGTGGTCTGGGGAACGGCGAGTGCAAAGAAACAAACTGAAGGACTCGTCTTTCACCCAGAGAGGTCCCAGCTTCACGGAATATCGCTGAAAAGGGCACCTCGCGGTGAAATCCAGTAAGGGTTTAATGTATCTCGGCAAAAAGGTAGAATTTGCCATTTTATTCATTGGTATAGGGGGAATTTAAGGCATGTGGAGTAACTAATCAGATTGGAACTTGCCTTAGAGACTGGGGCTAAGAGCTGTAAGGTTTGTTTACGAGAGGGGATTTGCATCGAAGCGAGATCCTTTAGTATAAGCTCTTTACATTAATTGGTATGAAGGAGGCACAACTCAATGAACCGTTGGCTTTATTTCCCTCGCAGTCGTCGCGGCCACGTGGGAGGATTTCCTCTCCAGATACGCTGTCAGCAGCGGGGACGGACGCGCAAAGCCCCGTCTTGTGCTGTGCCCGGCTGGGGCACGGCAGGACCGTCCCGGCAGCGTGGGGGGAAGGAGCCCCCCGTGCTTACCAACCCAATGGCTTCTCTCTCAGCATCCTGTAACAGCACGGACGTTAAAGGATGTGACAGTGTTTAGGAGGTTATTAACGGGTTCCCACGGGAACCGGGAGCCTTGCGATTTCCATCCACCTCACCCAGGGTCCAGAAATAGAAAGGGACTCTTCTGTATTCCCCCACGTCTTGCTCAGCCACGGGTCTACCAACAGTAACGTGGGCTGCTGTGGGAAAAGCTCGTGGTGCTCGGACGTGTTTTCCCTGCTGGGGGAAAAGCAGTGAGTCAGCGGAGCTAAAGACGTCTATGGATGATGCCAGTGCTTCCTCCTGACTCCCCGCACGCAGCTCCTCTCCGTTGTCGCAGCCGGTGGAACCTCGCGCTGGGCGTTTGGGTCGCAGGACAGAGCTGTTTGCTCTCGGGGCGGTAACGCAGACTTGGTGCTCGACGGCAGCGCAGTGGGGCTTTCAGAAATGGAGAGGTAGATGAGACGTTAATTGGGTAGACTTGAAGTGGTTGGGCAGTGCTCGGTGGTGCCTGCCCGAGCAAGGGGGAGAGACTCACCAGCAGCCTGCAAGCAGAGGTTCAGACCCTTCAGAGTCGTCTGAACCCTGCTTTGAAGAGGCAAGGGCACAACATCCGAAACGCGTCACGCATCCCCTCTGCGGGAAAGGACACAACCATTTTGAGCAAGGGCATTTCTTGGCTCTGAGGTGTGGAATTTTCATGCTTCTCTGAGTTTAAAAAGCCGGAGCAGCCCGGTCGGGCCGTGCACATCGTGCAGCCACACTGTGGTCAGCCCCGGGGTCCCCGTCCCCTCAGCCCGGAGCAGACTCGTACCCCTTGGCAGGGCTTGCTGCGCAAGTTGCAGGCTGCGAGGGGAAAATAAAGCTCCCATATAAGCAAACAAAACAAGACTTTGTCCTTAGAGCCCAGCAAGGACAAACTGTCGCCAAATGCCAACCTTGGTACCTCTTAAATCATGCTGACTTGTTCCAGTTTGGGGCATTTCGAGCTTAACAGGTACGGGACACTTAATGGTGGTTGGGTTGAGTGGAAGAGGAGAAAGACCCTAAGTCTGTGGGGAAGAGGCTTTGATGTTCGGGGCTGCTCTTGGGCTGGGGCCGCGGGCCAGGGCGGCAGCGTGGGCTCTGCAGCTGCGTGGGCAGCGTGGGCTGACGTCCCTGCCGGCACTTGCCTGCACCCCCGAGGACAAATTCTCATGTCTTGCAGAAGACCATGTGGCTGCATGCTGCGGCACGGCATGGCACGCTGCAGGGGGGCACGGCCATCCCACGGGGTGCCTTCCCCACCACCTGCCCCGCTGTTGCTGCAGCGATGCTTCCACCAAAACCTGCTTTTCTGCACCTGCTTCCCGAATCCCGCCGCACCGCCCTCAGCATCGCCTGGAGCAGCCGGCGCAGCGGCACGCCGGCGCGGGAGAGGCAGCTGGGACGCGCACGTGTGCCTCCAAAGCGTTTGCATTGAGCTCGGAGGCATAAAGCCTGGCATCGCGTCAGCGTTTCGGCCTTTGTGGCTCGCGCTGGCTGAAGCGGCGGAGGGTGGGAAGCCCCTGACGGGCCAGCAAGGTGCTGCAGGGTGCAGGCGGGGGACGGTGAGCTTTATCAGGTGCAACTTCTTCCAGGGGTAACCGGCGCTCCCCGGGCCACCGGGAGCAGCCTGATTTGTATGGCTGCGATGCATCGTGCCTGCCGGCACGGCTCGCCACCCAGCCCCTGGGTTTCCACCCATGGGCACTGCTCTTCATTTGGAAACTCCTCCCAGCGCCGCTTCCCGAAGCCGCGGTGAGCGTGGCGTGTGCCGGCCCCGGGTCGGTGCCGCTGCGGGGCCACGCACCGGCTCGGGGATGGCACGGGGGCAACGCATGCGAGCGGGCAGCCCCTCTCCCAGCCCTGCGGCTCCCCGGGGTCTCCTCACCCCGCTCCTGGGGGTGACAGGGTCACTGCCGAGGGTGATGGTGGTGCGCCCAGAAGCAGCACTGAGGTCGCTGGCATTTCCTTGCAGTTTGCTGCTAGAGTGTATATAACACTATTAAGTGGAGATTTTAGATGATTTGGGGTTTTTTTTCCCTTTCCCTGCCTGAAAATCCGTGGCTGTCGGTGTAAATTCCCGCGCGCCTGCCCTCACCTGTTGCAGGTGGGCTGCAGCGGGGCCCCTGTCTCAGGTCTGTGCGGGGTTTTTATTTTATTTCATTTTATTTTTGTGAGTGTTGCTAAGAGATGATTCCCCGTGGAAGCTGCCAGACCTACGCAGATGCAAAACCGGTGTAAAAGGGAGGGGAGATTCCCTGAAACCCAAACAGCGAGCATCGCAAATGAAAATCTGTTCGGGAATCCTCATCCAGTTATACACAGGCACTTGCAAGAAAAACAGTGCTACGCGCGGGGTATTGCCGTTCCTCGGTGAAGCTCACGGTGCGCAGCACCTCCCGGCACGGCCGCCTCTTTGAAACGTCCTTTCGTAATGAAACTGTTTTTCTGTGCTGTTCTTAGGCTGCAAATGGTTATGCAAATTCCTAAATATTTTCCTACTTCCTTTTTCAGATGTCTAACATTATGTATTATTTTCTGATACTTACCTAACCCGGGAAATCTGTTTTCCATCTCATTTCAGCCAAGGTTTTCTTTTTAACCAGTCCTTCACAGTATTTTCCTTTAACGCTTTTGGTTTGCTGAGTGAACTTTGCAATGTGAGGATAAATGAAAGTGAAAATGTATTGCTTGTCACATACTTGCTGTTTAGAGAGGGTTTTTTTCCCCCTCTGGATTTGAAGAGAGAGATATAAATCATTGATTTAAAAACAGGGTAATTTAACAAGATTATAGGAGAGAGAAAATCCACTTCCTACCCAAAGTAACAGTCTCTTAGCTTTCTCCACCTACACAAGCCATACGCATCCTCCGAGCTGCCTGAGATCCTCTTTTGTGTTTCTCTGGCAAGGCTGTGGTACAATGATTGCAGTCCATACGCAGAGCTTTCGCTGTGGAGCCCACGGTGGGTCTTTTAATTACTTTGTAATTGGCCAGAGAGTTACCAGCCCTCAGCCCCCAGCCTGCTCTGCTGTGCTTGAAAAGTCCCAGAGCTGAGGGGGTATGAAAAGCTCAGCATCCCGGGTCGGGGGGATGTGTTCAAGGATTGCCTTTTCTCGCCGGCTCCTTTTTAACAAACATGAGCAAACTGTGCGTTTCCTTGCTGGGAGCGAAGCTCTGGGATGGGCAGAGCCGCGGGATGCTGCGTCGGCACGGGGGGCAGCGGGATGCTGCATCCGAAGGGCTCCGCACCGGTGCAGAGGGATGGAGAGAGGGATGGCGAAGGGAGCGCTGATCCCTGGCTGGAATTGCTGGTTTCCAGTTGCGGGGAGCCTTTGTGCTGACCCCGGGGAGAGCGCAGGGTAGCAGAGCTCCCCGCCTGGAGCCCTGGAACACCTAAAACTGAGGCGTCGTTTGGACTCGGTCACATCATCCCAATTTACTCTGTCCTTGCAGCGATGGCCCCGCTCCTTCCGAGGGGCGAGGCGGTGCGGAGTGCCGGGTGTCAGGCAGCACAGCCCGCGGCGGCGGTGGGAGCGTGGGCTGGCGCTGCTGGGGGCCACGTACCGAGACCTGGAAACACGTACAGCCATAGCTGTCCGTACAGCCGCACCGAGCAGGTACTGCGTGAAACGCCCCCGAACTGACAGACACCCGGTTCTTGTTCTTCCCATTCGTGCTGGGAGTCGGGACTCCCACCAGGCGCGGGGGCTACAATCAACAATTATGAATAGATGTAGCAAACCTCACCAAATCATTCGATTCTGGGATCTGGAACTCAAAAAAAAGTCCTTGTAAAACAAACATAGGCGTCACTTTGGTTGTCAGTTTACCAGTAACGTCACAGAAAAAAGTGTCTTGGAGCCTGCCTAACTCCGACTTGCAGGACAGGCTTCCAGTAATGAATTTTCAGTGAATCGTTTTTCTAATTATAGCAAATTATTTTTACAAACATTTTCCTGGGAAGAGAGTCTGAAACTAGAGCCAGAAAGGTAGAAGGCTGAGATTTAGACAGTGCCTGAAAAAAAATTTAAAAAATGGACTGCATGCTAATTTTTTTTAATTATCAGGCCAAATCGTTCTTCCAACTGGAGAACAGCGTGCTGCCGAGCTCCTCCAGCAGCCGCAGCGAATGCTGGTGTCACGCTGCGACTGGCCTTGCACGTGTGGCTGACCTGTAAGCGTCAAATTAACGGGGTCTCATGAACTTCACCCCAATACCACCAGTTTGTGTCACTGAAACATCGGACCAGCTGGGAATGGTGGCACCAGACC